>CM077667.1:94975641-96213641 GCA_039707655.1 Elymus sibiricus | reverse complement strand
GTTTGCTGGCAGATGCTCCTATTTGTTGTTGACTGGGAGCATAAACAATGCTGCCCATTGTAATTCATGAATGTAGCAAGAATGTGATCTCACCTGCTGAAGCGTGTGTTCGAGGTGTATTTGCAGAGATTGGGGCCATAGAGGTTGCACATGTATCTGAAAAGAATAATTTACTCGTAAACAGTGAGTAAATGGCATTGTTGGCTGTGAGCATAATCAATTCTGCCACTGTAAGTAATGAATGTAGCAAGAATGCGATCTGACCTGAAGTGTGTTGTTGAGGTGTATTTGCAGAGATTGAGGCCGTAGAGGTCGCACATGTACCTGAAAAGAATAATTTATTCGTAAACAATGAGGAAATGTCATGTCAGTATAAAGGACCTAACAAGTGGATGGACAATTGGATACCTTTTGTATGTGTGTTGGTTATGTCGCTGAAAGGGGTGTGTTGTTCTATCTCTAACGGAGAAACAAACTTTTGTGAGAATTGGTCCTGGCTAGCAGAGTCCAGAGCTGCAACCTTCTTTTGTTGTCGAGATATACGACGCTTCGCGTTGTATTCCGCTTTCTTCTCATCTGACATTTTGGCATACCATGACTGAACACTTCTCCTTTTAGGATCATTAGTTTTAGGATAATTCGTTTGATTGTCCGTGAGTTTTGCACTCCCACCCATAGCTGTGTTTGTTAGGTCCTTAAGCGGGGAATGTTTTTCTGTTGCAAATGGTGGTACATCCATTCCTTTCTGAGTCATCTGCGGATATAAAATTAGAAATGTTGAACATACATAGAAGGGCACAGAGAGTTGTGAAGATCTTCTAGGCAGGGCAAAATATGTGCTCTGGAACTCTAGAATTCCTGAAATTCCTGATGTAATATAAACAATTGAGATGCAAAAACGTAGGATCATGCAAACACACACACATGGACTCTATAATTTAGTTATGGCATGAGTGATCTAGAGGAATCAATGTTAAAATTTGTTTTTCATCGATTAGTATATCTGTAACCAAATAATAGAGAATCAAGCCGTAGCTGTTACAGATTAGGTGACTCGTACATATCAGTTTAGTATCTCATTTGCCCTCTATCCATCTATTATGTGTGCATATAACTTCTTGACTACAGTATCATTCTTCCTCACTGGTCTTTCAAAGGAAACAGGGTAATGTGTGGTCAGTCTTGTATATCTAGAGCTCTAAAATTGGACGTTGAGAAAATAAAGGAAGAAAGTAATTGTACGAATTGTTGAAGCTGTTAGTATTGAAAACTTTCAAAATTAGTGACGATGATGAAGGTAATGACAAGCAAGGGCAATGAATTTTGCTCCGGTTGAAAAACGAACAACAGAAGAATGGATTAAGAGGGAAAGAGATGCCGTGGTGGCTAGGTACCGATGGATAGAGTAGCTTGTCCCGTAGGAGATAAGGCCGGAGGTGGCAGCCGAGAGGTCACCGACGGCCGGGAAGAGGCGAGGCCGGTACGTTGGGCAGTGCGCGCCACGGTCTCAGGTCCGGCCACGTTCGCGAGCGCCGGTCCCGCGTGTGTCGGCCCGGCCGAAGCGCGCCCTCGTCTCGGCGGAAGAGCTACTACGCGGCGGCGCGCACGCCTCGTCGTGTGGGCCCGGCCCCGCCGCGCCCTCGCCAGGCCGCGGCGGCGGAAACGGCGGCGTGGTGCGGCGGCGGCCAGGCCGCGGCGGCGGAAACGGCTCCGTGGTGCGGCGGCGGCTAGGCCGCGGCAGCGTGGTGCGGCGGTGGAGGCGGCGGCCATGCCGCGGTGCGTGGTGCGGCGGCGGCCAGGCCGCGGCGGCGTGGTGCGGCGGCGAAGGCGGCGGCGTAGGCGTAGGCGTCGGCGGGGCGGTTGGGGAGGCGCAGGGGCGAGGTTGCGAAGAGTTAGAGGAGCGGCGTCCGGAGGGTCGTGGGGGAGGGAATCGGGACCAGTTATTTTCTGGCACTCAAATCCTCCTGTTTAGCGCTAAGATGTGTTTAGTGGCTTGGTGTTAAACATGGAAAGAATCTGGGACGTTGAATCTGAGGGTGCGTACGGTGAAGATTTGATGGATCTCCGCCTCTCGTGCTTTTATAGGAGTAGTAGATGAACTTTTATACAAGGAGAAGAGACGTAAAGGAGGGGCGTCTATTCAGAAGAGATGGCAGTTGCCAAAAAGGATCGAACACGACTGTTGCCAAAGGCAAACTGCGTGCGATTAAAGCGAGCATGGATTAATTAAATCCTAACAGAAACATTCGCAGTAAGCGAGATCACTAGTTAAGAGGTATGCCTTGCAAAGTTCACTCCCACGTTCTCCGGCGTTGACAAGTGGCACACTACATGTGTGTCACTTGTCGCAACATGAGAGTTTTCTCTTTTTTCATACGTTCGTTTATACAAAATGTTGTATCTTTTAAACCGTGCGTTCAAATCCCGAACTGTTTTCATCATTTAATTTTTCGTCTCGGTTCTTTAAAACCCGATCTCATGTTAATAGATTTCGATGAACTTTTTTTCGTGAAAAAACTAAAAGGCAAAAAAGTCAAAAGCATTGTTTTCTCTCACTTTTTCCCCTTCCCGAGAGGCATAACTATGCCTATCGTAGAAGCAAATATATTTTTTCATGAAAATTAAATCTATGCTTCTTAAAAAAGAAAAGAAATGAGTTTTCCCTTTTCAAGAGGCACAACAATCGTGCCTCACGCGGAAGCAAATATGTGCCTCGTAAGAAGCAATTTTGTGTCTCCCACTAAAAAACACACTTTTTGAGGGGCACCGCTCTACCTCTCGGGTAAGCAAATATGTGCCTCACGAGAAGCAAACATGTGCCTCCAGTTAAATGTGTATAGAAAAAATGTTGACCATGTATTAAAAAATATAAATCTTGTAATTAAAAAAATGTTAATCGTGCATATGAGAAAATACTAAACATGCATAGAAAAAATGTTGATCATGTATTCTAAAAATATTAATCTTGTGTTTGAAAAATGTTAATCAAATATTTCAAAAAAGTTAAATGTGTGTAGACAAAATATTAACCATATTTTCAAAAATCTTAATTTTGTATTTGAACTAGTGGTAGGGACGCGCCCTTGGCGCGTCTCTTAGGCGGTCCGGTGCGCACTTATCTTGTTTATAATCCTTATAATGGCACTTATTTATAGTTATTTGAATATATGTGGATACGCTATGTTTGTTGTAGATACAAACACTTGTTCTGAACTAATGCAACTGAATCAGCTATGCAACTATACGAGTAACCTGTAAAACAGAATATGACCTCAAATATTTCAGGCCAACTTTCTTATATAGCATAGAAACTTCATAGGGAAACATTTTTACTAAATATTTTTAGGGTCAGTAGGCATACATACATTAATAAACAAAAGTACATAACAAAAGAAACATTTATGTAGGTGAGGTCATCTTGATCTTCCATGTTCCATTGCGCGCCTCCTGAGGCGTTCATCTGCGGTGCAAGGTTTGCTACCGGCCATTGAGCTAGCTCGTTTGGTCCGCATTATGACATTCACTCATTTGCTCATGGACGTGAGCATTCCTAGTAATGATATTTATATGTATCAGCAAGTCAGATGGATAAACCCAGAAATACTAAGATTAAACGAGTATTTGTTAGGAAAGCACGCATGTATATAAACACAAAGGCAGTAGAGAAATTATGAGCTCAGATCCATTGCACCGGCTGTAGATGTAAGGAGGACCACTCATTACAATTTGTCCAAAAATAATGTAGCACGTATGTTTGTATTTATAGTACAGGAAAGAAGAAGTACTGACAACTCTTATTACTGTCACAACATTAAATTGATCAGCCGGTGCTCAATAGCTTTGCATGTAAGATCAGTTCCAGCGGCGAGACGGTCTGAGCCCTCGGTTCATACCGAAATGTCAACGACTGGGCTTCATCAGTATTGCATGCTTGCTTCCTCTAAGACAGTTCAAAAAATTATAGGCGAGTAGTTCCTAATGCCAGAATAACATTGGTAGAAGAATTAGCTACATATCAAAACTGCTGGAGGACTTTGAGCCATGGAAGAAATGTAAAAAATTAGTGAGCATTGGCAGCAAACCAGGCAATGGAAGGGAGAACCTTATATCACCTCCAGCAGTTTACTGCCAGGTTGCCAGAAGGATGCAATAGAAGCGGCAAGCAAGTGAACTCTGGAAGCACACACAAAATATTTGCTGCAGTAGACTATGTTAAACAAGAACATCCTACTTCTTATCCAAACATTAAACGCACATGATTGTGCACGATATTTAAGAGTTAATACCCCATAAGGCAATTTCTGGTTCAGATCTCTGTAACTGAAGATGATGTGTATAGTATACTAACCATTGTTAAGGAAAATGTCGGGAGATCCATGAGAAGCCAGGTTATACGACAATGTCAGATTAAAACTGTAATCGTTGCATTCAGTACTTTGTTTCTTAAATCATTTTCAGGTTAGTGAACTGAGACCACGCAATTCTGTCAGAAGAATCCTTTTTTCGTTAGACAAATTTGTCGCAAACAATCATTAGCTAACGTAAGTGCTCTTCTGACAAATCGGCGAGAAAGAAAACCTCATCTTTCCCACAACTGGTAAGAGACGAACAATAACAGGAACTGAAGAAAGTAACATACGACGGGAACAAAGTTTCAGAATTAATATAATAACCTGAATTAGAAGAAAGATGCTGCATTAATCAAACCATATAAAGCACGCTATCCGGTTTGGCAGCGATTGCTGAACCCTAGCTGGTCGCTGCTGCCAGCGGCGGAGGGAGGAGCAGCTGGCAAGTACAGCAAGCACGGCTACAAATTGAGATCCAATACAGGTAGTAGTAGTATATGAAGTAATAAGGTAGCTATTAACCAAAAGGCGAGCTAGCATATATTCCAAAACAACTATCGGAGCATCATATAGCTTGAAAATTTCGGTAATATAGAAAACTGTGAGCTATAAATTTAAATGCAGCAAGGAAAAGAAATAAATGAAACATACAGTGACAAGCTCTGCTATAGTTTCAGAATTGAGCCCGGCATCAACCAGCTCTTCCTCGAGTGTCCTGCAAGTAAGTCCATACAGGCTCGACCATTTGAGTATTTGTTACCAGCAACAAATCATAGGTGCACTTCGAAGAACAAAAATGTAGTTTGTAATCATAGTGGCAAAGTTCAGTAGTAACTTGCTTCAGAACATTGATGCTTATTAATAATTGGCAGAAAACTGATAACTCTTCAATTTGGCAGGCAATAACTAATGACAAAAAAATCATAACAATTGCAGCAAATGAGATAAACATGACCATCCAGAGAACGTTAGGCTAAAAGATAAAATGATATAAACCATGATAATATCAAAGATAATAGATCAGATAGAACAAGAAACTTCCATACAAGTCCAGTAGTGTCAATATTGTTATTGTATCTATTGGTAGCTTCAATATAATATAGTTCAAGGGAATCCTCTCTTCCATATCTGTAACCAAACCCTAAAGTATTAAACAAAGGAATTGCAGCAAACCTTTCCAGTTTTCTAATTAGTGGGGCTTACTGGACGAAAGAGAATATTATGATTCCCAGTTTTATCATACAAGAAGTAGAATATCAATATGTGTATCACAACAGGAGAAAACATGCATTTAGTATGACAGTAACCATATCAATATGTGTATCACAACAGGAGAAAACATGCATTTAGTATGACAGTAACCATTAGGAAAATACTTGGCTGCTTAAATTACATTAAGTTCCAATGAACCTCCACAGGGCAGATGATAACAAACATAGACATCACTTGCATTCGACACCCTTTTCATTTTTAATTCCATTTAATAAATTTCCTTATGATTTTCTTATCCATGAAATTGGCATTGTTTGACAGTCGATCAGAGGAAGACCTATAGTATCATAGAAACTTTCACATACAAGAAAATATAAGCTGCTTTACAATTGCCTAATTTTCTATCAGAGAGACAAAGTAATAACAAAATTACATGTCAACATTGCAGGTCAAGGTGGATGAAAGGGTAATATTGCATCGCCAGAGATAAACAGAATAAGGGTGTATGTGCTGGTGTACGGTACGACACAAGAAATATGAGATAAATGAAATTTTATTACTGGAAATAATCTTGATTGAAAAGACAATGGAAGAGGAGGTGCTAGGTGCAAGCCTTTGCCGCTGCTCGCCTCGCTGCTGCTGCCATGGATCTGGAGCTCGGGGGAGAGGGGCACCGTTGGTTCCCATCTACCTTGCCTGATCCCGGCCGCCGAGGCACACGATACCATCGACCCAACCGAATCGGCAGAGACGACGGCGCCATCGAAGTTAGGGATACGGTGGTGGACGGAGCGGGGTTGCGCGCGACGCCCTCAGCACGACGGGGTGGGGGACAACAATCCATTTTCAAATAGACAACAGCCCATTTTCACTGTGAATGACAATGCAAAAGAACTAAAGCAGCAAAAATTCTATGTAATCATACCAAATCAAATGACCCGCTTACGCTGCAATACACTATCCTACTTGAACAGCAACGCAAACAACTCCTCCAATGATCCTGAAATAAAGCACAATTGGTGAACTTTAATATCCTAAATGGAGAACCACGAAGAGATACTTATAATGAATGATTTGTTGGTATAGAGTTTAATCTGCAAATCTCATCTGATCATATACCAATTTGAACACTGTAATTGCAGAAATAACAGTCCATATTTTTATTAGGAAGTGCTTACCTACGAAACAAATTCCCATTGTACAACAAATCACCATTGTGTGGTGACACTACTGCGCATCTTTTCACTGTTTAAATCACGAATCGATCCATCAGTTTACAAATTACAATGTATGGATTATAAAAGCTAATCACTAATTGTTTCAACCTTTCAGGTATTGAAATACCAAAATTCACAAACCAAATTAATCTCATGTATGTTGTTGACCCTCAACGTATTAATTTAGATAATCACATCCATCTACAGTAGGGTCTTCGGTTGATTGATAATATCTACTGCCGATTGCACAAGGTACCTTTGACGGCTAATCTATTCTGGCATTGTTTGTTGCGCTACATTACATTTTCTTCTTGACAATATCATGACAATAGAAAAGTACCAACATAAACGATATGGCGTTTGTAAAGACAGAATATATGAACATCAGAACACACTTCAGATATCGCATACCAGTTTTTCCCCACGTGATTGCCATGAAATCTATCGTTTGACAGAAATCCCCTATGTCAAACTAAATCGCCAAGGCTTGCAGCTCCAACCCCGAGTAGATCCCAAATCCTCAAAGGTTTGCTGCACCAGGGGAGAAACAGAGAAAAAGAGATAAAGGAAACCTGGAGAAGAGGAGGGCCGCCGCCGCCGCGCCTCCTTGTCTGCCGGCGCAACTCAGCTAGAGGGGTAGGTAGGAAGCCGACCAGGGCTAGGGGAGGAGGCCAAGCGGCGACGACTTGTAACAGGGAGGTGAGGGAGACTGGGAAGAAGACTGATGGCGACTGCCGCACCGAGGGATGATGGCGGCGGAGGCGGAGGCGGAGGGAGAGGATGCGTGAGAGAGAAAACGACAGTGAGAGAGGTCGCGTGCGTGGGCTTCAAACCCGGAGGTCTCTTTATTTTTTGTTTGCCTTCGCTGGGAAGGAAACGGTCAATCGCCATGTCATCCTGGGAAGGTGTTATCTTGCGGGAAAGATGCAGCGAGCCACTTTTCTCTCTCGTTTACACTGTACTAGTAAGTTTGCACGTGCAACGCACGTCTTGCTTTATATTCTAGTATTAATTTAGTTTCGGGTATTTAAAAACATGATAGAATGAAAGCTTGTTTGTCTTTTTATCCAAATAATTACAAATGATGGCGACCGTTTTGCTTGGATCTATTCTATGACAACAGTTCAGGACAATTTACCATGGATACCCAGGAACGGTGTTAAATATACAAACTTACACACAAATAATTCTACTATAAAGTCCAATCATACAGGGTAATAATAGGGATGCGAAGAAGAGATTGTCCATCATTGAAGATATTGTTATCAGTAGTATACATGTTCTTTGATGTGTTCATCTTTTGAGCGAATACGTCTAGCAATGCAAATGAAGACACAAAGAAAACTTGGAAACTGTCACGAACCGGTGCCCATGGCAACAAGGCAGGACATGTGTGCATGGCAACACTGCATAGCAGGAGGTACAATTGGATCATATTCTGCTAGTACATCAAATGTGGCGGTTAACGGTACAATTATTTCTTCCACATTGGAAAACAACCTGACTTTTTTTCCTGAAATATACTTATAATACAACTATAAATAGTACCAAAGGTTAGTGAAATCATGCCCTGCCGGAATTTTCCTTGTTTCCTCTGATAGTGTGACAAGTTAGCCTCCATGACTCCGGTTTCTACCAAGCCAATGAGATGCAAAGAGTAGAGTTAATTGACAACTTTACAATAAAATCATCAAGCAGCAGTCTTCGTGGGTAAATAGTGTTACAGTGCAAAATAGTGTTATATCACGAGGTTGCAAACATGCGATACAAAATAGTGGTAAATAATTAATAATTATGTATAAGCATGCATGAGACAAATATTCAGCCTCCAGTACAAATTAGTGGCAAATGAATAAAAAAATAGAAGCATGAGAGAAAATTAGAAGAGCATCTAAGCACATGTGTCCATGTCACATACCAAGAATAGGCATAATTAGTACGCACAAGCGTCAGGAGAATCAACCAGTTCTTCAATCAACAGAAAGAAAGCCACCTCCATCCTCTACCACCTCCAACCAATATTAATGGAATCAAGAAAGAAATCAGCATATAGAGGTGGGAGGTGCTGCCGGCGTCGGGGGTCCCAGTGGGAGAGGGGCGGCGCGTCGCTGTTTCTGTGTCAATGAGACAATAAAGGTGAAGATTTTTAGAAATTAAACAATCAAAATCGTTTAGGATGCAAGGTTAATGACTTCCACAAAAAGAGCTCTTTTGGGATTGTAAGATGCATCAGCTCAAATTAAGAACTATCATCCCCACAGTTTCCAGTTAAAGGAAATGATAGGAGACCCAGTAATTGACATTTGCTTCACCATGAAACCTTGAGCATTTGCAATTGTTTCAACGACTGCACATAATTTGGCACTTGAATAGGAAATGGGTTCAAAGATGACACACACGCTATGTAGGTAAAGGGGAGAAAAGTCACACTGGATTATTCAATTGCAAATGGAAATAATTTCGCTGAAATAAAGAAGCAAGATCAACCAATATTGACTCGACTGGAACCTAAAATAAAGAAGCAAGAGGCTCCTATCTAATGAAACATGTACATCAAACCTCAGTATTCTTGAAATCTGTCACATGCATAACATAATGGAGCATTGACCTGCAAAGTAACCTGGGCTCAGGTGTTCAGCCTTCTCAGTCTCCCCCATCCTCATGGCTAGAACAATTGGACCTTCACACAGTGGCAAATGGAAGTCATTTATTTTTTGAGAAACGAAGTCATTCTCTCCATCCACTTATTTTCACAGTTCAATCCATCTACAGGAATTCGAATCAACTTTTTGCATGTGGCAATCTATTAAAGGCTGAAGCACGTCATCAAGCACGATCTTTCACGGATTTACATACACTTGTTCGTTTTTATCAAATCAAAGTAAGATAAAATTGGTCCTTCCCGAGCTTATACACGACCAAGTTTAGATCAAAGAACGTGTATACCTTTTACATGGAGGACTCAGAGGAAGGAATTCTCTCCAAAGCCCTCCTCACGTACGCATGGTGCTAGAGATCTCGCTGTTGAGGGAGCGCGCAACAGGAAGAAGAGGCACCGGGACGCGGAACGGAGGCACCGAGGAGCAGCGCGGCAGCCCCAGGAAGCGTGACAGGGCGGGAGGGGCCTTCAACGGTAGAGCAGGCGCGCGGGGGGTGGCACAGGAGCGGCGGCGGGCCAGGGGCACGGCGGCGGGGTGGTGCGCGGCATGCTGCAGGCGGCACGGCACGAAGCCGGGGGCGCGGCGGCTCCTGCTCCCTGGGCGGCGAGGCGGCGGGCGGGGAGCGAGGGTGGGGATGGTGCCTATCTGAGAGTGCGTGATTATAGGGGATGCATTGCGTGATTATATGAGGGCGAGTAATTTTCACCAGATTTCTTCTTTCGTGCAATTGGCGCACGTCAAGCTGGACGCCTGATTGATTGCCGCTGATTTAGCTAGCGCAGTTGTTTCCTTATTTTGGGACGGCAGAGTTTTCGTCCGCCCTTGAAAAAAGCTAAGCGCACTTTGGTGGTGGGTTGGTGTAATTATGACGGCTAGATCTAATTTAGTGATCTGATCAGAAGGTTGTAATTCGTCCTTGCTGTTATGTGTACCTTAGGCTGTGTGCACGTAGTGATGAATATGTTGGATTGTTTAATAGTAGTAAAGGAAAACTCATCCACAGAACATTAACACGCTCGTGCCCTTCCGTCGACGTGGACTACGCGAGCAGGCGCCCAGCGGACCGCTCTTGGAGAGGGTAATAATATTAACCGTGTATTAGAAAAATGTATTAGATATATGCCAAAAATGTACAATGTATATAGAAAAAAAGTAGATATACAAAAAATATTAATCATGTAACTCAAAAATATTAACGATTATATTAAAAAAATTCAGATGTATATGAAAAATATTGAATGTGAACTGAAAAAAGTTAACATGTGTTGAACCAAAAAGAACCTGATGAAAAACAACAAAAACAAATAAAAATGAAAAACTCGATAAAAAACAAGAAAGAAGCAAATAAAAACAAAAAAACAATGAAGAACTGAGAAAATGGAATAAATTGATGAAAAATCAAGAAAACAGAAATGAAAACATGAAGAAACAAAGGAAAAGAAAAATCGAAAATAAAAAAACGAGCGATGCGAGCGAACATGCAAACTCACTCGGATGAACCTAGCTAGGTGAAGGAAAAAACATATGAAAATAGGACGGTTGAGTAGCTATAGTGCGAGGCTAAGGCTTCAGGTGAGACGGAAGAAACACTCAAACTAAACAAGATACAGTGCGATCACTAGTTAAACGGTACCCCTTACAAAGGTTACTCCCACCTAACCCTGGCATGGGCAACCCGACCCGACGACCCAGCCCGATAAACCCGGGCAAGGCCAAGTCGGGCTTTGTCTTTGGGCCAGGCTCGGGCCTAAAAATGCAGCCCGTTGTGTATTCCATGCCGGGCTCGGGCCTGGGAAAACAGGCAGTTTAGACGGAGGCCTGACCCAGCCCGGCCCGAAATCGATCTTTTGTTCCATCGGGCCGGGCTCGGGCCTATATATGTGTTTTTTCGGCCGGGGCGGGCCGGGCTCGGTCCTACACTTTGCAAGTCGGGCTTTGACAAGCCAGGCCCGAAACCCGGCCGGCCCGACAGATGTCCAGGTCTACTCCTACCTTCTCATGCGCTGATAAGTGACGCACTGTATGTGTGTCACTTGTCGAAAACTGGAAGTTTTTCCTTTTTCGTACGTTCATTTATTCAAAATGTTTTATCTTTTAACAGTGCATCTAAATTCTGAACCGTTTTCACCGATGAATTTCTTGTCTCGAGATCTTTGAAATTAGTTCCCATGTTAATAGGTTTCGACGAACTTTTGTTTTCACAAAAAATCCAAAGAAAAAAAACTGAGTCAAAAGCATTGGTTTTCCTTCCACTTTTCCTTTTCAAGAGGCACAATGCCTCTTGTGTAAGCAAATATATTCCTCCATGATAAGAAAGCCCGTGATTTTAGTGGATAAATAAAATTATATATATTTTTCCTTTTCCAGAGGCCGCGGAAGCAAATCTATGTCTCCATGATAAGCAAATTTGTGCCCCCGTGGAAGAAAAAGAAACGCATTTTCTTCATTTTGAGAGGTAGACATGTGCCTCTTGCGTAAGCAAAATCTGTGCCTCCCTGAGAAGCAAATTTATGCCTCCCATGAAAGAGAAAAAACAAAACCAACTTTGTTTCCTTTCCACAAGAAGCAAATCTCCGCCTCCCGTGGAAGAAAAAAACTACATTTTTTCGGCTCTTAGAGCATCTCCAACAGTCGCACAAAAGTTTCGCGCCCAATAAAAGTTTTAGGGCACCACTGTAGCACTTTTATTGCACCCGGACCAACATTGGTTTAGCAGAAGCCCAAAAACGTGCGCCCAAAAAAGCGCACAGTGCAAACTGTGAAGCGCGCGCCATCCGGCGCCCCAAATTTACAGCTTTTGATAGCGCTTTTTAGTGCATACCCAAAACTTTACAGCGCGCGCAGCATTTTACAGCCTCTGCTAGAGCTGTCCGGCGCCCCAAAAAACGGTTTTTTAGCGCGCGGAGCTGTTTTTGGGCGGCTGTTGGAGATGCTCTTAGAGGCATAGGTGTGCCCCTCGCGGAAGCAAATCCACAAGAAGCAAATCTGTGCATCCAAAAGAAGCAAACTCATGTCTCATGTGGAAGCTAAAAAAAATCAGATATTGCGGAAATTTTAAAGAATAGGACTAAGAATTTTATTAAATGTTCTCGATTTTTAAAAATATTTACATATTTTAGAAAATTTTGTGTATTGAAAAAATGTGTGCAGATTAGAAAAAATCATGAACTCAAAGAAATTTCATCAATTAGGAAAATATTCATGATTTTCAGAAATGAGAATTTGAAAAACTTCAGGAATTCAGAAAATTTCGTGAATATGATAAAATATTTGTGGATTCATAAAATGTTTACAAATTAAAAACAAATGTTTACAAAATTTTAAAAATGTTCGCAGGTTTATAACCAATTCGTGAATTTAAATAATGTACTGATTTTAATAATGTTCATGAATTTGAAAAACTGTTCGTCGTTTCAAAACATGTTCATGAATTCAAAACTTGTTTACTTACTTGGAAAATGTTCTCGAATTCCAAAAAAATCATGAATTCAGAAAATTTTCCTAAATTACTGAATAGTTGCTGAACTAAAAAAATGTGAATGTGAACAGTATTCACGGATTCAAAACATATTCGTGAATTATAAAAATGTCCACGAATCCAAAAAATTAGTGAATTCAGAAAATTTGTGAATTTGAAAAAGGATATCTGGATTAAAAAAAGGTTCACAAAATTTTAAAAATGTTTTTGTATTAAATAATTATTCACGGATGAAAAAAAGTATGAATTTGAAAATTTTCCACGGATCCAGAAAATGTCTGTGTGTGTCGTGGGCCGGTCTGTTTATTTGTTCTCGAGGGCTTCTTTGGCTAGTTGACCCACTTATCTTAGAAAGGGCGAAGCCTATTACTTGCGGAAGGGTTGATATGAAGTGCTTTATGAAGTAAAGAGAAGGAATGGGTTAGGCTTTCTTTTCTGTTCTTGAGTTCAGTCATTAACCTATTGTTTATGATCTTATTTGTTTGGATTCTTTCTTTCTAACAATGGTATTGCTCAGTGGCGCGTCACCTTGTTGGTCACCGACCCAAGTAGGCCGGTCCGAGGCCACCTAGGTCAGTACTACCCTGGGTCATTATTCTAGCCCATGCGCTCTATCGAAGGAAGATTCGAGAAGTCTTGACGTTCAAGACAAGGAAGCCGGATCCATGGAGGACCCCCTCCACTGACGTAGGCGACTAGGACTCTTGTAACTCTAGGGCCTTCGTATCTTACATAAGCCGGGGTCAGGTTAGTCCGTAGAACAGTATAAGATCATACAATCGCTTGGTTCTATACATGTACTTTGAATATCCCAATCACCAGGAGGATTAGGGTTTTACCTCAATCGAGAGGGCCCAAACCTGGTAAACTCACCTCCTTGCTTACCCTCCAACCTAATCACCACGACGGGATACCCAACCGAGGGATCTGTCGGAATCATCTCCGACACTATTCTTTGAACCTCTTCCTTTGGCTTAGTATCCATAGATCTTGTACTAGCATCCTACAAGCTGAAAACGGGATTCAGACACTATAATTAGCTTTGACATAGCTCCGGTTTTTAACCGGGGTTTATCCCAAAAGCTAGATAATGTGGAACTTAAAAGTTATTTACGATTTTTTCAATTATTTATTGATTTTAAAAATGATCGTTTTTTTAAATGATCACGAGTTGAAGACACATTTACGAATTCAAAAAAATTCATTAATTTGGAAAATGTTCGTACATTCAAAAAAGGTTCATGAATTTTAAAAATGTTCGTGACTTAAAAAAGTGTTCATGAATTTGAAAATATTGAATACTAATCCGATAATATGGAATCAGAAGGATCTAGTCGGATTCGACATAGTCGGATCCGAGTCGAGATAAGGCACGAGTCGGACATACCCAACTATGAGTCGCGACGATATGTCATCTGCGAGTCTCTAGTACAACATACGTTCTATGCCCTAATACCTGAGCTGACGCATGTACTCGGGATGGTGACAGACCTGCTTTGAGCCGACCAAGCGCTACTCCGTAACTGAGTAGTTATAAAGGTAGGTTTCAGACTTGTCCAGACCCATGTTGCGAGACATGGTCGAGCAAGATGAGATTTGCCCTCCGACCAGGAGAGATATACTCTAGACCCCTCGTGTGATCCGACCAAGATAAGCATGGCCATGCGACAAGGATTATGAGATAATCCGGTTTATGGTCGGCATCACTGGAACGAGAAAGAGGTCAGGCTAGCACAAGGATGACATGTTCGCCTTGAGCCCGACAACATATATCGTGTGGCAAAGGGAATAGAAGTATGATGTACAGGTTCGCCTAACCAGCTTCATTATCTACTTGATGGTCGGCACGCCTTGCTAGAGGCCTGTACCAACCAAGCAAGTCGGACGTGATCCGACTTGCGACCAAGCCGACTTGAACCTAAGGGGTCGCGCGCTTAAGGGAAGAAACCTACGAGGTTGGATCCGATGACGATGTGGTCCGAGCTAGACTTGGATCGTGACCACGTAGACTTTGTGCTTTAGGATCCATACGAGGCCCAATAGTTAAGCCCGCGACGGATGCCTATATATAGTGGAGGTGCGGCACACTCTTTCGGTTGAACGCTTCGGCGCCGTCACTAGGGCTTTGCATGTGTTGCTACTAGCCACCTTCACTTGTCGCCGGTTGTGTAATCGGACCTAGCAGTCCGCCGCACCTGCACGCATGGATACCGTTAGAGGCAGTGCGCTTGCGCCGCTCGGGCGAACCTGTTTGTGGGATCCGATTGGTTACGTGGGAGATCGATGAGGAGGAGACGATCCCGGAGATGCGCTGCCCCAACTCTACTTCCGCTACACGGCACTGCACGTCTAGTGGTAACGATCCATGATCCATATCCTTTAGCATGTTCCTGGATGTTCTGCGGGTAGAAAATTTGTAATTTGCAATCAACGCACCCTACCGTAGTTCCCAACAGGGTGCACGATCAGTTCAGGTAGGGGCGGCGGCATGCCCGGGGCATGGCTGGCTGTTTCTTCGTTAATTATAGTACGAGAACAGTATTTGACATTGTGTTACACTGTGCATAGGTTGTTTGCCTGAGGCATGGCTTCAATCCGACGCCATTGAGTTCAGGAGAGCGATAGGTCGAGAGCGTGTTACCACCCGAGCAAAGGATCATGGAACAGTGTCCGAACGAGAGGAACAATCCCTCGAGTGGGTTACAAGTTGTCCCACGCAAGAAGCCCAAGTTGCACCAAGGAGCACACGTTACACAACACAGGGAGTATATGTTGTTCTTGGGAGTGCAAGTTGCACTAAGTGAGAAGCGCAAGTGCATTGTGCGTGAAGTGCAAGTTGTGTAACTTGTTAGTAGAATACCCATGGGGAATACAAGTGTGTTATCGCATAAAGCAACTATGCTACCACGGGGAGCACACATTTGTTATATTTGGAAATACAAGTTACACTCGAAAAAGGTTCATCAAAAGCTATTGACATAGGATCTAGTTTCAAAGGATTTGAAGCTAGGACGCAACGGTGAAAACGGTTAATAATATTGACGCTCGCTTAAAGATATGTTTCATTTTTTTTCGCAAAAGAAAAGATATATTTCATTTTTAAGTTTAGGTCTGACAAAAAAAGTTGTACGCAATAACCTCTCATCCCTTCTGTGGTAGACAAACTTTTCTAATCTCCCCGGTAACAACAAATGACGCACATTCGTTGCGCCACTTACCGTCTCCAAGAGTCTTGACGTAACCTTTGAAAAGGTACCTCTTAAATAGTGATTTTGATATATTTCTGTCCTTGTCGGACCATGGAAACTAATTCGACATTGTTTCGTCAAACATATGAAGAATTTTGCCCCTACATTTCCAGGCACAGAAATTTGGACACCCCACAACGAATTTCAAATCCAGTCACGCGCTGCTTCCTTGATAAATCACTATTCGGAGTGAGAATATACAATCAACTCAGCTCCAGAAGAATTAGTTTTTACCAGCAATTGCACTGGCCACAGACAAAATTGGCCTTATATATACAAAGAGGAACACGTTCGGCTCTTTCCTTTCCCTCCCCCTCTCCTTTACCTCCAACTTGGCAAAAACGAGCGACTGACCAACACTTCTTGATCGTCGTCATCATCATCGTCATCCGTCCATGCGTCGTGTAAGCGAAGTAGCATCATGCGAAGCTCCCTGCTTCTCTCTCTCTCTTGTTTCTTGTAAGTACATTAGTTGTTCTTCAGTAGGTAATTAGCACGAGCGAGGAAAAAAGCATCCGCTCACGCGCACGTGGACGACGACCCCACCTGCCTGCTCTTCCACACGATCGGTGCGACGATCATCCATACTGCAAGAACGCGTCCATTCGTCAGTAGACACACAAACAAATTATGAACAGCTTCGTCGAATGCAGCAGAAAGCTTGAGCTCGCCCAGCAATGGCGTTCGGACTTACTGTACACGATCGCCGCCAGCCACTCGTTGCCGACGCGCACCCACGTGCTCGCCCACCCGACGTCGATCGTCCACCTGAGGATCAGACAGGCCACGCGTTAGTTAAATCAATGTTCTCAGATCAGGAACATCTGGCGATCGAAGAATGCAGTCAGTCAGTTCGGTCTGTCAGAGTGCCTTTTCTTTGTCTGAAGCTTACTTCTCCATTTCCTGATGCGCGTTCCAGCCGACGAAGAGCATGGCGAAGTACATAGCGCCCATGGCGAACACGAAGTGGAAGAAGCCGAACCCGTACGGGATGTCGTCGTCCTCCGACTCCGTCTCGCTGCTCTTGAACTGGAGACACTTCGAGTCTATCCCCGTCGAGAAGGTCGCCGCGACGACGACGATCACCGCGATCACGAAGCTCTGCCAGCAGTACATACATGGTCAGCACCTTTTTTTCAGACAAGACTAGCAAGTACAGCAACTAAATTAACTGATGGCGTGTCTGCCTCCTCTGCTAAAAATTTGCACTGAACCAGTAGTATATCACTGAAGAGAGACTGCGTTCTTACCGCGATGTTGAGCCAGTCCGCGCTCGTCGCGACCTCTGCTTTCCTGTTGCAGATCTCCGTGTGCGGCTCACTGTAAATTTCACCATGCAAACAAGATGTAAGCAAGCAACTCCCGTGTCGAGAAATGAAATAATAATACGATGTTGGACGGACAGGTCTGAATTCATCTCTTTGTCTCACCTTCTGATCGCCGACCAGCAGAGGAACACGATGTATATCCCCATCAGCCCCGGCGCCAGGTACCCCGCCTTCACCTGATCATTCAACCCAACAGATCAGAATGCAATTTCTTTCTTTCGAGACCGATCATAGAACCGAAACGACGCCATTGAGCTTGACTAAGCACTACCTTGGAGTTGACGGAGATGAACGTCATGAGCTGCAGGAGCGCGAGGGTGACGGTGATGAAGAGGATGTTGAGCTTGCAGGCGGACGTGGGCGCGTACCACACGTACATGAGCACGATCCCCAGGATGGACCCCACGTAAGTCACGATCGACACCACCAGCACCTGCATGTGGCTGCAACACCCACCCAACCATCCCCAGTTGTTCGTTAGATCGAGCTGATTTCACGGCAACTTGGCCAGGCTGAGGCTCAGACAGACAGAGGAGGGAAAAGGCAGCGGCACCACGCACCATCTCTTGAGGTTTAGCTCCGATCGGCAGCAGTCGTTGAGCCACGTGATGAACCTGGTCACGCTGATGAGCTGGATCACGAGGAACGCCCTGCAGTTCAATTCACCCCGGAGGCAAGCCCATCATCAGACACATGCTCCAAGAATGTGACTGAAGAACAAGATCATGAGATGTAATTCGCTTACCCTGCTCCGAAATGTGCCACCTTCCCTGAGAAAATTCAGACAAAACAAACGCCATCGTCGGTCAGCAACAGCAAGATGGAGAAGCCCGAGTTAATTTCTACACCTGGGAGTTAGTATGGGACTGACCGTAGAGCTGGATGAGCGGCGAGGGCGCGAAGAAGGGGACGGCGGTGAGGGCCATCCAGAGCACGATCTTGACGGGCCACCACTCGGAGTGCCACGAGTTGCGGCAATCGTGCACCTTCCTCGTCTTCATGGTGGACAGGAACATGACCAAGAAGAAGAGGAAGCAGCCGAGGCTGATGCGCAGCACGCCCTCGGCGCCCAGGCAGTAGCGCGCGCCCTGGCACCCCTTGAGCCGCCGGAGCTCGCCCAGCGCCGAGTGCCCGTAGTCGCGGACCGTCCAGGCCAGCAGGTTGGTCACCAGGAAGATGAGCGCGTACACGTACCGCGCCATCATCGGGTTCGGGCCGAGGCACACGCACCGCGCGCAGCACGACTCCTCCATCACCCGGATGACGCAGTGCTCCCCGCAGCTCCTCCCGCCGCCGTCGCTCTCCGCCGCAGCGGGCGCCACGCCGGCACCCTCGCCGCCGTCCCTCTCCATCGCAGGCGTCGCCACGCCGCCACCGTCCCTCTCCATCGCAGGCGTCGCCACGCCGGCGCCATCCCTCTCCACCACCACTTCGGGCGCCACGCGGGCACCGCAGCCGCTGCCGGCCCTCTCTGTGGCCGGTTGCACGCCGGCGCCGGCGGTGGCAACTGGCACGCCGCCGTCAAGCGTCATCGAACGACCGGCTGATGGCAAGAACGAAGAACACCGATGGACGAGTGCTGCTATAGCCGTGCCGGCTTTCCTGCGGACATGAAGGAGCAGGAAGTTTGTTCAGACGGCGGGTCACGAGATTGTTGGTGGCGTACGCCTCCGTCGAGCGTCTATGAATAGGCGGGATCGGATCGGCTAGCTCGTGAGCGCGAAAACGACGTGTTACTTTTTTACTCCCTCCCCAACGGAGTGACGTTCTTCCGGGGATGCTTTTTTACAATGGCCAAATTAAGTCCCATTCCAAGCCGCTTTGCTTGGACAGAAATACTGAATGATTTAGTTGCGCCTGCCAGCCATCACTCCCAAGTTTGACCCCGGTTGACCTGCTATTTTTTTATCTACCCCACATGACTAACGACTAACGTACTACATATACGCTTCAGTTAAAAAACCAACTAACTACTGACCATGACGGTTCTGAGCTAAACAACACGGCTTGTTTTTTTACTGCGTTCTCATTTCCCTTTCAACGGCTAGGATTGTGTGTTGAACGGCCGCTGCTGAATCATCAAAGGTTTTGTGCCAAAGCTGCATACATAGAGTGGTATCCAATTTGATCTGGATGATTAAAAAGGGAAAGCGCGCGAGGTTTGAGTGGAGCGACCGCTGCTGAACATGGATGTTACATTCTTACATGCATGTGTTTATGTGTGGCGGCAAAGCTTGCCTTTAAAGGAAGATTAGGGTTACAGATGGAGGTAAAGAAAGAAAGAGAGAAAGCTCCATGCATGAGTCAATAGGATTGAGGAGGATGCAGAGTCGCACATGCATGGCTCTCTTTCTGTGCCTGTCATGTGGAGCTTTGGACGGCCGGCCGATATGCATGTTAGTGGAAAAACAAAAGAGCAAAGCCGCAAAGCAAAGTGTAGAGATGGATGATATTTCTGTCCAAGCAAAGCTGCAGAGATATTGAATGAAGGGAAAAGGAAAGAGAGACATGTGGAATTCCTTCATCAGGAATTTATGTTCCTAATTAACCAAGTGTTAAAAAATCAAACGTTGGATTTTTAAGCATGGCAAATCCGACACCCGATATGGCAAATTATATTGTTGCGAGCATGACAATTTTCTCCAGCAAGGATTTGTCATGCTTGCTGAAGGAAATTGGCATCCCATGCATCAGATTTGCCATGCTTAAAAATCTAATGTTGGATTTTGCCCTAAGTAATCATGATTGGAGAAATTACATAATCTATGCTAAAAATCTGTAGCTTGGTTCGCAGGATTGCTTAGGCTTTCTTTGCTTAGTCCTGTCCTCTTCTCTGTCGTGCGGCCAAGTTGTTGCTGGTGGCAAGCAACCATGCATAGTCCTTTTTGTATTAGCACAAACTAGGTTAGTAGGTAACTTCATTCTAAATTCTGTGTAAAGCTAGGGACGGGAGGATCTTCTTTCCAAGCAATGATCCCATCCTTTCCGTTTTTTGCCTGCACATATTCTCCGAATGATAGGCCATGACCTTTCTTTCAGGATTACTAGCTGCTAGATATTTTTCACACGATGGATTCCATCTGCTACATGAACATATACAGATATTCCCATCCATCCCAACCACTAAACACAGTATTATTCTACCGGTAATTAGAGAGGGTGAGTAACTAAAGCATCATTGACGAGACGACGCACCTTGGTTAGATCCACGTACGGCCGGAGCTGAATGTCGCAGTGCAGAATCCGATCCTCTTACCCTGCTCGGGTTACCCGGGCGGCAGCTGTAAGAAGAAGGAATCAGGGGAATCAGAGAGGGATTGGCGGGCACGGAACGCATCTCTGTAGCTTGCGCTCCCGACCACGGAAGGCAGAACCGAATGCGCTGCTTGCTACCCAATTGCCACTGTTGCGTATTATACTATTCGGTTCGCGCTCGTTTGCGACCCCTCCCCGGCAGCCGCACCGATCCGAGGAAAACGGTATTTGGTCTCGAATATATGCGGGAAAGGGATGGCGCTCGTTGTGGTTTCTAATGCGTTGAAGGGGAAAAAGGAGAGGAAGTTCAACGCTAGCTCATGGTGTTGGTGCATGGGTGATGATCGTGGGAGCAAGCAAGCGGACAGAGACGAGGAGGAGGAGGAGCAGGAGGAGGACTCACATGCACGCATGGATGGGACGGGACGGACGGAGGAAGACGAAGGACTCAGGACTCCCTTGGTAATGTCTTCCCGGAGGCAGAAGCCGAGCCTGCCTGAGGTGTTCGCACGCCGCTAGCTCAGCCGGCCTGGGGTTTTATTCGGGCGAGGTGAGAGGGGCGGCGGAGATCGATTTGAGAGTGGAGGTGGCGGTGCTGCTCCGTTTTATTCCCGCCGCAGGAAAGGGAGCAGCGCCTCTGTATTTTACTGCTGCGTTTCCTTGTCCCTCTGTTGTCTGTACGCGCGCCCGGTGCGGTTTTCCTCTTTCTGTTTTCGGCTCTGGTGTAGGCGTATTTTGTACGTGCCACACGCGTACACGCACCACCTCCGCCTCGCCCTCCACAGACGCACGCTTGGCTCCGGACCCACGGCACGTTGCTGTATGCACACATGTCCAGCCAGCAGGCAGCAGCCCCTCTGCCTGAATCTTCTGAGCTCCATAGGCCGTGTGCGTTTTGGATCTATCTACCCGCGAGGTTCAGATTGTCACTGTGACCAACGGACCATTTTTTTTTTGGCGAAATGTGACCGACTAACCGTGCTGCGCCATATCTTTTTTCTGGAACTCGTCGCCATATCATCGTTTGTACAGCGACCGTGTGGACACGTACGAAGTAAACGAGCTACCACGAGTGTCCTTCACAGAAAAGATGTGGAGCGAGTTGACCCCAGCACAAGCTAGGCCATGGCGCCTCTGGTCCGCTCGCCTCGCCTCGCCTCGGCTTGGATTTTTGTGTCCCACGCCGGCGCGGCCTGAGCGCCACACTTGCACGGAGACGGCAAGGACGAGCGAGGAATTGCAGTCGCTCGGGTCAGGCCCCGTATCCGCCACAACTGCCGCAGATCTTTTCTTACATTTGTCTACATGTTGATGGATCTTTTTTCCTGCGAAAACTTACATGTGGATGAGTGGATCATGGATGGACAGTTGGACAATGCCTCGGAGGGACGGGACAGATACAAAATCGGGTCTTTCTTAACCTTTTCTAATGCCTGGCCGTGCTGGAGGGCACTGTGGCGTCACGAGGTGCGGATCCCGGGTTATCCCACCAACGACAAGTTGCAAAATCATCCTCGTATACCACCTTGCATAAAATAGTATTATTTGACAAATCTGGCCCTTTGTTGAAACTAATGCCTTTAGCGAAACTATTTGCAAATCTGGCCCCTGAGGTCGGCGCCAAAGAGGATGGCGTCAAACTTGTGCAGGTCGGCGCCAAGACATTTCTGCAGTGAGATGCTTTGAGGGGTCGGCTCCAAAGAGCTCGGCGCCGACCTTGCTTCGGCGCTTGATTCTGCTGGCGCCGACCTGCACATGTTCGGCTCCATCCTCTTTGGCGCCGACCTCAAGGGCCAGATTTGCACATAGTTTAGCCAAGGGGCCAGATGTGGCATTAGTTTCGGCAAAGGGACAGATTTGTCAAATAATACCACAAAATATTGGCTCTCCCACAAAGTGTCAGCTGGATCATGATAATAGGCCTCTTCGACTCTCTAAAGTCCATATCACCATCTTTGTCCTGGGGGTCGTAATTTGACCCATACTATCTATGCATATCCACTTAGTATTAGGCTGACGACCCACTTTCTGATTAACGGACAGTGCACTTTGCGAGTATGATAAATCCTGCTGCATGATTAGTGCGCTTTGGTCTGACCCGTCCGACTCGTCAACTGACCCCTCCATAGGCCTACAGCCAGCCACGGCCAGCTGAAGAACCACAACACAAAGCCACTTGTGATTGCGAATCGATCGATCCACACATGCATGTGTGCTCGGTGAGCAAGCAAGCAATCACTTGCAAGGAATAATCGCCTCAGCAAACATGTATAGACGAGTAGCATCGCCGATCTCGATCACTCTTTCGTGCACTTTTGGACCACGCGCGCCCCATATATGTCTCTGCCTGCGCAACATGCTCGGGGAAGGGCATTCTGTCTCGGCTCCATTTTGAGCAACTCGGCGCAACGGCGATAACCGTACGCGCACACTTGCGTACATGTAGATGGCGTGCATCATGATGCGCTACGACTCGTCAATGTCAGTTGGCTTTTTGTTCGTGTCAAAAGAAAAATGTCAGTTGGCTTTGGCTACGTACCGCATCGCTGCCGCCTTGCACGGCTGGATTTGGCGCGGGGGCGTGGATGGATCCTTGACCTCCGTGGTGCGGGCACGTACTTTCCCACCGAGACGCACTGTGCGGTGCATATGGATGTCGAGCAGGACGAACCGGGCGTGCTTTCGGGGTTTTTATGGTGCAAAAGGGCCACCAATAAAAAATGCACAAAGAGAACGAATTGAATGCATTGATGCAGTGAACATTTTCCATGTCATATTATTTTAGAATATCAGTTGTTTCTACACATGGTCGACGACAGAAAAAGGATAAATTCCGTTGTGCATAACGCCCAAAATAAAGTTCATGGAAGTTAAAGGCATCTTTAACGGCAACCCGCAAATTTCCTCCCGCATCCATCCGTGGACGGGGAGTTCACGAACACAGATGCGGGACGGACGACATCCAACGCTAGTCGCATACATCGGGCCAACAATTCGAACCAACGTCACGAAATTCGATCAAACCGGACGGATTTCATTCATGTTCGGATATAATTTACATAAAAAAGTCGATATTTCGACCATTTAACTAAAAAACCAGAAAAAAAATAAATCTAAACCCTATACATGACGACCACCTCGTACGCATGGCCACCCTGCCCTGCCGCACTGCCGTCTCCGTCGGTGTCGTCGTCGTCGTCGTGGTCCTTATAAAAACTCAAGGCAGATCATGCATACTCATGAAATGAAGTTATTGCATATTGTGATCACAAACGCAGGGTTGTGGTTGGTTCATCGAAAAAGATGAGGAAGTGGGGGTTGACCATATTTTTCTCTCTACCGTGGTATGTGTTTTTCCGTAAGATGTACTGGATCCAGAGTATGTCCTACTATTTTATGTCCTACTATTTTTGTTTGCCAAAAATAGATGCAAGTGTCAGATCCAACCCCCCCCCGGGGGGGGGGGGGGGGGGGAGGGGGGGGGCACGCACCTTTCTTGTTGCCGTCGTGTATGACGAGAGATCCTCCTCCGACATCGCCATGACGACGACCTCTAGCTCGAGCACCATGTTGGAGAAGACCTCCAAATTGAATCCAAACTCAAAGTTGGGCACCTCACCGCCGCACGATAACTCTAGGTCCCTCTCCGCCTCCGGCGGCACCGCTTCAGTCATCATCTTTTCACCACCAATCATGCGCTCTACACCTCTAATATAGGAAGGACTGCCGAGGGTTCTTTGAGAAGGCGAGAGTAGTTAGTAAACACATATGATTTTCCTTTTTTGAGGGAACCCAGATGGTTTTCATCGTAAATCTTTTCTCTTGTTATAGCAATAGTTGTTGTAACTTCAATAGATATTAAATGTGAGAACGTACGTTTGGAGGCCGAGCTCCATGGAGCTCGAAATTTTTAAAAAATTCAAATTTCAAACTTTTCGGTTTCAAAAAAATCTGAAAAACATTATGCAAGTAAAGAAGGATGTTATGTGTATGTATGTAAATTTTTAGGATGAAATACCTTGAAATACGATCTGCACAAAAAAGACAAATTCATGTCTTGGGACAATGAATAGTATCATGTGTTAAAAAGTCCCAGATTTGTCTTTTTTGTACATGCCTCATTTCAACGTATTTTTTTCTGAAAATTTACACACATGTGTGTTACACCCTCACTTATCTCTGTATTTTTTTTCAGAATTTTTTGAAATGTAAAAATATGAATTTTGCATTTGGAGGCCTCCATGGAGCTCGGCCTCCAAAAGTAATTTCCGATTAAATGTTGCATACATTAATGCAAGTATTGCCAAATAAATTCTCTAACATTCGACATTTAGGGATGGCGTCGAACAGCCCGTGAGCCCTTCGATCGCGATCGCGCAGTTGCGTAGAGTCATGGGTGATAGTTGGCCATCTAATTGGAAGGTTATCATTTTCACATGATTGGCAATTCATGCGAGGTAGGTCGGTGTTGATCATGTTTTTCTCTCTTGCATGGGATCCATTTGTTCGTAGGACGTGACGGGTTCAAAGTACGTCCTTGTAAGTGCATCTAGTGCTCTCTTTGAGGTTTTGGAGTATTGAAGACAAATGTGTTAGTGGGATAATGTGTTGTGAGTATACAGAAGATAGAAGTCCTTGAAGATTTGGTTTAACGGTTGAAGTTGACCCCTAAAAATGTATGTTTACATTGAAGAAATTGGTGCGCCCTTTGAAGAAATTGAAGTGAAGAATTGGAACATGAGGACTTTGTTTTCTGTAGTTTCGTTCTTCTTTATTTTGATTCATAGGAAACACCGAACTGCTAAAGGGGTCTAGATGATACATATGTGTATTTATAAAGTGATGCTCAAACCTACCCATCTCTTAGAGTGAAGACTTTGGAAATCTCTTGAAGTGCAGTTGATTTCTTCAGCGACAGAGACACAGTTCTTGTAGTCCTTGATGAAATTGGTCTGATGAAGAGTAAGGATTTCAACAGTGAGATTCTCCTACTCTGAGGAATTTGAGAGTTCAAATTTCTGACCATTGTTGTGCGAGTGCTAGCTGTCGAATGGATCCTTATCCTAACAATGGTCTTGTCCGAGGGGCATGATGGTCTTATCATGTCGGCTTGCTCCCAACCTATAAATAGCCACCCCACAACCATTTGCTGGTTGACTGCTCCAAGTGATTGATTGACAAGTTTCAACTAGAGCAACCCATCCTTTGAAGAACTTGAGAGAATCCTAAGTGAGCAAAAACCCAAACAACCAGAGCCACGGTGATTGAGAAACACTGAAGTGATTTTCATGTATGATCCGACTCTTCTTAGCTTTGAGGACTCGAGACGGTTAGGTGTCATGTTCTGAGCATCCAAGAATAAGTTATGGAGTGCCATAGAACGAGTCTCTGAAGGTTTTGGAAGTCTACCTTGAAGACTTACCATGAGTGATTGGGCGAGGTCTAAGTGACCTTAGCTCAAAGGGAATAAGGTGAAGAGTAGTGTCTTTTGAGTTAAATCTCAAGCCTCCCTAACCTAATGTACAATTGTCACATCAACTGGAATATGTCAAACAAATCCATTGTCTTCATTGAGCATTCCGGTTTTATTTCTTAAACTCTTTAATTTCCGCATCTATGTGTTGAAGACTTTGTTGAGGACTTCCTCAATTTCATTAGTCCATGTTATGTTCCTTTTGTCTTAAGTTTGGCTGTACTTAGTTTAACTATGTGTGTATTCACATATATAGTATGTTTTATTGCTTCCTATGCATGTGTTACTTTGTCTTGAAGACTTTGTCACTACTCTGATCTGCATGCATAGTCTTTCTACTTCTGTCTAGTTATTCTTCGTGTTTTTATTCTTCAAAGAATTCACTTCTTTGAAGAATTTGAAAAAATAATCTCCCATTCACCCCTCTCTGGTCGATATGGCGCGCTTTCAGTCCTAATGATTTTTGCCAAAATGGTCCAGAGTAGGTCCTACAGTTTCTTTCCCAATAGATGAAGCAAGTGCAGGATTCGGACTCAAGACTCCGTCGTTGAGATTAGCAGCACTAGCCATCTGGGGTGGCACCACCTTTGGACATAATTGAGCTACAACTTTATTTAGTCGCAAAAGCGATATGGCGAACAATAAAAATCCTGTTTAGGCAAAGTAGGATGGAGATTCGATGCCTTGTTGTTAAAAACAGGCCAAAGCATCCACATTGGTCTCTCCCTGTGTGAGCTTCCTGCCCGCCTCCCCATCAACGTCCTCACCATGCTAGACCCCCCCCCCCCCCCCCTTCAAGAAATCCTAGCCCATCCACCTCCCCCGTGGATGTGTCGGGGAAAGGAGAAGACCACATGTGGTAGCTTGAGGGCGCCAGGGACTTCTACTGCGACAACTCACACGTCTCTATGGAACACGACCCACCTCCACGAGTTGTGAGAGGGCAAGCTATTATTTTCGTTTGAGTGAGGAAAAAGAATGAGGAATTTTCAAAAAAGAGCCATCGTTTGCATGATAAATCGGGAATAGGTAGATTTTAGGCTAGTTAAAAAAATAGTACCTAAAGTAGAATGGGAGGAGAGGAAAACCGGTGAGAGAAAAAAACGGTGCAGGTGAGGACGGGACAAAGGTATCATGAGGACGAAATGACTTATGAGTTTCCCTTTAATAGGAAAGATCTATTTAGAGATGTTGATAGTTTATTCTATAAACTTGATCAAACAACTACTAATTTGAGTTTTGAAAAATAATATTTTGTGAAATAAAGGGAATATGAGGTACACATATTTTTCGGCGCCATGCTAGGGATGGACAGAGGCGGGAGATCGTTATGCAGTCATGTTGTATCCTGCGAGGGATGTTCGTTAACAGGTTTGGTCTTCTACATGGCGGCCCATTGAGCTCGCGCCCTTATATGGTGCACGTACTACTTCCTATTAAAGCTTTCATGGGTATTTTAATTGTTTTTTCATTGCTTTTGCATCGGTTATCTTTAGGTTTCTTTTTAAGTTTTAGTTTTTCTTTCCTTTGATTTTCTTTTTTTTTTACTTTTGTTTACTTTCTAAATGTTTTAGGCACATGTCCCATCTTTTTCATATACATTGTACATGTTTCGTATACATCAGGAATTATTTTATACGTAATTAACATTTTCCAAAAATATGATTAACATTTTTGAGATATATGGTTTGATGTTTACTATTTTTCATACCCATAGTATTTTTCTGTGTACATGTGAAGCATATTTAATATATGCTTAAATTTAATTAAATACATGATTAATAATTTTTATGGTGTCTAACATTGAATATTTTTTTGAACACGTGTGAATTGTTCTTTCAAATACAGGTTGAAACATACTTTCATATGAAATAAAACATTTTTTAAACTATACGAACATGTTTTAAATGTCAAAAATATTTTGTTTGAAATGTGTGAACATTTTTCCAAATGTAACGTACATGTTTTTCAACAGTACGAAACATCTTTTTTGAATTACACAAACATATTTTTTATGGTGTATAACATGTAAAATAATGTCACATACATTTTTTGAAACTTTTGAACATTTTCTGAAATGTCACATGCATTTTTTGAATTGTGCAAACATTTTTGAAAAAATTGAGCGAACTTGTTTTTTACATTTTGAATGTGTGATAAACACTTCTAAAAAAATTACTATTTTTTCATAATATATGTATTGCGTATTTTGAAAATATAAAGAAAATAAAAAAAAAACAAAAAAAAAACATGTGTGTGACATTTGTGAGACGAGATCACGTAATTATGTGGCGACCCACTACCAATTCATTGGGCGACACTGGCGTATAATAATCCCCTTCTCTTCTCCTTAATTGCGGACATGCACATGCGAAAGCCAGAAACATATATGCATGTTCCCCTTCTGTGTCTGTCCTAGTGAGAGAACTGAAGAGGGAGACGGTCCTTCTTCCCCCGTTCGCTGTCGGCATGTTGGAACTACACAAACACTGAAACATTAACGAATATGCTTCGTAAAGGAATTCATGTGGAACAGATGAATTATACAAGAAAACTAAAAAAATCCGCCAACATTCCGAATCAAGTGCGACAACCTGACCGCACAGACAGTTAATGTACATATTGAATCAAATATGCATACAAACAATCTATTACAACCAACCGGGGCAGGTTCTCCGCATGCCTTTGTCGTTGTTGTCGCTTATCAAGAGAAATCCTCCTCCAACATCGCAGCCGGCAAAGAGCTTTCTCTGCAATACCTTGTTGGAGAAGACCTCCAAATTGAAGGCGAACTCGAAGTTGGGCACCCCACCACCGTGCCAAAACTCTAGGTCAATCTCCACCGAATCTGGTTTTATCGTTTATCATTTCATAAGTGCATATGAGGTTTTCACTGAATTACGGATTCCAGGATCATAGCACTTATAGCATAGAATATAAACTCTTAATTATAAATATGAAAATACAATAATTAAATAGTATTCCCTCCAGGGCATATTTCCAACAAAGTTTAGAATGGGAGGAGGGGGGAAACCGGTTAGACAAAAAACGGTGGGAGCTAGGAGGGAACGAAGGTAACGTGAGGACGAAACGACTTACAAAATTCCCTTTAACAGTGAAGAGTTAATTAGTATTTTAGTTGTTGATAGTTTGTTTTATAAACTTGATTAAACCCACGAGCTTGAATTTTGAAAAACATACTATGCAATATTTTGTGAAATAGACGGAATATTAGGTACACATATTTCCTAGGGCCATGTCGGGGATGGAAAAAGGAGGGAGACTATTATCCAGTCGTCGATTGTGCCATAGATGTATCCCACGAGGGTTGTGCATTAACATGCTTTGTCTCCTGCGTGGCGGCCCAATGAGATCGCCCCCCTCTTTGATGATCTTCTCTTGCACGGGAGCTATATGTCGCACATACTAATTCCTATTAAAGCTCGCTTAAAACGCGGTGGTTTAGGGCTAACGGTAAACTGTACCACACGTGGATATTTTACTGTGTGTATTTTAATTCCTTTGTTTTACTTTTTTTGCATCTGTTTTCTTCAGTTTTTCTTTGGTTCCACCTTTATATTTTTATTCGGTTTTCCATTTTTTTTATTCTTCTTTCTTCTACTTAAACACATGTATAATTTTTTCTTGCACTGTATACATCAAGAATATTTGTTATACACGTCAACATTTTTCAAAACGACGATTAACCTTTTTCAGATATATGTTTTATGTCTACGTTTTTACATACACATTGTACATTTTTTGTATACATTAAAACATTTTCATATACGTTTAATTTTTTCTGAATGCATGATTAACATCTTTCTAAATTAATTATTTGGAAAAAATAGTATCTGTAAAACATTTTTCAAATACATATTGAAACATATTTTCGTATGACACAAAACATTTTTGAAACCATGTGCATAATTTTACACATTGGATAAACATTTTTAATATGTTACGAATATTTTATTCGAAACACGTGAATATTTTTTGAATATAACAAACAATTTTTTGAAGGGCACGAAACATTGTTTTTAATTACACGAACATATTTTTTACATCATATATCATTTTAGAAAAATGTCACATACATTTTTTTGAAATGAATGGATGTTTTTTCAAATGTCACATACATTTCTTTGAATTGTACAAACATATTTTAAAAAATTGAGCAAACTTTTTTGTACTTCATTTCATTTTTAAATGTGCAATGAACACTTTTAAATACATTAACTAATTTATTATTTGATAATATATGTATTTAGGTTTTCCAAAATGTAAGAAAAATAAAAAAAGGAAAAAACACGCATGTTATCAGTGTGGCGTTTGTGATACGAGACCATGTGGTATGTCTCACTTCCAACTCCTGTAGGAGTCACCTTCTCTTCTCCCGTTGTGCGCACACATGGTTAAACCTGACGGCACTACGGGAATCAGCTGGTTTGCCATCAGTAATGCACATACGACAAAGACCGAAAAGATGACAACAAACACTATGTCATCGGCTACTTGACGACAAAGTGTGACGACACAGCTTGAGCGAGCAATGGCATTCTTGACAGTCACCATTTAATTAGGTTGACGGCAAAGATTTTGCCGTGAGTGTATATCGTTTACCGACAGCTAGATTGCAGTAGATGGCTAATAACAACATTTCACGGCTTCGGCAGTAGGTAACGGTGTAAGATTCTTTGCCATCAGCATCACACCACCAGACGACAAAGAAAAAACAAATATGCCGTCAACGACATCACAAACAGACGACGAAGAAAAAGAAAATTTGTCGTCAATGACATCACAAACAGACGACAAAGATAAAGAAAATTTGCCATTAGCAGCGGCCCACGAGACGACAAACAAAAAGAAAATTTGCCTTCGGCTACAGCCCAAACAGACGGCAAAGAATGGGCTCATCTTGCCATTAGCCGAGGGAAAACAGATGGTAGAGGGGCATGTTTGCCGTCAGCTGGAAGACGGCAAAGGATCTTTGCCTACAGCCCACTGACAGCAAATGGTGCACTATATATTTTTTGATTTAAAACTTGAAATGCAAGAGTACAACACATATATCTTAAATGCAACAGTACAACACATATATCATCAGAGTGCATATCAAACCTGAAATGCAACAATACACAATATATATCAAAATAGCAAAGATCCTTGGCAGTATAACACCTATATATATAGCAAATAAGAGTGCATATGAAATGGCGGTACAACACATATATAGGAGTGCATATCAAATGTTCCTTTGCAGTACAACACATAAATAATAGTGTATAAAGAATGTTCCATAGCAAATAATATTACGTAGTCCATATCAAATGTTCATAACACATATCACACATAGAGTATACCAAATGTCCATAGCTAACTAGTCCATAGCAAATATAAGAGTACAAAATGTTCCATAGCTAATGAATAAAGTGGGCATCACTACGTATGATTTGGCACTACAACAAATGTCTTCATGTCCCTACCGTAGTCCAAAGAGCATTCGTGTAGCAACCTATATTATGAAATCATCAACATGTCAAATTTTGGCACAACAACAACATAAAGGGCTTTAAATCATCAAGATTCCAAATAGACAAAAGAAAGTACTTGAAGACCTTGACAAATTTTGAGCATGTCAAATTTAACACTCTAAATCGTGAAGATCTTCAGGAATGGTCTCTACTTATAAGTTTGATCTTCAAATGGTTCGCAGAGTCATCTTAAAATGGTCTCTAAATCATGAAAATAAATAGCTACATGCCTCTACTTATATCTTTGATCTTTAAATAGTTCAAATGTTCTCTACTTATAAGTTGCTAAATCATGGACATTCAAAGGGCCTCTAAATCATGAAAATAAATAGCTACTTGTCTCTACTTATAAGTTTGATCTTAAAATAGTTCAAATGGTCTATACATGTAAATTTATAACTCATGGACATCTTGAAATGGTCTCTAAATCATGAAAATAAATAGCTACCTGCCTCTACTTATAAGTTTGATCTTTAAATGGTTCAAATGATCTCTACTTATAAGTTTCTGAATCGTGGACATCTTCAAATGGTCTCTAAATCATGAAAATAAGTAGCTACTTGTCTCTATTTATAAGTTTGATCTTCAAATGGTTAAAATGGTCTCTACTTATAAGTTTCTAAATCATGGACATCTTCAAACGAACTCTAAATCATGAAAATAAATAGCTACTTGTCTCTACTTATAAGTTTGATCTTCAAATGATCCCTAATTATAAGTTTCTGAATCATGGACATCTTCAAATGATCTCTAAATCATGAAAATAAATAGCTACTTGTCTCTACTTATAAGTTCAATTCAAATTTAACACTCTAAATCATGAATATCTTCAAGTGGTCTCTAAATCATAAAAATAAATGGCTTCAAGGTTATCGGTACCTAATTAGTATCATGGTTGAAATGGTTGAAATGGGTCATGGTTTCAAATGGTCTATACTTATAAGTTTGATCTTCAAGAATCCATATAGCTACTTGTCTCTAGTTTGACAAATTTGAGACCTATGTAAATGAAACATTGAGGCACTAACCATAGTCGACCTCAAAGATTCGGAGAACCACCAAGGTTATTGCCGCTTGGGCCTGGATCCTTGGCATGATTGATGTTGCATGAAGTGTTACATGGTTAGCATGACACTCGGATTGAGAAATGCAATAATGGTGCTTGGAAGTATTTCATTTAACTGACCGTAGGGTGCGGAGTAAAGGCAGGCAGCTGCATAGCAGGCATACCATTCTGGGTACAAAAGGCTTGCAAATTATATTTGAGGAGTGAAGGTTAATTACTGCTAGTAAAATACTACATGTGCTTGGCTTAATTATGAACTAGCTGCAAACATCTCAAAGTATTAACTATTTTGTGTCGCCAATGCCTGCTGCATCCTCTCATCAGCCTGTTGCCTCTCCTATGCCCTCTCCGCCACCCTCTGCTCCTTCGCCAGTCGCCTCTCCTTCGTCATCTGCTCCTCCGCCAACCTCGCCTCCAACCTCTCATATGCCATTCGCCTCTCCTCCTCCAGTCGGGACAACAAACTACAACATAGCAATCACATCTTCAAATTCAACACTAAGTAAGAATTAAAAAAAGCATATATAGAAGGACTTGTATAGAATACCTCCATCTCAACCATTGCCGGAGTTGAGCGTTCACATATAGAAGATTTATAGATACTTGACCAATCCATGTACTCAGGGAGACCGCGACGGGAGGACCTAGGAAACATGCCTGCTCCAATCGCTTCCTTGCCATCTTTCCTGTCATCTCCGGAGATCGGGGCTCCGATGTCACATCATACACATGCCCATTCCACTCTGTTGCCTTGCTTCTATATTTGCTTTGCCGATTGTAGGCGGTCTTGCTGGTGTACGCAGACTCTGTGTCATTCTCATCATAAGGCGTGGCAGATCGGAACGGCCCCTTATGGGCTAAAGCATATGACCGGAAAAGGTTGGGCTACGAAACACTACAGTGAGCCGCTTACAACCAAAGCAACATGATTAAGATCTCATCACAAGGATTGGCAACATGTATGACAAGAAAATGCTTATGAAGAACAAATCAATGGGAAGAAAGACATACCCAATGTTCTGCATACCCCTTAAGGTTCAAGTTGCCTTGATGGTGTGGTGGATCCTCCATTGCGGCTCACCGTTTTTTATAATCTAGGTGTTTCTCCCTATACTCTTTGGAACACCAGTAGTCCACCATCCGCTCCCAGCACTCCCCCTTATGACGCACCATCTCGGAGTAACCTAATTGATTAATTGCATCCCATATACATCAAAAAGAAATTGAGTGCCAGCTAGTTGAGGAAATAACAAGCATGAACATGCTTTAACTGCATGTACTCTTCCTTCTTACAATGGAGTTTCCTAGATGGTTTCTTGTCAGCAATCTTATAGCCCCGAGTTGCCTTATAAGTGCGGATGGCTATAAGGCGCACCTTGTAGACCAGATTGCGCACAAGCTTCTTGCAATGTTCTTTCACGGCAATCTCCAAATTCCATCCTCACATCTATAGAAATCCTGCAAATACACACGAGATCAATCGAGATTAGGCAATTAACTAGCTATGGATTATATATATGCAGTGTATGAAAGAAACATAATGATTACCCAAAGTTCGGCAAAGATCCGCTCGGCTTTGTTGTGAACCTCGATGTTGTTGATCCTCAAAAGATTTGAAGTGGGCCCAAGTCCATGCTGGCTACTGAACTTTGCCCTCCCCAGGCAAAGTAACCATGTCAGCGAAATTCTCCTTAATGAGGGCCCTAAGAATGGCGTTCATGTCTCCGTACTTACCCGGGGCATCTCCAACCTTCGTCCAACCACTACACAATAAGAAGCCAAAGTTATTAGCAATTGTTGCAAACATTGAAGGTAGAAAATGGGAAGCCAAAGTTAGTTGCTTTTCTCCATATGGAGCAATACACAACCTCTGCTCGACAGGAAGCCCTCATGGCGGGAGCCTTGTCGAACCACGCAGGTACGCAATCTGGCCCTGTTCAACTTGGATGAGACCATCATCCTCCCCGTCAATGGTCGGGGCCCCCCTACCGATCCCCGTCCTCCTTCGACGACATCTGCTCGTCCACCCCCTCCTCATCAGACACGGGGGAGTGAGACACCGGCTCCTCCACCCCTCATCTGAGCAAACTTTCTTATACTTCATTTTCATTTTTAAATGTGCAATGAATACTTTTAAATACATAACTAATATATTATTTGATGATATATGAATTTTGTTTTTCCAAAATGTTAAAAAAAGGAAAATATGCATGCCATCAATGTGATATGTGCCACTTCCAACTCGTGTGGGAGTCACCCTCTCTTCTCCCTAGTTGTGTGCACGCATGGTTAGACTTCACGCTCATCCACGTTTCCAACCGAGACGCACTCGAAAGCTAGGAATTCATATGTCCGCTCCCCCTTTTATCCTGGCGAGAGAAATGGAAAGGAAAGCGATCCTTCTTCCCCTGTTCATCATCGACCTACTAGAATTGACACACACACACACACACACACACACACACACACACACACACACACACCGAAACATTGACGAGTCTCGTTTGTAACAAAGTTCATATGGAACAAATGAATTATATAAGAAAAAGAAATAAAGCCACCAACAATCCAAATCAAGTGCAACAACCCCAGGTGCACACAAATTAATGTATGGATCTAATCAAATATGCATGTAAATACAAACGGCCAAATACATCCTACTAGGACGGGGGCTCCACGCATCTTTCTCATTGTCCTCACGTATTAGGAGTGATCCTCCTCCGATGTCCCTGTCAAAGACAACCTCTATCTGTAGCACCTTGTTGGAGAAGACCTGCGAATTGAAGGCGAACTCGAAATTGGGCACCCTGCCGTTGTGCCAGAAATCTAGATGCATCTCCACCTCTCTCGGCACCGCCTTAGTCGTCATCTTTCACCGTCGGCCATGTGCTCTACACCTCTAGTAGAGGAAGAACATGTGTGGGACGATGGTGGTGAATCCCAACTCATAGAGGGTTCTTCAAGAAGGCGAGGTGATTGACCCGGATGACTTTTCTTTTTTAGAACCTGGATGGCTTTGTTTGTCACAATAGTTTTGGTAATTACAATAGCCATTAAATGCTATAGTACAAGTAAGATCAAAGTTACTTGGTGAACAATATGCATTTAGGGACGGCGCCTAACAACCCATCAACTCTTCGATCACGATCCACCGCTCTGTAGATTCATGAGGCAGTTGGCTATTTAACGGGAGGGTTGTCCGTTTTTACGTGATTGGCGATTCGAGTGGGGCAAGTTAGCGTTGACCACATTTTCTCTCTCGCATGGTATGTGTTTTTCTGTAGGACCTGGTGGATCTAGTGTACATCCTACTATATTTTTTTGCCAAAATAGATGCAAGTGTTAGAGTCAAACTCAACACCGCGGTATTGAACCGTGACAAAATTAGCACAATCATCCTAAATCAAGTGCAACAACTCCACACGCACACAAATGGATGCCTAAATCAAATCAAATATGCATCTAATTATATACAGTCGAACACATCCAACCCTTGGTGGGGGGCTCCACGAACATTTCTCCTTGTTGTCTCGTATGAGGAGAGATCCTCCTCCAATGACGACGACCTCTATCTCTAGCACCATGTTGGAGAAGACCTAGGAATTGAAGACAACTCAAAGTTGGGCACCACAACGCGTGTGCGATAACTCCAGGTCCATCTTTGCCTTCGGCGGCACCACCACAATCGTCATCTTTTCACCACTGGTCATGCAATCCACACCTCTAAAATAGGAAGGACGCGTATGGGACCGTGCCGGTAAATCCTAGCTCGCAGAAGGTCCTTCGAGAAGGCGATAGAAGGTAGTTAACCTAGATGTTTTTCTTTTTCTTTTTTGAGGCCACCCAGATGGTTTTGCTCGTCATTGTTTTCTCTTGTAATAGCGATCGTTTATGTAATTGCAATATCCACTAAATGCTGCATACAATAATACAAGTAATGCCAAAGTAAATTTGCGAACAATTTGCTTTAGGCATCGTGTTGAAAGACCGTGAGCCCTTCGATCGTGATCGTGTGGTTGCATAGGGTGATAGTTGGATATTATATTGGAAGGTTGTCTTTTTCACGTGGTTGGAGATTTGTGCGTGGTAGGTCGGTGTTGATCGTGTTTTTCTCTCTCGCGCATGATCAATTTATTTGTAGGACATGGTGGGTCCAGAATACGTCAAAATGTTTTTTTTGCCAATGCCCATTCAGAGTATGTCCTAATGTTTCTTTCCTAAAGTATGAAGCAAATGCGAGAGCCGGATTCAAGACTCTGTCATTGAGATTAGTGACACTAGCCATCTGGGATAGTACCACCTTTGGTACATAATTGAGCTACAACTTTATTCTTTGGAAAAATGAGAACAATAAAACTCCCATTTAGGCAAACTTAATGCAGGGTGGAGATTTGATCCCTTGTTGTAAAAACATACCAAAGCATCCACCCCAGTGTGAAGTTCCTGCCCTCCTTCCCCTCAACGTCCTCGCCATGCTAGAACCCCCCCCCCCCCCCTCCGAGAAAGTTGAGCGCATCCACCTCCCCCATGGATGCACAGGGGAGAGGAGAAGACCACATGTGGTAGTGGGAGGGTGCAAGGGACTTGTACTGCTACAACTCGCGTGTCTCAGTGGAACACGCACTGCCTCCACAAGTCGCGGAAAGCCAGGTTTTGCTTTCATTCCGGTGAGGAAAAAAATGAGGAATGTTCAGAAAGAGGCATCGTTTGCATGAAAAAAATCGAAGCTAGTAAAAAAAGCACTTAAAAAGTAGAATGGGAGGAGGGGGAAATCGGTGAGAGAAAAAAGATGCAGGTGAGGACGGGGCAAAGGATCCTGAGGACGAAACTACTTAAAAATTTCCCTCTAATAGTAAAGATCTATTTAGAATTTTAGATGTTGATAGTTTGTTCTATGAACTTGATCAAACATATACAAATTAGATTTTTGAAAAACATATACTATGTAATATCTTGTGAACTAGTGATAATATTAGGCAGACAGATTTCCAGCACCATGCTAGGGATGGACAAAGGTGGACGAATGTTATGCACTCGTCGACTAGGCCATAGTTGTATCCTGCGAGAGATGTGCGTTAACAGACTTCTTCTTCTACAGGGCGGCCAACTGAGCTTGCGCCCTATATGTTGCACGTGCTAAAATCTATTAAAGCCGGCCTACAACCTGGCGGTTTTGGACAAGACCAATATTGTTGCGTCCTTTTATTATATGGTATTTTAATTGGTTTTTTCACTGTTTTTATATTGGTTTTCTTCTTTCTTTTTCACTTTGGTTTCCTTTTTTATTTCGGTGGGTTTTTAAAAAAAATCGGCACATGTTTCATTTTTTGATACACATTGTATATATGGAACGAGCATTTTTAGATATCACAAATCTTTTGTTTGAAACATGTAAACATTTTTCTAAATGTAACATACATGTTTTTGAAGGGTACGAAATATCTTTTTTGAATTACACGAGCATATTTTTTTACGTTATAACATTTAAAAAAAATGTCACATACATTTTTTTAAACGCTTCAACATTTTTTGAATTGTCACATACATTTTTTTGAATGGTACAAACATTTTCAAAATTTGAGCGAACAATTTTACACTGCATTTACATCTTATTTAATGTGCGATGAAGAGTTAAAAAACTAATTTTTTCATAACATATGTATTGAGTATTTTTTTAAAACATAAAGGAAAGTGAAAGAAAAACAAAAACACGCACGACATATGCATGACGTACGTGATAGGAAACCACATAGTTACTCGGTCGACCCACTATCAACTCGCTAGGCGGCACTCGCGTAGTAGTCATGTTCTCTTCTCCCCGATTGTGTGCACGCACAGTTGGACTTGATAGAACACATGCACGTTTTCAATTCAGACGCACTTGGAAACGAGAAACTCATACATGAGCTCCCCTTACGTGTGTCCTAGTTAAGAGAATCGATTAGGGGCACGACCCTTTTTCTCCGTTTGCCGTTGTTTCGCTAAAATTGACCCAAACACTGAAACGTTGACGAGTATGCTTCATAAAGAAGTTCTCATGGAACACATGAATTATATGGAAAACGAAACAAATCCACCAACAATCCAAATCAAGCGAACCAGCCCCAGCTGCACACAAATTAATGTATAAATCGAATGAAATATGCATATAATTATAAGCAGTCAAATACAACCAACCGGTGCAGGGGTTCCATGTACCTTTCTTCTTGTTGTTGTCATGTATCAGGAGAGAGCCTCCAACAGCGCTGTCAGCAATGAGACTCTCTGCAACACCTTGTTGGAGAAGACCTCTGAACGAAAGGCGAACTCAAAGTAGGGCACCCAGCCACCGTGCCAGAACTCTAGGTCAATCTTCGCCTCCATCGGTGTTGTCGCAGTCGTCATCTTTCGCCACCGGCTATGCGCTCCGCACCTTTAGAAGAGGACGGACGGGTGTGAGATAGTGGCGGTAAATCCCAACTCGTAGAGGGTTCTTCGAGAAGGCGAGATAAGGTGATAGACCCCGGACATTTGCTTTTTCTTAGAACCCGGATGGTTTTCTTCGTCATGTTTTGGTAATCACAATTGTGTTTGTAAACGCAATAGCCATTAAACGCTACATATGATAATACAAGTAATGTCAAATTTAGTTGGTGGAAAATCCGCATCTAGTAACGACATCGAACGACCCATGAGCCTTCGGTCATGATCGCACCACTATGCAGAGATATGGGTGGTTATTTGATGGGAGGGTTATCGTTTTCACGTGATTGGCTATTTGAGTGCGATCACATTGCGGTTGTTGTCTCTTTTCACCTTGAATACTTTTCTAGAGAAAACATGTAACTATAGGAGTGTCGTGTTAAATTTTGGAATTATCCAGGGTTTGTTTGGACATTTTTATACATTAACTGGTTTTTTTAGGCATTTACTGTGCATAATTCAAATTTGAACTACATGCACAGGCTCCGGTGCACCAAAATGGGTTGAAAAATCATACATATGTCCCTGGGTGCATGTTTAGTTCCCAGACAAGAATTGAGAATGAATTTCAAACACCTAGGCGTCATGGATCGGCCGCAAACATTAAGAAGCTTGGTTTTTAAATTTCAGTAAATCCAAAGCCCGTCTAAAATTCATGAAAGTTGGCATGGTGCATGAAATGTCACGAACATGTCGTGGTAATGTTTTTGTCCAGTTTGGAATTTTTTTTGGTATAAGCTTTTTACAAACCAGAGCTTCTCACTAGAAATCTCGTGGTGTCGATAGGGAACGTGTCGCCTTTGTGGACGGAACGACATTGTTACCTCTTTTCGCCTTGACTATTTTTACAGAGGCAACATGCAACTATAGGAGTGTTGTATTAAAATTTAGAATTATCCCGGGCTCGTTTGGATATTTTTATACATTAACTGAATTTTTTAGGCATTTAGTGTGCATAATTCAAATTTAAACTACATGCACTTGCTCCAATGCACCAAAATGGGTTGAAAAATCATACATGTGCCCCTAGGTACATTTTTAGTTCCCAAGCAAGAAATGGGAATGAATTTCTAACACCTCAGCATCATGGATCAGCCGCAAACATTCAGAAGATTGGTTTTTAAATTCCTCTAAATCCAAAACTCGTCTGAAATTTATGAAACTTGTCATGGTGTCATGAAATGGCACCAACATGCCGTGGTTTTTTTCTAATTTGAGAAAAGTTTTTGCGTAAGCTTCTTACAAACCAGAGCTTCTCACTAGATGCCACGTGGTTCCGGTAGGGAAAGTGTCACCTTTGTGGACGAAACGACATTCGTTGCATCTTCTCCCCTTGAATATTTTTCCAGAGGCAACATGTAACTATAGGAGTGTCATGTTAAAATTTGGAATTATCGAGAGTTCGTTTTGACATTTTTATACATTAACTGAGTTTTCTAGGCATTTAGTGTGCATAATTCAAATTTGAACCGTAAGTATATGCTCTAGTGCACCAAAATGGCTTGAAAAATCATACAGGTGTCCCCGGGTGCATGTTTAGTTCACAGACAAGAAATGAAAATGAATTTCAAACACATCGGTGTCATGGATCGGCCGCAAAATTGAGAAGCTTGGTTTTTAAATTCTTGTAAATCCAAAACTCATTTGGAATTCATGAAACTTGGCATGGTATCATGAAATGGCACCAACATGCCGTGGTAATTTTTTTGTCCAATTTGGAAAAAGTTTTAGCATAAGCTTTTTACAAACCAAAGCTTGTCGCTAGAAGCCTCGTGGTTCTGGTAGGGAAAGTATCACCTTTGTGACCGAAATAACATTCGTTGCCTCTTCTTGGCTTGAATATTTTTAAACATGCAACATGCAACTATAGGAGTGTCGTGTTAAAATTTGGAATTGTCCAGGGTTCGTTTGGACACTTTTATACATTAACCGAGTTTCTAGGCATTTAGTGTGCATAATTCAAATTTGAACTGCACGCACATGCTTCAGTGCACCAAAATGGGTTGAAAAATCATATATGTGTCCCTGAGTGCATGTTTAGTCCAGGCAAGAAATGGGAATGAATTTCAAAATAGCTGCCATGTTCATTTTTGGAACAACCACCTGCCAAGTTAATATTGCAACCGGTTGTCTTATTTGAATTGTGTGCGTTCTAATAACCATTTACGTGCCGCCACGCGTCCCTCTTATTTTATTGGCTAGGAGGTGCTATGGGGGCAGGTTTGATTAGACGGGATGAGTGTGAGCAGTCCGCCGTGCAGGCTCAGCGGGACGCGTGCGAGCAGTCCGCCGCACAACTGGCTCACCGAAAATCGAGCCCTTTGACCTCCACCCACCGCCCGCCTCGCTCCTAAGTTTTCCATTAATGCTCCTTGCTCTCCTCCGTTCTTATCTATAAGCGCCGCCGCTGAGGGTCGCCTCCTTATCAGATGGAGGACGAGGCGGCCAACAAGCGGGGGCGGGTCGAGGCTGAACCGCAAGAGCCCGCGGCGAGCATGGACTTCATCAGCAACCTCCCCGATGAGATGTTGGTAACCATCATGTCCCTCCTCCCCATCAAATCTGCCATGCGGACCACCATCCTCTCCCGACGGTGGCGCCCCCTCTGGCACTCCACCCCCTAGACCTCATCGACGACGATGAGCTCTGTAGCGGGGATTGCAAACGCTTGGACACATTGTCCCACATCCTCGCCACGCACACTCCGCTAGTCAGACGCTTTGCCATCGGCAAGTTCCGTTCCAACTACAAGGTCGAACCCAAGTTTCACCACGAGTGGTTCTTATCCCCTGCCCTAGATCAGCTCGAGGAGTTCATCTTTGAAGCTAGACATCGGCGCTCGCTGCCTCCATCCGTGCTCTGCCTCGCGCCCACGCTGCGCCGCGCTATGTTCAAGGAGTGCTTTTTCCTCAAGATTAATGCCGCGCACGCTCTTCATCTCCCTAAACTGAAGGACCTCAAGCTCACTGGCGTCAACATCTCGAATAAGGACTTGGAGCGCCTGCTCCGCGGCTGTACAATGCTCGAGTACCTTTGTCTTCATGTGATATTTGGGTTCAATAGCTTTCACATCGCTACGACGAATGTCCCCATGATTTATGTGCATGGCTGGTACCGCAACAGGCTGTCAGTTGGGGTGTTTCATGATATGGTCATTGAGAATGCGCCTTTTCTTGAGAGATTGTTTGTACTTGATAAAGAAAGTCCAACAAGAATCAGGGTCATTGACGCACCGAAATTGACGGTGTTGGGCTTTTCGTCTGCTGAATTCTCCGAACTTGTTACGGCTGGATCCATACCCGTTCAGGTACAACATTCTTCTTCTCCTTCTTATTATTGTACATCACATTTGATCTATTTTTTGTTGATCTATGTTCGGTTGTCATCTAGAAAATGATTCCCACAGGCCTTGTCATGTCTCTGCGCACAGTGAAGATCTTGGCACTACAATCTATCGGCCCCGAACTGGATGAAGTTGTTAGACTCCTTAGATGCTTTCCATGCACGGATAAGCTATACATCGAGGTGATGCTCCTTTCCTGTGAATTGTTAATCACAACGGAGTTCAATTTGTTGGTACTTTTACCCATGATTACAATGACAGATGTACTATGATTTCTAAAGAAATTTTGGAGGATTTCAATACATGTTTTTTTGAGATGTTAATCATGAATGATTGAAGATGGCATGTCACTCTATTAGTGTATTTTAGAAATCCTTCAAATCAAAGAGGCCCGTAGTGTTGAAAACTGCATCTAGGCACTGATATGTTGTCTTCGTTTCCAGATACAAGCAAGCCTGGAAGTGAAAAAAGTGGCGCAATATAACAATCCCATTGAATGCCTTGAATTCCATCCCACATAAAATACTTTGAACGAGTACGAACGCACCAATCCAGAGTTCAAATCGCTAGGTTCTTTGTTCAAAAAGCAAGGGTGCTTAAGGTAATGAGGTTTGCACTATATTTAGTGCGCCACAATGAATGGTTTGCTAATCAGCGCAAGCATCTAGAGCGGAATGGAAAAGGCTTTGTAGAAGTTGATTTTCATTTTGGAAGTTCATATGACAGATTATTCGGAAGGCATTCTATCGAGCCGATATATGACTTCTCAGTGGCTTATCCCTTCGCCGAAATATTTCATGCCAAAGATTCTAAAGAGGATGGATTTGATTTCTAATACCAGTTTGAACCTTGTAATCTTTGAATTTGGGCCTTGTAATGCTGGAATTTGAACCTTGTAATATTTCTGGTATTTGTGATACAATGTTTGAAATGGCATTGTGTTCTTTTTTGGTTATGCAATCATGTTCTTATAAGTATATATGTTGTTGTTCTGTAGACACAACATAGATGTTGTGCAGAGAGAGCAAACCACATTATACACGAACTAAACTACGAAACCCGTCGGTGATGATTTCATCTTTCGCTGACAATTGTATACTAGCATGCGTTTTCCCACAACACACACAACTTATTAACATCAATCATCTGTGTTATTTCTGGTGTTCGCACACGATTCTGATTACTCACCTGTTTATTTTCTATCGCACACATCTTGATACGCTGAATCGTTTGTGTTCTGTTGTATCATCGCACACTGTTTATCATAGTGAACTGTGTGCCCTCTATCGCACACATCCAGATCTGTATAGCCGTTTGTGTTATTTTGGCTAATCGCAAATAGTTCGTATGGAACAATTGCATGGCAAGTATCGCACACGTAAGTCTTTTCTGAATCGTATTTGATGGATCCGCCATCGCACATAGTTCGCGTTATTGGCATCAGAGCTAGAACTATGCCGTTTGTGACTCATGCATCGCACACAGTTTGGTCGAAGGTCTCTAATTGATGTGTCGAGTCTTAGGACCTTCCTACAGTAGTGTGGGTCATCAATAAGTTGGTCGTTTTTCATTTCAAAAGACCTTTTCTAAGCCTCGGCTTAGAACAGAGCATGAATTTCTTCTCTATTGTTCTCTCGTAAACTATAAAGGGAAAATGTTTTTCACTTGACCAACTTGGAGAGAATTTGCAAAAGTATACAAATTTGAAGTTGGTATGAAGTTGTACTTCGATATTAGCACACAATGACCTCAAATCGATCTGGATTTGGACAATGTTCCAATCGTTCGTCCATGTAAGTGTTCTCAAACATACAAACCTTGTTTACGTAGACTTGCGTTTACTTTCCCGTTCTTAAAAGTCGTAAATATGAATATATTCACATGTTATCAATCTTGTTTATGTATATCTTCTCAGCACTATGATATGCCGGAAGAAACACAAGAGATAGTGGAAAACATTGAACTCACTGCTGGAACCACATGTACATGGAAAGAGATGCGGTGTGTCATCATTTTTGCTAACTCTATTGACTCGCTTGTACAAATATACGCACATAAACCAAGTTTTGCATGGTACAATACTACTGATGCACACTCTGACCAAGACCAACATTAAGAAGAAACTGTTGGTAATATTTTTTATTTGTTTCAATGTTCATAGTACAGTCTTTGTTATATAAAATAGTCCATCATACCATGTAAAACTTGTGTTATTGCAACAGAGACTCCCCAGTCGTGTTCTTCCTGATCAGATGGATCGACATGATGAAATGATCATTATTATCTTTCCTGATGCCAACACATGGTCGACATACTCAACGTTAGAAAAAGATGGACGCCTCATCGTACTAGATGGGTGGACGGATTTACTATTCTTGTACAAAATGGCAGTTGGAGACATGTTGCTCTTCCTGGTCCACCATGGAGGTGATGACGTTATACTATTTGTCAAACCTATGCCTGGGGAATCCATGCAACCTGAAAAATCTGATGAAGAGTAGTTCTATGTTGTTACTTCACTTCTTGTTGATGCTCGAACACTCCTACTCGTGATGTTCGATACTTTTGGGAATGATGTTGCTGATGTACCAAATGTTTGTTCCATGTATGAACTTTTCATGCTATATTATTCTCTATGATCATATTTTGCTATTCATGCTCTATTTAAGAATTAATATATCATCTCATAGTTCAGTAAAATGATAGCATGCACAGATTTTTAATGGATTTCATTATGAGCGTCTCAACTAATATCCATTAGATAAACTCAAAAGTTTGTTTTCAAGCCCACCGCACCAATTTTTTTTATCCTTTCCCAACCTGCCGAACATCTCGACTAGTATTCATTAGATTTGATCCTAATATGATATAAACTCTGCCATGGCATAATTTATAAGGTACTATGTTCTGAACACCAACAGTCCATTTTTAATCATTTTTCTAACCCGCTGAACACTTTTTGTGACACCGAACATTTTATGTGACACTAGAAATCGTCGAAGAATATACACATGCCTAATGACGGAAATCAGGCTAGAACGTCGCCAAAGTTGCCGAGGGCGCTGCCATGGGAGGAAAACACCTGGTGGCGGTTGAACGTCACAGAAAATGCTCTTTGGTGATGTTTCTTGTTTCTTCACCAGGATTTTTGTCACTGAGATTTTGAGGTGTATCTCTAGCACCATGTTGGAGAAGACCTGCAAATTAAAGGCAAACTCAATGTTAGGCACCTCACGACCATGCTATGTCCCTCTCCACCTCCGGTGGCACAACCGCAATCTTCATTCTTCACCACCGGCGAAGCGCTAAACGTATGCCATCGTGCCCGGAAATACATGCTTGTGGAGGGTTCTTCGAGAAGGAGAGAGTAGGTAGTTAACCCAGTTGATTTTCCTTTTTTGAGGGAAACCAAATGGTCTTCCTCGTCAATGTTTTCTATTGTAATAGAAATAGATTTTGTAATTGTAATAGCTATTAAATGCTGGAGAGAGTAATACAAGTAATGCGAAGGTAATTTGGCTAACAATCTGTATTTAGGGACGGCGCCCAACAACTCATGAACCCGTCGATCACGAGCGTGCGACCGCGTAGAGTCGTGGGTGACAACTGGTTATTTAATTGTAAGGTTGTCTTTCTCACGTGATTGGCAGTTTGTGCGGGGTAGGTCGGTGTTGACTGTGTCTTCTATCTCGTATGGGATCTGTTTATTCATAGGGCATGGTGGGTCCAAAGTACATCCTAATTTTTTTCGCCAAAAATGGTCGAGAGTATGTCTTGATGTTTCTGTCCCAAAAAATGAAGCAAGTGCAGGCGTCAAACTCGGGACTCGGCTCTAGCCATCTCGGATAGAATCACCTTTGGTACATAAATTGAGCTACAACTTTATTTGTTAGAAAAAGCTATATGGCGAACTATAAAAAACCTGTTTAGGCAAAAATAATGTTTGGTGGACATTTGATCCCTGATTGTTAAAAACAAGCCAAAGCATCCACCTTGGTGTCTCCGAGTGTGAGCTTCCTGCCATACTCCCCATCGACATCCTCTCCATACTAGAATCCCCCCCTCAAGAGAGACAAGCCCATCCACCTCTCATGTGGATGCGTCGGGAAGAGGAGAAGACCATATATGGTAGCGAGAGGGGTAAGGGACTTTTACTGCCAGAGGTCGCGTGTCTATGTGGAACACGCCTTGCCTCCCTAAGTCGCAAGAGAGAGATAGTTGGGCTAGGTTTTTTTCATTCGAGTGAGGAAAAATAATGAGGATTTTTTGAAAAAAGGCACCCTTTGCACGAGACGATTGGGAATAGATATAGTTTAGGCAAGTAAAAAAAGGACCTAAAAAGTAGAATGCGAGGAGGGGTAAATCGGTGAGAGAAAAAATGGTGCAGGTGAGGATGGAATGAAGGTATCCTAAGGAGGAAACGATTTACGGATTTTCCTTAAATAGTAAAGATTGATTTAGTAACTTAGATGTTGACGATTTATTCTATAAACTTGATCAAACAAATACGAGTTTGATTTCTAAAAAAAACATAGTATGTAATATTTTTGTGGTATAGAGGGAATGATATTAGCTACTCAGATTTCGTCGTGGTAAGGATGGGCAAAGGAGGGAGAATATTATGAAGTCGACGACTAGGCCATAGTTGTATCCTCTGAGGGTCCCTTTGATGGTCTTCTCTTCCACAGGAACTATATGTCGCACGTACTAATTCCTACTAAAACTCATCAATAATGTTTTGGGAAAGACCAATATTGTTGCATGCCCAAAAAATGTGGGTATTTTAATTATTTTTTCATTGTTTCTACTTCGTTTATCTTCGGTTATCCTAAGGACAAAAAGACTTGCGAATTTCCCTTTAATAGTGAAGATTTATTTAGTATTTTAGATGTCAATGGTTTATTTTATAAACTTGATTAAATCCACAAGCTTGATTTTTGAAAAACATAATATGCAATATATTGTGAAACGTACAGAATATTAGGTACACAGATTTCCGAGCGCGACGTCAGGGATGGACACAGGAGTGAGAATGTTATCTAGCCGTCGATTGTGCCATAGATGTATCATGTGAGGGTTGTGCATTAACATGCTTTGTATCCTCGGTGGCAGCCCAATGAGATCACACCTCTCTTTGACGGTCTTGGGCTAACTGTATACTGTAGTGCACGTGGATATTTCTTCTGTGGTTACTTTAATTGTTTTGTTTTACTGTTTTTGCAGTCGGTTTTCTTCAGTTTTTCTTTGGTTTTTCCCTTCTATTTTTATGTGGTTTTCTATGTTTCTTTATTCTTCTTTGTTCTTTTTAAACAAATGTCTAATATTTTCCTTACACCGTATACATCAAGAATGTTTTTTATACACCTTCAACACTTTCAAACAGATGGTTAACAATTTTCAGATATTTATTTTATGTCTACTTTTTTATACACATTGCACATTTTTTGTATACATTAAAACATTTTCATATGCGTTTAACATTTTCTGAATGCATGATTAACATTTTTAAATTAATTATTTTGAACATTTTTCAGTATCTGTTAAATTGTTTTCAAATATACATAGAGACATATTTTCGTATGACATAAAACATTTTATGAAACCATGCGAATAATTTTACACATTGGATAAATATATTTTTAGTAAGTTGCGAATATTTTGTTTGAAACGCATGATTTTTCTAAATGTAACGAATAGTTTTTAAAGGGCACGCAACATTATTTTTAATTACACGAACATATTTTTTACATCGTATATCATTTTAGAAAAATGTTACATACATTTTTTTGAAATGCATGGATAATTTTTCAAATGTCACATACTCCCTCCGTTTCTAAATATAAGTTGTTTTAAAAATTCCACTACGGACTACATACGGAGCAAAATGGATGAATCTACGCTCTAAAGTATGTTTATATACATTTAGTCCGTAGTGGATCTTTTAAAATACTTATATTTAGGAACGGAGGGAGTACATTTTTTTTAATTGTACACCATTTTTTAAAAATGTGAGCAAAGTTTTTTATACTCCATTTTCATTTAAATTGTGCAATGAACCTTTTTAAATACATTAACTAATTTATTATTTGATAATATATGTATTTAGTTTTTTTAAAATGTAAGAAAAATAAAAAGGAAAAAACACGCATGGCATCGGTGTGGCGTGTGTGATACAAGACCATGTGGTATGTCCCACTTTGAACTTGTGTAGAAGTCACCTTATCTTCTCCCTAATTATGCACACCCACGGTTAGACTTGACGGAAGACGTCTACTTTTCCAACTGAGACGCAGTCGGAAGCTATGATTCATATTTCCGCTCCCCCTTTTATCCTAATGAGAGAACCAAAGAGGCAAGCGGTCCTTCTTCCCGGTTCACCTTTGGTCTACTGGAATTGGCACACACACTGAAACATTACCGAGTCTGCTTTGTAAGGAAGTTCATATGGAACGCATCAATTATATGAGAAAACGAAACAAAGCTAGCAACATTCCAAATCAAGTGCAACAACCCTACATGCACAAATCAATGTACCGATCGAGTTAAATATGCATGTAATTTCAAACGGCCAAATACATCCTACCGGGACGGGGGCTCCACGCATCTTTCTTGTTGTCATCGCGTATCAGTAGTGATCCTCCTCCGACGTCCTCGTCGGAGATGACCTCTATCTGTAGCACCTTGTTCAAGAAGACATGTGAACTGAAGGCGAACACGAAATTGGGCATCCTTCCGCCATGCGAGAACTCTAGATCCATGTCCGCCTCTATCGGCATTGCCGCAATTATCATCTTTCGTCGTCGGCCATGTGCTCCGCACCTCTAGGAGAGGAAGGGCATGTGTGGGACCATGGCGGTGAACCCCAACTCATAGATGGTTCTTCGAGAAGGCGGGGTGATAGACCCAGATGACTTTTCCGTTTTAGAACCCGGATGGTTTTCTTCGTCACAATAGTTTTGGTAATTGCAATAGGCATTAAATGGTACTGACGATAATACAAGTAACGTCAAAGTTAGTTGGTGAACAATCCGCGGGACGGCACCTAACAACCCATCAACCCTTCAATCGCGATCCGCCATGGTGTAGTGTCATGGGGCAGTTGGCAATTTAATGGAAGGGTTGTCATTTTCACGTAATTGGCGATTTGAGCGGGCAAGTTAGTGTTGATCGCATTTTATCTCTCGCACATTATGTGTTTTTCCGTTGGACATGGTGGATCTAGTGTACATCCTACTGTTGTTTGCCAAAAATAGATACAAGTTCCAAAGTCAAACTCAACACTCTGGTAGTGCCAAAACAAAATTAGCACAATCATACTAAATCAAGCACAACAACTCCACGAGCACACAAGTTAATGCCTAAATCAAATCAAATATGCATCTAATAGTGTTGGGGAACGTTGCATGGGAAACAAAAAATTTCCTACGACCACGCAAGATCTATCCATGGTGATGAGCATCTACGAGAGGGAGAGTGGATCTACATACCCTTGTAGATCGCTAAGCGGGAAGTGTTAAGAAACGCGGTTGATGTAGTCGAACGTCTTCGCGGTCCAAATCGCTAGCCGTCCCGCGATCCAATCACGATCTAGTGTCGAACGGACGGCACCTCCGCGTTCAGCACACGTACAGCTCGATGACGATCTCCGCCTTTTTGATCCGGAAAGAGGGAGCGGAGAGGTAGATGAGTTCTCCGGCAGCGCGACGGCGCGGCGACGGTGGTGGTGGAACTATTCCGGCAGGGCTTTGCCTAAGCACCGTCGGAATCTATTTGGTGGAGGAACTAGGGAATAGAGAACTAGCACGTGGACTTGTGTGTTTGGGGCCTCTATTCCTCTAGTATATATAGGAGGGAGGGGAGGAGGCAGCCTCCCTAGGGTTTCCCCTAGGGGTTCGGCCGAAGGAGGTGGAGGTGGAGCCTCCCACCAATCCTACTCCAAGTAGGATTCCAATCCTACTTGGAATCCTTCCCTCTCTTTGGGGTTTTTTTTCCTTTCCCACCTTCCTAGCCGCATGGGACTTGTGGGGCTGGTTTGCCCAGCCCACTAAGGTCTGGTGCACCACCCCTCAGGCCCATGTGGCCTCCCGGCTTGGGTGGCCCCTCCCGATGGCCCTCCGGCACTCCCGGTACACTACCGGAAATACCCGAAACTTTTCCGGTGGCCAAAACGGGACTTCCTATATATCAATCTTTACCTCCGGACCATTGCGGATCTCCTCGTGACGTCTGGGATCTCATCCGGGACTCCGAACAACCTTCGGTCACCACCATACATAACTCAATACTACCGAAACGTCACCGAACGTTAAGTGTGCAGACCCTGCGGGTTCGAGAACTATGTAGACATGACCGAGACACCTCTACGGTCAATAACCAATAGCGGGGACCTGGATGCCCATATTGGTTCCTACATATTCTACGAAAATCTTTATCGGTTGAACCTCTATGTCAAGGATCCAGTTAATCCCGTATGTTGTTCCCTTTGTTCTTCGGTATGTTACTTGCCCGAGATTCGATCGTCGGTATCTCTATACCTAGTTCAATCTCGTTACCGGCAAGTCTCTTTACTCGTTTCGTAATACAAGATCCCGTGGCTAACACTTTAGTCAGATTGCTTCCAAGGCTTATGGTGATGTTGTATTATCGAGTGGGCCCTGAGATACCTCTCCGTCATACGGAGTAACAAATCCCAGTCTCGATCCATGCCAGCTCAACAGACACCCTCGGAGATACCTATAGAGCATCTTTATAGTCACACAGTTATGTTGCGACGTTTGATACACACAAGGTATTCCTCCGGTGTCGGTGAGTTGCACGATCTCATGGTCATAGAAACAGATACTTGACATGCAGAAAACTATAGCAATAAACTGACACGATCATATGCTATGTTCATAGTTTGGGTCTTGTCCATCACATCATTCTCCTAATGATGTGATCCCATTATCAAATGACATCTCATGTCTATGGCCAGGAAACCTTGACCATCTTTGATAACCAAGCTAGTCTACTAGAGGCATACTAGGGACACAATGTTGTCTATGTATCCATACATGCAATTGAGTTTCCAATCAATACAATTATAGCATGGACAATAAACGATTATCATGAACAAGAAAATATAATAATAATCACTTTATTATTGCCTCTAGGGCATATTTCCAACAAATAGTACCACCTTTGGTACATAATTGAGCTACAGCTTTATTCATTCACAAAAGCTATTTGGCGAACAATAAAACTCCAGTTTGGGAAAATGTAATGCAAGGTGGAGATTTGATCCCTTGTTATTTAAAGGAGACCAAAGCATCCACCTCCATTGTGAGCTTCCTGCCCTCCTTCCCATCGACGTCCTCCCCATGCTAGAACACCCCACTCCCCTCCGAGAAAGCCGAGCTCGTGCACCTCCCCCATGGATGTGTAGGGGAGAGGAGAAGACTACATGTGGTAGCGAGAGGGCGCAAGGGACTTGTACTGCCACAACTCGCGTGTCTTAGTGGAACAAGATCTGCCTCCACAAGTCGCGAGAAAGCTAGGTTTTAGTTTTGCTCCAGTGAGGAAAAAAATGAGGAATATTTGAAAAGAAGCATCGTTTCATGAGAAAAACGACAATATGTACAATTTAGGCTAGTAAAAAAAAGCACCTAAACGCTAGAATGGGAGGAAGGGAAAATCGGTGAGAAAAAAAACGATGCAGTGGAGGACGAGACAAAGGATCTTCAGGTAGAAACGACTTACAAATTTCCCTCCAATAGTAATAATCTATTTAGAATTTTAGATGTTGATAGTTATTCTATAAACTTGATCAAATATATAAAAATTAGATTTTTGGAAAACATAATATGTAATATTTTGTGAAACAGAGGGAATATTAGCTAGGCACACAGATTTCCCAGCGCCATGCCAGGGATGGACAGAGGCAGGAGAACATTATGCATTCGTCGACTAGGCGATAGTGGTATCCTGGGAGGGGTGTGCGACTGTGCGTTAACATGCTTGTTCTTCTACATGGCGGCCCAATCAGCTCGTTCCCTTATATGTCACACTCGTACTAAAACCTTTTAAAGCCCGCCTACAGCCTGGTGGTTTTGGGCAAGACCAATATTGTTGCACCCTTTTATTCTGTGGGTATTTTAAATGATTTTTTTCACTGTTTTTGCAATGGTTTTCTTCTTTCTTTCTTTTTTACTTTGGTTCCTTTTCTTTCTTTCATTGGCTTTTTAAAAAAGTCGACACATGTCTCATTTTTCTGATGCACATTATACATGTTTCATATATATCAGGAAGTATCATACATGTTTAACATTTTCTAGAAATATGATTAACATATTTAAGATATATGGTTTGATGTCTACTGTTTTTCATACCCATTTTATATTTTTGTATACATCTAAAACACTTTTTTGTATAAGAATAACATTTTTAAATACTTGATTAACATTTCTCAAATAATTTTTTAAAATAATCAAACACGTGTGATATTTTTTTCAAATACACGTTGAAACGTATTTTAGTATGATTTGTATACATTGAATGAACATTTTTATATGTTGCAAATATTTTTGTTTTAAACGTGTAAACATTTTTCCAAATGTAACATACATGTTCTTGAAGGATACAAAACATCTTTTTTGAATTACATGAGCATAATTTTTGTGGTGTAGAACATTTAAAAAATATCACACACATTTTTTAAAACGCTTCAACATTTTTTGGAATGTCACATACATTTTTCTTTGAATGTAGAAACATTATTTTAAAATTTGAGCGAACATTTTTACACTGTGTTTTATTTAATATGTGATAAACACTTAAAAACACTAATAAATTATATTTTCATAACATATGTATTGATTATATTTTAAAACATAAAAAAGTAAAAAAAGAGAAAAACACACATGATATATGCATGATGTATGTGATACGAGACCACATAGTTACTAGGCCGGCCCACTACCAACTCGCTGGGGTACAATCACGTAGTAGTCCCCTTTTCTTCTCCCCGATTATGCGTACTCACGGTTGGACTTGATATAAGACGTGCACGTTTTCAATTTAGATGCATTTGGAAGCGAGAAACTCATATGTCTGTTCCCCCATGTGTCTGTCCGAGTTAGAGAATCGAAGAAGGACGCGGCCCTTTTTCCCCGTTCACCGCCGACCCGCTGGAATTGACACAAACACTGAAACATTAATGAGTATGCTTCGTAAAGAAGTTCATATGGAACACATGAATTACATTGAAAACGAAACAAATCCGCCAACATTCCAAATCAAGCGAAACAACCCCAGCCACACAAATTAATGTACGAATCGAATGAAATATGCATGTAATTATAAGGGATAATTGGTTTTGTGCTTGTAGTTGGGTCAGACTCGGCTGGTTTACCCCTAGTTTCCGAAAACAGACGTTCCTGTCCAAATCACTTTGCTCGTCTTATGCTTTTGTCCTTTGACCGTCTTTTTAAAAACTTCATAACAAATTCATACTAACTCAGAAAAATGCAAATAAGATATCAAAATGTTCAGATAAATAGCACCTACATGTGCATGTCATTTGCATTCATAAAAAAGTGTTGGAAAGTCCCCATCTCAGTGATGGGGACTTTCCAACACTTTTGTCATGAATGAAAATGTCATGCACATATAGGTGATGTTTTTCTGAACATTTTGATATCATACTTGCATTTTTCTGAGTTAGTATGAATTTGTTATGAAGTTTTGAAAATGACGGTCAAAGCGCAAAAGCATAAGACGAGCAAAGTGGTTTGGGCAGGAACACGTGTTTTTGGAAACTAGGGGTAAACCAGTCGAGTGTGACCTGTTGGGGAACGTTGCATGGGAAACAAAAATTTTCCTACGCTTCACCAAGATCAATCTAAGAGATGAGCATCTACGAGAGGAGAGATTGGATCCACACACCCTTATAGATCGCTAAGTGGGAAGCGTTAAGAAACGCGGTTGATGTAGTCGAACGTCTTCGCGATCCAAATCGCAATCCGTCCCGCGATCCAATCACGATCTAGTGCCGAACGGACGTCACCTCCGCGTTCAGCACACGTATAGCTCGATGACGTTCTCCGCCTCCTTGATCTAGCAAGCGAGGGCGAAGAGGTAGATGAGTTTTCCCGCAGCACGACGGCGTGGTGGCGGTGGTGGTGGAGCTGATTCGGCAGGGCTTCACCGAGCACTACCGAACCAATCTACAGGAGAAATGATCTATGAGGGAGGGAGAGGCTGCGCCGTGGCTTAAGGTGTTTCAACCCTCCCTCCCCTCACATATATATAGGGGGAGAGGAGGAGGGGCCCGGCACCCTAGGGTTCCCACCCCTAGGGGGCGGCGGCCTAGATGGGGCCGGCGGCCAAGGGGGTGCCTTGGCCCCGAAGGCAAGTGGTGCGCCCCCCCTCTGGGGCCAACCCTAGCCCTAGCCGCATGAGCCTTGGGTGGGAGGGGAGGCCAGCCCACTAGGGGCTGGTGCGCCCCCTCTCACAGCCCATGGGGCCCTCCGGGGCAGGTGGACCCCCCGGTGGACCCCCGGAACACTTCCGGCATCTCTGTCATAAAACCGGTAGGTCCCGGAACTTTTCCGGAACTCGAATACCAACTTCCTATATATCAATCTTTACCTCCGGACCATTCCGGAACTCCTTGTGACGTCCGGGATCTCATCCGGGACTCCGAACAACTTTCGGTCACCAACATATATAACTCAACAATACCTAATCGTCACCAAACGTTAAGTGTGCAGACCCCGCGGGTTCGAGAACTATGCAGACATGACCGAGACACCTCTACGGTCAATAACCAATAGCGGGACCTAGATGCCCATATTGGTTCCTACATATTCTACGAAGATATTTATCGGTCGAACCTCGATGTCAAGGATTCAGTCAATCCCGTATGCAGTTCCCTTTGTTCATCGGTATGTTACTTGCCCGAGATTCGATCGTCGGTATCTCCATACCTAGTTCAATCTCGTTACCGGCAAGTCTCTTTACTCATTCCGTAATAGAAGATCCTATGGCTAACTCTTTAGTCACTTTGCTTGCAAGATCAATATGATGTTGTATTACCGAGTGGGCCCTGAGATACCTCTCCGTCACACGGTGTAACAAATCCCAGTCTTGATCCATTCCAACTCAACAGATACCCTCGAAGATACCTGTAGAGCATCTTTATAGTCACCCAGTTACGTTGCGACGTTTGATACACACAAGGCACTCCTCCGGTGTCAGTGAGTTGCATGATCTCATGGTCATAGGAGCAGATACTTGACATGCAGAAAACAATAGCAATAAACTTGACACGATCATATGCTACGTTCATAGTTTGGGTCTTGTCCATCACATCATTCTCCTAATGATGTGATCCCGTTATCAAATGACAACTCATGTCTATGACTAGGAAACCATAGTCATCTTTGATCAACGAGCTAGTCTCTTAGAGGCTCACTAGGGACACAGTGTTGTCTATGTACCCACACATGTATTTGAGTTTCCAATCAATACAATTCTAGCATGGATAATAAACATTTATCATGAACAAGGAAATATGATAATAACTACTTTATTATTGCCTCTAGGGAATATTTCCAACAGTCTCCCACTTGTACTAGAGTCAATAATCTAGTTCACATCGCCATGTGGTTTACATTGTAATGAATCTAACACCCATACAGTTCTGGTGTTTATCCCGTTTTGCTCGTGGAAGAGGCTTAGTCAACGGGTCTGTGACATTCAGATCCGTGTGCACTTTGCAAATATTTATGTCCTCCTCTTTGATGTAATCGCGGATGGAATTGAAGCGTTGCTTTATGTGTCTGGTCCTCTTGTGAAACCTTGGTTCCTTGGCTAGAGCAATGGCACCAGTGTTGTCACAGAACAGAGTCATTGGGTCTAGTGCACTGGACACAACTCCAAGATCTGTCATGAACTGCTTCATCCATACACCTACCGTTGCCGCCTCCGAGGCAGCTATGAACTTCGCTTCGCATGTAGAATCAGCTACCACGCTTTGCTTGGAACTGCACCAGCTTACCACTCCTCCATTGAGAATAAATACGTATCCGGTTTGAGACTTAGAGTCATCCGGATCAGTGTCAAAGCTTGCATCAACGTAACCCTTTACGATGAGCTCTTGATCACCTCCATAAACGAGAAACATTTCCTTAGTCCTTTTCAGGTACTTAAGGATATTCTTGACCGCCATCCAGTGTTCCACTCCTCGATCACTTTGAAACCTTCCGGCCATACTTATGGCAAGGCTGACATCTGGTCTTGTGCACAACATTGCATACATGATAGAGCCTATGGCAGAAGCATATGGGATGACACTCATCTTTTCTCTATCCTCTGCAGTCTCCGGGCATTGAGTCTTACTCAACTTCACACCTTGTAATACAGGCAAGAACCCCTTCTTGGACTTATCCATTTTGAACTTCTTCAAAACTTTATCAAGGTATGTGCTCTGTGAAAGTCCTATTAAGCGTCTTGATCTATCTCTATAGATCTTGATGCCTAATATGAAAGCAGCTTCTCCTAGGTCCTTCATTGAAAAACTCTTGTTCAAATATTCCTTCACGCTTTCCAAAAATTCTACATCGTTTCCAATCAGCAATATGTCATCCACATATAATATTAGAAACGCTATAGAGCTCCCACTCACTTTCTTGTAAATACAAGCTTCTCCATAAACTTGTATAAATCCAAACGCTTTGATCACCTCATCAAAGCAAAGATTCCAACTCCGAGATGCTTGCACCAGCCCATAAATGGATCGCTGGAGCTTGCAAACTTTGTCAGCATTCTGTGGATCGACAAAACCTTCTGGTTGCATCATATACAACTCTTCCTTAAGAAAAACCGTTAAGGAACGCTGTTTTGACATCCATCTGCCAAATTTCATAGTCGAAAAATGCAGCTATTGCTAACATGATTCTGACGGACTTAAGCATCGCTACGGGTGAGAAAGTCTCATCGTAGTCAACTCCTTGAACTTGTGAAAAACCCTTTGCCACAAGTCGAGCTTTATAGACAGTGACATTACCGTCCGCGTCCGTCTTCTTCTTAAAGGTCCATTTATTATGAATGGCCTTTCGCCCTTCAGGTAATACTTCCAAAGTCCACACTTTGTTTTCATACATGGATCCTATCTCAGATTTCATGGCCTCTAACCATTTGTCGGAATCCGGGCCCACCATCGCTTCTCCATAGCTCGTAGGTTCATCGTTGTCCAACAACATGACCTCTAAGACAGGGTTACCGTACCATTCAGGAGCAGTACGTGTCCTTGTCGACCTACGAGGTTCGATAGTAATTTGATCCGAAGCTTCATGATCACCATCATTAGCTTCCTCTTCAACTGACGTAGGCTCTACAGAAACATCTTTCTGCGCGCGCTACTCTCTGGTTGAAGCAAAGGTTCAACAAACTCATCAAGTTCTATCTTCCTCCCACTCAATTCTTTCAAGAGAAACTCTTTCTTGAGAAATGATCCGTTCTTAGTGACAAACACTTTGCCTTCGGATCTGAGATAGAAGGTGTACCCAACCGTCTCTTTTGGGTATGCTATGAAGACACATTTGTCCGTGATGTCTACTACGCAACTTTATTCTTGTAGACTTTGTTGGGCCTCCAAGCGCAGAGTTTTGTAGGACAGTAGCAATTTTCCCTCAAGTGGATGACCTAAGGTTTATCAATCCGTGGGAGGTGTAGGATGAAGATGGTCTCTCTCAAACAACCCTGCAATCAAATACAAGAAATCTCTTGTGTCCCCAACACACCCAATACAATGGCAAATTGTATAGGTGCACTAGTTCGGCGAAGAGATGGTGATACAAGTGCAATATGGATGGTAGATATAGGTTTTTGTAATCTGAAAATATAAAAACAGAAAGGTAGCAAGTAACAAAAGTGAGCAGAAACGGTATTGCAATGCTTGAAAACAAGGCCTAGGGTCCGTACTTTCGCTAGTACAATCTCTCAACAATGCTAATATAATTGGATCACATAACCATCCCTCAATATGCAACGAAGAATCACTCCAAAGTTCTTATCTAGCAGAGAACATAAGAAGAAATTGTTTGTAGGGTACGAAACCACCTTAAAGTTATCCTTTCCGATCGATCTATCCAAGAGTTCGTACTAAAATAACACCAAGTTATCCTTTCCGATCGATCTATCTAAGAGTTCGTACTAGAATAACACCATATGATACGCATCAACCAACTCTAATGTCACCTAGATACTCCAATGTCACCACAAGTATCCATGAGTTAATTATACGGTACGCATCAAACAATTTCAGATTCATAATACACAATCCAACACAAAGAACCTCAAAGAGCGCCCCAAGATTTTTATCGGAGAACAAGGCATGAAAACGTGCAATCAACCCCTATGCGTAGATCCCCAAGGTCACCGGAATCCGCAAGTTGACTCCATAACATAAATCAAGTGAATCACTTGAATACCCCAATGTCTCTACGGGTATCCGCATGCAAGACATACATCAAGTGCTTTCAAATCCATAAAAAGTATTTAATCCGATAATAACAAAATCTCAAAGGGAAAACTCAATTCATCACAACAAGATAGAGAAGGGAAAACACCATATGATCCAACTATATTAACAAAGTACATCAAGATCGTGCCATCTCAAGAACACGAAAGAAAGAGATTAAACACATAGCTACCGGTACAAACCCTCAGCCCCAAGGTGGATTACTCACACATTATCATGATGAGAAATAGAGAGTTGTTGATGGAGAGGTGCAGCCCCAAAGAGATGGAGGCGATGGAGGCCCCGACGCCGGCGACGGGCGGCGGACCCTTGCCCCCCTTTCTTCCTTGGTCTTGGTGCTGCAATGGAGGAGCCTCTCCCCTCCTTGGCGGCTGCCAAGGGAGAGGCAAATTCGTGGCTCTTGGTGGCTCTCCCGAAATTAGGGTTTTTTCTCTCCTTATATGTGCCTCTGTGGTGCTCTATGGCCCTCCGATGGATAGACCCTTGATACAATGGCTCTTGGGCACCTCTAGAACCTTCCTAGGGACTCCTCAGAGCCCTCATGAGTCCTCAAAGTCGTGGCTAGGCCGAATACATCAGATATGGTAAGAGTTGGACTCAATCACGTCATCAATTCTCGTAATTCCGTAATCAGATATTTTCCTCCAGTAAAACGGGTCTACAGATCGCATCCGAACTCCGTTTTGGACGAATTTGGAGTCTAGAATCAATGCCATAAAATTTCCCACACTTTACTAGTTTAAGCTTTTTCCATTTGACGCCGACTTCGGGGGTCAAACTGACGATCTCTAAAACCTGTTCGTGGACAGATTTCAGGAAAGTCAGAGTCCTCCTCCAACAAGACTCCTTTTGCGTTTTTTCGACAATTTCCAATTAATTCCTGCACATCAAAGTGTGAAACAAGAAATTTTGCACTTTTGCAACCATTAATAGGTTAGTCCCCATAAATCATAAAACCATAGTAAAAATATAGGCAAATATGACATGAATACTTCATAAATTATCGATACGTTGGAGACGTATCAGCATCCCCAAGCTTAATTCCTACTCTTCCTTGAGTAGGTAAATGATAAAAGAACTAATTTATGAAGTGTGAATGCTAGCATAGCGCATAAGTTTGATCAATGATAATTTCAACCACTTTTTCTAGCATCATAACAATAACTTTTTCTCATAAAAATCATCATGATAAAGTAGCAACCTATTCACATATTATGGTTCAAACAATGAATTCTCTTAAAACTTAACAACCTATGTTCTTAGTCACCAAACAATTGCAATTCAACTTATTCTCAACAAAGTCTAAGTAAGAGCCCCACATACTCAATCATCATATAGTCTTCTATTATTGGTAGTACTCAAAGCATATTTTTAAAACAAATGGCATCCATCGAACACAGAGAAAGATAGGGGCTTAATGTTTCGCCTCCCAACTCATTTATCATAGAGATAATTGTCAACAATAATAAGTCATGATCAAATATATTTGACTGGATATATATGTTTGGATCTTTCCCCACCACATGATGCTTGCCAACTAATAGACTGAGGTTGGAATAAGAAGTTGACTCAACATGAATAGTAAATAACATGAAAGTAAATAGATCGTCCCTTCGCAGAGGGAAGCAGGGATTTGCAAAGGTGCCAGAGCTGAAAGCTTACATCAGAGATAAATATAATTTTGGGAGGTGCACCCTTCCTGTCAACGTTACGACCAAGAGTTATCAATATTTCCATGTTAAACACATTAGCGGTTGTTCCCAAGCGGTAAAAGTAAAGGTTTACTCCCCCTCCACCAACAAACACACTCCACGGCTAACCGAATCCACGGGTACCGTCCATACCAACAACATTCCTAGGGGAGTTTTGTTTAATTATTTGCATTTTTTAATTTCGGGACTGGGAATCCCTATTACCGCCCCTCTCGTGCAAGGACGAGTGAATAAACACTCATCGTGAGAATAACCCGCTTAACATGGAAGATACTGACCGCCCCCCGTCACTCCATGAGCGGTCCAGGCACACAAAACAGATGTTTATTTGAATGTTTAGAGGTGACACATGCAAATTTACTTGGAATGGCAGTGAAATACCATATATAGGTAGGTATGGTGGACTCTTATGGAAGAAACTTGGCTCAAGGATTTGGATGCACAAGTAGTATCTCTACTTAGTACGAAGTGTTGGTTAGCAAAAGGTTCTAAACAAGCACCACATGTTGGAGGAATCACAACAATATAACTTCTATGCAAATATACACAACCATAACACATTACGTTGTCTTCCTTGTCCAACTTCAACTAATTTGCTCAAGTTTGAAAATAATTAATGGGTATTCACAATCATAGAAGATGTCCAAGATAATAATTTTGTATGTGAAAGTTCTCTTCCTTATACTAATCATTCACAAATTGCTTGTATGACCAATATTGTGCTTGTCAAGCTTCAAAAAGATTTCACTTTCTAAACCCAATGTGAAGCTACTACTAGACATGATATGAACATATAATTTAAACTTCATGGTATTCAATTTATTCAACAATTTACTCATAGGATATAAGTGAAGCACAAGAGTAAATGACAAGCTACTCTCAAAAGATATAAGTGAAGATCAATGAGTAGTCAAACAATTAAGTAGCTATGTGAGGACTCTCTCTCTTAATGAAGATTTTCAGATCTGAGTATTTTATTCAAACAACAAACTAAACAAAAATAGAACTCCAAGAATAGAACGCATCGTGTGAACGAAAAAAAATTTAGGCTCAACATAGGCTAACCGATAGTTGACAAAGAGAGGTGGGATGCGTAGCATCCCCAAGCTTAGATGCTTGAGACTTCTTGAAATATTTACTTGGGGTGCCTTGGGCATCCCCAAGCTTGAGCGTTTGTATCTCGTTCAATCCTCTCATATCATGGTTTCACCTATTCTCAAAAACTTCATCCACACAAAACTCGAAAAGAACTCGTGAGATAGGTTAGTACACATAAGAATAAATCAACACTTCATGTACTGCCAAGACAAGTTGCACAATAATTTTAAACATCATCTACTGTTTACTATCATTTCCACAATTTATATCTACCAATATAGGCTATGGAAACTATAGGATAAGTAGATAACAAAACTATGACAGCAATCTGTTCAAACAGAACAGTCTGTAGCAATCTATTAAACCAGTGTACTTCTGTACTCAAAAAATTATGGAAATTTAGGACAAGCTAAATAATTTTTATGAAAACACTGTGTAAAAATTTCAGAAACTTTTCACGTTCCAGTAAAATATGAAAATTCAAACACTACAGAAAAAGTTTCTGTTTTTACACAGCACACATCAAACATGCAATGCAAGCATCCTAAGGCAATTCTTGGAACTTTTTATTGAAAAACAAGATTATAAATAACACCTAACATAAAATAACAAAATATAATGATGGTCTAAGCAAAGCACATATTGTGTGATGAATAAAAATATAGCTCTAAGTAAGATATACCGATAATGTTGAAGACGAAAGAGGGGATGCCTTCCGGGGCATCCCCAAGCTTTGGCGCTTGAGTCTTCCTTGGATATTACCTTGGGGGTGCCTTGGGAATCCCCAAGCTTAGGTTTTTGTCACTCCTTATTCTCCTCATATCGGTGTCTCACCCAAAACTTGAAAACTTCAATCACACAAAACTTAACGGAACTTCGTGTGAAGGGTTAGTGAAATAAGTAAAGATCATTCACTTAGGTACTGTTAAGACAAGATTCATAATTGTTCCCACATGATACCTAATGTATTATATCATTCCCATAATTTATACCACTAAATATAAGCTATGGGAACACTAAAACAAGCAAACTATGCATGCAAAACAGAATCTGTCAAAAACAGAACAACCTGTGAAGATATGTAGTATAAACATACTTACCTGTCTCTAAAAATTCTGAAAAATTAAGAAAACCTGAATAATTTGTATATCGACACTGTGTAAAAACTTTAGATCATTATCACGCTCCAGTAAAAAATGAAAATTCCTGTACTCGAGTCAAAAGTTTCTGTTTTGGTTCAGCATCAATTCTACTCATCTTCTGAGTCATCCCAAAGGCTTTACTTGGCACTTTATTGAAATAAAAGACACAAAACATTATTAATAAAGTAGCTTAATCATGTGAACACACAAAAACAGAAAGCAAAAGTGTTGGTTTGTCTCCCAATAAGCGCTTTTCTTTAAAGCCTTTTAGCTAGGCATGATGATTTCAATGATGCTCACATAGGAATAGTAATTGAAACATGCACGAGAGCATCATGAATCTCATGACAAGCACATTGAAGTCGAACCCACTTCCTATGCATAGGGATTTTGTGAGCAAACAATTTATGGGAGTAAGAATCAACTAGCATAGGAAGGCAAAACAAGCATAACTTCAAAGCTTTGAACACATAGAGAGGAAACTTGATATTATTGCAATTCCTACAAGCATATGTTCCTCCCTCATAATAAATTTCAGTAGCATGATGAAGGAATTTCACAATATAACTATCACATAAAGCATGCTTTTCATGATCTACAAGCATAGAAAATTTATTACTCTCCACATAAGCATATTTCTTCTCATTCATCGTAGTGGGAGCAAACTCAACAAAACAACTATCATGAGATACATGATTGGCATAATCCAAATTAAAATTAAAATCATGATGATAAGTTTCATGGTCACTATCACTCTTTATAGCATACATGTTATCATCATAATCATCATAGATAGGAGGCATGCCATCATCATAATAGATTTGCTCATCAAAACTTGGGTGGCAAAAAATATCATCTTCATCAAACATAGCATCCCCAAGCTTGTGGATTTGCATATCATTAGCATCATGGATATTCAGAGAATTCATACTAGCAACATTAAAATCATACTCATCATTCAAGGAATTCTCATTAAGTATTTTCATAATTTCTTCCTCTACCAATTGAGCACAATTTTCTTTTCCATCATTTTCAAGAAAGACATGATAAAGACGAATAATATGAGGCCACCTCAATTCCATTTTTAGTTTTCTTTTATAAACCAAACTAGTGATAAAACAAGAAAATAAAAGATTCAATTGCAAGATCTAAAGATATACCTTCAAGCACTCACCTCCCCGGCAACGGCGCCAGAAAAGAGCTTGATGTCTACTACGCAACTTTATTCTTGTAGACTTTGTTGGGCCTCCAAGCGCAGAGTTTTGTAGGACAGTTGCAATTTTCCCTCAAGTGGATGACCTAAGGTTTATCAATCCGTGGGAGGTGTAGGATGAAGATGGTCTCTCTCAAACAACTCTGCAATCAAATACAAGAAATCTCTTGTGTCCCCAACACACCCAATACAATGGCAAATTATATAGGTGCACTAGTTCGGCGAAGAGATGGTGATACAAGTGCAATATGGATGGTAGATATAGGTTTTTGTAATCTGAAAATATAAAAACAGCAAGGTAGCAAGTAATAAAAGTGAGCACAAACGATATTGCAATGCTTGAAAACAAGGCCTAGGGTCCGTACTTTCGCTAGCGCAATCTCTCAACAATGCTAATATAATTGGATCACATAACCATCCCTCAATGTGCAACGAAGAATCACTCCAAAGTTCTTATCTAGCGAAAAACATAAGAAGAAATTGTTTGTAGGGTATGAAACCACCTTAAATTTATCCTTTCCATTCGATCTATCCAAGAGTTTGTACTAAAATAACACCAAGTTATCCTTTCCGATCGATCTATCTAAGAGTTCGTACTAGAATAACACCATATGATACGCATCAACCAACTCTAATGTCACCTAGATACTCCAATGTCACCACAAGTATCCATGAGTTAATTATACGATACGCATCAAACAATTTCAGATTCATAAAACTCAATCCAACACAAAGAACCTCAAAGAGTGCCCCAAGATTTCTATCGGAGAACAAGGCATGAAAACGTGCAATCAACCCCTATGCGTAGATCCCCAAGGTCACCGGAATCCGCAAGTTGACGCCATAACATATATCAAGTGAATCACTTGAATACCCCAATGTCACTACGGGTATCCGCATGCAATACATACATCAAGTGCTCTCAAATCCATAAAAAGTATTCAATCCGATAATAACAAAATCTCAAAGGGAAAACTCAATTCATCACAACAAGATAGTGAGGGGAAAACACCATATGATCCAACTATATTAACAAAGCCCGTGATACATCAAGATCGTGCCATCTCAAGAACACGAGAGAGAGAGATTAAACACATAGCTACCGGTACAAACCCTCAGACCCTAGGTGGATTACTCACACATTATCATGGTGAGAAATAGAGAGTTGTTGATGGAGAGGTGCAACCCCAAAGAGATGGAGGCGATGGCGGCCACGACGCCGGAGACGGGCGGTAGCGGTGGCGACGGGCGGCGGCCCCTTTCACCCCTTTCTTCCTTGGTCTTGGTGCTGCAATGGAGGAGCCTCTCCCCTCCTTGGCGGCTGCCAAGGGAGAGGCAAATTCGTGGCTCTTGGTGGCTCTCCCGAAATTAGGGTTTTTTCTCTCCTTATATGTGCCTCTGTGGTGCTCTATGGCCCTGCGATGGATGGACCCTTGATCCAATGGCTCTTGGGCACCTCTAGAACCTTCCTAGGGACCCCTCACAGCCCTCACGAGTCCTCAAAGTCGTGGCTTGGCCGAATACATCAGATATGGTAAGAGTTGGACTCAATCACGTCATCAATTCTCGTAATTCCGTAATCAGATATTTTCCTCCAGTAAAACGGGTCTACAGATCTCATCCGAACTCCGTTTTGGACAAATTTGGAGTCCAGAATCAATGCCATAAAATTCCTCACACTTTACTAGTTTTATCTTTTTCCATTTGACGCCGTCTTCGTGGGTCAAACTGACGATCTCTAAAAACTGTTCGTGGACAGATTTCAGGAAAGTCAGAGTCCTCCAACAAGACTCCTTTTGCGTTTTTTTTGACAATTTCCAATTAATTCCTGCACATCAAAGTGTGAAACAAGAACTTGTGCACTTTTGCAACCATTAATAGGTTAGTCCCAATAAATCATAAAACCATAGTAAAAATATAGGCAAATATGACATGAGTACTTCATAAATTATCAATACGTTGGAGACGTATCAGTCCGCTTTGGGTTCGAGCTTTTCTGGCTGAAGCTTTTTGACATAAGCATCGCATCCCCAAACTTTAAGAAACGACAACTTTGGTTTTTACCAAACCACAGTTCATACGGCGTCGTCTCAACGGACTTAGATGGTGCCCTATTTAAAGTGAATGCAGTTGTCTCTAACGCATAACTCCAAAATGATAGTGGCAAATCGGGAAGAGACATCATAGAACGCACCATATCTAATAAGGTCCGATTACGACGTTCGGACACACCATTACGCTGAGGTGTTCCTGGTGGCGTCAACTGTGAAACAATTCCACATTGTCTTAAGTGATTGCCAAACTCATAACTCAGATATTCTCCTCCTCGATTAGATCGTAGGAATTTAATCTTCTTGTTACGATGATTCTCAATTTCACTCTGAAATTGCTTGAACTTTTCAAACGTTTAAGACTTGTGTTTCATCAAGTAAATATACCCATATCTATTTAAGTCATCGGTGAAGGTGAGAAAATAACGATATCCACCGCGCGCCTCAATGCTCATCGGACCGCACACATCAGTATGTATGATTTCCAACAAGTCACTTGCCCGTTCCATTGTTCCAGAGAACGGGGTCTTAGTCATCTTGCCCATGAGGCATGGTTCACATGTGTCAAGTGATTCAAAATCAAGTGACTCCAAAAGTCCATCAGCATGGAGTTTCTTCATGCGTTTTACACCAATATGACCTAAGCGGCAGTGCCACAAGAAAGTGGTGCTATTATTATCAACTCTACATCTTTTGGCATCAATGTTATGAACATGTGTATCATCACTATCAAGATTCAACAAGAATAAACCCCTCACATTGGGTGCATGACCATAAAATATATTAGCCATATAAATAGAACAACCATTATTCTCTGATTTAAATGAGTAACCGTCTCGCATTAAACAAGATCCAGATATAATGTTCATGCTCAACGCAGGCACTAGATAACAATTATTCAGGTTCATCACTAATCCCGATGGTAATCGAAGAGCGAGCGTGTCGACGGCGATCACATCAACCTTGAAACCATTTCCCACGCGCATCGTCACTTCGTCCTTTGCAGGCTCCGTCTATTCCGTAGTTCCTGCTTTGAGTTGCAAATGCGAGCAACCGAACCGGTATCAAATACCCAGGCACTACAACGAGAGTTGGTAAGGTAGACATCAATAACATGTATATCATATATACCTTGTTTGGTGTTGGCCGCCTTCTTGTCGGCCAAATACTTGGGGCAATTCCTCTTCCAGTGGCCAGTACCCTTGCAATGAAAGCACTCAGTTTCTGGCTTGGGTCCAGCCTTGGGTTTCTTCACGGGAGGGGCAACTGCTTTGCCACTCTTCTTGGAGTTACCCTTCTTGCCCTTGCCATTCTTCTTGAAACTAGTAGTTTTATTGACCATCAACATTTGATGCTCCTTCTGGATTTCTGAATCAGCGACTTTCAGCATCGCAAATAGCTCGGCGACTGATTTGTTCATCCCTTGCATGTTATAGTTCAACACAAAGCTTTTGTAGCTAGGTGGCAGTGATTGAAGAACTCTGTCAGTGATCGCCTCTCGCGGGAGAGTAATTCCCAACTTAGCCAGACGGTTGGAATACCCAGACATTCTGAGTATGTGCTCACTGACAGACCCGTTCTCCTCCATCTTGCAAGCATAGAACTTATCGGAGGTCTCATACCTCTCGATCCGGGCATTCTTCTCAAAAATAAACTTCAACTCCTGGAACATCTCATATGCTCCATGACGTTCAAAACGCCTTTGAAGTCCCGGTTCTAAGCCATACAACATAGCACACTGAACTATTGAGTAGTCATTTGAATGTGCCTGCCAGGCGTTCGCAACGTCTGCAGACGACACTGGAGCGGGTGGCGCATCGAGCGGTGCATCAAGGACATAAGCTTTTTGGGAAGCCGTGAGGATAATCCTCAGATTACGGGCCCAGTCTACAAAGTTACTTCCATCATCTTTCAGCTTGGCTTTCTCTAGGAACACATTGAAATTCAGGGGAACTACTGCGCGAGCCATTGATCTACAACATAAATTTGCAAGAACATCTTAGACTATTGTTCAAGATAATGAGTTTAGTTAATCATATTACTTAAAAACTCCCACTCAAATTGACATCCCTCCAGTCATCCGAGTGCTACATGATCCAAATTCACCAACCCAAGTCCGATCATCACGTGAGATGAGGTGGTTTCAATGGTGATCATCTCCATGTTGATCATATCTACTATATGACTCATGTTCGACCTTTCGGTCTCTTGTGTTCCGATGCCATGTCTGTACATGCTAGGCTTGTCAAGTGTAACCCGAGTGTTCCGCATGTGCAACACTGGTTTGCACCCGTTGTATGCGAACGTAGAGTCTATCACACCCGATCATCACGTGGTGCTTCGAAACGACGAACTTTCGCAACGGTGCACACTCGAGGAGAACACAATTTTATCTTGAAATTTTAGTGAGGGATCACCTTATAATGCTACCGTCGTCCTAAGCAAAATAAGATGCATAAAAGGATTAACATCACATGCAAATCATAAGTGACATGATATGGCCATGAACTTGTGCATTTGATCTCCATCTCCAAAGCACCGGCATGATCTCCATCGTCACCGGCATGACACCATGATCTCCATCATCGTGTTGCCATTGGGGTTGTTGCGCCAACCATGCTTATACTACTATTGTTACCGCTTAGTGATAAAGTAAAGCAGTACATAGCGCTTAATGAGTGACACGCAGGTCACATAATAATTAAAGACAACCCTATGGCTCCTGCCGGTTGCCGTATCAACATGCAAGTCGATATAAACTATTACAAAACATCATCATCTCATACATCAAATATATATCGTCATGTCTTTGGCCATATCATATCACAACATACCCTGCAAAAACAAGTTAGACGTCCTCTAATTTGTTGTTGCATGTTTTACGTGGCTGCAATGGGTATCTAGCAAGAACGATTCTTACCTACGCAAAACCACAACGGTGATATGCAAGTTGCTATTTAACCTTCTACAAGGATTGCCTTTGTCGAATCTGATTCAACTAAGGTGGGAGAGACAGACACTCGCCAGCCATCTTATGCAACAAAGTTACATGTCAGTCGATGGAACCGGTCTCATGTATGAGGACATGTAAAGTTGGTCCGGGCCGCTTCATCCCACAATACCGCTGAATCAAAATAAGACTAAGGAAGGAAGCAATCTGAATATCAACGCCCACAAACTCCTTTGTGTTCTACTCGTGATGTCATCTACGCATAAACCTGGCTCTGATGCCACTGTTGGGGAACGTTGCATGGGAAACACAAATTTTCCCATGCTTCACCAAGCTCAATCTAGGAGATGATCATCTACGAGAGGATAGATTGTATCCACATACCCTTGTAGATCGCTAAGCGGGAAGTGTTAAGAAACGCGGTTGATGTAGTCAAACGTCTTTGCGATCCAAATCGCAATCCGTCTCGAGATCCAATCACGATCTAGTGCCGAATGGACGGCACCTCCGTGTTCAGCACACGTATAGATCGATGACGTTCTCTGCCTCCTTGATCCAGCAAGTGAGGGCGGAGAGGTAGATGATCCGGCAGGGCTTCGCCGAGCACTACCGAACCAGTCTAGAGGAGAAACGATCCATGAGGGAGGGAGAGGCTGCGCCGTGGCTTAAGGTGTTCCAGCTCTCCCTCCCCTCACATATATATAGGGGGAGAGGAGGAGGGGCCCGGCGCCCTAGGGTTCCCACCCCTAGGGGCCGGCGGCCAAGGGGGGTGCCTTGGCCCCCAAGGCAAGTGGTGCGCCCCCCTCTTGGGCCAACCCTAGCCCTAGCCGCATGGGCCTTGGGTGGGAGGGGCGGCCAGCCCACTAGGGGCTGGTGCGCCCCCTCTCACAGCCCATGGGGCCCTCCGGGGCAGGTGGGAAGCCCCCGGTGGACCCCCGGAACACTTCCGGCATCTCCGTCATAAAACCGGTAGGTCCCGAAACTTTTTCGAAACTCGAATACCAACTTCCTATATATCAATCTTTACCTCCGGACCATTCCGGAACTCCTCGTGACATCCGGGATCTCATCCGGGACTCCAAACAACTTTCGGTCACCAACATATATAACTCAACAATACCTAATCGTCACCGAACGTTAAGTGTGCAGACCCTGCGGGTTTGAGAACTATGCAGACATGACCGAGACACCTCTACGGTCAATAACCAATAGTGGGACCTGGATGCCCATATTGGTTCATACATATTCTATGAAGATCTTTATCGGTCGAACCTCGATGTCAAGGATTCAGTCAATCCCGTATGCAGTTCCCTTTGTTCATCGGTATGTTACTTGCCCGAGATTCGATCGTCGGTATCTCCATACCTAGTTCAATCTCGTTACCGGCAAGTCTCTTTACTCGTTCCGTAATACAAGATCCCGTGGCTAACACTTTAGTCACATTGCTTGCAAGGCTTGTTGTGATGTTGTATTACCGAGTGGGCCCTGAGATACCTCTCCGTCACACGGAATAACAAATCCCAGTCTTGATCCATGCCAGCTCAACAGACACCCTCGGAGATACCTGTAGAGCATCTTTATAGTCACCCAGTTACGTTGCGACGTTTGATACACACAAGGTACTCCTCCGATGTCAGGGAGTTGCATGATCTCATGGTCATAGGAACAGATACTTGACATGCAGAAAACAATAGCAATAAACTGACACGATCATATGCTACGTTTACAGTTTGGGTCTTGTCCATCACATCATTCTCCTAATGATGTGATCCCGTTATCAAATGACATCTCATGTCAATGGCTAGGAAACCTTAACCATCTTTGATCAACGAGCTAGTCAACTAGAGGCTTACTAGGGACATAGTGTTGTCTATGTACCCACACATGTATTTGAGTTTCTAATCAATACATTTCTAGCATGGATAATAAACATTTATCATGAACAAGGAAATATGATAATAACTACTTTATTATTGCCTCTAGGGCATATTTCCAACATGACCCAACTAGGGGCATAAAACCAATTATCCCATTATAAACAGTCAAATAGGACCAACCGGGGCAAGGGTTCCACACACCTTTCTTATTGTTGTCGCGTATTAGGAGAGATCCTCCTCCAACATCGCCGTCGGCAATGAGCTCTCTTTACAACACGTTGTTGGAGAAGACCTCCGAACTGAAGGCGATATCAAGTAGGGTACCCAGCCGCCGTGCCAGAACTCTAGGTCAATCTTCGCCTCCACCAACACTGCCCCAGTCGTCATCTTTCGTGCCGACCATGCGCTCCACACCTCTAGAAGAAGATGGACAGGTGTGGGAGAGTGGCAGTAAATCCCAGCTCACGGAGGGTTCTTCGAGAACGCGAGATAAGGTGATAGACCCCAGACAATTTCCCTTTTTTAGAACCCGAATGGTTTTCTTCGGCATCATTGCCTCTTGTAATCACAATTGTTTCTGTAACTACAATATCCATTAAATGCTACAAATGGTAATACATGTAATCTCATAGTTAGTTGGCGTACAGTCCATACCTAGTGACGACGTCGAATGACCCATAAGCCTTCGATCATGATCGCAACGCTATGCAGAGTCATGGGTGGTAATTTGATGGGAGGGTTGTCGTTTTCACGTGATTGGCTATTTGAGGGTGAGCACATTGCGGCTGTTGTCGAGTTGTGTCCCTAGTTAAGGGGAATCATCTCTTTAGTCAACCAGGAAGATCATGACAAATAGACCACTTGGATTTCATTGTCATTCCATTTCCTTAGTAATGAACTGAACTAGTGACAACATGAGTGACTCTAACAAGTCAACTCTCCTCTAATTAAACCAAGAAAACTCACGGAAGATCATGCATACTCATGAAATGAAGTTATTGCATATTGTGATCACAGAAGTAGGGTTATGGTTGGTTCATCGAAAAAGATGAGCGAGTGGATGTTGACCATATTTTTCTCTCTACAGTGGTATGTGTTTTTCCGTAAGACATGCTGGATCCAGAGTATATCCTACTTTTTTTTTTGCCAAAAATAGATGCAAGTGTCAAATTCAAACTCAACACTCTTGTATTGATCCGAAACAAAATTATCCCAAATCGAGCGCAACAACTCCACACGCACACAAATTAATGCCTAAATCAAATTAATTACGCATCTAATTACAAACAGTCAAACACATCCAACCCTAGGGGGGGGGGGGGCACACACCTTTCTCTTTGCCCTCGCGTATGAGGAGAGATCCTCTTGTGACGTCGCCACAATGACGACCTCTATCTCTAGCACCATGTTGGAGAAGACCTCCAAATTGAAGGCAAACTCAAAGCTGGGCACCTAACACCGCACGATAACTCTAGGTCCATATTCACCTCCGGGTGGCATCGCCAGAGTCGTCATCTTTTCACTACCAAGAATGCGCTCTACACCTCTAATATAGGAATGCCACATATGCGGAGGGTTATTTGAGAAGGCGAGAGTAGTTAGTCAAAACAGATGATTTTCCTTTTTTGAGGGAACCCAAATGGTTTTCCTCGTCAATGTTTTCTCTTGTTATAGCATTAGTTTTTGTAACTTCGATAGCTATTAAATGTTGCATACATGAATACAAGCAGTGCCAAGTAAGTTGGCTAACATTCCACATTTAGGGATGGCGTCGAATAGCCCATGAGCCCTTCGGCCGCGACGGCGTGGTTGCGTAGAGTCATGGGTGATAGTTTTCTATGTAATTGGAAGGTTATCATTTTCACATGATTGGCAATTTTTGCAAGGTAGGTCAGGGTTGATCGTGTTTCTCTTTCTCGCATGGGATCCGTTTATTCATAGGACGTGGTGGGTTCAAAGTACATCCTTGTAAGTGCATGTAGTGTCCCATTTGAGGTTTTGGAGTATTGAAGACAAATGGGTTAAGGGTTTAATGTGTTTGTGAGTATACACAGGAGAAAATTCTGTGAAGATTTGGTCTAACGGTGGAACTCATCCCCTAAAAATGTATGTTTGCATTGAAGAAATTGGTGCGTCCTTTGAAGAAACTGAAGTGAAGAATTGGAATGTGGGGACTTTGTTTTTTGTAGTTTATTCCTTCTTTATTTTGATTCATAGGAAACACCGAACTGTAAAGGTGGTCTAGGTGATACATAGACCTATTTCCAAAGTGATGCTCAAACCTACCTATCTCTTAGAATGAAGACTTTGGAAATCTCTTGCAGTGAAGTAGAGTTCTTCAGAGACAGAGACACGGTTCTTCTGGTAGTTGACGAAATTGGTCTGACTGAAGATTTAGGATTTTGCCAGTGCGACTCTCCTACCATGAGGAATTTGGGAGTTCTATTTCTGACCATTGATGTGAAAGTGCTAGCTGTCGAATGGATCCTTATCCCGACAACGGTGCTGTCCGAGGGGAATGATGGTCTTATCATATTGGGTTGCTCCCAGGGTATAAATAGCCACCCCAAAACGATTTTTTGGTTGGCTGCTCCAAGTGATTGATTGACATGTGTCAACTAGAGCAACCCATCCTTCGAAGAACTTGAGAGAATCCTAAGTGACCAAAAACCCAAACAACCAGAGCCAAAGTGATTGAGCAGCACTGAAGTGATTGTCCTATGTGATCTGATGCTTGTTATGTTTGAAGGCTGTGATCTTTCAGATGGTCAGGTTTCATGTTTTGGGCATCCAAGAAGAAGTGTTGGAGTGCCATAGAACAAGTCTGTGAAGGTTTTGAAAGTCTACCTTGAAGACTTACCATGAGTGATTAGGCAAGGTCTAAACGAGCTTAGCTCAAGGGGAATAAGGTGAAGATTAAGTGTTTTCTGAGTTAAATCCCAAGCCTCCCTAACCTAAAGTACAATTGTCATCAACTGGAACATGTCAAACAAATCTATTGTCTTCATCTAGTGTTCCGAGTTTATTTCTTAAACTCTTCAATTTCCGCATCTGTGTGTTCAAGACTTTGCTGAAGACTTCCTCAATTTCATCAGTCCATGTTATGTTCTTTTTGTCTTCAGTTTCGCTATAGTTAGTTTAAATATATGTGTATTAGCATGTTTAGTATGTTGTATTGCTTCCTATTCATGTCTTACTCTGTCTTGAAGACTTTGTCACTACTCTGATTTGCATGCATAGTCTTTCTACTTCTATCTAGTTATTTTCGTGTTGTTATTCTTCGAAGAATTCACTTCCTTGAAGAATTTGAGAAAAAGCTCCCGTTCACCCCACCCCTCTGGTCAATATCATGCACTTTCAATCCCAATGTTTTTTCTGCCAAAATGGTCCAGAGTACGTCCTACTGTTTCCTTCGCAATAGATGAAGCAAGTGCGGGAGTTGAACTCAAGACCCCGTCATTCAGATTAGCAGCACTAGCCATATGGGATAGCACCACCTTTGGACATAATTGATCTACAGCTTTATTTGTTCGCAAAAGCTATATGGTGAACAATAAAAATCCTGCTTTGGCAAAATAATGCAGGGTCGAGATTTGATCGCTTGTTGTTAAAAGCAGGCCAAAGCATCCACATTGGTCTTCGCTAGTGTGAGCTTCTTGCCCACCTCCCCATCGATGTCCTTGCCATGCTAGAATCCCCCCACTTCGAGAAATCCTAGCCCATCCACAACTCGCACGTCTCTATGGAACACACCCTGCCTCTACAAGTTGCGAGAGGGCAAGGTTTTATTTTCATTCAAGTGAGTAAAAGGAATGAGGAATTTTCGAAAAAGAGGCATCGTTTGCATGTGAAAATCGGGAATAGGTAGATTGTAGACTGGTAAAAAGCAATGAGAGGAGAGGAAAAGCAGTGAGAGAAAAAAACGATGCAGGTGAGGATGGGACAAAGGCATCACGAGGACGAAACAACTTATGAGTTTCCCTTTAATAGTAAAGATCAATTTAGAATTTTAGATATATATTGATAGTTTATTCTATAAACTTGATCAAATATATATTAATTTGATATTTCAAAAACATAATATGTAATATTTTTTCAAAACAGAGGGAATATATAGGTACACATATTTTTCGACGCAATGCTTGGGATGGACAGAGGCGGGAGCACCGTATGCAGTCGTCGAATAGGCCATAGATGTATCCTGGGAGGGATGTTTGTTAACACGTTTAGTTTTCTACATGGCGTCCCACTGAGCTCGCGCCCTTATATGGCACACATACTAATTCCTATTAAAGCTCGTGTACAATGTGATGGTTTTCGGCAAGACCAATACTATTGGTCCATTTTTTATGGGTATTTTAATTTGTTCTTTCACTATTTTTACATTGGTTATTTTCAGGTTCCATTTTTAGTTTTAGTTTTCCTTTTTTCCTTTGATTTTATTTTTTACCTTTCGTTTAAAAAAATTAGGCACATGTGTCGTTTTTTTCATACACATTGTACATGTTTTGTCTACACCAGGAATTAATTTATACATATTAAACATGTTTCAAAAATAAGATTAACATTTTAAAGATATATGGTTTGATATTTACTGTTTTTCATACCCATTGTATTTATTTTGTACATGTGAATATTTTTTATATACGCTTAAATTTTTAAAAATACTTATTTTGAACATTTTTTGAACACGTGTAAACTGTTTTTCCAAATACAGGTTGAAACATACTTTCGTACGAATCAAAACAATTTTTTAAGCTATACAAACGTTCTTATATATTGGATAAACATGTTTTAAATGCCACAAGTATTTTGTTTGAAATGTGTTAAATTTTCCCAAATGTAACGGACGTGTTTTTCAAGGGTACAAAACATCTTCTTTCAATTACATGAACATATTTTTTTTAAGGTCTATAACATTTAAAACAATGTCAAATACATTTTTGGAAACTCCTGAACATTTTATGAAATGCCACATGCATTTTTTTGAATTGTACAAACATTTTTTTAAAATTTGAAAGTACTCTTTACATTTTGAATGTGCGATAAACCCTTTTCAGAAAATTACTATTTTTTCATAACATATGTATTGAGTATTTTTAAAAATATGAATAAAAGTTTAAAAAGAAAACAAAAACATGAATGCCATATCTGTGACGTTTGTGAGACGAGATCACATAGTTACTAGGCCAACCCACTACCAACTCATTGGGCGACACTAGCGTATAGTAGTCACCTTCTCTTCTCCCCGATTGCGCGCATGCATAATTAGACTTGACTGAAGACATGCACGTTTCAATTGAGACGCACTTGAAAGACAGAAACTCATATGTCTTCTCCCCTTTTGTGTGTGTCCTAGTGAGAGAACTGAAGAGGGACACGATCCTTCTTCTGCCGTTCGCAGCCGCCCCGTTGGAACTGACACAAGCACTGAAGCATCGATGAGTCTTCTTCGTAAAGAAATTAATTTGAAACCGATGAATTATACAAGAAAATGAAAAAATCCGCCAAGATTCCAAATCAAGCGCAACAACCCTAGCCACATAGACAACTAAAGTACACATTGAATCAAATATGCATGTAATTACAAACAGTCTATTACAACCAACCGGGGCGGGGTCTCCACACACCTTTCTCGTTGTTGTTGCGTATCAGGAGAGATCCTCCTCTAACGTCGCCACCGACAAAGAGCTTTCTCTGCGATACCTTGTTGGAGAAGACCTCCAAACTGAAGGCGAACTCGAAGTTGGGCATCCCGCCACCGTGCCAAAACTCTAGGTCAATCTCCGCCTCCGTCAGCACTGCCGCAGATGTCATCTTTCTCCACGGCCATGCGCTCCGCACCTCTAGAAGATACAAACACACGTGGGGCAGTGGCGGTAAATCCCAGCTCGCAGAGGGTTCTTCAAGAAGGCGAGATAAGGTGGTAGACCCCAAATGATTTCCCTTCTGTAAGAACTCGGATGGTTTTCTTTGTCACTCTTGTCTCTTATAATCACAACAATTTTTGTAGTTGCAATAGATGATAATACAAGTAATACAAAAGTTAGTTGGCAAAGAATCCACATCTAGTGATGACGCCGGACAACCCATGAAACCTTCGATCGCGATCGTGTCACTATGTAGAGTCATGGGTGACATGTGGTTATTTAATTGGAGGGTTTCCGTTTTCACGTGATTGGCGATTTGTGTCCAATCATCCCAAATCAAGGGCAGCAACTCCATGCGCACACAAATTAATGCAAAAATAAAATAAAATAAACATCTAACTACAAATGGCCAAACACGTTCATCCGGGAGGGTGGGGGGCACGCACCTTTCTCATTGTTGTCGCGTATGAGGAGAGATCCTCCATCGACGTCGCCACGACGACAACCTGTATCTCCAACACCATGTTGGATAAGACCTCCAAATTGAAGGAAAATTCGAAGTTGGGCACATCACCATCGCGCGATAACTCTAGGTCTCTCTCCACCTCCGGCGGCACCGCCTTAGTCATCATATTTTCGTCATAGGTCATGCGCTCCGGACTTCTGAAATAGGAAGGACACATATGGCACCAAGCTAGTAAATCACAACCCGCAGAGGGTTCTTAGAGAAGGCGAGAGTACCCCTCAAAAAAAGGCGAGAGTAGGTAGTCAACCCAGATAATTTTTCTTTTTTGTGGGAACTCGGATGGTTTTCCTTGTCAACATTTTCTCTTGTAATAGCAATAGTTTTTGTAAATCAATAGCTATTAAATGTTACAGATAGTAATACAAGTAATGGCAACGTAAATTGGCTAACAATCCGCATTTAGGGATGGCGAAGAACGACCCATGAGCCCTTCGATCGCGATTGCGCAGAGTCGTGGGTGACAGTTGGCTATTTAATTGGAAGATTGTTGTGTTCACGTGATTGGCGATTTATCCGGGGTAGGTTGGTGTTGATCATGTTTTTCGCTCTCATGGAACCTGTTTATTTGTAGGACGTGATGGGTCCAAAGTACGTCCTAATGCTTTTTCTGCTAAAAATGGTCCGTAGTGTGTGGGAGTCAAAGTCAAGACTCCATCATTGACATTAGTGACACTAGCCATCTGGGATAGCACCACATTTGGTTCATAATTGAGGTACAACTTTATTTGTAAACAAAATCTTTATGGCCAATAATTAAAATCATGTTTAGGAAAAATAATGTAGGGTGGAGATTTGGTCCCTAGTTGCTAGAAACAGGCCAAAGCACCCACCCTTGTGTCCCTAGTGTGAGCTTCCTTCCCTCCTCCCCATCGACGTCCTTTCCATGCTAGATTCCCCCCCCCCCCCCCCCCCCCCCCCGCCTCGGGAAAGATGAGCCTATCCACCTCCACCAAGGATGCACCGACAGGAGGAGAATACCACATTTGGTTGCGAGAGGGCTCAATGGACTCATACCGTGACAACTCACGTGTCTGTAGAACACACCCTTTCTCCACAAGTCGCGTGATAGATGGATAGTAGGGCTAGGTTTTATTTTCGCTCGTGTGAGAAAAAATAACGATCAATTTAAAAAAAATCATTTGCATGAGAAAATCAGGAATATATAGATTTTAGGCAAGTAAAAAAGCACCTAAAGGTAGAATGAGAAAAAAAAACAATGCACGCGAGGACGGAACGAAGGATCCTAAGAAAGAAACGACTTACCAATTTTCCTTTAATAGTAAAGATTGATTTAGTATTTTAGATGTTGATTGTTTATTCTGTAAACTTTATTAAACATATACAAGTTTGATATACGAAAAATATAATATGTACTATTATGCGAAACAGAGTCAATATTATGTATACAGTTTTCCCAGCGCCATGCTAGCTAGGGATGGACATGGGAGGGAGAATGTTATGCAGTCGTCGAATATGCCATAGTTGTATCCCGTTAACAGGTTTGCTCTTGTGCATGATGGCCCACTGAAATCGTGTCCCTTTTCGATGGTCTTCTCTTCCGCGGGAGCTATATGTCGCACGCACTAATGCCTATCAATGCTCGCCTACAACGTGACTGTTTTGGGCAAGACCAGGACTATAGGGTGCAAAAAAGTAAACATGTGGGTGTTTTAATTATTTTTCACTATTTTTGCATCGGTTTTTCGTTGTTTTTTTTGTTTTTTTCTTTGGTTTTCTTTTGTCAAGTTATTCTTTTTTCTTTTGTTTTTAGACACATATCTCCATTTTTTCATACACAATGTATATTTTCACATTTTTCAAAAAGATGATTAACATTTTTAGGATATACGATTTCATGTCTACTTTTTTCATAAACATTACATATTTTTATTATACATCTAAAATATTATTATATAATTTCCATTTTTAAATACATGATTCTCAAACACTCACTTTGAAAAAATATCGAATACATATGATTTTTTACAAAAACACGTTGAAACATAATTTCGTGTGATACGAAACATTTTTATAAAACATATGAACATTTTTATACATTGGATAAACAGTTTTGTAAATGTCACGAATGTTTTGTTTGAAACGTGTGAACATTTTTCTGAATGTAACGTACATTTTGTGAAGAACGAAACATGCTTTTAGAATTACACAAACATATATTCTATGGTGTACAAAATTTGAAAAAATATCACATACATTTTTTTAAACACTTGAGCATTTTTTCAAAATGTCACATACATTTCTTGAATGGTACATCCATTTTCTCAAATTTTGAGAAAACTTTTTGTACACCTCCATTTACATTTTTCGAATGTGTGATGAACATTTTTAAAATAACTACTAAACTGCTACTAGTTTATTCTTTCATAAGATATGTACTTAGTACTATTCAAAACATAAAGGAAAGTAAAAGAAAACACACACATGACATACACGTGACATATGTGAGACGAGACCATGTGGTTACTAGATCGACCCAATACGAGGTCGCTACAAAGCGACACTCGTGTAGGAGTCTTCTTCTCTTCTCCCCGGCTGTGTGCACGCACGGTTAAACTCGACGGATGTCGGCGTTCTGGGAACGGGGGTACCCAGACCTGCCTGCCTGCGGCCCAGGGCATGGCCCACTTTGTTAGCCAAGCATGGCCTGGCGCGGCCGCACCCAAGACAAGGCCCTCGCGAGGAAGAACAACACCAAAACCAGCAAGGAGTGGGCCTCCTCAGGCCCCCTCCGGAGCGGCGGAGATCTCTATGCAGAACCCAGCCTCAGGAGTCAAGGATGACGCAAGGAAGGACAGGCGGGCGCCGGCGCGCCAGGCGGAGCAGTTTCCCCTTTGGTGCAAAGGGAGCAAGGACGTACGCGGGTTCCCAAAGCGCCCCCCAAAGGTTTCCATTCCGGTGCAACAAGACCACGACCACGAGCCAGGCAGGACGGATGTCATCGCCGAGCCCACCTCTGCATCATCGACACCTACTTTGCAGGTGAAGACCACCTTTGGGCAGGGCGGGGATGTACTCCTGTCCCCCTTCGAATTTGGCCGTTGTGGGATCCCTTCCCGCCATTACTATAAGGGAAGAGGACCCGGGCCGCGGCTATATATAGAGGCTAGGTAGCACCGTAGAGGGGGGGGGGGGGAACAACGAGAGACAAGGGAAGGACAACAGACAAGGCAGAGAGCCAAGAACACCACTCGAGCGCCCTCACGAGGCTCCTCACCACTGTACTAGTTCATCCACCACACCTCCTCGTGAGGCAATCCACCAAAGCAGGAGTAGGGTATTACGCTTCGCAGCGGCCCGAACCTGGGTAAATCACCGTGTGCATCTTCTTCCTCGTCATCGTGCGAGTTCATCATCCTAACCATCGTGTAGTGAGCTAGGGAGGGCGAGGTTGCAGGGGATCTTCGCACACGCCCATGTGTTCGAACCTTGAGGGTTTTGCGGAGCCTGAAATCCGACATTTGGCGCGCCAGGTAGGGGCGTGTCGAAGTCTTCTTCAAGCCTCACTCTTTCCCCGCTTCACCGCTCCGATGGCCGGCGCCCGACAAGCTTCCTCCGGCCATGGCAGATCCGTCTTCACCAACCCCGCCGCTGCAGACCGAGACCCACGCCCCAGCGGCACGACGCTGGGCGGTCAGTATCAAGCCGCCAGTGTCGTCTCTACCGTCGTCGCCCCTCGCGCCACCCAAGCGCACGGCGGACGGGCGACGCCCCTGGCACCGACATCACGCTGCACCTACGTGGGAGACCTCAACGCACACGATGCGTTGCTGATGGCAAGCGAGATGCTTGGCCACCGCCCGACGCACGGGGGCTTCGACGCATGGGCCGACCACATCGCTGAGCTGGTCTCCATCGCGCGGAGGGCCATGGCCCCCCGTTCTTCTTCACAACCGCAGGCGTCAGGCGCCGGGGGCTCGCTCACCGCACCTGTCGCCCCGCCCACCGGCAGCGTGCCCCCTCGGGCCCCGAACGAACCTGAGCAAGGCCCGCCGCACGCCGTGCTCCTTCTCCTCCGAATTCCAGTCACGGGTTTCGGGGCGCAGCCCGGCCCCGACGATGGAGCACACGGAGGAAACAACGGGGCGCCCCGCACGCGCACCGACTCGCACTCTCGTACCCCTGCGGATCGTCAACAACCTGGGCTGACCAGGCAGGAGCGCGCCAACCTGCGCAGGGAGCAGGCGGCTCAGTCATCCAGACAAGCAAGCAACCACGGCGAAGGCGCATCGGATCGCCAAGGGAACAATCCACGTCAAGAAACGCGCGGCCCACCCAACGGCGGTGGCAGAGGTAAGCAACTTCGGGTTGAGGCTCGCCACAGGAGGGTCTGCGGGCTACGCGCTCAGGGCGGCACCCCACCGCCGCCCGGATGGGCCGTCCGCGACGCCCCGCCGGACGGCTCAGGAGGAGAACCGGGCCCTTGTGTAGAGCCCTATGTACCAAGCTACGTCGTACCTCCGGATGGTGAAATGGAACAGGCGACTGCCGCAGGCGCCGGCACCCCCCAGGAGTGGGGGGCACCCTGGGCGTCCTCCCCGAGCCCGGCCTGGGGGCTTCCGTCGATGGAGCACCTGGTCTGGACAACACGAGCGGGAGGAAGAGCGAGGACGCCCCCGGGCCCACAGGGCACGGCGCAAGCCGTTGCCCTCGCGATCAAGCAACACCGAGCCAAGCCCCGAGGCCTCAGGAGTAACGGCCTGGGGGGGGGGAGCAGCAAGGCACAAGTAGCGCGGGCCACCCGCGGCAACTGGAGCACCGGCGCAGCCCCGGGAGGCTGGGCCTCGGGGGCTCCGCCCACGGCCTGACGTGCCATCTCGGAGCCTCTGGAGGTTCGCCCTCCCGAGGCAGGAAAAGAATTTTTGTTTGGGGGGAGCCGCTTGAACGTCAATGGGGGCTCCTGAGCAACGCGCCTCAGGAGCCTTACCGGTCACATAGCCACTCGCCCCTTGATGTCGTCCTGGCGATCCGGTCGGCATCAGGGGTGTCGAGGCCTCACCCCGTAGTCACGTCCTGGTGATCCGGACGTCGCTTACGGTGGACGAGGAGATGTGCGGGACTGGGACCTGCCGACGTAGAGCTGCTTGAGCGTCAAAGGGGGCTCCTGAGCAACGCGCCTCAGGAGCCTTACCGGTCGTATAGCCACTCGCCCCTCGATGTCGTCCTGGCGATCCGGTCGGCATCGAGGGTGTCGAGGCCTCACCCCGTAGTTGCGTCCTGGTGATCCGGACTCTGCTTATGGTGGTCAAGGAATGTGCGGGACTGGGGCCTGCAGACGCAGAGTGCCGAAAGGGCTCCCAACCCGCCTTGCTCATGAGAAGAAGAAGCCCCCTGGGACCCCCAGGTCCCTCAAGACACTGTCCGGCCAGCGCCACGACACCTCGCGTGGCGGCTTCATCGACAAAACACCTCTATGACTGCGCCGGGTGCATTGTGCTCATGTTTGGGCCACGGGAGCGCAATCCCGCGGTACGCGGGGAACAATGCATTCGGGTTTGGGTCATAGAGGCGCGCAACCGAGCAGAAATGCGCAGGATGGCTCTTGACGGAGGTTGGAGCAACCGGGCCGTGCGCCTGGGGGGTTGCGCAGCTATCTACGGCCATGACACTCTCACGTAATAATGAGTGGGCTGTATACGCCCGGAGCCCCCCGAGGACGCGGAGGGGTTCCTTCCCACGCAATGTGGAAGCCCCATGCTCCGCGCTGGCGGACAACACTGCCCACCAATGGCTATGCCCACGCAACGTGGATGCCCTACGCTCAGCGCTGGGGGAAGACGAAGACGAAGACTAGCCTAGGTGCCGGACGCGGCAGTTGCTTGCTTCTTTTTGGTGTTCGAATTGCCACCTTTTGGAATGAAGTTTGAGGATTTCGGAACTCTATTTTTAAAAGAAAAAGGGGCGAGGACTTTTCTCTCATCGTTTTCTCGTTTTTCCGGTCTTGGAGTCTCTTTCTCTGAATTGGTGTTTCGCAAGGGCCCGTGTGCTCCGGCCCTCCCCGAGGCGCCTCGGAGCTGGATAGCAAGGCCCTGTCACCTCAGGGACTTGCATCTTTTGGCGGTCGACCCCCACTCGGGGGCTCCGACCACAGCGCGGCACCGCAGCATGGAGCCTCGGGAGGCCCCAGTGTTGGGGAACGGAGCATGAATTTCAAAAAAATTCCTACGCTCACGCAAGATCTATCCATGGAGATGCATCGCTACGAGAGGGGAGAGTGTGTCTACGTACCCTCGTAGACCGTTAGCGGAAGCGTCTCACAACGCGGTTGATGTAGTCGAACAATCCTTCGAGCTCCACCGATCGAGTACCGAACGTACGGCACCTCCGAGTTCTACACACGTGCAGCTCGGTGACGTTCCTCGCCTTCTTGATCTAGCAAGACGTCGAGGTAGTAGATGAGTTCCGTCAGCACGACGGCGTGGCGACGGTAATGGTGAAGTGATTCCGGCAGGGCTTCGCCTAAGCTCTCCGAAAATATGACCGAGGTGGAAAACAGAGATCGGGGCACCGCACACGGCTATGGGACAATTGTGTGTCTCCAAGGGGTGCCCCTCCTCCGTATATAAAGGCGGGAGAGGGGAGGAGGCTGGCCCTAGGGGCTGCGCCAAGAGTGGGGAGTCCTACTAGGACTCCTTAGTCCTAGTAGGATTCCACCTCCCATACGGAGTAGGAAAGGGGGAAGGGAGAGGGAAAGGAAAGAGGGGGCTGCGCCCCCTCCCCTAGTCCAATTCGGTTTGGGCAAGGGGGGGCGTGCGCCTCCTCACGTGGCCTGCCTCTCCTTTTCCCGTATGGCCCAAAAAGGCCCATTACTTCTCCCGGTGAATTCCCGTAACTCCCCGGTACTCCGAAAAATACCCGAATCACTCGGAACCTTTCCGACGTCCGAATATAGCCTTCCAATATATGAATCTTTACCTCTCGGACATTCCGAGACTCCTCGTCATGTCCGTGATCTCATCCGGGACTCCGAACAACATTCGGTCACCAATCACATAACTCATATAATACTATATCGTCATCGAACCTTAAGTGTGCGGACCCTACGGGTTCGGGAATGATGTAGACATGACGGAGACAACTCTCCGGTCAATAACCAATAGCGGGACCTGGATGCTCATATTGGTTCCTACACATTCCACGAAGATCTTTATCGGTGAACCTCATATGTCAACATACGTTGTTCCCTTTGTCTGGCGGTATGTTACTTGCCCGAGATTCGATCGTCGGTATCCAATACCTAGTTCAATCTCGTTATCGGCAAGTCTCTTTACTCGTTCCGTAATACATCATCTTGCAACTAACTCTTTAGTCATGGTGCTTGCAAGGCTTCTGTGATGCTGTATTACCAAGAGGGCCCAGAGATACCTCTCCGATAGTCGGAGTGACAAATCCCAATCTCAATCCATGCCAACTCAACAAACACTTTCGGAGATACCTGTAGTGCACCTTTATAATCACCCAGTAACGTTGTGACGTTTGATACACCCAAAGTATTCCTATGGTATCCGGGAGTTGCATGATCTCATGGTCAGAGGAACGTGTATTTGACATAGTGAAAGCAATAGCAATAAACTGAACGATCATATGCTATGCTAACGGTTGGGTCAAGTCCATCACATCATTCTCCTAATGATGTGATCCCGTTATCAAATGACAACTCATGTCCATGGTCAGGAAACCTTGACCATCTTTTGATCAACGAGCTAGTTTAGTAGAGGCATACTAGGGACATAGTATTTGTCTATTATCCACACATGCATTTAGTTTCCAGTCAATACAATTCTAGCATGAATAATAAACCATTATCATGAACGGGGAAATATGATAATAATAAACACTTTATTAATTGCCTCTAGGGCATATTTCCAACAGTGCCTCCTGAGGCAGCAGCCGGCAGGACGGAATGGGGGTCGCTCGAGCGTCAAGGGGAGCTCCTGAGCAGCGCGCCTCAGGAGCCTTACCAGTCATATAGCCACTCGCCCCTTGATGTCGTCCTGGCGATCCGGTCAGCGTCAAGGGTGTCGAGGCCTCACCCCGTAGTCGCGTCCTGGTGATCCGGACGTCGCTTACGGGGGACAAGGAAATGTGCGGGACTGGTGTTGGAAATATGCCCTAGAGGCAATAATAAATTGGTTATTATTATATTTCCTTGTTCATGATAATCGTTTATTATCCATGCTATAATTGTATTGATTGGAAACTCAAATACATGTGTGGGTACATAGACAACACTGTGTCCCTAGTAAGCCTCTAGTTGACTAGCTCGTTGATCAAAGATGGTTAAGGTTTCCTAGCCATTGACATGAGATGTCATTTGATAACGGGATCACATCATTAGGAGAATGATGTGATGGACAAGACCCAAACTGTAAACGTAGCATTTGATCGTGTCAGTTTATTGCTATTGTTTTCTGCATGTCAAGTATCTGTTCCTTTGACCATGAGATCATGCAACTCACTGACACCGGAGGAATACCTTGTGTGTATCAAACGTCGCAACGTAACTGGGTGACTATAAAGGTGCTCTACAGGTATCTCCGAGGGTGTCTGTTGGGTTGGCATGGATCAAGACTGGGATTTGTTACTCCGTGTGACGGAGAGGTATCTCAGGGCCCACTCGGTAATACAACATCACATTGAGCCTTGCAAGCAAAGTGACTAAAGAGTTAGCCACAGGATCTTGTATTACGGAACGAGTAAAGAGACTTGCCGGTAACGAGATTGAACTAGGTATAGAGATACCGACGATCGAATCTCGGGCAAGTAACATACCGAAGAACAAAGGGAACAGCATACGGGATTAACTGAATCCTTGACATAGAGGTTCGACCGATAAAGATCTTCGTAGAATATGTAGGAGCCAATATGGGCATCCAGGTCCCGCTATTGGTTATTGGCCGTAGAGGTGTCTCGGTCATGTCTACATAGTTCTCGAACCCGCAGGGTCTACACACTTAACGTTTGGTGACGATTAGTATAGTTGAGTTATTATGTTGGTGACCGAAGGTTGGTCGGAGTCCCGGATAAGATCCCGGACATGACGAGGATCTCCGGAATAGTCCGGAGGTAAAGATTGATATATGTGATAATAGTGTTTTGATCTCCGAAAGAGTTCCGGAGTTCACCGGAATGGGTTCCGGATGTTTACCGAAGTGTTCGGGTGCAGCAACACTTTATATGGGCCAAAGGGATAAAGCCCACGAGGTATTGGAAAGTGCAAAAGTAGTTTTGCTGCCGCGTAAACGGTACTACCGCTTGTGTGAAGCGGTACTACCGCCCGAGCGGTACTACCGCTTGTGTGAAGCGGTACTACCGCCCAAGCGGTACTACCGCTTGTGTGAAGCGGTACTACCGCTTGTGTGCGGCTGTGCACGGTTCGGCAGGGATCCGAGTTGGACTCTTTCCCTGCGGGCCAAACCGACCTTGTGCGGGCAAAACCGACCTGGAGGAGGCTTTTACTCCAAGTTTAGACCCCAAGGCTCAACATATAAATAGAGGGGCAGGGCTAGCACACGGAATACATCAAGATTTCCCCAAGCCGTGTGCGGCAACCCTAACCCTCTAGTTCCTCCGTCATAATCTCCGTAGCGCTTGGCGAAGCCCTGCAGAGATTGTTCCTCACCACCATCACCACGCCGTCGTGCTACTGGAACTCAACCACTACTTCATCATCGCTCGCTGGATCGAGGAGGTGAAGGCGTCATCAAGCCGTACGTGTGTTGAACGCGGAGGTGCCGTCCGTTCGGCGCTAGTTCGTGATCGGATCGAGGGACGACTTGCGATTTGGATCGCGGAGACGTTCGACTACATCAACCGCGTTTCTTAAACGCTTCCGCTTAGCGATCTACAAGGGTATGTAGATTCACTCTCCCTCTCGTAGATGCTCATCACCATGGATAGATCTTGTGTGTGCGTAGGAAATTTTTGTTTCCCATGCAACGTTCCCCAACAGTGGCATCATGAGCCAGGTCTATGCGTAGATGAGATCTCGAGTAGAACACAAACGAGTTGTGGGCGTGGGTGTATACATATTGCTTGCCGTTACTAGTTGATATTTGATTCGGCGGTATTGTGAGATGAAGCGGCCCGGACCGACATTACGCGTACACTTACGCGAGACAGGTTCCTTCAACTGACATGTAATTTTGTTGCATAAAGATGTCTAGCGGGTGTCTGTCTCTCTCACTTTAGTTGAATCGATTTCAATGAAGAGGGTTCTTTTAGAAGATCAAAAAGCAATCACTACACCACGTTGTGGTTTTGCGTAGGTAAGAACGGTTCTTGCAAACCCGTAGCAGCCACGTAAAATTTGCAACAACAATTAGAGGACGTCTAACTTGTTTTTGCAGGGTATGTTGTGATGTGATATGGCCAATTACATGATGAGATATATATGATGTATGAGATGATCATGTGTTGTATAGAATATCACGACTTGCATGTCGATGAGTACGGCAACTGGCAGGAGCCATAGAGTTGTCTTTAATTATTGTATGACCTGCGTGTCAATCATTAAGCGCTATGTAATGCTTTACTTTATCGCTAAACGTTAGCAATAGTCGTGGAAGCAACAGTCGGCGCGACAACCTTATGGCGACACGTTGATGGAGATCAAGATGATGGAGATCATGGTGTCATGCCGGTGACGATGGAGATCATGCCGGTGCTTTGGAGATGGAGATCAAAAGCACAAGTTCATGGCCATATCATGTCACTTATGATTTGCATGTGATGTTAATCCTTTTATGCATCTTATTTTGCTTAGGACGACGGTAGCATTATAAGGTGATCCCTCACTTAAATTTCAAGATAAATTGTGTTCTCCCCGAGTGTGCACCATTGCGAAAGTTCGTCGTTTTGAGACACGCCGTGATGATCGGGTGTGATAGACTCCACGTTCACATACAACGGGTGCAAGCCATGTTGCACACGCAGAACACTCGGGTTAAACTTGACGAGCCTAGCATGTACAGACATGGCCTCGGAACACAAGAGACCGAAAGGTCGAACATGAGTCATATACTAGATATGATCAAACATGAAGATGTTCACCATTGAAACCACCTCAACTCACGTGATGATCGGACTTGAGTTGGTGGATTTGGATCATGTTACACTCGAATGACCGGAGGGATGTCAATTTGAGTGGGAGTTTTTTAAGTAATATAATTAACTAAAACTCATTATCCTGAACAATAGTCTAAGTTGTCTTTGCTATATTTATGTTGTAGATCATGGCTCGCGCAGTAGCACCCCTGAATTTTAATGCGTTCCTAGAGAAAGCTAAGTTGAAAGATGATGGAAGTAACTTTGTGGACTGGGCCCGTAATCTAAGGATTATCCTTACGGCTTCCCAGAAAGCTTATGTCCTTGATGCACCGCTTGGTGATCCACCCGCTCCAGTTGAGTCTCTAGACGTTGTGAATGCCTGGCAGGCTCGTTCTGATGATTACTCAATAGTTCAATGTGCAATGTTGTATGGCTTAGAACCGGGACTTCAAAGACGTTTTGAACGTCATGGAGCATATGAGATGTTCCAGGAGTTGAAGTTTATCTTTCAGAAGAATGCCCGGATCGAGAGATATGAGATCTCCGATAAGTTCTATGCTTGCAAGATGGAGGAGAACGGGTCTATCAGTGATCACGTGCTCAGAATGTCTGGGTACTCCACCCGTCTGGCTGAGTTAGGGATGCCCCTTCCGCCAGAGGCTATCACTGACAGAGTTCTTCAATCATTGCCACCTAGCTACAAGAACTTCGTGTTGAACTATAACATGCACGGGATGAACAAGTCAGTCGCCGAGCTGTTTGCGATGCTGAAAGCCGCTGAGTCTGAAATTCAGAAGGAGCATCAAGTGTTGATGGTCAATAAAACCACTAGTTTCAAGAAAAATGGCAAGGGTAAGAAGGGTAACTCCAAGCAGAGTGGTAAAGCAGTTGCTCCTCTCGTGAAGAAACCCAAGGCTGGACCCAAACCAGAAACTGTGTGTTTTCATTGCAAGGGAACTGGACACTGGAAGCGGAATTGCCCCAAGTATTTGGCTGACAAGAAGGCGGCCAACAACAAACAAGGTATATATGATATACATGTTATTGATGTGTACCTTACCAACTCTCGTTGTAGTGCCTGGGTATTTGATACCGGTGCGGTTGCTCATATTTGCAACTCAAAACAGGAACTGCGGAATAGACGGAGGCTGGCAAAGGACGAAGTGACGATGCGCGTGGGAAATGGTTCCAAGGTTGATGTGATCGCCGTCGGCACGCTCGCTCTTCGATTACCGTCGGGATTAGTGATGAACCTAAATAAGTGTTATTTGGTGCCTGCGTTAAGCATGAACATTATATCTGGATCTTGTTTATTGCGAGACGGTTACTCATTTAAATCAGAGAATAATGGTTGTTCTATTTATATGAGTAATATCTTTTATGGTCATGCACCCAATGTGAGGGGTTTATTCTTGTTGAATCTCGATAGTAATGATACACATGTTCATAACATTGATGCCAAAAGATATAGAATTGATAATGATAATACCACTTTCTTGTGGCACTGCCGTTTAGGTCGTATTGGCGTAAAACGCATGAAGAAGCTCCATGCTGATGGACTTTTGGAGTCACTTGATTTTGAATCACTTGACACATGTGAGCCATGCCTCATGGGCAAGATGACTAAAACGCCGTTCTCTGGAACAATGGAACGGGCAAGTGACTTATTGGAAATCATACATACTGATGTGTGCGGTCCGATGAGTATTGAGGCGCGCGGTGGTTATCGTTACTTTCTCACCTTCACTGATGACTTAAGTAGATATGGGTATATTTACTTAATGAAACACAAGTCTGAAACATTTGAAAAGTTCAAACAATTTCAGAGTGAAGTTGAGAATCATCGTAACAAGAAGATTAAATTCCTATGATCTGATCGAGGAGGAGAATATCTGAGTTATGAGTTTGGCAGTCACTTAAGACAGTGTGGAATTGTTTCACAATTGACACCGCCTGGAACACCACAGCGTAATGGTGTGTCCGAACGTCGTAATCGAACCTTATTGGATATGGTGCGATCTATGATGTCTCTTGCCGATTTGCCACTATCGTTTTGGGGTTATGCATTAGAGACAGCTGCATTCACTTTAAATAGGGCACCATCGAAATCCGTTGAGACGACGCCATATGAACTTTGGTTTGGCAAGAAGCCAAAACTGTCGTTTCTTAAAGTTTGGGGATGTGATGCTTATGTCAAAAAGCTTCAGCCTGAAAAGCTGGAACCCAAAGCGGAGAAATGCGTCTTCATAGGATACCCAAAAGAGACAGTTGGGTATACCTTCTACCTCAGATCCGAAGGCAAAGTGTTTGTCGCTAAAAACGGAACATTTCTTGAGAAAGAGTTTCTCTCGAAAGAATTGAGTGGGAGGAAGATAGAACTTGATGAGGTTGTTGAACCTTTACTTCAACCTGAGAGTAGCGCAGCGCAGAAAGTTGTTTCTGTGGAGCCTACATTAGCTGAAGAGGAAGTTAATGATGATGATCATGAAGCTTTGGATCAAGTTGCTATCGAACCTCGTAGGTCGACAAGGACGCGTACTGCTCCTGAGTGGTACGGCAACCCTGTCTTAGAGGTCATGTTGTTAAACAACGATGAACCTACGAGCTATGGAGAAGCGATGATGGGCCCGGATTCCGAGAAGTGGTTAGAGGCCATGAAATCCGAGATGGGATCCATGTATGAAAACAAAGTATGGACTTTGGAAGTATTACCTGAAGGGCGTAAGGCCATTTAGAACAAATGGATCTTTAAGAGGAAGACGGACGCGGACGGTAATGTCACCGTCTATAAAGCTCGACTTGTGGCAAAGGGTTTTTCACAAGTTCAAGGAGTTGACTACGATGAGACCTTCTCACCCGTAGCGATGCTTAAGTCCGTCAGAATCATGTTAGCAATAGCTGCCTTTTTCGATTATGAAATTTGGCAGATGGATGTCAAAACAGCGTTCCTTAACGGTTACCTTAAGGAAGAGTTGTATATGATACAACCAGAAGGTTTTGTCGATCCAGAGAATGCTGACAAAGTTTGCAAACTCCAGCGATCCATTTATGGACTGGTGCAAGCATCTCGGAGTTGGAATCTTCGTTTCGATGAGGTGATCAAAGCGTTCGAGTTTATACAAGTTTACGGAGAAGCTTGTATTTACAAGAAAGTGAGTGGGAGCTCTATAGCGTTTCTAATATTATATGTGGATGACATATTGCTGATTGGAAACAATATAGAAATGCTGGAAAGCGTAAAGGAATATTTGAACAAGAGTTTTTCAATGAAGGACCTAGGAGAAGCTGCTTTCATATTAGGCATCAAGATCTATAGAGATAGATCAAGACGTTTAATAGGACTTTCACAAAGCACATACCTTGATAAGATTTTGAAGAAGTTCAAAATGGATCAGTCCAAGAAGGGGTTCTTGCCTGTTTTGCAAGGTGTGAAGTTGAGTAAGACTCAATGCCCAGTGACTGCAGAAGATAGAGGAAAGATGAGTGTCATCCCCTATGCTTCAGCCATAGGCTCTATCATGTATGCAATGCTGTGCACAAGACCCGATGTCAGCCTTGCCATAAGTATGGCCGGAAGGTTTCAGAGTAATCCAGGAATGGAACACTGGACGGCGGTCAAGAATATCCTGAAGTACCTGAAAAGGACTAAGGACATGTTTCTCGTTTATGGAGGTGATCAAGAGCTCGTCGTAAAGGGTTACGTCGATGCAAGCTTTGACACTGATCCGGATGACTCTAAGTCGCAAACCGGATACGTATTTATTCTTAATGGGGGTGCGGTTAGCTGGTGCAGTTCCAAGCAAAGCGTGGTAGCAGATTCTACATGCGAAGCGGAGTACATCGCTGCCTCGGAGGCGGCGAAGGAAGGTGTCTGGATGAAGGAGTTCATGACAGATCTTGGAGTAGTGCCTAGTGCGCTTAACCCAATGACTCTGTTTTGTGATAACACTGGTGCCATTGCTCTAGCCAAGGAACCAAGATTTCACAAGAGGACCAGACACATAAAACGACGTTTCAATTCCATCCGCGATTACATCAAGGAGGACGACATAAATATTTGCAAAGTACACACGGATCTAAATGTTGCAGATCCGATGACTAAACCTCTTCCAAGGGCTAAACATGAACAACACCAGAACTGCATGGGTGTTCGATTCATTACAATGTAAATCACATAGTGATGTGAACTAGATTATTGACTCTAGTGCAAGTGGGAGACTGTTGGAAATATGCCCTAGAGGCAATAATAAATTGGTTATTATTATATTTCCTTGTTCATGATAATCGTTTATTATCCATGCTATAATTGTATTGATTGGAAACTCAAATACATGTGTGGGTACATAGACAACACTGTGTCCCTAGTAAGCCTCTAGTTGACTAGCTCGTTGATCAAAGATGGTTAAGGTTTCCTAGCCATTGACATGAGATGTCATTTGATAACGGGATCACATCATTAGGAGAATGATGTGATGGACAAGACCCAAACTGTAAACGTAGCATTTGATCGTGTCAGTTTATTGCTATTGTTTTCTGCATGTCAAGTATCTGTTCCTTTGACCATGAGATCATGCAACTCACTGACACCGGAGGAATACCTTGTGTGTATCAAACGTCGCAACGTAACTGGGTGACTATAAAGGTGCTCTACAGGTATCTCCGAGGGTGTCTGTTGGGTTGGCATGGATCAAGACTGGGATTTGTTACTCCGTGTGACGGAGAGGTATCTCAGGGCCCACTCGGTAATACAACATCACATTGAGCCTTGCAAGCAAAGTGACTAAAGAGTTAGCCACAGGATCTTGTATTACGGAACGAGTAAAGAGACTTGCCGGTAACGAGATTGAACTAGGTATAGAGATACCGACGATCGAATCTCGGGCAAGTAACATACCGAAGAACAAAGGGAACAGCATACGGGATTAACTGAATCCTTGACATAGAGGTTCGACCGATAAAGATCTTCGTAGAATATGTAGGAGCCAATATGGGCATCCAGGTCCCGCTATTGGTTATTGGCCGTAGAGGTGTCTCGGTCATGTCTACATAGTTCTCGAACCCGCAGGGTCTACACACTTAACGTTTGGTGACGATTAGTATAGTTGAGTTATTATGTTGGTGACCGAAGGTTGTTCGGAGTCCCGGATAAGATCCCGGACATGACGAGGATCTCCGGAATAGTCCGGAGGTAAAGATTGATATATGTGATAATAGTGTTTTGATCTCCGAAAGAGTTCCGGAGTTCACCGGAATGGGTTCCGGATGTTTACCGAAGTGTTCGGGTGCAGCAACACTTTATATGGGCCAAAGGGATAAAGCCCACGAGGTATTGGAAAGTGCAAAAGTAGTTTTGCTGCCGCGTAAACGGTACTACCGCTTGTGTGAAGCGGTACTACCGCCCGAGCGGTACTACCGCTTGTGTGAAGCGGTACTACCGCCCGAGCGGTACTACCGCTTGTGTGAAGCGGTACTACCGCTTGTGTGCGGCTGTGCACGGTTCGGCAGGGATCCGAGTTGGACTCTTTCCCTGCGGGCCAAACCGACCTTGTGCGGGCAAAACCGACCTGGAGGAGGCTTTTACTCCAAGTTTAGACCCCAAGGCTCAACATATAAATAGAGGGGCAGGGCTAGCACACGGGATACATCAAGATTTCCCCAAGCCGTGTGCGACAACCCTAACCCTCTAGTTCCTCCGTCATAATCTCCGTAGCGCTTGGCGAAGCCCTGCAGAGATTGTTCCTCACCACCATCACCACGCCGTCGTGCTGCTGGAACTCAACCACTACTTCATCATCGCTCGCTGGATCGAGGAGGTGAAGGCGTCATCAAGCCGTACGTGTGTTGAACGCGGAGGTGCCGTCCGTTCGGCGCTAGTTCGTGATCGGATCGAGGGACGACTTGCGATTTGGATCGCGGAGACGTTCGACTACATCAACCGCGTTTCTTAAACGCTTCCGCTTAGCGATCTACAAGGGTATGTAGATTCACTCTCCCTCTCGTAGATGCTCATCACCATGGATAGATCTTGTGTGTGCGTAGGAAATTTTTGTTTCCCATGCAACGTTCCCCTACAACTGGGACCTACCGACGTAGAGCTGCTAGAGCGTCAAAGGGGGCTCCTGAGCAGCGCGCCTCAGGAGCCTTACCGGTCATATAGCCACTCGCCCCTTGATGTCGTCCTGGTGATCCGGTCGGCATCAAGGGTGTCGAGGCCTCACCTCGTGGTTGCGTCCTGGTGATCCGGACGTACATTACGGTGGTCGAGAAATGTGCGGGACTGGGGCCTGCAGACGCAGAGTGCCGAAAGGGCTCCCAAACCGCCCCACAAACAAGGAGGAAGCCCCCCAGGAGGGATCACGGACTATCTGGACAACCCGGCCGCACCTCGCGACGCACGGGATCGTCACCGCCCTACAAGCTAAGTACACTACCGAACCAAGCACGGGATCGTCGCGGCCCGAGGACGGGATAAGGGTTGTGCGCACTAATGTGAAGATGCAGGTACTGCGGGCCACCACGCGCGGCTACCGAGGTCCCAGAGGCCTGAGGTGCCAGGAAAAACAGCGCGAGGGGAGGGACCTTGGCGCGACGAGCAACAAGGCCACGAACCCGGGAAGTGGCGGCCACGAGCAGCCCCTCAGGAGAGAACGCCTCGTGAGGGACCAGCCGGCCGCCGTCACCGGGCCGCATCGGCATCGGCGCCAAGCCCCGCGCAAAGAAACTAAGTCACGTCACGGCAAGTAGGCGACCGACAATTTAAGAAAGGGAAGGACGGAGACAAAGGTAATACGCAAAAGACTAACGCCCACAGGGGCCGGGTTCTTCTTAAAATATTACAGGTACCAGGAAAGGAAGACAGGGGATGCCTAGAGGGAGGAGTCGCTGTCGCCGCCCGCGCCGCCGGCCGCCTCGGCGTCGGAATCGCCCTCCCCGCTGGAGGCAGGCACCTGGATGAACCGCTCCACCAGGGACTCCACGTGCGGGCGCACCTCATCCCGGAGGGGCCTCTGGAGCTCGTCAGGCACCCGCTCCCCGACACGTCGGAGGTCAAGCTCCGGGGCATGGCGGCGCAGGTTAGAGAAGACGCACGTCAAGGCGAGGTCCAGGAGGTCACGCGCGTCGGACTCGTTGTCCGCGTTCATGCGGGAGACGCCGGCCTCCAGCGCCTCCACCACCCTCCAGAAGAAGTCAAGATATCCCCCGTCACCGTGCGCGCACGGCAGCGCGGGGGCTTCCCCGACGAACCGGCTCACCGCGCTGGCCGCACGGCGGGCAATGCCAAGGTACTGCTGGGCGCGCAACGCGTGTCGAGCCTGGCCCGCAGGCGTCTTGGGCCCGCGGCGCTTCGGGCCGCCCTCAACAGCCTCGCCCGGAGGCCAGCTCGAGCGCGCCTTGGGCCCGGGGGCTAATGTCGGCGTTCTAGGAACGGGGGTACCCAGACCTACCTGCCTGCGGCCCAGGGCATGGCCCACTTTGTCAGCCAAGCATGGCCTGGCGCGGCTGCACCCAAGACAAGGCCCTCGCGAGGGCCCTAAGCTCGCGAGGAAGAACAACACCAAGACCAGCAAGGAGTGGGCCTCCTCAGGCCCCCTCCGGAGCGGCGGAGATCTCTATGCAGAACCCGGCCTCAGGAGTCAAGGATGACGCAAGGAAGGACAGGCGGGCGCCGGCGCGCCAGACGGAGCAGTTTCCTCTTTGGTGCAAAGGGAGCAAGGACGTACGCGGGTTCCCAAAGCGCCCCCCTCCAAAGGTTTCCATTCCGATGCAACAAGACCACGACCACGAGCCAGGCAGGACGGATGTCATCGCCGAGCCCACCTCTGCATCATCGACAGCTACTTTGAAAGCGAAGACCACCTTTGGGAAGGGGGGGGATGTACTCCTGTCCCCCTTCGAATTTGGCCGTTGTGGGATCCCTTCCCACCATTACGATAAGGGAAGAGGACCCGGGCCGCGGCTATATATAGAGGCTAGGTAGCACCGTAGAGGGGGGGAGGAACAATGAGAGACAAGGGAAGGACAACAGACAAGGTAGAGAGCCAAGAACACCACTCGAGCGCCCTCACGAGGCTCCTCACCAGTGTACTAGTTCATCCACCACACCTCCTCGTGAGGCAATCCACCAAAGCAGGAGTAGGGTATTACGCTTCGCAGCGGCCCGAACCTGGGTAAATCACCGTGTGCATCTTCTTCCTCGTCATCATGCGAGTTCATCATCCTAACCATCGTGTAGTGAGCTAGGGAGGGCGAGGTTGCAGGGGATCTTCGCACACGCCCCTGTGTTCGAACCTTGAGGGTTTTGCGGAGCCCGAAATCCGACAACGGAAGACATGCACATTTCCAATTGAAACACACTCGGAAGCCAGAAACTCATATGTCTGCGCCCCTTCTGTCTAGAGAGAGAACCGAAGATGACGCAATCTGTTTTCCATGTTCGCAGTCGACCCGCTGGAATTGACAAAAACACTGAAACGTTGAAAAGTCTGCTTCACAACGAAGTTCACATGGATGAGAAAATGGATAAAATTCCAGTGACACAAATTGACAAAAACACTGAAACATTGAGAAGTTTGCTTCTGAACGAATTGACAAAAACGCTGGAATTGACAATGAATTGGATGAGAAAATGGACAAAATCTGCCAACATTCCAAATCAAGCACAACAACCCCAGTTACACACAAATTAATGTATGGATCGAATCAAATATGCATGTGATTACAAACGTCCAAATACATCCAACCGGGGTGGGGGCTCCACACACCTAGCTCGTTGTCGTCGCGTATGAGGAGAGATCCTCGTCCGACATAGCCGTCGGCAACGAGCTATATCTGCAGCACCTTATTGGAGAAGATCTCACAACTGAATGCGAACTCTAAGTTGGGCACCCCGCTATCGTTCCAGAACTCTAGGTCAATCTTCGCCTCCACTGACACTACCACAGTTGTCATCTTTCGCCACCGTACCTATACTCCACACCTCTAGAAGAGGACAGATGCATGTGGGACCATGACGGTAATTCCCAGCTTGCGTAAGATTCTGCGAGAAGGCGAGATAAGGTGACAGACCCGGATGATTTTTCCTTTTATAAAACTCTGATGGTTCTTCATCATAATACGTTTGGTAATTGCAATATCTATTAAATGCTACAAACGATAATACAAGTAACTTGAAAGTTAGTTGTCAAAGAATCCGCATTTATGATGGTGTCAAACAACCCAACCCTTTGACAGTGATCCACCGTTGTGTAGAGTCATGGGGCAGTTGGCTATTTAATGGGAGGGTTGTCGTTTTCACGTGATTGATGATTTGAACGGGTAAGTACGCATTGACCGCATTTTTCTCTCTCATGCAATATGTGTTTTTCCGTAAGACATTGTGGATCCAGAGTACGTTCTTATTTTTTTTGCCAAAAATAGATGAAAGTGTTAGAGTTGAACTCAACACTCTATTATTGAGCAATTTTTTTTTAGAAAAGTCATCCCAAATCAAATGCAACAATTCCACAGACACACAAATTAATGCCTAAATTACATCAAATATGAATCTAATTACAAACGGCCAAACACATCCATCCCTAGGGGAAGGACATGCACCTTTCTTGTTTTCGTCTTGTATGAGGAGAGATCCTCCTCTGATATCTCTGCAAAAAAGACCTCTGTCTCCGGCACCATGTTCGAGAAGACCTCCGAATTGAAGGCAAACTCGGAGTTGGGCATCTCACCGCTGCACGATAACTCTAGGTCCATCTCCGCCTCCGGAGGCACCACTGCAGTCATCATCTTTTTGCCAACGGCCATGCACTCTGCACCTCTAAACTAGAAAGGACACATATGGGACCGTGCCAGTAAATCCCAGCTCACAAGGGTTCTTCGAGAAGGCTAGAGTAGTTAGTCAACCGAGATGATTTTCCATTTTTGAGGGAACCCGGATGGTTTTCCTCGTTACCGTTTTCTCTTGTAATACCAATAGTTTCTGTAACTGCAATAGCTATTAAATACTACAGACAGTAATGCAAGTAACGCCAAGTAAATTTGCAAACAATATGCATTCCGGGACAACGTTGAACGACCCGTGAGCCCTTCTATCACAAGCGCGTGGTTGTGCAGAGTCATTGGTGACATTTCGCTATTTAGTTAGAAGGTTGTCGTTTTCATGTGATTGGCGATTTGTGTGGAGTAGGTCGATGTTGATCGTGCATTTCTGTCTCGCATGGGATCGGTTTATTCATAGGACCTAGTGGGTTCAGAGTATGTCCTAATGTTTTTTCTGTCAAAAATGGTCAAGAATACGTCCTAATGTTTTTCTGCCAAAAATGGTCCAAAATACGTTCTACTATTTCTTTCCCAATAGATCAAGCAAGTGCGGCAGTCGAACTCAAAACTCCGACATTGAGATAACGACACTGGCCATCCGGGAGAGCACCACCTCTGGACATAATTGAGATACAACTTTATTTCTTTGCATAAGCTATATGACAAAAAATAAAAATCATGTTTAGGCAAAGTAATGCAGAGTGAAGATTGATCCCTTGTTGTTAAAAACAGGCCAAATAATCCACCTTGGTCTCCCTACTGTGGTCTTCCTGCCCTCCTCCCCATCGACGTCCTCACCGTGCTAGAATCCCCCCTCCGAGAAAGTCGAGCCCATCCACCTCCCACATGGACGCGTCGGGAGAGGAGAAGACAACATGTGCTAGCGGGAGGGCACAAGTGAGTTGTGCTGGCACGACTCGTGCATCTCTGTGGAATATGCCTTGCCTCCACAAGTCATGAGAGGGTTAGTTTTTTTCTGTTCGAGTGAGGAAAAAGAATGAGAAATTTTCAAAAAAAAGAGGCGTCGTTTGCATAGTTTTAGATGTTGACAGTTTACCCCATAAAATTGATCAAACATATACTTACTTGATTTTTAGAAAACATTATATGTAATATTTTGTGAAACAGACGAAATATTATACACACATATTCCTGACGCCATTCTAGGGATGGACAGAGGTGGGAGAACGTTATGTAGTCATCGACTAGGCCATACTCGTATCATGCGAGGGTTGTGCGTATAAACAAGGTTGGTCTTCTACACGGCGGCCCACTGAGGGTATTTTAATTGGTTTTTTCACTATTTTTGCATCGGTTATCTTTGGTTTCTTTTTTTTCTTTATCTTTATTTTTTACTTTGATTTTGTCTTTTTCTTTAGTTGGGTTTTTTCTTTTTCTAGGCACATGTCTATTTTTACACATCGTACATGTTTCACATACATCAAAAATATTTTATAAATGTTTAACATTTTACAAATACGTGCAAATTATTTTTTCATATACACGTTGAAACATGTTTTCATCTGATACAAATGTTTTTTAAATTATACGAAACCATTTATACATTGGATAAAATTTTACAAATATAAAAAATGTTTTGTATGAAACCTGAGAGTTTTTTTCCTAAATGTAACATGTTTTTGTAGGGTATGAAACATCCTTTGGAATTATACGAACATATTTTGTATGGTGTATAACATTTATATATATCACATTCATATTTTAAGCACTTGAACATTTTTTGAAATATCACATGCATTTTTTTTGATTGTTACAAACATTTTCTAAAATTTTGAGTGAACTTTTTTACACTGCATTTATGTTTTTTAATGTGTAATGATCACTTTAAAAAAACTACTATTTTATTATTTCATAACATATGTATAAGGTACTTGTCAAAATAAAAGGAAAAGTAAAAGCAAGGAAAAATACACATGACTTATGTATGACGTCTATGAGACGAGACCACATAGTTACTGGGTCTACCCACAACCAACTCGTTGGACCACACTACGTAGTAGTCCCCTTATTTTCTCCCCAATTGTGTACACACACGGTTAGACATTACTGAAGACGTGCACATTTCTAATGAAGACGCACACGGAAGCGAGAAACTCATATGTCCTTTCCCTTCTGTCCTAGCGAGAGAACCGAAGAGGGACTCAGTCGTTCTTCCCCCGTTTGCCGCTGGCCTGCTGGAATTGAAACAAACACTGAAACATTTACGAGTTTGCTTCGTACATAATTTCATATGAAACACATGAATATATGAGAAAACGAAACAAACCCGCCAACATTCCAAATCAAACGCAACAACCCCAGTCGCACATAAATTAATATATGAATCGAATCAAATATGCATGTAACTACAAACAGTCAAATACAACCAACCGTGGCGGGGGCTCCACACACCTTTCTGGTTGTCGTCGCGTATCAGGAGAGATACCTCTCCAACGTCTCCATCGGCAACGAGCTCTCTCTCTGAAACACCTTGTTGGAGAAGACCTCCGAATTGAAGAAAAACTCGCAGTTGGACACCCCGCTGTCATGCTAGAACTCTAGGTAAATCTCCTCCTCCACCAGCACTGCCGCAATTGTCATCTTTCGATGCTGGCCATGTGCTCCACACCTCTAGAAGAGGACGGACGTGTGTGGTACAGTGGCTATAAATCCCAACTCACGGAGGGTTCTTCGAGAAGGCGAGATAAGGTGGTAGACCCCGGATGATTTCCCTGTTTTAGAATTCGGATGGTTTTCTTCGTCACTGTTGTATCTTGTAATCACAATAGTATTTGTAATTGCAATATACATTAAACTCTACGGATGATAATACAAGTACTATCAAAGTTAGTTGGCGACCAATCCGCATCTAGTGACACGTCGGACAAGGCATGAGCACTTCGATCACGATGGCGCCACTATGTAGATTCATGGGTGACTGGTGGTTATTTAAGAGGTTGCCATTTTAACGTGATTAACGAGTTGAGCGGGGCAAGTGGACGTTCACCATATTTCCCTCTCTAACGAGATATATTTTTCGTAAGAATGTTGTATCCAGAGTACGCCCTACTATTTTTTTGCCAAAAATAGATGCAAGTGTCAGAGTCAACCTCAACACTCTGTCATTGAGCCAAAACAAAATTAGCCCAATCATCCCAAACCAAGCATAACAACTCCATACGCACAGAATTTAATGCCTAAATCAAATCAGATTTGCATATAATTACAAACAGACAAACGGGTTCAACCTGGAGTGAGGGATCCACACACCTTTCTCGTTGCCGTCGTGTATGAGGAGAGATCCGTTGGAAATATGCCCTATAGGCAATAATATTACATTATTATATTTTCATATTTATAATTAAAAGTTTATATTCTATGCTACAACTACTATGATCCTGGAATATGTGATTCAGTGGAAAACTCATATGCACGTGTGGAATAATAAACAGTAAAATAAGATTCCTAGTCTCGCCTCTAAAACTAGCTCAAGTATTGTTGGTGATCACGTTTTCTGGATCTTAGGATATCGCTAAGTGTAACGATGATCCTAAAACAACATTGAGAGTGTGATGTTAGAAGAACGATCATATTAAATCGACCCAAACTTGTTTGTTATACTTTGAGATAATATCGTGTGAAATCAATTGTTATAACATGGAGTGTTAACATGTGTTTTATATTACTTAGACCATAAGAGTATCGTAGTCACTTCTTACCGTACAATGAACTTTGGGGTTGCTCAAAGGTCATCAGTAACTAGGTGATCATAACGACAACTTACAGGTTTGTCGGAAAGTTTGACAAGGGACTAGATAGCTCAGGAGTGGGATTTGCTCCTCCGAAGATGGGGAGATACTCTTAGGGCCCTCACGGTGTGACGACATCCATCATCGTCTGGCCAGACACAGGTGACTATGTCACCGGGATGCCAGAACACATCAATGAGAAAGAAGAACCAAACCGGTAACGAGAATAACAGTATAGTGAGCATGTGAATGACTCAGAAGATACCGATGCTTCTCGGGTCTTGTAAAGTATCGCGAAGCAAAGTGAATGTCACATGGTAACCAAAGGTTCACTCAAATATCATTCGTGTAATCACAAGGATCGATATGGACGTCCACGGTTCCACTGTTGGTCATTGAACGAAGGAGTTTCGTTCGTGTCTATGAGTTACCGAGCGGGGTCACAAAATTAAGGTAATCACGATCTATTGAGTGTTAGTAGGACGAGACTATCGAGAATTTATTTGTGGAATTGTTTCATTAATATTCAAAATAGTTTCGAGAGAAACCGAAAGCTTTTCGGGGTCACCGGAAGGGTTCCAGAGAGTATCGGGTAATACCGGGTATTATTGATAAATAATATATAGGTGATTTTTTTTCCAGGGATTTTAAATTATATATAAACGGGTCTAATATTTATTAAAATAATTTTATATTTAATCTAATATCAACGGATCTTAAAAGGCCAAGAGGTGGAGAAATACTTGGGCCACTTGGGCCCAAATAAGTGTAGGCGCCCCATTCTCCTTGTAGAAGGAAGGAGAGGCCGAATTGGAGGGGGATTACCCCTCCTAGTCCGGCCAAAGGGAGGGGTTTTCCTCCCTTGTGGCGCCCTCTCTTCCCCTCCCTCCAACCTATATCTACTTGAGGACTTTGGTCCTTTGTATACATAAGTTTTGAAGCCTCCTCTAGTTCTTCTAGTTCTAATTTTAGTTGGTCCTAGTTGACTAATTAGAGGTAGGTCTAGTTCCTCTAATCCTCATAATTTGAAGTCCAGTGTGGTTATAATCTGACGTGGTTTGAGACTACGTCGGTATTTCCCCAAAGAGGAAGGGATGATGCAGCACAAGGACGGTAAGTATTTCCCCCAGTTATGAAACCAAGGTTATCGAACCAGTAGGAGGATCACCACCACCCAATAAGCAGCACCTGCACACAAACAACAAATACTTGCAACCCGACACGAAAGAGAGGTTGTCAATCTCTCTACGGTAATAAGATAGATTAGGTAGTGATAGATAGGAGAGATAGATCTCTCAAGAACACAAAATAGAAAAGGCAAATAAAAATATGCAGCAATATGTTTTTGGGTTTTTGGTTTTCTAGATCTGAAAACAAAGATTGCAAAAAAGTAGATCGGAAAGCAATATGTTGGAAAAGTAGACCCGGGGGCCATAGGGTTCACTAGTGGCTCCTCTCATGAGTATAGCGCACGGTGGGTGAACAAATTACTGTTGGACAATTGATAGAAAATCGAATAGTCATGACGATATCCAAGGCGATGATCATTATATAGGAATCTCGTCCAAGATAAGTAGACCGACTCCTGCCTGCATCTACCACTATTACTCCACACATCGACCGCTATCCGGCATGCATCTAGTGCATTAAGTTCATGGAAAAACGGAGTAATGCAATAAGAACAATGACATGATGTAGACAAGATATATTCATGTAGGAATAGACCCCATCTTGTTATCCTTAATAGCAATGATACATGCGTGTCTTGCTGTCCCTTCTATCACTGGGAAAGAACACCGCAAGATCGAACCCATCACAAAGCACTGACGTGGCTTGAGACTGCGTCGGTATTTCCCAAAGAGGAAGGGATGATGCAGCACAACGACGGTAAGTATTTCAATCAGTTATGAAACCAAGGTTATCGAACCAGTAGGAGGATCACCAACACCGAATAAGCAGCACCTGCACACAAACAACAAATACTTGCAACCCGACGCGAAAGAGAAGTTGTCAATCTCTCTACGGTAATAAGATAGATTAGGTAGTGATAGATAGGAGAGATAGATTTCTCAAGAACACAAAATAAAAAGAGTAAATATGCAGCAATATATTTTTGGGTTTTTGGTTTTGTAGATCTGAAAACAAAGAGTGCAAAAAACGTAGATCGGAAAGCAATATGATGGAAAAGTAGACCCGGGGGCCGAAGGGTTCACTAGTGGCTTCTCCCATGAGTATAGCGCACGGTGGGTGAACTAATTACTGTTGGGAAATTGATAGAAAATCGAATAGTCATGACGATATCCAAGGCGATGATCATTATATAGGCATCACGTCCAAGATAAGTAGACCGACTCCTGCCTGCATCTACCACTATTACTCCACACATCGACCGCTATCCAGCATGCATCTAGTGTATTAAGTTCCTGGAAAAATGGAGTAATGCAATAAGAACGATGACATGATGTAGACAAGATCTATTCATGTAGGAATAGACCCCATCTTGTTATCCTTAATAGCAATGATACATGCGTGTCTTGCTGCCCCTTCTGTCACTAGGAAAGAACACCGCAAGATCGAACCCATCACAAAGCACCTCTTCCCATGGCAAGAAAAATCGATATAGTTGGCCTACCTAAACCAAAGATTCGAAGAAGAAATACGAGGCTATAAGCAATCATGCATATAAGAGATCAAAGAAGACTCAAATAATATTCATGGATAGAAACTGATCATGAAGTCAAAATTCATCGGATCCCAACAAACACACCGCAAAAGTTTACATCAAATAGATCTCCAAGAGACCATTGTATTGAGAATCATAAGAGAGAGAGAAGAAGCAATCTAGCTACTTCCTACGGACCCGTAGGTCTATGGTGGACTACTCACGCATCATCGGAGAGGCACCTATGAGGAAGATGAACCCTTCCGTGATGGTGTTTAGATTGGATCTCGCGGTTCTAGAACTTGCGGCGGCTGGAATTGTGTTTCGTCGACTCCCCTAGGGTTTTCCGAATATTTGAGAATTTATAGGCATCAGAGGCGGTGCGGAAGGGGGCCGAGGAGGGCACAACCCATCAGGGCACGCCGGGCCCCCCTGGCGCGCCCTGGTGGGTTGTGCTCTCCACAGCCCACCTCTCCGGCAGTTGTTTGGCCCACCGGGTATGTTCTGGTCCAGAAAAAATCTCCAAAAAGTTTCGTCGCGATTGGACTCCGTTTGGTATTGATTTCTGCGAAGTAAAAAACAAGCAAAAACAACAACTAGCACTTTGGCACTATGTCAATAGGTTAGTCCCAAAAAATGATTTAAAGTTGTTATAAAATGATTATAAAGCATCCAAGAATGATAATATAACAGCATGGAACAAGCAAAAAATATAGATACGTTGGAGACGTATCAGCATCCCCAAGCTTAATTCCTACTCGTCCTCGAGTAGGTGAATGATAAAAACTGAATTTTTGATGTGGAATGCTGCCTAACATGTTCATCACATTCTTTTCTTTTGTATAGCATGGACATTTGGACTTATAATGATTCAAAGCAATAGTCTAGTTTTAACATAATGACTTCAATACTCAAGCATGTCAACAAACAATCATGTCTTCCAAAATATCAACACTAAAGAAAGTTATCCCTAGCCCATCATGCCTAATCATTGATCCATTCATGAAACACACTCAAATATTAGCTATGCCCAATGCTCAAGTACGATCATAGTGCCCCCTAGTTGGTGCTTATAAGAGAAGATGGAGACTCAAAGCAAAAATAAAAATTGCATAAAGTAAATAGATAGGCCCTTCGCAGAGGGAAGTAGGGATTTGTAGAGGTGCCAGAGCTCAAGGTTTAAATTGAGAGAGAAAAATATTTTGGGTGGCATGCTTTTCCTGTGAACGAAAACGACAAAGTAGCTCACAATACTTTCCATGCTAGATATATCATAGGCGGTTCCCAAACAGAAAATAAAGTTTATTCCTTTTTCCACCAAACTTTCACTTTCCATGGAGGGCCGTATCCACGGTTGCCTTCCATACCAACACTTTCCAAGGAATTTATTATTTGACAACATAAACTAATTTTTTTTCTTTTTCATTTCGGGAATGGGCATCCCTATTACCGCTGCACTCTCGTGCAATGACAAGTGAATAAACACTCATCTTGAGAATAACACATCTAGCATGGAAAAATATTGGATACTCCCCACCGTTTCATGAGCGGTACGGGCACACAAAAGAGAAAATTTATTTTGAAAATTTAGAGATGACACATACAAATTTGCTTGGAACGACATGAAATACCGCATATAGGTAGTTATGGTGGACTCATATGGCAAAACTTGGTTTAAGGATTTTGGATGCACAAGTAGTATTTCTACTTAGTACAAATGAAGGCTAGAAAATAGATTGGGAAGCAACCAAACCAAGAAACGAAAATTCACATAAGCGAGCATTGAGCATAACTAACACCGAATAATGCACCACAAGTAGGATGTAACTTCATTGCATAACTATTGACTTTCGTGCATGCATACGGAATCATAAACCTTAACACCAATATTCCTACTAAGCATAATTACTCACTAACATGACTCACATATTACTATCATCATGTTTCAAAACTATTACAAGGAATCAAGTTTAATTTTCCCAATGATCTTCATGAATTTTTTTATTATATCCTCCTTGGATATCTATCACTTTGGGACTAGTTTCATATATTGCCATTGCTTTTTGTCAAGCTCAAACAAATTTAAGTAAAGCACATGAGCATAAAGATTTCATCTCTCAAAATAGTATAAGTGAAGCATGAGAGGATTTCTTCAAAATTTACCTACTCTCAAATTAATCTAAGTTAATAATGAGAGTATTTCTACAAAAATTTCCAAGCACACCGTGCTCAAAAATATATAAGTGAAGCACTAGAGCAATTCTATAGCTCAAAAAGTTTAAGTGAAGCACATAGAGCAATTCTAACAAATCATAGCATGATTTTGGCTTTCTCAAATAGGTGTGTCCAGCAAGGATACAAGTGACAAACAAACAAACAAAGCAAGCAAAGATACAAGAAGCTCCAAGCAAAACTCATGATATGTGACGAATAAAAATATAGCTCCAAGTAAAATACCGATGGTCGTTAGAAGTAAGAGGGGATGCCACTCGGGGGCATCCCCAAGCTTACTTGCTTGTTACTCTTTGGATATATCTTGGGGGTGCGGTAGCATACCCAAGATTAGGCTTTTATCACTCCTTATTCCTTCATCCATCATGATCTCACCCAAAACTTGAAAACTTCAATCACACAAAACTCAACAAAATCTTCGTGAGATCCGTTAGTATAATAAAGAAAATCACTACTTTAGGTACTGTTGCAAACCCATTCATATTTTATTATTGCATTATACCTACTGTATTTTAACTTTACCATGGCTCATACCCTTCAATATAACCCATAGATTCATCAAAACAAGCACACAATGCAACGAAAACAGAATCTGTCTTAAACAGAACAGTCTGTAGTAATCTGTACTCTAACCATACTTATGTAACTCTAAAAATTCTGAAAAATTAGGAAATCGTAAGGAATTTGTATATCAATACTGTGTTGAAATTTCAGCTCAACATCTCGTTCCAGCAAAAATGAAAATTCATATAGTGGACGCAAAGTTTCTGTTTCAGATTCAGCATCGCTTCTACTCATCCTATGAATCATCCTAAAGGCTTTACTTGGCACAAACACTAAATAAACCATAAAAACACAATCATAACAGATGCATAATTGTGTCAACACTCAAAAACAGAAAAGAAAAAGCAAAAAATTATTTATTCATTGGGTTGCCTCCCAACAAGCGCTATCGTTTTACGCCCTAGCTAGGCATAACGCATAGATTCAAGTATTGTCATCTTTGGTTTTGGATCCATAGGATGCCCTCATGATTGATTAATATGGTGGCTTAATTCTTGTCCTAGGGAAGTGTTCCATACCCTTTCTCAAGGGAAATTGAAAACGAATATTGCCTTCTTTCATATCAATCACGACACCTATAGTGCGTAAAAACGGTCTACCAAGTATAATGGGAGAAGACGGATTGCAATCAATATCAAGCACAATAAAATCAATAGGCACATAGTTCCTATTTGCAATAATAAGAACATCATTAATTCTTCCCAAAGGCTTTTTAATAGTAGAATCCGCCAAGTGCAAATTAAGAGAACATTCTTCAATATTGGTAAGACCAAGCACATCACATAGAGATTTCGGAATCGTGGAAACACTAGCACCAAAATCACACAAAGCAAAGTATTCATAATTTTTAATCTTGACTTTAATGGTAGGTTCCCACTCATCATGCAATTTTCTAGGAATAGAAATCTCCAACTCCAACTTTTCTTCAAAAGATTTCATCATGGCATCAACGATATGTTTAGTAAAAGCTTTATTTTGCTCATAAGCATGGGGTGAATTCAACATGGATTGTTGCAAAGAAATACATTCAATCAAAGAGCAACTATCATAATCAAAGTCTTTGCAATCCAAGATAGTGGGCACATCACTAGTTAAAGTTTTGACCTCTTCAAACCCACTTTTATCAAAAATTTCATCAAGATTTTCACCCTCCAAATTATTGCGACGCCTTCTAGCTAAAGTTGACTCTACTTCAGTCCCTTCATTATCAATCTTAACATTACTAAACAAGAAATCAATAGAAGAAACACCACTCACTTTAAGATCTTCATCTTTTTTATCCTCTAGAGAGATTGGTTTGGCGGCCATTTGATTTATCAAAGTAGCTTGAGCGTCGGAGATTTTTCCAAGCATATTTTCAGCATGAGCATATTTAGATAGAAGATTACAAACTTCTCTACTCTTATCATCAAGTTGTTTTGTTATGGCATCAAGCACGGTAGAGTGTTCTCTAAGCTCATCGGTAAAATACTTATTATGCTCAAATTGTGTAGTCACATATTCCTTGGTACTTTTCTCAATTTCAAAGCAAGATATTGGGGTAAGGAACTTCATAGTACTTTTGTTGAGGCATCATGACTACGCAAACAAGATTGCAAGCAAGGAAGAGATCCGGCAAGAAAAAGGGCAAACGAAAAAGAGGGCGAATAAAAAGGCAAATTGGTGAAGTGGGGGAGAGGAAAACGAGAGGTAAATGGAAAATAATGTAATTGCAAGGAGATGAGATTTGTGATTAGGAACCTGGTAGATGATGATGGAGTCCCCTCGGCGCCTACGATAGGCACGTAGAAGAGACCGCTTCCTCCCCGGCAACGGCGCCAGAAATTCCGTTGACATGGCTTGAGACTGCGTCGGTATTTCCCCAAAGAGGAAGGGATGATGCAGCACAGCGACGGTAAATATTTCCCTCAGTTATGAAACCAAGGTTATAGAACCAGTAGGAGGATCACCACCACCCAATAAGCAGCACCTGCACGCAAACAACAAATACTTGCAACCCGACGCGAAAGAGAGGTTGTCAATCTCTCTACGGTAAAAAGATAGATTAGGTAGTGATAGATAGGAGAGATAGATTTCTCAAGAACACAAAATAAAAAAGGAAAATAAAATATGCAGCAATATGTTTTTGGGTTTTTGGTTTTGTAGATCTGAAAACAAAGATTGCAAAAAAGTAGATCGGAAAGCAATATGTTGGAAAAGTAGACCCGGGGGCCGTAGGGTTCACTAGTGGCTTCTCTCATGAGTATAGCGCACGGTGGGTGAACAAATTACTGTTGGGCAATTGATAGAAAATCGAATAGTCACGACGATATCCAAGGCGATGATCATTATATAGGCATCACATCCAAGATAAGTAGACCGACTCCTGCCTGCATCTATCACTATTACTCCACACATCGACCGCTATCCAGCATGCATCTAGTGTATTAAGTTCATGGAAAAACGGAGTAATGCAATAAGAACGATGACATGATGTAGACAAGATCTATTCATGTAGGAATAGACCCCATCTTGTTATCCATAATAGCAATGATACATGCCTGTCTTGCTGCCCCTTCTGTCACTGGGAAAGAACACCGCAAGATCGAACCCATCACAAAGCACCTCTTCCCATGGCAAGAAAAATCGATCTAGTCGGCCTAACTAAACCAAAGATTCGGAGAATAAATACGAGGCTATAAGTAATCATGCATATAAGAGATCAAAGAAGACTCAAATAATATTCATGGATAGAAACTGATCATGAACTCAAAATTCATCGGATCACAACAAACACACCGCAAAAGTTTACATCAAATAGATCTCCAAGAGACCATTGTATTGAGAATCATCAGAGAGAGAGAGAGGAAGCCATCTAGCTACTGCCTACGGACCCGTAGGTCTATGGTGGACTACTCACGCATCATCGGAGAGGCACCTATGAGGAAGATGAACCCCTCCGTGATGGTGTTTAGATTGGATCTCGAGGTTCTGGAACTTGCGGCAGCTGGAATTGTGTTTAGTCGACTCCCCTAGGGTTTTTGGAATATTTGGGAATTTATAGGCATCAGAGGCGGTGGAGAGGGGCCCCGAGGAGGGCAGAACCCATCAGGGCGCGCCGGGGCCCCCCTGGCGCGCCCTGGTGGGTTGTGGTCTCCTCGGCCGACTCCCCTGGCACTTCTTTGGCCCACTGGGTGTTTTCTGGTCCAGAAAAAATATCCAAAAAGTTTCGTCGCGATTGGACTCCGTTTGGTATTGATTTTCTGCGAAGTAAAAAACAAGAAAAAACAGCAACTGGCACTTTGGCACTATGTTAATTGGTTAGTCCCAAAAAATGATATAAAGTTGTTATAAAATGATTTTAAAACATCCAAGAATGATAATATAATAGCATAGAACAAGCAAAAAGTATAGATACGTTGGATACGTATCATAATCTCATCTCTCTAATTCTCCGGCGACGATTAGCTCTGGACGGCGAAGCACTGCTAGATCGTGAAGACCGTACGCTTGCAACCAAGTAGAGAGGTCGTGCTTTCGGTCTTCGGTTCAAGGGATCGTTCATCTACGGTTCGAGGGACTCCAAGTACGATCTACATCGTCACACTCTTCTTTGCTGTAACTCGGTGACGGTAACGATCATGATCCCAACCGCTATTGTACCTTCATAGTGTTCCTGGTTGATCATAGGACGATTTTTTTGTTTTCTACTACGTTTCCCAACAAGATCCTCCCCTAGCGTCGCCATGATGACAACCTCTATCACTACAAATTCTTGGCTATTTTGTGATGTTTCACTTGTGTCACGTAAGGTCATCTCCAAGGCAGACCCGCAAACCTCCCACATTCGTCCAGACCGTGGAAGCCATCCAACGTGGGCCTGTATCGGTCCGCTGGGCGGTCTGGGCATGTTTTCTCCTGCAAATTGGAGATAAACGTGGGAAGCTTTTCGGGAGTCCGGACACCCGAAATGTAGGACTCCGACACCCTTTGCCCACCCAATCCCTCGTCCTGGTCACATTTCCTTCCGCTCCGCCCCTTCTCCCCCTTGCTTTGCATCCGCACCCTCCACCTCTGTCGCCATTGTTGTACCTCTCCGGCCACCACAGAGGCATTACCGGGCGTTTGCAACTAGCACCGACACGCCCGCTCTTCTTTATGATGACATTGCCCACCCTGGAGCGATTTGTACCCAGGTACACTCCGTCCCTCTGTCGACGACCTCCATGGCGGACACCACGCTAACGTGTTTGAACTGCGTTGGTATTTCCCCAAAGAGGAAGGGATGATGCAGCACAACGACACCAAGTATTTCCCTCAGTTATGAAACCAAGATCATCAATCCAATAGGAGAACCAAGCAACACTATGTAAACGGTACCTGCACACAAAGAACAAAACCTCGCAACCCAACGCGTAAGAGGGGTTGTCAATCTCTCCTCGGTAAAAAGATAGATTGCTTTGTATGAGATTGGATAAATAGATCTTGCAAAAACACAAAATAAAATAAGTAAAGAAAAAATTGCAGCAAGGTATTTTTGGGTTTTTGGAATAATAGATATGAAAGCAAATACGATAATAGATAGATTGGAGAGCAATATGGTAAAAGATAGACCCGGGGACCGTAGATTTCACTAGTGGCTTCTCTCGAGAAAATAGCATATAGTGGGTAAACAAATTACTGTTGTGCAATTGATAGAAGAACAAATAATTATGATGATATCCAAGGCAATGATCAATATATACGCATCACGTCCAAGATTTGTAGACCGAAACGATTCTGCATCTACTACTATTACTCCACACAAAGACCGCTATCCCGCATGCATCTAGTGTATTAAGTTCATGGAGAAACGGAGTAATGCAATAAGAATGATGACATGATGTAGACTAGATCTATTCATGTAGGAATAGACACCATCTTTTTGTCCTTAATAGCAACGATACATACGTGCCTCGCTACCCCTTCTGTCACTGGGTGAGGACACCGTAAGATCGAACCCATCACAAAGCACCTCTTCCCATTGCAAGAAAAATCAATCTAGTTGGCCTAAATAAACCAAAGATTTGGAGAAAAATACTAGGCTATAAATAATCATGCATATAAGAGATCAAAGAAGACTCAAATAATATTCATGGATATAGATCTGATCATAAACTTGAACTTCATCATATCCCAACAAACACACCGCAAAAAGTCATTACATCAAATAGATCTCCAAGAGACCATTGTATTGAGAATCAAAAAGAGAGAAGAAGCCATCTAGCTACTGCCTATGGACCCATAGGTCTATGGTGAACTACTCATGCATCATCGGAGGAGCACCAATTAGGATGATGAACCCCTCCATGATCGTGTTCCCCTCCGGCGGAGTGCCGGAATAGGGCTCTAGATTGGATCTCGTGGTTCTGGAACTTGCGGCGGCTGGAATTGTGTTTCGTCGACTCCCCTAGGGTTTCTGGAATATTTGGGTGTTTATAGAGTTGAGAGGCAGTGGAGGAGACCCCCGTGGGCCCCACAACTCATCAGGGCGCGCCATGGGCATCTGGCGCGCCCTGGTGTCTTGTGGGCCCCACGGGCCTCCCCCCAGGTGCTTCCTTGGCTCCCAAGTTGTCTTCTGGTCCAAAACAAAATCTCCGAAAAGTTTCATGTCTTTTGGACTTTGTTTGGTACTGAGATTCTGCGAAGTAAAAAAACAAGCAAAAAACAGCAACTTGCACTGGACACTATGTCAATAGGTTAGCCCCAAAAAATGATATAAAGTTGCTATAAAATGATTGTAAAACATCCAAGAATGATAATATAACAGCATGGGATAATCAAAAATTATAGATACGTTGGAGACGTATCAACATCCCCAAGCTTAATTCATGCTCGTCCTTGAGTAGGTAAATGATAAAAATAGAATTTTTGATGTGGAATGCTGCCTAACATGTTCATCACATATTCTTTCCTTTTGTAGCATGGACATTTGGACTTTTAGATGGTTCAAAGCAATAGTCTATATTTGACATGAAAACTTCAATACTCAAGCATATCAACACGCAACCATGTCTTTCAAAATATCAACACTAAAGAAAGTTATCCCTAGCCAATCATGCTCAATCATTGGTCCATTCATGAAACACGCTCGAATATTAGCTACATCCAATGCACAAGTATGATCATAGTGTCCCCTAGTTTGTGCTTTATAAGACAAGATGGAGACTCAAAGTAAAAAATAAAAATTGCATAAAGTAAATAGATTGGCCCTTCGCAGAGGGAAGTAGAGATTTGTAGAGGTGCCAGAGCTCAAAGCTTTAATTGAGAGAGAAAAATATTTTGGGTGGCATGCCTTTCCTGTCAACGAAAACGACCGAGAATTTCCAATACTTTCCATGCTAGATATATCATAGGCGGTTCCCAAACAGAAAATAAAGTTTATTCCTTTTTCCACCATTCTTTCGCAATCCATGGCTAGCCGTATCCACGGATGCCTTCCATACCAACACCTCCCAAGGAATTTACTATTTCACAACATAAAGTAAATTTCCTTTTCATTTAGGGACTGGGCATCCCTATTACCGCCGTACTCTCATGCAATGACAAGTGAATAAACACTTATCTTGAGAATAACACATCTAGCATGGAAAAATATTGGACACCCCCTGCCGCTTCATGAGCGGTACGAGCACACAAAAAGGAAATTCATTTCGAAAATTAGAGATGGCACATACAAATTTGCTTGGAACGGCATGGAAATACCGCATATAGGTAGGTATGGTGGACTCATATGGCAAAACTGGGTTTAAGGATTTTGTATGCACAAGTAGTATTTCTACTTGGTACAAGTGGTGGCTAGCAAATAGATTGAGAAGCAACCAACCAAGAAACAAAAATTCTCATAAACGGGCATTAAGCATAACTAACACCGAATAATGCACCACCAGTAGGATGTAATTTCATTGCATAACTATTGACTTTTGTGCTTGCATAGGGAATCACAAACCTTAACACCAATATTCTTGCTAAAGCATAATTACTCACCAACATGACTCACACATTACTATCATCATATCTCAAAACTATTACAAGGAATCAAGTTTATTTTGTCCAATGATCTTCATGAAAGTTTTTATTATATCCCTCTTGAATATCTATCACTTTGGGACTAGTTTCATATGTTGCAATTGCTTTTGACAAGGTCAAACAAATTTAAGTGAAGAACATGAGCATACAGATTTTCATCTCTCAAAATAATATAAGTGAAGCATGAGAGAATTTCTTCAAAAATTTACTGACTCTTAAATAAATCTAAGTGAAGCATGAGAGTATTTCTTCAAAAATTAAAGCACACCGTGCTCAAAAAGATATAAGTGAAGCACTAGAGCAACTCCATAGCTAAAAAAAAATTAAGTGAAGCACATAGAGCAATTCTAACAAATCATAGCATAATTTGGCTCTCTCAAATAGGTGTGTCCAGCAAGGATACTTGTGACAAACTAAAAAGCAAAATAAGCAAAGACTCATATAATACAAGACGCTCCAAGCAAAACTCATGATATGTGACGAATAAAAATATAGCTCCAAGTAAAATTACCGATGGTTGTTAGAAGAAAGAGGGGATGCCTTCCTGGGCATCCCCAAGCTTAGTTGCTTGTTTCTCCTTGAATATTACCTTGGGGTGCCATGGGCATCCCCAAGCTTAGGCTCTTTTCACTCCTTATTCCTTCATCCATCGTGATCTCACCCAAAACTTGAAAACTTCAATCACACAAAACTCAACAAAACCTTCGTGAGATCCGTTAGTATAATAAAGCAAATCACCACTCTAAGTACTTTTTCAAACCAATTCATATTTTATTATTCCATTATATCTACTGTATTCTAACTTAAACATGGCTTATACCCCCCCCCCCCCCCCGATATAATGCATAGAGTCATCAAAATAAGCACACAATGCAATGAAAACAGAATCTGTCAAAAACAGAACAGCCTGTAGTAATATTTACTCTTACCATACTTCTATAACTCCAAAAATTCTGAAACATTAGGAAATCGTAGGAAATTTGTATATCAATCTTGTGTAAAAAATTCAGAATTTTTCGTTACATCTGTGAGTTTTGAAAATTCTGCTACTGGACGCAAAAGTTTCTGTTTTCCAACAAGATCAAATCAACTATCACCCAGCATGATCCTAAAGGCTTTACTTGGCACAAACACTAATTAAAACATAAAAACACAATCATAACAGTATCATAATTGTGTAAACATTCAATGAAATAAAGAAAAAGGCAAAAATAAATTTTATTCATTGGGTTGCCTCCCAACAAGCGCTATCGTTTTACACCCCTAGCTAGGCACAATGCATAGATTCAAGTGATGTCATCTTTAGTTTTTAACTCCTTCTTAATTTCCGCGGAGGTGTTATTGGTAGGGGGTTTCTCAAATATAACTTGGAACACATTATCCATATAAATCTTGGCATTATCTAGTTTCCCATCTACATAACCCCTTTGATTTCTGGCTACAATCCAAGAGTATTGATGATTAACATCATTGAAAGCTTGTTGAATCACATCTAAAACAGAAATTTTCTTTTTAACATTCTCATCAAAGATTTGGTTATTACCAAGCAAATGCCTCAAAACATAATCACTATAATAGAGGATATCATCTATCACCGGTTTTTCCCGGTTCATACCATAAAAATCAAAGATCTCCCTAGCTTCCCGTACTATATGATCAAATTCATTCATCAAGATAAGGGTGGCTATCTTTTTAGCTCTAGGATCTTTTATAACAGGTAATTCATAGAACAATCTTTGCAAGGTAGGAGGAGTACGGATAGATCTATTCTCAAGTTTCAGAACTAGTGCTGAAATAGCTTCCGCATAAGTTTTAGTTCTTTTAAGTATAGGAGCATCATCACAAGTTAAAGTTCTAACACAATTAAAGAATTCTTTGGATGGTTTCTTTTCCTATAATGTTCCCTTGTCCCAGAACAAAAGTTTTAGCATCCAGATTACCAGAATGTCCAATTTTAGGAGTTCTGCCATCATCTGTTTCTGCCATACCAAAATCACTCATGATGATAGGGGCAACCAATCAAACAAAAAAAGATCCGGCGAGAAAAAGGCGAACGAAAAAGAAGGCGAAAAAACGGCAGATTTTTGTGAAGTGGGGGAGATGAAAACGAGAGGCAAATGGAAAATAATGTAAATTGCAAGGAGATGAGATTTTTGATTAGGAACCTGGTAGATGTTGATGATGTCTCCCCGGCAACAGCGCCAGAAATTCCTTTGACGTGTTTGAACTGCGTTGGTATTTCCCCAAAGAGGAAGGGATGATGCAGCACAACGACGGCAAGTATTTCCCTCAGTTATGAAACCAAGGTTATCAATCCAGTAGGAGAACCAAGCAACACTATGTAAACGGTACCTGCACACAAAGAACAAAACCTCGCAACCCAACGCGTAAGAGGGGTTGTCAATCCCTCCTCGATAAAAAGATAGATTGGTTTGTATGAGATTGGATAAATGGATCTTGCAAAAACACAAAATAAAATAGGTAACGAAAAAGTGCAGCAAGGTATTTTTGGGTTTTTGGAATAATAGATATGAAAGTAAATACGATAATAGATAGACCGAAGAGCAATATGATAAAAGATAGATCCGGGGGCCGTAGATTTCACTAGTGGCTTCTCTCGAGAAAATAGCAGACGGTGGGTAAACAAATTACTGTTGGGCTATTGATAGAAGAACAAATAATTATGATGATATCCAAGGCAATGGTCAATATATAGGCATCACGTCCAAGATTAGTAGACCGAAACGATTCTGGATCTACTACTATTACTCCACACATCGACCGCTATCCAGCATGTATCTAGTGTATTAAGTTCATGGAGAAATGGAGTAATGCAATAAGAACGATGACATGATGTAGACAAGATCTATTCATGTAGGAATAGACCCCATCTTTTTATCCTTAATAGCAATGATACATATGTGCCTCGCTACCCCTTTTGTCACTGGGTGAGGACACCGTAAGATCGAACCCATCACAAAACACCTCTTCCCATTGCAAGAAAAATCAATCTAGTTGGCCTAACTAAACCAAAGATTCGGAGAAGAAATACGAGACTATAAATAATCATGCATATAAGAGATCAAAGAAGACTCAAATAATACTCATGGATATAGATCTGATCATAAACTCGAACTTCATCGGATCCCAACAAACGCACCGAAAAAGTCATTACATCAAATAGATCTCCAAGAGACCATTATATTGAGAATCAAAAAGAGAGAAGAAGCCATCTAGCTACTGCCTACGGACCCGTAGGTCTATGGTGAACTACTCACGCATCATCGGAGGAGCACCAATGAGGATGATGAACCCCTCTGTGATCGTGTTCCCCTCTGGCGGACTGCCGGAATAGGGCTCTAGATTGGATCTCGTGGTTCTGGAACTTGCGGCGGCTGGAATTGTGTTTCGTCAACTCCCCTAGGGTTTCTGGAATATTGGGTATTTATAGAGCTGAGAGGCGGTGGAGGAGACCCCTGTGGGCCCCACAACCCATCAGGGCGCGCCAGGGGCCTCTGGCGCGCCCTGGTGTCTTGTGGGCCCCACGGGCCCCCCCAGGACTTCCTTGGCTCCCAAGTTGTCTTCTGGTCCAAAAGAAATCTGCAAAAAGTTTTGTGGCATTTGGACTTCGTTTGGTACTGATATTCTGCGAAGTAAAAAAACAAGTAAAAAACAGTGACTAGCACTGGGCACTATGTCAATAGGTTAGTCCCAAAAAATGATATAAAGTTGCTATAAAATGATTGTAAAACATCCAAGAATGATAATATAACAGCATGGAACAATAAAAAATTATATATACGTTGGAGACGTATCATACGCCTGACAGGTGTTCGGTCAAATGCCATTGGGCTTCTTTTTCAAATGATATGTCGTTTTTTAGAGTACGAAGGATGGTGAGCTACTCGACCATGGAGAATGAGTTGTTGTACGACACGTGATTTGTTGTATCCACGAATTTCATAGGCAGGAGCAAAGGGGAGGCCTTTTGGCAGCAATTGCATGAAATGTTTCACGCACGAAAGCACATTGAGCCCTATGACATGTACATCATTCAACCACGCAATGTGAAGTCGTTGTCGTATCACTGGCACACTATCCAAATCAACATCATTAAATTTTACGACGTGGTTCATTAGCTAGAGACAAAGTAAATATTGCACGCGACAGAGGACGAGATTAAGTTTTCAAAGCCCCGCTACAGCAACGAGCCGAGCCGTCCGTGTCCGTATCCTCGGAATGGCAGATCCATGCCGTGCCCATCCCATCCCTACCGAGGACACGACGGGCAACCCCGCGGCACACAACCCCCAATCCCTTCATGCCGCCACTGACAACCCGTGCCTCCGCCGTCGGCTACTGCCACGGCGTCGCCACGCCTAGTGCACGCGCCGCGCCACCAAGCGCTGAACGGGGGAAGGAAGAACGACCCTCCGCTGCCGATGCTCAAACACTTCACAAATCTGTCGACATTCAAAGGATGAACGAAAAGGAAAGGGGCGATCCGTGTGAGCATTGGGACGGATGAGCTGGTTGGACCTTGGCTACAGCTATGTAGCAGTAGCGCTGGCCGGACCTACGCTACTGCTAAGTAGGTATAGCAGTAGCGCGGGAAAACCAACGCTACTGCTACAAGTTAGCTGTAGCGCTGTAGTAGTAGCGCTGGTTCCCGCGCTACTTCTAGCCCTAAAACCGGCGCTACTGGTAGGCTTTTACCTAGTAGTGAATGCGCACCATCAGTGATCTAGTGTTCATCATTCAAGCACGCAACATGAGGTTGTTATCATATTGCTGGCACACTATTCAAATCAGCTTCATCAAGTTTTACGATGTGGTTCGTCAGCTGAAGGCAAGATGGTGCGTCAATGGATGCGTCTATGCCGATTTCTTGCTATGACAGAGAAGTCGAAGATGCGAGCGGAGGGGCCACTCCGGCAACGATGACTCCATGAGGGCGGTTTTTAGTGGGCGGTGCTCTCCAGATGTTGCGCTAGACTAGGTCGGTGTGAGACTTGCAACTTTCTTTGTAAAACTCGTTGGCAAAATCGGAGTTGCCTTGTCCTTGATGCTTTGGTCGACTGTTTGGCGCTTGTGGTCAGGTTGTCCATGTGCCCTATGTGGGGTTTGTAATCTAGGTTTTCGCCTCGTTTTTCTCTAATTAACCGGACAACTCTCTCTTCTTAATCAATGAAAATGGTAAATCTTTTGTTTTGTTAAAAAAAATCATTGCACTTGACGGAGGACAAGATTTTCGAGCCCCGCGACGCAACGAACCGAGCCGCCCGTGCCCGTATCCCCGGAATGGTAGATCCGAGCCGCACTTGTCCCGTCCCTGCCGAGGACACGGCGTGCACCCCCGCACCCCCGCAGCCCATGTTGAACCTGTATTTCCTGGCCCGGTTCAGTAGCTAGCTTAGTTTTGTTTTTTCAGTTAGCAAATAAACGACCAAGTCACGTGTGCATGTACATGCCAAGGTCGATCGTAGTTTCAGTTAGTAGTTAGCTAGCTTGGTGCGGCTGTTAGCTGTGCATGGGATGGCATGCAGTGAAGTGCGCGGCATGCACGCATCACTCGCACGTCGAGCGTCGTGGGATGGCACGGCCGGTCTGCTCGCGTGTGGAGCTGATCTTTTCTTTGTAATCTCAGTACAAATAAGAGGAATAGAAAGAGAGAAAAGCTGTAACAGTACGCAGCGCAAAACCACCTGAGTCATCGTTCTCCTCTCGCCATTGTTGCCGTGAGCTAGAGCACTCCGTCGTTCTCGGTTCCAACAAGTGGCATCAGAGCCGCGATGTTCCTTGGTGACCATGGCCGGCTCGATCTCCCCCAACGGCACCCCAACGACCGCTAACGCTGCGGCGGCAGCCCGCGCTGCTGCTGGGAGGACCGACACCTCAGGCGACGGCGGCGAGCGATCCGTGACTCCGCCCCGGGGGCGGAGCCGCACTAGCCGGCGCGGGAAGGAGATCGTCGTGCACGAACGCACGGTCCAGGAGCGCCTCGTCCCGAGCGGCACCACGGTGTGGCCGATGCTCACCCCGACGAACTACTTCGAGTGGTCCATGCTGATGCAGATCAACATGGAGGCCAACTTGATGTGGGATGCGGTGGAAGGAAACCCGTCGAGCGTCCCCAACGACAAGGCGGCGTTGGCGGCCATCCTACGATCCATACCGCCGGAGATGGTAGGTGCGATCGTGGTGAAGAAGACGGCGAAGGAGGCTTGGGACACGATCAAACCATGCGCATGGGCGTGGCACGCGTGCGCGAGGCCACGACGCAACGGCTGCGCTCCGAGTTTGAGGCGATCGCGTTTCGCGACGGCGAGACACTCGACGCGTTCGGCATGCGGATCACTTCGCTCGTCAACAACCTACGCTCGCTCGGCGATACCATGGACGAGGTGAGAGTGGTTCAGAAATTCCTCCGCGTCGTCCCGTCTCGATACATGCAGATCGCCCTCGCCATCGAGACGATGCTCGACCTCAACACACTCTCCGTTGAGGAGCTCGTCGGCCGACTGCGCTCCGCGGAGGAGCGCTACCTTACCAACGATCAGGGTGGAGGCGGCGGGGCACAACTACTGATGACGGAGGCGCAGTGGAACGCACGCAAGAACCAACGCGCCCAAGGCCAACCCAATGGGCAGGGCGGCACCCAAGGCGGCTCCGGCGGACCAGGCGGGTCTGGCGGACAGGGCGGCGGCTCAAACCGTCGCCGCGGCAAGCATCAAAACCGTCGTGGCGGTGGCCAGGGCGGTGGTGGAAATGGCGGGCGCGACGTTGCGCCGAACGGAGAGCGCGACATGTCTCAGGTCAAGTGTTACAATTGTAACAAACATGGGCACTTCTCCAAGCACTGCACCGAGCCACGGCGCGAGCGCAAGGAGCAGGCAAATCTGGCGCGCGGCGAAGGAGAGGACAACGAGACGTCTCTCCTGCTGGCCACGGTGAGCGCGCTCTCGACGACCAACACAGCGCCCGGTCGAGCGCTTTCTCCTCAATGAGGAGCGCTCCCAGGGGCGTGTCGCCCCCGCCGACGGTTGCTGCGACATGTCCTGGTACCTGGACACCGGGGCGAGCAACCACATGTCCGGGTGTCGGGAGATCTTCTCCGAGCTCGACGTCGGCGTGCGCGGCTCCTTGAGGCCCGGCGACGGCAACGACGTGCAGATCGAGGGGAGGGGCACCATTCTCTTCGAGTGCTGAAACGGTGAGCACCTGACTCTGTCTGAGGTGTACTATATACCTCGTCTACGCAGCAACATCATCAGCCTGGGTCAAATGGACGAGCTCGGGTGCGAGACCAACATCCGCCATGGGCTACTGCGGCTTCGCGACCAAGAAGGTCGCCTCATCGCGCGCGTTCAGAGGAATGGCGGACGGTTGTACGTGCTGCGCCTGACAGCGGGGCGCCCTGTCTGCCTGCTATCACGCGGCGCGGACGAGGCATGGCTGTGGCACGGTCGCTACGGCCATCTGAACTTCCGTGCGCTACGGGATCTGGGCCGCCTGGGCATGGCGGACGGCGTCCCCGTCATCGACCGCGTCGATCAAGTGTGCGACGGGTGCGCCCTGGGCAAGCAGCATCGGCTGCCGTTCCCCCAGGCCACGACGTACCGCACGGAGCGCGCTCTGGAACTTGTCCACAGCGATCTTTGTGGTCCAATCAAGCCGGCCACAACGGGAGGTAACCGGTATTTTCTCCTGATTGTTGATGACTACTCACGGTACATGTGGCTGGAGGTAATTCAATCCAAAGATGAGGCGTTTGATCGTTTCAAGAAGATCAAGGCTCGGGCAGAGGCCGAGTCGGAGTGCAATCTCCTGGCGTTCCGCTCGGATCGGGGCGGCGAGTTCAACTCGATCGCCTTCCGCAAGTACTGCGACGACGGCGGCATCAAGCACTGCACCACCGCGCCGTACACACCCCAGCAGAACGGCGTGGTCGAGCGGCGCAACCAGACAGTGGTCGAGATGGCTCGCTGTCTGTTGAAGGCCATGGCGGTGCCGGCGACGTTCTGGGGAGAGGCGGTGCGGACCGGGGTCTACCTCCTCAATCGCGCACCCACACGCAGCCTCGACAGACTGACGCCGTACGAGGCCTGGCACAAACGGAAGCCGGCGGTGCACCACCTTCGTGTGTTCGGGTGCGTGGCGCATGTGAAGCGGCTCGGCCCCGGCATCGACAAGCTGGCCGACCGCTCCACGTCGGCGATCTTCGTCGGGTACGAGGAGGGCGCCAAGGCTTATAGGGCCTACGATCCGTCGAGCAAGCGGGTGATCATAACCCGCGATGTCACATTTGAAGAGCAGAGGAGGTGGGACTGGACGACCGCGGCCAACGGTGACGCCGCGCTCCAGGTCGAACACCTTGTGGTCACCTACAGTGACGAAGACCATGGCGAGCAGTCCCCGCCGGCACGCACTGGCTCTCCGTCCACTCCCGCTACTCCAACCAGTGTCGGGGCCTCGACCTCCGAGGCAGCAGGGTCGCCTCCCGTGGCGTCTACAGGTGCCTCGCCCGTGTCTGTTGAGGACGGCCGGGCCACGCCGCCGGATGACGACGGCGAACGCCATGATCTTGACCACACCCCGGCTCACTACCGCAAGATGAAGCACGTACTTGCGGAGCTGGACGCGGCACCGAGGGAAGAGCAGGTCGGGCTGTGCCTCGTAGCTGCAGAGGAGCTGAACAACGTTGATGAGGCACTCGACGAGGCATGATGGAAGCGCGCCATGGACGCCGAGCTCGCGGCAATCCGCGACAATGGCACGTGGGAGCTCGCGACGCTCCCGCCTGGGCACAGAGCCATAGGGCTCAAGTGGGTGTAAAGAGAGACGCCGCCGGCAACACGGTGAAGCACAAGGCGAGGCTGGTGGCGAAAGGGTACGCGCAGCGGCATGGCGTGGACTACGACGAAGTGTTTGCTCCGGTGGCGCGCATGGAAACTGTGCGGCTGCTGCTGGCACTCGCGGCGCATCGAGGCTGGCAAGTCCATCATATGGATGTAAAGTCAGCGTTCCTGAACGGTGATCTTCGCGAAGAAGTGTACGTGCACCAGCCACCGGGGTTCGTCATCGGCGGCAACGAAGGGAAGGTGCTGCGCCTCCGGAAGGCGTTGTACGGCCTGAAGCAGGCACCGCGGGCCTGGAATGCAAAACTCGACGCGTCGCTCGTGCCGCTCGGCTTCGAGCGCAGTCCCCTTGAGCATGCAGTGTATAGGAGGGGCACGGGCGCGTCGACTCTGCTCGTTGGCGTCTACGTCGATGACTTGATCATCACCGGCGCCGGCAACCTGGAGATCGTCGCGTTCAAGGAACAGATGAAAAATCTGTTCGACATGAGTGACCTTGGGCTCCTCAATTACTACCTCAGCATAGAGGTTCAGCAGAGGGCTGGCGCGATCACCCTGTGCCAGAGTGCATACGCCGCCAAGGTCATCGATGCTGCTGGGATGAGGGGGTGCAACCCCTCCGACACGCCGATGCAAAATAGGCTGAAAATTGGGAAGACCGGCGCCGGCGAAGCCGTGGCCGCCACACGGTACAGGAGCATCGTCGGGAGTCTTCGGTACCTTTGCAACACGAGGCCAGACATCTCGTTCTCTGTTGGCATTGTGAGCAGGTACTTGGAGGCGCCGGCGTCGGCGCACTGGGCTGCTGTCAAGCAGATCCTGCGCTATGTCAGCGGTACTCTGAACCATGGCTGCTGCTACAAGCAAGGTGGCGCAGCAGCGCCGGAAGTGATCGGCTACAGCGACAGCGATCACGCCGGCGACGTCGACGATCGGCGGAGCACGACGGGAGTGGTCTTCTTCCTCAACTCCAGCCCGATCACATGGACTTCTCACAAGCAGAAGGTCGTCGCCGTCTCGTCTTGCGAGGCTGAGTACATGGCGGCGGCAACCGCAGCCTGCCAAGGTGTGTGGCTGTGCAGGCTCCTTGGCGAGCTCACCGGCGACACTCCAACGAGGGCGAAGCTGCGCGTCGACAACAAGTCGGCGATTGTACTTAGCAAGAATCCGGTGCACCACGACAGAAGTAAGCATATTGACATTCGATATCATTTCATTCGTGAGTGCATCGAAGATGGCAAGGTGGAAGTCGACCACGTCGGCACTGACGGACAGCTTGCTAATTTTCTCACCAAGGCGCTGGGGCGGATCAAGTTTGTCGAAATGAGACAGTTGGCGTCGGAGTGGTGAGCACCGGGCGTCGGAATTAGGGGGTGAAATGTTGAACCTGTATTTCCTGGCCCGGTTCAGTAGTTAGCTTAGTTTTGTTTTTTCAGTTAGCAAATAAACGACCAAGTCACGTGTGCATGTACACGCCAAGGTCGATCGTAGTTTCAGTTAGTAGTTAGCTAGCTTGGTGCGGCCGTTAGCTGTGCATGGGATGGCATGCAGCGAAGTGCGCGGCACGCACGCATCACTCGCACGTCGAGCGTCGTGGGATGGCACGGCCGGTCTGCTCGCGTGTGGAGCTGATCTTTTCTTTGTAATCTCAGTACAAATAAGAGGAATAGAAAGAGAGAAAAGCTGTAACAGTACGCAGCGCAAAACCACCTGAGTCATCGTTCTCCTCTCGCCATTGTTGCCGTGAGCTAGAGCACTCCGTCGTTCTCGGTTCCAACAGCCCACAGCCCACAGCCCACAATCCCTTCATGCGCCGCCGACAACCCGCGCCTCCGCAGTCGGCTGCTGCCGCGGAGCCGCCACGCCCAGTGCACGCGCCGCGCCACCAAGCGTCGAACGGGGGAAGGAAGAGCGGCCCTCCGCCGCCTATGCTCAAACACTTCACAAATCCGTCGACAGTCGATCGAAGGACGAACGAAAAGAAAAGGGACGATCCGTGTGATCATTGGGACGGATGAGCTGCTAGCAACGCAAGCGCGGAAAGCCTGAACCGTCGAAACACAGACTGTCATCGAAGATTCAAGATTCAGCAAGTGTGAGGACACTAACATTTAGAAAAGAAAAACACTATAGTAATTCAGATGAAAGCAGTTGAAGCACCAAATCGGAATCTCCTTGCATCATTCAGGCAACAAACTCACTTTCCCAGCACAGAGACCATCCACACAAGCATAACATTCTAAACCATGACACCAACATACAAAAGTCAGCAGTCAGCACACGCGAGCACACACACACATGTTACTACTGACTTGCAGTAGCAACCAATCAACAACAACAAATGATTCAGGGTACCCCGTACAATGTCCAGGGATCAAACTTCCTGGCTGCAGTTGCAGCTCACAGTATCAGATGCAGGGCTCAACACACACCCTAACTTTGCTGAGTGAGATACCATCAGGTTTGTAATTCAAGTTGCTCCACCATAGTCAGATCAACTCTCAGATGCAACACACCGTCGATGAAAAGGCTGTCGTTCGCAATGAACATCGGCCATGGAACTCCAAGAAGATCATCGCATCCCTCCAACAAATGACCACTGAATGTGTGCCTGCCGACGTACTTGCTCAAGAGTTTTCCTGACGATCTTGTCCTTGCAGCAAACTCAATATCGAAACATAACGAGTCTGAAATACAATTTCCATATATGCCTAACCAGAGGTCAAAGTTGTACAACTTTGTCTGCTCATCCATTGCACAGCTTGCCATGAGATAGAATTTCTGATCTGCGAGATGAAACCAGTCCGAGAATATAACTCCTGATGGGAAGAATCGGGAGCACTCGTCGTGCTTTAGATCCATGTAAACTATAACCTGTGGGTAAGGTCGATCAAACGCAACCGTTTTCACATGTTTGTACCCGTAAGTTAGCTCAGCCGATTGCCAGTCGAGAGTTGATACATCTTCTGCAAGAGCATCTTCCATCTGGTTTGGGTAAGCTTTGTGGAGAAGTACCTCAGTGATGCGCTTAGTTACTTGCTCATGGTCAATATCATCATCAGTGCATGCTAGGATCTCCTGAAGTGCCGCACATGTCATATGACTTAAGCGTACCAGCGGAAGTAAACGACGGCTCAAAATCCCGCGCCTTTCCTCCGGTTCTAGGTATCGCGCACGGGCCCACTTGAGGAAGAAGTTATATAACTCATCTTCAGATGCTATATGTAGGTCAGTGCTCGAAAAGATTGCCTCGATTCCAGAAAGAGAGATGTTCATCAGTTCTTCAAACCTGAAATGAGACAAACCATACCATGAGTACACTTCATGCACAATACAATGGCATCAATGCCTACATTTTCTCCGAAATGAAAAAAAAATTGCTCTATCAAATGGGGATCACTCACGTGTGTAAATTCTTGTATTTTTTGGCAAGGAATTCCTTGGCTGCATCTACCACACTCTGAACTTCAGCAGCCATTGAAAGGGAGCATGGATGGTCTAGGTATAGCAGTGCAGATTCTGTGGTCATAGGCAGGCTTCTGAGCAACTGACTGCAGTATCTCATGCAAGAAAGAACATCAAATTTGTCGGCAGCCATTAAGATGTCGAGCAGAAGAGTGGGCTCAATTGTTGTCAACTTTCCACTGTACATGAAGCTTAAAAGCTCCATAAAGGCATTTTCCTCTGTTCCAAGTAGAATGAAAACAGAAAAAACATAAGAGAGCAGCTCAATAAATAAGCAAAAAAATGACACTCTTTTTGTAGCCTAAATATTTTTCAAAGTTGACTATTGACTTACAGTATTGACAAACGCTCCCTGGGAGATTAACGTTTTTCCAATCACGGAAAATTTATATGTATACTACTACAGAAAACGTACGAGTTGGGAGGAATCCAAGCGATCTCAACCATTCAATATAATCATATCCAATGGCTGATAAATTACGTTTGACCTGGCAAACGACCTCATATTTGCATATAAAAAGTAAACTTAAGAGAGAGTTCCCTGCTTAAGAGTGAGTTAATGAATCCACGAATCGCCCACATCGATGACTAAAAGAGACGACACATATCATTGGATATTTAGATAGTGTATGGTACATGCAATATATACAGTGTGCATGCTGAATTACCAGTATAATTAAGTGCAGAAACTATAAAATGCTACAAATGCCCAAGACCACAGAAAGGTGACTGGCATGGTGCCCCACCTTATTGACAAGGGGGTGGCCATTTTGCAATATGTTGATGATACAATCATCCTGATGCAAGATAGCATAGAGGAAGTAAGGAATACGAAATTAATATTATTATATATGTTTAAACAAATGTGAGGGTTGAAGATAAATTTTGAGAAGAGTGAAATCTTGATGGTGATGCATGATGATGACAAGGGAACCCTATATGCCGATATGCTGAATTGCCAGTATGGTTCTTGGCCAATCTATACGAACCCTAGCGCCGCTGGCCCAACCTCTCCCCTCCCTCGCCACCGCCGAAACGCGTCGCTGGGCAAAGCCCGGCCAGCGCCGGTGGCGGCGGGGCCTTCTCCCCCTTCCTCGCGGTGTGGGCTGGCGCGGGGCAGCTGCATCAAGCGGGAGAGCATGGTTCTGCAGGGCGGCGCGGCACAGCGGTAACCGGACGATGGCGTCCTGGTGCGGCGGCACGGGTGGCTGCACCTCAGGGGTGCGGCGGAGCGTGCTTGCATGGGTGGCGGCGGTGGGCGCCCCGGCCCAGATTACCTGAATGCGGGCTGCATGCGGGCGGTGCGGGCTGAGGCGGCACGGGCCGGCCGTCGCTGGTGGTCATGCTGTTGGTGGCGGTTGGCGTGGAGGCACGCCTAGTGGGATAGCCGCCTGCGCCTGCGGCTGTGGTCACCTCGCTGGGGGCGCATGTGGTGCGGATCGGTTGGGCGGTGATACGTCTCCAACGTATCGATAATTTATGAAGTATTCATGCCATATTCACATATGTTTACAATACTTTTATATGGTTTTGATGCACTTTATATGATTTATTTAGAACTAACCCACACTGACGCTGTTTTCAGCAGAATTACAGTGGTGTTGTTTTTGTGCAGAAAATGAAAGTTCTCGGAATCGTCCGAAACTTTTTTGTGATTTTTTCTGGAGGAAATAAGCAGCTTTGGAGTGAAGACCTGTCGGAGAGGGTGTGCCAGTGGGCCACCACGCAACAGGCCGCGCCCCCTAGTGGCGCGGTGAGATTTGTGGTGGGGCCCACGTGGCTCCATTTGGCGTGATTCCAACGCTGAAAAATCCCATAAATACCAGAAACCCCAGAAATAAAGAGAGACTCCTCGTTCCGCCGCCGCAACTCTCTGTATCGACGAAAAACCAATCTAGAGGCATTCCAGTACCTTGCCGGAGAGGGTAGAGCATCTCCGGTGGCCATCTTCATCATCCCGGCGGAGGCCATGACGAGGAGGGAGTAGTCCACCCTCGGGGCTGACGGTTTGTACCAGTAGCTATGTATTCAATCTCTCTCTCTCTCGTGTTCTTGAGATGGCACGATCTTGATATATCACGGGCTTTGTTAATATAGTCGGATCAGATGATGTTATTCCCTTGCTACCTTGTTGTGATGAATTGAATATTTACCTTTGAGATCTCGTTATGTTGGATTGAATATTATGGTTTGAGAACACTTGATGTACGTCTTGCGTGGGATACCGTAGTGACATTGGGGTATTCTATTGATTCACTTGATATATGTTGAGGCATCAACTTGCAGATTCCGGTGACCTAGGGGATCTATGCATAGGGGTTGATTGCATGTTTTCATACCACGTTCTCCGATAGAAATCTTGGGGGTGCTCCTTGAAGTTCTTTGTGTTGGATTGAATATGATAGATCTGAAATTGTTTGATGCATGTCACATAATTTACCCACGGATACTTGAGGTGACATTGGAGTATCTAGGTGACATTAGGGTTGATTGATATGTATCATTGGTATTAGTCTAGTAGGAACTCTAGGGCTGTTTGTGACACTTATAGGAATAGCCCAATAGATTGATCGGAAAGAATAACTTTGAGGTGGTTCTACTACCTACACCAATTTCATCTTATTATTCTCCACTAGATAGGAACTTTGGAGTGATTCTTTGCTGCACGTTGAGGGACGATCATATGATTCAACTATGTTAGCATTGTTGGGAGATTGCACTAGCGAAAGTATGAACCTTGCTGTTTTTATATTTTCAGATTACAAAAACCTATATCGATCATCCATATTGCACTTGTATCACCATCTCTTCGCCGAACTAGTGCACCTATACAATTTGCCATTGTATTGGGTGTTTTGGGGACACAAGAGATTTCTTGTATTTGATTGCAGGGTTGTTTGAGAGAGACCATCTTCATCCTACACCTCCCACGGATTGATAAACCTTAGGTCATCCACTTGAGAGAAAATTGCAACTGTCCTAGAAAACTCTGCACTTGGAGTCCCAACACGAGTCTACAAGAATAAAGTTGCGTAGTAGACATCAAGCTCTTTTCTGGCGCCGTTGCCGGGGAGGTGAGTGCTTGAAGGTATATCTTTATATCTTGCAATTAAATCTTTTATTTTTTTGTTTTTCAGTAGTTTGACTTTATAAAAGAAAACTACAAAAAAATGGAATTTAGGTTGCCTCAATTGTTTCGTCTTTTTAATGTCTTTCGTGAAAATAAGGATTCGGAAAGTTGTGCCCAATTGGTAGAGGAAGAAATTATGAAAATACTTAATGAGAATTCCTTGAATGATGAGCATGATTGCAATGTTGCTAGTATGAATTCTCTGAATATTCATGATGCTAAGGATATGCAAAGCCACAAGCTTGGGGATGCTATGTTTGATGAAGATGATATTTTTAGCCCCCCATGTTTTGATGATCAAATTTATTATGATGATGGCATGCCTCCTATCTATGATGATTATGATGATGACATGTATGCTATGAAGAATAATTATAACGATGAAACTTGTCATCATGATTTTAATTTTCAATTTGGTTATGTCAATCATGTATCTCATGATAGTTATTTTGTTGAGTTTGCTTCCACTACAATGAATGAGAAGCAAATTGCTTTTGTGGAGAGTAATAAATTTTCTATGCTTATAGATCATGAAAAGGATGCTTTATGTGATAGTTATATTGTTGAATTCCTTCATGATGCTACTGAAAATTATTATGAGGGAGGAACATATGCTTGTAGGAATTGCAATAATATCAAGTTTCCTCTCTATGTGTTGAAAATCTTGAAGATATGCTTGTTTTGCCTTCCTATGCTAGTTGATTCTTGCTCCCATAAATTGTTTGCTCACAAAATCCCTATGTATAGGAAGTGCGTTAGACTTAAATGTGCTTGTCATGAGATTCATGATGCTCTCTTACATGTTTCAAAAACTATTCCTATGTGAGCATCATTGAAATCATCATGCCTAGCTAAAAGGCTTTAAAGAAAAGCGCTTGTTGGGAGACAACCCAACACTTTTACTTTCTGTTTTTGAGTGTTCACATGATTAAGATACTGTAGTAATCATGTTTTGTGTCTTTTGTTTCAATAAAGTGCCAAGTAAAGCCTTTGGGATGACTCACAAGATGAGTAGAATTGATGCTAAACCAAAACAGAAACTTTTGACTCCAGTACATGAATTTTCACATTTTTACACAGTGTTTTCATATAAATGCTTTAGCATGTACTAAATTTTCATATTTTTTAGAGATAGAGAAGTGCACTTTCTATATTAATTGCTACATACTGTCCTGTTTAGACAGATTGCTGTCATAGTTTTGTTATCTACTTCTCCGATGGTTTTCATGACTTATATTGGTTAATATAAATTATGGAAATGATATTATACAATAGATAATGTTTGGAAATTATTATGCAACTTGTCTTGGCAATACATGAAGTGTTGATTTATTCTTATGTGTACTAACCTATCTCACGAGTTCTTTTCGAGTTTTGTGTGGACGAAGTTTTTGAGAATAGGTGAAACCATGATATGAGAGGATTGAACAAGATACAAAAGCTAAAGCTTGGGGATGCCCAAGGCACCCCAAGTAAATATTTCAAGAAGTCTCAAGCATCTAAGCTTGGGGATGCTATGCATCCCACCTCTCTTCATCAACAATTATCGGTTAGTCTACGTTGAGCCTAAATTTTTATTTGTCCAAATGATATGTGCTCTTCTTGCTGTGCTATTTTTATTTTGCTTGTTTTTTAAATAAAATACTCAGATATGAAAATATTTATTGAGAGAGAGAGCCCTCACATAGCTACTTGATTGCTTACCTACTCATTGATCTTCACTTATATCTTTTGAGAGTAGTTTGAGGTTTACTGATGTGCTTCACTTATATCCGGAGAGTAAATTGTGAATGAATTGAATATCATAAATATGATATTATCAATGTGCTTTATGCTTAGTAGTAGCTTCACATCTGGTTTATAAAGTAAAATCTATTGAAGTATGACAATCATCAAATTGGTCATACAAGCAATTCATGAATGATTAGTATAAGAAAGAGAACTTTCACATATAAATATATTATCTTGGACACCTTTTATGATTGTGAATACCCATCCATTATTTTCAACCTTGATCAAATAGTTGAAGTTGGACAAGGAAGACAACGTAATGGTTATGTTTGGGTATATTTGCATAGAAGTTATATTGTTATGGATCCTCCAACATGTGGTGCTTGTTTAGAACCTTTTGCTAGCGAAAACTTCGTACTAAGTAGAGATACTACTTGTGCATCCAAATCCTTGAGCCAGGTTTCTTCCATGAGATTCCACCATACCTACCTATATATGGTATTTCACTGCCATTCCAAGTAAATTTGCATGTGCCACCTCTAAACATTCAAATAAACATTTGTTTTGTGTGCTCGTACCGCTCATGGAGCGATGTGCAGTCATCATCTTCCATGCTAAGCGAGTTATTCTCAAGATGAGTGTTCATTCACTTGTCATTGCACGACAGAGGCTGGTAAAAAGGATTCCCAGTCCTGTATAACACAAAAATAAATAAACAAAAACTCCCCCTAGAAAGTTGATTGTTTGGAGGGCAACCGTGGATTCGGCCAGCCAGGGAATGTGTTTGAATGGTGGAGGGGGAGTAAAAATTTAAATTCTGTTTGGGAACCGCCAATAATGTGATTAGCATGGAAGATATTGAATACTCTGTTGTGACGTTGACAGGAAAGGCACACCACTCAAAATTACAGATTCATCTCTGTTTTAAACAATGAGCTCTGGCACATATGAAAATCCCTGATTCCCTCTGCGAAGGGATAATCTATTACTTTCATGTTACTTACTTTCATGTTGAGTCAACTTCTTATTCCAACCTCAATCTATTAGTTGGAAAGCACCATGTGGTGGAGAAAGACCCAAACATATATATCCACTCAAATATATTTGATCATGATTCATTATTGTTGACAATTATCTTTATGATAAGTGTGTTAGGAGGCGAAACATCAAGCCCCTATCTTTCTCTGTGTTCGATGGATGTTGTTTGTTCTAAAAATATGCCTTGACTATTAGCAATCATAAATGACTATATGATAATTGAGTATGTGGATCTCTTACTTACACTTGATGATGTATTGAAATTGTTTGGTGACCAAGAACATAGATTGTTAAGTTTTAATAGAATGCATTGTTTGAACCATGACATGTGAATTGATTGCTACTCTATCATGATGATTTTTATGAGAAAAAGTTGCTGGTTATGATGCTAGAACAGTGACTGAAATTATCAATGGTCAAAACTATTCACTAAGATAGCATTCACACTTCATAAATTATTTATTTTATCATTTACCTACTCCAGGACGAGCAGGAATTATGCTTGGGGATGCTGATACGTCTCCAACGTATCGATAATTTATGAAGTATTCATGCCATATTCACCTATGTTTACAATACTTTTATATGGTTTTGATGCACTTTATATGATTTATTTATAACTAACCCAGACTGACGCTGTTTTCAGCAGAATTACCGTGGTGTTGTTTTTGTGCAGAAAATGAAAGTTCTCGGAATCGCCCGAAACTTTTTTGTGAATTTTCTAGAGGAAATAAGCAATATTGGAGCGGAGACCTGCCGGAGGGGGTGTGCCAGTGGGCCACCACGCAACAGGCCGCGCCCCCTAGTGGCGCGGTGAGATATGTGGTGGGGCCCACGTGGCTTCGTTTGGCGTGATTCCAACGCTAAAAAATCCCATAAATACCAGAAACCCCAGAAATAAAGAGACTTCTTGTTCCGCCGCCGCAACTCTCTGTATCGACGTAAAACCAATCTGGAGGCGTTCCAGTACCCTACCGGAGAGGGTAGATCATCTCCGGTGGCCATCTTCATCATCCCAGCGAAGGCCATGACGAGGAGGGAGTAGTCCACCCTCGGGGCTGACGGTTTGTACCAGTAGCTATGTGTTCAATCTCTCTCCCTCTCTCATGTTCTTGAGATGGCACGATCTTGATATATCACGGGCTTTGTTAATATAGTCGGATCAGATGATGTTATTCCCTTGCTACCTTGTTGTGATGAATTGAATCTTTACCCACGGATACTTGAGGTGACATTGGAGTATCTAGGTGACATTAGGGTTGATTGATATGTATCGTTGGTGTTATTCTAGTAGGAACTCTAGGGCTGTTTGTGACACTTATAGGAATAGCCCAATAGATTGACCGTAAATAATAACTTTGAGGTGGTTCTACTACCTACACCAATTTCATCTTATTGTTCTCCGCTAGATAGGAACTTTGGAGTGATTCTTTGTTGCACGTTGAGGGATGATCATATGATTCAACTATGTTAGCATTATTGGGAGATTGCACTAGCGAATGTATGCACCCTAGGCCTTATTTCCAAGCATTTATACACCATTTTGCTCGCTGTTTTACACTTGCTACCTTGCTGTTTTTATATTTTTCAGATTACAAAAACCTATATCTATCATCCATATTGCACTTGTATCACCATCTCTTTGCCGAACTAGTGCACCTATACAATTTGCCATTTTATTGGGTGTGTTCGGGACACAAGAGATTTCTTGTATTTGATTGTAGGGTTGTTTGAGAAAGACCATCTTCATCCTACACCTCCCACGGATTGATAAACCTTAGGCCATCCACTTGAGGGAAAATTGCTACTGTCCTACAAAACTCTGCGCTTGGAGGCCCAACACGAGTCTACAAGAATAAAGTTGCGTAGTAGACATCAGGCGGCGGCGCTCGGCTGGGTGTCGTCGCCTCATTGGTGGCTCTGGGGGCGACATCGGGCATGTGGCTTCTGCTCTGGCCGTGGATGGCTCCATGGCAACTCGGTAAGTCGGCTGCGGCGGCGGCTGTGATGTTCCGACGCCATCTCGTCCGTAGGCGGCTTGGTTCAGCCTTCGACCCCTCTCCTCGTCGTCCGGGCGCCACTTTTGTCAAAGGGTTGGCCCTCTCCCAGCTGCGGTCCATCGCTTGTCTCGCACCGGTGTTGCAGGACTGAGCTCGTCTCGTGCCCGGTGTGGCAGGACGGGTCGAGGGAGGCCAGTTTTGGCCGGTCTATTGGGCTCGTCCTAGGGGTGCGAAAGGCGGGGCCTTTTCCCTCGTATCTTTGGTTGGGGTCGCGGCGGGTCTCGGGTGAGGTGGTGTCAAGGTCTTGGATACCGGGGCGGCGACCCTAGTGGTGGTGCTCGGTGCTCATGGGCAGAGCCCGTGGCTCGATGCTGCCCGGTGGCCATGGCCGTGTGGGCGGCATCGTAGCCGGAGTGTTGCTCTCGGTGGTGATGAGTATTGGCTGAGGTGAGAACCTGTTCAATCTTCGAACGGACCGGCAGCGGCGAAGCTTGTTCCCTTGTTGAAGGCGTCATCGCGGCTCTCATTGCCCGTCGTGTTGCTCCAGGGAAAGTCTGATCCTCGGATCGGGCGGTGGTGGCGCTCCGGTGTCATAACCTTCCTGAAGGCGCCGCCTTGGAGCCCACGGTTTGTCATATGTGGCTTCATCTCTTCACGGTGGCGTGTTCACGGTCGAGGACCCCGGTTGCTCTTGTAGTGCTAGGGGTGGTGTTGCTGCGCTCAGCGCCTATGTATCCTGCCTTGGGTGTGTGCATGTGTTGTGGTGGCGTGCATCTGTACCGGGTTGTTGTTGATGGTTGCTTTATATATAAAGCTGGGCAAAAGCCTTTTTTGGTAATCAAATATCTACGAGTGATGGTCTCTAGGAGTAGATTACATGTGGAGGACTTGCCCCAGCTGAGGAATGTATAGACAAAAGAATGGATGGCTGGGAATCTGGGGACCTATCAATAGGAAGAAGATTCACTAGAACAGGGGTCTGTCTTACTAGCATGCCAGTGTTCTATTTCTCAATGTACAGATTCACTAAAACCAATCTGGGGAGGATGAACAAAGCTATCAAAAAGTTTTTCTGGCAAGGAGGGAGTGTAGAAAAGAAGTATCATTTGGTTAGATGGCAGCTGATATGTAGGCCTAAGAGGAAAGGGGGTCTGAGGATAAAAGATCTAGAAACATTCAACATGAGCATGTTGTGTAAGTGGTGGTGGGACTTGGAAAGTAAGCAGGGGAGTTGGCAGAAAATTGTGACGAAAAAATATAAGGTGGAAAATGGTATTAGGCAGATGAAATTCACTGCTAAAGATTCTCCATGTTGGTCTGACCTCCTTAAGATCAAAGATATATACCTTTAGGGCCTAAGGATGCAAGTGAAGAATTGAAGACAAACTGATTTCTCAAATGATGGTTGGATAGGCAATGGTACCCTGAGAGAACAATTTGGAGAGTTGTATGAGATTTGTCAAGAGCAAAAAACATCTGTCAGAAAGATGCCTGATAGGGGGTGGGATCTAAATTTTACAAGATGGTTAACTGCTGAAATGATTCAGTTGAACATGTGAGAAAGGTGGCTGATAGGGGGTGGGGCCAGTTTACAACCACGTGTTTGATATGTACCTGGAAAGGTTATTCAAGCACCTATGGAAAGCTAAAATTCCCCTAAAAAACAAAATTTGGTTGTGGCTTATATGGCATAATGCCATAGCAACAAAAGACATATGATTAAAGTGGACAGGTGACCCTGTGTGTCAATTGTGTCATGAACATGAACGGATCCAGCACCACTTTTTTGGGTGTTCTGCTGCCAAATATTGCTGGTGGGTAGTATGTAAGAGCTTAGGTGATGTATCCAGACCTTCATGTGGATATCTTATTTTATTCCACAAAGCAGAAATGTGCTTTTAGTGGGGGTGGCCGCCATATGCTGAGCCATCTGGAAGCTCATGAATAGAGTATTCTTTGATGAAAAACTTGTGAAATCTCCAGCTGAATTTATATGCTATGCTTGTTCTTTCCTTCGATATTGGGCAGGGTTGCAAAATCATGAGGACAGGAAGATGGTCAAGCAAGGAGCTAATTAATCTGTTGCAGAGGGTGGCGCCAGAAATGTGTGATGTTGTGTCAGCGCCTGGGAATGATGGAGCCCTGCTTCTGAGAGATAAAGGGAAGTCACAAGTTGGTGAGGCAGAAACCGGAGATGATGGAATATGGCAAGCTGAAGATGAAGAAACTGGCGCTTAGATCATGTGTTCTCTGTTTCTATGGGGGTTGAAGTTGTTGCGCATGTGTTGAGTCCTTTTTGGGCTTAAAAACTTTTGGAATTGTCTTTTGACTCCCCGCTCTCCCACTAGTGGTGCATGCGGCGGTTGGGCCGTGTTATGGACCAGAGAGTGTGGTCTTTTAACCTTTCTTTTTTCTTTTAGTTTTTTAGCTTTTGCGTCGTGGATGCTTTTTGAACTTTTGTTCTGTTATTTTATGATGGTGGAACCCAATCCATTTTTGGATCGCATGGGAAAAATATCTTTTATTTACCATATATAGTCTTATGACAAAAAATAGTAACACAACCACAGTAGCAAATAAGAATGCAACATAATAGGAAGAATGTTACAGTTAAGCTATCACATTACCTGAATCAGCAATCCTGATTCTTGGATGCGTCTGATCAGATTCATTCATGCCATTCGAGAAAAGCTAAGAAACATGAAGCTTATTAGAAACTTGAGATGATTATACAAATTTATTTCACATGGTTATAAAGTTACTTTAGAAAGAAACGACTTCTTGCAGCAAGAATCGCTGAATTGATATGAAGTGCCTTTACTGTTAAAATTGGTGTACCTTCCATGGTTGAGGAATAGTCCATCTGTCCATTATCAGCTGCAAAATACCAATATCAGTGAAATACAAGACAACTAGGAGAAGAAAAAGGTACGCAATTACACAATTGGACATATTTTGTTCTTTGAAAATACTTGAAACACTCTGTTCAATGGTGCAGATTCATTTAATCACTCTTCAGATATGTGGCAAAAGTTTAAAATAATATCACAAAAATTGAATGGCAATTCAGCTGCAGCCAGCAATCTAAGCATGCTTGTAGCTCAGTGAGCAAAGAGATCATAGATGTTATCCCAAGTATCCTACTGGAATTTCGTATAACTTCGTCAGATAACTATTTGTCACAAGCCGAACTTAGGCAATGCCTTCTGAAAAGCTTCATTGCAAACTTTACCAAGAATTGCGACATGAATATTAGAATTTCAAAACCTACAATTCTATAAAGGACATCAAGTAGTAGAACTTTAGGTGTCAGCTGGAATAGCATATTTTCAAGTTTTCCGAGTCGCCAGATTCGCATCCATTTCCGGTTGCTAGTCTAGGTTGTAGTGGATTGACTGTACTCTGTTTTTGCAGGGACAGGGGATTGATATGTTTGAACACCACAGCTAAATCCAAATACTTGACTAAATATTTGTCGCATCATCATCAACCATGTCCGCCATCAACAATGCCCTCCCGTGGATCGTAGGCGTACAACAGTGGCAGCGGCCTTCGCCGCTAGCCCGCTAGGAACCACTCAGCATGGGCCATCATTGCAGCTCAGCCAGTCTTCAAGCGGCAGGGCGGCCATCTCCCCCTGGCCGAGCGTTGGCGAGGCCACCAAGGTGGAAATCATCGTGGCTCCGGGAAAATCGTCGGGCAGGTGGAAATTGCTTGCCAATGCCCAACATCGGGGTCGCCCGCGCTTCCCTAAGGGAAAGCCCTTCCCCTTGGGTCACTGGGGGAAGTTGCCACCACCACGGCAGGGCAGCCCCGCGTCTGGCGGAACGGGTGGGCATCACACAGGGCCCAGAGTTCCGCCCAGTCTCTCCGAGACAGTACCCGCCCGCGTCGACAACCTCCGTGGTGTCCTCGATCATAAGAGGAGAACCAACACGCTTTCGGGAGGATGGCAACTTTACTTAACAAGCATGGCAACGTCGTGGTCCATTTTTAACACATAAATGTCATGTGTGTCAACTAATTTGTCATACTTGAGTCACTATAATTATCATAGAAAATATACGAGTTGACATGTGCTCATATAGTAGGTACTTTTCCGTTCTTTTTTTTTGTTTATTCTAACACAGTACAATCGCAAATACTCATACATACGCACATACACTTATCTCTATGAACACATGAACACACACTACCGAGAAGGCACATTATCTTGAGATTGACGAAATCACCATAGACTCCTTCGTAGTCGACGGAAACGTCTCCTTTCATTGAAAACACATCGCCGCAAGGGCTGAAATAAATACAGGAAAATACGAGCACCAATATCAAGTCTAGAACTCTGGTGGGATGGAGATACCACTGTGCTCATAAACGTCCAACCACATGTTAGTTTACAGACTGCCGGGAAGTTGAGGTCCTCGTCAACATTAGGCATCGGGCCCGCCTGGGAAGACGTCGTGGGGCGGACCTGACCAGAACGGGCGTCATCACCGTTCCGGTCGGGACAACGACACGATCCCCCAGAAGCGCGAGGTTGTGGTATGCATCCAAATGGGAGCCTCCACTCCTGCATCATGGCATCATGCCATTGAAGCCTCTCGACCGCTTAGGTCGTCGGAGACCCCAATCACTTTCTTCGGCCTCCCGACCGTTTAGCTGGTCGGATATGCTCAGGGTCCCCGAGGAGATCAGTGAGCACCACTTATCCGTGTGCCCAGACGCATGCCCCGTCCGGGAGAAGGCGTGCTGACAAGCACCCGAGCAACAAGATTTCATTCGTGCAAAGGTGATTAATCTCCAAGAGACATTTTTCATCTGTGAGGTGATTCATCCCGAGTGGCTCGCCAATCTCCTCATCATCCCAAAGGTCAAGCGTGGACTTCACCAACCTCAACAAAATGTGTCCTAAGGATCCCTTCCTGTTACCTTGCATCGACCAGATCATGCACTCTATGGTGGGGCGCAATCTCATGCGCTTCCTAGATGCATATTCTCGTTACCACCAGATACGCATGGCTAAGGAGGACGGTGAAAAGACAACTTTTATCATCTCCGCACAAACTTTTTATTAAATATGCATACCTTTTGGTCTAAAGAATGAAAGTCCAACATATTGGCGGGTCATGCGCATTGCTTTGGAACCCCAACTATGCCGCAACATCAAGGCCTACATCGACGATCTCGTCATGAATACAAAGGATCGGGACACACCCCTCGACGACCGATCAGAAACATTCAATAACCCGCAACACATGCTCATGAAGATGAACCCCGAGAAACATGTCTTTGAGGTACCCTCAGGAAGCTCCTCTGTTTTCTCATGTCCAGCAGCGGCATCGAGGCTAACAACGAGAAGATCACTGCCATCAACCAAATCACCCTTCGGCGAGTCTTAAAGACATGCAACACTTATCGAGCTGGATGGCGGCCTTGGGAAGGTTCATCTCCAAGTTCAGGGAGCTGGGCCTCCCTTTGTTCAAACTCCTCAAGAGGTAGGACCCTTTCAACTGGACACCAAATGCTAAGAAGGCATTGCGGGACTCGGTGTTTGTTCTCTACGGAAAAATCTTGGCGGCTCCCTGGCCGAGGGTCGTGCCTCTTCTTCTGAGCCAACAAGAGGGCGCCCGTTAGGAAGAGTAGCTATCCCCTTGGTAACATCCTTTAAATTCTCCCGCCCAATGGCATGGCCAGGGCTAATGCCAACATGTCAGGAGAAGGGGCCTCCCAGATCCGTCAAGATGGCTGACCCGGGACTGCGTCAGCCCAATAGTGCAGGCCACTGGGTAAGCGAGAGCCTAGGTTCATTTCCTGCGTGCCATGCGCGTTCCCTGAGCACCCCTTCCCGAGCACCTATGCCGACCGATTAGCTTGTCCCTCCACAAGGAGGGATGTCTGGCCAGTCTTTGGGCTCTCGGGTGCTTGCATGCCAGGAAAATGTCTAGTTGGGTCTACAGGTATGATCACTAGAGGGCCCCGCCCTTCTGTAGCATCCACACCGCCTAGGGGTCATCATGATCGATGGACAATGGCTGGCGATGCTTATCAATTGGAATTTTCATCTGACGAGCGAGATGAGGTTGGCATGCCCTTTTGACTACTGCCTCTACTAAGGATAACATGATGTTTACCACACATCCTTGATGATGAATGGATTCAACAACATAGTCAAAGATATGGCATTGCGTCGCTATAGGGCAATGCCACCAACTCCTATCAACTACGCATGGCCTAGGCTGACTAGGCCCGGACAGGTCGAGAGGAAAGGGGCAGTTGACCCCGATAACACCACATGCACCAAAGAGTATATTGTGGGTGCTCACATGTTAAATAAGGGGCAAAATGGACCCCGGAGGGGGAGAAAAACCTTTGTAACCACACACACGCACGCACACACACGCACGCACACACACGCACACGCACACACACACACACACTCACTCACTCACTCTTGTCTTCAGAAGCAGCAACTAGCACGTAGGACATAGGGTGTTACACCTTCTCGGTGACCTGAACCTGGATAAACAAAGCCTCAATCTCTCAAGTGATCTAAAGTGTTTGACCCCTTGCTTAATCTCTAAAATGGGATCCCCACAATCTCCGATCTCGACGATCACCCATCGACATAAGATCTCAGGTGCAAAATTTACACTAGCAGTTTGGTGCTTCACCGTGCCTCGATCACTAATCCCTGACAAATGGATCCATCATGTAACCACGTATGTGCTAGTGCCACATTTACCTCCATGCACCATGTGTTTGGACTACTTGAACATAAGTGGTTACCAAGTAGGCTAACAATGACCTTAAATGTTTCGATGCACACAAAGCAAACTAACATAGGTGAACAAAGAAAAATGTAGGCTAACATTGCCCTCACATGCTTATATGTTGAACAACAAACATGGTTGTGAGACTGGAGAGTTCTACAGTTTTATGGAACCCTTCCCTACACATATACTCTACAAATATAAAGAATCACATATTCTTGTAGAATCAACATTTTTTAAAAGATGAATTCATGAAACAATTTTTCTATCATTCGAAATACACGTCCATAGTCAATAACATTGGTGATAGTATGTTCCTCCTATTGTTTTGGCTATTCATGCAGTGAAGACAACTTTCAGTGTTAGATAACTCTTACATGTACACCACATCAGCAAACACACAAGCACAAAACTTATACATTCCCTCTATTGCGCCCATGTTACACTAACATGGTAAACTGCCTTAACGAAGGGTCAACCCAAGTTTAATTTTTTTTAGCCCAACCATCCCAACTCAAATCAAGCGCACAACCCCACACCACACAAGTTAACGTATGCATCAAATCAAATATGCATGTAATTCCAAACAAGCAAACACATCCAATCCGGGGGGTGGGCTCCATGCACGTTTCTTATTGTTGTAGTGTACGAGGAGAGATCCTCCACCGACGTCCCCGTCGGTGATGACCTCTATATGCAGCACCATGTTGGAGAAGACCTTCGAATTGAAGGCGAGCTCATAGTTGGGCACTGCGACATCGCGCGATAACTCTAGGCCTATCTCCGCATCCGCCCACACCGACGCAGTCGTCGTGTTTTTGCTGCCAGACATGAACTCCACACCACTAAAATAGGAAGCACGCTTATGGCACCGTGGAGGTAGATCTTGGAGTGCGGAGTGTTCTTTGAGAAGGCGAGAGAAGGGGTCGAATTGGATGATTTTCGTTTATTTGAGGGATCTCGGATGGTTTTGGTCGTCACTGTTCTATCTTATAATTGTAATAGTTTCTGCAACTGTGTTTGCTATTAAATGCTATAGACAAGAGCACAAGTAACGCCGAAATAAATTGACGAACTTTCCGCATTTAGAGATGGGGTCAGACCCATGATCCCTTCGATCGCAAGGGTGTGGTTGCGTAGAGTAGTGGGCAATAATTGACTACTTAATGGCAAGGTTTCCGTTTCCACGTGATTGGCGGTTTGTGCGGGGTAGGTGGGTGTTGACCGTGTTTTGCTCTCTCACGTGGGATCCATTTTTTCGTATGACGTGGTCAGTCCAGAGTACATCCCATGGCTTGTTTTGCCAAAAATGATGCAATTGTGGGAGTCGAACTCAAGACTCCGCCATTGTCATTAGCGGCACTAACCATCTGGGATAGCACCGCTGGTGGTACGAAATTGAACTAACACTTTATTTGTACACAAAAGTTGTATGAGAAACAATAAAATTCCTGCTTAGGCAAAAGTAATGTTGGGTGGAGATTTGATCCCTGGTTGTTAGAAACAGTCCAAAGCATCCACATATGTCAACTTAGGAAATTCCTAGAATAATCATTTGATACCCAAATCCAGTCAAACCAATTTCTAAATCTTTCTAAAATCATGGCTTATTTAATGAGTGCCTCCACTGATTTTTACCGAAGGGCATTATGTGAACTTCCTACAAGTCTATTTAATCCCTAGTTTCCACTAGATTGAAATGCTCAAAAATCTCAGTAGCTCTAAAAATATGTCCACTTTGCTTATTATTCATATAACCAGAGAAGTCTTGGAAAAGTGAATTTCCTAATTTTTAGAGCACTTTTATGTTTTTGCCTTGTTGTGTTGCTGATGTTATTTCGTTTTGACATTAGATAACGACGTAGACAAAGTACTTGAAGAATGACCAGAAGCTTTTGAATACTTTGTCGAGCCAGGCAAGCAACCTTTTGACCATGTTGATTACTGGTGTCTACTACACAACTTTATCCTTGTAGACTCGTGTTGGGCCTCGAAGCACAAAGTTTTGTAGGACAGTAACAATTTTCCCTCAAGTGGAGGACCTAAGGTTTATCAATCCGTGGGAGGTGTAGGATGAACATGGTCTCTCTCAAATAACCCTGCAATCAAAATACAAACAATCTCTTGTGTCCCCAACACACCCAATACAATGGCAAACTTTATAGGTGCACTAGTTCGGTGAAGAGATGGTGATACAAGTGAAATATGGATAGTAGACATAGGTTTTTGTAATCTGAAATAATAAAAACAACAAGGTAACAAGTGGCAAACAGCGAGAAAAACGGTGTATCAATGCTTGGAAACAAGGCCTAGGGTTCATACTTTCACTAGTGCAATCTCTCAACGATGCTAACATAATTGAATCATATAACCATCCCTCAACGTGCAACAAAGAATCACTCCAAAGTTCCTATCTAGCGGAGAACATAAGATGAAATCGTTGTAGGTAGCAAAACCACCTCAAAGTTATCCTTTCCGATCAATCTATTGAGCCATCCCTATAAGTGTCACAAACAACCCTAGATTTCGTACTAGAATAACACCTATGATACGCATCAATCAACTCTAATGTCACCTAGATACTCCAATGTCACCACAAGTATCCATGAGTTAATTATTCGAAATGCATCAAACAACTTCGGATTCATCATATTCAATCCAACACAAAGAACTTCAAAGAGTACCTCAAGATTTCTATTGGAGAAAGTAGGACGAAAACGTGCATCAACCTATGTGCCTAGATCACCCCAATGTCACCACGGGGATCCGCAAGTTGATAACCAAAACATATATCAAGTGACTCAATAGAATACCCCCATTGTTGCCTCGGGTATCCACATGCAAGACATATATCAAGTGTTCTCAAATCCAAAGTATTCAATCCAACATAACGCGATCTCAAAGGGAAAGACTCAATTCAGATAGAGAGTCACTCTGTGCGTTCGTTTTATTCGGTTTACATGGTTCAGTTCATACGGTTTTTCGGTTTGTACGATATTAATACTTCGGTAAATACGGTATGAAATTTAGATACGGTTCGGTTTCGGTATATACCAAATAATTTTGGTATGGTTTCGGTATATACCGTATAAACCAAAGTTGACGCGAATTTGAAAATGACATATAACAATTTACAAATTTCTGACTCAAAACACATATCTTTTTATACGAAGAGTATATAACTATATGCAAGTGTATATGCATGCATGAATTCGATGGTTATGGACGTGCTTAGCATTCTTATGAAGAGAAATATGACTCCATTACAAGGAAAACATCTGCACTTAACAGGAAATCTGGCTTCTGCACACAAAAATGACTACGTGTATAGTTGTTCGCCCCAAGATATATAAATATATTTTGTACTTCGGTTTATTCGGTTAACCATTCGGTTTTTCAGTATATACCATAAAAACCAAACTTCAAAACGGTATGAAAAGTTCATACCATACCGGAACCATAAAACCATAAAAACCATAAAATTGGTTCGGTTCGGTTTATTTTTGGTATGGTTTTTCGGTTCGGTTTTGAAATGCATAGGGTGAATAGAGAGGGAAGAACACCACATGATCCAACTATATTAATAAAGCCCGTGATACATCAAGATCGTGCCATATCAAGAACACGAGAGAGAGAGAGAGAGAGAGAGAGAGAGAGAGAGATTAAACACATAGATACTGGTACATACCCTCAGCCCCGAGGGTGAACTACTCCCTCCTCAACATGGAGACCGCCGTGATGATGAAGATGGCCTCCGGTGATGATTTACCCCTCCGTTAGGGTACCGGAAAAAGGGCCCGGCTGAGATCTCTTCGAACAGAGGCTTGCGGCGGCGGAGCAGAAGTTCTCGGTTTATTTCTGGGGGTTTTGGGATATATAGGATTTCCAGAGTTGGAATCAAGCGAAGAGATGCCATAGAGGGCCCACAAGGTATCCCGGCGTGCCCACCCCCTGGGCGCGCCGGGTTGCCTTGTCACCTCCTCGTGTGTCTTCTGATCCTCCCTCGAAGCTTCGGGGGTCTCTTATGTTCCAGAAAAAATCGTCAAAAAGCTTCGGGCGATTCTGATAACTTTTATTTTCTGCACAAAAGTAACACCACGGTAATTCTGTTGAAAATTGCGTCAGTCCGGGTTAGTTCCATTTAAATCATATAAAGTGTATAAAAACCATACAAAAGTATTGTAAACATGGGTAAATATGGCATGAATACTTCATAAATTATTGATACGTTGGAGACGTATCAGCATCCCCAAGCTAAATTCCTACTCGTCCTTGAGTTGTAAATGATAAAAGAAGTAATTTATGTAGTGTGAATGCTAGCATAGTGTATAAGTTTGATCAATGAAAATTTTAATCACTTCTTCTAGCATCATAAACAACAACTCTTTCCCATAGTACTCATCATGATAAAGTAGCAATGAATTCACATGTTATGGTTCAAACTATGCATTCTCTTGAAACTTAACAACCTATGTTCTTAGTCATCAAACAATTATAGTTCATCTTATTTTCTAAGCAAGATATTCACATACTAAATTATCATAGAGTCTTCTATGATTGCTAATACTCAAACATATTTTTATAACAAACATCATTCATCGAACACAAAGAAAGATAGGGGCTTAATGTTTCGTCTCCCAACACAATTATCATAAAGATAATTGTCAACAATAATAATTCACGATCAAATATATTTGACTGGATATATGTGTTTGGATCTTTCCCCACCACATGATGGTTGCCAACTAGATATTGAGGTTGGAATAAGAATGTGACTCAACATGAAAAGTATATAACATAAAAGTAAATAGAATGCCCCTTCATATAGGGAAGCAGGGATTTGCAGAGGTGGTAGAGCTCAAAGTTTAAAACAGAGATGAATACATTTTGGGTGGTGTGCCTTTCCTGTCAACATCACGACAAAGGATTTCAATATCTTCCATGCTAATCACATTAATGGCGGTTCCCAAACGGAATTAAAATTCTTACCTCCCCTCCACCATTCGAACACATTCCATGTCTGCCAAATTCACAGGTGCCCTCCAAACAATCAACTTTCTAGGGGGGAATTCTTGTTTATTTTTTGTAGTATGCGGGACTGAGCATCCTTTTTACTAGCCTCTGTCGTGCAATGAAAAGTAAATAAACACCTGTCGTGAGAATAACCCACTTAGGATGGAAGATACTGACCGCTCCATCGCTCCACGAGCAGTACGGGCACACAAAACAGATGTTCATTTGAAGATTTTAGAGGTGGCACATGCAAATTTACTTGGAATGGAAGTGAAATACCACATATAGGTAGGTATGTTGGACTCTTATGGAAGAAATTTGGATCAAGGATTTTGGATGCACAAGTAGTATCTCTACTTAGTACGAAGTTTTGGCGAGCAAAAGGTTCTAAACAAGCACCACATGTTGAAGGATCCATAACAATATAACTTCTATGCAAATATACCCAAACATAACTCATTACGTTGTCTTCCTTGTCCAACTTCAACTAATTTGATCAAGGTTGAAAATAATTAATGGGTATTCACAATCATAAAAGATGTCCAAGATAATATATTTGTATGTGAAAGTTTACTTCCTTATACTAATCATTCATAAATTGCTTGTATGACCAATATCATGATTATCAACCTTCAATAGATTTTACTTTCTAAACCAAACGTGAAACTACTACTGAGCATAAAGCACATGAGTGATTTCAGATTTGTGATATTTCATTCATTCACAATTTACTCTTAGGATATAAGTGAAGAACAAGAGTAAACATCAAACTACTCCAAGAACATATAAGTGAAGATCAACGAGTAGTGATGAGGACATGACAACCATTGAACACTTAGAGTCGGGGAAGACTCCTTTTAAAGAGGGGGAGAATGATGAGGACATGACAACCATTTGTACACCCCGTGTCATCAAAGGATAAATCATAATAATTTGTGTCAAACAAATACATTGCCAGGTGAAAGCTAACTTAAGTTCATACTATAATCCTGAACACATGGCTGCACTTTCATCTCCTTTGTTATTGGTTGAATTCAGGTGCAATATCGAGGAAGGCCAAACACATTTCATTCCGTGCAAAACAATGTTTTATGGCGAAGAAACAAAGTTAGGAGTACATGAAGAAATAAGTTGTCTGCTGAAGAAACATTGTTCCGATTCTGAGGAAATAATGTTTTGGACGAGTTTGGCTACCCCAACATGCGAAAGATTTCGAGAACTCGAGTTTGCTGCTGATGAAACATTGTTTCGACTCCCGAGAACAATGTTTGGTCGGGAACAGCCAACCAACCCACACGGGAGAATTCCAGAAGCTACCTCATTAATCTCGAAGCTCGTTTAGTCAAACCAAATTTGGTTCTCTTTCACACCAAAGATGGTTCCCAAAGCTAGTATGTTTTCACACCTAACCGAGGGGGTTGTCCCTATTATCAATAGGCTAGCTCTTCCCTTCGTTGGGGGACTTTTGCCATTTCTATCAAAGACCAAAGACATAGACTACTCCTGAGATTGGAGAGCTCTAGTTATCCTTATTCTCGTGATTCCTTGTGAGGTCGCTCCTAATCTGTGCTCCACGACTAGATCGTGTCGTGTGGGTTAGAGTTCGTGGTTTCCTTGTTGGTTGCATCTATCCCGTGCTCCATGACTTGAGCGTGGTTGTGTCAGATAGTATTGTGGGTTGTGGAACTGCGAATGCTCGGATTGGAGGCTACAGTTAGCATCCTCCTCGTCGGGTCATAATATTTTATTTTCTATTTCTTTGACTGCTTGCAGCTAGTTATCCCCTCCTTTCTTCGATTCTACGTCGTGAAGATGGGCCACCTTTAACACACCTTCTTCCAGAAGACGGTGTTGCATCAAGTAGTCAAACAATCAAGTAGCTATGTGGGGATTCTCTCTCAATAAAGACTTTCAGATATGAGATTTATTTAAAACAACAAACAAAACAAAAAAAGGCACTCCAAGAGTAGCACATATCATGTGAATGAATAAAAACTTAGGATCGACATAGGCTAACCGATATTTGTTGACGAAGAGAGGTGGGATGCCTAACGTGGCATCCCCAAGCTAAGATGCTTGAGACTTCTTGTAATACTAGCAAAAGGGCCCGTGCGTTGCAACGGGGGAGAAAAAAAATCATAATCTTCAATGAGCATGATCACACTTGCTGTCTCACCGAGATACACTATCACTCTCAATTTATTTAAATCATGAACATTTTTGAAACTCGGGAACATATTTGAAATTTTGAACATTTTAAATTCATGAACACTTTTACAAATGTTCGAACATTTTCTAAAATCAAGAACATTTTTTGAATTTATGAACATGTTATAGTGTCTGCAAACATTTTTGAAAAAAATATGAACATTTTTTTAACAATTTTCTTGTCCCAGCGAATATTTCTAGAATGGGCAAACATTGTTTTGGAAATTGGTGGAACATTTTTTGAAATTCACGAGCATTTTTATGATTTAACGAACATTTTTATGATTGAACAAACTTTGAATCAGCGAACATTTTATGAATGAATAAACAATCAAGTAGTTGTGTGATACGTCTCCAACGTACCTACTTTTCCAAACACTTTTGCTCTGGTTTTGACCTCTAATTTGCATGATTTGAATGGAAATAACCTGGACTGACGATGTTTTCAGCAGAACTACCTTGGTGTTATTTTTTGTGCAGAAATAAAAGTTCTCGGAATTGGACGAAACTTTGTGTGGATTTTTTCTGGGAATTATAATGAATTATGGAGCGAAGACGGAGCCGGAGGGAGGCCAAATGTGGGGCACAAGCCAACAGGGCGCCCCCCTAGGCCGCACCCTGATGACTTGTGGGGCCCACGAGGCTCTTCCGACCCTGATTCCAATCCTATAAAATCACATCTTCGAAGAAAAAATCAGAGAGAAGTTTTCATCGCGTTTCACGAGACGAAGCCGCCGCCACCTCTTGTTCTTCCTCGGGAGGGCTGATCTGGAGTCCGTTTGGGGCTTCGAAGAGGGGAAATCATCGACGCCGTCATCACCAACCCTTCTCCATCAACACCGCCATGATGCTCACCACCGGGAGTGAGTAATTCCTTTGTAGGCTTGCTGGACGGTGGTGGGATTGGATGAGATTGATCATGTAATCGAGTTAAGTTTGATAGGGCTTGATCCCTAGTAACCACTATGTTGTGAGATTGATGTTGCTATCACTTTGCTATGCTTAATGCTTGTCACTAGGGCCCGAGTGCCATGATTTCAGATCTGAACATATTATATTACCTCTGAATATAAGATTGATTTGGATCCTATCTTGCAAGTTGTATGCACCTATTACGTGTCTTGATCCGCATACCCCAAGGTAACAATAATTGGGATTCTTTCCAGTGATTGTCGTAGTTTGAGGAGTTCATGTATTCACCATGTGTTAATGCTTTGTTCCGGTTCTCAATTAAAAGGAGGCCTTAATATCCCTTAGTTTCCAATAGGACCCCGCTGCCACGGGATGGTAGGACAAAACATGTCATGCAAGTTCTTATCGCAAGCACGTATGACTATATACGGAATACATGCCTACATTATATTGATGAATTGGAGTTAGTTCTGTGTCACCCTAGTGTGTAACTGTTACATGATTGATGTCATCCAAATAATTATCCATCACCAATCCACGTGCCTACGCTTTACATATACTGAATCTTGCTAAGTTACTATTGCTACTACTACTATCACAACTCCTACAAAATTGTTGGTGTCACTATTACTGTTACTTTTGCTACTACTATTTTCCGTGCTACTAAACCTTTGCTGCAGAGAGATATCCCAAGTGCGATTGAATTGACAACTCAACTGTCAAGGCCAATAAATATTCTTTGGCTCCCCTTGTGTCGAATCAATAAATTAGGGTGAAATACTACCCGTGAAGACTATCGCGACCCCCCTATACTTGTGGGTTATCATCGTGTGGGGATTCTCTCTCAATAAAGACTTTCAGATCTGAGATTTATTTAAAACAACAAACAAAACAAAAAGGGCACTCCAAGAATAGCACATTTCATGTGAACTAATAAAAACTTAGGCTCAACATAGGCTAACCAATATTTGTTGACGAAGAGAGGTGGGATACCTAACATGACATCCCTAAGCTTAGATGCTTGAGACTTCTTGTAATATTGACATGGGGAGCTTTGGGCACCCCCAAGCTTGATATCTTGTGTCTCTTTAATTTCTCTCATATCATGATTTCCCAAATCTTAAAAGCTTCATCCACACAAAACTTGACAAGAACTCGTGAGATAGGTTATTCCACGTACAAGAATAAATCAACACTTTATGTACTCCCAAGACAAGTTGCATAATAATTTTCAAACATTATCTATTGTATACTATCATTTCCACAATTTATGTCTACCAATATAATCCATGATATCTACCACCATATTCTATTCCACCTAAATGATGTGTCCAATGACTCACGCTCATGTATTGTGTGAAGAATAAAAGGTTGATGCATATTGAAAAGTATGATCCAATTGCCTGATTCGACACTGTGGTGCTTGACATTTGTATTAATGTGGTGAAGATGGAGCCATGCCTTGCTAATATAATAAGATGAATGGGGGGTAAACATTCTTTGAGGATCGTATGGCATCGATGTGGCATGTGTGATACAAGACCATGTGGTATGTCCCACTTTGAACTTGTGTAGAAGTCACCTTCTCTTCTCCCTAATTGTGCGCACGCCCGGTTAGACTTGACGAAAGATGTCCACTTTTCCAACTGAGACGCACTCGGAAGCTAGGATTCATATTTCTGCTCCCCCTTTTATCCTAATGAGAGAACCAAAGAGGCAAGCGGTCCTTCTTCCCCGTTCACCTTTGGTCTACTGGAATTGGCACACACAATGAAACATTAACGAGTCTGCTTTGCAAGGAAGTTCATATGGAACACATCAATTATATGAGAAAACGAAACAAAGCTAGCAACATTCCAAATGAAGTGCAACAACCCTACGCACACACAAATCAATGTATGGATTGAGTTAAATATGCATGTAATTTCAAACGGCCAAATACATCCTACCGGGACGGGGTTCCATGCATCTTTCTTGTTGTCGTCGCGTATCAGTCGTGATCCTCTCCTCCGACGTCCTCGTCGAAGATGACCTCTATCTGCAGCACCTTGTTCAAGAAGACATGTGAACTGAAGGCGAACACGAAATTGGGCACCCTGCCGCCATGCGAGAACTCTAGATCCATGTCTGCCTCTATCGGTATTGCCGCAATTGTCATCTTTCGCCATTGGCCATGTGCTCCGCACCTCTAGGAGAGGAAGGGCATGTGTGGGACCATGGCGGTGAACCCCAACTCATAGATGGTTCTTTGATAAGGTGAGGTGATAGACCCAGATGGTTTTCTTCGTCACAATAGTTTTGGTAATTGCAATAGCCATTAAAAGCTACTGGCGATAATACAAGTAACGTCAAAGTTAGTTGGTGAACAATCCGCATTTAGGGACGGCACCTAACAACCCATCAACCCTTCAATCGCGATCCGCCAAGGTGTAGAGTCACGGGGCAGTTGGCAATTTAACGGAAGGGTTATCATTTTCACGTGATTGGCGATTTGAGCGGGGCAAGTTAGTGTTGATTGCATTTTCTCTCTCACACATTATGTGTTTTTCCGTTGGACATGGTGGATCCAGTGTACATCCTACTATTGTTTGCCAAAAGTAGATACAAGTTCTAAAGTCAAACTCAACACTTTGGTATAGTGCCAAAACAAAATTAACACAATCATAATAAATCAAGCACAACAACTCCACGGGTACACAAGTTAATGCCTAAATCAAATCAAATATGCATCTAATAGTACCACCTTTGGTACATAATTGAGCTACAACTTTATTCATTCACAAAAGCTATTTGGCGAACAATAAAACTCCAGTTTAGGAAAATGTAATGCAGGGTGGAGATTTGATCCCTTGTTATTAAAAGGAGACCAAAGCATCCACCCCCATTGTGAGCTTCCTGCCCCCCTTCCCATCGACATCCTCCCCATGCTAGAACCCCCCCCCCCCCCCCAGAAATCCGGGCTCGTGCACCTGCCACATGGATGTGCAGGGGAGAGGAGAAGACTACATGTGGTAGCGAGAGGACGCAAGGGACTTGCACCGCCACAACTCGCGCGTCTTAGTGGAACACGCCCTGCCTCCACAAGTCGCGCGAAAGCCAGGTTTTATTTTTGCTCCAGTGAGGAAAAAAATGAGGATTGTTTGAAAAGAAGCATCGTTTCATGAGAAAAATGACAATATGTACATTTTAGGCTAGTAAAGAAAAGCACATAAACGGTAGAATGGGAGGAAGGGAAAATCGGTGAGAGAAAAAACGATGCGGTGGAGGACGAGACAAAGGATCTTGAGGAAGAAACGACTTGCAAATTTCCCTCTAATAGTAAAGATCTATTTAGATTTTTAGATGTTAATAGTTTATTCTATAAACTTGATCAAATATATACAAATTAGTTTTTTCAAAAACATAATATGTAATATTTTGTGAAACAGAGAGAATATTAGGCACACAGATTTCCCAGCGCCATGCTAGGGATGGACAGAGGCGGGAGAACATTATGCAATCGTTGACTAGGCGATAGTTGTATCCTGGGAGGGATGTGCGTTAACAGGCTTGTTCTTCTACATGGCGGCCCAATCAGCTCGTTCCCTTATATGTCACACTCGTACTAAAACTTATTAAAGCCCGCCTACAGCCTGGTGGTTTTGGGTAAGACCAATATTGTTGCACCCTTTTATTCTGTGGGTATTTTAAATGGTTTTTTCACTGTTTTTGCAATGGTTTCTTTCTTTCTTTTTTACATTGGTTTCCTTTTTTTTAGTTGTGTTTTTAAAAAAATCGACACATGTCTCATTTTTCTGATGCACATTGTACATGTTTCATATACATCAGGAAGTATCATACATGTTTAACATTTTCTAGAAATATGATTAACATATTTAAGATATATGGTTTGATGTCTACTGTTTTTCATATTCATTGTATATTTTTGTATACATCTAAAACACTTTTTTTTGTACAAGATTAACATTTTTAAATACTGATTAACATTTCTCAAATAATTATTTAAAATAATCAAACACATGTGAATTGTTTTTTAAAATACACATTGAAACGTATTTTAGTATGATTTGTATACATTGAATGAACATTTTTATATGTTACAAATATTTTGTTTTTAACGTGTAAACATTTTTCTAAATGTAACATACATGTTCTTGAAGGATACGAAACATCTTTTTTGAATTACATGAGCATAATTTTTGTGGTGTATAACATTAAAAAATGTCACACACATTTTTTAAAACGCTTCAATTTTTTTGAAATGTCACATACATTTTTCTTTGAATGGTAGAAACATTATTTCAAAACTTGAGCGAACGTTTTTAGACTGTGTTTTATTTAATGTGCGATAAACACATAAAAACACTAATAAATTATATTTTCATAACATATGTATTGAGTATATTTTAAAACACAAAGAAAAAAAACACATGACATATGCATGATGTGTGTGATACGAGACCACATACTTACTAGGCCGGCCCACTACCAACTCGCTGGGTACAATCAGGTAGTAGTCTCCTTTTCTTCTCCCCGATTATGCGCACTCACGGTTGGACTTGATATAACATGTGCACGTTTTCAATTCAGATGCATTTGGAAGAGAGAAACTCATATGTCTGCTCCCCCATGTGTCTGTCCGAGTTAGAGAATCCAAGAGGGACGCGGCCCTTTTTCCCCGTTCACCGCCGACCCGCTGGAATTGGCACAAACACTGAAACATTAACGAGTATGCTTCGTAAAGAAGTTCATATGGAACACATGAATTACATTGAAAATGAAACAAATCCGCGAACATTCCAAATCAAGCGAAACAACCCCAGCCACACAAATTAATGTACGGATAGAATGAAAATGCATGTAACTATAAGGGATAATTGGTTTTGTGCCCCTAGTTGGGTCACACTCGGCTGGTTTACCTGAGATGGGGACTTTCCAACACTTTTTTCACGAATGAAAATGTCATGCACACATAGGTGATGTTTTTTTGAACATTTTGATATCTTACTTGCATTTTTTTGAGTTAGTACGAATTTGTTATGAAGTTTTTCAAAATGACGGTCAAAGCGCAAAAGCATAAGACGAGCAAAGTGGTTTGGGCGGGAACGCATGTTTTAGGAAACTAGGGGTAAACCAGTCGAGTGTGACCCAACTAGGGGCATAAAGGCCAATTATCCCATTATAAACAGTCAAATAGGACAAACCGGGGCGAGGGTTCCACACACCTTTCTTATTGTTGTCGCGTATTAGGAGAGATCCTCCTCCAACATCGCCGTCGACAACGAGCTCTCTCTACAACACCTTGTTGGAGAAGATCTCCGAACTGAAGGCAATCTCAAGTAGGGCACCCAGCCGCCGTGCCAGAACTCTAGGTCAATATCCGCCTCCGTCGACACTGCCCCGGTCGTCATCGCGATCTCAAGTAGGGCACCCAGCCGCCGTGCCAGAACTCTAGGTCAATCTCCGCCTCCGCCGACACTGCCCCGGTCATCATCTTTCGTGTCGACCATGCGCTCCTCACCTCTAGAAGAAGACGGATAGGTGTGGGAGAGTGGCGGTAAATCCTAGCATGCGAAGGGTTCTTTGAGAACGTGAGATAAGGTGATAGACCCCAGACAATTTCCATTTTTTAGAACCCGGATGGTTTTCTTCGTCATGGTTTCCTCTTGTAATCACAATTGTTTTTATAACTACAATGGCCATTAAATGCTACAGATGGTAATACAAGTAATCTCAAAGTTAGTTGGTGTACAGTCCGTACGTAGTGACAACGTCGAATGACCCATGAGCCTTCGATCGTGATCACAATGCTATGCAGAGTCATGGGTGGTTATTTGATGGGAGGGTTGTCATTTTCACGTGATTGGCTATTTGAGGGTGAGCACATTGCGGTTGTTGTCGAGTTGTGTCCCCAGTTAAGGGGACTCATCTCTTTAGTCAACCAGGAAGATCATGACAAATAAACCACTTGGATTTCATTGTCATTCCATTTACTTAGTAATGAACTAAACTAGTGACGACATGAGCGACTCTAACAAGTCGACTCTCCTCTAATTAAACCAAGAAAACTCAGGGAAGATCATGCATACTCATGAAATGAGGTTATTGCATATTGTGATCATAGATGTAGGGTTGTGGTTGGTTCATTGAAAAAGATGAGCTAGTGGGTGTTGACCATATTTTTCTCTCTACAGTGGTTTGTGTTTTCCCGTAAGACGTGCTGGATCCAACGTATATCCTACTTTTTTGCCAAAAATAGATGCAAGTGTCAGATTCAAACTCAACACTCTTTTATTGCTCCGAAACAAAATTATCCCAAATCGAGCACAACAACTCCACACGCACACAAATTAATGCCTAAATCAAATTAATTACGCATCTAATTACAAACAAACAAACACATCCAACCGGACGGGGGCCACACACCTTTCTCTTTGCCCTCGCGTATGAGGAGAGATCCTTCTGTGATGTCACCGTAACGACGACCTCTATCTCTAGCACCATGTTGAAGAAGACCTCCAAATTGGATGCAAACTCAAAGCTGGGCGCCTAACAACGCACGATAACTCTAGGTCCCTCTTCACCTCCGGTGACACCGCCAGAGTCGCCATCTTTTCACCACCAAGAATACGCTCTACACCTCTAATATAGGAATGACACATATGCAGAGGGTTCTTCGAGAAGGCAAGAGTAGTTAGTCAAAACAGATGATTTTCCTTTTTTGAGGGAACCCAGATGGTTTTCCTCGTCAATGTTTTCTCTTGGTATAGCAATAGTTTTTGTAACTTCTATAGCTATTAAATGTTGCATAAATTAATACAAGTAATTCTAAGTAAGTTGGCTAACATTCAACATTTAGGGATGGCGTCGAATAGCCCATGAGCCCTTCGACCACGACTGCGTGGTTGCGTAGAGTCATGGGTGATAGTTTGCTATGTAATTGGAAGGTTATCATTTCACATGATTGGCAATTTTTGCAAGGTTGGTCAGGGTTGACCGTGTTTCTCTTTCTCTCATGGGATCCATTTATTCATTGGACGTGGTGGGTTCAAAGTACATCCTTGTAAGTGCATCTAGTGTCCCCTTTGAGGTTTTGGAGTATTGAATACAAATGGGTTAAGGGTTTAATGTGTTTGTGAGTATACACAGGAGAAAAGTCTGTGAAGATTTAATCTAACGGTGGAACTCATCCCCTAAAAATGTATGTTTACATTGAAGAAATTGGTGCATCATTTGAAGAAACTGAAGTGAAGAACTGGAATGTGGGGACTTTGTTTTTTGTACTTTCTTTCTTCTTTATTTTGATTCATAGGAAACACCGAACTGCTAAACGTGGTCTAGGTGATACATAGACCTATTTCCAAAGTGATGCTCAAACCTACCTATCTCTTAGAATGAAGACTCTGGAAATCTCATGCAGTGAAGTCGAGTTCTTCAGCGACAGAGACACAGTTCTTCTGGTAGTTGACGAAATTGATCTGACTGAAGAGTTAGGATTTTGCCAGCGGGACTCTCCTACCATTTGGAATTTGGGAGTTCTATTTCTGACCATTGACGTGAAAGTGCTAGCTGTCGAATGGATCCTTATCCCGACAACGGTGTTGTCCAAGGGGCATGATGGTCTTATCATGTTGGGTTGCCCCCAGGCTATAAATAGCCACCCCAAAACGATTTTTTGGTTGGCTGCTCCAAGTGATTGATTGACAGGTGTCAACTAGAGCAACCCATCCTTCGAAGAACTTGAGAGAATCCTAAGTGACCAAAAACCCAAACAACCAGAACCAAAGTGATTGAGCAAAACTGAAGTGATTGTCCTATGTGATCCGACGCTTACTATTTTTGAAGGTTGTGATCTTTCAGATGGTTAGATTTCATGTTTTGGGGATCCAAGAAGAAGTGTTGGAGTGCCATAGAACAAGTCTGTGAAGGTTTTGGAAGTCTACCTTGAAGACTTACCATGAGTGATTGGGCAAGGTCTAAACGAGCTGAGCTCCAGGGGAATAAGGTGAAGACTAAGTGTTTTCTGAGTTAAATCCCAAGCCTCCCTAACCTAAAGTACAATTGTCATCAACTGGAACATGTCAAACAAATCTATTGTCTTCATCTAGTGTTCCGACTTTATTTCTTAAACTCTTCAATTTCCGCATCTGTGTGTTCAAGACTTTGCTAAAAACTTCCTCAATTTAATTAGTCCATGTTATGTTCTTTTTGTCTTCAGTTTCACTATAGTTAGTTTAAATATATGTGTATTACCATGTTTAGTATGTTGTATTGCTTCCTATGCATGTCTTACTCTCTCTTGAAGACTTTGTCACTACTCTGATTTGCATGCATAGTCTTTTTTACTTCTGTCTAGTTATTTCCGTGTTGTTATTCTTCGAAGAATTCACTTCCTTGAAGAATTTGAAAAAATACTCCCGTTCACCCCACCCCTCTGGTCGATATCACGCACTTGCAATCCTAATGTTTTTTCTGCCAAAATGGTCCAGAGTGCGTCTTACCGTTTCCTTCCCAATAGATGAAGCAAGTGAGGGAGTTGAACTCAAGACTCCGTCATTCAGTTTAGCGGCACTAGCCATCTAGGATAGCACCACCTTTGGACATAATTGATCTACAACTTTATTTGTTCGCAAAAGCTATATGGTGAACAATAAAAATCCTGCTTAGGCAAAATAATGCAGGGTCAAGATTTGATCGCTTGTTGTTATAAACAGGCAAAAGCATCCACATTTGTCTTCCCTTGTGTGAGCTTCTTGCCCGCCTCCCCATCGATGTCCTTGCCATGCTACAACCCCCCCCCCCCCCCCCCTCCGAGAAATCATAGCCCATCCACAGCTCGCATGTCTCTATGGAACACGCCCTGCCTCCACAAGTTGCGATAGGGCAAGGTTTTATTTTCATTCAAGTGAGTAAAAGGAATGAGGAATTTTTGAAAAAGAGCATCGTTTGCACGTGAAAATCAGGAATAGGTAGATTGTAGACTGGTAAAGTACAATGAGAGGAGAGGAAAAGCAGTGAGAGAAAAAAACGATGTAGGTGAGGACAAGATAAAGGTGTCACGAGGATGAAACAACTTATGAGTTTCCCTTTAATAGTAAAGATCAATTTAGAATTTTTGATATTGATAGTTTATTCTATAAACTTGATCAAATATATACTAATTAAATTTTGGAAAACATAATATGTAATATTTTATCAAAACAGAGGGAATATTAGGTACACATATTTTTCGGCGCCATACTAGGGATGGACAGAGGCGGGAGCACCGTATGCAATCGTCAAATAGGCCATAGATATATCCTGCGAGGGATGTTTGTTAACAGGTTTGGTTTTCTACATGACGTCCCACTGAGCTCGCGCCCTTATGTGGCGCACATACTAATTCCTATTAAAGCTCGTGTACAACGTGACGGTTTTGGGCAAGACCAATACTGTTGGTCCATTTTTATGGGTATTTTTTGTTCTTTCACTATTTTTACATTGGTTATTTTCAGGTTCCATTTTTAGTTTTAGTTTTCCTTTTTTTCTTTGATTTTCTTTTTTATCTTTCGTTTAAAAAAATTAGGCACATGTGTCGTTTTTTCATACACATTATACATGTTTCGTCTACATCAGGAATTAATTTAGACATATTTAGCGTTTTGCAAAAATAAGATTAACATTTTTAAGATATATGTTTTAGTATTTACTGTTTTTCATACCCATTGTATTTATTTTGTACATGTGAAACATTTTTTATATACACTTAATTTTTTTAAAGACTTATTTTGAACATGTGTGAATAGTTTTTCCAAATACAGGTTGAAACATACTTTCGTACAAAACAAAATATTTTTTTAAACTATACGAACGTTCTTATATATTGGATAAACATGTTTTAAATGCCACAAATATTTTGTTTGAAATGTGTTAAATTTTCCCAAATGTAACGGACATGTTTTTCAAGGGTACGAAACATCTTCTTTCAATTACACGAACATATTTGTTTTTGGTCTATAACATTTAAAACAATGTCAAATACATTTTTGGAAACTCTTGAACATTTTCTGAAATGTCAAATGCATTTTTTTGAATTGTATAAACATTTTTTAAAATTTGAAAGAACTCTTTACATTTTGAATGTGCGATAGACCCTTTTCAAAAAATTACTATTTTTTCATAACATATGTATAGAGTATTTTTTAAAATATAAATAAAAGTTTAAAAAGAAAACAAAAACATGAATGACATATCTGTGACGTTTGGAGACGAGATCACATAGTTACTAGGCCAACCCACTACCAATTCATTGGGCGACACTGGCTCAGTTACCTTCTCTTCTCCCCGATTGCGCGCACGCATAATTAGACTTGACTGAAGACATGCACGTTTCAATTGAGACCCACTCGAAAGCCAGAAACTCATATGTCTTCTCCCCTTCTGTGTCTGTCCTAGTGAGAGAACTGAAGAGGGACACGATCCTTCTTCTCCCGTTCACAATCACCCTATTGGAACTAACACAAACACCGAAACATTGATGAGTCTGCTTCATAAAGAAATTAATATGAAACTGATGAATTATACAAGAAAACGAAAAAAAATCCGCTAACATTCCAAATTAAGCGCAACAACCCTAGCCACAGAGACAACTAAAGTACATATTGAATCAAATATGCATGTAATTACAAACAGTCTATTACAACCAACCAGGGCGGGGTCTCCACACACCTTTCTCGTTGTTGTTGCGTATCAGGAGAGATCCTCCTCTAACGTCGCCACCGACAAAGAGCTTTCTCTGCGATACCTTGTTGGAGAAGACCTCCAAACTGAAGGCAAACTCGAAGTTGGGCACCCCGCCATCGTGCCAAAACTCTAGGTCAATCTCCGCCTCCACCAGCACTGCCGCAGATGTCATCTTTCGCCGCGGCCATGCGCTCCGCACCTCTAGAAGATACGAACACGTGTGGGGCAGTGGTGGTAAATCCCAACTCGCGGAGGGTTCTTCAAGAAGGCGAGATAAGGTGGTAGATCCCAAATGATTTCCCTTATGTAAGAACTCGGATGGTTTTCTTTGTCACTGTTGTCTCTTGTAATCACAACAGTTTTTGTAGTTGCAATAGACATTAAGCGCTATAGATGATAATACAAGTAATATAAAAGTTAGTTGGCAAAGAATCCACATCTACTGATGATGCTGAACGACCCATGAAACCTTCGATCGCGATCGCGCCGCTATGTAGAGTCATGGGTGACATGTGGTTATTTAATTGGAGGGTTTCGTTTTCACGTGATTGGCGATTTGTGCCCAATCATCCCAAATCAAGGGCAGCAACTCCATGAGCACACAAATTAATGCAAAAATAAAATAAAATAAACATCTAATTACAAATGGTCAAACACGTTCATCCGGGAGGGTGGGGGGCACACACCTTTCTCATTGTCCTCGCGTATGTGGAGAGATCCTCCATCAACGTCGCCACAACGACAACCTATATCTCCAACACCATGTTGAATAAGACCACCAAATTGAAGGCAAAATCGAAGTTGGGCACGTCAGCATCGCGCGATAACTCTAGGTCTCTCTCTGCCTCCAACGGCACCGCCTTAGTCGTCATATTTTCGTCATAGGTCATGGGCTCCGGACTTCTGAAATAGGAAGGACACATATGGCACCAAGCTAGTAAATCACAACCCGCAGAGGGTTCTTAGAGAAGGCGAGAGTAGTAGTCAACCCAGATAATTTTCTTTTTTTGAGGGAACCCAGATGGTTTTCCTTGTCAACATTTTCTCTTGTAATAGCAATAGTTTTTTGTAAATCAATAGCTATTAAATGTTACAGACAGTAATACAAGTAATGGCAACGTAAATTGGCTAATAGTCTACATTTAGGGACGGCGAGGAACGACCCATGAGCCCTTCGATCGTGATTGCGCAGAGTCATGGGTGATATTTGGCTATTTAATTGGAAGATTGTCGTTTTCACGTGATTGGCGATTTATCCGGGGTAGGTTGGTGTTCATCGTGTTTTTCGCTCTCATGGGACCTGTTTATTCGTAGGACGTGGTGGGTCCAAAGTACGTCCTAATGCTTTTTCTGCTAAAAATGGTCCATAGTGTGCGGGAGTCAAACTCAAGACTCTGTCATTGACATTAGCGACACTAGCCATCTGGGATAGCATCGCATTTGGTTCATAATTGAGGTACAATTTTATTTGTACACAAAATCTTTATGGCCAATAATTAAAATCATGTTTAGGAAAAAGTAATGTAGGGTGGAGATTTGATCCCTACTTGCTAGAAACAGGCCAAAGCATCCACCCTTGTGTCCCTAGTGTGAGCTTCCTGCCCTCCTCCCCATCGACGTCCTTTCCATGCTAGAATCCCCCCCCCCCCCCTCACCTCAGGAAAGACGAGCCTGTCCACCCACCTCCACCAAGCATGCACCGACAAAAGGAGAAGACCACATTTGGTTGCGAGAGGGCTCAATGGACTCATACCGCGACAACTCACGTGTCTGTAGAACACACCCTTTCTCCACAAGTCGCATGATAGATGGATAGTAGGGCTAGGTTTTTTTTTCGTTCAAGTGAGAAAAAAGAATGATGAATTTTTGAAAAAAAAAACTTTGCGTGAGAAAATCAGGAATATATTTATTTTATGCAAGTAAAAAAGCACCTAAAGGTAGAATGAGCAAAAAAAACAATGCACGCGAGGACGAAATGAAGGTATCCTGAGAAAGAAACGACTTACCAATTTTCCTTTAATAGTAAAGATTGATTTAGTATTTTAGATGTTGATAGTTTATTCTATAAACTTTATTAAACATATACAAGTTTGATATATGGAAAATATAATATGTAATATTATGCGAAACAGAGTCAATATTATGTATACAGTTTTCCCAGGCCATGCTAGCTAGGGATGGACATGGGAGGGAGAACGTTGTGCAGTCGTCGATTATGCCATAGTTGTATCCCGTTAACAGGTTTGCTCTTTTGCATGACGGCCCACTGAAATTGTGTCCCTTTTCGATGGTCTTCTCTTCTGCGGGAGCTATAGGTCGCACGTACTAATGCCTATCAATGCTCGCCTACAACGTGACTGTTTTGGGCAAGACCAGGACTATAGAGTGCAAAAAAGTAAACATGTGGGTGTTTTAATTGTTTTTTCACTATTTTTGCATTGATTTTTCGTTGTTTTTTTTGTTTTTTCTTTGGTTTTCTTTTGTTGGGTTATTCTTTTTTCTTTTGTTTTTAGACACACGTCTCCATTTTTTCATACACATTGTATATTTTCACATTTTTCAAAAAAGATGAATAACATTTTTAGGATATACGATTCCATGTCTACTATTTTCATAAACATTACATATTTTTATTATACATCTAAAATATTTTTATATACTTTCCATTTTTGAATACATGATTCTCAAACACTCACTTTGGAAAAATATCGAATACATATGATTTTTTTTAAATACGTTGAAACATAATTTCGTGTGATACGGAACATTTTTCTAAAACATATGAACAGTTTTCTACATTGGATAAACATTTTTGTAAATGTCACGAATATTTTGTTTGAAACGTGTGAACATTTTTCTAAATGTAACATACATTTTGTGAAGAATGAAACATGCTTTTAGAATTACACAAACATATATTGTATGGTGTACAAAATTTGAAAAAATATCACATACATTTTTTAAACACTTGAGCATTTTTTGAAATGTCCCATACATTTTTTGAATGGTACATCCATTTTATCAAATTTTGAGCGAACTTTTTGTACACCTCCATTTACATTTTTCGAATGTGTGATGAACACTTTTAAAATAACTACTAAACTGCTACTAATTTATTCTTTGATAAGATATGTACTTAGTACTATTCAAAACGTAAAGGAAAGTAAAAGAAAAAACACACATGACATACACGTGACATATGTGAGACGAGACCATGTGGTTACTGGATCGACCCAATACGAGCTCGCTACAAAGCGACACTTGCGTAGGAGTCTTCTTCTCTTCTCCCCGGCTTTGTGCACGCACGGTTAGACTCGACGGAAGACATGCACATTTCCAATTGAAACACACTTGGAAGCCAGAAACTCATATGTCTGCGCCCCTTCTGTCCTAGAGAGAGAACCGAAGATGATGCAATCTGTTTTCCATGTTCGCAGTCGACCCGCTGGAATTGCCAAAAACACTGAAATGTTGAAAAGTCTGCTTCACAACGAAGTTCATATGGATGAGAAAATGTATAAAAGTCTAGTGACACAAATTGACAAAAACACTGAAACGTTGAGAAGTTTGCTTCTGAATGAATTGACAAAAACGCTGGAATTGACAATGAATTGGATGAGAAAATGGACAAAATCTGCTAACATTCCAAATCAAGCACAACAACCCCAGTGACACACAAATTAATGTATGGCTCGAATCAAATATGCATGTAATTACAAACGTCCAAATACATCCAACCGGGGTGGGGGCTCCACACACCTAGCTCGTTGTCGTCGGGTATGAGGAGAGATCCTCATCCGACATAGCCGTCGGCAACGAGCTCTATCTGCAGTACCTTATTGGAGAAGATCTCTCAACTGAAGGCGAACTCAAAGTTGGGCACCCGCTGCCGTTCCAGAACTCTTGGTCAATCTTCGCCTCCACTGACACTATCACAGTTGTCATCTTTCGCCACCGGACATGTACTCCACTCCTCTAGAAGAAGACATATGCATGTGGGACCATGATGGTAATTCCCAGCTTGCGTAAGGTTCCTTGAGAAGGCGAGATAAGGTGACAGACCCGGATGATTTTCCGTTTATAAAACTCTGATGGTTCTTCATCATAATACTTTTGGTAATTGCAATATCTATTAAATGCTACAAACGATAATACAAGTAACTTGAAAGTTAGTTGTCAAAGAATCCGCATTTACGGATGGCGTCAAACAACCCATCAACCCTTCGACGGTGATCCACCGTTGTGTAGAGTCATGGGGCAGTTGGCTATTTAATGGGAGGGTTGTCATTTTTTCACGTGATTCACGATTTGAATGGGTAAGTACGCATTGACCACATTTCTCTCTCTCATGCGATATGTGTTTTTCCGTAAGACATTGTGGATCCAGAGTCCGTTCTATTTTTTTGCCAAAAATAGATGCAAGTGTTAGAGTTGCACTCAACACTCTATTATTGAGCAAAAACAAAATTAGAAAAATCATCCCAAATCAAACGCAACAATTCCACAAGCACACAAATTAATGCCTAAATTACATCAAATATGAATCTAATTACAAACGGTCAAACACATCCATCCCTAGGGGAAGGGCATGTACCTTTCTTGTTGTCGTCTTGTATGAGGAGAGATCCTCCTCGGATATCTGCGCAAAAAAGACCTCTGTCTCCAGCACCATGTTGGAGAAGACCTCCGAATTGAAGGCAAACTTGAAGTTGGGCATCTCACCGCTGCACGATAACTCTAGGTCCATCTCCGCCTCCGGAAGCACCACTGCAGTCATCATCTTTTTGCCAACGGCCATGCACTCTACACCTCTAAAATAGGAAGGACACATATGGGACCGTGCCAGTAAATCCCACCTCACAAAGGGTTCTTCGAGAAGGCGAGAGTAGTTAGTCAACCCAAATGATTTTCCATTTTTGAGGGAACCCGGATGGTTTTCCTTGTTACCGTTTTCTCTTGTAATAGCAATAGTTTCTGTAACTGCAATAGCTATTAAATACTACAGACAGTAATACAAGTAACGCCAAAGTAAATTTGCAAACAATATGCATTACGGGACGACGTTGAACGACCCGTGAGCCCTTCTCTCACAAGCGCGCGGTTGTGTCGAGTCATTGGTGACATTTCTCAGGTTGTCGTTTTCATGTGATTGACGATTTGTGTGGGGTAGGTCAATGTTGATCGTGCATTTCTGTCTCGCATGTGATCGGTTTATTCATAGGACCTGGTGGGTTCAAAGTATGTCCTAATGTTTTTTCTGCCAAAAATGGTCAAGAATATGTCCTAATGTCTTTTCTGCCAAAAATGGTCCAAAATACGTTCTACTATTTCTTTCCCAATAGATCAAGCAAGTGCGGCAGTCGAACTCAAAACTTCGACATTGCGATAGTGGCACTAGCCATCTGGGAGAGCACCACGTTTGGACATAATTGAGATACAACTTTATTTCTTTGCATAAGCTATATGACAAAAAATAAAAATCATGTTTACGCAAAGTAATGTAGAGTGAAGATTTGATCCTTGTTTTTAAAAACAGGCCAAATCATCCACCTTGGTCTCCCTAGTCTGGTCTTCCTGCCTCCTCCCAATCGACGTCCTCACCGTGCTAGAATCCCCCCTCCGAGAAAGTCGAGCCCATCCACCTCCCACATGGACGCGTCGGGCGAGGAGAAGACCACATGTGCTAGCGGGAGGGCATAAGTGACTTGTGCTGGCAGGACTCGTGCATCTCTGTGGAATATGCCTTGCCTCCGCAAGTCATGCGAGGGTTAGTTTTTTTTCGTTCGAGTGAGGAAAAAGAATGAGAAATTTTCAAAAAAAGGAGGCGTCGTTTGCATAGTTTTAGATGTTGACAGTTTACCCCATAAAATTGATCAAACATATACTTACTTGATTTTTGGAAAACATTATATGTAATATTTTGTGAAACAGACGAAATATTATACACACATATTCCTGACGCCATTCTAGGGATGGACAGAGGTGGGAGAACGTTATGCAGTCATCGACTAGGCCATACTTGTATCATGCGAGGGTTGTGCATAAGCAAGGTTGGTCTTCTACACCGAGGGTATTTTAATTGGTTTTTTCACTGTTTTTGCATCGGTTATCTTTGGTTTCTTTTTTTCTTTATTTTTAATTTTTTACTTTGATTTTGTTTTTTTTTTCTTTCGTTGGGTTTTTTTATTTTTCTAGGCACATGTATATTTTTACACATTGTACATGTTTCACATACATCAAAAATATTTTATAAATGTTTAACATTTTATGAATACGTGCAAATTATTTTTTCATATACACGTTGAAATATACTTTCGTCTGATACCAATATTTTTTTTAAAACTATACGAAACCATTTATACATTGGATAAACATTTTTAAATATAAAAATATTTTGTATGAAACATGAGAGTTTTTTTCCTAAATTTAACATGTTTTTGTAGGGTATGAAACATCCTTTGGAATTATACGAACATATTTTCTATGGTGTATAACATTTATATATATCACATACATAGTTTAAACACTTGAACATTTTTTGAAATGTCACATGCATTTTTTTGAATGTTACAAACATTTTCTAAAATTTTGAGTGAACTTTTTTTACACTGCATTTACGTTTTTTGAATGTGTAATGAACACTTCAAAAAAACACTATTTTATTATTTCATAACATATGTATAGAGTATTTTTCAAAATAAAAGGAAAAGTAAAAGCAAGGAAAAATACGCATGACTTATGTATGACGTCTATGGGACGAGACCACATAGTTACTGCGTCTACCCACAATCAAGTCGTTGGACCACATTACGTAGTGGTCCCTTTATTTTTTTCCCAATTGTGTACACGCACGGTTAGACAGTACTGAAGACGTGCACATTTCTAATGGAGACGCACATGAAAGCGAGAAACTCATATGTCCTATCCCTTCTGTCCTAGCGAGAGAACCGAAGGGGGACTTAGTCGTTCTTCCCCCGTTCGCCATTGGCCTGCTGGAATTGAAACAAACACTGAAACATTTACGAGTTTGCTTCGTACAGAATTTCATATGAAACACATGAATATATGAGAAAACAAAACAAACCCACCAACATTCCAAATCAAACGCAACAACCCCAGTCGCACATGAATTAATATATGAATTGAATCAAATATGCATGTAACTACAAACAGTCAAATACAACCAACCGTGGCGGGGGATCCACACACCTTTCTAGTTGTTGTCGCGTATCAGGAGAGATACCTCTCCAACGTCTTCATCGGCAACGAGCTCTCTCTGAAACACCTTGTTGGAGAAGACCTCTGAACTGAAGAAAAACTAGAAGTTGGACGCCCCGCTGCCATGCCAGAACTCTAGGTCAATCTCCGCCTCCACCGGCGCTGCCGCACTCGTCATCTTTCGATGGTGCCCATGTGCTCCACACCTCTAGAAGAGGACGGACGTGTGTGGTACAGTGGCTATAAATCCCAACTCACGGAGGGTTCTTCGAGAAGGCGACATAAGGTGGTAGACCCCGGATGATTTCCCTTTTTAGAACCCGGATGGTTTTCTTCGTCACCTTTGTCTCTTGTAATCACAATAGTTTTTGTAATTGCAATAGCCATTAAACGCTACAGATGATAGTACAAGTACTGACAAAGTTAGTTGGCGAACAATCCACATCTAGTGACATGTCGAACGAGCCATGAGCACTTCGATCATGATGGCGCCACTATGTAGAGTCATGGGTGACTGGTGGTTATTTAAGAGTTTGCCATTTTTACGTGATTAACGAGTTGAGCGGGGCAAGTGGGCGTTCACCATATTTCTCTCTCTAACGGGATATATTTTTCGTAAGAATGTTGTATCCAGAGTACGCCCTACTATTTTTTTTGCTAAAAATAGATGCAAGTGTCAGAGTCAACCTCAACACTCTGTCATTGAGACAAAGCGAAATTAGCCCAATCATCCCAAACCAAGCGTAACAAGTCCATACGCACAGGAGTTAATGCCTAAATCAAATCAAATATGCATATAATTACAAACAGACAAACGAGTTCAACCTGGAGTGAGGGATCCACACACCTTTCTCGTTGTTGTCGTGTATGAGGAAAGACCCGTTGGAAATATGTCCTAAAGGCAGTAATATTGCATTATTATATTTTCATACTTATAATTAAAAGTTTATATTCTATGCTATAACTACTATGATCCTGGAATATACGATTCAGTGGAAAACTCATATGCACGTGTGGAATAATAAACAGTAAAATAAGATTTCTTGTCTCGCCTCTAAGACTAGCTCAAGTATCGTTGGTGATCACGTTTTCTGGATCTTAGAATATCGCTAAGTGTAACGATGATCCTAAAACAACATTGAGAGTGTGATGTTAAAAGAACGATCATATTGAATCGACCCAAACTTGTTTGTTATACTTTGATATAATATCATCTGAAATCAATTGTTATAACACGGAGTGTTAACATGTGTTTTATATTCCTTAGACCATAAGAGTATCGTAGTCACTTCTTACCGTACGATAAACTTTGGGGTTGCTTAAAGGTCATATGTGACTAGGTGAGCATAACGACAGCTTACAGGTTGTCAGAAAGTTTGACAAGGGACTAGATAGCTCAAGAGTGGGATTTGCTCCTTCGAAGATGAAGAGATACTCTTAGGACCCTCTCAGTATGACGACATCCATCATCGTCTGGCCAGACACAGGTGACTATGTCACGGGGATGCCGGAACACATCAACGAGAAAGAAGAACAAAACCGGTAACAAGAATAACGGTATAGTGAGCATGTGAATGACCCAAGAAGATACCGATGCTTCTCGAGTCTTGTAAAGTATCGCGAAGCAAAGGTAATGTCACATGGTAACCAAAGATTCACTCAAATATCATTCGTGTACCCATAGGGATCGATATGGACGTCCACGGTTCCACTAATGGTCATTGAACGAAGGGGTTTCGTTCATGTCTATGAGTTACCGAACCTACAGGGTCACAAAATTAAGGTAATCACGATCTATTGAGTGTTAGTAGGATGAGAGTATAGAGAATTTATTTGTGGAATTGTTTCAATAATATTCAAAATGGTTTCGAGAGAAACCTAAAGCCTTTTGGGGTCACCGGAAGGGTTTTAGTGAGTATCGGGTAATACCGGGCATTACTGATAAATAATATATAGGTGAAAAATGTTTTCGGGGCTTTTAAATTATATATAAAAGGGTCTAATATTTACTAACATAATCTTATATTTAATTTAATATCAACGGGTCTTAAAAGGCCAAGAGGTGGAGAACTACTTGGGCCACTTGGGCCTAAATAGGTGGAGGCGCCCCAATCTCCTTTTAGAAGTAAGGAGAGGCCGAATTGGAGGGGATTACCCCTCCTAGTCCGGCCAAAGGGAGGGGTTTTCCTCCCTTGTGGCGCCCCCTCTCCCCCTCCCTCCAACCTATATCTACTTGAAGACTTTGGTCCTTTGTATACACAAGTTTTGGAGCCTCCTCTAGTTCTTCTAGTTCTAATTTTAGTTGGTCCTAGTTGACTAATTAGAGTTAGGTCTAGTTTCTCTAATCCTCATAATTAGAAGCCCAGTGTTTTTCTAATCTCATCTCTCTAATTCTCCGGCGACAATTAGCTCTGGACGGCGAAGCACTGCCAGATCGTGAAGACCGTATGCTTGCAACCAAGTAGAGAGGTCGTGCTTTCGGTCTTCGGTTCGAGGGATCGTTCATCTACGGTTCGAGCGACTCCAAGTACGATCTACATTGTCACCCTCTTCTTCGTTGCAACTCGGTGACGGTAATGATCATGATCCCAACTGTTATTGTACCTTCATAGTGTTCCTGGTTGATCGTAGGACGATTTTTTTGTTTTCTACTATGTTTCCCAACAAGATCCTCCCCTGGCGTCGCTGCGATGACAACCTCTGTCACTACAAAATCTTGGCTATTTTGTGACGTTTCACTTGTGTCACGTAAGTTCATCACCAAGGCGGACCCGCAAACCTCCCGCATTCGTCCAGACCGTGGAAGCCATCAAACGTGGGCATGTATCGGTCCGCTGGGCGGTCCAGGCATGTTTTCTCCTACAAATTGGAGATAAACGTGGGAAGCTTTGCGGGAGTCCGGATACCCGAAACGTAGGACTCCGACACCCCCGGCCCACCCAATCCTTCCGCTCTGCCCCTTCTCCCCCTTGCTTTGCATCCGCACCCTCCACCTCTGCCGCCATTGTTGTAACTTTCTGGCCGCCACATAGGCATTGCCGGCCGTCCGCAACTAGCACCGACGCGCCCGCTCGTCTTTATGATGACATTGCCCACCCTGGTGCCGTTTGTACCCAGGTACACTCCGTCCCCCTGTCGATGACCTCCATGGCGAACACCACGCCTGACAGGTGTTCGGTCAAATGCCATAGAGCTTATTTTCAAAAGCTATGTCGTTTTTTAGCGTACGGAGGATGGTGAGCTACTTGACCATGGAGAATGAGTTGTTGTGTGACGCGTGGTTTGTTGTATCCACGGATTTCATAGGCAGAAGCAAAGGGGAGGCCTTCAGGCAGCAATTGCATGAAATGTTTCACGCACGAAAGCACATTGAGCCCTATGACATGTACATCATTCAAACACTCATCGTGAATTCGTTGTCGTATCACTGGCACACTATCCAAATCAGCATCACCAAATTTTACGACGTGGTTCATTAGCTGGAGGCAAAGTAAACATTGCACACGATAGAGGAAAAGATCTTAAGTTTTCAAAGCCCCGCTACAGCAACGAGCCGAGCCGCCCGTGTCCGTATCCCCGAAACGGCAGATCCAAGCCGCGCCCATTCCATCCCTGCCGAGGACACAACGCGCAACCCCGCAGCCAGTCCCCCATCCCTTCATGCCGCCGCTGACAATCCGCGCCTCCGTCGTCGGCTGCTGCCGCGGCGTTGCCACGCCTAGTGCACGCGCCCCGCCACCAAGCGCCGAACGGGGGAAGGAAGAACGGCCCTCCGCTGCCGATGCTCAAACACTTCACAAATCCGTCGACATTCGAAGGACGAACGAAAAGAAAAAGGGGCAATCCGTGTGAGCATTGGGACGGATGAGCTGGTAGCAATGCAAGCGCGGAAAACCTGAACCGCCGAACCACAGACTCGCATCAAAGATTCAAGATTCAGCAAGTGTGAGGACACCAAGAGCATCTCCAGCCGCGCCCCCAACAGGCCCCAGGCCCCTTTTTCTGCCGGTGCTAAAAAATTGGCCCAGTCACGCCCCCAGGACCTCGTTTTCCGCCAGTTTGGTTCAAAATTGGCGCCGGCGGACCCCAGGCCGAACCCAGCGCGCTGGGGGGCGCCTGGCGGCTCCGGGGGAAAGAAATTTGGCGCGAAAATAAACCGCGCCAAATTCTTCCCGCGTGGACCCGCCGAGTCAGCGAGACCGGGCGCCCCGAGAACCTTCGCCCTCCCTCGTCGCCTTGGCTCCCGCGCGTCCGCCATTTCCCGCCATGTGTTCGCACCACTACCGCCCTTTCCTGTCTATAAAAGTCACACCTCTCGCCGCCGCACGCCACACACTCGCCTCCGTCTTCCTTCTCTCACTCGCCGTCGCCGGAAACCCCCTCCCCCGAAGAAACTTCCCTCCCCTCTCCCCCGATGGCCGAGAGGTTCCCCGGAGATGGAGCGGCTGCCAACGACTTCGGCCGCCGCTCGTTGCACGAGTGGGAGGCCTACGCCCTCCACGAGGCTGACTACCCGGCGCTGCCAGACATGCGCGCGCCGAGCGCCTGGAGGCTGAGCGCCGGCGGTGTCCCCGTCCCCCCTCCGCCGTCTGCCACAGAACGCTGCGTCGAGATCGCGCGGATCCGGGCGTCCCTGCCGGAGGAGGTGCGAAACCAAGAGAGGTACGCCGGCGACAACACCCCATTCTGGACGGCGTACTTTGAGCGCCGCCACGCCGAGCAGCTCGCCTCCACCAATGGGGTCCAGGTTCCAAGGGGGTGCCACAACTCCGCGGCCACCGCCGGTGGTGGGGCGTCCCTGGGCGCACGCTCCACGCCGTCCTCGAGCACATCGAGGGTGGCAACGTGCCGCCGCTGGAGTATCCGACAGCGCCCTCATTCTCGCGCCGGAGCGGCACCTCGTGGCTGCCGAGGCGAATGGCAGCGTCCTCCTCCTCATCCTCCTCCCGCTCCTCCGATACGGCGACGATGCCGCTCGCCACCTTGAAGGCCGAGCCCCAGGAGACGCCGGAGCGTCGTCGCAGTCGCGGCGGCAACCTCGTGATAAACGAGGGCTGCCAAACATCGCCTTTCTGCGGCCACCTTCGCCTCGTCAGGCCGAGGAAGGAGCCGGCGACGCCGGTGGCCGTCAAGCAGGAGCATGTCGAGATGGCCGCCGACCTCGACACCGGCCTGAAATGGTCACGCGACGATTACGTCCGGGAGGAGATGGCGCGCCAGCGCCACGCTCTGGAGGAGATCGCCGAGCGGCACCGCCGCGAAGAGGCCGGCGTCATCGTTCTCTCCGACGACAAGGAGGAGGAGGCGCCGGCTGCCCCCCACCCGCATCGGCGACGCAGGGCAGGGTTGCAGCAGGGACGGCGGAGCGCAGGACGGTGACGGCAACGACGGCGGCGACGACGACGACGATGACGACGCCGACTACATCGCCTTCTACCAGCTGCTCGGCATGAACTAGGCTAGGGGCGGCAGAACGGCGGAGGCGGCGGCGTAGTTTAGTACCTTTTTTGATGTATTTTGTTTAAGTTTGCACAAATTTCAATGAATTCGCCTTAGGTTTGTCCAATTCGCCTAAGTTTGTACAAATTTGAATGATTTTCGTATGGAAAAACGGCGTCTGGGGGCGACTTTTGAGGGGGGGGGGGGGGGGGGGGGGGGGCTGGGAACCCGAACCCCACCAGGCCGATTTTAGTGCCGGTTCGGCCCGAAACGGTGCTATTTCAGGCTCTTGAGGGGCCGCACGGCTGGAGATGCTCTAACATTTAGAAAAGAAAAACACTATAGTAATCTTCTATTATATTATTAAGACGATAGAAAACTAGCGGTCAAGATTTATTACTACTCTAGAGTTAAGATATTTGAACGGCCTAGATTCATCCGCATATTTGCTACAGCCCACACAGAAAAAATAAATCGGTGACCTGTACATGGCCAAGACAAAATACAGCGTGACTTTGGGAAGACAAACAAATAAAAAGTAGAGATACACACGGACTCGTGCCAGATTCAACAGATTCCGGCAAGCATACGCATGCATCCTGACGCGGTCAAACACATATAGGCTCTGTCTACATAGGTTAAATAATCTCATCCATTAACTTTTACATATAAACGGCTGCGATTTTAAATTGTAAACATTAAATACAAATATTGTATATGCATTGTTCGGCAAATATAACGTCTGTCACGTGCAACCACTATCACATACATGTGAAGGACATCACGTTGTGGCGTTTGTGGAAAAAAACAATTAATGAATTTCAGTTAGGATTTTATTATTGGAAAGAATAAAAAAGGCAGGCACGCTAGACATACCATGAGAAGGACGTTACCTTGTGGTGACGTGGAAAGAGAAAAAACTATTCAATTTCGGTTAGGATTGTATAATCGGAGAGAGACAAAAAGCAGGCACGCTTCCACATATACCTGAACCAATCTCATGTGCGTGTACATAGCTAGAGGAAAGTTTATTGGAAGTCTATTGCCCTAATAAAAGGGACGTGCAATTGGCATAGCAAACGGTTACACAACGCAGCCTTAATCAGGCGCTATTTCGATTGATCGATCGATATTGCTTACACTGACATCACTTATGATACGAGAAAAAAAATTATGCAGAAAATCAATTTTTCATTTTCTCCGCGGCTTTGCCCTATCACAACTCTAAATTAGGCGATTCAGTTTTGATAAATTCCACACGTGCAAATGAACGAAATTTCTTGGCTTTAAGATGACATTATCTTTACTTAAAACATTAAAAATGTATAAAATTATCGCATAGAATATTTTAAATAAGAACATAATGAATTAGACTGTGATGTATAAAAGGGCTATTATATTATTAAGACGATAGAAAACTAGCGGTCAAGATTTATTACTCTAGAGTTAAGATATTTGAACGGCCTAGATTCGTCCGCATATTTGCTACAGCCCACACAGAAAAAATAAATCGGTGACCTCACTAGTAGAAAACAGGGCTTTGGTCCAGGCCGGGCCAGCCCATTAGTCCCGGTTCAGTCACGAACCGGGACCAATGGGATCAACGGTCCCGGTTCGTGAGGCCAGGGGGCCGGCCGGGCCTCGTGGGGCATTGGTCCCGGTTCGTCTGGACCCTTTAGTCCCGGTTCCAGACACGAACCGGGACCAATGTGCCTCGCTCCTGGCCCACAACCATTGGTCCCGGTTTGTGGCTGGAACCGGGACTAAAGGTGACCCCTTTTGTCCCGGTTCCAGCCACGAACCGGGACCAATGCGCCTCGCTCCTGGCCCACAACCATTGGTCCCGGTTTGTGGCTGGAACCGGGACCAATGGTTGGCCTATATATAGCCCCCGCCCGCGAGCAGAGCAATGCATTGCTCTGTTTTTTTGCCCGGCCGTGGGAGAGCTTTTGTGGTGCTCTAGCTCACCTCCTATGCACATGAGGTGTTCGATGAAATGCCCGAGCCACACTTAAGCTTTCTCCTCTCGAAGCTCCTTGTCCAAGCTCCATTTTCCTCAAGATTTGTCTAGGTTTGGCGGTCCGTCCTGTCCCGTCCCCGTCCTCACCGCCGTCGATCGCCCGCGCCCATCTCGGCGCCGGCAACACCGTGGTTAGCCTCTTCTTCTTATCTTCTTTCTAAAAGAAAAAAGTTCTTATTTGTGTGTTTTAATTAGATGCTCTAGAGAGTTATATGTTGTTCAATAATAAGAACTATATAACGCACGCAGATGAACCGACAATGGATGTACGGTGACCGACGCACCTCCGAGTATATTAAGGGCCTGCATAATTTTCTCGAAGCGGCTGAGGCAAACAAGCAGAATGGTTTTATGCATTGTCCATGTACTGTCTGTGAGAATACGAAGGCTTTCTCCAACTCTAAAACCCTTCACTTCCACCTGCTTGAGAAGGGTTTTATGCCACACTATAATGTTTGGACCAAGCACGGAGAAAGAGGGGTTATGATGGAAGACAACGAAGAAGAAGAGGATGATGACAACTACCCGCCCCCTGAATACGGTGATGCTGCAATGGGGGAAGCTGAAGATCAAGAGGAACCAGACGATGTGCCCGATGATGATCTTCGCCGGGTCATTGTTGATGCACAGAGAGAATGCGAAAGTGAAAGGGAGAAGTGGAAGTTCGATCGCATGTTAGAGGATCACAAAAAAGGGTTGTACCCAAATTGCGAAGATGACAACAGAAAGCTGGGTACCACACTGGAATTGCTGCAATGGAAGGCAGACAATGGTGTATCTGACAAGGGATTTAGTTCGCTACTGAAAAGAATGAAGAAGAAGCTTTCAAAGGATAACGAATTGCCCGGCAGTACGTACAAAGCAAAGAAGGTTCTATGCCCTCTAGGATTGGAGGTGCAGAAGATACATGCATGCCCTAATGACTGCATCCTCTACCGCGGTGAGTACGAGGATTTGAACGCATGCCCGGTATGCGGTGCATTGCGGTATAAGATCAGACGAGATGACCCTGGTGATGTTGAGGGCGAGCGCCCCAGGAAGAGGGTTCCTGCCAAGGTGATGTGGTATGCTCCTATAATACCACGGCTGAAACGTCTGTTCAGAAACAAAGAGCATGCCAAGTTGATGCGATGGCACAAAGAAGACCGTAAGAAAGACGGGAAGTTGAGAGCACCCGCTGACGGGTCGCAGTGGAGAAAAATCGAGAGAAGGTGGGGGAACTTTGCAGGTGACGCAAGGAACGTATGGTTTGGTTTAAGTGCAGATGGCATTAATCCTTTTGGGGAGCAGAGCAACAATCATAGCACCTGGCCCGTGACTCTATGTATCTATAACCTTCCTCCTTGGTTGTGCATGAAGCGGAAGTTCATTATGATGCCAGTGCTCATCCAAGGCCCTAAGCAACCCGGCAATGACATTGATGTGTACCTAAGGCCATTAGTTGAAGAACTTTTACAGCTGTGGAATGGAGAAGGTGTACGTGTGTGGGATGAGCACAAACAGGAGGAATTTGACCTACATGCGTTGCTGTTTGTAACCATCAACGATTGGCCTGCTCTCAGTAACCTTTCAGGACAGACAAACAAGGGATACCACGCATGCACACACTGTTTAGATGACACCGACAGTATATATTTGGACAAATGCAGGAAGAATGTGTACCTGGGGCATCGTCGATTTCTTCCGACCAACCATCAATGTCGAAAGAAAGGAAAGCATTTCATAGGTGAGGCAGATCACCGGAAGAAGCCCGCCCTCCGTACTGGTGATCACATACTTGATATGGTCAATGATTTACAAGTAATCTTTGGAAAGGGTCCTGGCGGACTATCTGTTCCGATTGACGATGCGGGACGCGCACCCATGTGGAAGAAGAAATCTATATTTTGGGACCTACCCTATTGGAAAGACCTAGAGGTCCGCTCTGCAATCGACGTGATGCACGTGACGAAGAATCTTTGCGTGAACCTGCTAGGCTTCTTGGGAGTGTATGGGAAGACAAAAGATACACCGGAGGCACGGGAGGAACAGCAACGTGTGCATGAAAAAGACGGCATGCATCCAAAGCAGTATGAAGGTCCTGCCAGCTACGCTCTTACCAAAGAAGAGAAGGAAATCTTCTTTGAATGCCTGCTCAGTATGAAGGTCCCGTCTGGCTTCTCGTCGAATATAAAGGGAATAATAAATATGGCAGAGAAAAAGTTCCAGAACCTAAAGTCTCATGACTGCCACGTGATTATGACACAACTACTTCCGGTTGCATTGAGGGGGCTTCTACCGGAAAACGTTCGATTAGCCATTGTGAAGCTATGTGCATTCCTCAATGCAATCTCTCAGAAGGTGATCGATCCAGAAATCCTGTCAAGGTTAAGGAATGATTTGGTGCAATGTCTTGTTAGTTTCGAGCTGGTGTTCCCACCATCTTTCTTCAATATCATGACGCACGTCCTAGTTCATCTAGTCGACGAGATTGTCGTTCTGGGCCCTGTATTTCTACACAATATGTTCCCCTTTGAGAGGTTCATGGGAGTCTTAAAGAAATATGTTCGTAACCGCGCTAGGCCAGAAGCAAGCATCTCCATGGGCCATCAAACAGAGGATGTCATTGGGTTTTGTGTTGACTTCATTCCTGACCTTAAGAAGATTGGTCTCCCTCAATCGCGGTATGAGGGGAGACTGACTGGAAAAGGCACGCTAGGAGCGGACTCAATAATATGTAGGGACGGGCATTCTTGGTCTCAAGCACACTACACAGTTCTACAGAATTCTACCTTGGTGACCCCGTATGTCGATGAACACAAGAATATTCTGCGCTCCAAACACCCGGAGCAGTGTGACGACTGGATTACATACGAACACATCAGGACTTTTGGCAGTTGGTTGCAAACACGTCTCATGGGTGACAACACTGTTTCTGATGAGCTGTACTCGTTGGCCAGGGGACCATCTTCGACTGTATTGACTTACAAAGGGTACGAGATAAATGGGAATACATTTTACACGATCGCCCAAGATCAAAAGAGCACCAACCAAAACAGCGGTGTCCGCTTTGATGCAGCAACCAAGAGGGGAAAGGACACATATTATGGTTACATAGTGGACATATGGGAACTTGACTATGGACATGATTTCAAGGTCCCTTTGTTTCAGTGCAAATGGGTCAATCTGTCAGGAGGCGGGGTACAGGTAGACCCACAGTACGGAATGACAACAGTGGATCTCAACAATCTTGGGTACACAGACGAACCATTCGTCCTAGCCAATGATGTGGCGCAGGTTTTCTATGTGAAGGACATGTCTACCAAACCGAGAAAAAGAAAAGATAAGGAAGCGAATACATCATACGATGAGCCAAAGCGCCACATAGTTCTTTCAGGAAAAAGAGACATCGTGGGATTGGAGGGCAAGACAGACATGTCTGAAGATTATGAAAAGTTTCATGAAATTCCTCCCTTCAAAGTCAAGGCTGACCCAAGCACCCTGTTAAACGATGAAGATTATCCATGGTTACGGCGCAATAAGCAAAGGACACAAGCGAAGAAAAAGTGAAGACTTTCTCTCCACAACTATATCATTGCAGTTACATGTGAAGAAATTAAATGCCTTTTGTAACAGATGAGTTTTCGTCCGAAACCCTGATACTTCGAAAGAGATTGTCCGTTTTGTACACGAAGTGCATCCAGTTTTTGCCGTAACCCTCTCAACTTTTTAGCACATGCTATGTGGTCGAAATGAAGATACCATGCCAACTTTCAACCTGTTCAGAGTTCATTTGTAGTGCTTTTCAATTTCAGGGTCATTTAGCTTAAAAAAATCAGTAAATGCATGAAAAATAGGAAATGAAGTCAGAAAGGGTTGAAAATTGATGATGTGGATTTGAATGGTGCATTTTGAACACACAAAAAGTCTGGAGTTCAAATAAGTTCAAAAAAATGAAATCCCTTTGTAACAGATGAGTTTTCGTCCGAAACCCTGATACTTCGAAAGAGATTGTCCATTTTGTACATGAAGTGCATCCAGTTTTTGCCGTAACCCTCTCAACTTTTTAGAACATGCTATGTGGGTGTAATGATGATACCATGCCAACTTTCAACCTTTTCAGAGTTCATTTGAAGTGCTTTTCAATTTCAGGGTCATTTAGCTCAAAGAATGAACTAATAGCAAAAAGAATGTACTAGAAAACCTTTATGAAACCCTAATAGCAAAAATAATGAACTAAAAATAATTAATTAAAAAATTCTGTTATGATCAACTAAAATAAAACTATAATATTCTTCAATAGCAAAAAGAATCAACTAAAAAGCTTTTATAAAACTCTAATAGCAAAAGGAATCAACTAAAAATATTTTATAAACCTCTAGTATTTATGAAACTAAAATTATATAAAATTTATGCAACTAAAGTTATCAAAGTATTTTTTGTTCAAAACATTAATAGCAAAAAGAATTTTCATAAAGAATTTTTTTAGAAACTTTAATAGCAAACTAAAATAACAAAATCTGTTTTTGGTTAAAACAGACATTTAAAATTACCTGAAAATTACCAAATTGAATATAATGATAAAACACAGTAATATTAAATAGCAGGAAAAAGAATCACTCAAAAATCTATTTTTATAGTAAAGTTATTCACAAACTAGTGATTTACACCAATTTAAAAGAATTCAAATTTAAACTATTCAAATTTGGAAACTAATGGCACTAACAGAAAGTTTATAATTTTTGTGACCTAAAAGCAAAAAGAATCACTGAAAAACTGTAAGTAGAAACAAAAGAAAATAAATAAAGCAAAAAAGAAAACAAAAAAAGTAGAAAAAAATTAAAAAAAATGCCGCCTAGTGGGCCACCACGGCCTGAATACGACTAGAAACCCAACCATCTAGTTGGGCCAGGATTCAGGCCCGCAGAAGGCCCACAAGGCCCACAGGCAGAGGTCATGCGATTAGGCCCGTAAGCCTGCTTCTGAGAGGAGCTCGAGAGGGTGTGCGCAGCAGCGCTTATAAACCACTCTCGAGCCCTCTCAGCTAGCGAGGTGGGACTAAACTTTTGGCCCCGGGCAGCACCACCCTTTAGTCCCGGTTGGTGGCACCAACCGGGACCAATGCCCACCTTTGGTCCCGGTTGGTGGCACCAACCGGGACCAATGCCACCCTTTAGTCCCGGTTGGTGCCACCAACCGGGACCAAAGGTCTCTTTTCAGCAGAGACCTTTGGTCCCGGTTGGTGGCACCAACCGGGACTAAAGGAGTGCATTAGTCCCGGTTGGAGACACCAACCGGGACCAATGCTCTGTGTATATAAGCAGGACTTGTGAAAATTTTCATTTTCATCTCGCAGTTCCCCCCGACGACGCCGACCTCCTCGACGCCGCCAGGCTGCCCCGACGCCGTCGCCGTCGCCCGTGCCCGTGCCCCGCCCCCGAGCCCACACCGACGCCGTCCGCCGCCCACGCCGTCGCCGTCCGCCGCCCCCGAGCGCGCCCGGCCGCGACCCTGCGCCCCGACCCGCCCCCACCGTCGCCGTCGTCGCCGGCTCCCTCGTGCGCTGCCCCCGTCGTCGCCCTCGCCAGCCGACGCCGTCGCCGGCTCCCTCGCGCGCCGCCCCCGCCGTCGCCCTCGCCAGCCGACGCCGTCCGCCGCCCCCGAGCGCGCCCGGCCACGCCCCTGCCCCGGCCCGCCCCCACCGTCGCCGACGCCCTCGCCGCCCCCACCGTCGCCGTCGCCGACGCCCTCGCCGCCCCAGCCGTCGCCCTCGCCGGCCGCCCCCGCCGTCGCCCTCGCCGGCCGCCCCCGCTGTGAGCCGCCGCCGCCCCGGCTCTGTTCATATCATTTTTTTGTTCATTTTTTATATGATGAATTTTTTGTTCATATATTTATATAATGTATACATGTATGTGGCTATATGTATGTATGGATGTTCATATATGTATTAATTTTTTTGTTCAGAGCATTTTTTTGTTCATATATGTATTTTTTTTGTTCATCTGTGTATTAATTATTTTTATTCATAGCATTTTTTTGTTCATATATGTATTTTTTTTCATAGCATTTTTTTTCCATGTATATATGTATGTGGCTATGTATGTATAGATGGATAGCATTTTTTTCCATGTATGTATGTCGTTGTCGATATACACCCTCCCCGATAACTTCGACATGAGGGTGGGTCGATATACCCCCTCCCCGATAACATTTTTTTCCTAAGTTACTAAGGTAAAATGTTCAAGCCCCTCTCGATATACCGGGCGACCAACTCTCGAGGCCACCCAAACCCTAGAAAAAAAGCGTTGTCGATATACCCCCTCCCCGATAACATTTTTTTTCTAAGTTACTAAGGTAAAATGTTCACCCCCCTCTCGATATACCGGGCGACCAACTCTCGAGGCCACCCAAACCCTAGAAAAAAGCGTTGTCGATCTCCTACCCCCTCCCGCCCCTACCCGACAATCTCTCGAGGCCACCCAAACCACTAGAAGAAAACTCCGGTAACTTCGACATGAGGGGGGACGTCGATCAACCCCCTCTCGCCCGAACAAGTCTATGTATCATTTTATATCGCGGTGGACATATATCAAAGTTTGATCATATGTCAAAGTTTGAATTTTGACATATGCAACATTTGATCATATATCAAAGTTTGATCATATGTCAAAGTTTGAATTTTGACATAGATTTATCAAGAATGCCCCCATTATGGATGTGCACAAATTGATCCAATTTTTTTCTGATCTCATCTATATATATATTCTTCTATATGTCACGTTGTCTGTGAAAGTATTGAAGAAATCCATGGCTTCATCATTAGCCGGAAGTAACATGCGTATGATGCTACGAAGCTCTTCAAAGTTGTTTTGGAACGGAGTTCCGGATAGAATAATTCACTTTTTGGTACGAATTTCAGCAAAGGCCTTCCAAATAGCGATATTCGGAAGGCTCTTGCTGAACTTCGTACCAAAAAGCTAATTAATTTTCCTATCCGGGACTCCGTTCCAAAACAATTTTGGAGAGCTTCGTACCATTATGCGCCTGTTACTTCCGGCTAATGATGAAGCCATGGTTTTCTTGAATCCTTTGACACTAGACAACGTGACATATAGAAGGGTAGATGAGATCAGGAAAAATATGGACCATTTTCTGCACATTCAGAATGGCGCCATTTTGTTAATTAAATTCCTTAAAGGTTAAAATGAGTTAAAAGTTACTTACTCCCGGTCCGCTCGCCCGACCAACTCTCGAGGCCACCTGTACCCCCTCCCCGATAACTTCGACATGAGGGGGGACGTCGGACATGAGGGGTGAGCGTCGTTGTCGTCTACCCCCTCCCCGATAACTTCGACATGAGGAGGGACGTCGGACATGACATGAGGGGTGAGCGTCGTTGTCGTCTACCCCCTCCGGTAACATAGATAACTCCGGTAACATAGATTTATCAAGAATACCCCCATTATGGATGTGCACAAGTTGATCCAATTTTTTTCTGATCTCATCTATATATATATTCTTCTATATTTGCAGAAACTATGGATCAAAGAGACTTGGAACAAGAACAGTTGTTGGGGGAGATAATCCTCGCCGGAGGTGATGCTGTCTTGTCGTTTCTCAACGACACCGATGGAACAATGGAGGAGGAAGGACATGATCATGATGGCTCCGTAGGTGCTGACTAGCTAATTGATGCATTAATTGTTTTGGTATGTACATATATATATTAACTCTTCTTTCTTCTTTTATAGCCCTCCAGATCGAGCCAAACTTCGGTAACGAGACGAGGCCCAAAGAAGAGGTTGCGCAAGGATGAAAGGTTCACGATCACAACACTCGCGGACGATGGCCTACCGATTGAACCCAAGCGGACCAAGGACGCATTTTCTGCTCAGTGCGAAGCTATTGTTAGGGACAACATCCCGATCAGCATCAAGCAATGGAATAAGCCTAAGGACGACGCCCCTGAAGGTGATTATGTCACCGATAGACAGAAAGATGATCTTTGGACCTTGCTGAAGGCAAATTTCACCCCTACCGCCAGAGGAGGATCCGAATAAGCCCGTTATAGAGCCACTGGTCAAGGCGTGCGCTCTTAAGAAGATGGCAGATCTATTCAGGAGGTGGAAGAAGGAGTTGAAATCAAAGTTTGTCGACAAAGGTGAGACTCCAGAATTCATCGGCCGATTTGAGAAGATAAGAGATCACTGGCCCGCATTTGTGGCCTACAAGACATCAGACAAGAGTAAGAAAATGTCAGAGACAAACAAGAACAACGCTGCAAAGAAGCAGTATCACCATCGCACGGGGTCAGGTGGCTACCTCAAAGCCCGGCCGTTGTGAGACAAAGCTGAGAATGACCTGATTGCTAAAGGGGTCGAACCAGAGACATTGAACTGGCCAGACCGTTCAAGGACTTGGTTCTTCGGGGTTGAGGGAAATTTGGACCCTGAAACAGGGAAGTGCCGTTGGACGGACGAGCAACTTGCAATACCCGTCACGAAGCTTCAGAAGTATATCACCGCAGCGCAGGAAGGGACGTTCATTCCCGACAGAGAGAAGGACGAGCTGACTGAGGCCCTAGGGAATGCTGAGCACCCTGGACGAACACGAGGCACACCAGGCTCCGTTCCGTGGAAGTTTGGGTTTCCCGACGCAGGCGGTTACAGAAGCCGGGAGAGAAAGAGGAAAGCGGAGCTGAGCGACATGCAGAAGATGAGTGCAAGACTACAAAAGCTAGAGGAAGCTGAGAGCCAGCGAGCTGCCGGCCAACTATCTCAGCGGCACGAAGCTACCCCAGAAGCTACCCCGCCATCTCAGCGGAGAAGCAGCGTGGCTTCCACGGAGCCCGTTCAGACTGACTTCACGGAGCCTATCTACCCCGTGGATACTATCACGGAGGCTCAAAATTGCGAGCCTATGACGAAATGCCATAACCTCACTTTCAAGGCGGCTCTCGGCTCTGTTGCACCTCCTCAACCCAACGGAACTTTTCACTGCCTTACGATTCCACATGGCTATGCTGTTGTGATGGTGGATGAAGTAATGGAGGGATTTGAGGAGCTCGAGCTTTACCACTCTACAGGTGAAGGGGAGAATCAGCTGGTTCGTGCTCTGAGGAGTACATGTCTATGGCAGAAGGAGTACATCAAGCTTCCAAACTGGACGCCTCCGCCTCCTCCTCCTCCTCCGGCGAGTCAGGGCACTCCGCCTCCTCCTCCTCCTCCTCCTCCGGCGAGTGATCAGGGCACTCTGCCTCCTTCTCCGGCTCCTCCGACGCGTGAGGGCACTCCGCCTCCTCCTTCGCCTACTCCGGCGCGTCGGAGCACTCCGCCTCCTTCTCCGCCTCCTCAGCAACGACGGAAGAGAGACGCCGCCGCTCCGGCGGCTAGCAGTACAAGCAGAGGCGGGAGGCAATTCAGATACGGTCCATGTCTCAAGCCTGTGGAAAAGTTACCATATGAGAGGACCGAGCAGGAAAACGAGGACATATGTCGTGCCGAAGTGAGGGACCATTTTGCAAAGAAAACTCCACCTCCGAAGGAGAAGCTAGATCCGGTGAAAGTGAAGCGCACTATCGATGCCCTGAAGCGACCACCACCGCGTCCGTCGGATTCCAACTATGACCGCATAATTACTAAGACACATGCTAAAGCGCAGCAGTCGGGAAGTACTTCCAGTGCTGCAAGAGCGAAAAAACGAAGAAGTGGGAAAACAATTCCCCAGCTCGGCGAACAGGAGAAGCAATCGTGCCCCCCGCTCAAGGTGTCTAGCGATATCGCTAATCATCCAGTGCTACTGCCCGGTACCACTCTTGATGATTACCTGCCCGATGATGTACAGTTTGAAACGGCTGAGGTAGTAGACGTCTTTAGATACGAGCACGGGAAGCCTCTCGTCAAACCTGATCATCCTCATCTAACAACGATGATGCAAAAATTGCATGACTGGTACATGGAAACCTGCAGGAAGTCTGGGAAAGACAGTTTGTTAGTCGGAATTAAAAAAGAGCATGACTTCCCTGGAGTCGACGTGCTGCCTGTTGAATTTGTGGAGTTATTTCAATTATACAATCAAAAGGCCCTCGACAAACAACTCATGACTTGCTACTGTCTGTAAGTATTACTTCTATAATTAAGTCTCTAGCTCAGCTCGTTCATTGCATGTATATATAACTATCCTCACTATATTATGCAGATTGAAGATGGTCGAATGCCAAAAAATAGGAATCTTCGACGTTGGGTTCATTAGCCCAAATACCGTAAATGAATGGTCGGTACGAAAGGCGGCTGAAGATACCGAGAACAACTTACTACAAACGTTCCTTAAACATCAAAACAAAAGGGAAATACTCTTTCCTTACAACTTCAAGTGAGTGTTACTGTCTTCTGCATATTCGGTTCCGCTTACTCGTGGTTAAGTAATGTAATTGATGAGTTATGCGTGCGCAGCTTCCACTATATTCTGCTATCCATTAACCTTGACGGGGCATTAGTAACTGTCTTAGACTCGCTCCGTAAAGATCCCAAGTATTATGCGGACATGACTGCAATGCTCCAGAAGTAAGTTCAATCAATACCGGGACCATATCGGCAACTTTCGTTCATTTCCTGATATCAAGTAATCATTTTCTTTGCCTGCCAGGGTTTGGAAAACGTTCACCGCTAAGGTTCCGGGTCTGAAGAAGGAGCTGCGATTTACACACCCCAAAGTAAGTAGTACTAGCTAGTTCCGCGCATCTCTCATTGATTCTAGTTTCATCAATACCATTATCATGCTTGCTTATCAGTTTGATTGAACTCTATTCTCGTAAAGTGCTTGTTGCAGGCACCCAACACTCATTTATGTGGATACTACGTATGCGAGTTCATTCGCTACTATACCTCTGAACGGGCCTCCTCTGAGAAACAATTTGAAGTACGTAAACAATATTCACAATTTTATTTTATATATTACCATCAATTGTGTTGAGTTTCATTCATATATATGTATTGACCCCTTCTTTAAATTAGATCTGGCAGATGCGGGATGAACTCCTACCACATGATCGCATACGAGCAATTCAAGAGGAATTGGCGGGATTCTTTCTTGACCACGTCATACCTGAACAAGGAGAATACCATGTGAAATTGAAATTGTTGTAAGGGATGTTATATATTGTACATATGTAGTAGCGTCGGATAGATATACGAAAACTTGTTGTTCGACCAATCTCTCGGAGAAAGAGAAGTCGATCACTTCTCTCTGTATATGTTCATGACGATCTTATGTACTTAATGGTTCCTTCATTTGCTTACTAGCTAGCGTGTCGAGTTCTCTCTATAGTAGCTAGCGTCGACCAAGCACGGAGAAAAAGAGGACACTTCTCTCTATTAGCTAGCTAACACAATATGAAACCCCTAAATTAATCCTACAAAACGACCTAACCCCCCTCCCTTTAAAAAAAAACAAAACCCCAGCTCCTGACAGATGCCTTTTGGTCCCGGTTGGTGTTACCAACCGGGACTAAAGGTCCTGCCTTTTGGTCCCGGTTGGTGTTACCAACCGGGACTAAAGGTCCTCCTGCCTGGGCTCCCCCCAGCGGCCACGTGGAGGGCCTTTGGTCCCGGTTCGTAAGCGAACCGGGACTAAAGGTTTTGGGCTTTAGTCCCGACCCTTTAGTCCCGGTTCCAGAACCGGGACAAATGGGCCTTACGAACCGGGACAAATGGGCCCTTTTGTACTAGTGCCTGTACATGGCCAAGACAAAATACAGCGTGACTTTGGGAAGACAAACAAATAAAAAGTAGAGATATACACGGACTCGCGCCAGATTCAACAGATTCCGGCAAGCATACTCATGCATCCTGACACGGTCAAACACATATAGGCTCTGTCTACATAGGTTAAATAATAATCTCACCCATTAACTTTTACATATAAACGGCTGCGATTTTAAATTGTAAACATTAAATACAAATATTGTATATGTATTGTTGGGCAAATATAACGTCTGTCACGTGCAACCACTATCACATACATGTGAAGGACATCACGTTGTGGTGTTTGTGGAAAAAAACAATTAATGAATTTCAGTTAGGATTTTATTATTGGAAAGAATAAAAAAGGCAGGCACGCTAGACATACCATGAGAAGGACGTTACCTTGTGGTGACGTGGAAAGAGAAAAAACTATTCAATTTCGGTTAGGATTGTATAATCTTTTTTTTTTGAAGGGATTAGGATTGTATAATCGGAGAGAGAAAAAAAGCAGGCACGCTTCCACATATACCTGAACCAATCTCATGTGCGTGTACATAGCTAGAGGAAAGTTTATTGGAAGTCTATTGCCCTAATAAAAGGGACGTACAATTGGCATAGCAAACGGTTACACAACGCAGCCTTAATCAGGCGCTATTTCGATTGATCGATCGATATTGCTTACACTGACATCACTTATGATACGAGAAAAAAAATTATGCAGAAAATCAATTTTTCATTTTCTCCGCGGCTTTGCCCTATCACAACTCTAAATTAGGCGATTCAGTTTTGATAAATTCCACACGTGCAAATGAACAAAATTTCTTGGCTTTAAGATGACATTATCTTTACTTAAAACATTAAAAATGTATAAAATTATCACATAGAATATTTTAAATAAGAACATAATGAATTAGATTGTGATGTATAAAAGGGCAAAGACATTCTAAAAAATGTTGAGTAAATTAAAATGGAAAATAATAATTTTTCTTTACACAACTTCTAGATGAATTCCAAAATAGAATTATACAATGTCCAAAAGTAGCTAACGTTGTTGGATTTATATATAAAAATAGAAATAGCAAGTTTTCAATGCATAGCATACAATGTAGTGTGGGTTTTAAATGTTAAGATAATATGGTGGGAGAAGTGGAAGAAGTGGTTAACGAGAGTACTATAGAGACAGATTGGCGCATACATTAATCAATTGTCACTAGCAGAGTTCAAGATGGTGAGACACGATAAGCGAAGAAGCTGGATCAGAAGAATTACAACTTTTAAAAGGAACGCATACACATCACATGAAAGATATTCGGTGTGGAAAAACGACATACAGATGCAAACATATTACTTGCGCAAGTGAGCATATTATGTGACAAAAAATGATTTTCCAGGTAAAATAACAGAGATAAGAAATAATTTTTTTTGAAGTGTAACAAGTCATATTGATCATGTTAACAATATGTAGACGCTAAATAAGGAAAAACTGTATCAAAAGTGAGTGAGATAATGTTTTTAGCAACTTTCGATTAATACACATACAACAACAATTAAATTTCTTAGGCTGTTACGAAAATGGAAAATTTAATAAGGTGAGCATGTGCGAAAGCATGCATCCGAGACTTGATCTTGCACCAATTGTAAGTGCAACTACAAAACTCAAAGCGAAGAAGCTGGTGGAAGAAAACAACTTTGGGTTTAGATATGAGCCATCAATGTTATTTTCAATCATCATTAGAAAATTCTCAACTCTTCGGTTTGAATATATGCACCAATGAATAAAGAAGAAGGATTAATGAAACAAAAGAGAAACTAATATGAAACTATATGGTCTCACTTGCACACTAAGGACTACAATACATCAGTCCTCTATTGGCAACTGTAAATATGTGAAAAGTACATATAAAACTATATAACAAATTTAGCCGTGCAAATGCACGAGTCACGAGATAGTTTGATATATTAATTCTAAAAAAACTGGTTTCAGTATGTATGTACTACCAAGTCTGAAGATGGCTAAATTACAAAACACCAACGACAAAAAATTCCAGTTTTAATATGTGCGTATTATTCAACTTAGTAATAGATTCTCGAAATTATTTTGGAACAACAAAAAATAGTTATATATCTAATGTTGGATGAAAATATGAATAAGCATGCTTCTTGCATGTATTACTTTGGTTTAACCAAAAGAAGGAATGTCCTGGAAAATATAGATTCATTTAGAACTTTTCAACACAGTGCGTCTTATAACCCACGCATTGACGCGACAACATTTTTGGAAGAAAAGACTATATCAAATGGAACAATATGCATTGGTCTAGCCGCGCAAATGCGCGGGTTACCCCGCTAGTTCAGGCAACAAACTCACTTTCCCAGCACAGAGACCATCCACACAAGCATAACATTCTAAACCATGACACCAACATACAAAAGTCAGCACACGCGCGCGCGCGCACACACACATGTTATTACTGACTTGCAGTAGCAACCGATCAACAACAACACATGATTCAGGGTACCCCGTACAATGCCCAGGGATCAAACTTCCTGGCTGCAGCCGCAGCTCACAGTATCACATGCAGGGCTCAACACACCCCTAACTTTGCTGAGTGAGATACCATCAGGTCTATAATTCAGGCTGCTCCACCACAGTCAGATCAACTCTCAGATGCAGCACGCCGTCGATGAAAAGGCTGTCGTCCGCAATGAACATCAGCCATGGAACTCCAAGAAGATCATCGCATCCCTCCAACAAATGACCGCTGAATGTGTGCCTACCGCCGTACTTGGTCAAGAATTTTCCTGACGATCTTGTCCTTGCAGCAAACTCAATATCGAAACACAACGACTCTGAAATATAATTTCCATATATCCCTAACCAGAGGCCAAAGCTGTACAACTTTGTCTGCTCATCCATTTCACATTTTGCCATGAGATAGAATTTCTGATCTGCGAGATGAAACCAGTCCGAGAATATAACTCCTGATGGGAAGAATCGGGAGCACTCGTCGCGCTTTAGATCCATGTAAACTATAACCTGTGGGTAAGGTCGATCAAACGCAACCGTTTTCACATGTATGTACCCGTAAGTTCGCTCAGCAGATTGCCAGTCGAGAGTTGATACATCTTCTGCAAGAGCATCTTCCATCTGGGTTGGGTAAGCTTTGTGGAGAAGTACCTCAGTGATGCGCTTAGTTACTTGCTCATGGTCAATGTCATCATCAGTGCATGCTAGGATCTCCTGAAGTGCCGCACATGTCATATGACTGAAGCGTACCAGCGGAAGTAAACGACGGCTCAAAATCCCGCGCCTTTCCTCGGGCTCTAGGTATCGCGCACGGGCCCACTTGAGGAAGAAGTTATATACCTCATCTTCAGATGCTATATGTAGGTCAGTGCTCGAAAATATGGCCTCGATTCCAGAAAGAGAGATGTTCATCACTTCTTCAAACCTGAAATGAGACAAACCATGCCATGAGTACACTTCATGCACAATACAATGGCATCAATGCCTACATTTTCTCCGAAATGAAAAAAAAAATTGCTCCATCAAATGGGGATCACTCACGTGTGTAAATTCTTGTATTTCTCGGCAAGGAATTCCTTGGCTGCATCTACCACACTCTGAACTTCAGCAGCCATTGAAAGGGAGCATGGATGGTCTAGGTATAGCAGTGCAGATTCTGTGGTCATAGGCAGGCTTCTGAGCAACTGACTGCAGTATCTCATGCAAGAAAGAACCTCAAATTTGTCGGCAGCCATTAAGATGTCGAGCACAAGAGTGGGCTCAATTGTTGTCAACTTTCCACTGTACATGAAGCTTAAAAGCTCCATAAAGGCATTTTCCTCTGTTCCAAGTAGAATGAAAACAGAAAAAAACATAAGAGAGCAGCTCAATAAATAAGCAAAAAAATGACACTCTTTTTGTAGCCTAAATAATTTTCAAAGTTGACTATTGACTTACAGTATTGACAAACGCTCCCTGGGAGATTAACGTTTTTCCAATCACGGAAAATTTATATGTATACTACTACAGAAAACGTACGAGTTGGGAGGAATCCAAGCGATCTCAACCATTCAATACAATCATATCCAATGGCTGATAAATTACGTTTGACCTGGCAAATGACCTCATAATTGCATATAAAAAGTAAACTTAAGAGAGAGTTCCCTGCTTAAGAGTGAGTTAATGAATCCACGAATCGCCCACATCGATGACTAAAAGAGACGACACATATCATTGGATATTTAGAAAGTGTATGGTACATGCAATATATACAGTGTGCATGCTGAATTACCAGTATAATTAAGTGCATAAACTATAAAATGCTACAAATGCCCAAGACCACAGACAGGTGACTGGCATGGTGCCCACCTTATTGACAAGGGGGTGTCCATTTTGCAATATGCTGATGATACAATCATCCTGATGCAAGACAGCATAGAGAAAGTAAGGAATATGAAATTAATATTATTATATATGTTTGAACAAATGTCAGGGTTGAAGTAAACTTTTGAGAAGAGTGAAATCCTTATGGTGATGCATGATGATGATAAGGGGACCCTATATGCTGATATGTTGAATTGCCAGTATGGCTCTTGGCCAATCTATACGAACCCTGGTGTCGCCGGCCCAACCTCTCCCCTCCCTCGCCGCCGCCGAAACGCGCCGCTGGGAAATGCCCGGCCAGCGCCGGTAGCGGTGGGGCCTTCTCCCCCTTCCTCGCGGTGTGGGTTGGCGCGAGGCAGCTCCATGAAGCGGGAGCGCGTGGTTCTGCAGGGCGGCGCGGCTCAGCGGTAGCCAGGCGATGGCGTCCTGGTGCGACGGCGCGGGTGGCACCTCAAGGGTGCGGCGGAGGATGCCTGCGTGGGTGGCGGCGGTGGGCGCCCCGACCCAGATTTGGATTGGGCGTGTCCTCCTGCGAGCGGCACTCGGGCGGTGCGGGCTGAGGCGGCGCAGGCCAGTTGTCGTCGATGGTCGTGCTGCTGGTGGCGGTTGGCATGGGGGCGCGCCTAGTGGGATGGCCGCCTGCGGTTGTGGTCATCTCGCTGGGGGTGCAGGTGGTGCGGATCGGTTGGGAGGCGGCGCTCGGCTGGGTGTCGTGGCATCACTGGTGGCTTTGGGGGTGGCAGCGGGCATGTGGCTGCTGCTCTGGCGGTGGATGGCTCCATGGCAACTCGGCAGGTCGGCTGCGGCGGCGGTGGCTGTCATGTTCTGGCGTCGGCTTGTCCGTAGGCGGCTTGGGTCGGCCTTCGACCCCTCTCCTCGTCGTCCGGGCGCCACTTCCGTCGAAGGGTTGGCCCTCTCCCAGCTACGGTTCATCGCTCGTCTCGCACCGGTGTTGCAGGACCGAGCTCGTCTCGCGCCCGGTGCGACAGGACGGGTCGACGGAAGCCAGTTTTGGCCGGTCTATTGGGCTCGTCCCAGGGGTGCGAAAGGCGGGGCCTTTCCGCTCGTCTCTTTGGTTGGGGTCGCGGCGGGTCTCAGGTGAGGTGGTGTCAAGGTCTTGGATGTCGGGGCAGCAACCCTGGTGGTGGTGCTCGGTGTTCATAGGCAGAGCCCGTGGCTCGGTGTTGCCCAGTACCATGGCCGTGTGGGCGGCATGGGTGTGACGTTCGGTGGCGGTGAGTATTGGCCGAGGTGAGAACCTGTTATATCTTCGGACAGACCGACGGAGGCGAAGCTTGTTCACTTCTTGAAGGAGTCGTCGCGTCTCTCATTGCCCGTCGTGTTGCTCCAGAGAAAACTCTGATCCTCAGATCGGGCGGTGGCGGCGCTCCGGTGTCGTAACCTTCCTGAAGGCGCCGCCTTGGAGCCCACGGTTTGTCATATGCGGCTTCATCTCTTCACGATGGCGTGTTCACAGTTGAGGACCCCGATTGCTCTTGTAGTGCTAGGGGTGGTGTTGCTGCGCTCAGCGCCTATGTATCCTGCCTTGGGTGTGTGCATGTGTTGTGGTGGCATGCATCTGTACCAGGTTGTTGTTGATGGTTGCTTTATATATAAAGCCGGACGAAAGCCTTTTTCGTTAATCAAATATCTAGGAGTGCTGGTCTCTGGGAGTAGATTACATGTGGAGGACTAGGCCCCAGCTAAGGAGTTTATATACAAAAGAATGGATGGCTCGAAATGTGGGGACCTATCAATAGGAGGAAGATTTACTAGAACATGGGTCTGTCTTACAAGCATGCCAGTGTTCTAGTTCTCAATGTACAGATTCCCTAAAACCAATATGGGGAGGATGAACAAAGCTATCAAAAAGTTTTTGTGGCAAGGAGGGAGTGCAAAAAAGAAGTATCATTTGGTTAGATGGCAAATTATATGTAGGCCCAAGAGGAAAGGGGGTCTGAGGATAAAAGATCTAGAAAAATTCAACATCAGCATGTTGTGTAAGTGGTGGTGGAACTTGGAAAGTAAGGAGGGGATGTGGTAGAAAATTGTGACGAAAAAATACAAGGTGGAAAATGGTATTAGGCAGATAAAATTCACTACTAAAGATTCTCCATGCTGGTCTGGCCTCCTTAAGATCAAAGATATATACCTTTAGGAAGAAGGATGCAAGTGAAGAATTGAAGACAAACTGATTCTAAAATGACGGTTGGATAGGGCAATGGTACCCTGAGAAAACAATTTGGAGAGTTGTATGAGATTTTTCGAGAGCAAAAAACTTCTGTCAGAAAGATGGATGATAGGGGGTGGGATCTAAATTTTACAAGATGGTTAACTGCCAAAATGATTCAGTTGAACATGTGAGAAAGGTGGCTGATAGGGGGTGGGATCAGTTTACAACCACTTGTTTGGTATGTACCTGGACAGGTCATTAAAGCACCTATGGAAAGCTAAAATTCCCATAAAAATCAAAATTTGGTTGTGGCTGATATGGCATAATGCCATAGCAACAAAAGACATATGATTAAAATGGACAGGTGACCCTGTGTGTCAATTCTATCATGAACATGAACGGATCCATCACCTCTTTTATGGGTGTTCTGCTGCCAAATATTGCTGGTGGGTAATATGTAAGAGCTTAGGTGATGTATTCAGACCTTCATGTTTTTCACAATATTTCTAGTGGATATCTTATTTTATTCCACAAAGCATAAATGTGCTTTTAGTGGGGGTGGCCGCCATATGCTGGGCCATCTGGAAGCTCATGAATAGAGTATTCTTTGATGGAAAACTTGTGAAATACCCTACTGAATTTATATGCTATGCTTGTTCTTTCCTTCGATATTTGGCAGGGTTACAAAATCATGAGGACAAGAAGATGGTCGAGCAAGGAGCTAATTAATCTGTTGCAGAGGGTGGCGCTGGAAATGCATGATGTTGTGTTAGCGACTGGGAATGATGGAGCCCTGCTTCTGAGAGATAAAGGGGAGTCACAAGTTGGTGAGGCAGAAACCGGAGATGATGGAATATGGGAAGCTGAAGATGAAGAAACTAGCACTTAGATCATGTGTTCTTTGTTTCTATGGGGGTTGAAGTTGCTGTGCATGTGTTGAGTACTTTTTGGGCTTAAAACTTTTGGAATTGTCTTTTGACTCCCCGCTCTCCCACTAGCAGTGCATGCGGCGGTTGGGTCGTGTTATGGACCAGATAGTGTGGTCTTTTAACCTTTCTTTCTTCCTTTTAGTTTTTTAGTTTTTGCGCCTTCGATGCTCTCTGAACTTTTGTTCCGTTATTTTATGATGGTGGAACCCGATCCATTTTTGGATCGCAAGGGAAAATATCTTTTATTTACCATATATAATCTTATGACAAAAAAAATAGTAACACAACCATAGTAGCAAATAATAATAAAATATAAGAGGAAGAATGTTACAATTAAGCTATCACATTACCTGAATCAGCAATCCTGATTCTTGGATGCGTCTGATCCGATTTATTCATGCCATTTGTGAAAAGCTAAGAAACATGAAGCTTATTAGAAACTTGAACTGATTATACAAATGTATTTCACACGGTTATAAAGTTGCCTTTAGAAAGAAACGACTTCTTGCAGCAAGAATCACTGAATTGATATGAAGTGCCTTTACTGTTAAAATTGGTATACCTTCCATGGTTGAGGAACAGTCCATCTGTCCATTATCAGCTGCAAAATACCAATATCAGTGAAATACAAGACAACTAGGAGAAGTAAAAGGTAAGCTATTACACAATTGGACATATTTTCTAATTTGAAAATACTTGAAACACTCTGTTCAATGGTGTAGATTCATTTAATCACTCTTCAGATTTGTGGCAAATGTTTAAAATAATATCACAAAAATTGAATGGCAATTCAGCTGCAGCCAGCAATCTAAGCATGCTTGTAGCTCAATGAGCAAAGAGATCATAGATTTTATCCCAAGTATCCTACTGGAATTTCGTATAACTTCGTTAGATAACTATTTGTCACAAGCTGAACTTAGGCAATGCCTTCTGAAAAGCTTCACTACAAACTTGACCAAGAATTGTGACATGAATATTAGAATTTCAAAACCTACAATTCTATAAAGGACATCAACTAGTAGAACTTTAGGTGTCGGCTGGAATAGCATCTTTTCAAGTTTTCTGAGTCGCCAGATTCGCATCCATTTCGGGTGGCTAGTCTAGGTTGTAGTGGATTGATTGTACTCTATTTTTGCAAGGATAGGGGAATGATATGTTTGAACACCATAGCTAAATCCAAATACTTGACTAAATATTTGTTGCATCATCATCAACCATGCCCGCCATCAACCATGCCCTCCCGTGGATCGCAGGCGTACAGCAGTGGCAGCGTCCTTTGCTGCCAGCCCGCTGGGAACCACTCAACATGGGACATTGTTGTGGCTCAGCTAGTCTTCAAGCGGCAGGGGGCCCAACTCCCCCTGGCCGAGCGTTGGTGAGGCCACCAAGGTGGAAATCATCGTGGCTCCAGGAAAATCGCCGGGCAGGTAGAAATTGCTCGCCAACGCCCAACACCGGGGGACGCCCGCACTTCCCCAAGGGAAAGCCCTTCCCCTTGGGTCAATAGGGGGGGAGGAGATGCCACCATCGCGGCAAGGCAGCCCCGCGTCTGGCGGAATGGGTGCGCATCACGCAGGGCCCAGAGTGCCGCCCAGTCTCTCCGAGACCATGCCCGCCCGCGTCGACGACCTTCGTGGTGTCCTCGATCATAAGAGGAGAAACAACACGCTTAGGGGAGGATGGCAACTTTACTTAACAAGCATGGCAACGTCGTGGTCCATTTTTTTTAACACATAAATGTCGTGTGTGTCAACTAATTTGTCATACTTGAGTCACTACAATTATCATAAAAAATATACGAGTTGACATGTGCTCATACAGTAGATACTTGCCCTTTCCGTTCTTTTTTGTTTTTTGTTTATTCTAACACAATACAATCGCAGATACTTATACATACGCACATACACTTATCTCTATGAACACACGAACACACACTACCACTATGAGCATTTTCGCGAGACGACACATTATCTTGAGATTGACGAAGTTGCCATAGACTCCTTCGTAGTCGACGGAAACGTCTCCTTTCACTGAAAACACATCGCCGCAAGGGCTGAAATAAATACAGGAAAATACGACCACCAATATCAAGTCTAGAACTTAAACTCTGGTGGGATGGAGATACCACTGTGCTCGTAACCATCCAACCACAGGTTAGTTCACAGACTGCCGGGAACTTGAGGCCCTCGTCAACAGTAGGCATCGGGCCCGTCTGGGAAGATGTCGTGGGGCAGACCTGACCAGAACTGGCGTCATTACCGTCCTGGTCGGGACAGCAACACGATCCCCCATAAGCGCGAGGTTGTGCCATGCATACAAATGGGAGCCTCCACACCCGCATCATGGCATCAGCTCAAGTTTACATCATGGCATCATGCCATTGAAGTCTCTCGGCCGCTTATGTGGTCGGAGACCCCAATCACTTTTCTTCGGCCTCCTGACCGTTTGGCTGGTCGGACATGCTCAGGGTCCCCTAGGAGATCATTGAGCACCACTTATCCGTGGGCCCAGACACACGCCCCGTCCGGGAGAAGGACGCCGACAAGCACGTGAGCAACAAGATTTCATTCGTGCAAAGGTGAGTAATCTCCAAGAGACATTTTTTATCTGTGAGGTGATTCATCCTGAGTGGCTCGCCAATCCCCTCGTCATCCCAAAGGTCAAGAATGGACTTCACCAACCTCAAGAAAATGTGTCCTAAGGATCCCTTCCTATTACCTTGCATCGACCAGATCATGGACTCCATGGCGGGGCGTGTTCTCATGTGCTTCCTAGATGCATATTCTCGTCACCACCAGATACGCATGGCTAAGGAGGGCGACGAAAAAAAACTTTTATCATCTCCGCACGAACTTTTTATTATATATGCATACCTTTTGGTCTAAAGAATGAAAGTCCAACATATTGGCGGGTCATGCGCATTGCTTTGGAACCCCAACTAGGCCGCAACATCGAGGTCTACATCGACGATCTCGTCATGAATACAAAGTATCAGGACACACCCCTCGACGACCTATCATAAACTTTCAATGACCTGCACCGCATGCTCATGAAGATGAACCCTGAGAAACATGTCTTTGTGGTACCCTCAGGAAGCTCCTCTGTTTCCTCATGTCCAGCAGGGGCATCGAGGCTAACCATGAGAAGATCACTACCATCAACCAAATGCACCCTCCGGCGAGTCTTAAAGACATGCAACACTTATCGAGCTAGATGGCGGTCTTGGGAAGGTTCATCTCCAAGTTCGGGGAGCTGGGACTCCCTTTGTTCAAACTCCTCAAGAGGTAGGACCCTTTCAAGTGGACACCAGAGGCTAAGAAGGCATTGCGGGACTCGGTGTTTGTCCTCTACGGAAAAATCTTGGTGGCTCCCTGACCGAGGGCCGTGCATCTTCTTCCAAGCCAACAAGAGGGCGCCCGTTAGGGAGAGTAGCTATCCCCTTGGTAACATCATTTAAAGTCTCCCGCCCAATGGCATGGCCAGGGCTAATGTTAGCATGTCAGGAGACGGGGCCTCCCAGATCCGTCAAGATAGCTGACCCGACACTGCGCCAGCCCAATAAGTGCGGGCCACTGGTTAAGCGGGAGCCTAGGTTCATTTCCTGCATACCATGCGCGTTCCCTGAGCACCCCTTCCCGAGCACCTATGTCGACCAATTAGCTTGTCCCTCCACGAGGAGGGATGTCTGGCCGGTCTTTGGGCTCTCGGGTGCTTGCATGCCAGGATAAGGTCTGGTTGGATCTACAGGTACGATCACTAGAGGGGCCCGCCCTTCTATAGCAGCCACACCGCCTGGGGGTCATCATGATCGATGGGCGATGGCTGGCGATGCCCATCAATTGTAATTTTCATCTGACGAGCGAGACGAGCTTGACATGTCCTTTTGACTACTGCCTCTACTAAGGATAATATAATGTTTCCCACACATCCTTGATGACGAATGGATTCAACAACATAGTCAAAGAGATGGCATTGCGTTGCTATAGGGCAATGCCACAAACTCCTATGAACTACGCACGACCTAGGCTGACTAGGCCCGGACAGGTCGAGAGGAAAGGAGCAGTTGACCCGAATAACACCACATGCACCAAATAGTGTATATTGTGGCTGCTCACATGTTAAATAAGGGGAAAAATGGACCCCGGAGGGGGAGCAAAATCTTTGTAATCAAAAGCAACAACTAGCACGTAGGACATGGGGTGTTACACCTTCTCGGTGACCTGAACCTAGATAAACAAAGCCTCAATCTCTCAAGTGGTCTAAAGTGTTTGACCCCTTGATTAATCTCTAAAATGGGATCCCCACAATCTACGATCTCGACAATCACCCATCGACATAAGATCTCAGGTGCAAAATTTATACTAGTAGTCTGGTGCTTCACCGTGCCTCGATCACTAATCTGTGACAAATGGATCCATCATGTAACCACGTATGTGCTAGTGCCAAATTTATCTCCATGCAACATGTGTTTGGACTACTTGAACATAAGTGGTTACCATGACCTTAAATGTTTCGATGCACACAAAGCAAACTAACATAGGTGAACAAAGAAAAATGTAGGCTAACATTGCCCTCACATGATTATATGTTGAACAACGAACATGGTTGTGAGACTGGAGAGTTCTATAGTTTTATGGAACCCTTCCCTACACATATACTCTCCAAATATAAAGAATCACATATTCTTATAGAATCAACATTTTTTAAAGATGAAGTCATGAAACAATTTTTCAATCATTCTAAATACACGTCCATAGTCAATAACATTGGTAATAGTATGTTCTTCCTATTATTTTGCTATTCATGCAGTGAAGACAACTTTCAGTGTCAGCTAACTATTACATGTACACCACATCAGCCCATGCACAAGCACATAACTTATGCATTCCCTCTATTGCCCCCATGTTACACTAACATAGTAAACTGCCTTAACGAAGGGCCAGCCCGAGTATAAAAAAATTTAGACCAACCATCCCAAATCAAATCAAGCGCACAACCCCACACCCACACAAGTTAACGTATGCATCAAATCAAATATGCATGTAATTCCAAACAAGCAAACACATCCAACCCGGGGGATGGGCTCCACACACACCTTTCTTATTGTTGTCGTGTATGAGGAGAGATCCTCCACCGACGTTCCCGTCGGCGATGACCTCTATCTGCAGCACCATGTTGGAGAAGACCTTCGAATTGAAGGCGAACTCATAGTTGGGCGTTGCGACGCTGCGCGATAACTCCAGGCCCATCTCTGCGTCCGCCCACACCGACGCAGTCGTCATGTTTTTGCTGCCGGACATGAACTCCACACCTCTAAAAGAGGAAGCACACTTATGGCACCGTGGACGTAGATCTTGGAGTGCAGAGTGTTCTTCGAGAAGGCGAGAGAAGGGGCCGAACAGGATGATTTTCCTTTATTTGATGGATCTCGGATGGTTTTGGTTGTCACTGTTCTATCTTATAATCGTAATAGTTTCTGTAACTGTGATTGCTATTAAATGCTATAGACTAGAGCACAAGTAACGTCAAAATAAATTGGCGAACTTTCCGCATTTAGAGATGGGTCAGACCCATGATCCCTTCGATCGCAAGGGTGTGGTTGCGTAGAGTAGTGGGCAATAATTGACTATTTAATGGAGGTTTCCGTTTCCACGTGATTGGCGGTTCGTGCGGGGCAGCTAGGTGTTGACCGTGTTTTGCTCTCTCACGCGGGATCCGTTTTTTCATATGACGTGGTCGGTCCAGAGTACATCCTATGGCTTGTTTTGCCAAAAATGATGCAATTATAGGAGTCGAACTCAAGACTCCGCCATTGTGATTACCGGCACTAGCCATCTGGGCTAGCACCACTGTTGGTATGAAATTGAACTACAACTTTATTTGTACGCAAAAGCTGTATGAGAAACAATAAAAATTCCTGCTTAGGCAAAAGTAATGTAGGGTAGAGATTTGATCCCTCGTTGTTAGAAACAGTCCAAAGCATCCACCTTGGCGCAGTAACCAACTCATCACTACTATTTTTGTTAATGATCATTCGTATTTGCTAAAGCGTTAAGTTTTTCTTTCCTGGGTTTCTCTAGTGTATCATCAACGCGTAACACCTTGTAATTTGTAAAATTGAACCTAGTTAAATAATGATAAGTTGGGTTATTTGAATTGTTTCTCTCTCTGTTTAAAATTTTGTTGTTGTGCCTTGCTTGTTAAACGTGCTCTAGGATTCAAGAAAAATCCTATGATGTATCCACCTTAGATATGAAACCCAACTTTCTGCCATTAATCATGGCATGGGTATAGGTCATAAAAATAATTATTTACAATTTTTTTTGGCTAAGAGCTCTTTTCCAAAGTTAGGTTCTCAAAAACCCTTGGGTCATGACTTGAACTACAAGTCATTGGTTGGAGTGGGACAAGAACACTACAAAAGTATATTTTGATCCTACTAGTATTAGGACATCCCAAAACCAGAAAATTATATTTTTTAAAGATATAAAAATATATTTTTCTCAGCTTTTTCTTAAGGCCAGAAATGGTCTTTAATAGGAAAACATATTTTTATGTTTCAAAATTATTTGACAAACTTTAGAGAAGCTCAAGAGACATATACTTTCCATATATGAGTTTCAACCCATGGTCATGACTTTTTTTCTAGATCTACTATTTTCATCTTTGTGAGATTCTAGGGTTTGGAACTTTTTCATAGAAAACTTTCTCTATAAATACCCGGAAAATTCCTGGAATTGTAATTGTTATCCAATATCTACCCTGTCAAATTTGACCAACCAGTTCATCCATTTGAAGTGGAATTCCTCCACTTTTCTGCTTCATGCCAAATCTACTTTTGAAAATTTTGTGAAGCAAAGTTTCCTTGTTTCGCTTAAAAACTTTATCACTACGTTGCCATCCATTGTACATCATCTAGTACCAATTATAGCAGTCAATTTGACCTGGAAAGTGCCCAAGTCCCCTTGCCTAACTTCTCGACAACATGCCAGTTCTTGTCTTTCTCTCCTTCCTAGCCATTGCATCGCCACCTAGCTGCTTCCAATCGACCCTAGTCACTCAAAATCATCATGGAAACCTCCTGTACATCTATCCTCTCTCCTTGGCACACTCGACAGACCAGGTCAAAGCCAACAATGCACTAGTTGGCATTGTTGAGCTTATGTCGTTGCTCCATTGGCCTTCTGGCTAAAGCTTCTTGTCCATAGGGAGCCCCTATGACCCCCTCAATCGTTGGACAAAGCCCAAGCTCCCCCTCTTACTCTTGCGGCCAATGGACAGACGGGGACAAAGCTGAGAGCTCCTTAAATGTGTGACCACAACTATCGCCACCTCCGCTCTCTAGTGCCACACGACTCTTCCTGGCACTCCCTTAAACCTCCCAGACACACCCACTCTCACCCTTGCCCCTTGTCGTGGTTTTGTCACGGCAGATGTCCGAAGACTTAGGTTCGTGGCCATCGCCATAGCAGTGGACTCAAAGGGGTTGATCGGGACGAAGGACACGAGATTACCCAGGTTCGGCCCCTCAAGTAGAGGTAAAAGCCTACGTCCTGCTTGTGTTGTATTAGCTGGAGTATCGATTACAAAGGAGCGGATTGCTTGACCTAGCTCTCGATTCCTTTGTCTCTCTCCTAAGCCGCCCCGGGGTCTAGCCTTTATATAAGAGGTCAAGGCCCCGGGTTACACGAGTCTCAAACCGACTCACATAGCGTGTCCTATTCTGTCTCTAAGCCGCCATACCATCTTGGGTAAGCCGCCACCGGGCGGCTTAGCCTCCCGGGTCTTCACGCCATCTTCCGTCTCTGGGCCCTTGTCAACGGCCCATCTGGTAAGCCGCCCTGGCGGCCTTGCCTGCATCCTTAAGCCCACCTTACAAGTCTTGGGCTTACGAGCCGCCCGGTGTAACCCGGCCCCGCCTGGGCGGGTCTCACCACGGGTTATATCCCCAACATTAGGCCCCAGGTTGATTTGAGCCAGCTCATGTCAATCTTTAACTTTACTTAACGGCGAGTCTTCATTGCGCTATCATCTGGAAAGTCAACTTGTAACCCGCCATGACGTCATACGGAATATTCGGAAAAGATTCCATAACGTTTGCAACGGATCTTTGTCACCGAAAGGTCATCCCGAAAATCAAGGCGCCAATTTACTGTAGCTCCCCACTTTCGCGCGTACGGTTGCCCTTTTCCTTATAAATAGCGCCACGTGCGCCTCCTCCCTTTCTCCGCCTGTCGCTGTCGTCTCCTTCCTCGCGTGAAGCCTCCCTCTCCAGAGCTCCGCCGCCCGGAACCGAAGACGCGCCGTCGCTCTCCTCGCCGGCCACTGCCTCAGCCCGAAACGGACCAGAGCCTCATCGGCGCCTCCGCATCTCAGAGGTAAGCTCCTCTGATCCTCATTGAATCTGTGTACACTCCCGTTAGGGTTCCGAGTTCTTCCTTGTTCTTACAAGTTCATCACCATCGATAACCACCGAGGCATCGAGCACTGCCCAAGACCTCGTATCACTACCCTTTGGCTGCGGGCACTCCTCCGAAGTCCATCCCCCACTCATTTTTGTGTCCATATGACACTCATTGTTGCGGGTAGATTGATCTCGTTCATCCACTGTTATTTCTAGGTCGTATTCATTTTCATTTTTTCTTCGCCCGTAGATCTTGCAATGAATAGACAATATGCGAAATCTGTTTTCTGCACTTAGTCATTTTCCCATCCATACCATCTTGGCTTCGTAAGTCGCCATTGTATTGCCGGCTCTCCGCCAATTTTTCTGGCGGCTTAGCTCTTCCACTTACACTGATTATAACTGCATTACACAGCGACTGCTCTTCTTAACCCGCCATTCCTTCTATTTTTGTAGCGTAACCCGCCGTCATGACAAGGACTCCATCCTCCTGTGATTGGGTCAGCTCCGGAGTCACTGAAGAACTCCTAGCTAACTTTGTTGAATCTGGCATGTTACCAAGTAAAGAGGAAATACACTGGCGGGTTCCAGGACCGGAGAAGAGGCCTGAGCCCAAGGAGGGAGAGATCATCATATTTACTGACCACATCCTTCGCGGGTTTCGCCCTCCCGGGTCAAAGTTTTTTCGGGATGTTCTTCACTTCTTCCAGATCCATCCTCAAGACATAGGCCCCAACTCAGTTACCAATATATGCCAATTCCAAGTTTTAACTGAAGTCTATATGCAAGAAGAACCGTCTGTTGACCTCTTCTATGAATATCACTATGCAAACCGCCAGACTGAAATGGCGGCCGGTCCCAGCTTGGAACTTGGTGGTATTACCATCCAAAGACGAAGAGACCTGCCATACCCTTCAGCCACCTTGCCGAGTCACCCCAAGGACTGGAACAAAACCTGGTTTTATTGCCAGGACACCTCTCCTGAAGGCGAAAATCCCCTGCCGGGTTACCGTCCAACCCGGCTCTGCTTTACCAATGACAACCCCCTCCCAGCACGAATGACAGCCGCCGAGCGAGCAAAGTATGCCTCGGCTTACACCAAGGTCAAGGCTCTGCTGGCTAACGGCTTGACAGGTGTTGACCTAACCCGTTGCTGGGTAAGCTGGAAAATCATGCCGTTGAGCCGGCGTGACCGGCTTATGTGCGAATATACGGGTGAACCCAATGACCCCCTTTGCTTCAAGACAACTCCCTTGACTGACGAAGACATCAACAGTGGCGTCAAGGGACTCCTTGGCGAAAGTCAGGAAGCCTGCGACAAGGTTGGGCTAAAGCCCTTCTATGCCAAGAATCCGGCTCCAGACGTAAGTCTCTTTTCCTTCAATTGATTATACTTATCTTGCACCTTGTAACCTTAACCGGCGGCTTATATATAGGCCAACTCCCCGTTCTGGAAGAAGAAATTTAACCCGCCGGTGAGAAAGCCTAAGACGAAAACCCCAGCCAAGAAGAAGAAGAAAACCGCCACTCCAGAGCCGGCCGAAAGTGACGACTCGGAGGTAGAACTTGATTCTCTTGGCCGTCTCTTTATACAGCTTATTGACAATAATTACTCACAGGATGAGACGGAAGCAAGCCACGCCAACGCCCCTGAGGTAATTGATATTTCTGACTCAGAGATCTATTCACAAGACAGAGTACGGCGGGTCGTCCGGAAAGTCCCCTTCTCTCATCCTCTTGCTCACTTAGATCCCAATTTCCTTTTGAAAAAGCAACAGCACAACTCCCGACGCCAGACCCGGAGCGCCGGCTCTGCCGACCTCGTGGCCGGGTTACCTCATTCCCCGACTCCTCGAAGACGGCCAGCTGAGGTATCCTTTTACAGAAACATAATTCTCATCAACTTTGCATTGTAATCTTACTGTCTTGTATTACTTTGGATGCCTTCAGGATTCTCCGCCTTCATCTGGCGACTCAACCGCATCAAAGCTGCCCCCAATGAAGATCAACCCGGAGTATGTATATTATTTTGCACTTGAATGTTTTCAATGTCCTTGACATATATATATAACCATCAACTGCGCCTTCCAGGGCCCAAGCCAAACGAAGAAAAACTGGCGGGTCTACTGCCGCCCCAATTGCTAAAGAGCCAGTGTTTGCTAAGCCGGCCTCTCGACCAGCCGCAGATACTGAGAAAAACATTCACCAGCCACCTGAGCCGGCGGGTCATGATACGACCGCTGAAAACCCTGCGAGGGATGATCCTAAACTGCCCAGCCCTTCAATGGCTGATGAAGAAACAGCTCTTCCAGACGTTGTTATTACTGAGACGGGTCACCACACCCCTGAACCCCGTGTATTAACAAGGCACTCTGGCAAAGCTGAAACTTCTTCGCTGGAGGAATTTAATTTGGAACCTACTGTACTGGAGAAGTTTACCGCTGATGAACTTCATGCTGGATTTCTAAACCGCCTGGAGTCAAGCCGGAAGATAGAGCTGAAGTTTGTCAGCCTTATGAAGAAAAAATATGAGGTAGTACTTTTACCAGCCTGTCCTTTATACCCTTTCCTAGCCGCCAAGAGCCGGATTAATATGTCAAATAATAAACCGGGGCTTTCCTTAGCAATACTTTTCATAACTTGAGCTGTAGCCCCCAAGTATCGGGTTTAGTATAAGTAGTAGGCCGATACTCGATGTATAGAGTTTGAACAGTTGTAGCCCCCAAGTCCGGGTTATCATGAAATGATGACCCGGATTCTCATTGGATACTGTATAAATGCTGATTATAGCCCCCAAGGGCCGGCTTATCTTTTTTTTTAAAGATTAGCCGGGACAAGCCCTAGAGAACAAATAGACATTAGCCCCCAAGTGTCGAGTATATTGCTTGCAATCTGCTTGAGACTTGTAGCATAATTTCCTCAGTGGTAACTTACCATGAACATTGAACCCCCCTTTTCCTGCTTTTGAATTGTTACAGGATGCTCTAGAGGTGGCTGAGTCTGAAATGGCCAGCCTGAAGAAAAATCTCGATGTGCAACAGACCGCCCGGTTAGAGGCGGAAACCAAGTGGCGGGTTGCCGTCGAAGATCTTGAAAAGACGCAAGTGGACTTTGCTCTTTTCAAGAAGAATACTGAAACTCATCAAGCCGCCCTGACCAAGCGTGCAGAAGATGCTGAAGGGCGGCTTGCCATTGTGTCGACAGAGCTGCAGACCCTGAAACAGCATATATCCAGGATGACCTCTGCTATCTTTGGTAAGCATATGGTACTTAATGACCGTCTTGTCCGTGATAAATAATATATCTGGCGGCTTATACCACCAAACCCTTTTTTTTTTTTTCGCAGGTGAAAGGAGCCGCCAGTTATCCTCTGACAGTGTGATGAAGCTGAAGGCAGTGTACTCCTTAGCTGAACAACTCTACTGCGGGACTCTCCTGACCATTAAAGCTATGCTGACTGAAAGGAGCATCCCCAAGCACATGAAAGATATCTTAGAGCTGCTGTCCACGCTGCCTAAGCAGATTGATGAGCTCAAAAGATCAGCCGCCAGGCAGGGGGCTCTATCCGCGTTAAGCCGGTGCTTGGCTTTCGCTCCTGAGTTAACTGCTGACGAGATGATGGACGGGTTCCCGTCCAAGAAAGATGACGGCTCGGAGTTCACTACAGAAGACTATGCTCAATGCAGAAAATCTTCCAGGGTTCTTGCCTCCAAGCTGGTGGAGGATCTTGACATGTCAACTTACCAGGCGGCTTACAGCGAGACATCCAAGAAGATACGCGGTCCCACATTTGAATGCAGAGACTTGACCCCCGTGCGCCGTAAGCATTTCTTCGCCCCTGAGATTGATCCATCTCCTCTGTTTGAGGACGCCCAGTTTGAAGCACTAACACACTGCAACTGGGACGTGGACAATCTTCAGATCGAAGAAGTCGAAGACCCGGAGCAGGATGACTCGCCGTCGAGCTGAACTTGATATTTGATAACCCGGCTTCTTGAGCCGCCGATGTGTATAAAACTTTTGGCTGCTTGCCTGGTGAGCTCTCAAAGAGAGCTTTGTAATAGGCTTGTAGAAAAACTCTTTCACTGTCTGACCCGTGCCATAGTGCACGTATGAGTCTTTAGTCAATCATAATATATTCCTTGCTTTTCTTCAAGCGGCTTATGATATCAATCTGCACGGCGTCTTACCTTGTAGACAAACCCGGCAATATAAGAAGACAGAAACATGTTCTGCATCACTGCGAAGGGTGACTTAAAAAGTCTAACCCGGAGGCGTGAAACCTCATTTTCTTTGCCTGCTTTTCCGAATATATAAGCCGGTTCTTCTGTGGTCTTAGCTACTTTGAACTCTTAATAAGAGCGTAGCAACCCAGAAAGAGACGCAGCAAATAGAAGAGTTAACCTCGCCGCTGTAAGAGGCACTTGCAGAGGGTAAGTTATAGAACTCGCTGCACCCCTGACAAAACACATCTACTTACAGGCAGGTATAACCCGTAGTTACAAATGTAAGAGTTAACCTCGCCGCTGTATGAGGCCTTTGTAGGGGGTAAGTTATAGAACTCGCTGCACCCCTGACAAAGCGCATCTACATACAGGCAGGTATAACCCGGCCTTACAGAGTTAGCCTCGCCGCTGTAAGAGGCCTTTGCAGGGGGTAAGTTTTAGAACTCGCTGCACCCCTGACAAAATGCATCTGCATACAGGCAGGCATAACCCGTTTTCCTAGATTAGAGGAGGTGAGTTCATGACTCGCTGCACTCCCAGTAATCTTTGTTGATATTATCAACTTTGCACACCAACTTATAAGCCGCCGTCTTGTAAGCCGCCAGTATGTGGTGATATTGTAGATAAGGAGCCGATCAAGAAGGTTGAAGCTTAACCCGGCGGGTTAGAAGCCCCCAAATGACCTTGTAACTCCGGCTTGAAGAGCCAGACCAAGAGGCTTGAAGCCTAACCCGGCAGGTTGAAAGCCTCCAAATGATCATATGATTGTAGCCATCTTGGACAATGTGATGTAAAAACGGCAGATGCCCCGGCTTGCAGGGATACCAACTTTATTATATATATATATATATAATATATACAATGATATTATACAACGAGGGAAGTCGATGACTTAGGTGTAGTAAGGCCGCAAATGAGCGATATTCCACGGCCGGAGGGTCTCCTGCCCAGAAGTTCGTGACTCGTCTCGTACATCAATGAGATAGTATGACCCATTGTTGAGGTTTCTGCTAACCACAAAAGGCCCTTCCCATGGAGGAGACAACTTGTGCGCATCCGTCTGATCTTGAATCAGGCGCAACACTAAGTCGCCTTCTTGAAACGTCCGGGTCTTGACTCGGCGGCTGTGATAGCGGCGCAGGTCTTGCTGATAAATCGCCGATCGAGCCGCCGCCAGGTCACGCTCTTCATCCAAAGCATCCAACGCGTCTTGACGCGCTGTTTCATTGTCTGTCTCAACGTAAGCCGCCACCCGTGGCGAGTCATGATGTATGTCACTTGGTAAGACGGCTTCTGCGCCGTAAACCATGAAGAAAGGCGTATAGCCAGTGGATCTGTTGGGAGTTGTATTGATGCTCCACAAGACTGATGGTAACTCCTCAACCCAACAACCCGGCGTTCTCTGCAAAGGAACCATAAGTCGGGGCTTGATACCTCTCAAGATTTCCTGGTTAGCACGCTCCGCCTGACCATTGGACTGTGGATGAGCAACAGCAGAGACGTCAAGCCGGATGTGCTCTTCTTCACAGAAGGTTTGCATAGCCCCCTTGGATAGGTTTGTGCCATTATCTGTGATTATACTGTGAGGGTAACCAAAACGGTAGATCAATTTTTTGACAAACTGAACCGCCGTAGCTGCGTCACACTTGCTGACCGGCTCAGCCTCTACCCACTTCGTGAATTTATCAACCGCCACCAAAAGGTGGGTCTTCTTATCTTTGGATCTCTTGAAGGGCCCGACCATATCAAGCCCCCAGACCGCAAACGGCCAAGTAATCGGGACCATGCGCAACTCCTGAGCCGGCACATGAACACGCCGTCCAAACTTTTGACAGCCATCACACTTGAGCACCAAGTTTTCTGCATCCTTATGAGCCGTCAACCAGAAGAAACCATGTCTAAAAGCCTTGGCCACCAGAGATTTTGAGCCGGCATGATGACCACAATCGCCGGCGTGGATTTCATTAAGGATCTCCTTGCCTTCCTCAGGTGAAACACAACGCTGAAAAACGCCCGTAACACTGCGTTTATGTAACTCGCCATTGATGATTGTCATGGACTTAGATCGTCTGACGATTTGTCTTGCCAAGGTCTCCTCATCAGGTAACTCGCCACGAGTGAGATACGCCATGTAAGGCAACGTCCAGTCAGGAATAGCACGCAGAGCCGCCACCAATTGCCCCTCCGGGTCAGGAATAGCCAGATCTTCCTCCGAAGGTAACTTAACTGAAGGGTGATATAACACGTCCAAGAAAACGTTAGGCGGCACCGGCTTACGCTGGGAGCCAATTCTTGACAATGCGTCAGCCGCCTCGTTCTTACGACGATCAATGTGATCCACCTGATAACCCTTGAAGTGACCTGCAACAACGTCTACCGCCTGACGATAAGCCGCCATGCGTGGGTCTTTGGAATCCCACGTGCCTGAAACTTGCTGAGCCACAAGGTCTGAGTCGCCGAGGCATCTAACCCGGCTCCGATTCATCTCCTTAGCAACCCGGAGGCCATGAAGCAAAGCTTCATACTCAGCTGCATTGTTAGTACAAGGAAACATCAGCCTTAATACGTAACAGAACTTGTCACCTTTGGGGGAAGTTAAGACAACTCCAGCCCCCGAACCTTCCAGCTGTCTAGACCCGTCGAAGTGAATCGTCCAGTAAGTGTTGTCCGGTTTCTCCTCTGGCGACTGACACTCAGTCCAGTCGTTTATAAAGTCCACCAAAGCTTGAGACTTAACCGCTGTGCGAGGCACATATTTTAGATTAAGAGGTCCAAGCTCCAAAGCCCACTTAGCAATCCGGCCAGTGGCTTCTCTGTTTTGAATTATGTCTCCCAACGGGGCAGAGCTAACCACTGTGATCGGGTGTCCCAAAAAATAGTGTTTCAACTTCCGGTTTGCCATGAATACTCCATAGATCAGTTTCTGCCAATGTGGGTATCGCTGCTTGGACTCGATCAAAACTTCACTGACGTAGTAAACCGGCCGTTGAACCGGATATTCCTTCCCTGCCTCCTTGCGCTCCACAACAACCGCAGCGCTGACTGCCCTGTTGTTAGCCGCCACATAGAGGAGTAACGGTTCCTTCTCAGCCGGAGCAGCCAAGACGGGCGGCTCAGTCAGTTGCTTCTTAAGCGCATCAAACGCCTCACCCGCCGCCTTGCTCCAGACGAAATCACCCGTCTTCTTTATCATTTGATACAAGGGGATTGCCTTCTCGCCCAGGCGGCTTATGAACCGGCTTAACGCGGCGATTCGACCCGCCAGGCGCTGAACGTCGTTTATGCACGCCGGCTCAGACAAAGATGTAATTGCTTTGATCTTGTCCGGGTTAGCTTCAATCCCACGCTCAGAAACCAGAAACCCCAAAAGCTTGCCTGCGGGAACTCCAAACACACACTTGGCCGGGTTAAGCATCATCTTGTAAACCCTCAAGTTGTCGAAAGTCTCCTTCAGGTCGTCCAGCAAAGTTTCCTTCTTCCTTGACTTGACCACTATATCATCCACATAAGCATGAACATTGCACCCAATTTGACTGTGAAGACAGTTCTGCACACAACGTTGATAAGTCGCCTGGGCACTCTTGAGCCCAAAAGGCATAGACACATAGCAGAAAGCACCAAAAGGCGTGATGAAAGCCGTCTTCTCTTGGTCTTTGACTGCCATCTTGATCTGGTGATAACCTGAATAGGCGTCCAGGAAGCATAAACTCTCACAACCCGCCGTTGCATCAATGATCTGATCAATCCGAGGGAGAGCAAACGGGTCAGCTGGACAGGCTTTGTTGAGATCCGTGTAATCCACACACATTCGCCAAGTGCCGTTCTTTTTAAGCACCAGCACCGGGTTAGCTAACCACTCCGGGTGAAAGACCTCCATGATGAACCCTGCTGCTAAGAGCCGGGCTACTTCTTCTCCAATAGCTTTGCGCCGCTCCTCATTGAAACGACGAAGGAATTGCTTGATCGGCTTGAACTTAGGATCCACATTAAGGTGGTGCTCAGCAAACTCTCTCGGTACACCCGGCATGTCAGACGGCTTCCATGCAAAGATGTCCCGATTCTCACGGATGAATTTGATGAGCGCGCTTTCCTATGCGGGGTCCATGTTAGCCCCTATAGTGAACTGCTGAGATGAGTCGCCCTCCGTAAAATCCACCTGTTTGGTATCATCCGCCGAAAACTTGAGGGGCGGCTCTGATTCCGTAGTAGGCTTCTTCAAGGAAGTCATATCCTCCGGGTCAACATTCTCTTTATAAAACTTGAGCTCTGCCTCTGCACAACTTGACTCTGCATAAGCCGCATCGCCTTCCTCACATTCAAGAGCCGTCTTCCGATCACCGTGCACAGTAATCGTTCCTCGTAACCCGGGCATCTTGAGCTGTAAGTAGACATAACAAGGCCTAGCCATGAATTTGGCATAAGCCGGCCGTCCGAATAAAGCATGATACGGACTTTTAATTTTGACCACCTCAAACCACAGGGACTCCACCCTGTAATTGTACTCATCACCAAAGGCGACTTCCAGCGAAATCCTGCCCACTGGGTAAGCCGACTTGCCAGGCACCACACCATGAAAGACTGTGGAAGACGGCTTAAGATCTTTGTCAAGCAGACCCATCCGGCTGAAAGTATCATAATACAGGATGTTGATGCTGCTACCACCATCCATAAGAACCTTCGTGAACATGTATCCACCAACCTGGGGGGCAACCACCAAAGCTAATTGCCCCGGGTTGTCAACCCGCGGCGGGTGATCCGCCCTGCTCCAAGTGATGTCATACTCAGACCACTTCAGATATTGCGGGAGAGCCGGCATGACCGCATTAACCGCCCGCTTGCGTACCTTCTGGTCTCGCTTGTCGAAGCTGGTTGTGAAGACGTGATACTGACCCCCGCTGAGTTGTTTTGGGTTACTCTGAAAACCGGACTGGTTATGTTGCTGTTGGCCACCGCCTCCAGACTGTTGATTATGACCTCCTTGATTACCCTGATTCTGGTAACCCGACCCGGAGCCGCCAGGACCCAAGCCGGCTCCTGACCCGCCTGGCCCTGAGCCGCCGGACGGTCCATTACCGTTGTTATGATGCTGCTGAAGGCTGTAATCTCGAAACTGCCGCATAATGTGGCAATTCCTCCACGTATGCCCTGCCGGCTTATCAGGTCGACTATGCTCTGGACAAGGCTTATTAAGCATTGCTTCCAAATTAAATGGAACTTTTCCCTTGTTAAAATTCTGCTTGAAGTTCCCATTGCCCTTGGCATGGTTATTCCCAGCGCTGGTATTCGCCACCAATTCTGACCCGCCGTCCGGGTGTTTCCGCTTGCCAGAGTTGCCGTTTCCAGCCGCGTTCTGCTGCTGACCCTTTCCATTGTTACATTTCTTCCCTTGACCTGATTTCTCATCATCAGAGCCTGGGTCTTTCGTGTTGTCAGAGTCCGCATACTTGGTTAGAGCCGCCATAAGCTCCCCCATGTCTTGACACGAACGTTTAAGCCGGCCAAGCTTCTGCTTCAAAGGCGTGAAGTGGCAATTTTTCTCCAGAATCAAAACTGCTTGAGCCGCCGTGATCTGTTCTGAAGAGTGGATGATAGTCGAAACCCGCCGGACCCAATGATGAGCCGACTCATCCGTCTGTTGCATACAATGATCCAAATCCACGATCGTCATGGGCTGCTTGCACGTCCCTTTGAAATTTTTGATAAATTTCGCCTTCAACTCGGCCCAGGAAGTAATGGTGTTGGGTGGCAAACCCTTCAACCACGTGCGAGCCGGCCCTTCTAGCATCATGATAAAGTACTTGGCACACACTGCATCACTAACATCCAACATCTCCATGGCGAGCTCATAGCTTTCGATCCAAGCCTCCGGAGGTAGGTCAGCTGTGTAATTGGGCACCTTACGAGGGCCCTTGAAATCTTTTGGCAGGCGCTCGTTCCGTAAAGCCGGCGCTAAGCACGGCACTCCCACAGCCCGGGAGGTCAACCCGGCTCCGGCTGAGACGGAAGGTGCAGCCGTGGGTTCCGGATGAGCCGCCGCTGCCGCCAGAGCCGCCGCTTCTCGTTGTGCTCTCGCTCGATCCACCAGCGCCTGCGCATCCAGAGCCGGCCGGTCAGCCCGCGGCGGGTTCCGATGTCGTTCACTGCTAGATACCGCCGGCGACTCATAACGCCGGCTGTAACTGCGACTGGGGATGGGGGTTGAATGCACACGACTCCGGCTGTAAGCATACTTCTCCTGCTGGGCCATTGCCGTTCGTAGGTATCCAACCGCGTTCCGCACTTCTTCTGCGAAGGGTGACTCATCGGGAATTGGGATAGCAGTCAGCCGAGTTGCTGCCGCTACCAAGTTCTCCGCCGGGTTAGAGTAATGACCCGGCGGCGTAGGAAAAGAGGTCGGTGCAATCTGGTTTCGTCGGGGCGGGTTAACCTGCTGATGCTGAGCCGCCGCCCGGCTTCCAGGTACTTCCGCCGTCCGGGTTATGACCAAAGGCACGTTCTGTCCCGTTCCTGGCGTGTTGAAAAGATTCCTCGCTTCATACTGATCCGGCAAGCGGGATTGGTGCCTCATCCGCTGAACCGCCGCTGCTGATTGCTGCTCCAGCCCAAGACGGAAAGCATCCGCCCTAAGGCGCTCTGCCTCAGCGTCCATCTGAGTCTTCAGTTCATTGATCTCCTGCTGGACTTCAGTCATCTGATTCTTCAACCTCGCAATCTCCGTGTTACGGGCGGCTTGATTTTCAGCTGTGACCTCAGTTGCCATCAGGGTTGAAAGCTCACCCATTAAATCCAGAAGGACCTGAGCCGGCTGCCTGCCAGCCCCCGATCCGGTTGCCTCAGCAGCTGTGCTGTTATGAGCCGCCGCGGAACCCGCCATGAAGACGGCGGCGCGGTTCGGCGGCTCATATTCCTCCGGTTTATGAAAATCCGACTCGGGGTAAGGCTCAACGTAGCCCCCGAGTCCGCCATTATGGAGCTGGTAGATTGATTCCGTCTCTCCGCTCGAAGATCCGTTTTCAGAGCAGATGAGAGTTTCCTCCTGTGACATAGATCCTTCTAGATCCATGCCCTGAGTGAAGCCGACGAAGACGTGTTTCCGACCCGGTTTGGCACGGGCGGGTTGACCGCGTTGGGCGGGTTGCTTGCGCCGAGCCGGCTCGACGATGTCGGTGTAGACGTCCGGCCCGGGTTCAGATCCGCCGATCTTGCCGATGAAGACGTGAATCCCGCCGAAGGGGACCCGGAAACCATACTCAACGGAGTCAGCCTCGGGGCCCCAGCCGGCGTCGTCGATGTAGAGCCGGCCACGGCGACTCTTGGTCATCCTGCCAACCGCGTACCCCTCGATCCCTGGTAGAGAGCCCTTTGAGAACTCGACACCACCGAGCGCTGGCCCCACGGTGGGCGCCAACTGTCGTGGTTTTGTCACGGCAGATGTCCGAAGACTTAGGTTCGTGGCCATCGCCATAGCAGTGGACTCAAAGGGGTTGATCGGGACGAAGGACACGAGATTACCCAGGTTCGGCCCCTCAAGTAGAGGTAAAAGCCTACGTCCTGCTTGTGTTGTATTAGCTGGAGTATCGATTACAAAGGAGCGGATTGCTTGACCTAGCTCTCGATTCCTTTGTCTCTCTCCTAAGCCGCCCCGGGGTCTAGCCTTTATATAAGAGGTCAAGGCCCCGGGTTACACGAGTCTCAAACCGACTCACATAGCGTGTCCTATTCTGTCTCTAAGCCGCCATACCATCTTGGGTAAGCCGCCACCGGGCGGCTTAGCCTCCCGGGTCTTCACGCCATCTTCCGTCTCTGGGCCCTTGTCAACGGCCCATCTGGTAAGCCGCCCTGGCGGCCTTGCCTGCATCCTTAAGCCCACCTTACAAGTCTTGGGCTTACGAGCCGCCCGGTGTAACCCGGCCCCGCCTGGGCGGGTCTCACCACGGGTTATATCCCCAACACCCCTCCATTCGCTCGCAAACACCTCATCCAAAGCTCCAACACACACCAAAGCGCAGTTTTGACCTCCAAGGTTGAAACACACCCTGGAGTGAGATTCGAGCCCCTCCGTCTCTCTCATTCGGCTCCTCCACCTGCAAATCGAACCCCTGTGTCAAAAACCCCTTGCTTAGCCCCTGATAAGCTCGAGTTCGATCTCAGAGTCGTCCCTTCAGGTCTCTGATGAACATGATTATTCCGTCGACCCCTTGACCCCCTCTCTCTTCCTTTCTTCCCTTCTTGTCAACCAGAAGCTCATGTCATTGTTTGTCGCAGGTTACCGGGTCTAAAACGGCGGGTTTTGTCATTGTCTTCTTCGCCGCCATTTGGGTGACCTCGTCATCGTCGATTCCGCAGTCCATCTCAATCACCCACCGACGCGTGACCACCTCTTGAGTACGACCGTGCCCTCCGCTTCTCCAGCAAACGCCTGCATCCCCGTCGGTGAGCACTGCGTTGTCGGATACGTCTCCAACGTATCTATAATGTTTGATCGTTCCATGCTGTTATATTATCATTCTTGGATGTTTTATAATCATTTTATAGCAACTTTATATCATTTTTCGGGACTAACCTATTGACATAGTGCCCAGTGCCAGTTGTTGTTTTTTTGCTTATTTTTTACTTCGCATAATATCAGTACCAAACGGAGTCCAATTACCACAAAACTTTTTGGAGATTTTTTTTGGACCATAAGACAACTTGGGAGCCAAGGAAGAACCTGGGAGGAGGCCCGCAGGGCCCACGATACAACAGGGCACGCCAGAGGACCCCGACGCGCCCTGATGTATCGTGGGGCCCACGGACGTATTTTCCACCGCCTCTCAGCTCTATAAGTCCTCAGAAATTCCAGAAACCTTAGAGGAGTCGACGAAACACAATTCCAGTCGCCGCAAGTTCCAGAACCATGAGATCCAATCTAACACCATCACGGAGGGGTTCATCATCCTCATTGGTGCCTCTCCGATGATGCGTGAGTAGTCCACCATAGACCTACAGGTCCGTAGGCAGTAGCTAGATGGCTTTATCTCTCTCTTTTGATTCTCAATACAATGGTCTCTTGGAGATCTATTTGATGTAAAGTTTTGCGGTGTGTTTGTTGGGATCCGATGAATTTTGAGTTCATGATCAGTTTCTATCCATGAATATTATTTGAGTCTTATTTGATCTCTTATATGCATGATTATTTATAGCCTCGTATTTCTTCTTCGAATCTTTGGTTTAGTTAGGCCAACTAGATCGATTTTTCTTGCCATGTGAAGAGGTGTTTTGTGATGGGTTCGATCTTGCGGTGTCCTCTCCAAGTGACAGAAGGGGCAGCGAGGCACGCATGTATCGTTGCTATTAAGGATAACAAGATGGGGTCTATTCCTACATGAATAGATCTTGTCTACATCATATCATCGTTCTTATTGCATTACTCCGTTTCTCCATGAATTTAATACACTAGATGCATGCTGGATAGCGGTCGATGTGTGGAGTAATAGTAGTAGATGCAGAATCGTTTCGGTCTACTAATATTGGACGTGATGCATATATATTGATCATTGCCTTGGATATCGTCATGATTATTTGATCTTCTATCAATTGCCCAACAGTAATTTGTTTACCCACCATGTGCTATACTCTTGAGAGAAGCCACTAGTGAAATCTACGGCCCCCGGGTCTATTCTTTTAACATATTGCTTTCCGATCTAAACTTTTCCGCATTGGTTTTCAGATCTATTATTCCAAAAACCCAAAAATACCTTGCTGCAATTTTTATTTGCATCTTTTATTTTGTGTTGTTGTGCGATCTATTTATCCAATCTCATACATACCAATCTATCTTTTAAGCGTGAACAGATTGACAACCTCTCTTACGCGTCGGGTTGCAAGTATTTGTTATTTGTGTGCAGGTACCGTTTACATAGTATTGCTTGGTTCTCCTACTGGTTTGATAACCTTTGTTTCATAACTGAGGGAAATACTTACCGTAGCTATGCTGCATCATCCCTTCCTCTTTGGGGAAATACCGACACAGTCTCAAGCCACGTCATTGTCCCTGCCCGAGGTTAGGGATGACAAGCGGGCCCTGCATGTCCTCATCCCTCCATCTATGTCTTGTTGGCAGGCGGGCCCTGCGGGCCAGGTTTGAAACCGTGTGTGCGCACACACGTAGATCCGACCATTTGGCTCGGCTAAAGCCTTTTGTTTCTCAGTTTCCACTGAGACTCAAATAAATCCCTGGGTTGCATTTCAAGTCCAAATGAATTGATTAAAACTTTCCAGATACTTATTAAATCATATCCTATTTATCTAGCCCTTGTGAACACTTTTCCTAAGCTTAGTTTCTCTTGGATCTATTAATCGGGCCATTGATTCACATATGTCAACTTAGGAAATTCCTAGAATAATCATTTGATACCCAAATCCAGTAAAACCAATTTCTCAATCTTTCTAAAATCATGCCTTATTTAATGAGTGCCTCCAATGATTTTTACCGAAGGGCATTATGTGAACTTCCTACAAGTCCATTTAATCCCAAGTTTCCACAAGATTGAAATGCCCAAAAATCTCAGTAGCTCTAAAAAATGCCCAATTTGCTTATTATTCATATAACCAGAGAAATCCTGGAAAAGTGAATTTCCTAATTTTTAGAGCACTTTTATGTTTTTTCTTTGTTGTGTTGCTTATGTGTGGGATCACTAGAAGAGGCGTCTAGAGGGAGGTGAATAGACTACTTGACAAATTAGAAACCTAACCTTTTCCCAAGTTAATTGGTTAGCAGATTTTAGCAATTCTAACAAGTCTAGTGCACCCTACACATGCTAGTCCACAAGTATGGCAGCGGAAAGTAAAGACAAGCATATGTAAGAGAGTAGAGATAGGAAGATCAAAGGTGGTGCTATCATACGTCCACGTTTATGGAGACTTCAACCCACGAGGGGTAACAGTCGCGAGAGTCCACGGAGGGCTCCAACCACGAAGGGTCCACGAACTAGTAACGTCGTCTATACCATGATGGCCTACATCCACGGAGGACTAGCCTTACTCAGGGTAGATCTTCACGAAGTAGGCGATCTCCTTGCCCTTACAAACTCCTTGGTTCAACTCCACAATCACGAAGAAGAGGCTCCCAAGCGACACCTAACCAATCTAGGAGGCACCACCCTCCAAAAGGTAATAGATGTGGTAGTATGATGAACTCCTTGCTCTTGTGCTTCAAAAGATAGTCTCCTCAACACTCAATCACTCTCTCACAGGTTTGGCATGGGTAGAGGAGATTGATTGGATGGAAAGCAACTTGGGGAGGCTAGAAATCAAGATCCATATGGTTGGAGTGGATGATCTTGACCTCAACACAAGGGTAGGTGGTTCTCTCTCAGAAAATTGGATATGGCAAGTGGGTGTATGTTCTGAGTGCTTCACTTGCGAGTGAGTGGTGGTGGAGGGTTATATATAGGCTTCTCCAAAAATCCAACCGTTACAACATTATTGCCCAACTCGGTGAAACCAAAGTGAAAACTTGGTTGCACCGACTAGTGCAAAATGTGGCAACTTTGGTGTTTTCGGTGAGACCGATATATGAATCTCGGTGGTACCGATATGGGTGACCTAGGAAATTACCAAAACTCGGTGAGACCGATTCCTCAAACTCGGCGGGACCGATTTTAAGAAATTTGTTAACAGAAAGTTGGTAACTGGTTTCGGTTGCACCGAATGGAATGTTGGTAGTACCAAGATTCTAGGGTTTGGTTTGGCTTCTGTCTAGGGTCAAACTCGGTGGATCAGAATGGGAAATGTTGGTGTCACCGAATTTTGATTTTGGCTTTGGACTGAAGATTTGTGTGGGAAAGTGGGTGAGTATTTTTGGTGGCTAATCTCTAAGCACTTGAGCAACCAGATCATCATATTTACCTCATCCCCTTTTAATAGTATTGGCTTTCCTATGGACTCAAAAGTGATTTATCACAAAATGTAAAATGTAGAGTCCTGATTCTTGAAGCATGGCCAATTCTATTCCTTCCTTTCCTTGGTTAGGTTCTCCACACAATCCTTAGCCAATCCTCTCTGTGGACTAAACCTGAAATAAACTAGATAGAACTATTAGTCCAAGAGACAATGTATGTTGTCATGAATTATCAAAACCACCAAGGGAGCATATGTGATTTCAATCTCCCCCTTTTTGGTAATTGATGACAACATACAATCAAAGCTTCAAATTAAGATATGCAGGAATATGTGATAGCTTTGAAGGATACATGACCAATACAAGCTCCCCCTAAATGTGTGCAATCCATTTTAAAGGATAGTTGCTTTGGAATGCATGAACACACACATAGTAGAAAGGACATGAGAAGTCATGTATATCTTGGCTATATACATCGAATATATGTGAATGAGGTGTTTCCATGTTCAAGACTTCACCCTTGCAAACAATATGTGCAAGAAGCAAGAGATCATCTTTACCAAGGATATGATGCATATACTTACCTTGAAGTTCTTGAGCATTTTAACAGTAGGAATACACTTGAGAAAACAATGTTAGGAAACACAAGAGTATTCTACTTATCCAAATGCAAAAAGATTCAAGAGTACCAAGATATGGAAGACATATGAAAAATAGAGTTTCTTAATATTGATATGTCTCCAAAACACATTTAGAACTTTCTCCCCTAAGTATGGATTTGTAAATCTTCCTCTTCCCCTGAATCTTACCATGTAGATATTGGGAGTAGGTAGGGTGAGACAAGTCTAACATAAAAACATATGCACTCTCTCCTTAAATTAAGTAACATGAATTTGGTCTTCTCTCTCTCCCTTGGATAGATATTTCTCCCCCTTTGGGTAAGCATAAGCTTAGATGTTCTTAGATATTCTCCCCCTTGATATATTCTCCCCTTATTTATATTCTCCCCCTTTTGAGATTTATCCCCCTTTGTCAGCAAGTATAAGCTTTGATATTTCTCCCCCTTTGGCATTAATTTCCAAAAAGGGTGACACAAAGGGTCAGAGGAAAGGGATCATTGAGAGGGAAGGGATCCTTGAGAATAAGGGTCCTTGAGATCAATTGAGACTAAGGGATCCTTGAGTACTTTTTCTCCCCCCTTTTATTATCTGAAAAGCTTTTTAAGATTACTCCCCATTTGACATAGGGATCCTTGAAGAAATTAAGATTTTGCTAATTTTGACAAAGAACACAGAAGAGAGCAAAATCGGTGGATCCGAGGCAAAATGAGTCGGTGGAACCGATATGTGTTTGTGCAACCTATCTGCATGATCGGTGACACCAAGTTATTTGGATCGGAGGGTCCGAAATGCAAAACAGAAACTTGGCAAAGTTTGTCAAAAGCAATTTTTCAGAAGGTCTCAATAGAATAAAATGATTTGCAGTGAATTTTCAAAGTGATTTGCAAGAAATTTTCAGAAAGTTTTGCAAGGAATTTTCAACTAGATGGAAGTTGAGTGGTTCCAAGAAAGCATGCAACTATAAGATGAACCAAACAAGATACTTCATCTAGATGATGGGCGGTTACTAAGTCACCTATATTAGAGTATATTGACTTAAGGAGCCAAGCAAGAATACTTGATCATAGGTCATACTCTACGTTAAGCTCAAAATGGGGTTGCCATTTTTCGATTAAGCATTTTAATGTTTTCATATCACTTGAGTTGCTTTATCTCATGACTTGGAGTAAAGCTATTTCAAGGATATGATCACGTACCTTTGAGTGATGTTGGTGACATGGAATGTAGGAGAACTTCTTGTGGATGATCGAAGTTGATGAAGATAATCTTGAGTTGGGAGCAATCCATCTTTTCTTTGAATCTAGGTCCTCCTACAAGAGTTAGTCATGCAAGGAAGAACAATGTATATATCCAATGACAACAGCGAAATTTCCATCATATGTAAGTCAAGGATATAGTTTGTGTTGTCTTCTTCCTTCCATCATCAAAGAAGGGTTGTGGATACTTGGCCATGACAAGATTGCTTGTGATATGAGTTGATGGCAATCTTGTGGAGTGTAGTTCTTCCAAGTACCTACAATAAGATTAGATGCAATACAAGGGAGCATATATTGCCAAGGTATAAGATAGTGTCATATCAAGTGTAACATGGAATAGTCATGTAAGCTCATGCCCTTGCATGCATCTGAGTGAGTCTAGCTTAAGTTTGAAGCATCAATGATGTTCAACTCACTCCTCAAGTGACAAAACACTTTCTCATCAAGTGGCTTAGTAAAGATATCGGCCAATTGCTTGTTGGTGCGAACATGTTTGAGATTAATGTCCCCTTTGGCAACATGATCACAAATGAAATGATGACGAACTTGAATATGTTTAGTTCGAGAATGTTGCACGGGATTATGAGCAATCTTAATAGCACTCTCATTGTCACACAACAATGGAACATGTCTCACATGGATTCCATAATCCTTAAGGGTTTGAGTCATCCATAGCAATTGAGCACAACATGATCCGGCGGCAATGTATTCCGCTTCGGCGCTAGATAGAGATACCGAGTTTTGTTTCTTGGATGACCAAGACACAAGAGATCTACCAAGAAATTGCCATGTACCCGAGGTGGATTTTCTATCAACCTTATCTCCGTCATAGTCTGAGTCGGAATAGCCAACAAGGTTAAAAGAAGATCCCTTGGGATACCATATGCCAAAGTTTGGTGTTTGTATCAAGTATCTCACAATTCTTTTCACGGCCTTAAGAGGACACTCTTTAGGAGAGGCTTGATACTAGCACACATGCACACACTAAGCATAATATCGGGACGAGAGGCACATAGATATGACAATCAACTGATCATTGATCGATAAACCTTTTGATCAACCGGTTTGTCCTCCTTGGTGAGGTCAACATGTCCACTAGTAGGCATGGGAGTTTTCATACCTTTAAACTCTTGCATGTTGAACTTCTTGATAAAGTCCTTGGTATACTTGCTTTGAGAGATGAAAGTTCCTTCTCTCGTTTGCTTGATTTGCGAACCAAGGAAAAATTTCAGCTCACACATCATGGACATCTCATACTTCTCGGACATCAACCTTCCAAATTTCTCACGAAATTGTGGGTTAGTAGATCCAAAGATAATATCATCCAAATAAATTTGGCACACAAATAATTCACCATTAACTCTTTTAGTGAATAAGGTTGCTTCAATTTTACCAATTTCAAAACCTTTTTCGATAAGAAACTTCGTTAACCATTTGTACCAAGCTCGTGGGGCTTGCTTAAGACCATAGAGAGCTTTACGAAGCTTGTAGACATGATTAGGTTTCTTAGGGTTTACAAAACCAGGGGGTTGTTTAACATAGACCTCTTCTTCAATCTCACCATTTAAGAATCCACTTTTAATATCCATTTGGTAAAGCGTGATATCATGGTGATTAGCATAAGCAAGAAGAATGCAGATAGCTTCAAGTCTAGAAACGGGGGCATAGGTCTCACTGTAGTCCATACCTTTGACTTGGGTGTAGCCTTGAGCCACGACACGCGCCTTGTTGCATACGACTTGACCGTCTTCGTCTTGTTTGTTCCGAAACACCCACTTGGTTCCGATGATGTTTTGCTCGTCCTTGGGCTTCTCGACTAGTGTCCACACTTCATTCCTCTCGAAGTTGTGTAGCTCCTCGTGCATAGCATTCACCCAATCCGGGTCCTGAAGAGCTTCTTCTACCTTCAAAGGCTCAATACTAGAGATGAATGAATAATGCTCACAAAAGTTAGCCAATCGAGTTTTAGAGCGAGTTATTCTCCCGGTTTGTATGTCACCGAAAATGTGCTCTAAGGGATGATTTTTGTTCACTCTTGCTCGAACTCGAGGTAGCTTTTGCTTGTTCGACGGTGGAGCTTCCCCATCATCATCTTCTTCTTCATTGTTTTTGAAGGTGTCGTTGCCTTGAGGTGGTGGTGAAGGAGGTTGTGGTGGATCTTCATGATGAACTTCTTCCTCCTCTTCATCTTGTCGTGTGCCGCTTGTGGATGCCTCCATGTCGTGTTGAGGTTCGCCTTGACGCGAAATAGGGGCTTCCACTTGGGTCGATGAAGTACTTTCCTTCACCTCCATGGGATGAATCTTGCCGATGGACAAGTCTTGGATGGCTTCTGAAGGTTCCTTATCTCCTACATCATTTGGCAATTGTTAGACTTGTGAACCATTAGATTCATCAAACTTCACATCTACTGTCTCTTCAACTTTTCGAGTGAAGTTGTTGTAGACACGGTAAGTGTGAGAGTTTGAACCATAACCGAGTAGGAAACCTTCATGAGATTTAGGAGCAAATTTAGAACGATGATGCTTATCAAGAATATAACACTTGGAGCCGAATACCCGAAAGTATCCAACTTGGGGCTTGTTACCGGTGAGTAGCTCGTATGCCGTTTTACCGAGAAGCTTGTGTAGATAGAGTCGGTTTGTAGCATGACAAGCTGTTTCCACGGCTTCTGCCCAAAAGTGTCTTGGCGTCTTGTATTCGTCGAGCATCGTTCTAGCCATCTCTATGAGAGTCCAGTTCTTCCTATCAACAACTCCATTTTGTTGAGGCGTGTACGTAGCCGAGAACTCATGTGAAATCCCTTCTTCATCAAGAAAGGAATCCACATTCATGTTCTTGAACTCCGATCCGTTGTCGCTCCGAACCTTCTTGATCTTCACTTCAAATTGATTTTGCGCTTTGCGAGCGAAGTTCTTGAAAATATTTTGCACCTGCGACTTATCATCAAGAAAGAATACCCACGTAAATCTAGAAAAATTATCAACTATAACTAGACCAAAAGAATTTCCACCGAGGCTCTTGTAAGCATTGGGACCAAAAAGATCCATATGAAGCAACTCGAGTGGTCTCCTAGTAGTCATGATATTCTTTATGGGATGACTTCCACCTACTTGCTTTCCAGCTTGACAAGCACTACAAAGTCTATCTTTGTCAAAGATAACATCTTTAACACCAAGTATATGATCACCTTTGATGAGCTTGTCTAGTTTACGCATACCAACATGTCCTAGTCTTCTATGCCAAAGCCAACCTTTAGAAGATTTTGCAATAAGACAAGTGCGAGATTTGGATCTCTTAGTGAAATCAACAATGTATAGATCACCTCTACGGAAACCGGTAAATACCATGATATGATTATCTTGATGAAACACTTGCCAATCTACTTTGGTAAATAACACATTAAAACCAAAGTCGGCAAGTCTAGATACTGAAAGAAGATTGTAGCCAAGGGATTCAACAAGCATGACATATTGAATGGAGCTATCATGAGATATGGCCACCTTACCAAGACCGAGTACCTTACCCTTGGAGTTGTCTCCAAAAGTCACATACCTTTGCAGTCCATGGTTTGGTGTGATCTCTTGAAACATGTCTCTATTTCTAGTCATGTGATTGGTGCATCCACTATCGAGAATCCACTCTTTTCCTCCGGACATGTAATCCTTGAAGTTTACGATGAGACTTAGATTCTTCATAGTCTTCTCATACTCGATGTCGAACAACTCATCTTCATCATAGTAGCCATGTTCCACATTGTCATCATCAAGTGGGAAATCCTCGTCAAAAGAAACAAGAGATTCGTTAGAGTTGTGATCATGACAATGTTCAAGATTATGAATGTGAATGGCTTCAACAATGATGTTGTTGATAGTTTGACATCTCCTTTAGCACGCATGAGGTCTCTAAGCTCAAATAGATAGTCATCAAACTTAGGATCACTAGGCATCATTTTGTGAAAAGCAATAGATTTATGAAGAATTTCATCAAGATTACTCAATGAATAATTTGGATATCGTTTCTCCAAATCATTCCACAAAGTATAAGCACATTCAAAATTCTTCATTTGATCAAACACAATTCTAGGCAATCCTCTAATGATAAGATTAACAGTTCTAAGATGACGAAGCATATCAATTTCCTCTTCGTGTGTGGGATGTAAAGGATCAATGGGAGGTACGTAGGGGTTCTTAACATACTTGCTCACATGGAATTCATTGAATAACTCAAGCATCTCATATTTCCAATGACTATAGTACTCCCCATCGAGAATGGGCACTCTACAACTAAGGCTCCCCAAACTAGACACATCCATCTTCCTCCAGCGGTGATGAAACCGAAGCTATGGAAACCAACGCTCTGATACCAATTGTGGGATCACTAGAAGAGGCGTCTGGAGGGGGGGTGAATAGACTACTTGACAAATTAAAAACCTAACCTTTTCCCAAGTTAATTGGTTGGCAGATTTTAGCAATCCTAACAAGTCTAGTGCACCCTACACATGCTAGTCAACAAGTATGGCAGCGGGAAGTAAAGACAAGCATATGTAAGAGACTAGAGATAGGAAGATCAAACGCAATAGATGACACGAAGATTTTTCCCGTGGTTCCGATAGGTGGTGATATTGTACGTCCAAGTTTATGGACACTTCAATCCACAGAGGGTAACGGTCGCCAGAGTCCATAGAGGGCTCCACCCACGAAGGGTCCACGAAGTAGCAACCTCGTCTATTCCATGATGGCCTACGCCCACGGAGGACTAGCCTTACTCAGGGTAGATCTTCACGAAGTAGGCGATCTCCTTGCCCTTACAAACTCCTTGGTTCGACTCCACAATCACGAAGAAGGAGGCTCCCAAGCGACACCTAACCAATCTAGGAGGCACCACCCTCCAAAAGGTAATAGATGTGGTAGTATGATAAACTCCTTGCTCTTGTGCTTCAAAAGATAGTCTCCTCAACACTCAATCACTCTCTCACAAGTTTGGCATGGGTAGAGGAGATTGATTGGATGGAAAGCAACTTGGGGAGGCTAGAAATCAAGATCCATATGGTTGGAGTGGATGATCTTGACCTCAACACAAGGGTAGGTCGTTCTCTCTCAGAAAATTGGATATGGCAATGGGTGTATGTTCTGAGTGCTTCACTTGCGAGTGAGTGGTGGTGGGGGTATATATAGGCTTCTCCAAAAATCCAACCGTTACAACATTATTGCCCAACTCGGTGAAATCGAAGTGAAAACTCGGTTGCACCAACTAGTGCAAAATGTGGCAACTTTGGCGTTTTCGGTGAGACCGATATATGAATCTCGGTGGTACTGATATGGGTGACCTAGGCAGTTACCAAAACTCGGTGAGACCGATTCCTCAAACTCAGTGGGACCGATTTTAAGAAATTGGTTAACAAAAAGTTGGTCACTGGTTTCGGTTGCACCGAATGGAATGTTGGTAGTACCGAGATGCTAGGGTTTGGTTTGCCTTCTGTCTAGGGTAAAACTTGGTGGATCCGAATGGGAAATGTGTTGGAAATATGCCCTAGAGGCAATAATAAATTGGTTATTATTATATTTCCTTGTTCATGATAATCGTTTATTATCCATGCTATAATTGTATTGATTGGAAACTCAAATACATGTGTGGGTACATAGACAACACTGTGTCCCTAGTAAGCCTCTAGTTGACTAGCTCGTTGATCAAAGATGGTTAAGGTTTCCTAGCCATTGACATGAGATGTCATTTGATAACGGGATCACATCATTAGGAGAATGATGTGATGGACAAGACCCAAACTGTAAACGTAGCATTTGATCGTGTCAGTTTATTGCTATTGTTTTCTGCATGTCAAGTATCTGTTCCTTTGACCATGAGATCATGCAACTCACTAACACCGGAGGAATACCTTGTGTGTATCAAACGTCGCAACGTAACTGGGTGACTATAAAGGTGCTCTACAGGTATCTCCGAGGGTGTCTGTTGGGTTGGCATGGATCAAGACTGGGATTTGTTACTCCGTATAACGGAGAGGTATCTCAGGGCCCACTCGGTAATACAACATCACAATGAGCCTTGCAAGCAATGTGACTAAAGTGTTAGCCACGAGATCTTGTATTACGGAACGAGTAAAGAGACTTGCCGGTAACGAGATTGAACTAGGTATAGTGATACCGACGATCGAATCTCGGGCAAGTAACATACCGAAGAACAAAGGGAACAGCATACGGGATTAACTGAATCCTTGACATAGAGGTTCGACCGATAAAGATCTTCGTAGAATATGTAGGAGCCAATATGGGCATCCAGGTCCCGCTATTGGTTATTGGCCGTAGAGGTGTCTCGGTCATGTCTACATAGTTCTCGAACCCGCAGGGTCTACACACTTAACGTTTGGTGACGATTAGTATAATTGAGTTATTATGTTGGTGACCGAAAGTTGTTCGGAGTCCCGGATAAGATCCCGGACATGACGAGGATCTCCGGAATAGTCCGGAGGTAAAGATTGATATATGTGATAATAGTGTTTTGATCTCTGGAAGGGTTCCGGAGTTCACCGGAAGGGGTTCCGGATGTTTACCGAAGTGTTCGGGTGCAGCAACACTTTATATGAGCCAAAGGGATAAAGCCCACAAGGTATTGGAAAGTGCAAAAGTAGTTTTGCTGCCGCGTAAGCGGTACTACCGCTTGGTGAAGCGGTACTACCGCCGGAGCGGTACTACCGCTTGTGTGAAGCGGTACTACCGCCCAAGCGGTACTACCGCTTGTGTGAAGCGGTACTACCGCTTGTGCGCGGCTGTGCACGGTTCGGCAGGGATCCGAGTTGGACTCTTTCCCTGCGGGCCAAACCGACCTTGTGCGGGCAAAACCGACCCGGAGGAGGCTTTTACTCCAAGTTTAGACCCCAAGGCTCAACATATAAATAGAGGGGCAGGGCTAGCACACGGGACACATCAGGATTTCCCAAGCCGTGTGCCGGCAACCCTAGCCCTCTAGTTCCTCCGTCATAATCTCCGTAGCGCTTGGCGAAGCCCTGCAGAGATTGTTCCTCACCACCATCACCACGCCGTCGTGCTGCTGGAACTCAACCACTACTTCATCATCGCTCGCTGGATCGAGGAGGTGAAGGCGTCATCAAGCCGTACGTGTGTTGAACGCGGAGGTGCGTCCATTCGGCACTAGATCGGAAGGATCGTGATTGGACCGCGGGACGCTCGGCGATTTGGATCGCGAAGACGTTCGACTACATCAACCGCGTTTATTAACGCTTCCGCTTAGCGATCTACAAGGGTATGTAGATTCACTCTCCCTCTCGTAGATGCTCATCACCATGGATAGATCTTATGTGTGCGTAGGAAAATTTTTGTTTCCCATGCAACGTTCCCCAACAGTGGCATCATGAGCCAGGTCTATGCGTAGATGAGATCTCGAGTAGAACACAAACGAGTTGTGGGCGTGGGTGTATACATATTGCTTGCCGTTACTAGTTGATATTTGATTCGGCGGTACTGTGAGATGAAGCGGCCCGGACCGACATTACGCGTACACTTACGCGAGACAGGTTCCTTCAACTGACATGTAACTTCGTTGCATAAAGATGGCTAGCGGGTGTCTGTCTCTCTCACTTTAGTTGAATCGATTTCAATGAAGAGGGTTCTTTTAGAAGATCAAAAAGCAATCACTACACCACGTTGTGGTTTTGCGTAGGTAAGAACGGTTCTTGCAAACCCGTAGCAGCCACGTAAAATTTGCAACAACAATTAGAGGACGTCTAACTTGTTTTTGCAGGGTATGTTGTGATGTGATATGGCCAATTACAAGATGAGATATATGTGATGTATGAGATGATCATGTGATGTATAGAATATCACGACTTGCATGTCGATGAGTACGGCAACTGGCAGGAGCCATAGAGTTGTCTTTAATTATTGTATGACCTGCGTGTCAATCATTAAGCGCTATGTAATGCTTTACTTTATCGCTAAACGTTAGCTATAGTCGTGGAAGCAACAGTCAGCGCGACAACCTTATGGCGACACGTTGATGGAGATCAAGATGATGGAGATCATGGTGTCATGCCGGTGACGATGGAGATCATGCCGGTGCTTTGGAGATGGAGATCAAAAGCACAAGTTCATGGCCATATCATGTCACTTATGATTTGCATGTGATGTTAATCCTTTTATGCATCTTATTTTGCTTAGGACGACGGTAGCATTATAAGGTGATCCCTCACTTAAATTTCAAGATAAATTGTGTTCTCCCCAAGTGTGCACCGTTGCGAAAGTTCGTCGTTTCGAGACACGCCGTGATGATCGGGTGTGATAGACTCTACGTTCGCATACAACGGGTGTAAGCCATGTTACACGTGCGGAACACTCGGGTTAAACTTGACGAGCCTAGCATGTACAGACATGGCCTCGGAACACAAGAGACCGAAAGGTCGAACATGAGTCATATAGTAGATATGATCAACATGAAGATGTTCACCATTGAAACCACCTCAACTCACGTGATGATCGGACTTGAGTTGGTGGATTTGGATCATGTTACACTCGAATGATCGGAGGGATGTCAATTTGAGTGGGAGTTTTTTAAATAATTAACTAAACTCATTATCTAGAACAATAGTCTAAGTTGTCTTTGCTATATTTATGTTGTAGATCATGGCTCGCGCAGTAGCACCCCTGAATTTTAATGCGTTCCTAGAGAAAGCTAAGTTGAAAGATGATGGAAGTAACTTTGTGGACTGGGCCCGTAATCTAAGGATTATCCTTACGGCTTCCCAGAAGGCTTATGTCCTTGATGCACCGCTTGGTGATCCACCCGCTCCAGTTGAGTCTCTAGACGTTGTGAACGCCTGGCAGGCTCGTTCTGATGATTACTCAATAGTTCAATGTGCAATGTTGTATGGCTTAGAACCGGGACTTCAAAGACGTTTTGAACGTCATGGAGCATATGAGATGTTCCAGGAGTTGAAGTTTATCTTTCAGAAGAATGCCCGGATCGAGAGATATGAGATCTCCGATAAGTTCTATGCTTGCAAGATGGAGGAGAACGGGTCTATCAGTGACCACGTGCTCAGAATGTCTGGGTACTCCACCCGTCTGGCTAAGTTAGGGATGCCCCTTCCGCCAGAGGCTATCACTGACAGAGTTCTTCAATCATTGCCACCTAGCTACAAGAGCTTCGTGTTGAACTATAACATGCACGGGATGAACAAGTCAGTCGCCGAGCTGTTTGCGATGCTGAAAGCCGCTGAGTCTGAAATTCAGAAGGAGCATCAAGTGTTGATGGTCAATAAAACCACTAGTTTCAAGAAAAATGGCAAGGGTAAGAAGGGTAACTCCAAGCAGAGTGGCAAAGCAGTTGCTCCTCTCGTAAAGAAACCCAAGGCTGGACCCAAACCAGAAACTGTGTGTTTTCATTGCAAGGGAACTGGACACTGGAAGCGGAATTGCCCCAAGTATTTGGCTGACAAGAAGGCGGCCAACAACAAACAAGGTATATATGATATACATGTTATTGATGTGTACCTTACCAACTCTCGTTGTAGTGCCTGGGTATTTGATACCGGTGCGGTTGCTCATATTTGCAACTCAAAACAGGAACTGCGGAATAGACGGAGGCTGGCAAAGGACGAAGTGACGATGCGCGTGGGAAATGGTTCCAAGGTTGATGTGATCGCCGTCGGCACGCTCGCTCTTCAATTACCGTCGGGATTAGTGATGAACCTAAATAAGTGTTATTTGGTGCCTGCGTTAAGCATGAACATTATATCTGGATCTTGTTTATTGCGAGACGGTTACTCATTTAAATCAGAGAATAATGGTTGTTCTATTTATATGAGTAATATCTTTTATGGTCATGCACCCGATGTGAGGGGTTTATTCTTATTTAATCTCGATAGTAATGATACACATGTTCATAACATTGATGCCAAAAGATGTAGAATTGATAATGATAATACCACTTTCTTGTGGCACTGCCGTTTAGGTCATATTGGCGTAAAACGCATGAGGAAGCTCCATGCCGATGGACTTTTGGAGTCACTTGATTTTGAATCACTTGACACATGTGAGCCATGCCTCATGGGCAAGATGACTAAAACGCCGTTCTCTGGAACAATGGAACGGGCAAGTGACTTATTGGAAATCATACATACTGATGTGTGCGGTCCGATGAGTATTGAGGCGCGCGGTGGTTATCGTTACTTTCTCACCTTCACTGATGACTTAAGTAGATATGGGTATATTTACTTAATGAAACACAAGTCTGAAACATTTTGAAAAGTTCAAACAATTTCAGAGTGAAGTTGAGAATCATCGTAACAAGAAGATTAAATTCCTACGATCTGATCGAGGAGGAGAATATCTGAGTTATGAGTTTGGCAGTCACTTAAGACAGTGTGGAATTGTTTCACAATTAACACCGCCTGGAACACCACAGCGTAATGGTGTGTCCGAACGTCGTAATCGAACCTTATTGGATATGGTGCGATCTATGATGTCTCTTGCCGATTTGCCACTATCGTTTTGGGGTTATGCATTAGAGACAGCTGCATTCACTTTAAATAGGGCACCATCGAAATCCGTTGAGACGACGCCATATGAACTTTGGTTTGGCAAGAAGCCAAAACTGTCGTTTCTTAAAGTTTGGGGATGTGATGCTTATGTCAAAAAGCTTCAGCCTGAAAAGCTGGAACCCAAAGCGGAGAAATGCGTCTTCATAGGATACCCAAAAGAGACAATTGGGTATACCTTCTACCTCAGATCCGAGGGCAAAGTGTTTGTCGCTAAAAACGGAACATTTCTTGAGAAAGAGTTTCTCTCGAAAGAATTGAGTGGGAGGAAGATAGAACTTGATGAGGTTGTTGAACCTTTACTTCAACCTGAGAGTAGCGCAGCGCAGAAAGTTGTTTCTGTGGAGCCTACATTAGCTGAAGAGGAAGTTAATGATGATGATCATAAAGCTTTGGATCAAGTTGCTATCGAACCTCGTAGGTCGACAAGGACGCGTACTGCTCCTGAGTGGTACGGCAACCCTGTCTTAGAGGTCATGTTGTTAAACAACGATGAACCTACGAGCTATGGAGAAGCGATGATGGGCCCGGATTCCGAGAAGTGGTTAGAGGCCATGAAATCCGAGATGGGATCCATGTATGAAAACAAAGTATGGACTTTGGAAGTATTACCTGAAGGGCGTAAGGCCATTCAGAACAAATGGATCTTTAAGAGGAAGACGGACGCGGACGGTAATGTCACCGTCTATAAAGCTCGACTTGTGGCAAAGGGTTTTTCACAAGTTCAAGGAGTTGACTACGATGAGACCTTCTCACCCGTAGCGATGCTTAAGTCCGTCAGAATCATGTTAGCAATAGCTGCCTTTTTCGATTATGAAATTTGGCAGATGGATGTCAAAACAGCGTTCCTTAACGGTTTCCTTAAGGAAGAGTTGTATATGATGCAACCAGAAGGTTTTGTCGATCCAGAGAATGCTGACAAAGTTTGCAAACTCCAGCGATCCATTTATGGACTGGTGCAAGCATCTCGGAGTTGGAATCTTCGTTTTGATGAGGTGATCAAAGCGTTCGAGTTTATACAAGTTTACGGAGAAGCTTGTATTTACAAGAAAGTGAGTGGGAGCTCTATAGCGTTTCTAATCTTATATGTGGATGACATATTGCTGATTGGAAACAATATAGAAATGCTGGAAAGCGTAAAGGAATATTTGAACAAGAGTTTTTCAATGAAGGACCTAGGAGAAGCTGCTTTCATATTAGGCATCAAGATCTATAGAGATAGATCGAGACGCTTAATAGGACTTTCACAAAGCACATACCTTGATAAGATTTTGAAGAAGTTCAAAATGGATCAGTCCAAGAAGGGGTTCTTGCCTGTTTTGCAAGGTGTGAAGTTGAGTAAGACTCAATGCCCAGTGACTGCAGAAGATAGAGAAAAGATGAGTGTCATCCCCTATGCTTCAGCCATAGGCTCTATCATGTATGCAATGCTGTGCACAAGACCCGATGTCAGCCTTGCCATAAGTATGGTCGGAAGGTTTCAAGGTGATCCAGGAATGGAACACTGGACGGCGGTCAAGAATATCTTGAAGTACCTGAAAAGGACTAAGGACATGTTTCTCGTTTATGGAGGTGATCAAGAGCTCGTCGTAAAGGGTTACGTCGATGCAAGCTTTGACACTGATCCGGATGACTCTAAGTCGCAAACCGGATACGTATTTATTCTTAATGGGGGTGCGGTTAGCTGGTGCAGTTCCAAGCAAAGCGTGGTAGCAGATTCTACATGCGAAGCGGAGTACATCGCTGCCTCGGAGGCGGCGAAGGAAGGTGTCTGGATGAAGGAGTTCATGACAGATCTTGGAGTAGTGCCTAGTGCGCTTAACCCAATGACTCTGTTTTGTGATAATACTGGTGCCATTGCTCTAGCCAAGGAACCAAGATTTCACAAGAGGACCAGACACATAAAGCGACGTTTCAATTCCATCCGCGATTACATCAAGGAGGACGACATAAATATTTGCAAAGTACACACGGATCTAAATGTTGCAGATCCGTTGACTAAACCTCTTCCAAGGGCTAAACATGAACAACACCAGAACTGCATGGGTGTTCGATTTATTACAATGTAAATCACATAGTGATGTGAACTAGATTATTGACTCTAGTGCAAGTGGGAGACTGTTGGAAATATGCCCTAGAGGCAATAATAAATTGGTTATTATTATATTTCCTTGTTCATGATAATCGTTTATTATCCATGCTATAATTGTATTGATTGGAAACTCAAATACATGTGTGGGTACATAGACAACACTGTGTCCCTAGTAAGCCTCTAGTTGACTAGCTCGTTGATCAAAGATGGTTAAGGTTTCCTAGCCATTGACATGAGATGTCATTTGATAACGGGATCACATCATTAGGAGAATGATGTGATGGACAAGACCCAAACTGTAAACGTAGCATTTGATCGTGTCAGTTTATTGCTATTGTTTTCTGCATGTCAAGTATCTGTTCCTTTGACCATGAGATCATGCAACTCACTAACACCGGAGGAATACCTTGTGTGTATCAAACGTCGCAACGTAACTGGGTGACTATAAAGGTGCTCTACAGGTATCTCCGAGGGTGTCTGTTGGGTTGGCATGGATCAAGACTGGGATTTGTTACTCCGTATAACGGAGAGGTATCTCAGGGCCCACTCGGTAATACAACATCACAATGAGCCTTGCAAGCAATGTGACTAAAGTGTTAGCCACGAGATCTTGTATTACGGAACGAGTAAAGAGACTTGCCGGTAACGAGATTGAACTAGGTATAGTGATACCGACGATCGAATCTCGGGCAAGTAACATACCGAAGAACAAAGGGAACAGCATACGGGATTAACTGAATCCTTGACATAGAGGTTCGACCGATAAAGATCTTCGTAGAATATGTAGGAGCCAATATGGGCATCCAGGTCCCGCTATTGGTTATTGGCCGTAGAGGTGTCTCGGTCATGTCTACATAGTTCTCGAACCCGCAGGGTCTACACACTTAACGTTTGGTGACGATTAGTATAATTGAGTTATTATGTTGGTGACCGAAAGTTGTTCGGAGTCCCGGATAAGATCCCGGACATGACGAGGATCTCCGGAATAGTCCGGAGGTAAAGATTGATATATGTGATAATAGTGTTTTGATCTCTGGAAGGGTTCCGGAGTTCACCGGAAGGGGTTCCGGATGTTTACCGAAGTGTTCGGGTGCAGCAACACTTTATATGAGCCAAAGGGATAAAGCCCACAAGGTATTGGAAAGTGCAAAAGTAGTTTTGCTGCCGCGTAAGCGGTACTACCGCTTGGTGAAGCGGTACTACCGCCGGAGCGGTACTACCGCTTGTGTGAAGCGGTACTACCGCCCAAGCGGTACTACCGCTTGTGTGAAGCGGTACTACCGCTTGTGCGCGGCTGTGCACGGTTCGGCAGGGATCCGAGTTGGACTCTTTCCCTGCGGGCCAAACCGACCTTGTGCGGGCAAAACCGACCCGGAGGAGGCTTTTACTCCAAGTTTAGACCCCAAGGCTCAACATATAAATAGAGGGGCAGGGCTAGCACACGGGACACATCAGGATTTCCCAAGCCGTGTGCCGGCAACCCTAGCCCTCTAGTTCCTCCGTCATAATCTCCGTAGCGCTTGGCGAAGCCCTGCAGAGATTGTTCCTCACCACCATCACCACGCCGTCGTGCTGCTGGAACTCAACCACTACTTCATCATCGCTCGCTGGATCGAGGAGGTGAAGGCGTCATCAAGCCGTACGTGTGTTGAACGCGGAGGTGCCGTCCGTTCGGCACTAGATCGGAAGGATCGTGATTGGATCGCGAGACGCTCGGCGATTTGGATCGCGAAGACGTTCGACTACATCAACCGCGTTTATTAACGCTTCCGCTTAGCGATCTACAAGGGTATGTAGATTCACTCTCCCTCTCGTAGATGCTCATCACCATGGATAGATCTTATGTGTGCGTAGGAAATTTTTTGTTTCCCATGCAACGTTCCCCAACAAAATGTTGGTGTCACCGAATTTTGACTTTTGCCTTTAGAGAGAAGATTTGTGTGGGAAAGTGGGTGAGTATTTTTGGTGGCTACAGATCATCATATTTACCTCATCCCCTTTTAATAGTATTGGCTTTCCTATGGACTCAAAAGTGATTTCTCACAAAATGTAAAATGTAGAGTCCTCATTCTTGAAGCATAGCCAATTCTATTCCTTCCTTTCCATGGTGAGGTTCTCCACACAATCCTTAGCCAATCCTCTTTGTGGACTAAACCGGAAAGAAACTAGATAGAACTATTAGTCCAAGAGACAATGTATGTTGTTATGAATTATCAAAACCACCAAGGGAGCATATGTGCTTTCATTATGTTATTTTGTTTTGACCTTAGATAACGACGTACACAAAGTACTTGAAGAATGACCAGAAGCTTTTGAATACTTTGCTGAGCTAGGCAACCAACCTTTTGACCATGTTGATTAATGATGTCTACTACACAATTTTATTCTTGTAGACTCGTGTTGGGCCTCCAAGCACAAAGTTTTGTAGGACAGTAGCAATTTTCCCTCAAATGGATGACTTAAGGTTTATCAATCCGTGGGAAGTGTAGGATGAAGATGGTCTCTCTCAAACAACCATGTAATCAAATACAAACAATCTCTTGTGTCCCCAACACACCCAATACAATGGCAAATCGTATATGGTGCACTAGTTAGGCGAAGAGATGGTGATATAAGTGAAATATGGATAGTAGATATAGGTTTTGGTAATCTAAAATAGTAAAAACAACAAGGTAACAAGTGGCAAATAGCGAGAAAAACGGTGTATCAATGCTTGCAAACAAGGCCTAGGGTTGATACTTTCACTAGTGCAATCTTTCAATGGTGCTAACATAATTGAATCATATAACCATCCCTCAACATGCAACAAAGAATCACTCCAAAGTTCCTATCTAACGGAGAACATAAGATGAAATCATTGTAGGTAGCAAAACCACCTCAATGTTATCCTTTCCGATCAATCTATTGACCCATCCCTATAAGTGTCACAAACAATCCTAGAGTTCATACTAGAATAACACCTATGATATGCATCAATCAACTCTAATGTCACTTAGATACTCCAATGTCACCACAAGTATCCATGATTTAATTATTAGACATGCATTAAACAATTTCAGATTCGTCATATTCAATCCAACACAAAGAACTTCAAAGAGTACCCCAAGATTTCTATCGGAGAAAGTAGGACGAAAACGTGCATCAACCTATGTGCCTAGATCACCCCAATGTCACCACGGGGATCCGCAAGTTGATAACTAAAACATATATCAAATGACTCAATAGAATACCCCATTGTCACCTTGGGTATCCACATGCAAGTCATATATCAAGTGTTCTCAAATCCGAAGTATTCAATCCAACATAACGAGATCTCAAAGGGAAAGACTCAATTCATCACATCAAGATAGAGAGGGAAGAACACCACATGGTCCAATTATATTAACAAATCCCGTGATACATCAAGATTGTGCCATCTCAAGAACATGAGAGAGAGAGAGAGAGATTAAACACATAGCTACTGGTACATACCCTCAGCCCCGAGGGTGAACTACTCCCTCCTCAACATGGAGACCGCCGTGATGATGAAGATGACCTTCGGTGATGATTTCCCCCTTCGTCAGGGTACCGGAAAAGGGCCCCAGCTGAGATCGCTTCGGAACAGAGGCTTGCGGCGGTGGAGCAGAAGGTCTCGGTTTATTTCTCGGGGTTTTGGGATATATAGGATTTTTCAGCGTTGGAATCAAGCGAAGAGGTGCCACAGAGGGCCCACAAGGTATCCCCTCGCGCCCACCCCCTGGCCACGCCGTGTTTCCTTGTCACCTCGTTGTGTGTCTTCTGATCCTCCCTCGAAGCTGCGTGGGTCTCTTACGTTCCAGAAAAATCGTCAAAAAAATTCGGGCGATTTCGAGAACTTCTATTTTCTGCACAAAAACAACCCCACGGTAATTCTGCTGAAAACAGCATCAGTTCGGGTTAGTTCCATTTAAATCATATAAAGTGCATAAAAATCATACAAAAGTATTGTAAACATGGGTAAATATGGCATGAATACTTCAAAAATTATCGATACGTTGGAGACGTATCAGCATCCCCAAGCTTAATTCCTACTCATCCTCGAGTAGGTAAATGATAAAAGAAGTAATTTATGTAGTGTGAATGCTAGCATAGTGTATAAGTTTGACCAATGATAATTTTAATCACTTTTTCAAGCATCATAAACAACAACTCTTTCTCATAGAACTCATCATGATAAAGTAGCAATCAATTCACATGTTATGGTTCAAACTATGCATTCTTTTGAAACTTAACAACCTATGTTCTTAGTCATCAAACAATTATAGTTCATATTATTTTCTAAGTAAGAGATTCACATACTCAATTATCATATAGTCTTCTATGTTTGCTAATACTCAAATCATATTTTTAGAACGAACATCATTCATCGAACACAGAGAAAGATAGGGGCTTAATGTTTCGCCTCTCAACACACTTATCATAAAGATAATTGTCAACAAAAATAACTCATGATCAAATATATTTGACTGGATATATGTGTTTGGATCTTTCCCCACCACATGATGCTTGCCAACTAGATATTGAGGTTGGAATAAGAATGTGACTCAAGATGAAAAGTATATAACATAAAAGTAAATAGAATGCCCCTTCGTAGAGGGAAGTAGGGATTTGCAAAGGTGCCAGAGCTCAAAGTTTAAAATAGAGATGAATATATTTTGGGTGGTGTGCCTTTCCGATCAATGTCACGACAAAGGATTTCAATATCTTCCATACTAATCACATTAATGTCGGTTCCCAAATGGAATTGAAATTTTTACCCCCCCTCCTCCACCATTTAAATGCATTCCATGGTTGGCCGAATTCACGGGTGCCCTCCAAACAACCAACTTTCTAGGGGGAGTTCTTGTTTATTTTTTGTGTGTAGTATGCAGGACTGAGCATCCCTTTTACCAGCCTCTCTCGTGCAATGACAAGTGAATAAACACCCGTCGTGAGAATAACCCGCTTAGCATGGAAGATACCGACCGCCCCATCGCTCCATGAGCGGTACGGGCTCAGAAAACAAGTGTTCATTTGAAGATTTTAGAGGTGGCACATGCAAATTTACTTGGAATGGAAGTGAAATACCATATATAGGTAGGTATGGTGGACTATTATGGATGAAACTTGGCTCAAGGATTTTGGATGCACAAGTAGTTTCTCTACTTAGTGCGAAGTTTTGGCTAGGAAAAGGTTCAAAACAAGCACCACATTTTGGATGATCCATAACAATATAAATTCTATGCAAATATACCCAAACATAACTCATTACATTGTCTTCCTTGTCCAACTTCAACTAATTTGATCAAGGTTGAAAATAATTAAGGGTATTCACAATCATAAAAGATGTCCAAGATAATATATTTGTATGTGAATGTTTTCTTCCTTATACTAATCTTTCATAAATTGCTTGTATGACCAATACTATGATTATCAAACTTCAATAGATTTTACTTTCTAAACCAAATGTGAAACTACTACTAAGCATAAAGCACATTGGTGATTTCAGATTTATGATATTTCATTCATTCACAATTTACTCTTAGGATATAAGTGAAGCACAAGAGTAAACATCAAACTACTCCAAGAAGATATAAGTGAAGATCAATGAGTAGTGGTGAGGACATGACAACCATTGAACCCTTAGAGTCCTTTCAAGAGGGGGAGGATGATGAGGACATGACAACTATTTGTACACCCTCTGTAATCAAAGGAGAAATCATAATAATTTGTGTCAAACAAATACATTCCCACGTGAAAGCTAACTTAAGTTCGTACTATAATCTTGAACACATGGCTACACTTTCATCTCCTTTGCTATTGGTTGAACTCAGGTGCAATATCGAGGAAGGCCAAACACATTTTAGTCAGTGCAAAACAATGTGTTATGGCAAAGAAACAAAGTTAGGAGTTCATGAAGAAATAAGTTGTCTGCTGAAGAAACATTGTTCCGATTCTGAGGAAGCAATGTTTTGGACAAGTTTGGCTACCCCAACTTGCGAAAGATTTCCAGAACTCGAGTTTGCTGCTGAAGAAACATTGTTTTGACTCCCGCGAACAATGTTTGGTTGGGAACAGCCAACCACCCCACACGGGAGAATTCCAGAAGCTACCTCATTAATCTCGAAGCCCGTTTAGTTAAACCAAAGTTGGTTCTCTTTCACAACAAATCTGGTTCCCAAAGCTAGTTTGTTTTCACACCTAATCAGGGGTTGTCCCTATTATAAATAGGCTAGCTCTTCCCTTCGTTGGGGGACTTTTGCCATTTCTATCGAAGACAAAAGACATAGACTACTCCTGAGATTAGAGAGCTCTTGTTATCCTTATTCTCGTGATTCCTTCTGAGGTCGCTCCTAATCTGTGCTCCATGACTAGATCGTGTTGTGTGGGTTAGAGTTCGTGGTTTCCTTGTGGATGCACCTATCCCGTTCTCCACGACTTGAGCGTGGTTGTGTGGGGGTAGTATTGCGGGTTGTGGATTGGCGAATGCTCGGATTGCAGGCTACGGTTAGCATCCTCCTCGTCGGGTCATAATCTCTTATTTTCTATTTCCTTTGTTGCTTGCAGCAAGTTATCCCCTCCTTTCTTCGATCCTACACCGTGAAGACGGGCCACCCTTCCCACACCCTCTTCCACGAAGACGATGTCGCATCAAGTAGTCAAACAATCAAGTAGCTATGTGGGGATTCTCTCTCGATAAAGACTTTCGGATCCAAGATTTATTTAAAACATCAAACAAAACAAAAAAGGCATTCCAAGAGTAGCACATATCATGTGAACGAATAAAAATTTAGCCTCGACATAGGCTAACCGATATTTGTTGACGGAGAGAGGTGGGATGCCTAACGTGGCATCCCCAAGCTTAGATGCTTGAGACTTCTTGTAATACTAGTAGAAGGGCCCGTGCGTTGCAACGGGGGAGAAAAAAATCATAATACTCAATGAGCATGATAACAATTGTTGTCTCACCGAGATACACTATCACTCTTAATTTCTTGAAATCATGAACATTTTTTTAAACTCGGGAACATATTTGAAATTTTGAACATTTTAAATTCATGAATACTTTTACGAATGTTCGAACATTTTCTAAAATCAAGAACATTTTTTGAATTTATGAACATTTTATATTGTTTGCGAACATTTTTAAAAAATTGTGATCATTTTTTTAACAATTTTTTTGTCCCGACGAATATTTGTAGAATGGACGAACATTGTTTTGGAAATTTGTGGAACCTTTTTTGAAATTTACGAGCATTTTTATGATTTAACAAACATTTTTATGATCGAACAAACTTTTTTCTGAAACATGACCATTTTTTGAATCAGCAAACATTTTATGAATGAATAAACAATCAAGTGGCTATGTGGGGATTCTCTCTCAATAAAGACTTTCATATATGAGATTTATTTAAAACAGCAAAAAAACAAAAAGGGCACTCCAAGAATAGCACAATTCATGTGAACTAATAAAAACTTAGGCCCACCATAGGCTAACCGATATTTGTTGACGAAGAGAGGTGGGATGCCTAACGTGACATACCTAAGCTTAGATGCTTGAGAATTCTTGTAATATTGACATGAGAAGCTTTGGGAATCCCCAAGCTTGAGATCTTGTGTCTCTTTAATTCCTCTCATATCACGGTTTCCTAAATCTTAAAAGCTTCATCCACACAAACTTGACAAGAACTCGTGCGATAGGTTAGTGCACATAAGAATAAATAAACACTTTATGTACTCCCAAGACAAGTTTCATAATAATTTTCAAACATTATATATTGTATACTATCATTTCCACAATTTATATCTACTAATATAATCCATGAAAACACTAGGACAAGTAGATAACAAAACTATGACAACAATCTGTCTAAACAGGACAATTTGTAGTAATCAATTCCAAAGGTACAATAATGTAACTCAAAAAATTCTGAAAATTTTTAGACATAATAAAGAATTTGTATGAAAATGTTATGTAAAAATTTCAGAAAATTTCCACATTCCAGTAAAATATGAAAATTCCAACACTACAGTAAAAGTTTCTGTTTTTATACAGCACACATCAAACATGCAATTGAGACATCTTAAGGCAATTCTTGGAACCTTTCATAGAAAAACATGATTATAAATAAAATCAAACAGATATCAACAAAATAAAATGATGCTCCAAGCAAAACACATATCATGTGATGAATAAAAATATAGCTCCAAATAAGATATACCGATAGTGTTGAAGACAAAAAAGGGGATACCTTCTGGGGCATCCCCAAGCTTAGACGCTTTAGTCTTCCTTGAATATTCCCTTGGGGTGCCTTGGGAATCCCAAAGATTAGTGTCTTGCCTCTCCTTATTCTCATCATATCGGTATCTCACCCAAAACTTGAAAACTTCAATCACACTAAACTCAACGGTACTTCGTGAGATGGGTTAGTATAATAAAAATAGATCATTCACTTTGGTATTATCAAGACAAGATTAATAATTGTTCTCACATAATGAATACTTTATACTATCATTCCCATAATTATATCACTAAATATAAGCTATGGAAACACTAAAACAAGCAAACCATGCAAGCAAAACAGAATCTGTCAAAAACAGAACAGTCTGTAAAGATCTGAACTAAAACCATGCGTCCCTATCTCTGAAAATTCTGAAAAAATTAGGACAACATAGAGAATTTGTAGAAAAATACTGTGTAAAAATTTCAGAATATTTGAAGCTCTAGTAAAATCAGGGAAATTATATACTGGAGGCAAAAGTTTCTGTTTTTGCACAGAATCAAATCAACAAGTATCCACACTATCCCAAAGGCTTTACTTGGCACATTATTGAAATAAAAGACACAGAACATGATTACTACATTAGCTTAATCATGTGAACACACAAAAACAGAAAGTATAAGTGTTGGGTTGTCTCCCAACAAGCGCTTTTCTTTAAGAGATTTCTATTTTCATGCCCTCGGTTGCTTAGTACTCTTCAGTTTTGCCCCACCGATACTAGGCTACCATGGGAATTCCCTGTGGGTAGAGCTTATGTGTCATACTTCGAGGCCTTTCATGAGTTTACTAGAGAGCATTGTACTCTCATAGATTGCGACATTTAACAATCGAACCCATAAAGGTGTGTTCTTCAAAAGATGTTCTACAGGACAACATCTCTGCTTAAATAAGCCATTTAGAACACATTAAGATATACATCAACCTGTCATGTAGATTAGGAGAGTATTGCACCTTTATGGAGTAGTATTATTAACAGTAAGGATACTCTCCTCTATGTTGACCAACAGCTTGTCTTTCAAATCTAATTCACGGGATCTCCGATCACATAGAGTAGGTTACCATTGTGAACAACTCATATTGTGGGTCTCATACCCATCTCCTTCGATGCATTATCTATCACATTACTTGATAGACCTGTAGTAAAAGGATCTGCCAGATTTGTAGATGTTTGGATATAATCCAATGCAATAACTTTAGAGTTTCTCGTTTTTCTGACAGGCTTTAACCTTCTCTGAACATGTCTTGATGACTTCATGTTATCCTTTGAGTTACTCACTTTTGCGATCCCGTTTTGATTTTCGCAGTTCATAAGGATACCCGGTATAGGTTTCTCAACAACCGACAAGTCACTCAAGAGCCGACGCAGCCAAACTACATCGGCCGTAGCTGTATCTAGTGTTGTGAGTTATGCTTCCATTCTTTACCTCATTAAGATGGTTTGCTTGCAAGATTTCCAAGAAATAGCGCCACCTCCATGAGTGAATACATACTCGTGGTCTTTATCTCATCAGCATCAGAGATCCAGTTTGCGTTACTATACCCTTCAAGCATCTTTGGGTATCCAGTATAGTGAGTTCCATAACTCTCGGTGCCTTCCAAATAATACATAACTCTCTCTAGAGCTTTCCAATAATCATCTCCCAGTTTTTGAAACAAATCATCTTAGGCTACTAACAGCAAAAGAGATGTCGGGTCTTGTAGCCTTGGCTAAATACACAAGCGAGCTAATAATCCGAGAATATTTCAATTGGTCTCTAGCAATTCTTCGATTCTTTTGAAGCAATATGCTAGCATCATATGGTGTTGGAGAAGGCTTGTAGTCACTATAACCAAAGCGATTCAAGATCTTTTACTCATAGTGAGATTGAAGCAGTGTAATCCCATCATCATCTCTCAACAGCTTGATGTTCGAAATAACATCAACTACTCCTAAATCCTTCATCTCAGAACAATGAGATAGGAAATCCATGACTTCCTTAATAACAGTTAGATTTCTCCCAAAAATTAATATGTCATCAACATACAAGCAAAGAATAACTCCCTCGTCCCCACCATGTTGATAGTACACATATTTGTTAGCTTCATTTACGAAAAATACTGCAGAATTTAAATCTCTCTCACACTTCTCATGCCACTGCTTAGGTGCTTGCTTAAGCCCATACAAAGACTTCACAATTTGCACACCTTACCTTCCTGACCATCCAGCACAAACCCATCTGGTTGTTCCATGTGAATTTCTGAATCCAACTCTATATTTAGAAAGCGGTCTTAACATCTATTTGATGAACGAGAAGACCGTGCGAGGCATCTAGTAAAAGTAGTAATCGAATAGTGGTTAGTCGAGCCACACATGAGTTCAAAGAAGTCTTCACCTTCCTTTTGGGTATAACCCTTGGCCACGAGTCGTGCCTTGTACTTCTCAATAGTACCATCAGGCCAAAGCTTCTTCTTGAATACTCATTTGCACCCTATAGGCTTGCACCCATAAGGACGATCAGTGATATCCCAAGTTTCATTAGCCAAATAGAATCCATCTCACTATGGACAGCTTCCTTCCAGTAGTCAGCATCTTCAGATTGATAGGCTTCTAAAATTGAACTGGGAGTGTTGTTTATGAGATACACAAGAAAATCATAACCAAAGGACTTTGCAGTCCTCTGTCTCTTACTCCTTTTAAGAATCCCATTGTTGTCCTACATAGGATCTTCAAGATGTTGCATCGGATTGGTTGGTTTAGAAATTGCAACTACATCCCGGCCCGGTGAACTAGGCAACGCATGCCTTGATGAGCTAGGCATATCCTTCATGGGAAATATATCTTCAAAGAAAGCTACATCATTCAACTCCATGATTTTACCGACGTGCATGTCAGATACTTCAGATTTTACTATCAAGAATCTATAACCAATGCAATGAAAAGCATAGCCCAGAAAAACACAATCCACGGTTTTTGGTCCAAGCTTGCGCTTCTTTGGAATTGGCACATTAACTTTCGCCAGGCGGCCCTAGGTTCGTAGGTAAGAGAGTTTTAACCTTTTTTCTCCCATTACTCCAATGGATTTATCTCTTTATTCTTTGTGGGAACTCAGTTTAGAACATGACATGCAGTCAATATCGCCTCCCCCCGCCGTGCCTTGGAGAGACCCGATGTATCTAACATGGTGTTAACCAAATAAATTAGAGTATGGTTCTTTCTTTCGGCTACCCCATTTGACCGAGGTGAATAGGATGGCATCCTCTCATGGATTATACCATGTTCCACACAAAAAGAATCTAATTCATTGGAAATATACTCTCCACCACGATCGGACCTCTGCCTCTTGATTTTTTTGATCAAGTTGATTTTTTGCTTCAGCTTTATAGATCTTGGAAAAGTTCAAAGCCTCATATTTTATTTTCAGAAGATATACATGGAAGTATCGAGTGGAGTCATCAATTAACATCATGAAATATTTATTTCCACCTTTTGTCAGAACACCATTCATTTCACAAAGATCTGAATGTATGAGCTCCAATGGTGCCTAGTTTCTTGCCTTTGCGGCCTTATGAGACTTGTGGGGGTTCTTAGCTTGGACACAAACTTGACACTTAGATCCTTTTACAAAAGTGAAGTTAGGAATTAAGCTCAATTGCTAGTCGTGTCATGCAACCAAAATTAATATGACAAAGACATGAATGTCATGTTGGAAATATGCCCTAGAGGCAATAATAAGTTGGTTATTATTATATTTCCTTGTTCATGATAATCGTTTATTATCCATGCTATAATTGTATTGATTGGAAACTCAAATACATGTGTGGGTACATAGACAACACTGTGTCCCTAGTAAGCCTCTAGTTGACTAGCTTGTTGATCAAAGATGGTTAAGGTTTCCTAGCCATAGACATGAGATGTCATTTGATAACGGGATCACATCATTAGGAGAATGATGTGATGGACAAGACCCAAACTGTAAACGTAGCATTTGATCGTGTCAGTTTATTGCTATTGTTTTCTGCATGTCAAGTATCTGTTCCTTTGACCATGAGATCATGCAACTCACTAACACCGGAGGAATACCTTGTGTGTATCAAACGTCGCAACGTAACTGGGTGACTATAAAGGTGCTCTACAGGTATCTCCGAGGGTGTCTGTTGGGTTGGCATGGATCAAGACTGGGATTTGTTACTCCGTATGACGGAGAGGTATCTCAGGGCCCACTCGGTAATACAACATCACATTGAGCCTTGCAAGCAAAGTGACTAAAGAGTTAGCCACAGGATCTTGTATTACGGAACGAGTAAAGAGACTTGCCGGTAACGAGATTGAACTAGGTATAGTGATACCGACGATCGAATCTCGGGCAAGTAACATACCGAAGAACAAAGGGAACAGCATACGGGATTAACTGAATCCTTGACATAGAGGTTCGACCGATAAAGATCTTCTTAGAATATGTAGGAGCCAATATGGGCATCCAGGTCCCGCTATTGGTTATTGGCCGTAGAGGTGTCTCGGTCATGTCTACATAGTTCTCGAACCCGCAGGGTCTACACACTTAACGTTTGGTGACGATTAGTATAATTGAGTTATTATGTTGGTGACCGAAAGTTGTTCGGAGTCCCGGATAAGATCCCGGACATGACGAGGATCTCCGGAATAGTCCGGAGGTAAAGATTGATATATGTGATAATAGTGTTTTGATCTCTGGAAGGGTTCCGGAGTTCACCGGAAGGGGTTCCGGATGTTTACCGAAGTGTTCGGGTGCAGCAACACTTTATATGAGCCAAAGGGATAAAGCCCACAAGGTATTGGAAAGTGCAAAAGTAGTTTTGCTGCCGCGTAAGCGGTACTACCGCTTGGTGAAGCGGTACTACCGCCGGAGCGGTACTACCGCTTGTGTGAAGCGGTACTACCGCCCAAGCGGTACTACCGCTTGTGTGAAGCGGTACTACCGCTTGTGTGCGGCTGTGCACGGTTCGGCAGGGATCCGAGTTGGACTCTTTCCCTGCGGGCCAAACCGACCTTGTGCGGGCAAAACCGACCCGGAGGAGGCTTTTACTCCAAGTTTAGACCCCAAGGCTCAACATATAAATAGAGGGGCAGGGCTAGCACACGGGACACATCAAGATTTCCCCAAGCCGTGTGCGGCAACCCTAACCCTCTAGTTCCTCCGTCATAATCTCCGTAGCGCTTGGCGAAGCCCTGCAGAGATTGTTCCTCACCACCATCACCACGCCGTCGTGCTGCTGGAACTCAACCACCACTTCATCATCGCTCGCTGGATCGAGGAGGTGAAGGCGTCATCAAGCCGTACGTGTGTTGAACGCGGAGGTGCCGTCCGTTCGGCGCTAGTTCGTGATCGGATCGAGGGACGACTTGCGATTTGGATCGCGGAGACGTTCGACTACATCAACCGCGTTTCTTAAACGCTTCCGCTTAGCGATCTACAAGGGTATGTAGATTCACTCTCCCTCTCGTAGATGCTCATCACCATGGATAGATCTTGTGTGTGCGTAGGAAAATTTTTGTTTCCCATGCAACGTTCCCCAACAGTGGCATCTGAGCTAGGTCTATGCGTAGATGAGATCTCGAGTAGAACACAAACGAGTTGTGGGCGTGGGTGTATACATATTGCTTGCCGTTACTAGTTGATATTTGATTCGGCGGTACTGTGAGATGAAGCGGCCCGGACCGACATTACGCGTACACTTACGCGAGACAGGTTCCTTCAACTAACATGTAACTTCGTTGCATAAAGATGGCTAGCGGGTGTCTGTCTCTCTCACTTTAGTTGAATCGATTTCAATGAAGAGGGTTCTTTTAGAAGATCAAAAAGCAATCACTACACCACGTTGTGGTTTTGCGTAGGTAAGAACGGTTCTTGCAAACCCGTAGCAGCCACGTAAAATTTGCAACAACAATTAGAGGACGTCTAACTTGTTTTTGCAGGGTATGTTGTGATGTGATATGGCCAATTACATGATGAGATATATGTGATGTATGAGATGATCATGTGTTGTATAGAATATCACGACTTGCATGTCGATGAGTACGGCAACTGGCAGGAGCCATAGAGTTGTCTTTAATTATTGTATGACCTGCGTGTCAATCATTAAGCGCTATGTAATGCTTTACTTTATCGCTAAACGTTAGCTATAGTCGTGGAAGCAACAGTCAGCGCGACAACCTTATGGCGACACGTTGATGGAGATCAAGATGATGGAGATCATGGTGTCATGCCGGTGACGATGGAGATCATGCCGGTGCTTTGGAGATGGAGATCAAAAGCACAAGTTCATGGCCATATCATGTCACTTATGATTTGCATGTGATGTTAATCCTTTTATGCATCTTATTTTGCTTAGGACGACGGTAGCATTATAAGGTGATCCCTCACTTAAATTTCAAGATAAATTGTGTTCTCCCCAAGTGTGCACCGTTGCGAAAGTTCGTCGTTTCGAGACACGCCGTGATGATCGGGTGTGATAGACTCTACGTTCGCATACAACGGGTGTAAGCCATGTTGCACGTGCGGAACACTCGGGTTAAACTTGACGAGCCTAGCATGTACAGACATGGCCTCGGAACACAAGAGACCGAAAGGTCGAACATGAGTCATATAGTAGATATGATCAACATGAAGATGTTCACCATTGAAACCACCTCAACTCACGTGATGATCGGACTTGAGTTGGTGGATTTGGATCATGTTACACTCGAATGATCGGAGGGATGTCAATTTGAGTGGGAGTTTTTTAAATATGATTAACTAAACTCATTATCTAAGAACAATAGTCTAAGTTGTCTTTGCTATATTTATGTTGTAGATCATGGCTCGCGCAGTAGCACCCCTGAATTTTAATGCGTTCCTAGAGAAAGCTAAGTTGAAAGATGATGGAAGTAACTTTGTGGACTGGGCCCGTAATCTAAGGATTATCCTTACGGCTTCCCAGAAGGCTTATGTCCTTGATGCACCGCTTGGTGATCCACCCGCTCCAGTTGAGTCTCTAGACGTTGTGAACGCCTGGCAGGCTCGTTCTGATGATTACTCAATAGTTCAATGTGCAATGTTGTATGGCTTAGAACCGGGACTTCAAAGACGTTTTGAACGTCATGGAGCATATGAGATGTTCCAGGAGTTGAAGTTTATCTTTCAGAAGAATGCCCGGATCGAGAGATATGAGATCTCCGATAAGTTCTATGCTTGCAAGATGGAGGAGAACGGGTCTATCAGTGATCACGTGCTCAGAATGTCTGGGTACTCCACCCGTCTGGCTGAGTTAGGGATGCCCCTTCCGCCAGAGGCTATCACTGACAGAGTTCTTCAATCATTGCCACCTAGCTACAAGAGCTTCGTGTTGAACTATAACATGCACGGGATGAACAAGTCAGTCGCCGAGCTGTTTGCGATGCTGAAAGCCGCTGAGTCTGAAATTCAGAAGGAGCATCAAGTGTTGATGGTCAATAAAACCACTAGTTTCAAGAAAAATGGCAAGGGTAAGAAGGGTAACTCCAAGAAGAGTGGCAAAGCAGTTGCTCCTCTCGTGAAGAAACCCAAGGCTGGACCCAAACCAGAAACTGTGTGTTTTCATTGCAAGGGAACTGGACACTGGAAGCGGAATTGCCCCAAGTATTTGGCTGACAAGAAGGCGGCCAACAACAAACAAGGTATATATGATATACATGTTATTGATGTGTACCTTACCAACTCTCGTTGTAGTGCCTGGGTATTTGATACCGGTGCGGTTGCTCATATTTGCAACTCAAAACAGGAACTGCGGAATAGACGGAGGCTGGCAAAGGACGAAGTGACGATGCGCGTGGGAAATGGTTCCAAGGTTGATGTGATCGCCGTCGGCACGCTCGCTCTTCGATTACCGTCGGGATTAGTGATGAACCTAAATAAGTGTTATTTGGTGCCTGCGTTAAGCATGAACATTATATCTGGATCTTGTTTATTGCGAGACGGTTACTCATTTAAATCAGAGAATAATGGTTGTTCTATTTATATGAGTAATATCTTTTATGGTCATGCACCCAATGTGAGGGGTTTATTCTTATTGAATCTCGATAGTAATGATACACATGTTTATAACATTGATGCCAAAAGATGTAGAATTGATAATGATAATACCACTTTCTTGTGGCACTGCCGTTTAGGTCATATTGGCGTAAAACGCATGAGGAAGCTCCATGCTGATGGACTTTTGGAGTCACTTGATTTTGAATCACTTGACACATGTGAGCCATGCCTCATGGGCAAGATGACTAAAACGCCGTTCTCTGGAATAATGGAACGGGCAAGTGACTTATTGGAAATCATACATACTGATGTGTGCGGTCCGATGAGCATTGAGGCGCGCGGTGGTTATCGTTACTTTCTCACCTTCACTGATGACTTAAGTAGATATGGGTATATTTACTTAATGAAACACAAGTCTGAAACATTTGAAAAGTTCAAACAATTTCAGAGTGAAGTTGAGAATCATCGTAACAAGAAGATTAAATTCCTACGATCTGATCGAGGAGGAGAATATCTGAGTTATGAGTTTGGCAGTCACTTAAGACAGTGTGGAATTGTTTCACAATTAACACCGCCTGGAACACCACAGCGTAATGGTGTGTCCGAACGTCGTAATCGAACCTTATTGGATATGGTGCGATCTATGATGTCTCTTGCCGATTTGCCACTATCGTTTTGGGGTTATGCATTAGAGACAGCTGCATTCACTTTAAATAGGGCACCATCGAAATCCGTTGAGACGACGCCATATGAACTTTGGTTTGGCAAGAAGCCAAAGCTGTCGTTTCTTAAAGTTTGGGGATGTGATGCTTATGTCAAAAAGCTTCAGCCTGAAAAGCTGGAACCCAAAGCGGAGAAATGCGTCTTCATAGGATACCCAAAAGAGACAGTTGGGTATACCTTCTACCTCAGATCCGAAGGCAAAGTGTTTGTCGCTAAAAACGGAACATTTCTTGAGAAAGAGTTTCTCTCGAAAGAATTGAGTGGGAGGAAGATAGAACTTGATGAGGTTGTTGAACCTTTACTTCAACCTGAGAGTAGCGCAGCGCAGAAAGTTGTTTCTGTGGAGCCTACATTAGCTGAAGAGGAAGTTAATGATGATGATCATGAAGCTTTGGATCAAGTTGCTATCGAACCTCGTAGGTCGACAAGGACGCGTACTGCTCCCGAGTGGTACGGCAACCCTGTCTTAGAGGTCATGTTGTTAGACAACGATGAACCTACGAGCTATGGAGAAGCGATGGTGGGCCCGGATTCCGAGAAGTGGTTGGAGGCCATGAAATCCGAGATGGGATCCATGTATGAAAACAAAGTATGGACTTTGGAAGTATTACCTGAAGGGCGTAAGGCCATTCAGAACAAATGGATCTTTAAGAGGAAGACGGACGCGGACGGTAATGTCACCGTCTATAAAGCTCGACTTGTGGCAAAGGGTTTTTCACAAGTTCAAGGAGTTGACTACGATGAGACCTTCTCACCCGTAGCGATGCTTAAGTCCGTCAGAATCATGTTAGCAATAGCTGCCTTTTTCGATTATGAAATTTGGCAGATGGATGTCAAAACAGCATTCCTTAACGGTTACCTTAAGGAAGAGTTGTATATGATGCAACCAGAAGGTTTTGTCGATCCAGAGAATGCTGACAAAGTTTGCAAACTCCAGCGATCCATTTATGGACTGGTGCAAGCATCTCGGAGTTGGAATCTTCGTTTTGATGAGGTGATCAAAGCGTTCGAGTTTATACAAGTTTACGGAGAAGCTTGTATTTACAAGAAAGTGAGTGGGAGCTCTATAGCGTTTCTAATATTATATGTGGATGACATATTGCTGATTGGAAACAATATAGAAATGCTGGAAAGCGTAAAGGAATATTTGAACAAGAGTTTTTCAATGAAGGACCTAGGAGAAGCTGCTTTCATATTAGGCATCAAGATCTATAGAGATAGATCAAGACGCTTAATAGGACTTTCACAAAGCACATACCTTGATAAGATTTTGAAGAAGTTCAAAATGGATCAGTCCAAGAAGGGGTTCTTGCCTGTTTTGCAAGGTGTGAAGTTGAGTAAGACTCAATGCCCAGTGACTGCAGAAGATAGAGAAAAGATGAATGTCATCCCCTATGCTTCGGCCATAGGCTCTATCATGTATGCAATGCTGTGCACAAGACCCGATGTCAGCCTTGCCATAAGTATGGTCGGAAGGTTTCAAAGTGATCCAGGAATGGAACACTGGACGGCGGTCAAGAATATCCTGAAGTACCTGAAAAGGACTAAGGACATGTTTCTCGTTTATGGAGGTGATCAAGAGCTCGTCGTAAAGGGTTACGTCGATGCAAGCTTTGACACTGATCCGGATGACTCTAAGTCGCAAACCGGATACGTATTTATTCTTAATGGGGGTGCGGTTAGCTGGTGCAGTTCCAAGCAAAGCGTGGTAGCTGATTCTACATGCGAAGCGGAGTACATCGCAGCCTCGGAGGCGGCGAAGGAAGGTGTCTGGATGAAGGAGTTCATGACAGATCTTGGAGTAGTGCCTAGTGCACTTGACCCAATGACTCTGTTTTGTGATAATACTGGTGCCATTGCTCTAGCCAAGGAACCAAGATTTCACAAGAGGACCAGACACATAAAGCGATGTTTCAATTCCATCCGCGATTACATCAAGGAGGACGACATAAATATTTGCAAAGTACACACGGATCTAAATGTTGCAGATCCGATGACTAAACCTCTTCCAAGGGCTAAACATGAACAACACCAGAACTGCATGGGTGTTCGATTCATTACAATGTAAATCACATAGTGATGTGAACTAGATTATTGACTCTAGTGCAAGTGGGAGACTGTTGGAAATATGCCCTAGAGGCAATAATAAGTTGGTTATTATTATATTTCCTTGTTCATGATAATCGTTTATTATCCATGCTATAATTGTATTGATTGGAAACTCAAATACATGTGTGGGTACATAGACAACACTGTGTCCCTAGTAAGCCTCTAGTTGACTAGCTTGTTGATCAAAGATGGTTAAGGTTTCCTAGCCATAGACATGAGATGTCATTTGATAACGGGATCACATCATTAGGAGAATGATGTGATGGACAAGACCCAAACTGTAAACGTAGCATTTGATCGTGTCAGTTTATTGCTATTGTTTTCTGCATGTCAAGTATCTGTTCCTTTGACCATGAGATCATGCAACTCACTAACACCGGAGGAATACCTTGTGTGTATCAAACGTCGCAACGTAACTGGGTGACTATAAAGGTGCTCTACAGGTATCTCCGAGGGTGTCTGTTGGGTTGGCATGGATCAAGACTGGGATTTGTTACTCCGTATGACGGAGAGGTATCTCAGGGCCCACTCGGTAATACAACATCACATTGAGCCTTGCAAGCAAAGTGACTAAAGAGTTAGCCACAGGATCTTGTATTACGGAACGAGTAAAGAGACTTGCCGGTAACGAGATTGAACTAGGTATAGTGATACCGACGATCGAATCTCGGGCAAGTAACATACCGAAGAACAAAGGGAACAGCATACGGGATTAACTGAATCCTTGACATAGAGGTTCGACCGATAAAGATCTTCGTAGAATATGTAGGAGCCAATATGGGCATCCAGGTCCCGCTATTGGTTATTGGCCGTAGAGGTGTCTCGGTCATGTCTACATAGTTCTCGAACCCGCAGGGTCTACACACTTAACGTTTGGTGACGATTAGTATAATTGAGTTATTATGTTGGTGACCGAAAGTTGTTCGGAGTCCCGGATAAGATCCCGGACATGACGAGGATCTCCGGAATAGTCCGGAGGTAAAGATTGATATATGTGATAATAGTGTTTTGATCTCTGGAAGGGTTCCGGAGTTCACCGGAAGGGGTTCCGGATGTTTACCGAAGTGTTCGGGTGCAGCAACACTTTATATGAGCCAAAGGGATAAAGCCCACAAGGTATTGGAAAGTGCAAAAGTAGTTTTGCTGCCGCGTAAGCGGTACTACCGCTTGGTGAAGCGGTACTACCGCCGGAGCGGTACTACCGCTTGTGTGAAGCGGTACTACCGCCCAAGCGGTACTACCGCTTGTGTGAAGCGGTACTACCGCTTGTGTGCGGCTGTGCACGGTTCGGCAGGGATCCGAGTTGGACTCTTTCCCTGCGGGCCAAACCGACCTTGTGCGGGCAAAACCGACCCGGAGGAGGCTTTTACTCCAAGTTTAGACCCCAAGGCTCAACATATAAATAGAGGGGCAGGGCTAGCACACGGGACACATCAAGATTTCCCCAAGCCATGTGCGGCAACCCTAACCCTCTAGTTCCTCCGTCATAATCTCCGTAGCGCTTGGCGAAGCCCTGCAGAGATTGTTCCTCACCACCATCACCACGCCGTCGTGCTGCTGGAACTCAACCACCACTTCATCATCGCTCGCTGGATCGAGGAGGTGAAGGCGTCATCAAGCCGTACGTGTGTTGAACGCGGAGGTGCCGTCCGTTCGGCGCTAGTTCGTGATCGGATCGAGGGACGACTTGCGATTTGGATCGCGGAGACGTTCGACTACATCAACCGCGTTTCTTAAACGCTTCCGCTTAGCGATCTACAAGGGTATGTAGATTCACTCTCCCTCTCGTAGATGCTCATCACCATGGATAGATCTTGTGTGTGCGTAGGAAAATTTTTGTTTCCCATGCAACGTTCCCCAACATGTCAGACATTTGATTCACTACCGTTGCAAACAGGATTAACAACTTTATTACAAACATCTGACAAATATAGGCAAAACGAGCCTCCTGATCCATAGCCTTTACCAACAAAAGTTCCATACTTGGACACTACAAATTTATTGGACTCGAAGACAAGCTTGTAGAAGATTTTTATTGACGGAGGGGGCATATGCATGTTCTTCAGCCGCGCGACTTTCCCTGAAGTAAACTTCAGGTCGACCATGCCAACACCACGAACAGAAGCGCTTGAACCATTGCCCAACAACACGGTGGAAGTCCATGTGGTCTATTAAGAAGAAAACATGGAAATATCACCGCATACATGTACATTAGCACCCGTTTCAATCAACCAATCAGGAGAGGGACATACTGAAAGAATAGTGGGAAATATACCATGCCCAACATCCTTCATCTCAGTGTCACCAATGACAACATTTGCGGTCTTGCCACCTTTCCCCTGTTGATGCTTGTCATAAAGGTTAGGGAAACTAGTAGCCCAATGATCAGGATCTCGCACACATGACAAACACCTTTCTTCTTGTCAATCTTCTTCTTGAAGTTGGTGTGCTGTGAAGCCTTGTTCTTCCCATCAAGCTTTCCCTTGTTCTTGAACTTGTGGGGCTGGAAGTTTTTCTTCTGTACCATATTGGCACTAGAACCTCCCTCAATACCTCAAGCACGTGTGTCTTTTGCGCTCGCCTTTTCTTCCACATCAAGGATACCAATGAGATCCGGAACGGAAAACTCCTCTCTCATGTGTTTCATAGAATTAGCAAAGTTCCTCCACGAGGGAGGAAGCTTAGTGATGATACCTCCGACAACAAACTTGTCCGGTAACATACAATTGAAGTGCTCAAGTTCTCTAGCAAACGACTGTATCTCGTGAGCTTGCTCAACAACGGAGCGCTCGTCAGTTATCCTGTAGTCATAGAATTGTTCCATGATGCACAGCTCAGTATCGACATCTGAGACACCAAATTTGGTCTCGAGTGCTTCCCACATATCTTTTCCATCATCATTTGACGCATAAGCATCAACTATGTTCTCACCAAGAACACTCAAGAGAGCAGCCTTAAATAGGGTATCAGTTTTCTGAAAAACTTGTTCCTCTTGAGGATCAAGATCTCCTTCAGGTTTGCCAAGAGTGGCATCATAGAAGCTCATGGTTTGAAACAATAGAATTGCTCTCACACGTGACCTCTTATAGTGCACACCATCAAACATAGGAGGCCACATGGATGCAGCAAAACCACTCGGGGTAAATTTCCTATAATAAGGTTTTTTGGATTGTTGAAACAATGAGCAATTTACCATATGATTTAATCCATGGAAATAGTAGATAAACCATTACTATTATAGGATAGATGAAATAAGTCATGTAAACTATCAGAGAGAAGGCAAGTAGCATCTGAAGATGTGAACTAGAACATACCATATCTAGAATAGATACTAGAAGAAGAAATTGTAGGAGGATCTCAATCAGAAAAGAAGACGAACGCGTACTGATCCGCGGCAGTAGCATTGGGGTTGGCGTTGACGTTGTCTCCCATGTCGTTGAATAGGTTGTTGACGTTGAGGAAGAAGTCGTCGTTGGGGAAGTGGTCGTCAGTCCGTGATGAAGAGGTCAGTAGTCACACAGAGTGCTCCCAAAAAACCTTGTCACCCTTCTCCCGTACGGGACTCAAAGAGGTGGGGTTTCAGAGGCCTACTATCCCAACCTGCAGTGCACGCCGCAAGCCGGGATGGGGAAGAACTTGTGGTAGCGCATTGCATGGAACTCCATGGCGTGAGGCAGATGCTATTCTGGTGTGTGTCTCTGGAAAGGAGCGACCCGCGGAGCATCGTGACGAGGCGTGGCGTGGCATGGCGAGGCGGGCAGTGGAGGAGGAGTGCACGTGAATGTCCCTCTTGTTCTCATGCTCATACAAGTTGGGGAAACAACCTCTCTTATAAGAAGGTCCAATTCCTACTAAGTGAGTAGTATGGGACTAAACTTTAGTCCCACCTCTTGCCTTGCATGAATGGGCCGAGTGGGTCTTTAGGGTCTATTAGGAATTTTGAAAATGATTATTGGGCTGGCCCAAAAATAGGTCAAATTCCAACAATAAATGCCAAATATCTCACCTAATGTAAGGACCTCCCTATAGACGATGTTCCTCCTGGGCTTACCAGCATAACACCTGGAGTTCTTATTTTTTATGTAATTTGCGTCCTTCCTTTTCTATGGTCTTGGTATTGGTTTAGGCTAGGATGGCTATGAACACGACGTTCTTTCTAGTGGTGAATCTAGATAGCGCAACATACAATTACCTGTGAACTGTGATAGAACATCAGCTTGGGCAAGTAAATGTCGGTGTTGGATCTTCATTTTGGACAAGTTATCTAAGCTTCATGTGTCAAAATCTACATTTGCTTTGTATCTAATTCTCACAACATACGCTAAACTTTCCAAATTTGGTTCCATTGTTTGTCGAAATGTCCATGGTAATTAAAAAATAATCTAGTACCCTACAAAACGCAAAACAAAACCAAAAGTTAACAAATAATGGGGTATTTTTGGGTAACCTCGAGAATATAATGATTAAACTCAAGAAAATTATGGATATAGAGTATGCTCATCAAGAACCACGTCCCTTTTTCCCATCTTTCTTTCGATAATCACGACCAATGGCACCTTGAAATCTTCTTCTTCTTCTTCTTCTTCTTCTTCTTCTTCTTCTTCTTCTTCTTCTTCTTCTGTCTTAGACGACAAGTCATCGAAAAGCTCTTCTGATACCTATTCTATCTATGTCTTGCATTTTTCAAGAGTGTTAACTATAATCAAATTCAACGCATAAATTAAGAAAACATAAGAGATTTTTTTAAAGAATTACCTACGGGGCAATAGTTCGAACACTTCGTGGGCAAGGCGAGTTCAATGGCATGATAGCCAGTGGGGGTGCATAAATTAGGCAACCGAAGACGAAGGGAAAGCGTGGACGCGGGCGTAGTCGATTTCCATCCTCACCAACGATCGACACAGAGGCAACGAAGCCCTGAGATGGCCACAACATCACGGGGTGACCAGAAGATGGATGGAGCTCGGTGTAGGAGAGACCACAAAGTGGCGAGAGCTCCAGGCGTTGTCGACAAGCTGCCTCGAGTCGCGGACAAGGTCGATGGAGGAGAACTGTAACGCGACAATCACGTCGAGAAAATGAAAGGATCCGTGCTTGACTGAGGATTCAGGATGTATAGGAAGAATTCACAAATGGCTAGTTGGCTGGTCACCATTTGGCAATTTCACGATGCTAAGAGCGATGGAGCAGCTTTGCTTTGACGGCTAGCCCCACCATGCATGGTATTCACATGTGAACGAGATGTTTTGGAATACAGAGGAATGGTACCAAGGATTCGTGCTTGCTTGAGGATTCAAGATGTAGAAGACAAATCCGAAAATGGCTAGTTGGCTGGTCACGTTTGACATTTTTACCGTGCTAGGAGCAATCAAACAACTTTGGTTTGGCGACTAGCCTCACTATGCATTGTATTTCACATGCGAATGAGATGTTTTGGAACACGGAGGAATCGTACCGATGATCCATGGTCGCTTGAAGATTCAAGACGCAGAAGACGAATCCGAAAATGGCTGTTGAACTGTCACCGTTTGGTAATTTCACAATGCTAAGAGCGATGGAGCCGCTTTGCTTTGACGAGTAGCCCCACTGTGCATCCTATTCACATTCAAATCAAAAATATTTTGGAACACGGAAAACTAAGGAACAATATCAAAAGTTCCCCTTGTTCCAATCCAAACGGCCTGTGAGCGCTGTAATGATGCGATCAAAAGAGCAGGCAAAACCAGCAAAAGGTGCACAACGGTCGTCCCGGACGCAAAGGGGGCGATATCAGACCATGATGGCCTTTCTTTTTTTTTCCTCTCAAAAGAACCAAATGCTGCTGGTCGGTCGACCAATGTGTGTAGGAGCGTGGTGGCACTTAGCACTAGCACTCGCCAGTCACCACGTCCTACGAGCTTCCAGGAGAAATTTAACAGTATAAAAAACTTACCAAAGCGAGTGTTGCTACGAAAGCAAAAGGTTAATTAGTTAACAATCACAGTCACAAGCTCTTGGCCACAAATGGTAAGCAGACAACGGTCAAGACAGTAAATAATTCGGATTGGAATCTCAGCCTGTCGCTCTCTGCTCCTTTTCTTCGCAGGCCAGCAGATATTCCAACTTGCCAATCACGGATTCTAATCTAATTAATTAAAAAGTGCAGACTTGCAGTAAACAATGAGGATAGCATAGCAGCAGCTGCAGAACACAGGGCGTACTAGAGAAATATCATATCCCTCTCCCTGTGGAACATTGCTGCTTCTGGAAGAATTCTCCAGGATCAGATATGTTTCTTGGGAAGAAGAAAAATGGTGCCCCTGGCAGGATTCTTCTGAAGCAAGCGAGCACGTAGCAGGAGCGCCAGATCTCACCAGCACCTCGACCATGCCTTATCAAGGAAAAGAGGATACAGGCAAAGTTGCACCGATCTCACTTACTTCAGCGGCTTTGGTAGATTCTTCAGTGAATAATATGCTTCAAAAGCTATTGTGTAAATTTACATCTATATAGTTCTAACATTCTGCTACAGTACACAGGACAATAATGGAACTCAAATATTACGCAACAAAAAGAGAAAAATGGAACTCAAATGCAAGACACCCAGAGCAGTAGGACTTGTGGCGGTGAGCGGACAGCTGCTTTGTACTACAGGTGCAGTGTTAAAAAAAAGTCTTACATTATGGGACGGAGGTGTATTAGACTAATTCTAGAATGATTTTCGGAAGAAAGTTGAATGGCACGGCCTAAATCCTCACAATGTCCATCACAATCGGCTGAACTTGGCAGAAAGTATCAAACCAAAGGCCTACTGAGAAGCCGTTCAAGTTTCAGAACAACAACAGTAGGTGTTCTGCCATAATTATTCAGAGCCAAAACCAGAATATGTTTCCGATCTTGCTACTCTGGCAAAGTGCAATTCACCTCAGCAGTGAACCACAAGAAACGAAGTCCCAGAAGGTTCAAATCTCATGTACCACAGAACATTGCAAACAGGAGTAGGAAAGAGAGGAGACAATTCGTTAAAGTGATCGGATTAGAACACTTCACATAAGAAGAAAGCTAGTAAAAAAATGCTCACTAAATAATATAATAATCGAATAACCAAGAAGTAACTGGGATACAAAAGGAAGAAACAACACTCTGAATCTCTTGTTCTAAACTTATGTCTGGCTGAATTTAACTAAGTTGAACTCAACTCATGCTTCTCTCTATACAACCCCACATACTATATCCCTGCTGCACCTACAATCACTCACTCACAAATCCTGTTCTGTCCCTCTCAAACTCTTATTATTCACAACCCAATTGGCCTTCAATCTGTAGCCTATTCTCCAGTCCCATTCAACACCACAAAACAAATCGTCTCGATGCGCAGGCGACAAATCATAATCCAGAAAATTCCGCCCACCTTACAACTAACTCTTCACGCCGGTAGCCATCAATCAAGAACGCTAGCAGCTAAGCATGACAATGACCACGTAAACTGGTGAGCTTTGCTATCCATGGAGAGTGGTATGGAGCGAGAGCAAAACCATGCCTTTCTTTAGAGAGTCTATATATGTATCACTGCGGTGAAGGCGGTGGCGGTGATCCATATTCTGCCCAGGAGACGGGCGGCAATGGGTCGGGGTTATAGGGGGGCGGTGGTGGTGATCCATATTCTGCACGGGACACAGGTGGCAAATGGCCGGGGTAATACGGTGGCGGCGGTGGCAATGCTGGTGGCGGACAGGTACAGGGCGGCGGCGGGGGGCACGCTGGATGCGGATGCGGGGCAGGAGGAGGCGGTGGGTGGTGGTGGACTGGCTTTGGCGGCGGTGGTGAGTGCGGCGGTGGTGAGTGGTGGACTGGCTTTGGCGGCGGTGGTGAGTGTTGGACTGGCGAAGGCGGCGGAGGTGAGTGGTGGACTGGCGAAGGCGGCGGTGGTGAGTGGTGGACTGGCTTTGGCGGCGGTGGTGAGTGGTGGACTGGCGAAGGCGGCGGAGGTGAGTGGTGGACTGGCTTTGGCGGCGGAGGTGATGGTGGAGGCGGGGATGGCGGTGGAGGTGAAGGTGGGGGTGGTGATGGTAATGGTGGTGGTGGAGATGGCGAAGGCGGAGGAGGTGATGGCGGCGGCGGGGATGGTGGAGGTGGAGAAGGCGGCGGCGGCGATGGCAACGGCGGGGGCGGGGATGGAGGCGGCGAAGGCGGGACGAACGGCTTGCACTGGAACGCCGCACAGTCGGCGGGCGGGCGGGCGTAGAAGGCGGCGCACTGCTGCGGTGCCCGCTGAGCGGGGCGATTCGGCAGGCAGTTGTCCCGGTCGCTGCCCCGAGGCACGACGCGCGCGCACGCCGGCGGCTCCCCGGTGAAGAAGTTGTAAGAGAAGGTGAAGTTCTTGAGGCGCGGCAGCGCGCACACGGCCTGGGGTATGGGCCCGGAGAGCAGGTTGTGCGCGACGTTGAGCTGCTCCAGCTTCCTCAGCCCCGCCACCTCCTGCGTCAACGGGCCGGCGAGCTGGTTGTGGCTGACATCGAGCACCGTGAGCTCCCGCAGGCGGCCGATCTCCGGCGGCAGGCATGACTTGAGGCCGTTGTTGATGAGCAAGAGCTCGTTGAGCGTGCCGGACATGTTGGCGATGCTGGCGGGGAGGCATCCTTCGAAGGTGTTGTGGGAGAGGACGATGACGGAGACCGGCGAGTTGCCGATGTTGTCCGGAATCTTGAGGCGGAAGCGGTTGTGGTTGAGGAAGATGGCGTCGAGCGGGCGGTCGAAGAGGCGGCTGGGCACGGCGCCCTCGAACTCGTTGAACCGGAGGTCGAGGAACCTGAGCGCCGGCATGTGGAGCACGACCTCGGGGAAGGGCCCGACGAAGCGGTTGTTACTGAGGTCGAGCTCGTGGAGGAGGCTGAGCCGGCGGAGCGTGTCCGGGAGCAGGCCGCAGAAGCGGTTGGAGTTGAGGTGCAGCAGCGCGAGGTCGGCGAGCAGGCCGAGCTCCGGCGGGAGGTAGCCCGCGATGTCGCCGTGGTTGAGGTCGACGCCGGCGACGGCGAGCACTCGCGGGTCTGACGGCAGCGGCGCGCAGAAGACGCCCGTGTAGTTGCAGACGTCCGGGCCCGCCCAGTCGGCGGTGAGGTTCCGCGGGTCGGAGAAGATGGCGTGGCGCTTCCACGTCTGCAGCGCGACGTAGGCGTCTCGGATGCGGCGGCTCGGGAAGCTCCAGGACGGATCCACCTCCACCGCCGCCGTCCCGCCCCCTCCGTCGCCGGAGAAATCCGACGCCGCGGCCCCGCCGGCGAGGGCGGCGAGGGCGACGAGCAGGAGTAGCGCGGCGCGCGTCATCTCATCTCCCGCGCAGGTCGGGCGCTGTCGGAGGAGGAGAGGGGAGTGGAGGGCGGAGGGAGAGAGAGGGACTGAGGAGGAGGGAGGAGGACAGAGGCCAGCTATAAACGCGCACACAGCTCGACGCGTACGGCGGAGGCGAGGGAGGAAGGAAGGAAGGGTGTGGGTGGGGCCCGGGCGGATGGGGTTTAGTATGAGCAGTGTGCGCGTGTAGGGGGGGCGTGGGGCAGGCGTGGCAGCGGCGGTGGCGTTACTGTGGGGGGGTCCCCCGGGTTTGTCTCCGGATTTCGTGTGACGGAGCGGAGTGAAAGTAGCGGAGGAGTTTGAACTCGCAGAACCCTCCCTGGCTCCCCGCGCGTTCGTCCACTTCAAACTCTGCGCATACCGCAGGTGAGGTGAGGTGAGGCCCTTTTTCATCTTATTTTTCTTCTTCTTTTTTACCTTTGGGATGGAGTAAAGCAACGACAAAAACTACCCCCAAACCAGATATAGAAAAAAAGGAGATATAAATGATTTTTTTTTCTTAGGGAGGTGGTGGTACTAGTCGTAAAATGATGGCGTGCAGTGAGCTCACTGACACAAGGATGCTGCTGGTGGTGGTGTTCGTGCACTGGTCAGGGTCAAGGAGGAATTAAGGTAGGTCGCACGGAATCACATGAAATTCTGAAGTCCGGGACGAGCCATATACTTCCTCCATTTGATAATGTAATGCGTCCGTGCTTTTCGAGATCTAAGTTTAACCATAAGTTTAATTAACGACACCAACTATGACGGAGCATAAATTATATCACTGGATTCGTATTTTCGATATGAATTTAGTGGTATAATTTTTGCTCTCGTCGCAATCGGTCTCGTTGGTCAAATTTATGGTCAAACTTCAAGCTCGAAAAACAAGTACGGACTACATTATGAAACAGAGGGAGTACTAGTATTACTCATCCCGTTGTTGAATATATGAGCAAATTACTATGAGATTTAATCCGAATAAACTGTAAATAAATCATGACGGCAATGACAGAGATTGAACTAATCATGCAAACTAGCATAGTAGATGAATAGATTAAATCTACGACACAAACTAGACATAAGAATTCTAGTATGATTTCAAACAGAGAGGACAAGATAGCATACGGTGCAACAGGAGCAGAAACGCCGGCGTTGATGTTGTCGCCCATGTCGTTGAGGAAGAGGTTGGCGAGATCAGGGAAGAAGTCGTCGTTGAGGAAATCATCGCTGCCAGCAGTCACGCGAGTGTGCTCCCCAAAAACCTGATCGCCTCTCTCCCGTACAGGATCACGAGAAGCGGGGTTCCGGAGGCCTGCTGTCCCTTCTCGCGGTGCACGCCGGAAGGAGGGATGGAGAAGACTTGGATGGTGGCGCAATGATCTGGAACGGTGCGAAACCATATGTTGTGACGGCGGCTAGGGTTGGCAGGGACCTCGCGTATATATATGCGCGGCGGGGTGGAGAGACGTGGACTGGACCCACGTCCGAGTCGGTTACAGCCCACGATCCGACGTCTCAGATCGTGGCGCGTCTTTTACGGACTCTCTGTTCCTGACCGGCAAAAATAAGCGCGTAGGTATGAGCTCGGCTCGGCTCAATCCCGCAACCCGCGGCGCGTCGTGGCGACGCGTGGCGTGGCGAGGCGAGCGAGGAGGAGGAGTGCGTGAGGGCCTCTTCTCTTCTCATGCTCTTACAAGTGGTAGAAGAGCTCACCTTATAAGGTGGTGCTGCTCCCACTCAACTAGCGGTATGGTACCAAAAATTAGTTCCACTCACACCATACACAGCCATGCATGGATGGGCCATGAGAATTTCAGATTTTAGTTGGGCTTTGGGCCAAAGGCCTACTAGCAAAATCCAACAATCCCCAACAAAGTCTCATTGGCACATCTCATCTCTTAGTTCCAAAACATTGTTTATATACCGGTTCTTGATAGAGACTGTTAAGTTGAACTTCCATTTAGAATTTTATGCTACACTAGATCACAACTTGAATAGCGGACTATGCCTTGAACTGTAAGCTTTTTGTGGGACTAGTTTCACACAAATCCTTGACCGATAGTGGGCTGCCGCAAGGCTTCCCCGCGTGTGGAGCGCATACGTCATACTCCAGGGCCTTTCATGAATTTATTAGAGATCACCCAATTCTCATAGACTGCGACGTTTAACAGTCAAATTCATATAGGTGTGTTCCTCAGGAGATGCTCTGCAGGACAACATCTCTGCTTACACAAATAAGCCACTTGGAACACATTAAGATAAGTATCAACCTGCCATGCAGATAATGAGAGTATTGCATCTTCACGGAGTGGGATTACAAATATAGGGATACTCTCCTTCTAGCTGCCCAACAGCTTGTCTCCCACTTCTACTTCACGGGATCTCCGATCACATAGAGTGGGTTACCACTATGGACAACTCATACGGTGGGTCTCAAACCCATCTCGATCGATGCATTTTCTATCACATTACGTGAAATACCCTTTGTGAAGGGATCTGCCAACTCTTTAGACGTTTGGATATAATCCAACGCAATAACTCCGGAGTTCTTCATTTTTTTGACAGATTTTAATCTCCTCTTCACATGCCTTGAGGACTTCATATTATCCTTAGAACTGTTTATCTTTATGATCACAGTTTGATTATCACAGTTCATTAGGATAGCGGGTATTGGTTTTTCAACCACAGGTAAGTCCATCAAGAGTTGACGAAGCCACTCTGCTTCAACAGTGGCCATGTCTAATGATGTGAGTTCTGATTCCATAGTTGACCTCGTTAAGATGGTCTGCTTGCAAGACTTCCAGGAAACAGCACCACCACCAAGTGTAAAAACATAACCACGCGTGGCCTTAATCTCATCAGCATCAGATATCCAGTTTGAGTCACTATAACCCTCCAGTACCCTCGGGTACCCAGTATAGTGAATCCCATAGCTCGCAGTGCCTTTCAAATAGCGCATAACTCTCTCAAGCGCATGCCAATGATCATCTCCCGGGTTTGATACAAACCGGCTTAGTTTTCTAACAGCAAACGAGATATCAGGCCTAGTGGCACTCGCCAAATACATAAGCGAGCCAATAATCTGAGAATACCTCAGTTGATCTCTAGCAATCCGTCGACTCTTTCGAAGCAGCACACTAGCATCATATGGAGTTGGAGAAGGCTTGCAGTCGCTATACCCAAAACGACTCAAGACCTTTTCCACATAGTGAGATTGAAGCAGTGTAATCCCACCATTCTCATCTCTCAGCAGCTTGATGTTCAGAATATCATCAGCTACTCCTAGATCCTTCATCTCAAAACAACGAGATAAGAAATCCTTAACCTCCTTGATTAAATCAAGGTTGGTTCCAAAGATCAGTATGTCATCGACATACAAACAGAGAATAACTCCTTCACCCCCACCATGGCAATAGTATACACACTTGTCAGCTTCGTTTACAACAAAGCCTGCAGCAGTTGAAGTTCTTTCGAACTTCTCATGCCATTGCTTAGGAGCTTGTTTAAGGCCATATAAAGACTTCAATAACTTGCACACCTTTCCTTCCTGACCAGGTACTACAAAAACATCGGGTTGATCCATGTAAATTTCCTCATTCAACTCTCCATTGAGGAAAGCCATCTTAACGTCCATTTGATGAACGAGAAGACCGTGTGAGGTAGCCAATGATAGTAGCACCCGAATAGTGGTCAGTCTAGCCACATGTGAGTAAGTATGAAAGAAGTCTTCACCTTCTTTCTGGGTATAACCCTTGGCTACAAGCCGTGCCTTGTACTTTTCAATTGTACCATCAGGTCTAAGATTTTTCTTGAACACCCACTTACATCCCACGGGTTTGCACCCATAAGGACGATCAGTGACTTCCCAGGTTCCATTAGCTAAGATGGAGTCCATCTCACTACGGGCAGCTTCCTTCCAGTAGTCAGCATCAGAAGATGCATAGGCTTCTGAAAGAGTACTGGGTGTGTCATCCATGAGGTACACAATGAAATCATCACCAAAGGACTTTGCAGTCCTTCATCTCTTACTCCTTACAAGAGTTTCATTGTCATCCTCCTCGGGATTCTCAACGTGTTCCATCGCAATGGTGGGTTCAGGAATTACTGCTAATTCCTGACTAGATAGAGTAGGTATCTCCTGATTTGATGAGTTAGGCATATCCTTCATAGGAAATATGTCCTCAAAGAAATTCGCATCATTTGACTCCATAACCGTACCAACATGCATGTCGGGTACCTCAGATTTTATTATCAAAAATCTATAACCAATGCTATGAAAAGTATAGCCCAGGAGAACACAATCCATGGTTTTTGGTCCATGCTTGCGCTTCTTGGGAATTGGTATATTGACTTTCGCCAAACAACCCCAAGTACGCAGGTAAGGGAGTTTCAGCCTTTTCCTTTCCCATTTCTCAAATGGAGTAATGGTTTTATGATTTGTGGGAACTCGGTTTAGGATATGACATGCAGTCATTAGCGCCTCCCCCCACCATGCCTTGGAGAGACCCGATGTGTCTAACATGGCGTTAACCAAATCAGTTAGAGTTCGGTTCTTTCTTTCGGCCACCCCATTTGACTGAGGTGAGTAGGGAGGCGTCCTCTCATGAATTATACCATGTTCCGCACAAAACGAATCAAATTCATTGGAAAAATACTCTCCACCACGATCAGACCTAAGCCGTTTAATTTTTCGATCAAGTTGGTTCTCTGCTTCAACTTTATAGTTTTTGAAGAAGTTTAAAGCCTCATCTTTTGATTTCACAAGATACACATAAAAATATCTAGTGGAGTCATCAATCAACGTCATGAAATATTTCTTTCCACCTTTTGTCAACACGCCATTCATCTCACAAAGATCAGAATGTATAAGCTCTAGTGGCGCCAAGTCTCTCACCTCTGCAGTCTTATGAGACTTGCGAGGTTGCTGAGCTTGCACACACACTTGGCACTTGGAGCCCTTGACAATAGTGAATTTCGGAATTAAAATCATATTGGCTAGCCGCGTGATACGTCTATAACGTATCTATATTTTTTTCATGTTCCATGCTGTTATATTATCATTCTTGGATATTTTACAATCACTTTATAGCAACTTCATATGATTTTTTGGGACTAATCTATTGACATAGTGCCAAAGTGCTAGTTGCTATTTTTTGCTTGTTTTTACTTCACAGAATATTAGTACCAATCGGAGTCCAATCGCGACGAAACTTTTTGGAGATTTTTTTGAATCAACAGCACCCAGTGGGCCAAAGAAGTGCCAGAGAGGTGGGCTGTGGAGACCACAACCCACCAGGGTGGGCCAGAGGCCCCCGGCGCGCCCTGATGGGTTGTGCCCTCCACGGGGCCCCTCTCCACTGCCTCTGATGCCTATAAATTCCCAAATATTCCAGAAACCCTAGAGGAGTCGACGAAAAACACATCCAGCCGCCGCAAGTTCCAGAACCGCGAGATCCAATCTAACACCATCACGGAGGGGTTCATCATCCTCATTGGTGCCTCTCCGATGATGCGTGAGTAGTCCACCATAGACCTACGAGTCCGTAGGCAGTAGCTAGATGGATTCCTCTCTCTCTCTCTCTCTTTTGATTCTCAATACAATGGTCTCTTGGAGATCTATTTGATGTAAAGTTTTGCGGTGTGTTTGTTGGGATCCGATGAATTTTGAGTTCATGATCAGTTTCTATCCATGAATATTATTTCAGTCTTCTTTGATCTCTTATATGCATGATTACTTATAGCCTCGTATTTCTTGTTCGAATCTTTGGTTTAGTTAGGCCAACTAGATCGATTTTTCTTGCCATGGGAAGAGGTGCTTTGTGATGGGTTCGATCTTGCGGTGTCCTCTCCCAGTGACAGAAGAGGCAGCGAGGCACGCATGTATCGTTGCTATTAAGGATAACAAGATGAGGTCTATTCCTACATGAATAGATCTTGTCTACATCATGTCATCGTTCTTATTGCATTACTCCGTTTTTCCATGAACTTAATACACTAGATGCATGCTGGATAGCGGTCGAGGTGTGGAGTAATAGTGGTAGATGCAGGCAGGAGTCGGCCTACTTATCTTGGACGTGATGCCTATATAATGATCATCGCCTTGGATATTGTCATGATTATTTGATCTTCTATCAATTGCCCAATAGTAATTTGTTCACCCACCGTGTGCTATACTCATGAGAGAAGCCAGTAGTGAAACCTACGCCCCCTGGGTCTACTTTTCCAACATATTGCTTTCCGATCTATCTTTTTGTCGCTTTTGTTTTCAGATCTATTATTCCAAAAACCCAAAAATATATTGCTGCACTTTTTATTTGCTCTTTTTATTTTGTGTTCTTGAGAGATCTATCTCTCCAATCTGTCATATCCTAATCTATCTTTTTACCGTAGAGAGATTGACAACCTCTCTTTCGCGTCGGGTTGTAAGTATTTGTTCTTTTTGTGCAGGTGATGCTTATTAGGTGGTGGTGATCCTCCTACTGGTTCGATACCTTGGTTTCATAACTGAGGGAAATACTTACCGTCGCTGTGCTGCATCATCCCTTCCTCTTTGGGGAAATACCGACGCAGTCTCAAGCCACATAAAAGGAATTTCTGGTGCCGTTGCCGGGGAGGAAGCGGTCTCTTCTACGTGCCAATCTCTGGCGCCGAGGAGACACCATCATCATCTACCACAAATCTCATCTCCTTGCAATTACATTATTTTCCATTTGCCTCTCGTTTTCCTCTCCCCACTTCACCCAATTTGTCGTTTTATTCGCCCTCTTTTTCATTTGCCTTTTTCTCGTCAGATCTCTTGCTTGCTTGAAATCTTGTTTGCGTAGTCACGATGACTCAAGAAAACACCAAGTTATGTGATTTTTCCAATACCAATAATAATGATTTTATTAGTACTCCGATTGCTCATCCCGCCACTAGTGCGGAGTCTTGTGATATTAATGCCGCTTTGTTGAATCTTGTCATGAAATATCAATTTGCCGGTACTCCTAATGAGCATGTCGCGTCCCATCTAAACACGTTCGTAGAATTGTGTGATATGCAAAAGAAAAAAGATGTGGAGAATGATATAGTGAAGTTGAAATTATTCCCTTTTTCCTTGCGGGATCGTGCAAAAATTTGGTTTTCCTCTGTGCCTCGCAATAGTATTGATTCTTGGAATAAGTGCAAGGATGCTTTTTTCACTAAGTATATTCCGCCCGCGAAAATTATTACCCTTAGGACACAAATCATGAATTTTAAGCAACTTGAGCATGAACATGTTGCACAATCTTGGGAAAGAATGAAATTGATGCTAATAAATTGCCCTACTCATGGTTTAAATCTTTGGATGATCATACAAAAATTTTATGCTGGATTGAATTTTGTCTCTAGAAATCTTTTAGATTCCGCCGCGGGTGCTACTTTTATGGAAATTACTTTGGGTGAAGCTACTAAATTGCTAGACAATATTATGGCAAATTATTCGCAATGGCATACCGAAAGAGCACCTACTAGTAAAAAAGTTAATTCGGTTGAAGAAATCAGTACTTTGAGTGATAAGGTTGATGCTTTTATGAAATAGGTTGCTAGTAAAAATGCTCCTATTGATCTTAATGATGTGCCTTTGTCTACTTTGATTGAGCAAAATAGTGATTCCGTAGATGTGAATTTCGTCTCGCGAAACAATTTCAATAACAATGCTTATAGAGGTAATTTTAATCCTAGGCCTTTTCCTAGAAATTCCTCTAATAATTATGGTAATTCCTATGGCAATCCTTCTTACAATAATAATAGGAACACCTCTGATCTTGAGAGTAATATTAAAGAATTTATCAATGCGCAAAAGGCTTTCAATACTACGATAGAAGAAAAGTTGAATAAGATTGATGATATGTCTAGACGCATTGATAGAATTTCTCATTATGTGGAAAATCTCAAGTTGAAAGCTTTTTTGCCTAAGATTGATGAATCAATTAAAGCTTTATATGTCTCTATGGATGAAAGTAAGAAAAGAACCGCTATGCTTAGAGCTAAAAGAGAATTCCTAGAAAAATCATTTTCTAGTGATTGCCTCCATAAAAATGATGAAGATCTTAAAGTGATTGGTGTTTCTTCTATTGATTCCTTGTTTAGTAATATTAAAATTGATGATAAAGGGACTGAAGTAGAGTCCACTTTAGCTAGAAGGCGTCCCAATAATTTGGAGGGTGAAAATCTTGATGAAAAATTTGATGAAAGTGGGTTTGAAGAGGTCAAAACTTTAACTAGTGATGTGCCCACTATTTTGGATTGCAAAGACTTTAACTATGATAGTTGCTATTTGATTGAATGTATTTCTTTGCTCCAATCCATGTTGAATTCACCCCATGCTTATGAACAAAATAAAGCTTTCACTAAACATATCGTTGATGCCATGATGAAATCTTTTGAAGAAAAGTGGAGTTGGAGATTTCTATTCCTAGAAAATTACATGCTGAGTGGGAACCTACTATTAAAGTCAAGATTAAAAATTATGAGTGCTTTGCTTTATGTGATTTGGGTACTAGTGTTTCCATGATTCCAAAATCTTTATGTGATGTGCTTGGTCTCACCAATATTGAAGAATGTTCTCTTAATTTGCACTTGGTGGATTCTACTATTAAAAAGCCTTTGGAAAGAATTAATGATGTTATTATTCTTGCAAATAGGAACTATGTGCCCATAGATTTTATTGTTCTTGATATTGATTGCAATCCGTCTTGTTCCATTATACTTGGTAGACCGTTCTTACGTATTATAGGTGTCGTGATTGTTATGAAAGAAGGCAATATTAGGTTTCAGTTTCCACTAAGAAAGGGTATGGAACACTTCCCTAGAACAAGAACTAAGCCACCATATGAATCAATCATGAGAGCATCCTATGGATCGAAAATCAAAGATGACAATACTTGAATCTATGTGTTATGCCTAGCTAGGGGCGTAAAACGATAGCGCTTGTTTGGAGGCAACCCAATGAATAAATTTATTTTTGCTTTTCCCTTTCTGTTTTTGAGTGTTGACGCAATTATGCCTCTGTTATGATTGTGTTTTTTATGTTTTATTTAGTGTTTGTGCCAAGTAGAGCCTTTAGGATGTTTCATAAGATGCATAGTAGCGATGCTGAATCTGAAACAGAAACTTTGCATCCAGTGTTCGAATTTTCATTTTTTACTGGAACGTGAAATTGAGCTGAAATTTTAACACAGTGTTTCTATACAAATTCTTTACGTTGTCCTAATGTTTCAGAATTTTTAGAGTTACAGAAGTATGGTTAGAGTACAGATTACTACAGACTGTTCTGTTTAAGACAGATTCTGTTTTCGTTGCATTGTGTGCTTGTTTTGATGAATCTATGGGTTATATTGAAGGGTATGAGCCATGGTAAAGTTAAAATACAGTAGGTATAATTCAATAATGAAATATGAATGGGTTTGCAACAGCACCTAAAGTAGTGAGTTGCTTTATTATACTAACGGATCTCACGAAGATTTTGTTGAGTTTTGTGTGATTGAAGTTTTCAAGTTTTGGGTGAGATCACGATGGATGAAGGAATAAGGAGTGAAAAGAGCCTAAGCTTGGGAATGCTACAACACCCACAAGATATATCCAAAGATAAACAAGCAACTAAGCTTGGGGATGCGCCGAGTGGTATTTTACTTGGAGCTATATTTTTATTCGTCACATATCATGAGTTTTGCTTGGAGCGTCTTGTATCATTTGAGTCTTTGCTTTCTTTGCTTGTTAGTTTGTCATTTGTATCCTTGCTGGACACACCTATTTGAGAGAGCCAAAATTATGCTATGATTTGTTAGAATTGCTCTATATGCTTCACTTAAACTTTTTGAGCTATAGAATTGCTCCTGTGCTTCACTTATATCTTTTTGAGCACGGTGTGCTTGGAAATTTTTGAAAAAAATACTCTCATGCTTCACTTAGATTAATTTGAGAGTTAGTAATTTTTGAAGAAATCCTCTCATGCTTCACTTATACTATTTTGAGAGATGAAACTTTTATGCTCACGTGCTTCACTTAAATTTGTTTGAGCTTGTCAAAAGCAATGGCAATATATGAAACTAGTCCCAAAGTGATAGATATCCCAGGAGGATATAATAAAAACTTTCATGAAGATCATTGGACAAATTAAACTTGATTCCTTGTAATAGTTTTGAGACATGATGATAGTAATATGTGAGTCTTGTTAGTGAGTAATTATGCTTTAGTAGGAATATTGGTGTTAAGGTTTGTGATTCCCTATGCAAGTACGAAAGTCAATAGTTATGCAATGAAATTACATCCTACTTATGGTGCATTATTCAGTGTTAGTTATGCTCAATGCTCAATTATGTGAATTTTGGTTTCTTGGATTGGTTGCTTCTCAATCTATTTGCTAGCCTCCATTTGTACTAAGTAGAAATATTACTTGTGCATCCAAAATCCTTAAACCCAGTTTTGCCTTATGAGTCCACCATACCTACCTATATGCGGTATTTCCATGCCGTTCTAAGAAAATTTGTATGTGCCATCTCTAAATTTTCAAAATAAATTTCCTTTTTGTGTGCTCGTACCGCTCATGAAACGGTAGGGGGTGTCCAATATTTTTCCATGCTAGATGTGTTATTCTCAAGATGAGTGTTTATTCACTTGTCATTGCACGAGAGTACGGCGGTAATAGGGATGCCCATTCCCGAAATGAAAAAGAAAAAAAATTACTTTATGTTGTCAAATAATAAATTCCTTGGAAAGTTTTGGTATGGAAGGCAACCGTGGATACGGCCAGCCATGGAATGTGAAAGAATCGTGGAAAAAAGAATAAAATTTATTTTTTGTTTCGGAACCGCCTATGATATATCTAGCATGGAAGGTATTGTGAACTACTTTGTCATTTTCATTGACAGGAAAGGCATGCCACTCAAAATATTTTTCTCTCTCAATTCAAACCTTGAGCTCTGGCACCTCTACAAATCCCTACTTCCCTCTGGGAAGGGCCTATCTATTTACTTTATGCAAAAAAAATTACTTTGAGTCTCCATCTTCTCTTATAAAGCACCAACTAGGGGGCACTATGATCGTACTTGAGAATTGGGTGTAGCTAATATTTGAGTGTGTTTCATCAATGGATCAATGATTGAGCATGATGGGCTAGGGATAACTTTCTTTAGTGTTGATATTTTGAAAGACATGGTTGCTTGTTGGCATGCTTGAGTATTGAAGTCATTATGTTAAAACTAGACTATTTCTTTGAACCATCTAAAGTCCAAATGTCCATGCTACAAAGAAAAGATTATGTGATGAACATGTTACGCGGCATTCCATAACAAAAATTCTGTTTTTTATCATTTACCTACTCGAGGACGAGTAGGAATTAAGCTTGGGGATGCTGATACGTCTCCAAAGTATCTATAATTTTTGCTTGTTCCATGCTGTTATATTATCATCTTGGATGTTTTACAATCACTTTATAGCAACTTTATATCATTTTTTTGGACTAACCTATAGACATAGTGCCAAAGTGCCAGTTGCTATTTTTGCTTGTTTTTTACTTCGAAGAATATCAGTACCAAACGGAGTGCAATCGCGATGAAACTTTTTCTAGATTTTTTTTGGACCAAAAGACACCCAGTGGGCCAAAGAAGTGCTAGAGAGGTGGGCTGTGGAGACCACAACCCACCAGGGCGCGCCAAAGGCCCCCGACGCGCCCTTATGGGTTGTGCCCTCCACGGGGCCCCTCTCCATCGCCTCTGATGCCTATAAATTCCCAAATATTCCAGAAACCCTAGAGGAGTCGACGAAAAACACATCCTGCCGCCGCAAGTTCCAGAACCGCGAGATCCAATCTAACACCATCACGGAGGGGTTCATCATCCTCATTGGTGCCTCTCCGATGATGCGTGAGTAGTCCACCATAGACCTACGTGTCCGTAGGCAGTAGCTAGATGGCTTCCTCTCTCTCTCTTTTGATTCTCAATACAATGGTCTCTTGGAGATCCATTTGATGTAAACTTTTGCGGTGTGTTTGTTGGGATCCGATGAATTTTGAGTTCATGATCAGTTTCTATCCATGAATATTATTTCAGTCTTCTTTGATCTCTTATATGCATGATTACTTATAGCCTCGTATTTCTTCTTCGAATCTTTGGTTTAGTTAGGCCAACTAGATCGATTTTTCTTGCCATGGGAAGAGGTGCTTTGTGATGGGTTCGATCTTGCGGTGTCCTTTCCCAGTGACGGAAGGGGCAGCAAGGCACGCATGTATCGTTGCTATTAAGGATAACAAGATGGGGTCTATTCCTACATGAATATATCTTGTCTACATCATGTCATCGTTCTTATTGCATTACTCCGTTTTTCCATGAACTTAATACACTAGATGCATGCTGGATAGCGGTCGATGTGTGGAGTAATAGTGGTAGATGCAGGCAGGAGTCGGTCTACTTATCTTGGATGTGATGCCTATATAATGATCATCGCCTTGGATATCGTCATGATTATTTGATCTTCTATCAATGGCCCAACAGTAATTTGTTCACCCACCGTGTGCTATACTCATGAGAGAAGCCACTAGTGAAACCTACGGCCCTCGGGTCTACTTTTCCAACATATTGCTTTCCAATCTATCTTTTTTGCCGCTTTTGATTTCAGATCTATTATTCCAAAAACCCAAAAATATATTGCTGCACTTTTTATTTGCTCTTTTTATTTTGTGTTCTTGAGAGATCTATCTCTCCAATCTATCATATCCTAATCTATCTTTTTACCGTAGAGAGATTGACAACCTCTCTTTCGCGTCGGGTTGCAAGTATTTGTTCTTTGTTTGCAGGTGCTGGTTATTAGGTGGTGGTGATCCTCCTACTGGTTCGATACCTTGGTTTCATAACTGAGGGAAATACTTACCGCCGCTGTGCTGCATCATCCCTTCCTCTTTGGGGAAATACCGACGCAGTATCAAGCCACGTCACCGCGTCATGCAACCAAAGTTAATATGACAAAGTCGCGAATGCCAAATATTAGACTCATTATCATGGCAAACATTATTAATAACTTTAGTGCAAATATCTGACAAAGACAGGCGGAACAAGCCTCCGCACTCATAGCCTTTTCCAACAAATTTGTCCATACCTAGAAATTACAACTTTATTGGACTCGAAAATTAACTTAAAACTGTCTCGACATAAACGGGAACCGCTGTCAAGATTTTTATTGATGGAGGGCACATGATGAACGTTCTTCAGACACACGATCTTCTCCGAAGTAAATTCAGATCGACCGTACCGACACCTCGAACAATGGCATGTGACCTGTTCCCCATCAGCACGGGAGAAGTCCCCGTGACCTGATAAGAAGAAAACATGGAGGCATCAGCACAAACATGTACATTGGCACCGGTGTCAATTAACCAATCAGGAGAATGACATACTGAAAGAATGGTAGGAAAAATACCGTACCCAGATTCCTTCATATCAGTATCACCGATGACAACATTCACGGACTTGCCGCTCTTCTCAAGTTCGCACTCCTCATAGCGGTTGGGACATCTCGGCGCCCAGTGATTTGGATCACCGCAGACATGGCATAGTCCCTTCCCCTTCTTAAAAGAATTCTTCTTGAAGTTGGTAGAATGTGACAGCTTGTTCTTTGCATCAAACTTTCCTTTGCCCTGAGATTTGTTCTTGTTGTTTTTGGGCTTGTTGGGCTGGAAGTTCTTCTTCTGTATCATGTGGGCAGTAGAAGCTCCCTCGGCAACTCGAGCACGTGTGTCTTTTGCTCTTGCCTTCTCTTCAACATCAAGAGTACCAATGAGATCCGGAACGGAAAACTCCTGTCTCTTGTGTTTCAGAGATGTAGCAAAATTGTTCCACGAAGGTGGAAGCTTGGCAATGATGCCTCTGGCCACAAACTTGTCCGGCAAGACACACTTAAAGTACTCAAGCTCCTTTGCGAGTGACTGTATCTCATGAGCTTGCTGAACAACAGGGCGCTCATCAGTCATCTTATAGTCATAGAATTGCTCCATGACGTACAACACGCTACCAGTGTCCGAGGCCCCAAACCTGGCCTCGAGCGCTGCCCACATGTCCTTGCCGTTGTCAAACGACATATACGAATCCAAAATGGAATCGTCAAGAACACTCAGAAGGGCGGCCTTGAAGAGGGTATCTGTCACACCCTGTGTTGTACCACTTTGCTATGCTATGGTTTATAAAATTTGGACCCATTTAAAACTTTTGCTTACTTGTGATGATTGACTTGAGTGCTTTTTCCTTGGATGCTTGATTGTGTTTTAATTCACAAGAATTCTTCTTCTCTCCATACTTATATTCTTGATCAAAAATCTTGACCAATGATCATACCATGTGTATAGGACCTAAAGCTATTTTTATCAAATATTATTTTGGCCTAAAAGGATTTATTCAAATTAGGTTTTCAAAAACCCCTGAATTGAGATTTGTATTACAAGTCCTCAATTTGGGTAGATTGTTTTGCCCCAAAGACTTTATTTGGAACATATCATATATATGACTTCCCAAAACCACAAAATATTATTTTTAAGGTTTATTTTCCTATTTTATTTAAAGGCTTTTTCTTAAGGCCAGAAATGGTCTTTTATAGGGGAAAATTACTTTTATGCTTTAAATATATTTGAGAAAATTTAGGGAAACTCAGTGGACATATATTTTCCATATATAAGAGTTTCAACACATGGTCATGTTCAAAATATTAGACAAAACCCTCCAAAACCCTTTCTGCATATTTCCTGTATTTGAAATATTTCTATAAGAAATATTCAAAAATAAATACAGGAAAATTCCAGCAAGTCACACATGCTATATGTGATTATCTTGCAAAGTTGCATCTCAATCCCAAATATTTTAGTTCATCAAACTGTCCCACAACCCTCTCTGTCCAGAACCAAACTTGAACAACTTTACATTGTCAAGTTTCTTGAATTGATCCCAAACTCTGTGGACATGTTATAATCCCCAAATAATGACACTACACCAAGTGGTGCATTAAGGAGATTATCTTAGCATGACTAGATCTACAGAAACCTGATTTTGTTAATTTCTAGGGTTTACAAAGTTTACATTGCTGACTTTTCTCAAATAATCTCAAACTTGGTTGCCAACCTCATTTTTACCATCCATTTGATCCTCGAAAAGCTCATGGCAAGTGGAGCATTTTTACTTGGCCAAACCGGCATCAAACACCTTCTGGCAGATTGGTAAAAACCTTGTTTTCACCTCTTCCACTATTCTCCTTGAGCTCAAATTTTTACCACATTCCCTTGTATGCACCCTCTACCTCCAGTAAAATTTGCATGGCTCACCTCAATGATTGAGTGGGGTAAAACCCCAATTACCCCCCTAGACAACATCTTTTCTCTCCATCCTAGCTTTTCTTCTTAGCCAAGGCTACTTCAAGAGCATCCTATGTCGTTTCCACATTGTTTAAACCCCCTAGACCTATTGGACACGGTTGGCCGCGCCCAAAACGCCATTGGCATGTCGTGGCATGCCAAGCGGGCGCTCTGGAGCGAGCTACAGTTGCCAGCTGCACTGTAGCCGCCGCCCAATGCATGGCCCCGACAGCCTCGGGCTCCCCCCTCTCGCCAACTGGCTGGCCTCGATGTCCGGGACACGCCGGGTTGTCGCCCCCCTCCTCCTTCTCCCTCCCATCGCCCCACCTCACACGCGCGTCGGCCGCCCGAGAGATCCAATGAGCGGCATCACACGCGCGAGCCTCTCGCCCCCTCTCGCTCACCCTCTTCCTATCCGCGGACACGTGATACGTCTCCAACGTATCTACTTTTCCTCACACTTTCCCTTGTTTTGGACTCTAATTTGCATGATTTGAATGGAACTAACCCGGAGTGACGCTATTTTCAGCAGAACTACCATGGTGTTGTTTTTGTGCAAAAATAAAAGTTCTCGGAATGGAACGAAACTTTTTGGAGAATTATTTCAGAATATATAAGAATTATTGGAGCCAAAAACTACCGGAGAAGGGGGCCAGGGTGGCCAGCACCCAGCAGGGCGCGCCAGGCCCCCTGGGCGCGCCCTGGTGGGTTGTGCCCACCTCGTGGCCCCACTGACCCTAATTCCGCCGCTATAAATTCCTATTTTCGGAGAAAAAAATCAGAGAGAAAGTTTCATCGTGTTTTATGATACGGAGCTGCCGCCACCTCTTGTTCTTCATCGGGAGGCCAGATCTGGAGCCCGTTTGGGGCTCCGGAGAGGGGAATCTCCGGTCTTCGTCATCACCAACCTTTCTCCATCGCCAATTCCATGATGCTCCCCACCGGGAGTGAATAATTCCTTCGTAGGCTTGTTGGTCAGTGAGGAGTTGGATGAGATTCATCATGTAATCGAGTTAGTTTTGTTAGGGCTTGATCCCTAGTATCCATTATGTTCTGAGATTGATGTTGCTATGACTTTGCTATGCCTAATGCTTGTCACTAGGGCCCGAGTGCCATGATTTCAGATCTGAACCGTTTATGTTATCACCATTATATCTATGTTTTTGATCCAATCTTGCCTAGTCATACGCACCTATTACGTGTTATGATCCGTCAACCCCATAGTGACAATATTTGGGATACTTCACGGTGATGACCGTAGTTTGAGGAGTTCATGTATTCACCGTGTGTTAATGCTTTGTGCTGGTTCTCTATTAAAAGGAGGTCTTAATATCCCTTAGTTTCCTTATGGACCCCGCTGCCACGGGAGGGTAGGACAAAAGATGTCATGCAAGTTCTTTTCCATAAGCACGTATGACTATTTACGGAATACATGACTACATTACATTTATGAACTGGAGCTAGTTTTGTATCGCCCTAGGTTATGACTATTACATGACGAATATCATCCAACGAGTTCACCGATCCAGTGCCTACGAGTTTTCCACTTATTGTTCTTGCTAAGTTACTATTGTTGCTGCTACTGTTACACTTGCTACAAAACTACTGCTATCACTGTTACTGATATTGCTACTGCTACTACTACTATCAAAACTATCATACTACTGTGCTACTGATCACTTTGCTGCAGATATTTAATCTCCAGGTGTGGTTGAATTGACAACTCAGCTGCTAATACTCTCAAATATTCTTTGGCTCCCCTTGTGTCGAATCTATAAATTCGGGTTGAATACTCTACCCTCGAAAACTGTTGCGATCCCCTATACTTGTGGGTTATCAAGACCTTTTTCTGGCGCCGTTACCGGGGAGCATAGCTATATTTGTCGAGTCACTTGGGATTTATATCAATTGATCACTATGAAGAATCTGAAGGATCGAAAGACCAGGATTTTTCCCTCTAAGACGAGGGGAGGTAAGGAACTGCCATCTAGCTCTGCACTTGATTCACCTTCTGTTATTAGTAAGTTTGCAACACCACCACATGCTAGTAATCCTGATATGTCGCAAGTGATTAATGATGCTACCTCTGTTATGAATGATGCTTATGATGATGCTAGTACCATGCTTGATGATAATGTGCCACTAGGAAAATTTCGTGATGAACAAATTGCTAGAGCTAAAGATAATGAAACTACTGAAATTGATGAGATTGCTGAAACTGATGAAGCTTATGAAACTGATGATGATTATGAAACACCTATTAGTCCTAGCTCTCCTAGATTTGAAATGCCTAAGATACCTCAAGGTTATGTTATGGACGAAGAGGTAACTAGAGAAATTCTTTCTTGCAAGGATAGAAATGATCTTAAGAAATTGCTACGCAAGTATAATGAAAAGACCTTGAATGCTAGAATGAAATGTGTGTAGGATCGGAAGTATGTCTAGAGGGGGGGGGGGGGTGATTAGACTACTTGACCAAATAAAAATTCTACCTTTTCCCAATTTTAAGTGTTGGCAGATTTTAGCAATGATAGCAATTCAAGTACACCCTACACATGCATGTCTAAGAGTATAGCAGCGGAAAGTAACAACAAGCATATGTAGTAGAGGGTAGGAAGGAAGATCAAACGCAATTTGAAGACACGAAGATTTTTCCCGTGGTTCCGATAGGTGGTGCTATCGTACGTCCACGTTTATGGAGTCTTCAACCCACGGAGGGTAACGGTCGCGAGAGTCCACGGAGGGCTCCACCCATAAGGGTCCACGAAGTAGCAACCTTGACTATTCCATAACGGCTTCCGTCCACGAAGGACTAGCCTCACTATGGGTAGATCTTCACGAAGTAGGCGATCTCCTTGCCCGTACAAACTTCTTGGTTCAACTCCACAACACGAAGTAGGAGGCTCCCAAGCGACACCGAACCAATCTAGGAGGCACCACTCTCCAAAAGGTAATAGGCTCGGTAATGTCGATGAACTCCTTGCTCTTGTGCTTCAAGATGATAGACTCCTCAACACACAAACACTCTCTCACAGATTTGGCTATGGTGGAAAAGATTGATTTGGTGGAAAGCAACTTGGGGAGGCTAGAGATCAAGATTCATATGGTAGGAATGGAATAGCTTGATCTCAACACATGAGTAGGTGGCTCTCTCTCAAAAATAGGATGGGGCAAGTATGGAATAGTTCTGAGTGCTTCTCTTTCGAGTGGGTGGTGGTGAAGGGGTATATATAGGCATCCCCAAAAATGCAACCGTTACACCTAAAGTGACCAACTCGGTGACACCGAAGTGTAAAACTCGGTCGTACCGAAGTGACCAAAAGGCAGTAACTTTTGAATCTCGGTGAGACCGATACATAACTCTCGGTGGTACCGACTTTATGACCAACGGTCAGAATGCACAACTCGGTGAGACCGATTCTCAATTTTTGGTGGTACCAATTCTTGACAACGGCTAACCAGAGAGTTGGTCCAAAAACTCGGTGAGACCGATTCACAAAACTCGGTGGTACCGATTCTTGAGAATGGCTAACCAGGAAGTTGGTCCAAATCTCGGTGAGACCGATTGGCAAAAATCGGTGGTACCGATGCTTGAAAGTAGCTAACCAGAAAGTTGGCAACTGAATTCGGTGGCACCGAAGGGAATATTGGTAGTACCGAGATGGGTTTGGCTAAGGATCTGTCTAGGGTTTGAATCTCGGTGAGACCGAATAGGAATTGTTGTCTTACCGATTTGAGTAGTAGGGTTCTAGACAGAGTATTTGTGGAAGAGCTTGTGGGTGTTTTTGGTGACTATCACTTGTGCACGTGGAGCATCTTGTTCACCAATAGTACCTGCTACTTCTTGAGCTTGCGTTGGTTTTCCCTTGAACAGGAAAGGGTGATGCAGCAAAGTAGATAAGTATTTCCCTCAGTTGTTGAGAACCATGGTATCAATTCAGTAGGAGATACAAGCAAGTCCCCAATAGATGTACCTACACAAATATCAAACACTTGCACCCAACGCAGAAAAGGGGTTGTCAATCCCTTCACGGTTATTTGCAAGGATGAGATCTGATAGAGATAGGTATAAAAGATTACTAAAACGAAAAGTAAAAAGAATGCAGCAAAGTATTTTTGGTATTTTTGGTTTATAGATCTGAAAATATAACATGGAAAATAGACCCGGGGGCCATAGGTTTCACTAGAGGCTTCTCTCTTGAAGGAAAATAATACGGTGGGTGAACAAATTACTGTCGAGCAATTGATAGAAAAGCGCATAGTTATGACGATATCCAAGGCAATGATTATGCATATAGGCATCACGTCCGTGTCAAGTAGACCGAAACGATTCTGCATCTACTACTATTACTCCACACATCGACCGACTCCTGCCTGCATCTAGAGTATTAAGTTCATGAAGAACAGAGTAACGCATTAAGTAAGATGACATGATGTAGAGGGATAAACTCAAGCAATATGATGAAAACCCCATCTTTTTATCCTTGATGGCAACAATACAAATACGTGCCTCGCTAACCCTACTTTGTCACTGGGTGAGGACACCGCAAGATTGAACCTAAAACTAAGCACTTCTCCCATTGCAAGAATTACCAATCTAGTTGGCCAAACCAAACCAATAACTCGAAGAGACTTGCAAAGATATGAAATCATGCATATAAGAATTCAGAGAAGATTCAAATAATATTCATAGATAATCTGATCATAAACCCACAATTCATCGGATCTCGACAAACACACCGCAAAAGAGTATTACATCGGATAGATCTCCATGAAGATCAAGAAGAACATGGTATTGAAGAACATAGAGAGAGAAGAAGCCATCTAGCTACTAGCTATGGACCCGAAGGTCTGAGGTGAACTACTCACGCATCATCGAAGGGGCAATGGAGTTGATGTAGATGCCCTCTGTGATCGAATCACCCTTCGGCAGATTACCGGAAAAGGCTCCAAGATGGGATCTCACAAGAACAGAGGCTTCCGACGGCGGAAAAGTATTATCGTGGCTCTTTTTGGTATTGGGGGAATATTTGGGAATTTATAGGACGAAGAATAGGGTTAGGAGGCCTGCAGGGGGGCCACAAGCCAGGGGGGCGCCCCCCCCCCTTGGGGCGCACCCTACAGGCTTGTCGCCTCTCGGCAGGTCTCCTACCATCCTCTCCAAGTTTGGTAGGCTTCTTCTGGTCCATGAAAAATCATCGCGAAGATTTTATTCCGTTTGGACTCCGTTTGATATTCCTTATCTGCAATACTCAAAAACAAGGAAAAACAGAAACTGGCACTGGGCACTAGGTTAATAGGTTAGTCCCAAAAATAATATAAAATAGCATATTAATGCATATAAAACATCCAAAACAGATAATATAATAGCATGGAACAATAAAAAATTATAGATACGTTGGAGACGTATCAAGCATCCCCAACCTTAATTCCTGCTCGTCCTCGAGTAGGTAAATGATAAAAACAGAATTTTTGATGTGGAATGCTACCTAACATATTTATCCATGTAATATTCTTTATTGTGGCATGAATATTCAGATCCGTAAGATTCAAAACAAAAGCTTAATATTGACATAAAGACAATAATATTTCAAGCATACTAACAAAGCAATTGTGTCCTTTCAAAATAACATGGCCTAAGAAAGTTATCCCTACAAAATCATATGGTCTGGCTATGCTCCATCTTCCCCACACAAAGTATTTAAATCATGCACAACCCGATGACAAGTCAAGCTATTGTTTCACACCTTTTATGTTCTCAAACCTTTTCAACTTTCACGCAATACATGAGCATGAGCCATGGATATAGCACTATAGGTGGAATAGAATATGGTGGAGGTTGTGAGGAAAAGGAGAAGATAATCTCACATCAACTAGGCGTATCAACGGGCTATGGAGATGCCCATCAATAGATATCAATGTGAGTGAGTAGGGATTGCCATGCAACGGATGCACTAGAGCTATAAGTGTATGAAAGATCAAAAAGAAACTAAGTGGGTGTGCATTATAATGAAAAATTCCACTAGTTATATGAAAGTGACAAAATAGGAGACTCTCTATCATGAAGATCATGGTGCTACTTTGAAGCACAAGTGTGGAAAAAAAGATAGTAACATTGTCCCTTCTCTCTTTTCTCTCATTTTTTTTATTTTTTATTTTGGTGGGCATCTTTGGCCTCTTTTTTTTTATTTGGGCTTCATTGGCCTCTTTGATTATTTGTAAAGTCCGGAGACTCATCCCAACTTGTGAGGGAATCATAGCTTCCATCATCCTTTTCTCTCATGGGACAATGCTCTAATAATGATGATCATCACACTTTTATTTACTTACAACTCAAAAATTACAACTCGATACCTAGAACAAAATATGACTCTATATGAATGCTTCCAGTGGTGCACTGGGATGTGCAACGATCTAGCATAGCAAATGACATCAAAAAACGAACAAGCCATGAAAACATCATGCTAGCTGTCTTACGATCATGCAAAGCAATATGAAAATGATGGTGCGTGTCATAATAAATGGAACGGTGGAAGTTGCATGGCAATATCTCGGAATGGCTATGGAAATGCCATAATAGGTAGGTATGGTGGCTGTTTTGAGGAAGGGTATATGGTGGGTTTAACGTACCGGCGAAAGTTGCGCGGTACTAGAGAGGCTAGCAATGGTGGAAGGGTGAGAGTGCGTATAATCCATGGCCTCACATTAGTCATAAAGAACTCACATACTTATTGCAAAAGTCTATTAGTTATCGAAGCAAAGTATTAGATGCATGCTCCTAGGGGAGAGGTTGGTAGGAGTTAACCATCGCGCGCTCCCGACCCTCACACAAAGGATGACAATCATTAAACAAATCATGCTCCGACTTCGTTACATAACGGTTCACCATACGTGCATGCTACGGGAATCACAAACTTTAACATAAGTATTTTTACCATTCCACAATTACTCACTAGCATGACTCTAATATCACCATCTTTATATCTCAAAACTATATGCAAGGAATCAAACTTCTCATAGTATTCAATGCACTTTATACGAAAGTTTTTATTATATCCCTATTGGATGCCCATTATATTAGGACTAAATTCATAACCTGAACCAATTACCATGCTGTTTAGAGACTCTCAAAATAATATAAGTGAGGTACGAGAGTTCAAATATTTCTATAAAATAGAACACCACCGTGCTCTAAAAAGATATAAGTGAAGCACTAGAGCAACATTGCCTAGCTCAAAAGATATAAGTGAAGCACATAGAGTATTCTAATAAATTCACGATTTATGTGTGTCCCTCTCAAAAGATGTGTGCAGAAAGTATGATTGTGGCAAACTAAAAAGCAAAGACTCATATCATACAAGACGCTCCAAGCAAAACACATATCATGTGGTGAATAAAAATATAGCCTCAAGTAAATTTACCGATGGATTGAAGACGAAAGAGGGGATGCCTTCCGGGGCATCCCCAAGCTTAGGCTCTTTGGTATCCTTGAATATGGCTTGGGGTGCCTTGGGCATCCCCAAGCTTAGGCTCTTGCCACTCCTTATTCCATAGTCCATCCAATCTTTACCCAAAACTTGAAAACTTCACAACACAAAACTCAACAGAAAACTCGTGAGATCCGTTAGTAAAGAAAAATAAATCACCACTTTAGGTACTGTTGTGAACTCATTCTTTATTTATATTGGTGTAATATATACTGTATTCCAACTTCTCCATGGTTCATACCCCCCGATACAACCCATAGATACATCAAAATAAGCAAACAACACAAAGAAAACAGAATCTGTCAAAAACAGAACAGTCTGTAGCAATCTGTAGACTTCGAATACTTCTGTAACTCCAAAAATTCTGAAAAATTAGTAAAATCTGAGCAATTTGCATATAAATCTTTTGTAAAACTTTCAGACTCATTCGACGCTCTGGTGAATTTATAAAATTCCTGGACTGACACAAAAGTTTCTGTTTTTCAGCAAAATCAAATCAACAATCACCGTAGACCATCCCAAAGGTCTTACTTGGCTCAAACACTAATTAAAACAATAAAACACCATTACTACAGAGGTAATAATGTGTAAAGCACTCAAAAACAGAAACAAAAACAAGAACATAAAATAAAATTGGGTTGCCTCCCAACAAGCGCTATTGTTTAACGCCCCTAGCTAGGCATAACGCAATAGATCTTGGTATTGTCATCTTTGGTATGCAATCCTTCAATTGCACACTTATAAACCCTAAAAGGTTCTTCGCTCTTATCAATAATAATGCTCCTAGGCAAGAAGTCAAGAGATTCACTTGTGGTAATAGGTTCCCTAACAATGTTGATAAAGCTGGGGTGAACACTTATCATCTTAAGATCTTCATCCCTTTTACTAGAGGATTCACCCTTATTTTTAGGAACATAAGCAAACTTGGCAGTCTTAGAAGGAGGAAATTTTGGAGTGGTTTGAACAGAGGCAAAAGCGGAACCCAAGTTGGTAATAATGTCCTCTAGCTTTCCAATTCTAGAGGAATCTTGATCCAATTTTTCATTAACTATGGGTTCTTTTTCCCTTAGGTTTTTAAAAGTAACTCCTACTTTAGATCCATATTGAGTAATATGATTATGAATCTTTTTATCCAAGTTTTCAATGAGCTCTACAGTAGCAACTTTATTTTCAATAATATCAAGCCTTCGCATCACATGTTCCAAAGTTAAGATAGTTTCATTAACCATTAGTGGGGGTGGACCTACCAAATTTATCATAGCACTATAAGAATCAACGGTATGGCTTCCCAAGAAATTCCCACCCATAATGGTATCCAGAACATATCTATTCCAAGGAGAAACACCCACATAAAAATTGCGAAGGAGAACGGTAGTAGATTGCTTACGAGTAGATCTATTTTGAGCATTGCAAATTCTATACCAAGCATCTTTTAAGTTTTCTCCCTCCCTTTGCTGAAAATTAAGGACTTCACCCTTGGGAGTACTAACGATAGTAGTAAGGCTAGCCATGAGTTTAAGCATTCCGACACACAAGCAAACAAAGAGCAAACGAAAAGACGAATGGAAGGAGGGCGAAAAAAGTCAAATCTTTTTGGTTTTTTCTGAAAATCGTTTTAGAAGTGGGGGAGAGGAAAACGAGGGGCAAATGGCAAATAAAGTAAATGCAAGAGATGAGTTTGTGATGGGTACTTGGTAAGCTTGATGTAGATCTCCCCGGCAACGGCGCCAGAAATCCTTCTTGCTACTTCTTGAGCTTGCGTTGGTTTTCCCTTGAAGAGGAAAGGGTGATGCAGCAAAGTAGATAAGTATTTCCCTCAGTTGTTGAGAACCAAGGCATCAATCCAATAGGAGATACAAGCAAGTCCCCAATAGATGTACCTACACAAATAATCAAACACTTGCACCCAACGCAGAAAAGGGGTTGTCAATCCCTTCACGGTTATTTGCAAGGATGAGATCTGATAGAGATAGGTATAAAAGATTACTAAAACGAAAAGTAAAAAAGAATGCAACAAAGTATTTTTGGTATTTTTGGTTTATAGATCTGAAAATATAATATGGAAAATAGACCCGGGGGCCATAGGTTTCACTAGAGGCTTCTCTCTTGAAGGAAAATAATACGGTGGGTGAACAAATTACTGTCGAGCAATTGATAGAAAAGTGCATAGTTATGACGATATCCAAGGCAATGATTATGCATATAGGCATCACGTCCGTGTCAAGTAGACCGAAACGATTCTGCTTCTACTACTATTACTCCACACATCGACCGACTCCTGCCTGCATCTAGAGTATTAAGTTCATGAAGAACAGAGTAACGCATTAAGTAAGATGACATGATGTAGAGGGATAAACTCAAGCAATATGATGAAAACCCCATCTTTTTATTCTTGATGGCAACAATACAAATACGTGCCTCGCTACCCCTACTTTGTCACTGGGTGAGGACACCGCAAGATTGAACCCAAAACTAAGCACTTCTCCCATTGCAAGAATTACCAATCTAGTTGGCCAAACCAAACCAATAACTCGAAGAGACTTGCAAAGATATGAAATCATGCATATAAGAATGTAGAGAAGATTCAAATAATATTCATAGATAATCTGATCATAAACCCACAATTTATCGGATCTCGACAAACACACCGCAAAAGAGTATTACATCGGATAGATCTCCATGAAGATCATGAAGAACATGGTATTGAAGAACATAGAGAGAGAAGAAGACATCTAGCTACTAGCTATGGACCCGAAGGTCTAAGGTGAACTACTCACGCATCATCGGAGGGGCAATGGAGTTAATGTAGATGCCCTCCGTGATCGAATCCCCCTCCGGCAGATTACCGGAAAAGGCTCCAAGATGGGATCTCACTGGAACAGAGGCGTCCGGCGGTGGAAAAGTATTATCGTGGCTCTTTTTGGTATTGGGGGAATATTTGGGAATTTATAGGACGAAGAATAGGGTTAGGAGGCCTGCAGGGGGGCCACAAGCCAGGGGGGCGCGCCCCCCTAGGGGCGCGCCCTGCAGGCTTGTCGCCTCCCGACAGGTCTCCTACCATCCTCTGCAAGTCTGGTAGGTTTCTTCTGGTCCAAGAAAAATCATCGCGAAGATTTTATTCCGTTTGGACTCCGTTTGATATTCCTTATCTGCAATACTCAAAAACAAGGAAAAAACAGAAACTGGCACTGGGCACTAGGTTAATAGGTTAGTCACAAAAATAATATAAAATAGCATATTAATGCATATAAAACATCCAAAACAGATAATATAATAGCATGGAACAATCAAAAATTATAGATACATTGGAGACGTATCAGTACCTTACCCCCTTTTAATAGTATTGGCTTTCCTATGGACTCAAAGTGATTTCTCACAAAGTAAAATGTAGAGTCCTCTTGCTTGAAGCTTTGCCAATCCAATTCCTTGCATCTAGGGGTTTCTCCACAATCCTTTTGCCAACCTATCATTGAACTTTTCCTGAAATATGCTTAGTGGAAACATTAGTTCAATGACATACATGTTGTTATTAATTACCAAAACCACCAAGGGAGCAAATGTGCTTTCAATCTCCCCCTTTTTGGTAATTGATGACAACATATAGATCAAAGCTTCGACATATGATATAATCAATGAATATAATCATGGCTTTGAGAAGTATGTGATAAGCAAGAGCTCCCCCTAAATTTATGCATTATTTTGAATTTGCGTCTGAATGCAAATGCACAATCGATTAGGTACATGGGGCACTCTTGCATGTCACATACAACTTGGTGGTGTGCGAGAATAATAAGAATGAATATCATAGCATAACACAATCAAGCAAAGGTGAATCATCATCTCATAAGCATCACAAGGATAGGAAATAGTAGCAATACACATCAAGTGTATGATCAAACACCAACAAAGTTTAACACAAGCAAACCAACCAAACGTTATCAATGTTTGGAAAAGCGATAAAAAGCAACACTCTCTCTCGAAGCCTAAAGATCTATATACATCTTCTCCCCCTTTGGCAACAAGTTACCAAAAAGTTCAAAGGTATACATCTAAGTGCTCTTCTGGGGCTGATCTCCTCTGGTGGCTGATGAAGGAGTCGAGAGAACAGCATCAGCGAAGATGTCTGCAGACGTCATGGACGGAGTCGGAGTAGCAACTGGAGGAACTGGAGGAGCTGATGGAGCTGTAGCAGGTGCTGATGAAGAAGGTCGCAACTCTGGAGCTGGCACTGTAGCTGATCTAGCCTGAGTAGTGAACTGAGTGCTTGGCCTGAGAGGTGCACGATCCTCCTCCTCATCATCATCATCTGTAGAGTGAGGACTAGGCACTGCGTCAACTTCCTTCTTGAGCTCATTCACAGTCACTGTGAGCTCATCCACCTTGTTGTTGAGAATATGAAATTTGTTGTCAACAATCCTCGAGAGGCTTGCCTGGTTCTTCAATATGTCGCTGATGTCCTTCTGCATGCTGAGCACAGAGCTAAGTAGGAGATCCATCTGCTCACTCCTAGACCTTGGCACCTGAGAACTGGAGTCTCTGGCAGCCTCTGCATGTGCCTGTGCTGTAGTTGAGGTGGGATGATCTGGGTCCATCACCACAACGTTGTCTTCTAGCTCTGGCAATAGTGGTAAATGTGGTCGGTCAAGTGCAAATATGTGATTCTCCAACTTAGAGTTGATAAGCATCTGTATATAGGGTGCATAGCAACATGAGTGCTTCTGATCAGCAGCAACCCTCTTCACAGTCTCCACTATCAGATCATCACTCTGAATCTCGTATGTTGATCTAGATGGAGCAGCATGTTGATGGAGTAGCCTCTAATCATCTTCTCATCTCTAGACTTAGGCATCAGGGTATGCCTCAAGATAGTGTTGATCGTGCGTAGACCAGCCTGGAGGAAGTAAATGGATCCTAGCTTGTGAGACTTCACATGTGCAACAGGAATCTCATTGTACATGTTCTTCATGGCATTGTGGCTTGCCTTGGGCTCATTGTATACATTAATGTCACCATCTTCCACCTTTGGGACTCCTAAGATGGTAGCCCACTCCTCAACAATGGATTCATACCTTGCACCTTCAGTCATCCATACAATCTACTATCTCCATAGAAATGAGCAGTGGAGTAGAATTGCATGATCATTTCATCATTCCAAGCAGTGAACTCCTTACCAACAAACTCATCAAGACCAATCCAATGAAAGTTATCTTGCACACTTGGGAAGTAATCCTCATTGTCCTTGATGTACTTCCAGTCCACATACCTCATATCACTCATAGCAGGGCTCTTGTCAAGCAAAATTGTTTCATAGAAGTCTTGTTGTTCTTTTGTATAGAACCTGTAGTCCACAGCAGTCTTCCTCCTCTGTGAATATGGATCAATAGCTCTCCACTCTCTCAAACCTGAGTCCTTCCTTTTCTTCATATCCTCAGCTACCAAGTGGCTGGCATTGTGCTCTGGAAGGTGTGGTCTTAGCTTCATCAAAGCTGACATGGCATCATCCTCAGCTTCCCTAAAAGTAGAAGTCTTGTTCTTGGAAGCAGCTGAGATGTATCTCGAGAACGTCTTGGGTTTATCTGCAGCAGCCTTCTTGGGGGCAGCCTTGGTGCCTTTGGATAAGGTGTCCTTAAGCATAGCATCAGCCATGAGATTCTTCTTCTTCTTAGGAGGAGCCTTGGCAGCTGGCTCTTCCTCCTCCTCTTGTGCCTCAGCCTCTGGATCCTCATACATAGAGGTAGGCCTGCCCATAACATGAATGATCCTCTTCCTGGACTTCTTCTTCTCTCCTGCCTTCTTAGGCATAGACTTCTTGGAGGGCTCAACAGTCATTGTTGCCCTGGCACTCTCTGGTGCTCTCACTGACCCTGAGCTAGCATACTCTTTCCTTATAGCCTTCTTCTTCTTGGAAGTAGTGGCAGCAACAGTGCTCTTGGCAGTAGCATCTTTCTTGGGTAGCTCCTCAGGAATAAAATCTTCATCCTCCTCATCTGAGTTGAGCTTCCTTCTTGCCCTAGTTGCAGCCTTGGGCAGATCAGGTGAGCTAGGAACATCATCATAGCTCTCATCAGGACTAGTGCCTGAGCTCATGTCAACATTCTTCTCTCTGAAATCATTCTGGCTATCATCTGAACCTGACATCTCTGACCCTGTGAAATAGAGTATAGAAGAGTGGATAGGTTGAGTCATCACAAAATTGCAGAAGGTTTTCTCAAATTTGAACTAAAATTTCTGAAGATTTGCATTCTGCCAAGTGAATTTCGGTACTACCGATGCAAACTTTTCGGACCCACCGAGACAAACAACCTGCTAAACAGAAGCTTGGCACCACTTTCGGTGAGACCGAAAATGGGCACTCGGTTTCACCGAGGTTGTTCTCAGTCGACCAGAAAAGGGAATCAGTGCTACCGATTCTTTTGCTTCGGTGTTACCGAGATTCAAGTCGCTGACGGCAAACCCTAAAAAATCGTTCGTTCTCTAGTCTACTGGAGATTTTTGTTGATAGATCAAACTCAAACTTTGGCTTATCGATGGAAAAGTCCTAATGCGCAAGATTCGGAAAGGGGAGCGCACAAGGGGTCGAAATCGTACCCTAACTTGGTGACGATCTAGCTACAGCGGCGACGGGGGGGGGGGGGGGGGGGAGAATCCGTCGACGGCATGGACTTCCAACGGCGGAGGCGCTCAGGAAGAGGATGGCGATGACCAGGGGTCTTGTTTGGCAGCTAGGGTTTTTGGAGGGGATGACGTTTGAGGAACTAATTTCAAAAGTCGGGTCCGCCTCTTTGTATACCCGTGGCTGTCGGTGACACCGGTTCTAACTTTTCGGTGTCACCGAGTTTCGCTACTGTCACCTGACAGGGAAACTCGGTGTAACCGAGAAGATGGAATCGGTGATACCGAGTGTGAAAACCAGATCAACCCTAGGCATTCGGTGATACCGAGAATTTGGTATTGGTTCCACCGAGATGCATTTGGGAGGTTTTAATGGTCAGTCCTTTGTCGATACGGAACTCCGAGTGCTCCTCACATAGAGAGATCGAAAAGTCCTTGTTCAAATTTTGTGATGCAGCAAGAATAGAATATGAGATGAGAAATCATAGATAGCTAGAGAGTGGTCCTATGCATTCTTGTCCATCCAATTGGCAAAAGAAAAATCAAATAGCAACAATTGGATGTCCTCGAATGAATAAAGAAATGCAGACCAACATGCTCACACAATAAGATGTCAAATGAAATCATGGCAAACATGCACATACATACTAGCATCTATCAAGCATTTTGGCGATGACGGAGTCATCTATATATGAGTATATTGACTTAGGAGCCAAGCAAGAATACTTGATCATAGGTCATACTCATCGTTTAAGCACAAGTGGGGTTACTACTTTTACATAAAGCATTTAATGTTGTCACATACTATGAGATGCCTTAACTCAAGTCTTAGAGTAAAGCTCCCCCTTGATGTGACATCCCCCCATAGGAGGGATAAACTAACCTTGGGTTTGTCGTAGAAGACTTCATGTTGGTGAGGTAGTGGTGGATGCTCAAGGTTGATGAAGATCACCAAGAGTTGGGAGCATCCTTGTTGGTTCCTTACTCTTCTCACCTACATGGGTTAGTCACAACGCACAAGAGACAAATACAAGGATATCTATGGACATGGAGTGCAAAGCATACATGATGATGTCCATGGATTTTGTTGATTACCTTGTCCCTTGCTTACCTTTGAGGGAATGTGTGACTCCTTGAACTATTGCATGATGTTGACGTTGATTGCAACTAGTTCTTGCCAATTATGAATGTGAGTGAATTTCATTGGCGGAGTCACCCCTCAAGAACTTCTCTAGTTCTTCTTCTTGGGGACCCACATCAACTTGATGGGGATCCTTGGTGTTGAAGTGGCACTTGTAGAAGTTGAGCTTGGAGTAGCCTTGGGAACCCACTTCACCAAAGCTTGGGATTCATCTTCATACGAGTCAATGTCCTCTTGAAGCTTGTCCTTGCCCTTGAGCTTGTGGTCTTGTGGTGGAAGGTCACCTTGAGTGTTTGTTCCCTTGGGAAGAGTATGTTCATACTTCTTCCTTTGAGGAACAAACTTGGGCTTGGGGTATTGACCTTCTTCCCATTCAACTCCATTAGCGTTGAAGTAGCCAATGCCATGGTTCTTCCGGTATCCTCCGTGCTTGCGTACAATCTCCTCAAATTGCTTACACCCGGCAAAACTCTTGTAGATACCTTTCTCTATAATTCCTTTCAATAAATCGTTTTCTTGCTCAAGTGTAACTTGGCTAAGAGAATCATCATTAGTGGAATCAATAGAACTACTAGAAGCAACATCATTAGATTTAGCATTTTTAGTGTTGCTACTAGATGAAGAACCTTTCTTGCCTTTGTTACTAGTTTGTCTAGGTTTAACTTGTGGCATGAATGTAGACAAGAGTAATCGTTGGGCTAGATAAGATGAAGTCTTCTTTCGGAGATCGTCATTGATAGCTTTAAGAAACTCATGTTCTTGCTCCAAGGTGAGCTTCTCGAAGCGTAGCTTCTCATGAGTCCTTACAAGCTCTCTATGATCTTCGAGAGTAGATTCATGGGCCAACTTAAGAGTGTTTAATTCTTTAGTTAGTCATTCTATTTCCATCTTATCAGCATCACACGACTTATCTTGACTACCATGAAAATTATCAAGTTCATTTTGACTAACATCACTAGTTTTATCAAAGAGCAAGTCGTCATCACCAAGTAAATCATCTTCATCACTATTGAAATCAAGATACTCGGGGTGTGATACCTTGGGGCCTTTAGCCATGAAGCAACTTCCACTCCCTTCATTTGGTGAATCAAATAGATCATAGGAGTCGGTAGTCACTAGTGCAAGTCCGGCAACACCTTCATCTTGACTATAGTCGGAGTTGGAGTGATAGCTTCTCTCGGAGTGGTTGTCGGATTCGGAGCCGGAAACCCATTCACCAACATGAGCTTGATGTCTTCTTCTTGAGTAGCTCTTGGTGTACTTGTCCTTCTTCTCCGAGTCCCTACTTCTCCTTGAGGGTCTTCGTTCATAACGATCATCTCTACTCCTTCTCTCTCTTTGAGGTGATTCATTTCTTGAGCTTAGTCTTCTAGGTGACTCTTCTCTTCGTTTGTACGGAGCCGTGCACTCATTGGAGTAGTGTCCGGGTTTTCCACAATTGTAGCAGTTTCGGTCACGACTTGATGAACGCTTCTCTTCATATCTTGAGTTGGAGCTTCATTCTTTGCCTCTATTCTTGTAGAACTTGTTGAATTTCTTGACCATGAGGCTTATATCTTCATTGGTGACAAGGTTGTCGCTTGAAGTTGCGGGAGCATCACTTGTGTCTTTGTAAGCACCGCTAGAATTGTTGTGAAGCTCTTCTTTGTCCTTGAGTGTCATCTCATGAGCAACAATCCTTCCAATGACTTCCGTAGGCTTGAGATCATTGTAGTTGGGCATCATTTGGATTAATGTGCACACGGTGTCGTATCTCTCATCCAAAGCTCTAAGTATCTTCTTGATGATGAATTTGTCGGTCATTTCTTCGCTTCCTAAGCCGGCAATCTCATTGGTGATGAGAGCTAGCCTAGAGTACATCTTGAACTTGTCAAGCTGACTTTGAAGAACTGATGTCTACTACGCAACCTTCTTCTTGTAGACTCGTGTTGGGCCTCCAAGCGCAGAGTTTTGTAGGACAGTAGCAATTTTCCCTCAAATGGATGACCTAAGGTTTATCAATCCGTGGGAGCTGTAGGATGAAGATGGTCTCTCTCAAACAACCCTGCAATCAAATACAAGAAATCTCTTGTGTCCCCAACACACCCAATACAATGGCAAATTGTATAGGTGCACTAGTTTGGCAAAGAGATGGTGATACAAGTGCAATATGGATGGTAGATATAAGTTTTTGTAATCTGAAAATATAAAAACAGCATGGTAGCAAGTAACAAAAGTGAGCAAAAACGGCATTGCAATGCTTGAAAACAAGGCCTAGGGTTCATACTTTCACTAGTGCAAGTTCTCTCAACAATACTGACATAGTTGAATCATATGTAAATCCCTCACGTGCTACAAAGAGTTCACTCCAAAGTCACAAGTAGCGGATAACAAATGAAGAAATTATTGTAGGGTACGAAACCACCCCAAAGTTATCTTTTCCGATCAATCTTATGAGCTATCCCTATAAGTGTCACGAACAACCCTAGAGTTCGTACTAAAATAACACCTTAAGATACACATCAACCAAAACCCTAATGTCACCTAGATACTCCAATGTCACCACGAGTACCCATGGGCTTGATTATACGATATGCATCACACAATTTCAGATTCATCATGTTCAATCCAACAAAAAGAACTTCAAAGAGTGCCCCAAAGTTTCTACCGGAGAGTCAAGACAAAAACGTGTGCCAACCCCTATGCATAGATTCCCAAGGTCACGGAACCCGCAAGTTGATCACCAAAACATACATCAAGTGGATCAATAGAACATCCCATTGTCACCACGGATATCCCATCGCAAGACATACATCAAGTGTTCTCAAATCCTTTAAAGACTCAATCCGATAAGAAAACTTCAAAGGGAAAACTCAACTCATCACAAGAAGATAGAGAGGGGAAAACTCCATATGATTCATCTATATTAATAAAGCTCGCGGTACATCAAGATCGTGTCATCTCAAGAACACGAGAGAGAGAGAGAGAGATCAAACACATAGCTACTGGTACATACCCTCAGCCCCGAGGGTGAACTACTCCCTCCTCGTCATGGAGACCGCCGGGATGATGAAGATGGCCTCCGGTGATGGTTTCCCCCTCCGACAGAGTGCCGGAACGGGCTCCCGATTGGTTTTTCATGGCTACAGAGGCTTGCGGCGGCGGAACTCCCGATCTAGGTTTCTTTCTGGGGGTTTTGGTATTTATAGGAATTTTTGGCGTCGGTCTCACGTCAAGGGGACTCTCGAGGGGCCCACAAGCCAGGGGGTGCGCCCTAGGGGGGGGGGGCGCCCCCTAGGCTTGTGGCCGCCTCGGGACTCCTCTCCGGTATCTTTTTGCTCCAGTATTTTTTATATTTTCCAAAAATATGCTTCGTAAATTTTCAGCCCATTCCGAGAACTCTTATTTCTGCACAAAAACGACACCATGGTAGTTCTGCTGAAAACAGCGTCAGTCCGGGTTAGTTCTAATAAAATCATCCCAAAATCATATAAAATTATTGTAAACATGGCATGAATACTTCATAAATTATAGATACGTTGGAGACGTATCAGCATCCCCAAGCTTAATTCCTGCTCGTCCTCGAGTAGGTAAATGATAAAAGAAATAATTTATGAAGTGTGAATGCTAGAAAGTGCACAAGTTTGATCAATGATAATTCCAATCACTTTTTCTATCATCAATATAAACCATAAATAGTAGCTCATCTCATAAAACTTCTCATGATCAAGTAACAAGCTATTCACATGTTAAAGTATAGACCAGAAAGTTTCTTGAAAACTAACAAACCATATTCCTAGTCATCGAACAATTGCAATTCATCTTATTTTCAGGAAGGGTCTATGTAAGAGCTTTGATTTAGCAAATTCCACATACTCAACTATCATATAGTGTTCCATGATTATTGACACTGAAAGCATATTTTTAGAACAAATAGCATCCATCGAACACAGAGAAAGATAGGGGCTTAATGTTTCGCCTCCCAACTTCTTTATCATATAGATAATTGTCAACAATAATAATTCATGATCAAATATATTTCTGTGGATATATATGTCTAGATCATTCCCCAACACATGACGCTTTCCAAGAGAAAAGGCGAAATATAGGAAGTGGTGAAGATCACCATGACTCTTGCATAAAGGTAAGTACTAGAAAGTAAAAGATAGGCCCTTCGCAGAGGGAAGCATTGATTTGCAAAGGTGCTAGAGCTCGAGCTTTTAAAACAGAGATGAATAATAATTTTGAGCGGTATACTTTCATTGTCAACATAACAACCGAGAGATCTCGGTATCTTCCATGCTAGATACATTATAGGCGGTTCCCAAACAGAATGGTAAAGTTTTTACCCCCCCCTCCACCAATCAATCACACTCCACGGCGAGCCGAATCCACGGGTACCGTCCATACAAACAACAATCTTGGGGGAGTTTTGTTTCATTATATTTTGATTTGATTTTTGAGCATGGAACTGGGCATCCCGAATACCAGCCACTTTCTCGTGAATGATAGTGAATCAACACATATCGTGAGAATAACCCACCTAGCATGGAAGATACTAACAGCCCCTAGTCACTATATGAGCGATTCGGGCATACAAAACAGAATATTATTTGAAGGTTTAGAGTTTTGCACATGCAAATTTACTTGGAACAACAGGTAAATACCCCATATTCGTAGGTATGGTGGACTCATATGGAACAACTTTGGGTTTAATGGTGTTTGGATGCACAAGTAGTATTTCTACTTGGTGCGGAAGTTTTGGCTAGTATGAGGTGGAAGCAAGCACCACATGTTGGAGGATCCATAACAATATAACTTCTATACAAATATACCCAAACATAACTCATTAAGTTGTCTTCCTTGTCCAATTTAAACTAATTTGCTCGAGTTTGAAAATAATTAATGAGCTCTCAATCATAGAAGGTGTCCAAGATAGTATATTTATATGTGGAATCTCTCTTCCTTCAATATTCTTTCATGAATTGTTCAAGTGACCAATGCGGTGTTTGCTAACTTTCAATAAATTTTACCACCTATACTTATTATGTGTGAAGTCATTACTCCCCGTGGGATAAGTATATGAAGCATATTTAATTTCAGATTTATGATATTCAATTCATTCAACCATTTACTCATAGGATATAAGTGAAGCACGAGAGTGAATGACAAACTACTCCAAAAAGATATAAGTGAAGATCAATTAGTCAACAATTAAATAACTATGTGAAGACTCTCTCATCTAAGAATTTCAGATCTTAAGTATTTTATTAAACAGCAAGCAAAAGAAAAATATCACTCCAAGAATAGCACGCATCATGTGAACGAATAAAAATTTAGGCTCAACATAGGCTAACAGATAATTGTTGACGAAGAGAGTTGGGATGCATAGCATCCCCAAGCTTAGATGCTTGAGACTTCTTGAAATATTTACTTGGGGTGCCTTGGGCATCCCCAAGCTTGAGCTTTTGTATCTCGTTCAATCCTCTCATATCATGGTTTCACCTATTCTTAAAAACTTCATCCACACAAAACTCGAAAAGAACTCGTGAGATAGGTTAGTACACATAATAATAAATCAACTCTTTATGTGCTGCAAATACAAGTTGCACAATAATTTGAAAACATCATCTACTGTTTACTATCATCTCCACAATTTATATCTACCAATATAGGCTATGAAAACTATAGGATAAGTAGATAACAAAACTATGACAGCAATCTGTCCAAACAGAACAGTCTGTAGCAATCCATTAAACCAGTGTACTTCTGTAAGTCAAAAAATTATGAAACTTTAGTACGTGCTAAATAATTTATATGGGAACACTGTGTAAAAATTTCAAAAACTTTCCACGTTCCAGTAAAATATGAAAATTCAAACACTACAGCCAAAGTTTCTGTTTTTACCCAGCACTCATCAAAACATGCAATGCAAGCATCCTAAGACAATTCATGGAACTTTTTATTGAAAAACAAGATTATAAATGACACCTAACAGAGAACAAGAAAATAAAATGATGCTCCAAGCAAAACTCATATTATGTGACGAATAAAAATATAGCTCTAAGTAAGATATACCGATAGTGTTGAAGACGAAAAAGGGGATGCCTTCCGGGGCATCCCCAAGCTTAGGCGCTTGAGTCTTCCTTGAATATTACCTTGGGGGTGCCTTGGGCATCCCCAAGCTTAGGTTCTTGTCACTCCTTATTCTCCTCATATTGGTGTCTCACCCAAAACTTGAAAACTTCAATCACACAAAACTTAACGGAACTTCGTGAGAAGGGTTAGTGTAATAAAGATAAATCATTCACTTAGGTACTCTCAAGACAAGATTCAGAATTGTTCCCACATGATAACTACTGTATTATATCATTCCCATAATTTATATCACTCAATATAAGCTATGGGAACACTAAAACAAGCAAACTATGCATGCAAAACAGAATCTGTCAAAAACAGAACAGTCTGTGAAGATCTGTAGTATATCCATACTTCCCTGTCTCTAAAAATTCTGAAAAATTAGTACAACCTGAAGAATTTGTATATGAAGTCTGTGTAAACATTTCAGATCATTATCATGCTCCAGTAAAAAATGAAAATTCCTGTACTGGAGTCAAAAGTTTCTGTTTTGGTTCAGCATCAGTTCTACTCATCTTGTGAGTCATCCCAAAGGCTTTACTTGGCACTTTATTGAAACAAAAGCTATAAAACATGATTACTACAGTAGCTTAATCATGTGAATACACTAAAACAGTAGGGATAAATATTGGGTTGTCTCCCAACAAGCGCTTTTCTTTAATGCATTTTAGCTAGGCATGATGATTTCAATGATGCTCACAAAAAAGATAAGAATTGAAACATGCAAGAGAGCATCATGAAGCATATGACTAGCACATTTAAGCCTAACCCACTTCCTATGCATAGGGATTTTGTGAGCAAACAATTTTTGGGAACAATAATCAACTAGCATAGGAAGGCAAAACAAGCATGACTTCAAAACTTTCAACACATAGAGAGGAAACTTGATATTATTGCAATATGTAGAAGCATAAGATCCTCTCTCATAATAATTTTCAGTAGCATCATGAACGAATTCAACAATATAACTAGCACATAAAGCATTCTTTTCATGATCTACAAGCATAGAAATTTTACTACTCTCCACACAAGAAAATTTCTTCTCATGACTAATAGTGGGAGTATCATAAAAGAATTGAATACTACAAATTGGTTCCACATTAAAAGAGTAATATTCAGTAAAAGGATATTCATAATTATGACAAGTATCATAATAGTAATCATCACTCTTTTTCATCGCATAAGTATCATCACAATAATCATCATAAGTAGGAGGCATGCAGTCATTATAACAAATTTGATCATTCAAAGTAAGGGGAATAAAAAGATCATCTTCATTAAGCATAGCATCCCCAAGCTTGGGACAAACATTAATTGCAGCAAATAAATTCTCAAACATGTCATTTTCATCAAACATAGCATCCCCAAGCTTGTGGCTTTGTATATCATAAATATAATCACTCTCATCATTAATAGTATGAATAGCACCAATAGTATAGCAATTATTATCATCATCTTCCAAGTTGGTGCCATAAATATTTTCAAGATTATAAGAAGTATCATTATCTTCCCAATCATAATTATCACAACAAGCAATAGGCATAACAAAATCATCCTCAAGTGTATCATCTTCCACAACTATTTTTGATTCATTCTCATGAGGCCTATCAATAATGGGAGCAACATTATTTGGGAGAGATACCTCTTTACCTTTACTTTTCCTTCTTTTCTTCTTCTTCACCACATTATTTGTGGGTTTATTTAATTCCTCCAAGCTTCTTTTTGAAGAGGTTGGTTGAATAAAAAGCTCCTCCTCGTTACCTGATTCATCATAAGAAAAAATAGGAGGATATTGGGAAACCTCTTCCCCTTCATTAGTATTCTCTTCATCTTCTATTTGTTTTCTTGTCTTTAAGTAATTGGCAATATAAGGATTCTCAATGCAATTTACCACGCAATACATATAGATTTCATTTAGATCAAAATCAATCATTTTCATGAGAACCCAAGCTGGAACATCCTTAGTTTTATGTTTCATTTCTTCATACCCCAAAAATAGACTAAGTTCATTATGATGCTCAAGGGTAATGAGGTTATCACAATTTTTGGACACAATTCGATCATGAAATAATTCACATTGGAAATTAAAATGACCACTTTCATTGCAAAGTTCACAAGGACGGCGAGAAATATTAAGTCTTTCAGCACAAACATATAGCATGTCTTGCAACCATTTAGTTTCTAAATACTTATGCCTGTTACAAAATCTATCTTCCCTTTTAGGCATGTCTTCACAAACTCTATGCACTCCACAAAAATTGACATGCTTATAAGAAATCTTTTTATCATGACTAGTGCAATCATCATTAGTACTATGGATATTCAAAGAATTCATACTAACAACATTGCAATCATGCTCATCACTCAAAGATTTAGTGCCAAACATTTTAATAACTTCTTCTTCTAACACTTAAGCACAATTTTCCTTTCCATCATTTTCATGAAAGACATTAAAAAGATGTAGCATATGAGGCAACCTCAATTCCATATTTTTTTGTAGTTTTCTTTTATAGACCAAACTAGTGAAAAACAAGAAACTAAAAGATTTAAATGCAAGATCTAAAGATATACCTTCAAGCACTCACCTCCCCGGCAACGGCGCCAGAAAAGAGCTTGATGTCTACTACGCAACCTTCTTCTTGTAGACTCGTGTTGGGCCTCCAAGCGCAGAGTTTTGTTGGGCAGTAGCAATTTTCCCTCAAGTGGATGACCTAAGGTATATCAATCCGTGGGAGGCGTAGGATGAAGATGGTCTCTCTCAAACAACCCTGCAATCAAATACAAGAAATCTCTTGTGTCCCCAACACACCCAATACAATGGCAAATTGTATAGGTGCACTAGTTCGACGAAGAGATGGTGATACAAGTGCAATATGGATGGTAGATATAAGTTTTTGTAGTCTGAAAATATAAAAATAGCAAGGTAGCAAGTAACAAAAGTGAGCAAAAACGGTATTGCAATGCTTGAAAACAAGGCCTAGGGTTCATACTTTCACTAGTGCAAGTTCTCTCAACAATACTGACATAGTTGAATCATATGTAAATCCCTCACGTGCGACAAAGAGTTCACTCCAAAGTCACAAATAACGGAGAACAAACGAAGAAATTATTGTAGGTTACGAAACCACCTCAAAGTTATCTTTTCCGATCAATCTTATGAGCTATCCCTATAAGTGTCACGAACAGCCCTAGAGTTCGTACTAAAATAACACCTTAAGATACACATCAACCAAAACCCTAATGTCACCTAGATACTTCAATGTCACCACGAGTACCCATGGGCTTGATTATATGATATGCATCACACAATTTCAGATTCATCATGTTCAATCCAACAAAAGGAACTTCAAAGAGTGCCCCAAAGTTTCTACCAGAGAGTCAAGACGAAAACGTGTGCCAACCCCTATGTATAGATTCCCAAGGTCACGGAACCCGCAAGTTGATCACCAAAACATACATCAAGTGGATCAATAGAACATCCCATTGTCACCACGGATATCCCATCGCAAGACATACATCAAGTGTTCTCAAATCCTTTAAAGACTCAATCCGATAAGAAAACTTCAAAGGGAAAACTCAATTCATCACAAGAAGATAGAGAGGGGAAAACTCCATATGATTCATCTATATTAATAAAGCTCGCGGTACATCAAGATCGTGTCATATCAAGAACACGAGAGAGAGAGATCAAACACATAGGTACTGGTACATACCCTCAGCCCCGAGGGTGAACTACTCCCTCCTCGTCATGGAGACCGCTGGGATGATGAAGATGGCCTCCGGTGATGGTTTCCCGCTCCGGCAGGGTGCCGAAACGGGCTCCCGATTGGTTTTTCGTGGCTACAGAGGCTGGCGGCGGCGGAACTCCCGATCTAGGTTTCTTTCTGGGGGTTTTGGTATTTATAGGATTTTTTGGCGTCGGTCTCACGTCAAGGGGACTCCCGAGGGGCCCACAAGCCAGGGGGCGCGTCCTAGGGGGGGCGCCCCCTAGGCTTGTGGCCACCTCGGGACTCCTCTCCTGTATCTTTTTGCTCCAGTATTTTCTATATTTTCCAAAAATATTCTCTGTAAATTTTCAGCCCATTCCGAGAACTTTTATTTCTGCACAAAAACCACACCATGGTAGTTCTGCTGAAAACAGCGTCAGTCCGGGTTAGTTCTAATAAAATCATATAAAATTATTGTAAACATGGCATGAATACTTCATAAATTATAGATACGTTGGAGACGTATCAAGAACATCCAACTTGGATTCTCTCACGGACTCGGTACCTTCATGCATATCAACCAATGTATCCCCAATCTCTTTTGCATTCTCAAGACGGCTGATTTTTTTGAATTATTCGGGGCATAGGCAGTTGAAGAGAATGTCACATGCTTGAGCGTTGTATTGCAACATCTTCAATTCATCCGCGGTCGCTTCACGATCCGGTTCCTTTCCATCACCAAAGAATTCACCTTGCAAACCAACACGAACAACAGCCCAAACGGCGGGGTTATGACCAAGAATATGCATTTTCATTTTGTGCTTCCAACTAGCAAAAATTGTGCTATCAAAGTACGGACCTCTACGGTGATAATTTCCCTCACTAGACACCATACTCTCCTAGGTTGTGAGACCAATGCATTGGAGACCAAAGCTCTGATACCACTTGTAGGATCGAAAGTATGTCTAGAGGGGGGGTGATTAGACTACTTGACCAAATAAAAATTCTACCTTTTCCCAATTTTAAGTGTTGGCAGATTTTAGCAATGATAGCAATTCAAGTACACCCTACACATGCATGTTTAAGAGTGTAGCAGCGGAAAGTAACAAAAATCATATGTAGTAGAGGGTAGGAAGGAAGATCAAACGCAATTTGAAGACACGAAGATTTTTCCCGTGGTTCCGATAGGTGGTGCTATCGTACGTCTATGTTTATGGAGTCTTCAACCCACGAAGGGTAACGGTCGCGAGAGTCCACGGAATGCTCCACCCATAAGGGTCCACGAAGTAGCAACCTTGACTATTCCATAATGGCTTCCGTCCATGAAGGACTAGCCTCACTATGGGTAGATCTTCACAAAGTAGGCGATCTCCTTGCCCGTACAAACTTCTTGGTTCAACTCCACAACACGAAGTAGGAGGCTCCCAAGCGACACCTAACCAATCTAGGAGGCACCACCCTCCAAAAGGTAATAGGCTCGGCAATATCGATGAACTCCTTGCTCTTATGCTTCAAGATGATAGACTCCTCAACACACAATCACTCTCTCACAGATTTGGCTATGGTGGAATAGATTGATTTGGTGGAAAGCAACTTGGGGAGGCTAGAGATCAAGATTCATATGGTAGGAATGGAATAGCTTGATCTCAACACATGAGTAGGTGGCTCTCTCTCAAAAAATAGGATGGGGCAAGTATGGAATAGTTCTGAGTGCTTCTCTTTTGAGTGGGTGGTGGTGAAGGGGTATATATAGGCATCCCCAAAAATCCAACTGTTACACCTAAAGTGACCAACTCGGTGACACCGAAGTGTAAAACTCGGTGGTACCGAAGTGACCTAAAGGCAGTAACTTTTGAATCTCGGTGAGACCGATACATAACTCTCGGTGGTACCGACTATATGACCAACGGTCAGAATGCACAACTCGGTGAGACCGATTCTCACTTTTCGGTGGTACCAATTCTTGACAACGACTAACCAGAGAGTTGGTCCAAAAACTCGGTGAGACCGATTCACAAAACTCGGTGGTACCGATTCTTGAGAATGGCTAACCAGGAAGTTGGTCCAAATCTCGGTGAGACCGATTGGCAAAACTCGGTGGTACCGATGCTTGAAAATAGCTAACCAGAAAGTTGGCAACTGAATTCGGTGGCACCGAAGGGAATATTGGTAGTACCGAGATGGGTTTGGCTAAGGATCTGTCTAGGGTTTGAATCTCGGTGAGACCGAATAGGAATTGTTGGTCTTACCGATTTGAGTGGTAGGGTTCTAGACAGAGTATTTGTGGAAGAGCTTGTGGGTGTTTTTGGTGATTATCACTTGTGCACGTGGAGCATCTTGTTCACCAACAGTACCTTACCCCCTTTTAATAGTATTGGCTTTCCTATGGACTCAAAGTGATTTCTCACAAAATAAAATGTAGAGTCCTCTTGCTTGAAGCTTTGCCAATCCAATTCCTTGCATCTAGGGGTTTCTCCACAATCCTTTTGCCAACCTATCATTGAACTTTTCCTGAATTATGCTTAGAGGAAACATTAGTTCAATGACATATATGTTGTTATTAATTACCAAAACCACCAAGGGAGCAAATGTGCTTTCAATGTGATCCTAAGTTTGCTACTTCACCTATCTTTGTTACCGATAAGGATTATGAATTCTCTGTCGACCCAGAGTTAATTACTTTGGTTGAATCTGACCCTTTCCATGGCTATAAACTGAAACTGTAGTGGGACACCTTACTAAGCTGAATGATATAGCCACCCTCTTTGCTCGTGATGAGAAGATTCGCTACTATTACATTCTCAAATTATTTCCACTCCCATTAAAGGGTGATGCTAAGACATGGTACAATACCATTACTCCTGGTTGTGTGCGTAGTCCCCAGGATATGATTTACTATTTCTCTGAAAAATATGTTCCTGCTCATAAGAAACAAGCTGCCTTACAGGAAATATTTAACTTTGTGCAAATTGAAGAAGAGAGTCTCCCACAAGCTTGGGGGAGGCTTCTCCAATTGCTTAATGCTTTGCCTGATCATCCTCTCAAGAAAAATGAAATACTTTATATCTTCTATAATGGACTAACTGATGCTTCTAGGGACTTCCTAGATAGTTGTGCTGGTTGTGTTTTCAGGGAACGAACTGTTGAACAAGCTGAGGAGTTATTGAATAACATATTGAAGACTTATGATGATTGGACTCTTCCTGAACCACTGCCTAAACCCACTCCGAAGAATAGGGGTATCTTATTTCTTAGTCCTGAAGATATGCAAGAGGCAAAGAAATCTATGAAGGAAAAAGGTATTAAAGCTGAGGATGTTAAGAATTTGCCACCTATTGAAGAAAAAAGGAAAAAGGAAAAAGGTATTAAAGCCTTGACACACCACCACCTCCACGGGTGGTAGAGGTAAATTCTTTATTAAAGTTTGATGAAGGTGATATCCCTTACAATAAACATCCTAGTCAGTGCTTATATGAGTTTGACAACTATATTATGAAGCAAGATCATTTCAATGCACATGTCCTGAAACAATTGAAATATAATTCTGATATGATTGCTCGCTTGAGTGACTTGCTATTTAGAATCAGTAATGATGTTAGAGGTGTAGGAAAGCATGCCTCTATGGTTCAAACTCAGTTAGAACAAGTTGCTAAGTTTCAAAAAGAATTGCTTGATGAAATGAATAATAATATGAATGATTTTGCTGCTAGAGTAGTAACTAGAGGAGGTAGAATGACCCAAGAACCACTTTATCCCGAGGGTCATCCTAAAAGAATTGAACAAGACTCTCAGAGAATTAATATAGATGCACCTAGTCCTTCTAGGAAGAAAAAGAAAAAGAAAAATGATAGGACTTTGCATACCTCTAGTGAACATGAGACACAAAAACCTCCTAATAATAATGATGTCTCTATTTTTGATGCTAAAACTCAGTCTGGTAATGAACATTCACCTAGTGATAATGAAAATGATAATGATGATGTTCATGAAGATGCTCAACCTAATAATGATAAAGAACCAGATAATGATGTTGAAATAGAAACTGCTGTTGATCTTGATAACCCACAACCTAAAAATAAACGTTATGATAAAAGAGACTTTGTGGCTAGGAAACATGGTAAAGAAAGAGAACCATGGGTTTAGAAACCCATGCCATTTCCACCTAAGCCATCTAAGAAAAAGGATGATGAATAATTTGAGCGCTTTGCTGAAATGATTAGGCCAGTCTTTTTGCGTACCCTCTTAACTGATATCCTAAAGATGGCCCCTTATGCAAAGTATATGAAAGACATCATCACTAATAAAAGAAAGATACCTGAAGCTGAAATCTCCACCATTCTTGCTAATTATTCTTTTAAGGATGGAGTACCTAAAGAACTTGGAGATCCGGGAATACCAACTATACCTTGCTCCATTAAAAGAAACTATGTCAAAACTGCTTTGTGTGACTTGGGAGCCGGTGTTAGTGTTATGCCTTTCTCCTTATATAAGAGACTTGATTTGAATAAACTCACACCTACTGAAATATAATTGCAAATGGCTGACAAATCAACGGCCATACCTATCGGTATTTGTGAGGATGTGTCCGTTGTTGTTGCAAATGTTACTATCTTAACGGACTTTGTTATTCTTGAGATGCCCGAGGACGACAACATGTCGATTATCCTTGGATGACCCTTTTTGAATACTGCAGGGGCTGTTATTGATTGCAATAAAAGCAAAGTCACTTTTCATATCAATGGTAATGAGCATACAGTTCACTTTCGGAAGAAACAATTCCAAGTGAATGGTATAAATGTTATTGAAGAATCGCCGACCATCACTATTGGGAGTTTCCAATTACCTCTACCTACTGCCAAAAAGAAATATGATATACTTATTGTAGGGGATATGCACATCCCCATTGAGGTAACTTAGTGTTCTACGAAAGTTCTTCGGTTTAATGCTAATCGGAAGTGGTTGTTAATAAGACTTGATCAACCTTATTACTGGATCATTTTTGAGAGGTATGACGTCGATGAATCTAGTAAGCACAACTTTCTGCTCCCACCTTTTATGTTCTGTTTTAGCTAGTCAAATAAAATAAAATGCCATGATTATCTTGTTTTCTGTTTTCTCCGTGTAATAAAAAAATGACCAAAAAATAAAAGTTCTCAGAATGTCCTGAAAATTTGATACGATTTTTTCCGAATATTTCTGAATTTCTGGTGCAAATAATACCAGAGGGGGGGTGCACCTGGTGCCCACAAGACCTGGTGCACATGGTGCCCTCACTTATCTCTTTAGCCCACATCATCACCTACCTCCAGAAAAAATTCACCACAGCCACCATTCCCGTGTTCTTGCTCTCAAACCCGCGGATTTCGATCTGTTAGCTCAAAGCTCCGTTTCTGAAACTGTTTGGAGGGATTGCTACTTGGTATGTGACTCCTCCATTGCTCCAATTAGTTTTTGATTTAGTGGGTTATTTTTAGAGTAATTAGCTACCCTTGGTGCTGCTGTAGATGAGCTTGAATGTTGAATTATTAGAGTTCTAAGTAGTTTGAATGCTCAATATGGCATCTATGAATGCATAGGAGTAGTTTCTATCAATTTCACGAAGTTTTGTTGACGAAATTTTTCTGGACTAAATTTTTTCAGAATTTTTATAGGAATAAGATGGATTAATTTAGGAAGTTTTCCTCCAAGAAAAATGCCAAAGGAGTCATTGGGGAATCATCGGACAATGACCCTCACACCCCAAGGAGGGCGGAAGTGCGGCCGTGTGAATGGCCGCATGATGCCTTCATGGAGGAGGCCGGGTTCCATCAAGAGTTCTCTCAATTTGTTGCAAACGCTGGGCTGACCGAGTTCCTCGCAGCTAAGTTTGACCAATATCACATCCTTACAGATTCCTTTGTGCAAGGTTTTCATTTTCTGAGAAAAAATAATCCCCATGAGGTGCAGTTTAACCTTTATGCTGAAACTTACAAAATGCCGCTGACTGACTTTTGTGATATATGCTTGATTCCCTCCGATGGGGAATTGAGAGAACCTAGACCACCAGAGTTTGAGGATTTTCTCGTCAGTTTAACAATGGGTGAAGATAGAGGCGTGTCAAACGCTACTGCTACCAGTTTGCTGTTCCCCTCAGTACATTACTTTGCTTTGTTCATCACGAAGTGCTTAACTGCTAGAGAGAAGGTCGGCGCACTCAGTGCCCCCGACCTCACTATTTTACGCCGCGCACTGTATGATGACCACACCTTTAGTATGGGGGCTATTATTGCACGTCTCTTAAACCTTAACAAGACTAAGGGAAAGATACATGGTGGTATTTAAGCTACTCGTTTAGCAAAACACTTTAATGTCCAGATTCGCCCACATGATTATCTCCTGTCCCGAGTTTACCTGGATCACAAGTCGTTGTAGAATCACCAATTCCTTGATATAACTGACTCTTTCCGTGACATTCATTACAACCTAGTATTCAACAAAGAAACCTGTGATGTTATTCCATTGCCTGCACCTGCTTTGTTTGATTCTCTTGCCAGGAATGGATACATGATCATGGCTGATGACATTACAGCTTACCGGAACGACTTAGCAGCTGCTGAGGAGGAGCCCCAGGGGTGGGACGCTCAGATGCTGCCTCCACCTCACTTTGACTTGGGACCGGATGGCTTTTATGGATGGTGATTACCAAGCTAGGCCAAAAGCCTAAGCTTGGGGGAGTACGTATTTCCACCGACATTACATTCATGTTCACACTTTTCATTCCAGTTGTCGGTGTCCATACTTTTTCATTGTAATATCCATGCTGAATTTGTTTTCTCGCTTTCTTTTTGTGTGTTTGAAAAACTTTGAGAAAATCCAAAAACATTTCCTACTTCTTTTTGGTTTTTCTTTCTAGCCTAGTTTAATTGTAGTATCAAAAGAAAACCCAAAAAGATTTCTCGTTTCTTCTTTTGCTTGTTAGGAGCTTTCCCGTGTAAATAGTTTTTCTCATTTTTGTTTTCCCTCTTTAATTTGCTTTCATCAAGAAAAAACAAAAACTCCAAAAATATTTTAGTGTGTTTCTCTGAATTTCTTTTCTTTTTGTTTGAGTCGTACCAAGGAGAAGACCACAATGAAATTGTTGAGTGGCTCTCATATGCACTATTGTTTATCTAACAAAGAGTCCATATTACTTTGTCTTCTCCTCTTGAATAAAATGTTTCCAGATTCCAGCTTAGTCCATGACACCCTCGCACTATTATTATCTTCTTATCATTTGGTCGTGCAAGTGAAAGGCAATGATGATGATATTTGATGAATTGACTGTGGCAGAGAAAAGCGGGTATGAACTCAACTTGTTTTTGTTTTTGTAAATATGTTTAACCTAGTATCCTTGATTCAGCATATTATGATCAAACATGTTTGCAATGACCATTAGAGATTATAGTTGTTCATGCCATGCTTAAGTATCTAGGAGTGGATAATGATTTATCTTGGATGTCAACATGCATTAAAATGGTTGTGATGTGGTATGATGATATGGTATCCTCCTCCGAATGTTTCAAGTGGCTTGACTTGGCACATGTTCACGCATGTAGTTGAATCAAAACCAACATAGCCTTCATGATATTTATGTTCATGGTGTCCATATCCTACTCATGCTAGTATTCAATGTTGATTATATGTAATGCATGTTCATGACCTTTTTCGCTCTCTAGCTGGCCACTTCTCAATCTATTTGCTAGCCTTCGCCTGTACTAAGTGGGAATACTGCTTGTGCATTAAAATCCTTAAACCAAAGTTATTCCAGATGAGTCCACTATATCTACCTATATGGGGTATTACCCGGCCGTTCCAAGTAAATTTGCATGTGCCACCTCTAAAAATTCAAATGAACATCTGTTTTGTGTGCCTGGACCGCTCTTGGAGCGATAGGGGGCGGTCAGTATCTTCCATGCTAAGCGGGTTATTCTCATGGTGAGTGTTTATTCACTCGTCCTTACACGAGAGGGGCGGTAATAGGGATTCCCAGTCCCGAAATCAAAAATTACAAATAATTAAACTAAACTCCCCCAGGAATGTTGTTGGGTTGGACGGTACCCGTGGATGCGGCTAGCCGTGGAGTGTGATTGTTGGTGGAGGGGGAGTAAAGCTTTACTTTTATCGCTTGGGAACCGCCGTCAATTTGTTTAGCATGGAAGATATTGATAACTCTTGGTCGTGATGTTGACAGGAAGGGTGTACCTCCCAAAATTATATCTATCTCTGTTTTAAGCTTTGAGCTCTGGCACTTCTGCAAATCCATGCTTCCCTCCGCGAAGGGACTATCTATTTACTTTTATGTTGAGTCATCATCTTCTCAAATAAGCGCCAGACCTGAGAGCACTATTGTCATCCTCATGCATTGTGTATAGTTGATGTTGGGTGCAGCATGACTGGATCTTTTCTACCATGAATTACAATGTTTAGTCGCTGCTTAAACTTTGGAGGTGCTCTGCATTTATGTTTTGCGGTCTCAGAAAGGGCTAGCGAGATACCACTATTGTCATATTGTATCATGATTGTTTTGACAAAGTGTTGGCGCTTGAGATATCTTATTATTGTTCGCTAGTTGCTTATGTTATTGTTATGAGTTAATATAATTTCTAACAGTTATTGTTGGCATGGTTAGTCATAATCTTTGCTGAAAACCTGGGTGCTACTTAAGCATATATATGTAAACAAGAACAAAAGAGTTCATAAAAGTTTTTCTTTATCACTTTCAGTTTGTCAACTGAATTGCTTGAGGACAAGCAAAGGATTAAGCTTGGGGGAGTTGATACGTCTCCAACGTATCTACTTTTCCTCACACTTTTGCCCTTGTTTTGGACTCTAATTTGCATGATTTGAATGGAACTAGCCCGGACTGACGCTGTTTTCAGCAGAACTACCATGGTGTTGTTTTTTGTGCAGAAATAAAAGTTCTCGGATCGGAACGAAACTTCTTGGATAATTATTTCAGAATATATAAGAATTATTAGAGCCAAAAACTACCGGAGAAGGGAGCCAGGGTGGCCAGCACCTACCAGGGCGCGCCCTGGTGGGTTGTGCCCACCTCGTGGCCCCACTGACCCTAATTCCGCCGCTATAAATTCCCATTTTCGGAGAAAAAATCGGAGAGAAAGTTCATCACGTTTTACGATACGGAGCCGCCGCCACCTCCTGTTCTTCATCGGGAGGCCAGATCTGGAGCCCGTTTGGGGCTCCGGAGAGGGGAATCTTCGGTCTTCGTCATCACCAACCTTTCTCCATCGCCAATTCCATGATGCTCCCCACCAGGAGTGAGTAATTCCTTCGTAGGCTTGCTGGTTGGTGAGGAGTTGGATGAGATTCATCATGTAATCGAGTTAGTTTTGTTAGGGCTTGTTCCCTAGTATCCATTATGTTCTGAGATTGATGTTGCTATGACTTTGCTATGCCTAATGCTTGTCACTAGGGCCCGAGTGCCATGATTTCAGATCTGAACTATTTATGTTATCACCATTATATCTATGTTCTTGATCCGACCTTGCCTAGTCATATGCACCCGTTACGTGTTATGATCCGTCAACCACATAGTGACAATATTTGGGATACTTCACGGTGATGACCGTAGTTTGAGGAGTTAATGTATTCATTGTGTGTTAATGCTTTGTTCCGGTTCTCTATTAAAAGGAGGCCTTAATATCCCTTAGTTTCCTTATGGACCCCGCTGCCACGGGAGGGTAGGACAAAAGATTTCATGCAAGTTCTTTTCCATAAGCACGTATGACTATTTACGGAATACATGCCTACATTACATTTATGAACTGGAGCTAGTTTTGTATCGCCCTAGGTTATGACTGTTACATGACGAATATCATCCAACGAGTTCACCGATCCAGTGCCTACGAGTTTTCCACTTATTGTTCTTGTTGGAAATATGCCCTAGAGGCAATAATAAAATGGCTATTATATATTTCCTTGTTCATGATAATCGTTTATTATCCATGCTATAATTGTATTGATTGGAAACTCAAATACATGTGTGGATACGTAGACAACACTGTGTCCCTAGTATGCCTCAAATAGACTAGCTCGTTGATCAAAGATGGTCAAGGTTTCCTAGCCATAGACAAGAGATGTGATTTGATAACGGGATCACATCATTAGGAGAATGATGTGATGGACAAGACCCAAACTATGAACGTAGCATATGATCGTGTCCGTTTATTGCTATTGTTTCTGCATGTCAAAGTATCTGTTCCTATGACCATGAGATCATGCAACTCACTAACCCCGGAGGAGTACCTTGTGTGTATCAAACATCATAATGTAACTGGGTGACTATAAAGATGCTCTACAGGTATCTCCGAGGGTGTCTGTTGCGTGGGCATGGATCAAGACTGGGATTTGTTACTCCGTGTGACGGAGAGGTATCTCAGGGCCCACTCGGTAATACAACATCACAATAAGCCTTGCAAGCAAAGTGACTAAAGAGTTAGCCACGGGATCTTGTATTACGGAACGAGTAAAGAGACTTGGCGATAACGAGATTGAACTAGGTATAGAGATACCGACGATCGAATCTCGGGCAACAAACCGAAGAACAAAGGGAACTGCATACGGGATTAACTGAATCCTTGACATAGAGGTTCAACCAAGAAAGATCTTCGTAGAATATGTAGGAACCAATATGGGCATCCGGGTCCCTCTATTGGTCATTGACCGTAGAGGTGTCTCGGTCATGTCTACATAGTTCTCGAACCCGCAGGGTCTACACACTTAATGTTCGGTGACGTTTCAGTAGTATTGAGTTATGTATATTGGTGACCGAAGGTTGTTCGGAGTCCTGGATGAGATCCCGTACGTCACGAGGAGCTTCGTAATGGTCCGGAGGTAAATATTGATATATAGGAAAGTGGTGTTTGGACTCCGGAAAAGTTTCGGGCACTTCCGGTAGTGTACCGGGAGTGACGAATGGGTTCCAGGGGTCCACCAAGTGGGGCCCACCCACCCCAGGGGCCACATGGGCCTAGGAGGTGGCGCACCAGCCCCTGGTGGGCTGGGCAGCCATCCCCTAGAGGCCCTTGAGCAAGGGGGTGTGGAGAGGGCCAAGTGGGAGGGAGTCCTACTAGGACTCCACCTCCCTTCTGGGAGGTGGACTCCTCCCTCCCGCGGCCGGCCAAGCCCCTAGGGGAAACCCTAGGGCGCCCCACCTACCCCCTCTTCCTCCTATATATAGTGGAGGGTTTTGAGGGCAGCCACAACCTGAAAAGCCACGGCTACCTCTCTCTCCCTCTAGATCTGTTCTCCACAAGATCGTCTCGGTCGTGCTTGGCGAAGCCCTGCCGGGACAGCTCCACCACCACCGCCACCACGCCGTTGTGCTGGCGGAGAACTCACCTACCTCTCCACCCTCGCTTGCTGGATCAAGGAGGTGGAGATCGTCATCGAGCTGCACGTGTGCTTAACGCGGAGGTGCCGTCCGTTCGGCGCTAGATCGGAAGGACCGTGATGGGATCACGGGACGAATCGTGATTGGATCGCGGGACGGATCGTGATTGGATAGCGGGACGGCTTGCGATTTGGATCGCGAAGACGTTCGACTACATCAATCGCATTTCTTAACGCTTCCCGCTTATTGTTCTACAAGGGTATGTAGATCCACTCTCCCTCTCGTAGATGCTCATCTCCATAGATATATCTTGCGTGTGCGTAGGAAATTTTTTGTTTCCCATGCAACGTTCCCCAACAGTGGCATCATGAGCTAGGTCTATGCGTAGATGAGATCTCGAGTAGAACACAAAGGAGTTTGTGCGCGTTGATATACAGATTGCTTCCCTCCTTAGTCTTTTCTTGATTCAGCGGTATTGTGGGATGAAGCGGCTCGGACCAACCTTACTCGTCCACGTACGAGAGACCGGTTCCATCGACTGACATGTAAATTTGTTGCATAAGATGGCTGGCGGGTGTCTGTCTCTCCCACTTTAGTTGAATCGGATTCGACGAAGGCGGTCCTTGTAGAAGGTGAAATAGCAACTTGTATATCACCGTTGTGGTTTTGCGTAGGTAAGAATCGTTCTTGCTAGATACCCATAGCAGCCACGTAAAACATGCAACAACAAATTAGAGGATGTCTAACTTGTTTTTGCAGGGTATGATGTGATATGATATGGCCATAAACATGATGAGATATATGTGATGTATGAGATGATCATGTTTTGTATAGATTATCACGACTTGCATGTCGATGAGTACGGCAACCGGCAGGAGCCATAGGGTTGTCTTTAATTATTATGTGGCCTGTGTGTCACTCATTAAGCGCTATGTAATGCTTTACTTTATCGCTAAGCGGTAGCAATAGTAGTAGAAGCATGGTTGGCGCGACAACCCCGATGGCGACACGTTGATGGAGATCAAGATGATGGAGATCATGGTGTTATGCCGGTGACGATGGAGATCATGTCGGTGCTTTGGAGATGGAGATCAAAAGTATAAGATCATGGCCATATCATGTCACTTATGATTTGCATGTGATGTTAATCCTTTTATGCACCTTGTTTTGCTTAGGACGACGGTAGCATTATAAGGTGACCCCTCAATAAAATTTCAAGATAAAATTTTGTTCTCCCCGAGTGTGCACCATTGCGAAAGTTCGTCGTTTCGAGGCATCACGTGATGATCGGGTGCGATAGACTCTACGTTCACAATCAACGGGTGCAAGCCAGTGTTGCACATGCGGAACACTTGGGTTAAACTTGACGAGCCTAGCATGTACAGACATGGCCTCGGAACACAAGAGACCGAAAGGTCGAACATGAGTCATATAGTAGATATGATCAACATGGAGATGTTCACCATTGAAACCACCTCATCTCACGTGATGATCGGACTTGGGTTGGTGCATTTGGATCATGTCACACTTAGACAACTTGAGGGATGTTTATTTGAGTGGGAGTTCTTAAGTAATATGATTAATTGAACTCATTATCATGAACATAGTCAAAGTGACTTTGCAAATTATGTTGTAGATCAATAGCTCACGCTGTAGCTCCCCTGTTTTTATACGTTTCTAGAGAAAATAGAATTGAAAGATGATGGTAGCAATAATGCGGACTGGATCCGTGATCTGAGGATTGTCCTCATTGCTGCACAGAAGGCTTATGTCCTTAATGCACCGCTTGGTGCGCCACCCCCTCAAGCGTCGTTTGTAGATGTTGTGAACATCTGACAGGCACGTTCTGATGACTACTTGATAGTTCAGTGCGTCATGTATTACGGCTTAGAATTGAGGCTCCAAAACGTTTTGAACGTCACGGAACATATGAGATGTTCCAAGAGATGAAATTGGGATTTCAGGCTCGTGCCCTTGTTGAGAGATATGAGACCTCCAACAAGATTCTTTGCCTGCAAGATGAAGGAGAATAGCTCAATCAGGTGAGCATGTGCCCCGATTGTCTGGGTACTACAATCGCTTGAATCAAGTGGGAGTTCATCTTCCAGATAAGATAGTGATTGACAGAGTTCTCCAAGTCACTGCCACCAAGCTACTAGAGCTTCGTGATGAATTATAACATGCCAGGGATGGAGATGATCCCTGAGCTATTCGCGATGTTTGACACTGCGAAGGTAGAAATCAAGAAGGAGCATCAAGGGTTGATGGTTAGTAAAACCACTAGTTTCGAGAAGGGCAAGGGAAAGAAGGGAAACTTCATGGATGGCAAGCCAGTTGCTGCTCCAGTAAAGAAACCCAAGGTTGAACCCAAACCCGAGACTGAGTGCTTCTATTATGAGGAGAGCGGTCACTGAAGCAGAACTGCCCTAGATACTTGGTAGATAAGAAGGCTGGCAACGTCAACAGAAGTATATTTGATATACGTTTTATGCATGTGTACCTTGCTAGTACTCCTAGTAGCACCTGGGTATTAGATACCGGTTCAGTTGCTAAATGTTGGTAACTCGAAATAAAAGCTACGGAATGAACGGAGACTAGCTAAGGGCGAGGTGACGATGTGTGTTGGAAGTGTTTCCAAGGTTGATGTGATCACCATCGCACGCTCTCTCTACCTTCAGGATTAGTGATGAACGTAAAAAATGTTATTTGGTGTGTGCGTTGAGCATGAACGTGATTAGATCGTGTTTATTGCAATACGGTTATTCATTTAAGTTAGAGAATAATGGTTATTCTGTTTACATGAATAATACCTTCAATGGTCATGCACCAAATGAGAATGGTTTATTGAATCTTGATCGTAGTAATACACATGTTCATAATATTGATGCCAAAAGATGCAACGTTAATAATGATAGTACCACATACTTGTAGCAATACCGCCAAGGTCATATTGGTGTAAAGCGCATGAAGAAACTCCATGCTGATGGATCTTTTAACTCACTCGATTTCGAATCGGTTGAGACATGCGGACCATGCCTCATGGGCAAGATGACTAAGACCCTATTTTCCGGTATGATGGAGCGGGCAAGTGACTTATTGGAAAAGATAGATGTTGATGTATGCGGTCCAATGAGTGTTGAAGCGTGCGGTGGATATCGTTATTTTCTTACCTTCACCGATGATTTGAGTAGATATAGGTATATTTACTTAATGAAACACAAGTCTGAAACGTTTGAAAAGTTCAAGCAATTTCAGAGTGAAGTTGAAGATCATCGTGACAAGAAGATAAAATTTCTACGATATGATCGTGGAGGTGAATATCTGAGTTACGAGTTTGGTATGCAACTTAAGACAATGTGGAAATTGTTTCACAACTCACGCCACCTGGAACACCATAGTGTGATGGTGTGTTCGAACGTCGTAGTCGTGCTCTATTGGATATGGTGCATACTATGATCTCTCTTATGGTTTTTCCACTATCGTTTTGGGGTTATGCATTAGAGACAACTATATTCACTTTAAAATAGGGCACCATCTAAGTCCGTTGAGATGACACCATATGAATTTTGGTTTGGCAGAAACGTAAGCTGTCATTTCTCAGAGTTTGGGAATGCGACGCTTATGTCTGATAAGCTCGATCCCAAAGCGGAAAAGTGCATCTTCATAGGATACCCTAAGGAAACATTTGGGTATACCTTCTATCTCAGATCCAAGGGCAAAGTGTTTGTTGCTAAAAACGGGTCCTTTCTCGAGAAAGAGTTTCTCTCGAAAGAATTGAGTGGGAGGAAGGTAGAACTTGATGAGGTTATTGAACCGTCACTTCAGTTGGATGGTAGCACGACGCAGAAAGATGTTTTCTGTGGCGCCTACACCGAATGAAGAGGAAGTTAATGATGATGATCATGACACTTCGGATCAAGTTACTACCGAACCTCGTAGTCCGACAAGAACTCGTACCGCCTCTGAGTGGTACGTCAATCCTGTCTTGGAGGTCATGTTATTAGACAACAGTGAACCTACGAGCTATGAAGAAGCGATGGTGGGCCCGGATTCCAACAAATGGCTAGGAGCCATGAAATCCGAGAAAGGATCCATGTATGAAATCCAAGAATGGACATTGGTAGACTTGTCCGTTGAACGGCAGGCCGTTGAGTACAAATGGACCTTTAAGAAGAAGACATACGCTGATAGTAAATGTCACCATTTATAAAGCTCGACTTGTCGCAAAGAAGTTTCCGACAAAGTTCAAGGAGTTGACTACGATGAGACTTTCTCACCCGTAGCAATGCTAAAGTCTGTTGGAATTATGTTAGCAGTTGCTGCATTTTTCGATTATGAAATCTGGCAGATGGATGTCAAAACATCGTTTCCTTAACGGTTTCCTTGAGGAAAGGTTGTATGTGATACAACCGGAAGGTTTTGTTAGTCCTAAGTATGCTAAAATGTATGCAAGCTCCAGCATCAAAGTTTTTGGGTCTATACAAAGTTTATGAGAAACTTGTATTTACAATAAAGTGAGTGGGAGCACTATAGAATTTCTGATAAGCATATGTGGATGACATATTGTTGATCAGAAATGATGTAGAATTTCTGGAAATCATAAAAGGTTGTTTGAAAGGAGTTTTTCCAAGGAAGACCCGGAATGAAGCTACTTAAATATTGGGCATCAGGATCTATAGAAATAGATCAAGACGTCTGATAAGACTTTCAATGAGTACATACCTTGACAAGATTTTGAAAGAGTTCAAAATGGATCAGTCAAAGAAAGAGTTCTTGCCTGATTTGTAAGGTGTGGAGTTGAGTGAGACTCAAAGCTCGACCATGGCAGAAGAAAGAGAAAGGACGAAGGTCGTCCCCTATGCCTTATCCATAGGCTCTGTATAGTATGCCATGCTGTGTACCGCACCTGGTGTGTGCCTTGCCATGAGTCTGTCAAGGGGTACAAGAGTGGTCCAGGAGTGGATCACTGGACATCGGTCAAAATTATCCTTAGTAACTAGAGGACTAAGGAAATGTTTCTCGATTATGGAGGTGATAACGAGTTCATCGTAAAGGGTTACGTCGATGCAAGCTTTGACACCAATACGGATGACTCTGAGTAGCAATCCGGATACCTATAGTGGAGCAGCCATTTGGAATAGCTCCAAGTGGAGTGTGGTAGCATCTGCAGTATGACATATAGATTTGCAAAGAACACACGGATCTGAATGTTGCAAACCGTTGACTAAAACCTCTCTCACATGCAAAACATGATCGAACCCCAGAACTCATTGGGTGTTAGATTCATAACAATGTAAATCACATAGCGATGTGAGCTAGATTATTGACTCTAGTGCAAGTGGGAGACTGTTGGAAATATGCCCTAGAGGAAATAATAAAATGGTTATTATATATTTCCTTGTTCATGATAATCGTTTATTATCCATGCTATAGTTGTATTGATTGGAAACTCAAATACATGTGTGGGTACATAGACAACACTGTGTCCCTAGTATGCCTCTAATAGACTAGCTCGTTGATCAAAGATGTTCAAGGTTTCCTAGCCATAGACATGAGATGTCATTTGATAACGGGATCACATCATTAGGAGAATGATGTGATCGACAAGACCCAAACTATGAACGTAGCATATGACCGTGTCAGTTTATTGCTATTGTTTCTGCATGTCAAAGTATCTGTTCCTATGACCATGAGATCATGCAACTCACTAACACCGGAGGAGTACCTTGTGTGTATCAAATGTCGCAACATAACTGGGTGACTATAAAGATGGTCTATAGGTATCTCTGAGGGTGTCTATTGAGTGGGCATGGATCAAGACTGGGATTTGTTACTTCGTGTGACGGAGAGGTATCTTAGGGCCCACTCGGTAATACAACATCACAATAAGCCTTGCAAGCAAAGTGACTAAAGAGTTAGCCACGGGATATTGTATTATGGAACGAGTAAAGAGACTTGCCGGTAAAGAGATTGAACTAGGTATAGAGATACCGACGATCGAATCTCGGGCAAGTAACATATCGAAGAACAAAGGGAACTGCATACGGGATTAACTGAATCCTTGACATAGAGGTTCAACCGATAAAGATCTTCGTAGAATATGTAGGAACCAATATTGGCATCCAGGTCCCGCTATTGGTTATTGACCGTAGAGGTGTCTCGGTCATGTCTACATAGTTCTCGAACCCGCAGGGTTTGCACACTTAACGTTCGGTGATGTTTCAGTAGTATTGAGTTATGTATGTTGGTGACCGAAGGTTGTTTGGAGTCCCGGATGAGATCCCGGACATCACGAGGAGCTCCGGAATGGTCCGAAGGTAAAGATTGATTTATAGGAAAGTGGTGTTTGGACTCCGGAAAAGTTTCAGGCACTTCCGGTAGTGTACCGGGAGTGACGAATGGGTTCCGGGGCTCCACCAAGTGGGGCCCACCCACCCCAGGGGCCACATGGGCCTAGGAGGTGGCGCACCAGCCCCTGGTGGGATGGGCAGCCATCCCCTAGAGGCCCTTGCGCAAGGGGGTGGGGAGAGGGCCAAGTGGGAGGGAGTCCTACTAGGACAACACCTCCCTTCTGGGAGGTGGACTCCTCCCTCCTGCGGCCGGCCAAGCCCCTAGGGGAAACCCTAGGGCGCCCCACCTACCCCCTCTTCCTCCAATATATAGTGGAGGGTTTTGAGGGCAGCCACCACCTGAAAAGCCACGGCTGCCTCTCTCCCCCTCTAGATCTGTTCTCCACTAGATCGTCTCGGTGTTGCTTGGCGAAGCCCTGCCGGGCCAGCTCCACCACCACCGCCACCACGCCGTTGTGCTGGCGGAGAACTCATCTACCTCTCCACCCTCGCTTGCTGGATCAAGGAGGTGGAGATCGTCATCGAGTTGCACGTGTGCTGAACGCGGAGGTGTCGTCCGTTCGGCGCTAGATCGGAAGGATCGTGATTGGATCGCGGGACGGATCGTGGTTGGATCACGGGACGGCTTGCAATTTGGATTGCGAAGATGTTCGACTACATCAACCGCATTTCTTAACGCTTTCCGCTTAGCGATCTACAAGGGTATGTAGATCCACTCTCCCTCTCGTAGATGCTCATCTCCATAGATAGATCTTGCGTGTGCGTAGGAAATTTTTTGTTTCCCATGCAACGTTCCCCAACAGTTCTTGCTAAGTTACTATTGGTGCTGCTACTGTTACACTTGCTACAAAACTACTGCTATCACTGTTACCGTTATTGCTACTGCTGCTACTACTATCAAAACTATCATACTACTATGCTACTGATCACTTTGCTGCCGATATTTAATCTCTAGGTGTGGTTGAATTGACAACGCAGCTGCTAATACTCTCAAATATTCTTTGGCTCCCCTTGTATCGAATCTATAAATTTGGGTTGAATACTCCACCCTTGAAAACTGTTGTGATCCCCTGTACTTGTGGGTTATCAACACGGACCGCGTCCACGACCACCGCAGACACGTCCAGGCCATCCCCGTGGCCCGTGGCAATGCCCCCGAGCTCGCCATGCTCCTCGTCCACGGTGAGCTCCGGCCACCGCTATAAAAAGGCCCCCCATGCCCCCCCATTTTGCCTCTGATCGCCCTAGCCCCTTTCGAGTCGAACCCCAGTAGCAACCGCGCATCCTCCAAGGCATCTAGAGCTCGGGATCGAGCCGGGTGTCGCCGCCTTTGGTCGCCGGCGTTCACACGGTGAGAGGCCTCCTCCGGTCCCGTTTCCTCTCCCCATGATCATCTCTCTCCCCCTGATGCGATTCCCTCTTCCTCCCTCTCGTTTCCAACAAGGGAACGTCCCCGACGACCTCCACCGGAGCTTCTCCACCGCGGGTACTCGTCGCCGGTGAGCCACTGCACCCCGGCACCTCCCTCCACCTCAAACCGAGCAGCGGGACTCCAAGGAACTCATCGGCGTCGTCCTTTTGCCTCGCCGTCGACCTCAGCGATGCCGGTGAGCCGCCACTGCTCTCTGCCCCAAGGAAGGAGATGATAGGTGGGCTCCACCTATCATACTCCCTCCCTCCTCGCTCTCGCTGCCAGGCCGGGCCCGCTGGAAGGTTTAAATAAAACATGCCGCACGCATACCCCTTCGCTCTGGGCCGAATCCCCTGGGCCGGCTCGGGTCTCTCCCGGTTTTGGCCCATGATGAATAGTGGAGTTTTTCCTTTTCCTTTTTCGGAGGACTTTCAAAAATTCCTTTGGCTAGGATAAATTTCCAAATTCCATGATTCAAATTTCTAAAAACTTGTAATATTATGGGCTATTTAATGATGCCACTTGTGCCAATTTTTGAAAACATTTTATGTACTGTTTTATTTTAAAACCCCTTTTTAGGCACCTTTATATTCTGTTAAAATGCTTTTCACCACTTTTTAAACTTCAAAACCAAAAGCTAGTATTTTTAGTATTCCTAGTTTTCACCCTAGTATTTTACAAAAGTGGTTTGACATTTTTGGGAGTGAATTATTTTCTCTGTTTTTGCCGTGTTCTTATTTTTACCCATTAATATTGCGATGATAGATTGCGTTTTTGACGAGGCACTGGTGCATCGACGTGCTATACAAACGGTTTTTAACCCCTTTCAGTGACGCAATTTCAAACTGTGAACTTGCTAGTGTGGGCGATAGGGGGGTCCATCGCACACGCTATACATCCCACACAGTTCATCACAAAAACTGTTTGCAATTCGGATTAGCATCACACACGGTTATTTCATGAAAACTGTATGTAATGTGCGATTCATTACACACGATAAAAATTAAAAACTGTGTGTGATGTAAATGCCATCACACACAATTGGATCCAAAAAACTGTGTGCAATGTGTGATCTTAACGACGTGTTAATTAGTGATACGTCTCCAACGTATCTATAATTTTTGATTGTTCCACGCTATTATATTATCGGTTTTGGATGTTTTATATGCATTAATATGCTATTTAATACTATTTTTTGGGACTAACCTATTAACCTAGAGCCCAGTGCCAGTTTCTGTTTTTTCCCTTGTTTTTGAGTTTTACAGAAAAGGAATATCAAACGGAGTCCAAACGGAATAAAAATTTACGGTGATTTTTTATGGACCAGAAGAGACCCACGGGGCATCGGAGTTGGGCCAGAAGAGCCACGAGGCAGCCACAAGCCTAGGGGGCGCCCCCCCTAGGGCGCGCCCCCCTGGCTTGTGGACGCCTCGTGGCCCCCCTTGACTTGATTCCAACGCCAAGTACCCCTATATATCCAGAAACCTCCAGAAAGAAACCTAGTTCGGGAGTTCCGCCGCTGCAAGCCTCTGTGGCCACGAAAAACCAATCGGGAGCCCGTTCCGGCACCCTGCCGGAGGGGGAAACTATCACCGGAGGCCATCTTCATCATCCCGGCGGTGTCCATGACGAGGAGGGAGTAGTTCACCCTCGGGGCTGAGGGTATGTACCAGTAGCTATGGGTTTGATTTGTCTCTCATGTTCTTGAGATGGCACGATCTTGATGTATCGCGAAGTTTATTGATATAGATGAATCATATGGAGTTTTCCCCTCTCTATCTTCTTGTGATGAATTGAGTTTACTTATCGGATTGAGTCTTTAAGGATTTGAGAACACTTGATGTATGTCTTGCGATGGGATATCCGTGGTGACAATGGGATGTTCTATTGATCCACTTGATGTATGTTTTGGTGATCAACTTGCGGGTTCCGTGACCTTGGAAATCTATGCATAGGGGTTGGCACATGTTTTCGTCTTGACTCTCCGGTAGAAACTTTGGGGCACTCTTTGAAGTTCTTTGTGTTGGATTGAACATGATGAATCTGAAATTGTGTGATGCATATCGTATAATCAAGCCCATGGGTACTCGTGGTGACATTGGAGTATCTAGGTGACATTCGGGTTTTGGTTGATGTGTATCTTAAGGTGTTATTTTAGTACTAACTCTAGGGCTGTTCGTGACACTTATAGGGATAGCTCATAAGATTGATCGAAAAAGATAACTTTGAGGTGGTTTCGTACCCTATAATAATTTCTTCATTTGTTCGCCGCTATTTGTGACTTTGGAGTGAACTCTTTGTCGCACGTGAGGGATTTACATATGATTCAACTATGTCACTATTGTTGAGAGAACTTGCACTAGTGAAAGTATGAACCCTAGGCCTTGTTTTCAAGCATTGCAATACCGTTTTTGCTCACTTTTGCTACTTGCTACCTTGCTGTTTTTATATTTTCAGATTACAAAAACTTATATCTACCATCCATATTGCACTTGTATCACCATCTCTTCGCCGAACTAGTGCACCTATACAATTTGCCATTGTATTGGGTGTGTTGGGGACACAAGAGATTTCTTGTATTTGATTGCAGGGTTGTTTGAGAGAGACCATCTTCATCCTACACCTCCCACGGATTGATAAACCTTAGGTCATCCACTTGAGGGAAAATTGCTACTGTCCTACAAAACTCTGCGCTTGGAGGCCCAACAAAGTCTACAAGAATAAAGTTGCGTAGTAGACATGAAGCTCTTTTCTGGCGCCGTTGCCGGGGAGGTGAGTGCTTGAAGGTATATCTTTAGATCTTGCAATTAAATCTTTTAGTTTCTTGTTTTCACTAGTTTGGTTTTATAAAAGAAAACTACAAAAAATGGAGTTTAGGTTGCATCAATTGGTTCGTCTTTTTAATGTCTTTCGTGAAAATGATGGTTTGGAAAATTGTGCTCAATTGGTAGAGGAAGAATTTATGAAAATACTTAATGAGAATTCCTTGAATGATGAGCATGATTGCAATATTGCTAGTATGAATTCTCTGAATATCCATGATGCTAATGATATGCAAAGCCACAAGCTTGGGGATGCTATGTTTGATGAATATGATATTTTTAGTCCCCCAAGTTTTGATGAGCAAAACTATTATGATGATTGCATGCCTCCTACCTATGATGATTATGATGATGACATGTATGATATAAAAAGTGATAGTAACCATGAAACTTGTCATCAAGATTCCAATATTCAAAGTGGTTATGTCAAACAAGTATCTCATGATAGTTATTTTGTTGAGTTTGCCCCCACTATTATGAATGAGAAGAAGTATGCTTATGTGGAGAGTAGTAAAATTTCTATGCTTATGAATCATGAAAAGAATGCTTTATGTGATAGTTATATTGTTTAATTCATTCATGATGCTACTGAAAATTATTATGAGGGAGGAATATATGCATGTAGGAATTGCAAAAATATCAAGTTTCCTCTCTATGTGTTGAAAGTTTTGAAGTTATGCTTGTTTTACCTTCCTATGCTAGTTGATTCTTGTTCCCATAAGTTGTTTGCTCACAAAATCCCTATGCATAGGAAGTGGGTTAGGCTTAAACGTGCTAGTCATATGCTTCATGATGCTCTTTTGCATGTTTCAATTCTTATCTTTTATGTGAGCATCATTGAAATCGTCATGCCTAGCTAAAAGGCTTTAAAGAAAAGCGCTTGTTGGGAGACAACCCAATATTTATCCCTACTGTTTTAGTGTGTTCACATGATTAAGCTACTGTAGTAATCATGTTTTACAGCTTTTGTTTCAATAAAGTGCCAAGTACAGCCTTTGGGATGACTCACAAGATGAGTAGAATTGATGCTGAACCAAAACAGAAACTTTTGACTCCAGTACAGGAATATTAATTTTTTACTGGAGCGTGATAATGATCTGAAATTTTTACACAGTCTTGATATACAAATTCTTCAGGTTGTCCTAATGATTCAGAATTTTTAGAGACAGGGAAGTATGGTTACACTACAGATCTTGACAGACTGTTCTGTTTTTGACAGATTCTGTTTTGCATGCATAGTTTGCTTGTTTTAGTGTTTCCATTGCTTATATTTAGTGGTATAAATTATGGGAATGGTATAATACAGTAGGTATCATGTGGGAACAATTCTGAATCTTGTCTTGAGAGTACCTAAGTGAATGATCTATCTTTATTATACTAACCCATCTCACGAAGTTCCGTTAAGTTTTGTGTGATTGAAGTTTTCAAGTTTTGGGTGAGACACTGATATGAGAAGAATAAGGAGTGACAAGAACCTAATCTTGGGGATTCCCAAGGCACCCCCAAGGTAATATCCAAGGAATACTCAAGCGCCTAAGCTTGGGGATGCCCCGGAAGGCATCCCCTCTTTCGTGTTCAACAGTATCGGTATATCTTACTTGGAGCTATATTTTTATTCGTCACATAATATGAGTTTTGCTTGGAGCATCATTTTATTTTGTTGTTCTCTGTTAGGTGTTATTTATAATCTTGTTTTTCAATAAAAAGTTCCAAGAATTGCCTTAGGATGCTTGCATTGCATGTTTGATGTGTGCTGTGTAAAACCAGAAACTTTTTCTGTAGTGTTTGAATTTTCATATTTTACTGGAACGTGGAAAGTTTCTGAAATTTTTACACCGTATTTTCATATAAATTATTTAGTATGTCCTAAAGTTTCATAATTTGTTGAGTTACATAAGTACACTGGTTTAATAGATTGCTACAGACTGTTCTGTTTGGACAGATTGCTGTCATAGTTTTGTTATCTACTTATCCTATAGTTTCCATAGCCTATATTGGTAGATACAAATTGTGCAAACGATAGTAAACAGTAGATGATGTTTGGAAATTATTGTGCAACTTGTCTTGGCAGTACATGAAGTGTTGATTTATTCTTATGTGTACTAACCTATCTCATGAGTTCTTTTCGAGTTTTGTGTGGATGAAGTTTTTGAGAATAGGTGAAACCATGATATGAGAGGATTGAATGAGATACAAAATCTCAAGCTTGGGGATGCCCAAGGCACCCCAAGTAAATATTTCAAGAAGTTTCAAGCATCTAAGCTTGGGGATGCTACGCATCCCATCTCTCTTCATCAACAATTATCGGTTAGCCTATGTTGAGCCTAAATTTTTATTTATTCACATGATGCGTGCTATTCTTGGAGTGCTATTTTTATTTAGTTTGCTGTTTAAATAAAAAAAAATCATATCTGAAAATATTTATTGAGAGAGATCCCTCACATAGCTACTTGATTGTTTACCTACTCATTAATCTTCACTTATATCTTTTGGAGTAGTTTGTCAATTTGCTCTAGTACTTCACTTATATCTTTTTAGAGCACGGCGGTGGTTTTATTTTATAGAAATTGTTGAACTCTCATGCTTCACTTATATTATTTTGAGAGTCTCTAAACAGCATGGTAATTTGCTTAGGTTATGAATTTAGTCCTAATATGATGGGCATCCAAGAGAGATATAATAAAAACTTTCATATAAAGTGCATTGAATACTATGAGAAGTTTGATTCCTTATGATTGTTTTGAGATATAAAGATTGTGATATTAGAGACATGCTAGTGAGTAATTGTGGATTGGTAGAAATACTTGTGTTAAAGTTTGTGATTCCCGTAGCATGCACATATGGTGAACCGTTATGTGCCGAAGTCGGAGCATGATTTATTTATTGATTGCCTTCCTTTGTGTGGAGGTCGGGATCGCGCGATGGTTAACTCCTACCAACCCTTCCCCTAGGAGCATGTGTGTAGTACTTTGTTTTGATAACTAATTGACTTTTGCAATAAGTATGTGAGTTCTTTATGACTAATGTTGAGTCCATGGATTATACGCACTCTCACCCTTCCACCCTTGCTAGCCTCTCTAGTACCGCGCAACTTTCGCCGGTGCATTAAACCCACCTTCCTCAAAACAGCCACCATACCTACCTATTATGGCATTTCCATAGCCATTCCGAGATATATTTCCATGCAACTTCCACCGTTCCGTTTATCATGACATGCACCATCATTGTCATATTGCTTAGCATGATCGTAAGATAGCTAGCATGATGTTTTCATGGCTACGCTAGATCATTGCACATCCCGGTACACTGCCGGAGGCATTCATATAGAGTCATATCTTGTTCAAGTATCGAGTTGTAATTCTTGAGTTGTAAGTAAATAAAAGTGTGATGATCATCATTATAGAGCATTGTCCCATGTGAAGAAAGGATGATGGAGACTATGATTCCCTCACAAGTCGGGATGAGTCTCCGGACTTTACAAAAAATAAAAGAGGCCAGAGAAGCCCAAATAAAAAAAAGAGGCCAAAGATGCCCACCAAAAGAAAAAAAATGAAAAAAAAGAAAAAAAATGAGAGAAAAGAGAGAAGGGGCAATGCTACTATCCTTTTTCCACACTTGTGCTTCAAAGTAGCACCATGATCTTCATGATAGAGAGTCTCCTATATTGTCACTTTCATATACTAGTGGGAATTTTTCATTATAGAACTTGGCTTGTATATTCCAATGATGGGCTTCCTCAAAATTGCCCTAGGTCTTCGTGAGCAAGCGAGTTGGATGCACACCCACTTAGTTTCTTTTTTGAGCTTTCATACACTTATAGCTCTAGTGCATCCGTTGCATGGCAATCCCTACTCACTCACATTGATATCTATTGATGGGCATCTCCATAGCCCGTTGATACGCCTAGTTGATGTGAGACTATCTCCTTCTTTTTGTCTTCTCCACAACCACCATATTCTATTCCACCTATAGTGCTATATCCATGGCTCACGCTCATGTATTGCGTGAGAGTTGAACAAGTATGAGAACACTAAAGTATGAAACAATTGCTTGGCTAAAACCGAGGTTGTGCATGATTTAATACTTTGTGTGATGAAGATGGAGCATAGCCAGACTATATGATTTTGTAGGGATAACTTTCTTTGGCCATGTTATTTTCAGAAGACATGATTGCTTTATTAGTATGCTTGAAGTATTATTGTTTTTATGTCAACATTAAACTTTTGTTTTGAATCTTATGGATCTGAATATTGATGCCACAATAAAGAAAATTACATGGATGAATATGTTAGGTAGCATTCCACATCAAAAATTCTGTTTTTATCATTTACCTACTCGAGGACGAGCAGGAATTAAGTTTGGGGATGCTTGATACGTCTCCAACGTATCTATAATTTTTGATTGTTCCATGCTATTATATTATCGGTTTTGGATGTTTTATATGCATTAATATGCTATTTTATACTATTTTTTGGGACTAACTTATTAACCTAGAGCCCAGTGCCAGTTTCTGTTTTTTCCTTGTTTTTGAGTTTTACAGAAAAGGAATATCAAACGAAGTCCAAACGGAATAAAAATTTACGGTGACTTTTTATGGACCAGAAGAGACCCACGGGGCATCGGAGTTGGGCCAGAAGAGCCACGAGGCAGCCACAAGCCTAGGGGGCGCCCCCCTGGCTTGTGGACGCCTCGTGGCCCCCCTTGACTTGATTCCAATGCCAAGTACCCCTATATATCCAGAAACCTCTAGAAAGAAACCTGGATCGGGAGTTCCGCCGTCGCAAGCCTCTGTGGCCACGAAAAACCAATTGGGAGCCCGTTCCGGCACCCTGCCGGAGGGGGAAACCATCACCGGAGGCCATCTTCATCATCCCGGCGGTCTCCATGACGAGGAGGGAGTAGTTCACCCTCGGGGCTGAGGGTATGTACCAGTAGCTATGTGTTTGATCTCTCTCTCGTGTTCTTGAGATGGCACGATCTTGATGTATCGCGAACTTTATTGATATAGATGAATCATATGGAGTTTTCCCCTCTCTATCTTCTTGTGATGAATTGAGTTTACTTATCGGATTGAGTCTTTAAGGATTTGAGAACACTTGATGTATGTCTTGCGATGGGATATCTGTGGTGACAATGGGATGTTCTATTGATCCACTTGATGTATGTTTTGGTGATCAACTTGCGGGTTCCGTGACCTTGGGAATCTATGCATAGGGGTTGGCACATGTTTTCGTCTTGACTCTCCGGTAGAAACTTTGGGGCACTCTTTGAAGGTCTTTGTGTTGGATTGAACATGATGAATCTGAAATTGTGTGATGCATATCGTATAATCAAGCCCATGGGTACTCGTGGTGACATTGGAGTATCTAGGTGACATTAGGGTTTTGGTTGATGCGTATCGTAAGGTGTTATTTTAGTATGAACTCTAGGGCTGTTCGTGACACTTATAGGGATAGCTCATAAGATTGATCGGAAAAGATAACTTTGAGGTGGTTTCGTACCCTACAATAATTTCTACGTTTGTTCTCCGCTATTTGTGACTTTGGAGTGAACTCTTTGTCGCACGTGAGGGATTTACATATGATTCAACTATGTCAGTATTGTTGAGAGAACTTGCACTAGTGATAGTATGAACCCTAGGCCTTGTTTTCAAGCATTGCAATACCGTTTTTGCTCACTTTTGCTACTTGCTACCTTGCTGTTTTTATATTTTCAGATTACAAAAACTTATATCTACCATCCATATTGCACTTGTATCACCATCTCTTCACCGAACTAGTGCACCTATACAATTTGCCATTGTATTTGGTGTGTTGGGGACACAAGAGATTTCTTGTATTTGATTGCAGGGTTGTTTGAGAGAGACCATCTTCATCCTACACCTCCCACGGATTGATAAACCTTAGGTCATCCACTTGAGGGAAAATTGCTACTGTCCTACAAAACTCTGTGCTTGGAGGCCCAACAAAGTCTACAAGAATAAAGTTGCGTAGTAGACATCAATTAGTCCTAAAATCAGCTAGACATAATCAATTTACTATGATCATCTTTTGACAATCAAACATAACGCAAAAATGCACATTCAAAATCCACTATATGATTCCTTTTCAAGCTTTCTCATACAACATACAAAAGTACAAACGTACTATCTCACATCACCTGACAGTCAACACATACAACTAGCAATCACATCTAATTACGTCATAAAGCTTCATCAGTCTCTTGTTCATCGATGACATCAACTCCCAAACCTTCCCAGATTTCTTATTGTATCTCATCCTGAAAAACCAAGAGAAAAGGGTTACAAGGTCAAAAAAAGTAAATCCTTACACAGAGCAGGGATTCAGTGCCGAGGCTCATCTGCACCTTCGATCATAAAAAAATCAAAACAAATTCTAGAAAAATTCAAAAAATTCCAAATTTTTTGCATGGTAGAGAATTTGGTGCGTGAGGTTCGCTCCAAATTTCAGATCATTTGAAAATCTGAGCGTCCCTCGACAAAAAGACAAATTTGGGGCCGATAACAAACGTTTATTATTCATGTATTGTTTTGACCCAATTTGTCTTTTTTGTTGACAGCGACTCACACGTCCAAATGAGCTGAAATTTGGAGCGTACACTTGTAGAAAACAGGCCTTCCGTTTCAACCTTTAGTCCCGGTTTTGCTTTGGACCGGGACTAATGTGTCCATTAGTCCCGGTTCCTACGGCTAGGAGCTGTCAGGAGGTACGGGACCCATTAGTCCCGGTTCATTTGGGACATTGATACAAACCGGGACTAAAGGAGTGGTGGCAGGCTGGTGTCAGCCTGGGGCCCCCACGAACCCTTTTAGTCCCGGTTTGTGATACAAACCGGGACTATAGATGGACCTTTAGTCCCGGTTTGTATAACCAACCGGGACTAAAGCCCTCCCTATATAAACCCTTCGTCCAGCCCGACTCCATTTCTCTGTTTTCTCCATTCGAATTCCCCTCTCTGTTCTTCCCCTAGGTCGAGCTCCTCCCTCCATTTTTGCCAAGATTTGTCAAGATTTGAGGCACCCCAATCCATCCAAGTGTCCACAAAGGTTAGCAACTTTGTCCTTTCATCTCTTATTGCTAGATTAGCTCGTGCTATGCTTTATAAGTATAGTGATTTGTGGGTTTTAGTTTGGGTGTAATTATGTGGTAGTTTTTTTGATTTATATGCAATTTGAGCTCAAATTAACTCCTTAGTTTGCATATGTGTAGGTGTGGTTTACTTAGTGTGCCTTCCCGTCCCCGTCCTAACCAACGTTGATCGACCGCACCGTCCCGTCGTCGGCACCACCTTGGTGAGCCTCTTCTTGTGTTCTTATCATTTTTATAAATAAAATCGTATTTGTATGATTTAGATAGTTACTTGCATAGTTTTCTTATTGTATGATTGTTGTTATATATAGTGCCATGGTTATGATATCCGTGCCCGTCGGCCCTCGTTCGATTTACGATTCAGATGTGGTATATTCTCTTTTATAACTATTTGTTGCATTTCGTGTTAATGACAATTATGCCCATCAAGTTGACATAGATATTTTTATCTAGGAGGTAGCTGAACCGGAAATGCCAACCGACCCTATTGTCGAGAAGTTAAATTTAGTTGAAAAAGAAAACGAGGATTTGAAAGAAAAATTGAAAAGAGTTGAAGAAGAGAAGATGAAATTGGAGTTGTACGTTGCCGATGTCGTCGATGATCACAAGATCAAGATGGATGCAATGCGCTTGAAGATTAGAAAGATTAGAAAATATGCCATTAATAAAGAGGCTTGGTATCATTATGTTGTTGGATCAATTTTTACCTTAGTTGCGATTTTGATCGCATTTGTTGTTGCATTTAAAATGTTTTAGCTAGATAGTTTTATGTTGTTTTATGAGAATAAGTGTGTATGGACTTTATGTATGAACTTGTATTAATTTGGTCTTCTCGGTGTTGTGTAATGAAGATGAACCGGCAATGGATGTACATTGACCGACGCTCTCCCCAGTTCATTAATGGCGTGCAGAGTTTTTTGCGTGAGGCTGAGGCAAACAAGCGGGATGGTTTTATGTGTTGTCCATGTGGTGTGTGTAAGAATAATATGACTTACTCTAGCTCAAAACAGATTCACGTCCACCTGTTTACGTCCGGTTTCATGTCCGGCTATAATTGTTGGACCAAGCACGGAGAAAGAGGGGTTCTAATGGAAGAGAATGAAGAAGAAGAGGATGACGACAACTATCCTGGGTGTCCTGAATATGATGGTAGTACAATGGGGGAAGAGAATGAAGAAGAAGAAGCTGAGGCATCAGATGAGCCCGCTGATGATCTTGGTCAGGCCATTGCTGATGCAAAGAGAAACTGCGAAAATGAAAAGGAGAAGTTGAAGTTGCAGCGCATGTTAGAGCATCACAAAAAAGCGTTGTGGCCAAATTGCGAAGATGACAACACAAAGCTCGGTACCACACTCGAATTGCTGCAATGGAAGGCAGAGAATGGTGTAGCTGACAAGGCATTTGAAAAGTTGCTGAAAATAATGAAGAATAAGCTTCCAAAGGACAACGAATTGCCCAACAGTACATACGAAGCAAAGAAGGTTGTCTGCCCTCTAGGATTGGAGGTGCAGAAGATACATGCATGCCCTAATGACTGCATCCTCTACCGAAGTGAGTACGAGAATTTGGATGCATGCCCGGTATGCAATGCATTGCGATATAAGATCGGTCGCGATGACCCTGTTGATGATGTTCAGGGCGAGCACCCCGGGAAGAGGATTCCTGCCAAGGTGATGTGGTATGCTCCTATAATACCACGGTTGAAACGTTTGTTCCAAAACAAAGAGCATGCCAAGTCGTTGCGATGGCACAAAGAAGACCGTAAGAAAGACGGGAAGTTGAGAGTACCCGCTGATGGGTCGCAGTGGAGAAAAATCGAGAGAGAGTGGCCGGACTTTGCAGATGACCCAAGGAACCTATGGTTTGGTTTAAGTGCAGATGGCATTAATGCATTCGGGGAGTAGAGCAGCAAGCATAGCACATGGCCTGTGACTCTATGTATCTATAACCTTCCTCCTTGGTTGTGCATGAAGCGGAAGTTCATTCTGATGCCAGTGCTCATCCAAGGCCCTAAGCAACCCGGCAACGACATTGATGTGTACCTAAGGCCATTAGTTGATGAACTTTTACAGCTGTGGAATAAAAAAGGTGTACGTGATGAGCACAAACAGCAGGAATTTGACCTGCGAGCGTTGCTCTTTGTAACCATCAATGATTGGCCTGCTCTTACTAACCTTTCAGGACAGACAAACAAGGGATACCATGCATGCACGCACTGTTTAGATGATACCCAAAGTATATATTTGGACAAATGCAAGAAGAATGTGTACCTGGGACATCGTCGATTTCTTCCGGCCAAGCATGCCTTAACAAAGAAAGGCAAGCATTTCAAAGGTGAGGCAGATCACCGGAAGAAGCCCGTCCTCCGTACTGGTGATGACATACTTGATATGGTCAAGGATTTACAAGTAATATTTGGAAAGGGTCCTGGCAGACAATATTGTTTAAAAACGTGCAAATATTTTCTAATTGTTAGAACATCTTTTTAGTGTTATGAATTTTTTTTGGTTGGTATGCAACATTTTTTCATTAAACAATGTGTTAAGAAAATTGTAGTAGATGGATAAGTAGATTGATATTGTTAGATGATTTTGTTTATGATGCTTTTTATGTTTTAGTTGTTTTATGTTTTAGTTAATTAGGAGTCCTAGGAAAAATTAGTATGTGTATGTTAGATTAGAGAAAAATTCTTGGGTTTTGAAAAAATTAGTGATTAAACGATAAGAAAATGTTCTCATAGGAATTTTCCTCGACATCGACGATGCCTGGCCCGCATCCTCGTCGTCGTCGAGTCGGCGTCGACATCCTTGACAGGCGCAATATCCGGGACTGGGCTCCGCCGGGCTGGCACTGGGAGGTGCTACCTTCCCGGGCTCGGAGCTTGGTGAGGAATCCAGGTCTCGTCGTCGACCCGGAGCTTCTTTGGTGGCGGTCACGTGGGCCACTTTCGGTGCAGAGGGAGCGGGCCCCCGCGGAGGTGGTACGTCACCATGTCAGGGAGGAGGACGAGCACGTCCGTCGCTACATGGCGGCGTTGGACGCCAGGTTCAACAATACCTGGCAGATTCTTCAGGGATCTCACCCGAGTTATGATCCCGTGATGGTTCCTTATCTTTGGGTGTCCACCACCCGTGACTCAGGTGTAGGCTAACGCAGCAGAAAACAAAAAATTTCCGACCTACGTACCAGCCCAGGATCACTATGGAGACTGCATACAAGGTTTGATCTATTTCGTTACCGACTCGTAGCGCAGCGGAAGTAGAGTCGATGACGATCGGCGGTGCAGATCCCCGCAGCTAGGATTTACAACCTCCCAACCGCGAGGATGAATACCCTCATCCGCCCCCGGACAGCCCTCCGGGAGGCGGTCGGACAGTCCCCCGGACGGTGTCACGGACAGCCCTTCGGGAGGACCATCGAAAATCGGACAATCACTCGGACAGCCCTTCGGGAGGACCATCGAAACTCGGACAGTCACTCGGACAGCCCTTCGGGAGGCACTCTCGAACTAAGACCGAAACTACGATCTCTCTACAGAGTTGCACACATACGGTGTCATCTATCCGGCAGGGCTTCGCCGTCCAGAACTAGTTCCCACCGGAACCTAGACAGCCTTTCGGCTCTACGAAACTATTTCGCTGGGAGGGAGAGAGAAAGCCAGATCATGCATGGCACTTGTATGTGAGAAGGGATTGAGTGTGGAGGCAGCCCCTCCACCTCTATTTATAGGAAATCCAAGGGGTAGGGTTTCTTGGTCCCCAAGCCTTCTAGAAACCTTTTTGGGAAAATATCCCAAAAGGTGACTTTTCCATAAATATCCCAAAAAGCACTTTCACTATTCACGACGACATTTTTCAGCGTCTGATCGAACTGAAAATATTCATGTGGGCTTAGAACATTTCCAGTACCCACCAAAATAATTTTCAACGCGAGCCGGAACAATTCCGGTTTAGTGATTTTCATCTGCGAAATGCTTCTGAAGCGGTTTCGGCAGCTCCGGAACATTTCCGGTTTTCATTCCGGAAAATTCCAGAAAGTTTCCAGAATGATTCTGGCACCCTCCAAGAATTATCAGGCATGTGCCGAAAACATTTTGACTTTATGGTGTACTCCGAAACAACTTTTCGGTTTAGTGATTTTCATCTGTGAAAAGCAACTAAAGCGGTTTCGGCAGTCCGGAACATTTCCGGTTTTTGTCTCTGAAAAATCTCAGAAGTTACCCGAACAATTCTGGTACCTTCCAATAATTTCCAGGCATGTGCCGAAACCAATTTGACTTTATGGAATACCCTGAAACAACTTTTCAGTTTCACCGGAACTATTCCGATATCCTCTCCGGAACGTTTCCGTTTCTTCCGAAACTTTTTCGGTGATTTTCTCTCAGACTCCCCGTCTAGTATTCAGCAGATAGATGACCCTTAAGCGTGTGACCCTATAGGTTCGGTGAAGTATAGACATGACCCGGAACCCCTTCCGATCAATGATCAACACGGGAGCCGTGGACACCCATATTGACCCCTATACCCACACGAATGAATATTCGAGTGAACCTCCAGTTGCCGTGTGCTATTCCTGTTGCTTCGCGATATGTTACAAATACCCGAGGTGAGACATGTTGGCATCCCCGTGGATCAACAACTTGTCCACTATGCCAGTTACCTCGTTACCGGTATTGTTCTCTTTTCTCGTTCCCGTGTTCCGGCATCCCCGTGATCAAATCACAAAGTGTCTGGCTAGACGATGATGGATACCGTAACACCGAGAGGGCCCATAGATATCTCTCCATCGTCGGAGGAGCAAATCCCAATCTTGAGCTATCAAGTTACTTGACATACTTTTCCATGAACCCGTAAGCCGCCGTAATAGCCACCCATTTACGGATGACGTTTAACAAACCCCAAAGTTCATGAAGCAAGCATGAAGAAACTCGATACTCTCATGGTCTAAGGAATCATGCAAACGTTAACCATCTCTGTGTTATAAACCATTAACTAATGACGAATGTATCTCATAGCATAACATCAATTCGGGTCGATTCAACACAAATGTTCTTCTAATATTGTGCCCTCAAAATTGCCGGCATAGCCATGCCCATGATCAGGAAAACAGGATCATCATGCAATACTTGAGCCAGTCTTAGAGGCCAGACTAGGAATACATTTTACCGTTTATTATTCCACACGTGCATATGAGTCTTCCTCCGAGCCTCGTGGTTATTGTAGACTCGAGAACCATAGCAGTTATAGCATGGAACATAAACCTAATTATGAACAGGGAGATAATCAATAACATTTATTATTGCCTCTAGGGCATATCTCCTACATCAGGAACCGCTAGTGACTTAGATTATTCGATAGTATTCGATCTGTATTAGTGATCTTATATGATAATATTCGAGATGTATTAGTTAATATTTGATGATGCATTAACTGGATTATTCGAGATGATGTATTAGTGATATTATATTCGAGTTCATTATAAATGTATTAGTGATATTTTATCGGTATAATGCGTGTGTGACTTTCGGTCTGTCGTTGCTCCTTGTGTGACTTTCATGTGTATTCTTGATGGAGGAATCCCGACTGTTGTCGTGGGGGGCGCCTCCTCTTCTTCTCTTCTTTGCGATATATTCGTCGGTATAATGTGCAAGAAGAGAAGAGGGGGCGTCCATCACTGATGGTCGAACTATTACTGTGAGAGAGTGTCCACCAACATATATACACCACCATATTAGTGTGAGAGAGTGCGCACCAACACACCATGAGATATGAGATTTATTTAAGTAAAGCCTCGACGGACCGAAAGTCACACACGCATTAGGATCCAAGCGTGCCGTAATTCTTGAATCATGAACACAGGAAATGTTGTCGTCATCAGACGACGATAGGATCCAAGCGTGTGAACTTTGCGGTGAACATAAGGGTCTTTGCGACCAGCCTGGACTGCGAGACGGCAGGTTCTTCACCATGAAGCTTTATGAGGACTTTGATATTTCTACGGTACGCAACGATGACAACTGTTTTTTCGTAATTAAGCATGACTTCTGTTTCTTTCCTTCAACGCGTAATTTCTATTTTATACAATTCGACTAGTTCATCCCCTGTCATGCAAGACGGTATTGCTTAGAGAGGCTCGGTTTCGAAGAGCATGAGAGTTACGAGACGAGGACATCCAACCTGAGGACTAAACATGGTCACACATTTCTGGTGAAAGTAATGAATGCACCTAATAACACAGAATTAGGGTGCTCAAATTGGGAAGCTCTTTGCAAGGCATATGGATTTCAGGAGGATATGGAAATAACCTTCGATCTTCGTCCTGAAGATCATATTGAAGGAAACATCGACATTTGGGTGGATGTCGATATGCTTCCTGTTTTACCTCCATGTGAGTTTGTCAACCATGCATATTTGTCAAGTAATTTGCATTCTATATTTAAAAATATTTGGTGTTCATCCATACTAAATTTTTTAATTTATAATTTACAGCTTATATCGTTTCTTCGAGTGAAACACAGAACATAATCGACACGACACACTACACTTATGGATCACATCTAACTTGGAAGGAGAAGGATGATCTTATCAAATTTGTTATTGGTGTCCAAGTTGGTAGGGAGATCTTCCCGTATAATTTGGGAACTGGCCGAAATTATACATTGTACAGGACACTAGTGCATAGGTTGAGGGCGGATGACATTCGCCGAAATATCTTGGTAAGAGTTGCTAATTAAGTACACTAGTACTGTTGCGTAAATGGTATTGATTACATTACTAACTAGGCTACTATTATGTTCTTCAACAGAAACTGCCAAATGAAGTTGTGCCTCCGTTGATGCAACTCGAAGGTAATATGACAATTAAAAGCCCCTTCCAGCCCGAGTTCTCTTTTGCATACTCGACTGAGCGCAAACCACCAAGACGGCTCCAAGTTGAAGCATGGGGACAAATAAAGAAGGATCGCAAGCCACAAGTTGGAGACCGTTGGATCTATTTGCTTCATCATGGAGACATAGGTGTTATTCTGTTTTATGTCATTTTACCTAGGAGGGAGGACTAGGTCCTATGAGGGAGGACTATGTCATTTTATCTTTTTTTGTTTTATGAGATTTTAACTTGGTATGATTAAGATGATGATGATGAGTTGTTAGATGAGTAAGATGATGATGAGTTATATGACATATATTTGATTAAAGTGGATGGATGCAAGTGATCATGTTGAATTAGAGGAAAAAAATAAATGGAAAACACAAAATGAAAAGAAAAAATAAACAATGAAGCCTTAACCTTTAGTCCCGGTTGGTGCTATCAACCGGGACCAAAGGTCCCCATGCCCTGGCGCGCTCTGCCGCCCACGTGGCGTGCCCACGTGGCCAGGGTTTAGTCCCAGTTCGTAGCCAACCGGGACTAAAGCCTTAGACCCTTTAGTCTCTATACTTTAGTCCCGGTTGGGGAACCGGGACTAAAGGCCCTTCCCAACCGGGACTAATGGCCTGTTTTCTACTAGTGGTACCTCACGCACTAAATTATCTAACATGCAAAAAAATTGAATTTAATTTCTATTTTCAATGATTTTTTACATTACATACTCAAGTATCCTACTTGAAATTAGTTCTTACACTAGTTAAGCATAATTTTTTTCCAAAAAGTATAGCAAGAGAAAGTTCAGGACTTCACAAGAGAAATTTTGTGATTAGTTTGATGTCTTGGTGAATCTTGATGGATAAGAAGAATCAAGAATCGATTAGATGGCTAGAGACATCATACTTAGACATACAAAAAACAAGATTAGATTAGTACTATCTGGCAAGCTAGCTAGTAGCCACCCTGGTGGATGGATTCTTGGAAAGTGATGCACGGGAAGCTAGCTTACATGTCCACAAACTGCACCCCCATGACGCTGCCTCTCGGGATGCATAACTTGTTGAAGCAGTTGTGCCATGATACGTGTCCAACGTATCGATAATTTATGAAGTATTCATGCCATATTCATCTATGTTTACAATACTTTTATATGGTTTTGATGCACTTTATATGAGAACTAACCCGGACTGACGCTGTTTTCAACAGAATTACCGTGGTGTTGTTTTTGTGCAGAAAATGAAAGTTCTCGAAATCGCCCGAAACTTTTTGGTGATTTTTTCTGGACCAAATAAGAAATAATGGAGTGAAGAACCACTAGAGAAGAGCCACGAGGTGGGCACAACCCACCAGGGCGCGCCAGAGGGCCCAAGCGCGCCCTGGTGTATCGTGCCCTCCTCGTGGCCCATCTTGGCGTGAAACCGATGCCCAAAAATCCTATAAATATAGAAACCATCAGAAATAACCCTAGACTCTCCGCTACGCCGCCGCAACTCTCTGTATTGACGAAAAACCAATCTGGAGACGTTCCAGTACCCTGCCTGATGGGGATATGTACCTAGGGTAGGGTCATAGGCCTGACCTACATGCCCTACCTAAGGACACTGCCCCAGAAAGCTTAAGGGCTACAAGGAAGTCTCCGACTGAAATCGCCAAGACATACAAGTCACTCGACAATATACACTCGGAGGTACCTTTTCACTCGACGCTTACCTTTCACTCGGAAGGACCAGAAGACAGTCGACCACAGAAGCCCAGAAGTCACCCCAGGGAGGCTAACGGGCAGGCGTTCATCAAGACCATTAATAGCATTTATGTTGTACGTTACCAGTAACGTACGTCTTTATAACCACGATCTGACCCTTAAACGCTGGACACTGATGAGGGGCAGCGCACTCTATATAAGCCACCCCTCCCCTCTGGCATAAGGGTTGGTTCGCACCCCCTGTAACGATACTCCTATTACACTCGACAAAGAGCTCCCGAGCACCTGAGACGTAGGGCTTTTACCACCACGAGAGGGGCCTGAACTCATACATCCGTGTGTACACCCTCGCCATAGCTAGGACTCTGCCCTCTCCTTACGTACCCCTACCTTCTACTGTCAGGTTCATTCCCACGACAGTTGGTGCCCACCGTGGGGCAGGTGTCTAAGCGACTTCCGGCGAGGTTGCATTTTTTTCTCCTTTGTCATGTCTTCCGGCGGTGATTTGTTCCTGGGCCACGAGATCCGTCTCGGAGCGCTCACCTTCATCGCCGACGATTCGGCATGGCTCCGGGAGGTGCCTCTGGACGTTGAGGCGCTCCCGAGTCGCGGGGCGACGCACTTCTGCGCAAGCTCCTGCGGTGTTCTTCTCCTTCAGCCGTCGACTCTGTACGGCCCTCCATGCTGTTCATCGCCGCAAGCAATCCGGTCGTTCGCGGCTACAGCGTTGGGTGCGACATGCGGCGGCCCGCCAGGCTTCGTCCCCGCAGATTGCGGCCATTGAGCCCGCCGAGTCACTTCTCGGCGTGTTCGACTCGGCGTCAGATCGGTCTGGCGTTCCCTCCGAGTGCGAGAGCTGCGATCCTGCGGCTGAAGTTCTTATGGCTGGCTCTCATCAGAGTCCGCCGCCTGGCTTCAACCACGCCAGGCGCGAGATTGGTGGAACATCGAATGATCAGCAGCGCCGGGATGAGGATGTTCTCCATACTCCCATCGTCGGCACGACTGCTGAGGCCCAGGCCATGGAGGCTACTCGCCTTCGACTCAAAGAGATGCAGGAAGCACTCGACGAGCGCACTCGACACCGTCCACCCTGTCCCAATCGACATCAGCGACAGTTGTTTCCGAGTGGATCTCAGAATAACGTCGAGGTATTCTGTACTCCAGTCTTGAATGTTGCAGCTGCTGCAAGGATTGCAGATTCTATCCAGCCGTCTCGGTCAGAGGCTGGTAGAGGTTTGCAGCAGATCAGAACGCTGCTTGAGGCAGCGCAACAGCAGAATGCGGCTGTTTCTCAGTCACAGAACAGATTACATAACAATTCGCCTGGGGCGGAGACAGTTCAGTCGGCCCACAGCCCTGGGTCACCTCTGCGCCAAAGAGGCGGAGGTTACCGTGAAGATCGGTACAGAGATCAGAGGCAAGATCAGCTTGCTCCCCGTTATCACCGCGATAACCGCCGTCGAGCGTTTTCTCCTCCGCGGAGCGGTTCATACGTGCCCCGGCACAATGATGATAGGCGCCCGTTCGGTGATGAGCGGAATCCTGGATTTGACGCAAGGGATGTCCTCGCTCAAAGACGGGTTGACAGAGGCAGAGCCCACAGAGATGGTTATAACGGAGGCTATCCGAGTGGAAGTGGAGCTGTTGTGTCTGGTCCCGAGTGTTTTAGCAGGGCCATTCGCTCTGCAGAGATTCCCCCCAACTTTAGGTTGGCGGCTGGAATTAGCAAGTTTTCTGGCGAGACGAAGCCCGAGACATGGTTAGATGATTACCGAGTGGCTGTGCAGATTGGTGGAGGAAACGACAACATAGCCATGAAGCATTTGTCCCTGATGTTAGATGGTTCGTCCAGAGCTTGGTTGAATCGTTTGGCTCCCTCTAGCATCTATTGCTAGGAGGATTTGGCCCGAGTGTTTATCAGAACCTTTGAAGGCACCTGTAAACGTCCGGCTGGTTTGATTGATTTGCAGCATTGTGTTCAGAAGCCCAATGAGACCTTGCGAGACTACATTCAGCGCTGGTCCACCCTGCATCACACGGTGGAGAATGTTTCCGAACATCAAGCTGTTTGCGCCTTCAAGGCTGGTGTTAGATACAGAGAGCTCTATCTGAAGTTTGGTCGCACTGGTGATATTTCTCTGAGCAAGATGATGGAGATTGCCACTCGGTACGCCTCCGAAGAAGAGGACCGCCTCCGAAGCGGTAAAGGAAAAGCAGTCGACAATGATGCAGGCGGAAATTCCAATCGGAAGCAGAAGCACAAGGCTGATCCCCCTGCTCCGGCAGAAGCAGCCGCTCTGGCGACACAGGCCAAAAATAAAGGAAAATCCAAAGCTAAGTTCACCCCCAAGAAGTCAAAGAATCAATCGGGTACAGATGTTATGGATTTACCGTATGCAATCCACACGAGGAAAGATGAAGAGGGCAATTTAATATTGCCAAAGCATACTACTCGACAGTGCCGTTTGCTGATCCAACAATTCAAAGAGAGCCAGTCGAGTGAAAAAGACCCTGAAAAGGAGGATGAAGAAGATAAAGAAGAGTTTCCTGAGGTCAATGCCACTCTGTTGATTTTTGCTGATGTTGAGAGCAAGAGTCGACTGAAAGTTATCAACGGGGAGGTTAACATGGCGGTTCCCTCTACCCCCACATATCTCAAGTGGTCTCAGACTGCTATCACGTTTGATCAGTCAGATCACCCTACGCATATCGCTACCCCCGGGCGGCAAGCACAGGTGGTGGACCCAGTCGTGGGGGGCACTCAACTCCGCAAGGTTTTGATGGACGGTGGGAGCGGTCTGAACATCCTATATGCAGATACCCTCAAGGGGATGGGCATTCCGATGTCCCGACTCAGTGAAAGCAACATGCAGTTCCATGGCATCATCCCTGGGAAAAAGGCCCGTTCACTCGGTCAAATAGCGTTGGATGTTGTGTTTGGTGACAATAAGCATTTTCGCAAGGAAAAATTGACATTTGAAGTGGTGGACTTCCAGAGCACATACCACGCCATCCTTGGTCGTCCGGCTTATGCCCGTTTCATGGCCCGTCCATGTTACGTGTATCTCAAGCTGAAGATGCCCGGACCCAAGGGTGTGATCACAGTCACTGGCAATCGACAGAGGGCTGAGGAGTGCCTTCAGCAGGGCTCCAAGATCGCCGATCATCAGATGGCTATGGTTGAATTGGAAGAGTACAAGAAAAACGCTGATCCTTCTGACCTGTTGCGCGCTAAGAAGCCCGCTTCTGAGTCAGCTTTTCAGTCGGCAGGAGAAGTGAAGAAAGTGAACATTCACCCGACAGATCCAACTGCTGCCCCGACCAACATCTCGATGACACTCGACAGCAAATAGGAAGCCGAGCTCATCCAATTCCTGCGTGAGAACTGGGACATCTTCGCATGGAAGCCTACTGACATGCCTGGTGTACCTAGGGAACTGGCTGAGCACCGGTTGAGAGTTGACCCGAAGGCCAAGCCTGTGAAGGAGCATTTGCGTCGGTCGGCAACCGTGAAGCGAAAAGCAATCGGCGAGGAGGTGGCTCGTCTCTTGGCGGCTATGTTCATACGTGAGATTTACCAGTCCGAGTGGTTATCGAACGTCGTTATGGTCCCTAAAAAGGACAAGTCACTCCGCATGTGTATTGATTTCAAACATATCAATCGGGTCTGCCCGAAAGATCATTTTCCACTGCCCCGCATTGATCAGATTGTCGACTCAACTGCGGGGTGTGAGCGTCTATTATTTCTGGATGCTTACTCTGGTTACCATCAGATCCGTCTGTTTGGTCCGGATGAAATAAAGACAGCCTTCGTCACCCCTTTCAGGTGTTTCTGTTATATCACCATGCCTTTTGGTTTGAAGAACGCTGGCGCTACTTTCATGCGCATGATTCAAAAATGTTTACTCGATCAGATTCCTCGGAATGTTGAAGCGTACATGGATGACATTGTCGTCAAGTCTCGCAAAGGTTCCGACCTGTTGTCTGACTTAGCTGAAACATTCGCCAATCTGAGGAGATATGATATCAAGCTAAATCCGACTAAGTGCACTTTCGGTGTTCCTGGCGGCAAATTACTCGGTTTTCTCGTTTCTGAAAAGGGAATCGACGTTAATCCTGAAAAGATCGGTGCCATCACCCGAATGAAAAGCCCTGAGCGTGTGCACGATGTCCAGAAGCTCACAGGTTGCTTGGTAGCATTGAGTCGATTCATTTCTCGTCTCGGTGAAAAGGCATTGGCTTTATACCGACTGATGAAGAAGTCTGATACATTCGAGTGGACTCCTGAAGCTGAAGCAGTGTTTGTCGAGCTCAAAGCTCTACTTTCCACCTAGCCGGTGCTTGCTGCTCCACACAGTAAGGAGCCATTGCTATTGTACATAGCGGCTACTAATCAGGTCGTCAGTACAGTTCTCACTGTCGAGAGGGAAGAGGAAGGTAAAGCTTACAAAGTCCAGCGTCCTGTTTATTACGTCTCTGAAGTGTTGACTCCTTCAAAGCAAAGATATCCACATTACCAGAAGCTCGTGTACGGTATATATCTGTCAGCTAAGAAGGTGGCACATTATTTTCAAGATCACTCAATTTCAGTCGTCAGTGATGCTCCATTGTCTGAAATTCTCCACAATCGAGATGCGTCTGGTCGAGTGGCCAAATGGGCTATTGAGCTCCTCTATTTTGACATCAAGTTTGAAGCAAAGAAAGCAATCAAGTCTCAAGCCCTCGCCGATTTCCTGGCCGAGTGGACTGAACAACAGCAGCCGGTCCAAGTTTACTCGGCACACTGGACCATGTTCTTTGATGGCTCGAAGATGCTGAATGGGTCTGGTGCTGGCGTAGTACTGGTGTCCCCAAAAGGCGACAAACTCAGTTACATTTTGCAGATTCACTTTGATTCCTCCAACAGTGAAGCTGAATATGAAGCACTCTTGTATGGGTTGCGTATGGCCATTTCACTCGGCGTCCGGCGCCTGATGGTATATGGCGACTCTGATTTGGTGGTCAATCAAGTGATGAAAGAGTGGGATGTCAGGAGCCCCGCTATGACAGGATACTGCAATGCAGTAAGGAAACTTGAGAAGAAATTCGAAGGCTTGGAACTCCATCATGTTCCCCAAGTGCAGAATCAAGCAGCTGATGAGCTGGCAAAGATTGGATCCACTCGGAAACCTGTCCCCAGCAATGTATTTCTCGAGCACCTTCATTCTCCTTCGGTGCAGGAAGATCCTTTCACTGAAGAGCCCCCGCAAGCAAAGAGCGCCTCAGATCCGACTGAAGTCGACGTCCCAGCAGTTATTGATCTGGTTATGGAGATTTTAGTGATCATCCCCGACTGGACTGTTCCTTATATTGCGTATATTCTGAGGCGAGAACTCCCAAATGATGAAGATGAAGCTCGATAGATAGTCCGCAGATCCAAGGCTTTTACTGTTATGGATGGACAACTCTACAGAGAAAGTGTGACTGGCGTGATTCAGCGGTGTATTTCTCCTGAAGAAGGTCGACTGATTTTGGAGGAGATTCTCTCGGGAACTTGTGGTCATCATGCGTCCTCTAGGACAATTGTTGCCAAAGCTTACCGAGCGGGTTTCTTTTGGCCACACGCCAATGAGATGGCTAAAGATATAGTCGATCACTGCGAAGGATGCCAATTTTATTCGAACCTGTCACACAAACCCGCGTCTGCCTTGAAGACTATTCCACTCGTCTGGCCGTTCGCTGTATGGGGCTTGGACATGGTTGGACCCCTTAGAACAGGCCAGAGTGGATTCACTCACTTATTGGTTCCAGTCGACAAGTTCACTAAGTGGATCGAAGCTAAACCCATCAAGAAGCTGAACGCCCGCACTGCTATCAAATTCATGAAAGAGATAATATTCCGGTATGGAGTCCCCCACAGTATCATTACAGACAACGGCTCTAATTTTGACTCGGAAGAGTTCAGATACTTTTGCTCCTCTCAAGGCACTCGGGTGGACTACGCGTCCGTTGCACACCCCCAGTCTAACGGTCAAGCTGAGCGAGCGAACGGTCTTATCCTCCAAGGACTGAAGCCTCGGCTCATGCGAGATCTTGATCATGCTGCTGGAGCTTGGGTCACTGAATTGCCGTGTGTTCTGTGGGGCTTGAGGACAACTCCAAACCGGTCGACTGGACGCACTCCTTTCTTCCTTGTGTATGGAGCTGAAGCCGTTTTGCCAAGTGACGTCCTTCACAATTCCCCCCGAGTGGATCTATACTCTGAAGACGAAGCTGAGCAAGCTAGACAAGATGGTGTGGATCTCCTAGAGGAAGAACGAGAGATGGCCCTGATCCGGTCGACTGTATATCAACAAGACCTTCGCCGCTTCCATGCGAGATGCGTCAAGAGCCGTTCATCCCACGAAGGTGATCTGGTGCTCCGAGTGGATCAGCAGCGGCCCCATAAGTTGGCCCCAGCGTGGGAAGGCCCATTCGTCGTCACCAAGGTGCTGACCATCTTTTCAACTTGAAGAAGAATATTGATGAGCCACGCGCCTGGAATGCGGATTTGCTTCGACGCTTTTATACTTGACGACTGAGTTGTTTTGATGTAATAAGAGTGCTCCAGACGATGTCGTTTGTTAAGTTATGACTTCCGCAGTCTATTGTCGATTCCGATCGCACAATTTCGCATTCAAAGACTTCTCCGAGTGAAGAGCAACCCTCTTGCTCGGGGGCTTAGCCGCGAATCCGTTTCGCCTAAGTTAAAAACCCTTCCGGGTGTATAACATTCAATACACTCAGAGACTTAGCCGCAAACCAGTCTTCGCCTAAGTTAAGAAAACTTCTCCGAGTGAAGAGCAACCCTCTTGCTCGGGGGCTTAGCTGCGAACCCGTTTTGCCTAAGTTAAAGACCTATCCGGGTGTATAACATTCAATACACTCGGAGACTTAGCCGCGAACTAGTCTTCGCCTAAGTTCAGAAAACTTCTCCGAGTGAAGAGCAACCCTCTTGCTCGGGGGCTTAGCTGCGAATCCGTTTCGCCTAAGTTAAAAACCCTTTCGAGTGTATAACATTCAATACACTCGGAGACTTAGCCGCGAACCAGTCTTCGCCTAAGTTCAGAAAACTTCTCCGAGTGAAGAGCAACCCTCTTGCTCGGGGGCTTAGCTGCGAATCCGTTTCGCCTAACTTAAAAACCCTTCCGAGTGTATAACATTCAATACACTCGGAGACTTAGCCGCGAACCAGTCTTCGCCTAAGTTAAAAAACTTTTCCGAGTAAAGAGCAATCCTCTTGCTCGGGGGCTTAGCTGCGAACCCGTTTCGCCTAAGTTAAAGACCTTTCCGGGTGTATAACATTCAATACACTCGGAGACTTAGCCGCGAACCAGTCTTCGCCTAAGTTCAGAAAACTTCTCCGAGTGAAGAGCAACCCTCTTGCTCGGGGGCTTAGCTACGAATCCGTTTCGCCTAAGTTAAAAACCCATCCGAGTGTATAACATTCAATACACTCGGAGACTTAGCCGCGAACCAGTCTTCGCCTAAGTTAAAAAACTTCTCCGAGTGAAGAGCAACCCTCTTGCTCGGGGGCTTAGCTTTGAACCCCGTTTCACCTAAGTTAAAAACCCTTCCGAGTGTATAACATTCAATACACTCGGAGACTTAGCCGCGAACCAGTCTTCGCCTAAGTTAAAAAACTTTTCCGAGTAAAGAGCAATCCTCTTGCTCGGGGGCTTAGCTGCGAACCCGTTTCGCCTAAGTTAAAGACCTTTCCGGGTGTATAACATTCAATACACTCGGAGACTTAGCCGCTAACCAATCTTCGCCTAAGTTCAGAAAACTTCTCTGAGTGAAGAGCAACCCTCTTGCTCGGGGGCTTAGCTACGAATCCGTTTCGCCTAAGTTAAAAACCCATCCGAGTGTATAACATTTAATACACTCGGAGACTTAGCCGCGAACCAGTCTTCGCCTAAGTTAAAAAAAATTCCGAGTAAAGAGCAACCCTCTTGCTCGGGGGCGTAGCTGCGAACCCGATTCGCCTAAGTTAAAGACCCTTCCGAGTGTGTAACATTCAATACACTCGGAGACTTAGCCGCGAACCAGTCTTCGCCTAAGTTCAGAAAACTTCTCCGAGTGAAGAGCAACCCTCTTGCTCGGGGGCTTAGCTGCGAACCCGTTTCGCCTAAGTTAAAGACCTTTTCGGGTGTATAACATTCAATACACTCGGAGACTTAGCCGCGAACCAGTCTTCGTCTAAGTTCAGAAAACTTCTCCGAGTGAAGAGCAACCCTCTTGCTCGGGGGCTTAGCTGCGAATCCGTTTCGCCTAAGTTAAAAACCCTTCCGAGTGTATAACATTCAATACACTCGGAGACTTAGCCGTGAACCAGTCTTCGCCTAAGTTCAGAAAACTTCTCCGAGTGAAGAGCAACCCTCTTGCTCGGGGGCTTAGCTGCGAATCCATTTCGCCTAAGTTAAAAACCCTTCCGAGTGTATAACATTCAATACACTCGGAGACTTAGCCGCGAACCAGTCTTCGCCTAAGTTAAAAAACTTTTCCGAGTAAAGAGCAATCCTCTTGCTCGGGGGCTTAGCTGCGAACCCGTTTCGCGTAAGTTAAAGACCTTTCCGGGTGTATAACATTCAATACACTCGGAGACTTAGCCGCGAACCAGTCTTCGCCTAAGTTCAGAAAACTTCTCCGAGTGAAGAGCAACACTCTTGCTCGGGGGCTTAGCTGCGAATCCGTTTCGCCTAAGTTAAAAACCCATCCGAGTGTATAACATGCAATACACTCGGAGACTTAGCCGCGAACCAGTCTTCGCCTAAGTTAAAAAACTTTTCCGAGTAAAGAGTAACCCTCTTGCTCGGGGGCTTAGCTGCGAACCCGTTTCGCCTAAGTTAAAGACCCTTCCGAGTGTATAACATTCAATACACTCGGAGACTTAGCCGCGAACCAGTCTTCGCTTAAGTTCAAAAACTTTTCCGAGTAAAGAGCAATCCTCTTGCTCGGGGGCTTAGCTGCAAACCCGTTTCGCCTAAGTTAAAGACCTTTCCGGGTGTATAACATTCAATACACTCGGAAACTTAGCCGCGAACCAGTCTTCGCCTAAGTTCAGAAAACTTCTCTGAGGGAAGAGCAACCCTTTTGCTCGGGGGCTTAGCTGTGAACCAGTTTTCATCTAAGTTAAAAAATCCTTCCGAGTGTAAGGTATTCCTAACACTCGGAACTTAGCTGCGAACCAGTCTTCGCCTAAGTTCCATTCGTGAATTAAATAAATTCAGCCAAGCAAAATGTCGGAAAGCAAAATGCGAGTAAGACTAGAATCTCTAGCGCAGCAAAAACTTGTTCGCGCAAAGGGAAGTTCTCAGGCTTCGGGCCTGAACGAAGGTTTAATCGGTTACACCATCACTCGGCATACCGAGGCAAATAAAGTTTTTACTGAAAGCAAAGTACTTGTTCAAGCTCCAGTAGGGCTTGAGTGCTCGGCAAAGGTGTCCAGGTCAATTCCGTCGGCGATCCGAGTGGCTGCTTCGAAGAAAGTCTCCATGAAATCTTCAAACTGAAGTTTCTTTGTGTTGATCACTCGGAGGGCCTTCAGTTTGTCCTCCCCGGCCTCCTTGCAATGAACCCTGACGAGTGAAAGTGCCACATCAGCACCACAACGAGCACCGGATTTCTTCCACGCCTGCACTCGACTGGGAATTTCGTTGAGGCGAGTCATCATCGACTCGAGGTCAGTCTGGAGAGAATCTTCAGGCCACAACTCCTTGTTGACCTTCTCGAATGCAGCCTTCAGCCGAGTGACATATCCTTGGACACTCTTAAGACGAGCTTTGAGTCGAAACATATCCATGGCCACGGCGTCTCCGACGAGTGACTTCGTGGGGTCCAGATTGGGCTCGATTTCTTCGGTTTCCTTCTCAAAGTCTTGACAGAATTCTGCATGAAGAGAAAGGGGAAAGGTGATCACAATGCCGTTTTGAAGAAATCAAAGAAATTCATTCGACAAAAGAAAGTCACCTTCAAGCATGCTAAACATTTTCTTCGCGAAGTCTCCTAAGTGTTTCTCCAGAGCACTCTTTCCTTTGGTTTGCACTTCAAGTTTTTTGATCCAATCGGATCGTTCCTGCTTGAGTTTGGCGTTCCCTTCTTCCAGTTTACTGGCTGCAGCAAGTTTCTTCTCAGCAGCTTCAGTTTTCTCCTTCGCTTCCTTCTGAGCATCAGCAAGTGATTTGTCATTGTCCTCGAGCGCCTTCTTCATGGTATCTAAAGAAATAACATTGTTGAGTCGCGCTCGGAGACTACGGTTCTCATCACGTACGTCTGTTCGAGTGGATTCACTCGGTTCAAAGGATGGAAGATGAAAGTGATAATGCAATTGATCGACAAAGATTACCTCCCAAAGTCTTCAATTCGGTCTGTGCACGGTCCAGGTTGTTGTTCGTCAGCTCCAGATCCAGCAGAAGTCGATTCTTTTCCTTCTCCAGCTCGACGTACTTGGTCCCGAGCCCACAGGCTTTCTGAAATCAGCAAAGAAGGGGTTCATTCGACATGGATATTTCTCTACTCCTGAGTGGAAAAGTACAAGTGCAGTCGACTGAAACCTGCAGAATGGTTCTTAAGACTACTGCCCATCGTCAACGATCGACAGTAGTCTCGGGGACTACACCCAGTGGGTGCACTCAGCGTGCCCCCACTGGATACAAAAACACTCGACCAGGTCTGGCCTGTCAGAGTATAAACAAAGAAGAAAGCAAGCGAACATTGTCTCTATCAGACCCCCGCCGATGCAAGCACTCGACGGCGGTCTCGGGGACTACACCCAGTGGGTGCACTCAGCGTGCCCCCACTGGACCTACTTTTACTCGACAAGGTCTGTCCTGTCGAATGGAAAACAACTTTCAAACCGACTCTAAGACCCCTGTCGATGCCTTCGCCATTCGACAGCGGTCTCGGGGACTACACCCAGTGGGTGCACTCAGCGTGCCCCCACTGGACCAGAGACTACCTGATCTACTTGCGAAGAAAACACCCAGTGGGTGTAAAATCAAGATGGACAGGAATTCAATTGGAATGAACTTACAATAGCACTTACTCGGACGTTGGCTTGAAGCGCTGAGCTGGCATCATAGGCTAACTTGCTGGCTTCATACGCCTCCTTTGTTCGCAGCATCATCTGCCCAGCCTGAATCATGGCTTCCTTGGCGGCTCCAGTTTGGTCTTCCGGGATGTGATACAAAGGGTATGCGGGCATCGAAGGAGTTGGTGCTGTAACTGAGGCAGCAGGAGGTGCTTCAGATTGTCTAATAGGTGCTGAAGCCACCAGAATTGAAGTGGCTGGCGGAGCACTCGACAGCGGGGCCACAAGGGCTGGAGGTGTCACAGCAGTCGACCCATGGGGCGTCTGTCCTGACGATGTTCTCCGAGTGCGTACGTGTGGAGCCTCCAGAGGCACAGCTTCATCTTGCGTTCCTCGCTGCAGCTCCTCGTCATCTTCCAGTTCGATGACTTCGTCAGCTATCAATCGGCAATTTTAATCAAGTCACTCGACGATTATTCTTCAAAAAACAGAGTAGAGTGTGGGTTTGTTATACCTCGTTGGGAGGTGGCCGCATCAGGAGTGTCCACTTCCATATGGTCCCCATCATTTCGCTGGGGCTACGTCACAGAGGTAGCAGCTCTGGCGGATAAACTCCACTCGGTCAGCAGAGACATGAAGTGCCACAATCACAATTGCGGGAAAATAAGCACTCATGTTGAGGCAACAGGCACAACAAACTTGATATGAGGCAGGGCCTTCCGAGGTTTTGGCGCGTCCGGCTTGAGTTGTTTCGCAGCTTTTTCAGTCGACCCTGATGTTGCGGCACGGTCACGCTTTGGGTTCCTTGTGCTCGACGCCACAGTTTTGCTCGGAGCAACCTCTGGGTCTTCTTGCTGCTTGGTGCGACGCCCGGTGCGCAGAGGGACCTGAGCTTCCACCTCGCCTTCCTCCAGGTCGTCATCGCTGCTCTCGCTGTCGTTGGCATAATCGCCGTCTACGCTGTCATCTACGCTCCCTTCTTCTTCGTCAGGCTGTTCTCCGTTTGGCACGGGCGAGTACATGTTTGTAAATTCCTGCAAGATACAAGCTTCAAAGTCAGTCGACTGAAGATCCAGTTACTCGACAAAATATTAAAACAATCGACAGAGATATAACTCACCAAGTTCTTCGGTGGGTTCAAAGCAGAGAAAGGCGGAATTCGCTTGGCTCCCTCGGGATTATCACATGCTCCGGTGATGCTCCTGAGCCACTGAGAGACGGTCTCGTCGGAAACTTCTTTAGGATGAGTCCGAGTGGTATCCTCAGGGCCCGAGTAATGCCACATGGTGTGATCCCGGGCTTGGAGAGGCTGGATCCGTCGACTGAGAAACGTTTCAAGGAGATCCAAGCCAGTCACTCCACCGCGGATCAGATCAGATATAGCGTTCACTAGGATCCCTACCTAGATTTTCTCTACCTTTGTCACGTACAGTGGTTTGGGAGTGGTAGGTCGATCCAAGGTGAAAGGAGGAAGTCCAGTCGACATATTTGGTGATGCAACATCCTTGCAATAGAACCATGTCGACTGCCAACCCCGGACAGAATCAGGAAAGGTCATAGAGGGGAACGCGCTCCTACCTCTCTTTTGGATCCCTAAGCCACCACACAGTTGGATTACGTGGGTTTTGCTATCACTAGGATTGGCTTTCTTGACGGATTGAGATCTAACAGAGAATATGTGTTTAAACAAACCCCAATGCGGAGGACAGCCCAGGAAGCATTCGCACAAAGTTATGAAACAGGAAAGATAGGCAATTGCATTCGGAGGGAAATGGTGGAGCTGCGCCCCGAAATAGTTCATGAAACTACGGAAGAACGGGTGGGGTGGCATGGAGAAACCTCGCTCGACGTGGGTGAGAAGCAGAACTCACTCGCCGTCGCGTGGCTCCGGCTCGGTCTCCCCCTTCGGCAATCTCCAGGACCCCGCAGTTATCAACCCGTCAACGACAAGATTTTGCACATCCTCCGCCATGACCGTCGATTGGAGGAAATCCCCCTGGATCCACCCCGGCGGCACCGTCGACCGGGCGCCCGACGGCTTCTTCGCCTTGGCTCCTCCCTTCTTGGTGCACTCGAGCTTCTCCGTCTTGCCCTTCGTCATGGCGGCGGCGGTCGTGGGAGCGGAGCTGAGCGGAGGAGGAGGAGGAGAAGAGCAGATTTGGGGGAAGAATACTGTACCAGCACCGGCGTCGTCGCCCCTTATATCCGCCCGTGTGGGTCTCTGACCTGCGGGCCCGCCAGATCTCTGAGCATCCCGAATTCAGAGGAGGCGCGCTGCGTGGCGATTTTGGCGGCACGGTAATCGAGGCATCGTGTGCCCACTTACCTTTGCGGTTGCGTCATCTCCGCTCGGCGCATGTTTATCCAATTTTCAAATCCCGTAAAATCCGGACCCGACGGAGTGAACCGTCACATCAGAAGACTCTGCAGACCACTCGAACATGATTTCGAGCGCAGTTTCACTCGACCTGATTTCGAGCTCAGTTTCACTCGGATATACTTCAAGACAGAATCGATCAGGGTGAACGATAAAGGTTCCAATCGACGCAGATTTCTAAGAAGCCTCAAAATGCACTCGGAATTTTTGTGTCTTGTCAGAACCTGCATTGACACTTTTTACACTCGAACCGCGATCCATTCGGGGGCTAATGATGGGGATATGTACCTAGGGTAGGGTCATAGGCCTGACCTACATGCCCTACCTAAGGACACTGCCCCAGAAAGCTTAAGGGCTACAAGGAAGTCTCCGACTGAAATCGCCAAGACATACAAGTCACTCGACAATATACACTCGGAGGTACCTTTTCACTCGACGCTTACCTTTCACTCGGAAGGACCAGAAGACAGTCGACCACAGAAGCCCAGAAGTCGCCCCAGGGAGGCTAACGAGCAGGCGTTCATCAAGACCATTAATAGCATTTATGTTCTACGTTACCAGTAACGTACGTCTTTATAACCACGATCTGACCCTTAAACGCTGGACACTGATGAGGGGCAGCGCACTCTATATAAGCCACCCCTCCCCTCTGGCATAAGGGTTGGTTCGCACCCCCTGTAACGATACTCCTATTACACTCGACAAAGAGCTACTGAGCACCTGAGACGTAGGGCTTTTACCTCCACGAGAGGGGCCTGAACTCATACATCCGTGTGTACACCCTCGCCGTAGCTAGGACTCTGCCCTCTCCTTACGTACCCCTACCTTCTACTGTCAGGCTCATTCCCACAACACTGCCGGAGAGGGGAATCCATCTCCGGTGGCCATCTTCATTATCCCGGCGGAGGCCATGACGAGGAGGGAGTAGTCCACCCTCGGGGCTGAGGGTATGTACCAGTAGCTATGTGTTCAATCTCTCTCTGTCGTGTTCTTGAGATGTCACGATCTTGATGTATCACGGGCTTTGTTAATATAGTCGGATCATATGATGTTTCCCTTACTATCTTGTTGTGATGAATTGAATCTTTCCCTTTGAGATATCGTTATGTTGGATTGAATATTGGATTTGAGAACACCTGATATATGTCTTGCATGTGGATACCCGTGGTGACAATGGGGTGTTCTATTGATTCACTTGATATATGTTTTGGTACTCAACTTGCGGATTCCCGCGGCAACATTGGGGTAATCTATGGGTAGGGGTTGATACACGTTCTTGTCCTATTTTCTCCGATAGAAATCTTGGGGCACTCTTTGAGGTTATTTGTGTTGGATTGAGTATTATGAATCTGCAATAGTTTGATGCGTATCGTATAATTATCTCATGGATACTTGTGGTGACATTGGAGTATCTAGGTGATATTAGAGTTGGTTGATGCGTATCATATGGTGTTATTCTAGTACGAACTCTTAGCTAGATCGATCGGAAAGGATAATTTGGTGTTATTTTAGTATGAACTATTGGATAGATCGATCGGAAAGGATAACTTTACGGTGGTTTCGTACCCTATAAACAATTTCTTCTTATGTTCTCTGCTAGATAAGAACTTTGGAGTGATTCTTCGTTGCACATTGAGGGATGGTTATGTGATCCAATTATATTAGCATTGTTGAGAGATTGCACTAGCGAAAGTACGGTCCCTAGGCCTTGTTTTCAAGCATTGCAATACCATTTGTGTTCACTTTTGTTACTTGCTACCTTGCCGTTTTTATATTTTCAGATTACAAAAACCTATATCTACCATCCATATTGCACTTGTATCACCATCACTTCGCCGAACTAGTGCACCTATACAATTTGCCATTGTATTGGGTGTGTTGGGGACAGAAGAGATTTCTTCTATTTGATTGCAGGGTTGTTCGAGAGAGACCATCTTCATCCTACACCTCCCACGGATTGATAAACCTTAGGTCATCCACTTGAGGGAAAATTGCTACTGTCCTACAAAACTCTGCGCTTGGAGGCCCAACAAAGTCTACAAGAATAAAGTTGCATAGTAGACATCAGGCTCTTTTATGGCGCCGTTGCCGGGGAGGTGAGTGCTTGAAGATATATCTTTAGATCTTGCAATTAAATATTTTTGTTTCTTGTTTTTCACTAGTTTGGTTTCATAAAAGAAAACTACAAAAAAATGGAATTGAGGTGGCCTCATATTATTCGTCTTTATCATGTGTTTCATGAAAATGATGGTTTGGAAAATTGTGCTCAATTGGTAGAGGAAGAAATTATGAAAATACGCAATGAGAAATCCTTGAATGATGAGCATGATAGCAATATTGTTAGCATGAATTTTCTGAATATCCATGATGCTAATGATATGCAAAGCCACAAGCTTGGGGATGCTATGTTTGATGAAGATGCTATTTTTTGTCCCCCAAGTTTTGATGAGCAAATTTATTATGATGATGGCATGCCTTCTATTTATGATGATTATGATGATGACACGTATGATATAAAGAGTGATAGTAACCATGAAACTTGTCATCATGATTTTAATATTGAATGTGGTTATGTCAATCAAGTGTCTCATGATAGTTATTTTGTTGAGTTTGCTCCCACTACTTTGAATGAGAAGAATTTTGCTTGTGTGGGTAGTAATAAAAATTCTATGCTTGTGCATCATGAAAAGAATGATTTATGAGATAGTTATATTGTGGAATTCCTTCATGATGCTACTGAAAATTATTATGAGAGAAGAACATATGCTTGTAGGAATTGCAATAATATCAAGTTTCCTCTCTATGTGTTCAAAGTTTTGAAGTTATGCTTGTTTTGCCTTCCTATGCTAGTTGATTCTTGTTCCCATAAATTGTTTGCTCACAAATTACCTATGCATCGGAAGTGGGTTAGACTTAAATGTGTTTGTCATGAGATTCATGATGCTCTCTTACATGTTTCAAATACTATTCCTATGTGAGCATCATTGAAATCATCATGCCTAGCTAGAAGGCATTAGAGAAAAGCGCTTGTTGGGAGACAACCCAACACTTATAGTTTATGTTTTGATTGGTTCACATGATTAAGCTACTGTAGTAGTAATGTTTTGTGCCTTTTATTTCAATCAAGTGCCAAGTAAATCCTTTTGGATGACTCACAAGATGAGTAGAATTGATGCTGAACCAAAACAGAAACTTTTGACTCCAGTCCAGGAATTTTCATTTTTTTACTGGAGCTCGATAATGATCTAAATGTTTTAAACAGTCTTTATATACAAATTCTTTAGGTTGTCCTAATGTTTCAGAATTTTTAGAGACAGGGAAGTATACCTATACTACAGATCTTCAGAGACTGTTTTGTTTTTGACAGATTCTGTTTTGCATGCATAGTTTGCTTGTTTCAAGGGTTTCCATAGCTTATATTTGGTGATATAAATTGTGGGAATGATGGAATACAGTAGGTATCATGTGGTAACAATTATGAATCTTGTCTTTACAGTACCTATATGAGGAGAATAAGGAGTGACCAGAACCTAAGCTTGGGGATGCCCAAGGCACCCCCAAGGTAATATCCAAGCAATACTCAAGCGTCTAAGCTTGGGGATGCCCCGGAAGGCATTCCCTCTTTCGTCTTCAACATTATCGGTATATCTTACTTAGAGCTATATTTTTATTCGTCACATAATATGAGTTTTGCTTGGAGCGTCATTTTATTTTGTTTTTATCTATTAGGTGTTATTTATAATCTTGTTTTTCAATAAAAAGCTCCAAGAATTGCCTTAGGATGCTTGCATTGCATGTTTTGATGTGTGCTGTGTAAAAACAGAAACTTTTTCTGTAGTGTTTTAATTTTCATATTTTACTGGAACGTGTAAAGTTTCTGAAATTTTTACACAGTATTGCCATATAAATTATTTAGCATGTAATAAAATTTCATAATTTTTTGAGTTACATAAGTACGCTGGTTTAATAGATGGCTACAGGCTGTTCTGCTTGGACAGATTGTTGTCATAGTTTTGTTATCCACTTATCCTATAGTTTCGATACCCTATATTGGTAGATATAAATTGTGGAAACAATAGTAAACAGTAGATTATGTTAGAAAATTATTGTGCAACTTGTCTTGGCAGTACATAAAGATTTGATTTATTATTATGTGTACTAACCTATCTCACGAGTTCTTTTCTAGTTTTGTGTGGATGAAGTTTTTGAGAATGGGTGAAACCATGATATGAGAGGATTGAACGAGATACAAAAGCTCAAGCTTGGGGATGCCCAAGGCACCCCAAGTAAATATTTCAAGAAGTCTCAAGCATCTAAGCTTGGGGATGCTACGCATCCCACCTCTCTTCATCAAACAAATATCGGTTAGCCTATGTTGAGCCTAAATTTTTATTTGTCCACATGATATGTGCTATTCTTGGAATGAATTTTTATTTAGTTTGCTGTTTGAATAAAATGCTTAGATCTGAAAATCTTTATTGAGAGAGAGTCCTCACATAGCAACTTAATTGTTTGACTACTCATTGATCCTCACTTATATCTTTTGAAGAGTAGTTTGATGTTTACTCTTGAGATTCACTTATAACCTATGAGTAAATTGTGAATGAGTCAAATATCAAAATTCTGAAATTATCGATGTGCTACATTCTTAGTAGCAAGTTCACATTTGGTTTAGAAAGTAAAATCTATTGAAGTTTAACAATCACATTATTGGTCATACAAGCAATTCGTGAAATATTAGTATAAGGAAGAGAACTTTCACATACAAATATATTATCTTGGAAATCTTCTATGATTGTGAATACCCATTAAATATTTTCAAACTTGAGAAAATTAGTTGAAGTTGGACAAGGAAGACAACGTAATGAGTTATGGTTGTGTATATTTGCATAGAAGTTATATTGTTATGGATCCTCCAACATGTGGTGCTTGTTTAGAACCTTTTGCTAGCCAACACTTCGTACTAAGTAGAGATACTACTTGTGCATCCAAATCCTTGAGCCAAGTTTCTTCCATAAGAGTCCACCATACCTACCTATATATATATGGTATTTCACTGCCATTCCAAGTAAATTTGCATGTGCCACCTCTGAACATTCAAATAAACATCTGTTTTGTGTGCCTGGACCGCTCATGGAGCGACGGGGGCGGTCTGTATCTTCCATGTTAAGCGGGTTATTCTCATGATGAGTGTTTATTCACTCATCCTTGTACGAGAGGGGCGGTAATAGGGATTCCCAGTCCCAAAAAAATGCAAATAATTAAACAAAACTCCCCCAGGAATGTTGTTGGTATGGACGGTATCCGTGGATTCGGCTAGCCGTGGAGTGTGTTTGTTGGTGGAGGGGGAGTAAAGCTTTACTTTTACCGCTTGGGAACCGTCGCTATTGTGTTTAGCATGGAATATATTGATAACTCTTGGTCGTAACGTTGACACGAAGGGTGCACCTCCCAAAATTATATTTACCTCTGATTTAAGCTTTGAGCTCTGGCACATATGCAAATCCATGCTTCCCTCTACGAAGGGACAATCTATTTACTTTCATGTTATTTACTTTTCATGTTGAGTCAACTTCTTATTCCAACCTCAGCCTATTAGTTGGCAAGCATCATGTGGTGGGGAAAGATCTAGGCACATATGGCCAGTTAAATATATTTGATCATGATTTATTATTGTTGACAATTATCTCTATGATAAATGAGTTGGGAGGCGAAACATTAAGCCCCTATCTTTCTCTGTGTTCGATGGATGCCCTTTATTCTAAAAATATGCTTTGAGTACTAGCAATCATAGAAGACTATATGATGCTTGAGTATGTGGAGCTCTTACTTAGACATTGTTGAGAATAAGTTGAATTGCAATTGTTTGGTGACTAAGAACATAGGTTGTTAAGTTTCAAGAGAATTCATTGTTTGAACCATATCATGTGAATTGGTTGCTACTCTATCTTGATGATTTTTATGAGAAAAAGTTGCTGGTTATGATGCTAGAAAATTGACTGAAATTATCAATGATCAAACATATGCACTATGCTAGCATTCACACTTCATACGTTATTTCTTTTATCATTTACCTACTCGAGGACGAGTAGGAATTAAGCTTGGGGATGCTGATACGTCTCCAACGTATCAATAATTTATGAAGTATTCATGCCATATTCATCTATGTTTACAATACTTTTATATGGTTTTGATGCACTTTATATGAGAACTAACCCGGACTGATGCTGTTTTCAGCAGAATTACCGTGGTGTTGTTTTTGTGCAGAAAATGAAAGTTCTCGGAATCGCCCGAAACTTTTTGGTGATATTTTCTGGACCAAATAAGAAATATTGGAGCGAAGAACCACCAGAGAAGAGCCACGAGGTGGGCACAACCCACCAGGGCGCGCCAGAGGGCCCAGGCGCGCCCTGGTGTATCGTGCCCTCCTCGTGGCCCATCTTGGCGTGAAACCAACGCCCAAAAATCCTGTAAATATAGAAACCATCAGAAATAACCCTAGACTCTCCGCTCCGCCGCCGCAACTCTCTGTATCGATGAAAAACGAATCTGGAGACGTTCCAGTACCCTGCCGGAGAGGGGAATCCATCTCCGCTGGCCATCTTCATCATCCCGGCGGAGGCCATGACGAGGAGGGAGTAGTCCACCCTCGGGGCTGAGGGTATCTACCAGTAGCTATGTGTTCAATCTCTCTCTCTCTCGTGTTCTTGAGATGTCACGATCTTGATGTATCACGGGCTTTGTTAATATAGTCGGATCATATGATGTTTCCCTTACTATCTTGTTGTGATGAATTGAATCTTTCCCTTTGAGATATCGTTACGTTGGATTGAATATTGGATTTGAGAACACTTGATATATGTCTTGCATGTGGATACCCGTGGTGACAATGGGGTGTTCTATTGATTCACTTGATATATGTTTTGGTACTCGACTTGCGGATTCCCGCGGTGACATTGGGGTAATCTATGCATAGGGGTTGATACACGTTCTTGTCCTACTTTCTCCGATAGAAATCTTGGGGCACTCTTTGAGGTTCTTTGTGTTGGATTGAGTATTATGAATCTGAAATAGTTTGATGCGTATCGTATAATTAACTCATGGATACATGTGGTGACATTGGAGTATCTAGGTGACATTAGAGTTGGTTGATGCGTATCATATGGTTTTATTCTAGTACGAACTCTTAGATAGATCGATCGTAAAGGATAAATTGGTGTTATTTTAGTACGAACTCTTGGATAGATCGCTCGGAAAGGATAACTTTAAGGTGGTTTCGTATCCTACAAACAATTTCTTTTTATGTTCTCCGCTAGATAAGAACTTTGGAGTGATTCTTCGTTGCACATTGAGGGATGGTTATGTGATGCAATTATATTAGCATTGTTGAGAGATTGCACTAGCGAAAGTACGGACCCTAGGCCTTGTTTTCAAGCATTGCAATACCATTTGTGTTCACTTTTGTTACTTGCTACCTTGCTGTTTTTATATTTTCAGATTACAAAAACTTATATCTACCATCCATATTGCACTTGTATCACCATCTCTTCGCCGAACTAGTGCACGTATACAATTTTCCATTGTATTGGGTGTGTTGGGGACACAAGAGATTTCTTGTATTTGATTGCAGGGTTGTTTGAGAGAAACCATCTTCATCCTACACCTCCCACGGATTGAAAAACCTTAGGTCATCCACTTGAGGGAAAATTGCTACTGTCCTACAAAACTCTGCGCTTGGAGGCCCAACAAAGTCTATAAGAATAAAGTTGCGTAGTAGACATCATGCCACCGGATACAGATCCCGGAGCTATACGGCCGCTTTGTGCTCGTGCTCGCATCTACGGCTGACGACGAGCCTCATGGCGTCCATGGCACCCACTTCACGCACGGCCGCCCGACGCCGAGTGACTCCGCCGTGTCTTGCTCCTAGTCGGAGCTTGGAGCAGGCGTCGTCTGCCTCGCCGGCCATGACATGGAAGAAGTGTGTGTTATGTTCGTGGTTCTACAGGAGGTTGGATTGATGCTAGTTAGATATATGTGTGGTTGTGGTAGAGTACGTGGTGAGGAGATAAGGCTAGATATTTTTCTTGGCTGTGAAGTATGGACGGATAGATTCATGCCATGTCATCGATCCAAGGCTTCAATCTCTTCACCAATAGGAATTCAGTACACATATGTGTGCTTTCTTGCCATTTGATTTTTGCCCTTACACCATCAAAATAATTGTGAATCCTTCTCAAATTTTTATTACAGTATACTGAGGTCTTATATTGACACCATGCCAAGTTTCGTATTTATTCGATATTATTTACATTTTCTAGAATTAAAATACCAATAAACTTCATGTTCACGGTTGATTCTTGCCACATAGATATTTGAATTTTATATTTATTTCTTCTATGAGGCACACACATATACTCACTGCCCTAAATATGATTTTTCAAATCATTTTTGTATACTTTTTTCTGTACTTGTAGTTCAAATTTGAATGTATCCGTTAAATGACTAGAAATGTAGTTAATGACCCAAATATAGTAAATGAGCTCCAAAAAGTGCCAAATTTTAATGTGGAGGATTCTATGGTGTATCTTAACTGTAGAAAAAATTTCAAGGTCAAATGATAAAGGAAAACATAAGTTCACCACCAATTTGGTGCATTCACTCTCGATACCATGCTCGTTCCTCGCAGGTTGTCAGATTTCTAAAGGATGTACATAAAAAAAGTGAAACCTTCTCAAATTTTTACCACATCATTGTGAGGTCATATCATGACACTATGCCAAGTTTCATATTTTTCAGACTTCATTTACAGTTTTTATAATTTTAATACCAATAAACTCCATGTTCGCGATTGATTCTTGCCACATATGTCTAATAAATTTATAGTCAATTCTTGTATGAGGCATACAAATATACTCATTACCCTAAATATGAGTTTTCAAATCATTTTTGCATACTGTTTCATGCATTCAAAGTTCAAATTTGAATTATATCCATTAAATGACTAAAATATAGCAAATGAGCTCTGAAAAGTGCCAAATTTAACATGGAGGATTCTATGGTGCATGCTAAGTGTAGAAAAAAAATTACAAGTCAAACGACGAAAGAAAATGTCAGTTCGCCTTCAAACATATCGCGCAAACCATTATTCTTTGGAAAAATAATAATTTCAGGAATCACACATGGATCCATTTATGAAAGTGTGTGCGATGACAGGCTACATCGCACACACAATGTATGCAAAAAACGTGTGCAAGGCATCACACACACACTGTTTTCAAAAACAATGTGCATGACATCACACGCGCTTGCATTATAATAACTGTGTGCAATGGTATAGTACATCACACACACAACATTTGTAAAAACCGTGTGCAAAGCATCACACACGTTTACGTTTTTTCAAACCGTGTGCAATAATAGACAACATCACACACACATTTTTTGGAAAAACTGTTTGCGCGACATTGCACACAATTATATTTTTGAAATGTGTGTGATGTTACGACATCACAAACGCTTTTTTTTCCAAATGTTACATCACACATGCTATGGTGTACATCGCAAATAGTTTTTTCGAAGGGTCTCTGATTGATGTGTCGTCTTTGGACCATCCTGCAGTAGTGAGGGAGTTGGAGCAGAAGACTTTGAAGACCCCGAGGAATTTGTTGAGCCAGGCAAGCAGCCCCTTGACCATGTCTAAGAAACCTTTTTATTGCATGGCATATAGCACTTTGTTCCGTTGCATTGAATCATGATGAATCGGTGACCACCGTGGTGGGTTACCTCTGTTACTTTCCTCGTTGATACTTGCACTGAGCATGACCCTACCTCCTTATGAGGATTGTGCGGGTGGGAAGTAGTTAGGATGCTAAGTAGTTGCTACGCATGGGGATGGGATTATGCATGGTGTCAGAAAGGAAATGATTTCAAGGACTTTTCGAAATCCCCGTCGGGTGCCACTAATGCCCGAGGGAGATGATGTTGAGCTAGGTAACCACTTGATAAAGAAGTGGTGTACCGAGGCAAGTGAGTGTGTTTTCGAAAACGGATTAGATTTAAGATTTGTCGACCGTTCCCAACCTTACATGTACAACCACGATACCCCTTATCGGACGGGGCTTTGTTGATTACTTTGGTGAGTGCTAGCAAAGACCCGCATTACTAGTGGCGGGAGTGACGTGGTCGCTCTCGATACAGGGTCGTGCCGGAAAGGACCATCATGGGCTGTTTTTACAGACACCGGGCACACCATTGCGTGCCCTCGTGGATGATACTTGTGATGTACATCATGAGGGATGGCATCAACGAGTGGACTCTTTGTTAGTATCATCAGGGGAAAGGCAATGTTCGGGTACTTAACTCGGGTATGTAATATACCGCGAGTCGTGGATGACACGGAAGTTCCCCAAGTCTTGAGGGTAAAGTGTGCAACCTCTACAGAGTGTAAAACTATTCGAATAGCCGTGTCCACAGTCAAGGACAGTTGGGTGGTGCTGCTTAAAGTACGTCCGATGTTTTCACAAACTTGGCGTGAGTGTGTGGAGTAGGAATACTTGAGTTAAGTCGGATGACTTGACATGATGATTGAACATGTGATGTTCAGACCTTGTTTATATTGATATATGTAACCTATTCATACGGATACTTGTCACTTCATGAGGCATGCTCTTACAAGTTGATTGATCATGTCATTGCACTCAAAAATTAGCTTTCCGCAACTTACCTACCTAGTGCTATATCATGCATTGTCATACCTTGTTCCAAAACATGGGTTGCTTGCGAGTACATTCAAAGTACTCATTGTCTTGCCACTGGTTATTTAATTGGCCAGGCATGGAAGAGCAGGAATATGGTGAAGAATTCGTTGGTGATGAACATGCGAATTAGGACGCTTCCCAGTCAGAATGCCTGTAGGGTTAAGGCAGATGGCATGGGTCTACGCTATCTATCAAGATTTCCGCTGCGAGTTTATGTTTGTTATTTGGCCTTCATGGCCCTATCTATGTAAGACTTGACCTTGATGGTCTTTTGTGACGCCCCCAATTTTGACCGTACGCTAATCATACATGCAATGCGTACGACCAAGATTAGGGACTCACTGATCGATATCACAACACAACACTAGACACAAATTAAAGTCATACAGCTTCATATTACAAGCCAGGGGCCTCGAGGGCTCGAATACAAAGCTCGACAAGCACGAATCAGCGAAAGCAAAAATAATATCTGAGTACAGACATAAGTTAAACAAGTTTTGCCTTAAGAAGGCTAGCACAAACATAACAACGGATCGAAAGAGGCGAGGCCTCCTGCCTGGGAACCTCCTATCCTACTGTTGGTCGGGGGAAGCCTCCACATAGTAGTAGGCTCCGGCGGTGGTGTAGTAGTCGTTTCCGGCGTACTCCATCTCCTGGGTTCCGTCGTCTGAACGCAGGAATCGTATCGAGGGGGAAAGAGAAAGCAAAGCAGCGGTGAGTACTCATCCAAAGTACTCGCGAGACTGACATCAGAACTATGCTAAGTATGCATCATTAGCAAAGAATGGGGGGTTATAACTGGACTGACTGCAAAAAGCAAGAATAGGGGGAAGGCCTAGTCCTATCGAGGACTAGCATCTTTAGCATCTTGCAGCATTAGAAGAGAGTAGATTGGTCACTCATATATATATAGCAATATTATTGTAGCAAATAAGTAACCACGCCCAGAGATTCTTCCCCGACTCCCTGCGAGGAAGCAATCTTGGAGCCAACATTCATTTCAAATTAAAGTCACAGTTTTAGTTGTATTAGATCAAGGTACAACTCCAAGTCATCCTGTTACCGTGGACACGGCTATTCGAATAGTTTATTCATCCCTGCAGGGGTGCACCGTATTTCCAACACGCTTGATCACCTCCGGGCGGACACACTTTCTTGGGTCATGCCCGGCCTCGGGATTTCAACACGTCGTCGCCCTACCTAGGATCAACAGAGAGGCCAGCTCGCCGGTCTAAATCCTAAGCTCACAGGGATCAACAGAGAGGCCAGCCCGCCGCCCTTTGCACTCCTGCATGATGCGTGGGCAGCCGAGGTCAGTACTAGCACACTCTAATCGAAGAACTGTGCCGTGACGGACCACTCGGGCGCGCGCCGCTCCATTGTTAACGTCCGAAGAGCTTCGGCTAATACAACGACGCTAAGTACCCATAACTTGTCCCACGTGAAGGTTTAGTGCGTAAAAGGTCAAATGACCAACTCAGATCAAATACCCAACCCATTAGCATTTTATTAATGCGGGACGAGCGTGACCCATGATGTGCGGTCCCGTCGCCCCGTCTCAAGGATGTGTGGCACGAGCCTCACCTGCCCGGCCATGCCTCGTCATCATCAAACCATGGGTATCCCTCAGGGCCGACCCATCACCAACATGTTTCTGTAACCAGGTCATAGTAACCGTGTGTATAAAACATCAAGACGGAACCTAAGGAATCACCCTCAAAGGGTCCCGCTCGATGTAACCGTCAAGGTGGACTTAGAGGAATCACCCTCGAGGGTCCCACACTTGAGGGGGTTGCATGACAGAGTCGATATCGGGAGAGAGAGGTATCACCCTCTGATTACCACGACCGACTAGCTACACTATAGAGCTAGCATCATGAGTACTTCACGAGGTGTCACCCTCGGTACTCGATGGTAGTTCCGCAGAGCCGTACAACTAAGGGGTGTGTGGTGATGTGACGGGCCTGGCTCGTCGATCATGAAGATCGAGTAACTGATAATTAAAATGGGGCAACTGAGACTAGGGGTCACAGGGGATTCATTGATCAACCTATACTAAGAAGTTGATATGACTGCAGGCTCAGTAGCAGTTATCAAAAACAGGCTATGCATCAGAAATAGGAGCTAACTAATACAGTAGCAAAATCTAATGCAAGAATGAGAGGGAAAGAATTGGGAGATATCGGAATGCTCAAGGGGGGTTGCTTGCCTTGCTGCTCTGCTGCAAAGACCTGATCGTCAACGGCATAGTCGTACCCGGCAGCACCGTCAGTCTCGGGGTCTACCGATAAGAAGAGGGGGGAGAAACAATAAATATAAAGCACAGATGCAATCACGAAGCAAGACATGGCAATATGCAGAGCTAGGCATGCACTAATGCAGTACTACACGTCGCAGACGGGTCGGAAGAATATCTGACGATATTTTCCGGGTCTCGGGCTACTACCGGACAGACCAAAACGGTGGAAAAGTTCCACGTTCGTTATGATAGGAGCGCGTGAGAGACGAACGGACTGTGTATTCGGATTCGTGGGATTTTTCTGAAAAACATTCATGTATAAAATATTTTCATCCGATTTACGGATTATTTAATATTAATTTTTAAAGTTTTATTAATATCCAGAAATTAAAATAGATTATTTTAATTCAGTAAGTCAATTTATGACATCAGCATGATGTCATGCTGACATCAGCAGTCAACAGGGGCTTTGACTGGTCAAACTGACCAGTGGGGCCCCCCTGTCATAGACTCAGGTTAATTAATATTTTAAATTAACTAAAACATATTAATTAGAGGCATGGGACCCACATGTCATTGAGATATTAATTTTACTAATTAGCAGATTTATTTAAATAGTGTTAATTAGTTGTTAATGGGGCTGGGCCCCACATGTCATTCACGTTAAGCTCACAGAGACATTAACTGAACTAATTAATCATTAATACCCACTTGATTAATTAATTAATTTACCAATTAACATTTTTATATATTTTTATTAATTCCCTTTTTTTAAACGTTTAGGGGGCGGTGGGCCCCCTCTGTCATTGGGTCAGGGGAGGGGTTAGTGGGGGGGGGGGGGGGTTAGCCCACTAACCAGATCGGGCGGTTGGGGGGGCAAGCCCCTTCGGCCAGAGGCCAACCGGCGGCGTGCGGGGCTGGGGAGGCCAGCGGTGGCGGCGAGCGGGCGCGCGGTGGGCGTGCGCGTGTGTGTGCACGGACGCGGGCGCTCGAGCGCGGGGCTGCGCGAGCGGGGCCGCGGACGCGGCGTAGGCGGCGCGTGGGCACGGTGCAGCAGGGGGCGGGGCGACGCGCGGCGGCCGAGCGGGGCGCGGTCATAATGTGGTGGCCGCAGCGATGGCGCCGTAGAGGGGAACGCGGGGCGACGCCGGCGTGTGGTGGCGTGGCCGGCCAGACGAGAAGGAAGGGAGGGGGAGAGGCCTCATGATGTCTACTACGCAACCTTCTTCTTGTAGACTCGTGTTGGGCCTCACAGCGCAGAGTTTTGTAGGACAGTAGCAAATTTCCCTCAAGTGGATGACCTAAGGTTTATCAATCCGTGGGAGGCGTAGGATGAAGATGGTCTCTCTCAAACAACCCTGCAACCAAATAACAAAGAGTCTCTTGTGTCCCCAACACACCCAATACAATGGTAAATTGTATAGGTGCACTAGTTCGGCGAAGAGATGGTGATACAAGTGTAATATGGATGGTAGATATAGGCTTTTGTAATCTGAAAATATAAAAACAGCAAGGTAACTAATGATAAAAGTGAGCACAAACGGTATTGCAATGCTTAGAAACAAGGCCTAGGGTTCATACTTTCACTAGTGCAAGTTCTCTCAACAATACTGACATAGTTGAATCATATGTAAATCCCTCACGTGCGACAAAGAGTTCACTCCAAAGTCACAAATAGCGGAGAACAAAAGAAGAAATTATTGTAGGGTACAAAACCACCTCAAAGTTATCTTTTCCGATCAATCTTATGAGCTATCCCTAAAAGTGTCACGAACAGCCCTAGAGTTTGTACTAAAATAACACCTTAAGATACGCATCAACCAAAACCCTAATGTCACCTAGATACTCCAATGTCACCACAAGTAACCATGGGCTTGATTATACGATATGCATCACACAATTTCAGATTCATCATGTTCAATCCAACACAAAGAACTTCAAAGAGTGCCCCAAAGTTTCTACCGGAGAGTCAAGACGAAAACATGTGCCAACCCCTATGCATAGATTCCCAAGGTCACGGAACCCGCAAGTTGATCACCAAAACATACATCAAGTGATTCAATAGAACATCCCATTGTCACCACGGATATTCCATCGCAAGACATACATCAAGTGTTCTCAAATCCTTAAAGACTCAATCCGATAAGTAAACTTCAAAGGGAAAACTCAATTCATCACAAGAAGATAGAGAGGGGAAAACTCCATATGATTCATCTATATTAATAAATCTCGCAGTACATCAAGATCGTGCCATCTCAAGAACACGAGAGAGAGAGAGATCAAACACATAGCTACTGGTACATACCCTCCGCCCCGAGGGTGAACTACTCCCTCCTCGTCATGGAGACCGCCGGGATGATGAAGATGGCCTCCGGTGATGGTTTCCCCCTCCGGCAGGGTGCCGGAACGGGCTCCTGATTGGTTTTTTGTGGCTACAGAGGCTTGCGGCGGCGGAACTCCCGATCTAGGTTTCTTTTTGGGGGTTTTGGTATTTATAGGAATTTTTGGCGTCGGTCTCACGTCAAGGGGACTCCCGAGGGGCCCACAAGCCAGGGGGCGCGCCCCCTAGGCTTGTGACTGCCTCGGGACTCCTCTCTGGTATCTTTTTGCTCCAGTATTTTTATATTTTCCAAAAATATTCTCCGTAAATTTTCAGCCCATTCCGAGAACTTTTATTTCTGCACAAAAAAACGACACCATGGTAGTTCTGCTGAAAACAGCGTCAGTCCGGGTTAGTTCTAATAAAATCATACCAAAATCATATAAAATTATTGTAAACATGGCATGAATACTTCATAAATTATAGATACGTTGGAGACGTATCACCTCACATCGGCCGGTAGAGGAGGGGCAGCACGCGTGAGGGAGGGTGGCGGCCGACGAGGTTATGAAGGGGCCCGGCGCGGGGAGGAGACGAAGAGGCCCGGGGTGAGGCGGAGGCGAGGCGACACGGTGTAGGGCGCCGGGGGCGCGCCGGTGGTGGCGCCGGGAGGGTGCGCCGGCGAGGGGGGGGTCGGGGCAGTTCCCCCCGATCCAGATCCAGTCGAGGGGGGCTGGGGCAGAGAGAGGCGAGTGGGGCGAGTGGGGCACGGGGGGTGGCTGTCGGTGGGAGACGGGGGGTTATCTCCAACGTATCTATAATTTATGAAGTATTCATGCCATGTTTACAATAATTTTATATGATTTTGGTATGATTTTATTAGAACTAACCCGGACTGACGCTGTTTTCAGCAGAACTACCATGGTGTCGTTTTTTGTGCAGAAATAAAAGTTCTCGGAATGGGCTGAAAATTTACGGAGAATATTTTTGGAAAATATAAAAAATACTGGAGCAAAAAGATACCGGAGAGGAGTCCCGAGGCAGCCACAAGCCTAGGGGGCGCCCCCCCCTACGGCGCGCCCCCCTGGCTTGTGGGCCCCTTGGGAACCCCCTTAACGTGAGACCGACGCCAAAAATTCCTATAAATACCGAAACCCCCAGAAAGAAACCTAGATCGGGAGTTCCGCCACCGCAAGCCTCTGTAGCCACGAAAAGCCAATCGGGAAACCATTCCGGCACCCTGCCGGAGGGGGAAACCATCACCGGAGGCCATCTTCATCATCCCGGCGGTCTCCATGACGAGGATGGAGTAGTTCACCCTCAGGGGTGAGGGTATGTACCAGTAGCTATGTGTTTGATCTCTCTCTCTCGTGTTTTTGAGATGACACGATCTTGATGTACCGCGAGCTTTATTAATATAAATGAATCATATGGAGTTTTCCCCTCTCTATGTTCTTGTGATGAATTGAGTTTTCCCTTTGAAGTTTTCTTATCGGATTGAGTCTTTAAAGGATTTGAGAACACTCGATGTATGTCTTGCGATGGGATATCCGTGGTGACAATGGCATGTTCTATTGATGTATGTTTTGGTGATCAACTTGCGGGTTCCGTGACCTTGGGAATCTATGCATAGGGGTTGGCACACGTTTTCGTCTTGACTCTCCGGTAGAAACTTTAGGGCACTCTTTGAAGTTCTTTGTGTTGGATTGAACATGATGAATCTGAAATTGTGTGATGCATATCGTATAATCAAACCCATGGGTACTCGTGGTGACATTGGAGTATCTAGGTGACATTAGGGTTTTGGTTGATGTGTATCTTAAGGTGTTAGTTTAGGACGAACTCTAGGGTTGTTAGTGACACTTATAGGGATAGCTCATACGATTGATCGGAAAAGATAACTTTGAGGTGGTTTCGTACCCTACAATAATTTCTTCGTTTGTTCTCCGCTATTTGTGACTTTGGAGTGAACTCTTTGTCGCACGTGAGGGATTTACATATGATTCAACTATGTTAGTATTGCTGAGAGAACTTGCACTACTGAAAGTATGAACCCTAGGCCTTGTTTCCATGCATTGCAATACCGTTTTTGCTCACTTTTGTTACTTGCTACCTTGCTGTTTTTATATTTTCAGATTACAAAAACCTATATCTACCATCCATATTACACTTGTATCACCATCTCTTCACCGAACTAGTGCACCTATACAATTTACCATTGTATTGGGTGTGTTGGGGACACAAGAGACTTTTTGTTATTTGGTTGCAGGGTTGTTCGAGAGAGACCATCTTCATCCTACGCCTCCCACGGATTGATAAACCTTAGGTCATCCACATGAGGGAAATTTGCTACTGTCCTACAAAACTCTGCGCTTGGAGGCCCAACACGAGTCTACAAGAATAAAGTTGTGTAGTAGACATCAAGCTCTTTTCTGGCGCCGTTGCCAGGGAGGTGAGTGCTTGAAGGTATATCTTTAGATCTTGCAATTAAATCTTTTAGTTTCTTGTTTTTCACTAGTTTGGTCTATAAAAGAAAACTACAAAAAAAATATGGAATTGAGGTTGCCTCATATGCTTCATCTTTTTAATGTCTTTCGTGAAAATGATGGAAAGGAAAATTGTGCTCAAGTGTTAGAAGAAGAAGTTATTAAAATGTTTGGCACTAAATCTTTGAGTGATCAGCATGATTGCAATATTGTTAGTATGAATTCTTTGAATATCCATAGTACTAATGATGATTGCACTAGTCATGATAAAAAGATTTCTTATAAGCATGTCAATTTTTGTGGAGTGCATAGAGTTTGTAAAGACATGCCTAAAAGGGAAGATAGATTTTGTAAGAGGCATAAGTATTTAGAAACTAAATGGTTGCAAGAGAGGCTATATGTTTGTGCTGAAAGACTTAATATTTCTCGCCGTCCTTGTGAACTTTGCAATGAAAGTGGTTATTTTAATTTCCAATGTGAATTATTTCATGATCAAGTTGTGTCCAAAAATTGTGATAACCTCATTACCCTTGAGCATCATAATGAACTTAGTCTATTTTTGGGGTATGAAGAAACGAAACATAAAACTAAGGATGTTCCAGCTTGGGTTCTCATGAAAATGATTGATTTTGATCTAAATGAAATCTATATGTATTGCGTGGTAAGTTGCATTGAGAATCCTTATATTGCCAATTACTTAAAGACAAGAAAACAAATATAAGATGATGAGAATACTAATGAAGGGGAAGAGGTTTCCCAATATCCTCCTATTTTTTCTTATGATGAATCAGGTAACGAGGAGGAGCTTTTAATTCAACCAACCTCTTCAAAAATAAGCTTGGAGGAATTAAATAAACCCACACATAATGTGGTGAAGAAGAAGAAAAGAAGGAAAAGTAGAGGTAAAGAGGTATCTCTCCCAAATAATGTTGCTACCATTATTGATAGGCCTCATGAGAATGAATCAAAAATAGTTGTGGAAGATGATACACTTGAGGATGATTTTGTTATGCCTATTGCTTGTTGTGATAATTATGATTGGCAAGATAATGATACTTCTTATAATCTTGAAAATATTTATGGCACCAACTTGGAAGATGATGATAATAATTGCTATACTATTGGTGCTATTCATACTATTAATGATGAGAGTGATTATGTTTATGATACACAAAGCCACAAGCTTGGGGATGCTATGTTTGATGAAAATGACATGTTTGAGAATTTATTTGCTGCAATTAATGTTTTTCCCAAGCTTGGGGATGCTATGCTTAATGAAGATGATCTTTTTATTCCCCTTACTTTGAATGATCAAATTCTTTATAATGACTGCATGCCTCCTACTTATGATGATTATTGTGATGATACTTATGCGATGAAAAAGAGTGATGATTACTATTATGATACTTGTCATAATTATGAATATCCTTTTACTGAATATTACTCTTTTAATGTGGAACCAATTTTTAGTATTCAATTCTTTTATGATACTCCCACTATTAGTCATCAGAAGAAATTTTCTTGTGTGGAGAGTAGTAAAATTTCTATGCTTGTAGATCATGAAGATAATGCTTTATGTGATAGTTATGTTGTGAAATTCCATCATGATGCTACTGAAAATTATTATGAGGGAGGAACATATGCTTGTAGGAATTGCAATAATATCAAGTTTCATCTCTATGTGTTCAAAGTTTTGAAGTCATGCTTGTTTTGCCTTCCTATGCTAGTTGATTCTTGCTCCCATAAATTGTTTGCTCACAAAATCCCTATGCATAGGATGTGGGTTAGACTTAAATGTGCTTTCCATGAGATTCATGATGCTCTTTTGCATGTTTCAACTACTATTCTTATATGAACATCATTGAAATCATCATGCCTAGCTAAAAGGCATTAAAGAAAAACGCTTGTTGGGAGACAACCCAACACTTTTACTTTATGTTTTTGTGTGTTCACAGGATTAAGATACTGTAGTAATCATTTTTTGTGCCTTTTATTTCAATAAAGTGTCAAGTAAAGCCTTTGGGACGACTCACAAGATGAGTAGAATTGATGCTGAACCAAAACAGAAACTTTTGACTCCAGTACAGGAATATTCATTTTTTACTGGAGCGTGATAATGATCTGAAATTTTTACACAGTCTTGATATATAAATTCTTCAGGGTATCCTAATGTTTCAGAATTTTGAGAGCCAGGGAATTATGGTTACACTACAGATCTTCACAGACTGTTCTGTTTTTGACAGATTCTGTTTTGCATGCATAGTTTCTTGTTTTAGTTTTTCCATAGCTTATATTTAGCGGTATAAATTATGGGAATGATAGGATACAGTAGGTATCATGTGGGAACAATTATGAATCTTGTCTTGACAGTACCTAAGTGAATTATCTTTATTTATTATACTAACCCTTCTCACGAAGTTCCGTTAAGTTTTGTGTGATTGAATTTTTCAAGTTTTGGGTGAGACACCGATATGAGGAGAATAAGGAGTGACAAGAACCTAAGCTTGGGGATGCCCAAGGCACCCCCAAGTTAATATCCATAGAAGACTCAAGCGCCTAAGCTTGGGGATGCCCCGGAAGGCATCCCCTTTTTCGTCTTCAACACTATCGGTATATTTTACTTGGAGCTATATTTTTATTCGTCACATAATATGAGTTTTGCTTGGAGCGTTATATTATTTTGTTGTTCCCTTTTAGGTGTTATTTATAATCTTATTTTTTCAATAAAAAGTTCCAAGAATTGTCTTAGGATGCTTGCATTGCATGTTTTGATGTGTGCTGTGTAAAAACATAAATTTTTGCTGTAGTGTTTGAATTTTCATATTTTACTGCAACGTGGAACGTTTGTGAAATTTTTACACAGTGTTGTCATATAAATGATTTAGCATTTCCTAAATTTTCATAATTTTTTGAGTTACGGAAGTACACTGTTTTCATAAATTGCTACAGACTGTTCTGTTTGGACAGATTGCTGTCATAGTTTTGTTATCTACTTATCCTCTAGTTTCCATAGCCTATATTGGTAGATATAAATTGTGGAAACGATAGTAAACAGTAGATGATGTTTGAAAATTATTCTGCAACTTGTCTTGGCAGTACATAAAGAGTTGACTTATTATTATGTGCACTAACCTATCTCACGAGTTCTTTTCAAGTTTTGTGTGGATGAAGTTTTTGAGAATAGGTGAAACCGGGATATGAGAGGATTGAACGAGATACAAAAGCTCAAGATTATGGATGCCCAAGGCACCCCAAGTAAATATTTCAAGAAGTCTCAAGCATCTAAGCTTGGGGATGCTACGCGTCCCACCTCTCTTCATCAACAATTATCGGTTAGCCTATGTTGAGCCTAAATTTTTATTCGTTCACATGATGCGTGCTATTCTTGGAGTGCTATTTTTATTTTGCTTGCTGTTTAATAAAATACTTAAGATCTGAAATTCTTAGATGAGAGAGTCTTCACATAGTTATCTAATCGTTGACTACGCCTTGATCTTCACTTATATCGTTTTGGAGTAGTTTGTCATTCACTCTCGTGCTTCACTTATATCCTATGAGTAAATGGTTGAATGAATTGAATATCATAAATCTAAGATTAAATATGCTTCACATACTTATCCCATGGGGAGTAATGAATGCACACATAATAAGTATAGGTGGTAAAATTTATTGAAAGTTAGCAAACACCGTATTGGTCACTTGAACAATTCATGAAATAATATTGAAGGAAGAGAGATTCCACGTATAAATATACTATCTTGGACATCTTCTATGATTGTGAGCTCATTAATTATTTTCAAACTCGAGCAAATTAGTTAAAATTGGACAAGGAAGACAACTTAATGAGTTATGTTTGGGTATATTTGTATAGAAGTTATATTGTTATGGATCCTCCAACATGTGGTGCTTCCTTCCACCTCATACTAGCCAAAACTTCCGCACCAAGTAGAAATACTACTTGTGCATCCAAACACCCTTAAACCAGTTTTGCCATGAGAGTCCACTATACCCACCTATGGATTGAGTAAGATCCTTCAAGTAAGTTGTCATCGGTGCAAAAAGCAATAAAAATTGTTCCTAAATATGTATGATCTTTTATTGTAAGGGAAAATAAGCGTTGTACGAACTTGTGATGGTAAAGAAATAAAAGCGACGGACTGCATAATAAAGGTTGCTATCACAAAGGGCAATACAACGTGACGTTCCTTTGCATTAAGGGTTTGCACATCCAAAAACAAAAAGCGCCTGACAACCTCTGCTTCCCTCTGCGAAGGGCCTATCTTTTACTTTCTAGTACTTACCTTTATGCAAGAATCATGGTGATCTTCACCACTTCCTATATTTCGCCTTTTTCTCTTGGTAAGCGTCATGTGTTGGGGAATGATCTAGACATATATATCCACACAAATATATTTGATCATGAATTATTATTGTTGACAATTATCTATATGATAAATAAGTTGGGAGGCAAAACATTAAGCCCCTATCTTTCTCTGTGTTCGATGGATGCTATTTGTTCTAAAAATATGCTATGAGTGTCAATAATCATGGAAGACTATATGATAGTTGAGTATGTGGAATTTGCTAAATCAAAGCTCTTACATAGACCCTTCCTGAAAATAAGATGAATTGCAATTGTTCGATGACTAGGAATATGGTTTGTTAGTTTTCAAGAAACTTTCTGGTCTATACTTTAACATGTGAATAGCTTGTTACTTGATCATGAGAAGTTTTATGAGATGAGCTACTGTTTATGGTATATATTGATGCTAGAAAAAGTGACTGGAATTATCATTGATCAAACTTGTGCACTTGCTAGCATTCACACTTCATAAATTATTTGTATCATTTACCTACTCGAGGACGAGCAGGAATAAAGCTTGGGGATGCTGATACGTCTCCAACGTATCTATAATTTATGAAGTATTCATGCCATGTTTACAATAATTTTATATGATTTTGGTATGATTTTATTAGAACTAACCCGGAATGACGCTGTTTTCAGCAGAACTACCATGGTGTCGTTTTTTTGTGCAAAAATAAAAGTTCTCGGAATGGGCTGAAAATTTACGTAGAATATTTTTGGAAAATATAAAAAATACTGGAGCAAAAAGATACCAGAGAGGAGTCCCGAGGCAGCCACAAGCCTAGGGGGCGCCCCCCCTAGGGCGCGCCCCCCTGGCTTGTGGGCCCCTCGGGAACCCCCTTGACGTGAGACCGACGCCAAAAATTCCTATAAATACCAAAACCCCCAAGAAAGAAACCTAGATCGGGAGTTCCGCCGCCGCAAGCCTCTGTAGCCATGAAAAGACAATCGGGAGCCCGTTCCGGCACCCTGTCGGAGGGGGAAACCATCACCGGAGGCCATCTTCATCATCCCGGCGGTCTCCATGACGAGGAGGGAGTAGTTCACCCTCGGGGCTGAGGGTATGTACCAGTAGCTATGTATTTGATCTCTCTCTCTCTCTCGTGTTCTTGAGATGACACGATCTTGATGTACCGCGAGCTTTATTAATATAGATGAATCATATGGACTTTTCCCCTCTCTATGTTCTTGTGATGAATTGAGTTTTCCCTTTGAAGTTTTCTTATCGGATTGAGTCTTTAAAGGATTTGAGAACACTTGATGTATGTCTTGCGATGGGATATCCGTGGTGACAATGGGATGTTCTATTGATCCACTTGATGTATGTTTTGGTGATCAACTTGCGGGTTCCGTGACCTTGGGAATCTATGCATAGGGGTTGGCACACGTTTTTATCTTGACTCTCCGGTAGAAACTTTGGGGCACGCTTTGAAGTTCTTTGTGTTGGATTGAACATGATGAATATGAAATTGTGTGATGCATATCGTATAATCAAACCCATGGGTACTCGAGGTGACATTGGAGTATCTAGGTGACGTTAGGGTTTTGGTTGATGTGTATCTTAAGGTGTTATTTTAGTACGAACTCTAGGGCTGTTCGTGACACTTATAGGGATAGCTCATATGATTTATCGGAAAAGATAAGTTTGAGGTGGTTTCATACCCTACAATAATTTCTTCGTTTGTTCTCCGCTATTTGTGACTTTGGAGTGAACTCTTTGTCGCACGTGAGGGATTTACAAATGATTCAACTATGTTAGTATTGTTGAGAGAACTTGCACTAGTGAAAGTATGAACCCTAGGCCTTGTTTTCAAGCATTGCAATACCGTTTTTGCTCACTTTTGTTACTTGCTACCTTGCTGTTTTTATATTTTCAGATTACAAAAACCTATATCTACCATCCATATTACACTTGTATCACCATCTCTTCACCGAACTAGTGCACCTATACAATTTACCATTGTATTGGGTGTATTGGGGACACAAGAGACTTTTTGTTATTTGGTTGCAGGGTTGTTCGAGAGAGACCATCTTCATCCTACGCCTCCCACGGATTGATAAACCTTAGGTCATCCACTTGACGGAAATTTGCTACTGTCCTACAAAACTCTGCGCTTGGAGGCCCAACACGAGTCTACAAGAATAAAGTTGTGTAGTAGACATCAAGAAGCCGCCCCGTGAGGCGCCCCCGTTGCCGTGGGTGGCCCGCGTTGCTCATATCCTGCCGATCCCCCCAGGCGGTTGGTCCTGTGGCCCGGAGGGCTCGGCTACGTGTTGCTTGCTCGCGAGGGCGGCGGCTGTGCCGCGCCCCCGCGCATCCCGGGACGCCCCCTCCCGCTAGCACCAACCTGGCCTGGTGCCCCCTCAGTGGAAGCCCCCAGGCCCGGCTTGGAGAGGACGTCCGGGACATCTCCCTACTCCGGGAGGATGCTGGCACCCGTGGGGGGCGTGTGATCCACCGCGCCATCCGCAGGTACGACATAGCTCGGAACATAGGCCTCTGTGTAAAGGCCTTGGCTTCCTCCTGAACCGTCTCTACGCGCCCCATGGGCAGCCTCCCTGGGCGGCAAGGCGATGCCGCCATGGGCGCGCGGCCCACAGACCCTCCTGCGGCGAGCCTCCACCCGAAGTTGCTTACCTCTGTCGTCCCCGTGGGGTTGGTCGCGTGTGTCTTGACGTGGGTTGCCTCCCAGGTTATCTGCTTGCCCAGAAGCCTGAGCCGCCTGGTCCCTGCGCCGGTTGGCGCGCTCCCGCCGAGACGATCCAGGCTGTTGATGATCCCCGGGGCATGACTGCGTGCGTTGAGGCACGTGCGGAGCGCCCCGTCACCTCCTTCGAAGGCACCACTGGTGGGGCCGGACGGCGCCCCGAAGCTGGTCACCGGGATCCGGAGGAGGAGGAGCACGGCATGCGGCGGGCCCTGCCCGGTCTCGCCCGGGCATGGGGCGGGCACGCCGTCTGCAGACGAGGTGAGAGGCACGGCGAGCGAGCCCCCGGCGCCCAGCGTCGGTTGTCGAGAAGAGGGGTGCGGAACCCAGGCCCTCCTCGCGACGGTGACCAACTCGGCGATGTAGTCGGCCCAGGCGTCGAAGCCCCCGTGCGTCGGGCGATGACAAAGCATCTCACTCGCCATTAGCAGCGCGTCATGCGCGTGGAGGTCTCCCACGTGGGTACAGGGCGATGTCGGTCCCGTGGGCGCCACTCGCCCGCCGCGCGCCTGGCCGGCACGAGCAGCGACGGTGGTGGAGACGACGCTGGTGGCCTGGTAACGACCGCCTAGCACCGAGTTGTCTGGGCGTGTGTCTTGGGCGGCAGCGGCGAGGTTGGTGAAGGAGAATCCGCCGGGGCCGAAGGAAGCTTGTCGCGCGTCGGCCATTGACACGACGGAGCGAAGAAGAAGCGAAACTTGCTGAAGACTCCGACACGCCCCCTACCTGGCGCGCCAAATGTCGGATTTCGGGCTCCGCAAAACCCAAAGTGGTTCGAACTCAGGGGCATGTGTGAAGGTCTCCACAACTTCGCCCTCAAGCTCACAGCTCGATAGCCTGGCTCGACGAATTCGCACGATCGAGGGGAAAGAGATTAGCACACGAGGATTTACCCAGGTTTGGGCCACTGCGAAGTGTAAAACCCTACTCCTGCTTTTGGTGGATTGCCTCGCGTGGAGGTTTGTGGATGAACTAGTACAGTGGTGAGTTGCCTCGCGAGGGCGCTCGGGTGGTGTTGGATCCGTCCCCGCTACAGAGCGGTCTCGCCTCCATTTATAGTGGCGCGGGTCCTCTTCCCTTATCGCAATGGCGGGAAGGGATCCCACAACGGCGAAATTCAAAGGGGGCAAGGAGTACACCCTTATCCTGACGAAAGGTGGTCTTCGCCTACAAAGTAGCCGGTGGTGATGCAGAGATAGGCTCGGCGACGATGTCCGTCCTGTGGAGCTCGTGGTCTTGGTCTCGTTGCACCGGAATGGAAACCTTTGGTGGGTGCTTTGGGAACCTGTGTGCGCCCTTGCCTCCTTTGCACCAAAGAGGAAACCGTCTCCTCTGTGCGCGCTGGCGCCCGCCTGGCCCGGCTTGCGTCACCCTTGACCTCCCGAGGCCGAGCATTGCATAGAGATCTCCGCCGCTCAGGAGGGGGCCTGGGGAGACCTCTTCCCTCTGAGGGTCTTGGCGTCGTCTTCCTCGCGAGTGCGGGGCTCTCGCGAGGGCCTTGTCTTGAGTGAGGCCGCGCTGGGCCATGCTTGGCTGTCGAAGTGGGCCACGCCCTGGGCCGCAGGCTGGCAAGTCTGGGTACCCCCATTCCCAGAACGCCGACACAATATCTTCCATGTTAAACACATTAGCGGCGGTTCCCAAGCGGTAAAAGTAAAGGTTTACTCCCCTCCACCAACAAACACACTCCACGGCTAGCCGAATCCACGGGTACCGTCCATACCAACAACATTCCTGGGGTAGTTTTGTTTAATTATTTGCATTTTTTTATTTCGGGACTGGGAGTCCCTATTACCACCCCTCTCGTGCAAGGACGAGTGAATAAACACTCATCATGAGAATAACCCGCTTAACATGGGAGATACTGACCGCCCCCCATCGCTCCATGAGCGGTCCAAGCACACAAAACAAATGTTTCTTTGAATGTTTAGAGGTGGCACATGCAAATTTACTTGGAATGGCAGTGAAATACCATATATAGGTAGGTATGGTGGACTCTTATGAAAGAAACTTGGCTCAAGGATTTGGTTGCACAAGTATTATCTCTACTTAGTATGAAGTGTTGGCTAGCAAAAAGGTTCTAAACAAGCACCACATGTTGGAGGATCCACAACAATATAACTTCTATGAAAATATACACAACCATAACTCATTACATTGTCTTGCTTGTCCAACTTCAACTAATTTGCTCAAGTTTGAAAATAATTAATGGGTATTCACAATCATAGAAGATGTCGAAGATAATAAATTTGTATGTGAAAGTTATCTTCCTTATACTAATCATTCAAAAATTGCTTGTATGACCAATATTGTGATTGTAAAACTTCAATATATTTTACTTTCTAAACCCAATGTGAAGCTACTACTAGGCATGATATGAACATATAATTTCAACTTCATGGTGTTCAATTCCTTCAACAATTTACTCATAGGATATAAGTGAAGCACAAGAGTAAATGACAAGCTACTCCAAAAGATATAAGTGAAGATCAATGAGTAGTCAAACAATTAAGTAGCTATGTGAGGGCTCTCTCTCAATAAATATTTTCATATCTGATTATTTTATTAAACATCAAGCAAAAGAAAAATAGCACTCCAAGAATAGCACACAACATATGAACGAATAAAAATTTAGGCTCAACATACGCTAACCGATAGTTGACGAAGAGAGGTGGGATGCGTAGCATCCCCAAGCTTAGATGCTTGAGACTTCTTGAAATATTTACTTGGGGTGCCTTGGGCATCCCCAAGCTTAGGTTCTTGTCACTCCTTATTCTCCTCATATCGGTGTCTCACCCAAAACTTGAAAACTTCAATCACACAAAACTTAACGGAACTTCGTGAGAAGGGTTAGTGTAATAAAGATAAATCATTCACTTAGGTACTTTCAAGAAAGATTCATAATTTTTCCCACATTATACCTACTGTATTCTATCATGCCCATAATTTATACCACTAAATATAAGCTATGGAAACACTAAAACAAGCAAACTATGCATGCAAAACAAAATCTGTCAAAAACAGAACACTATGTGAAGATCTGTAGTGTAACCATACTTCCCTGTCTCTAAAAATTCTGAAAAATTAGGAAAACCTGAAGAATTTGTATATCAAGACTTTGTAAAAATTTCAGATTATTATCACGCTCCAGTAAAAAATGAAAATTCCTGTACTGGAGTCAAAAGTTTCTGTTTTGGTTCAGCATCAATTCTACTCATCTTGTGAGTCATCCCAAAGGCTTTACTTGGCACTTTATTGAAATAAAAGGCACAAAACATGATTAATATAGTAGATTAATCATGTGAACACACGAAAACAGAAAAAAAAGTGTTGGGCTGTCTCCCAACAAGCGCTTTTCTTTAAAGCCTTTTAGCTAGGCATGATGATTTCAATGATGCTCACGTAAAAAGTAGTAATTGGAACATGCAAGAGAGCATCATGAATCACATGACAAGAACATTTAAGTCTAGCCCACTTCCTATGCATAGGTATTTTGTGAGCAAACAATTTATGGGAGCAAGAATCAACTAGCATAGGAAGGCAAAACAAGCATAACTTCAAAACTTTGAACACATAGAGAGGAAACTTAATATTATTGCAATTCCTACAAGCATATGTTCCTCCTTCATAACAATTTTCAGTAGCATCATGAAGTAATTTCACAATATAAATATCACATAAATCATCCTTTTCATGATCTACAAGCATAGAAAATTTATCACTCTCCACATAAGCAATATTCTTCTCATTCATTGTAGTGGGAGCAAACTCAACAAAATGACTATCATGAGACACTTGATTGACATAACCACATTCAATATTAAAATCATCATGACAAGTTTCATGGTTACTATCACTCTTTATAGCATACATGTCATCATCATAATCATCATAGATAGGAGGCATGTCATCATCATAATAAATTTGCTCATCAAAACTTGGGGGACTAAAAATATCATCTTCATCAAACATAGCATCCCCAAGCTTGTGGCTTTGCATATCATTAGTATCATGGATATTCAGAGAATTCATACTAGCAACATTGCAATCATGCTCATCATTCAAGGAATTCTCATCAACTATTTTTATAATTTCTTCCTCTACCAATTGAGCACAATTTTCTGAATCCTTATTTTCACGAAAGACATTATAAAGATGAAACAAATGATGCAACCTAAACTCCATTTTTTGTAGTTTTCTTTTATAAAATACCAAACTAGTGAAAAACAAGAAACTAAAAGATTTAATTGCAAGATCTAAATATATACCTTCAAGCACTCACCTCCCCAGCAACGGCGCCAGAAAAGAGCTTGATGTCTACTACGCAACTTTATTCTTGTAGACTTTGTTGGGCCTCCAAGCGCAGAGTTTTATAGGATAGTAGCAATTTTCCCTCAAGTGGATGACCTAAGGTTTATCAATCTGTGGGAGGTGTAGGATGAAGATGTTCTCTCTCAAACAACCCTGTAATCAAATACAAGAAATCTCTTGTGTCCCCAACACACCCAATATAATGGCAAATTGTATAGGTGCACTAGTTCGGCGAAGAGATGGTGATACAAGTGCAATATGGATGGTAGATATAGGTTTTTGTAATCTGAAAATATAAAAACAGCAAGGTAGCAAGTAACAAAAGTGAGCACAAACGGTATTGCAATTCTTGAAAACAAGGCCTAGGGTCCGTACTTTCGCTAGTGCAATCTGTCAACAATGCTAATATAATTGGATCACATAACCATCCCTCAACGTGCAACGAAGAATCATTCCAAAGTTCTTATCTAGCGGAGAACATAAGAAGAAATTGTTTGTAGGGTATGAAACCACCTTAAAGTTATTCTTTCCGATTGATTTATTCAAGAGTTCATACTAAGATAACATCAAGTTATCCTTTCCGTTCGATCTATCTAAGAGTTCGTACTAGAATAACACCATATGATACGCATCAACCAACTCTAATGTCACCTAGATACTCCAATGTCACCACAAGTATCCATGAGTTAATTATACAATACGCATCAAAAAAATTCAGATTCATAATACTCAATCCACACAAAGAACCTCAAAGAGTGCCCCAAGATTCTATCGGAGAAAGTAGGACAAGAACGTGTATCAACCCCTATGCATAGATTACCCCAATGTCACCGCGGGAATCCCCAAGTTGAGTACCAAAACATATATCAAGTGAATCAATAGAAGACCCCATTGTCACCACGGGTATCCGCATGTAAGACATATATCAAGTGTTCTCAAATCCAATATTCAATCCAACATAACGATATCTCAAAGGGAAAGATTCAATTTATCACAACATGATAGCAAGGGAATAACATCATGTGATCCGACTATATTAACAAATCCCGTGATACATCAAGATCGTGACATCTCAAGAACACGAGAGAGAGAGATTGAACACATAGCTACTGGTACATACCCTCAGCCCCGAGGGTGGACTACTTACTCCTCGTCATGGCCTCCGCCGGGATGATGAAGATGGCCACCGGAGATGGATTCCCCTCTCCGGCAGGGTACTGGAACGCCTCTAGATTGGTTTTTCATCGATATAGAGAGTTGCGGCGGCGGAGCGGAGAGTCTAGGGTTATTTGTGATGGTTTCTATATTTATAGGATTTTTGAGCATCAGTTTCACGCGACGATGGGCCACGAGGTGGGCACGATACACCAGGGCGCGCCGTGGGGGCCTGGCGCGCCCTGGTGGGTTGTGCCCACCTCGTGGCTAGTCTGGCCCTCCCACGAAGCGTCTAGTGCCTCTTTTGTTCCGAAAAAAATCATCAAAAAGTGTCGGGTGATTCCAAGAACTTTCATTTTCTGCACAAAAACAACACCACAGTAATTCTACTGAAAACAATGTCAGTCCGGGTTAGTTCTAAATAAATCATATAAAGTGCATCAAAACCATATAAAAATATTGTAAACATAGGTGAATATGGCATTAATACTTCATAAATTATCAATACGTTGGAGACGTATGAGTGAGCATTGATCTCTGGGATCACTGTACACGTGCATTCGGTGATCACGACTTATGAGTCGGGGTCCCCACAGAGTTAGTATCAGAGCCATCCTAACTATAGGAAGCCTTAGTTAGCATGGACGTTAGTTAGGACAAACTATTTTTCAAAAACCATACCTAGTACCTATACTTAGGAGTTTCTACGCTTCTCATCTCTTCTAGTCTACATTCAAAACATTGTTGACTCTCCTCCCTTCAAACCTTGTAGATGGCCGTCGTACCCGAGAACCTCCTAGCATCCGGCTTTCCCCTACTCCTTGGGGATAGCCTGGAGAAGTGTCAGTTTCGACGACCACCCTTTTTCTTCTACCACGAGCACTGGGTCAATGCCATCACGAAGGAGTACCACGTTGATGTGTTCATGAAAGCGAATGACTCCCTGACGAGTTGGTTCTCTGAAGGGCCACAAATGGAGACCCTGGCTATCGCAGTCAAGGCGGCAGCACGAAAGGCACTTATCCACCTTCGAGACATCATTCCGGAGATTACTGATGAGCCAGCTACTCGCTACCTACCCTTCATAAAGGATGACATTGGCGAGAGTCAGACGTTGGTCCCATCCAAAGAGGATGGCACACCACTCAGATTCCAGATTTACTTCAGCCTATCCGCCGACTATCTGGCTCACAACCTGATTAAGGAGTCTGTGAAGCTTTGCCAGGAACTTCACCACACCCAAGAGCTACTTCACCAAACCACTGGCATCTTAACCCAAGGCCGAGTAGCGACCTCTGGATTTCCGCCACTTGTTTTGGGTGTGGCAAACATGGGCATCATGCCAGAAGGAGCCCCAACAAGCAACCGAGTCTTCTTTCCTCTTGGACAGGAAGCAGCGCACTCCACCACTTGAGTCCGAGAACCCCTAGGGTAGGACAAGTCATGTATCCCCTATGCGAAGTCGAGTTCGTGTAATGGCTCATATGAAATCATATGTGCTTGTTGTTTGTTTTGTTATTTGTGTTCTGATGCAAGTCGCGCTTTTGCCTTATACAACATGTAAGCGACTCCATCATCTATCTTATCTTAATGTTATGAGTTTGGTCTTTCAATTGATCACACTTGCACTGTACCAACGCTCTTAGGCGCGTTGCCTCTATTGATCCTTTTCCCTCGCGACTATCCCAGTTATTTGACTTGGCTGATCCAAATAGGATGGTGACTGCAACCCACAACAGCTCCTTCACCAACCCTGAAGCCGGCAACTCGAGCCAGCTACAGGGAGCTGGTGGGACTGCTCAGGCTGGAGAACACCCAGAGCAGCCACATGGCGACATTCCCCCGCCACCACCTCCAAGTTCTCCAGGAGGAACGCCAAGCCAACACTACCGCTATCCAGCAGACGGCTCAAGTCCTTGTGAACAACCAGCAGCAAGGCAGGAATGGCAATGGCCGCTCCACTCTGTCTGAGTTCATGAGGAGTTCACCCACAACATTCACTGATACTGCTGAACCTCTGGATGCCGATGACTGGATCCGCACCATCGAGGACCTCCTTGCACTAGTCAACTGCAACGAGGATCATGAGAAGGTGCTTTATGCCTCTCATTGCCTCAGAGGAACCGCCAGAGCTTGGTGGGATGGATTCAAGGTCATGCAAGGCGACCGTGTGATCACCTGGGCAGGTTTCAGGGAAGGATTCCGCATGGCCCACATCCCTCCGGGAATCATGGCTATCAAGAAGTGGGGATTCCGAGTGTTGAAGCAAGGAAGTGGCTCTGTCAAGGAGTACATGCAGAAGTTCAACCTCCTGTCGAGGTATGCCCCTGAAGATGTCAGCACTGAGGCCGCTAAGATGGAACGCTTCATGGAAGGACTCCAACAAGCCCTGTAGTATCAACTCATTGTCTGCGACTGCCAGACCTTCTTCGACCTGGTGAACAAGGCTCTCATGCTTGAAGACAAGCGTCGTGCCATGTAACACACTCGCAAGCGCAAGATGATCAGCAAGGGTAGTTCCAGCAACCAGAAGCCTCGCTCATGGCAGCCAGCCCCAACCAAACCAACCTATCAGCCTCAGCAGGCTAGGCCTCCTGCACCTCGCCCGAGCTACCAGCCTCAGCAGTATGCCAATCCCAAGCGAGCTTACAACAACCCCAATAACAATAATGGTGGTAGGAACAACAACAACTCTGCTCAGATCACGTGCTTTGGATGTGTTCAGCCTGGACACATCCTAAGCAGTAGTGCGCCAACAAGAAGCCAGATGCACCGCGCCCCAATGCGCCGAACCAAGGGCAAGGCCGTGGAGCGCCACCAAGGAACCAAGCTCCCCGCAACCAGCCCAACAATGGCAAGGGTCGTGTGAATCACGTCACCGCTGTGGAAGCCCAGGAAGACTCGGACGTCATACTGGGTACGTTCCTCATCAACTCAACTCCAGCAGCCATTTTGTTTGATTGTGGAGCTTCGCATTCTTTTGTTACCCAAAAGTTTGCACTAGAGAGTGGTATGAAGCCTACACCCCTGGGTAGTCACATGTTGATACAAACCCCGGGTTCAGTTATGAGGTCCAAGATAGGACATAAAGGAGTCGGGATCAGCATTAACGGGGTAGACTTCCTAGAAAACCTCATAGTTTTGGATGCGCCAGGCTTGGATGTGATCCTTGGCATGAACTGGTTAACCAAGCACCAAGGCTTGCTAGACTATGCCAAGCGAACTGTTACCACGACCAATAGCCAAGGAGTTGAAGTCAAGTATGTTCCCAACCCTGCCTCCGCTCAAGCCCCTCAGGTTAATTGTCTGTCAGGAATTGAGTTGGATCAAGTGCGTGTGGTATGTGAATACCCAGATGTCTTTCCTAATGAGCTGGCCGGAATGCCTCCTGACCGTGACATTGAGTTCAGCATTGAGCTAATGCCCAGAGCCGGACCCATCTATAAGAAGCCCTATAGAATGGGATCCGAAGAGTTGGCTGAATTGAAGAAGCAACTGGCAGAGCAGCTCAGAAAAGGATTTATTCGCCCTAGTGCCTCTCCTTGGGGATCACCTGTTCTATTTGTGTCAAAGAGGGACGGAACTATCCGACTCTGTGTCGATTACCGTTCTCTCAATGAGGTCACAATAAAGAACAAGTACCCACTTCCAAAGATTGAAGACCTGTTCGATCAGCTAAATGGTGCCAAGGTGTTTTCCAAGATCGATCTCAGGTCCGGGTACTACCAGTTGAAGATAAGACCCCAAGACATTCCGAAGACAACATTTGACCCGGTATGGCCCGTATGAATACACGGTCATGTCATTTGGGTTGACCAATGCCACTGCCTACTTCATGTACCTCATGAACAAGGTTTTCTTGGAGTACTTGGATTAGTTTGTTGTCATCTTCATTGATGACATACTCGTCTTTTCCAAGTCTGAAGAAGAGCATGAGCAACACTTGAGATTGGTCCTAGACAAACTTCGAGAACACCAGCTTTATGCCAAGTTCAGCAAGTGCGAATTCTGGCTGCATGAAGTTGGATTCTTGGGTCATGTGTTGACTGCAGAAGGGTTGTCAGTGGATCCCGCCAAGATTGAAGCCGTGACTGAATGGCAATCCCCAAGCAATGTGAAGGAAGTCAGAAGCTTCCTCAGTCTCGCGGGATATTACCGCAAGTTCGTCGAAGGATTCTCCAACATTGCTAGACCCATGACTCAGCTCTTGAAGAAGGACAAGACGTTCGAATGGACAGCGAAGTGCGAAGAAAGCTTCCAAGAGCTCAAGAAGAGATTGACAATGGCCCCAGTTTTGGCCACCCCTGATATTCACAAGGAGTTTCTGATATATTGTGATGCATCAAGAACCGGGCTTGGTGGTGTTCTGATGCAAGAAGGCAGAGTCGTGGCATATCTATCCAGACAGCTACGTCCTCATGAAGAGAACTACGCTACCCACGATCTTGAGTTGGCAGCTGTAGTTCATGCCTTGAAGACATGGCGACATTACCTTCTGGGAAAGCGATGTGAGATATACACAGACCACAAGGGTTTGAAGTATATTTTCACTCAAAGGGAGTTGAACATGAGGCAACGAAGATGGTTCGAGCTGAACAAGGACTACGATCTCAGTGTTCAATACCACCCTGGAAAGGCTAATGTGGTAGCAGGCACCTTAAGCAGAAAGGCTTGTTCCTTGAATGCTATAATTAAGGAAAAGCTACCCGCCTTGTATGAAGAGCTTGAAAGTCTTGGCTTGGAACTAGTTGCACCTGGTTTCCTAGCCAACCTCAAAGCAAGGCCTACCTTGATGGATGATATTAAGGAAGCTCAGAAGGGTCATGACAGCATTGAAGGCATCAAGAGGAAGATTAAGAAAGGCAAGGCTCCAGGATTCTCATTAGATGAGCAAGGAGTTGTATGGTTTGGGACTTGCATTTGCGTACCCAACAAAGTTGAGCTCAAGAATTTGATCTTGCAAGAAGCCCATGATACTATGTATTCCATCCATCCTGGAGGAACCAAGATGTACCAAGACCTCAAAGCAAGATTCTGGTGGCACGGCATGAAAAGAGAGATAGCCACTTTTGTCGCTAAGCGTGACATATGCCAGAGAGTCAAAGCTGAGCATCAGCGACCCGCTGGATTGTTACAACCTCTCAAAGTACCTGAATGGAAGTGGGACAAGGTCGGGATGGACTTCATCACCGATTTGCCTAGGTCAAGCAAGGGACATGATTCCATTTGGGTCAATGTCGATCATCTGACCAAAGTAGCCCACTTCATTCCCGTCAAGACCACCTATGATAGAAGCCAGCTAACGAACCTCTACATCAACCGTATCGTGAGTCTTCACGGAATTCCAAAGTAGATTGTGTCAGACCGAGGAACCCACTTTTCCTCAAGGTTCTGGAAGAAGTTTCAGGAAGCAATGGGAACCAAGCTATCATTCAACACTGATTTTCACCCCTAGACAGGACGACAGACGGAACGAGTAAATCATATACTCTAGGATATGCTCCGTGCATGTGTTTTAGCATATGGAGCCAAGTGGGAAGATTGCTTACCTTTTGCCGAGTTCTCCAACAACAACAGCTATCAGTACAGTCTACATATTGCACCATTTGAGTTGTTGTATGGACGCAACTGCCGCACTCCCCTCAATTGGTCAGAGACCGGAGAAGGACTAGTCTTTGTTCCAAATATCCTCAGCGAAGCAGAAGAGCAAGTTCAACTCGTTAGAGAACGCCTAGAGACCGCCAAGTCAAGACCGAATAGCTACGCCGACTCCCACCGCCGAGAAGTGAACCTCAACATCGCAGACCATGTCTATCTCCGAGTCACGCCTCTCAAGGGAACCAGGCGCTTCCATGTCAAAGGAAAGCTCGCACCAAGATATATTGGCCCCTTCAAGATCACCGCAAGGTGAGGAGAAGTTGCCTACCAACTAGAGCTACCTTCCGAGCTATCAGATGTGCACAACGTGTTCCACTTATCACAACTCCGGAAGTGTCCAAGTTCCCAATCGCCCTGACCTCTACAAGGACAGCGATCATCGGGCCATCGACCTTCAGCCAGACCTCACTTATCGTGAGAGGCCAGTGCGTATTTTAGATGAATCCGAGCGTTGCACCCGAAGCTGCACCATCAAGTACTTCAAGGTCCAATGGAGCAACCACACTGAAGCAGAAGCAACCTGGAGCGTGAAGACTATCTTAGATTCGAGTTCCCTTATCTTTTTAGCGCTTAGCCTAGGAATCTCGGATACGAGATTATTGTAAGGGGGGTAGCTCTGTCACACCATGTGTTGTACCACTTTGCTATGCTATGGTTTATAAAATTTGGACCCATTTAAAACTTTTGCTTACTTGTGATGATTGACTTGAGTGCTTTTTGCTTGAATGCTTGATTGTGTTTTAATTCACAAGAATTCTTCCTCTCTCCATACTTATCTTCTTGATCAAAAATCTTGCCCAATGATCATACCATGTGTATAGGACCTAAAACTATTTTTATCAAATATTATTTTGGCCTAAAAGGATTTATTCAAATTAGGTTTCCAAAAACCCCTGAATTGAGATTTGTATTACAAGTACTCAATTTGGGTGGATTGTTTTTCCCCAAAGACTTTATTTGGAACCTACCATATATATGACTTCCCAAAACCACCAAATATTATTTTTAAGGTTTATTTTCCTATTTTATTTAAAGGCTTTTTCATAAGGACGGAAATGGTCTTTTATTGGGGAAAATTACTTTTATGCTTTAAATATATTTGAGAAAATTTAGGGAAACTCAGTGGACATATATTTGCCATATATAAGAGTTTCAACACATGGTTGTGTTCAAAATATTGGACAAAACCCTCCAAAACCTTTTCTGCATATTTCGTGCATTTGAAATATTTCTAAGAAATATTCTCAAATAAATCCAGGAAAATTCCATCAAGTCACACATGCTATATGTGATTATCTTGCAAAGTTTCATGTCAATTCCAAATATTTTGGTTCATCAAACTGTCCCAAAACCCTTTGTGTCCAGAACCAAACTTGAACAACTTTACATTGTGAAGTTTCTTCAATTGATCCCAAACTTTGTGGACATGTTATAATCCCAAAATAATGACACTACGCCAAGTGGTGCATTAAGGAGATTAGCTTAGCATGACTAGATCTATAGAAACCTGATTCTATTAATTTCTAGGGTTTACAAAGTTTACATTGCTAACTTTTCTCAAATAATCTCAAACTTGGTTGCCAACCTCATTTTTACCATCCATTTGATCATGGTAAATCTCATGGCAAGTGGAGGATTTTTACTTGGCCAAACCAGCATCAAACACCTTCTGGCAGATTGGTAAAAACCTTGTTTTCACCTCTTCCACTATTCTCCTTGAGCTCAAATTTTTATCACATTCCCTTGTATGCACCCTCTACCTCCAGTAAAATTTGCATGGCTCAGCTCAATGATTGAGTGGGGTAAAACCCCAATTACCCCCCCTAGACAACATCTTTTCTCTCCCTCCTAGCTTTTCTTCTTAGCCAAGGCTACTTCCAGAGCATCCTATGTCGTTTCCACAATGTTTAAAACCCCCTAGACCTATTGGACACGGTTGGCCGTGCCCAAAACACCACTGGCATGCCAAACGGACGCTCTGGAGCGCGCTACAGTGCCCAGCCACATTGTAGCCGCCGCCCAATGCATGCCTCCGACAGCCTCGGGCTCCCCCCTCTCGCCAACTGGCTAGCCTCGGCGTCCGGGACACGCCGGGCTGTCGGCCCCCTCCTCCTTCTCCCTCCTATCACCCCACCTCGCACGCGCACTGATACGTCACCAACGTATCTACAATTTTGCTTGTTCCATGATGTTATATTATCATTCTTGGTTGTTTTACAATCACTTTATAGCAACTTCATATCATTTTTGGGGACTAACCTATTGACATAGTGCCAAAGTGTCAGTTGCTGTTTTTGCTTGTTTTTACTTCGCAGAATATCAGTACCAAACGGAGTCCAATCGCGACGAAACTTTTTGGAGACTTTTTTTGGACCAGAAGACACCCAGTGGGCCAAAGAAGTGCCAGAGAGGTGGGTCGTGGAGACCACAACCCACCAGGGCGCGCCAGGGGCCCTGGGCGCGCCCTGATGGGTTGTGCCCTCCACGGGGCCCCTCTCCACCGCCTCGGATGGCTATAAATTCCCAAATATTCCTGAAGCCCTAAGGGAGTCGACGAAAAACATATCCAGCTGCCGCAAGTTCCAGAGCCTCGGGATCCAATCCTACACCATCACGGAGGGGTTCATCATCCTCATTGGTGCCTCTCTGATGATGCGTGAGTAGTCTACCATAGACCTACGGGTCCGTAGGCAGTAGCTAGATGGCTTCCTCTCTCTCTCTCTCTTTTGATTCTCAATACAATGGTCTCTTGGAGATCTATTTGATGTAAACTTTTGCGACGTGTTTGTTCGGATCCGATGAATTTTGAGTTCATGATCAGTTTCTATCCATGAATATTATTTGAGTCTTCTTTGATCTCTAATATGCGTGATTACTTATAGCCTCGTATTTGTTCTTCGAATCTTTGGTTTAGTTAGGCTAACTAGATCAATTTTTCTTGCCATGGGAAGAGGAGCTTTGTGATGGGTTCGATCTTGCGGTGTCCTTTCCCAGTGACAGAAGGGGCAGCAAGGCACGCATGTATCGTTGCCATTAAGGATAACAAGATGGGGTCTATTCCTACATGAATATATCTTGTCTACATCATGTCATCGTTCTTATTGCATTACTCCGTTTTTCCATGAACTTAATACACTAGATGCATGCTGGATAGCAGTCGATGTGTGAAGTAATAGTGGTAGATGCAGGCAGGAGTCGGTCTACTTATCTTGGACGTGATGCCTATATAATGATCATCGCCTTGGATATCGTCATGATTATTTGATCTTCTATCAATTGCCCAACAGTAATTTCTTCACTCACCATGTGCTATACTCATGAGAGAAGGCACAAGTGAAACCTACGACCCGCGGGTCTACTTTTCCAACATATTGCTTTCCGATCTATCTTTTTGCCACTTTTGTTTTGAGATCTACTATTCCAAAAACCCAAAAATATATTACTGCACTTTTTATTTGCCCTTTTTATTTTGTGTTCTTGAGGGATCTATCTCTCCAATCTATCATTACCTAATCTATCTTTTTGCCATAGAGAGATTGACAATCTCTCTTTCGCGTCGGGTTGCAAGTATTTGTTCTTTGTGTGCAGGTGCTGCTTGTTAGGAGGTGGTGATCCTCCAATTGGTTCGATACCTTGGTTTCATAACTGAGGGAAATACGTAACGTCATTGTGCTGCATCATCCCTTCCTCTTTGGGGAAATACCGACGCAGTCTCAAGCCATGTCAAAGGAATTTCTGGTGCAATTGCCGGGGAGGAAGCGGTCTCTTCTACGTGCCAATCTCAGGCACCGAGGAGACACCATCATCATCTACCAGGTTCCTAATCACAAATTTCATCTCCTTGCAATTACATTATTTGCCATTTGCCACTCGTTTTCCTCTCCCCCACTTCACCCAATTTGCCGTTTTATTCACCCTCTTTTTCATTTGCCTTTTTCTCGTCAGATCTCTTGTTTGCTTGTCGTCATGAGTGATTTTGGTATGGCAGAAACAGATGATGACAGGACTCCTAATATTGGACGTTCTGGTAATCTGGATGCTAAAACTTTTGTTTTGGGGCAAGGGAACGTTATAGGAAAAGAAACTATCCAAGAATTTTTCAATTGCATTGGAAATTTGCCTCTTGATGATACTCCTTTACTGAAAAGAACTAAAACTTATGCGGAAGCTATTTCGGCGCTAGTTCTGAAACTTGAAAATAGGTTTATCCATACTGTCGGCGTTCTGGGAACGGGGGTACCCAGATCTGCCTGCCTGTGGCCCAGGGCATGGCCCACCTCACGAGCCAAGCATGGCCCAGCGCAGCCCCACTTGAGACAAGGCCCTCGCGAGGACCCGAGCTCACGAGGGAGGCGGCACCAAGACCAGCAATGAGTGGGCCTCCTCAGGCCCCCTCCGGAGCAGCGGAGATCTCTATGCATAACCCGGCCTCAGGAGTCAAGGATGACGCAAGGAAGGACAGGCGGGCGCCAGTGCGCCAGGCGGTGTAGTTTCCTCTTTGGTGCAAAGGGAGCAAGGACGTACGCGGGTTCCCAAAGCGCCCCCAAAGGTTTCCATTCTGGTGCAACAAGACCACGACCACGAGCCCAGCAGGACGGATGTCATCGCCGAGCCCACCTCTGCATCATCGACAGCTACTCTGCAGGCGAAGACCGCCTTTGGACAGGGCGGGGATGTACTCCTGTCCCCCTTCGAATTTGGCCGTTGTGGGATCCCTTCCCGCCATTGCGATAAGGGAAGAGGACCCGGGCCGCGGCTATAAGTAGAGGATAGGCTGCACCGTAGAGAAGAGGGACGAAGGGAGGAACAACAGACAAGGCAGAGAGCCAAGAACACCACTCGAGCGCTCTCACGAGGCTCCTCACCACTGTACTAGTTCATCCACCACACCTCCTCGTGAGGCAATCAACCAAAGCAGCAGTTGGGAATTACGCTTCACAGCGGCCCGAACCTGGGTAAATCACCGTGTGCATCTTCTTCCTTGTCATTTTGCGAGTTCATCTTCCTAACCATCATGTAGTGAGCTAGGTAGGGCGAGGCTGCAGGGGATCTTCGCACATGCCCCTGTGTTCGAACCTTGAGGGTTTTGCGGAGCCCGAAATCCGACATTTGGCGCGCCAGGTAGAGGGCGTGTCAAAGTCTTCCTCATGCCAAGCTCTTCCACCGCCTCGCTACTCCGATGTCTGACGCTCGCCAAGCCCGTGCCGAGCGCCGCACTGCCCGCATCGCCCAGACAACGCCCGTGGGCCGCGCCGCCGCGCGCCGGTCCCCCTCACCTGTGGCCAACGCCGCCACGGGCCCGGAGGCCCATGAGCAACAAGACTCCTCCCAGCCGGTCACCGCGCAGCGCGATGGCCGCACCACCACTCCGTCGATCGTTCCGGCTATCGGGTCGTCCTCCCACACTCGGCCCGGGCCGCCGCGCGGCTCGGGCGCACTCGCCATGGCGCACGAGCTGCTCCGCTACCACCCTGCCCCCGACCGCTATGACGACTGGCTTCGGCGCATCGCGGAGCTCGTCAGTGCTGCCGGCGAAGCTTCAGCGCTCTCCTACTCGTTTCAACCCCAGCCCTCTCTGGCAGACGACGTGGCCCATGACACGCCGCCACCTCCTCCACAACGCAACGTCGACCCCGAGCCCAGGCGTGAAGCGCGCCTGCGTGACCAGCCCCACGAACCGCGGGCAAGGGCGAGAGATGAAGTAAGCTCCCAGGTGGTGCCCCGGCCGCGCGTCGCCGCGCATGTGCTCCCCGCGCTGCCGAACCAACGTCGCGACCGGGCACCGCTCGAGGCGACCCCTCAGGAGCGTCAAGAACGGATCCCTCCCGCACATGCAGCACCGGTCGAGCCGGTGGGGTCCCACGCCATCGCCCCGGAGCTCCATCCAACCATTTGGCCCTGCAAGTTCAAGCCTGACCTACCCCCTCGCTACGACGGCACCCCGGACCCCGCCGAGTTCCTACAGCTCTACTCGCTGAGCATCCGGGCGGCCGGTGGAGACAACAAGGTCATGGCGTGCTGGTTCCCCATGGCACTCAAGGGCGGCGCGCTCTCCTGGCTCCTCAACCTCCCGAAGGGGTCCATCACCTCCTAGGACGACCTGCGCAAGCGCTTCGTCGTCAACTTCCAAGGTACCCGCGACCGCGCGCTCACTGTGAACGACATGCGGCGTGTGAAGCAGCAGGAGGGAGAGACCCTGCACAAATTTATACAGCGCTTCACGACCACCCGCCTCAAGATCCCGAGGGCATCGGACGAGGCTATCATCTCCGTGTTCACCGACGGCGTCACGGACCTCAAGATGAAGGAGGAGCTCGCCATGAACGACGAACTGTGCTCAGCCCTGGAGATGTTCAACCTGGCGAACAAGTGCACCAAGGCCGAAGAGGGCCGCCTATCGCTCCGCGATCCTTCGGCGGCAGAGCCAGAGGACTAGAAGACCAAGGCCAAGGAGGCGAAGCGCAAGGCCCCCGTGGTGCTTGCGGCTGAGGCTGAGGCGAAGCGCAGCCGAGGTGAAGAACCCCACACAGGAGGGCGGTCGTCCTGCATCTTCCACGACACCAACAACCACGACACCATCGATTGCCAGGAGCTCAGGCTGGTCCGCGACGAGCACTTTGGCCGGCGTCCTGGACGTGTGGACCGTGGCTTCGGACGCGGCGGAGGCCGCGGCGGAGGCCATTGGGACAACCGGGAGCCGCGTCAGGAGTGGCGAGACCGGCCTCGGGAGGACCACTGGCGTGACGACCCTCCGGAGGGGTCACGCCGTGGCCAGCCTCGTGAGGCCCGTCCTCGTGAGGCCGGCCTACCGCCACTACCGCCGCCACCCAGAAGGAAGGAAGAGGACAGGCAAGACGATGGGGCTGGGGGCTTCCAGGAGGTTAGGGCGATAGCCTGTATCCTGGGCGGCGCCCAAGCCCCGGCGTCGAACCGCATCTTCAAGTAGTTCACACGGGAGGTGAACGCAGCTCTCCCAAAGCCCGAAGCCATGCGCCCCCTCAAGTGGTCCCAGACCGCAATCACCTCCGACTCAAGGGATCAGCTCAGGTGCTCGGCCATGGCCGGCACGCTCCCCATGCTGTGCACTCCGACCATCAGCAACGTCCTCGGCACCAAGACCCTCATCGACAGTGGAGCGGGGCTCAATGTCCTCTCCATTGAGAACTTCGAGACACTCCAAGTACCGTACGACCAGCTCATGTCGACCAAACCCTTCTCAGGAGTCACAGACGGGTCCACCGTCCCCATTGGGCAAGTGCGCCTGCCCATCACCTTCGGCGAACGCAAGAACTACCACACTGAGATCATCGTCTTCGACGTCGCACACATCCACCTCCCGTACAACACAATCCTTGGGTACCCGGCCCTCGCCAAGTTCATGGTGGTGACTCACCATGGCTACAACGTAATCAAGATGCCAGGGAGTGGCGGCGTCATCACCGTCGCCTGCGATGAGAAGGGTGCCGTCTGCTCCCTCGAGCGTGCTTATCGCGCCGTGACGGCCGAGCGCTCGGATGACGAAGAGGATGCCCTGCCTCGTGAGCATGCACGCAAGAAGAAGAAACAGCTCCTCCCCGCAGGGCGCCAGGGGGCTGGGACCTCCAAGGACGGCGCCTCAGGCTTCGCGCCCGGGGACGGGGCCCCACCCTCCGTTGCATAGGAAAGCGCGCTTAGCGCCCCCCTTGGGTCTGGCTCGGGGGCTACCATCCGGGGAGCCTCCGGCCTGGCCGGTGAGACAAGGGAGGCGCTCGGGCACAACCTGAAGGCGCGTCCTGACGCGCGTCTGCCTGAGCCAGGAGCACGGCGCGAGGCGCCGAGTGAGGGAGTCCTGGATTAAGGGGTCCTCGGGATGCCGACCTGTTTCTTATGGGCCGGACTATATGGGCCACTTGCCGAACATTGGATAGATTGAAGACCCTGTCTCCAAGAAGGAAGCTTCGAGAATCGTGGCGTGTCCTCCACGTTTGGAGTAGTGAATAGGCATGTTTATCCCCTCGACGTGTAACCGACCATGTGTAAGCCCTAGGTACCCTCGGCGTCTATATAAGCTGAAGGGTTTTAGGTTGTAGGCCTACAGAACTCATCTAGGGTTTTAGTCATACGATCTCGTGGTAGATCAACTCTGTAATCCTTATTTCATCAATATAATCAAGCAGGACGTAGGGTATTACCTCCATAGGAGGGCCCGAACCTAGGTAACACAGTGTCCCCTTCGTCTCCTGTTACCCTCGATTCTAGTCTCATAGCTCGGGACCCCCTACCCGAGATCCGCCGGTTTTGACACCAACATTGGTGCTTTCATTGAGAGTTCCGCTGTGATCGCCAAAGGAATCGATGGCTCGTCTTGTCATCAACGAAGAGGTCCGTAACCCGGGCACTTTCGTCCCCGGACAGATCTTCGCTTTTGGCAGCATTGTGCTGCACGCCGACCCGACCAGCCATCTAGGCCGTGTCGGAAGTGTCGCCCCTGATCAAGAGGTCAGATTCGGGAACTTAGAGTTCTCCGTAGACTCTCGGGGCGATCTATCACTAACCGGGCTCGCAGTTTCGCTTGCCACGCCCGAAGGCTCTGAGGCTTTAACCTCAGATCCATCTTTCGGCCCCGCCCACGGGATCTACCCCGGCGAGGGCCCGACTCTCAGTCTGGACCCGGTCATAGTGCCGGACGTCCGGACATCTGTTCTTGCCGAACACTCTCCCCGCGCGGATGCATCGGGGGTTCACTCCGGAAGCTCTAGGCAGGCCGACCCGATCGAGCTCTCAATACTCAACGAGGCTCTAGATCGGATCTCGTCGATGAAGATTACCGACGACCCAACCCCGATCTGTTCTCGGACCGGGCTTCAGACGGGTCAGGACGAATTTTTCATCCCACCCACCACCCACTTGGTAGCCACTGTCGAGGATTTAACCGACATGTTGGACTATGCTTCTGAGGAAGCAGATTACATGGATGAGGAGGATCGCGCACTCCCCCCGTTAAGACCGGGCAGTGGACTGCCACCTCCACATATGACGTCTACATGGTGGACACTCCGAAAAACGATGGTGACAAATCGGAGGAAGCGCCATCAAGACGCCGAAAGCCGCATAAACGGTCAAAAGGAAAAAAAGGGACGAAAAGTTATCGATGGCACCGGGGACGGAGACAGCCCGGAAGACCTCGGCGATCCCGAAAGCCCCGAGCGCCCGTTAGAGGGTCAGGAGAGGCCGGAAGACCGGCGCAACCCCGACGATCTAGATGATCCTGAGGACGACGATTACCTCCGCTCTATCGAGGGGGAGGACAATGCGGAAGCCGATGACTTCGCCATCCCCGATAATCCTGCAGATCAGGAACTATTCAGGCAACAGCTTATAGCCTCGGCCTGCAGCCTGAAAGCAAAAGAACGACAGCTTATGGCCGAACAAGACAACCTCAACGATCGATGGACGAGAGTCCTCTCAGCTGAAGAGGGATACGGTACCGGTCCATCAGCCCAGCCTAAGAGTTATCCACGCAGAAGGCTGCTGCCACAATTCGACGACGAGCTCTCTGATACACCATCCCCTAAACATACCCCATACGACAAGCCAGATCGCCCTCCTCGAGGACGAGACAGGACGGCTGACAACACCGGCTATAGGCCGACGATACCTCGTAGACGGGGAAAAGAGCCACTAGAGCCCGATGACAGGTTCGACCTGCGACACGACCTGGACTATAGAGCAGGTCGTACGCGATCCATCTACGGATCCAGAGGATACTCACCTGATAGACGGGAAGGGTACCGGCCTTGGTTCGACCGCAACAATGAAGGTCAGGAACGAAACCGAGCTAGGATAGACACCGATCACCGGCGCGACATAGCTCGGGTCAGAGGCTCTGCCCACCCACTGTGCTTCACGGACGAGGTGATGCGGCATCAGTTCCCGGAAGGGTTTAAACCCGTAAACATAGAACAATACGATGGGACAACTGAGCCAACCGTATGGATCGAGGACTTCCTCCTCCACATCCACATGGCGCGAGGAGATGACCTCCACGCCATCAAATACCTACCCCTGAAGCTTAAGGGGCCAGCTCGGCACTGGTTAAATAGCCTCCCCAAAAATTCCATTGGGTGCTGGGAGGACCTAGAAGAGGCATTCTGATCTAACTTCTAGGGCACTTATGTTCGGCCGCCGGACTCCTCCGACCTAAGCAACGTCGTCCAGAAGCCGGGAGAGTCCGCGCGGCTATTCTGGAATCGTTTCTTGACCAAACAAAACCAGATCGTGGATTGCCCGGACGCTGGCTCGTCAGCTCGGCCAGGACAAACCAGATCGTGCAATAGCCTCTTTCAGGCACAATATTCGGGATGAATCGCTGGCTCGTCAGCTCGGCCAGGACAAACCAAGGACAATGTCCGCCCTCACATCACTCATGACCCGCTTTTGCGCGGGCGAGGATAACTGGCTAGCAAGACGTAGCCACAACCCCAAAGACCCGGGAACCTCTGAAGTTCGGGATGGAAACGGGAAACCGAAGCGCAACAAGAACAAGCGCCGGCACAATAATAGTGATGCCGATGACACGGCTGTTAACGCCGGCCTCCGCAACTCCCGGCCTGGGCAGCGGAAGAAGCCTCCTAAAGGCAAACACAACGGACCCACCCCGCTGGACAAGATCATAGAGAGGCCTTGCCAGATCCACGGCACTCAAGAGAAGCCCGCCAACCAAATCAACCGTAACTGTTGGGTCTTCAAACAGGTCGGCAAGCTCACATCCGAGGACCAAGGCAAGAGCCCACGCAGCGAAGACGAGGATGAACCCCACGGTCCGATCGGTGGTGGACAAAAGAAATTCCCCCCAGAGGTGAAAACAGTAAACATGATATACGCCACCCATATACCAAAAAAGGAGAGGAAGCGCGCCCTTCGAGATGTCTACGCCATAGAGCCTGTAGCCCCGAAGTATAACCCATAGTCGGCGTACCCGATCACCTTCGATCGACGCGACCACCCGACCAGTATCCGTCATGGGGGTTCGGCCGCCCTAGTCCTAGACCCGATCATAGACGGGTATCACCTCACTAAAGTCCTAATGGACGGAGGAAGTAGCCTCAATCTGATTTACTCAGATACGGTGAAAAAGATGGGCATAGATCCGTCAAGGATCAAGCCCACCAACACTACCTTTAAAGGAGTAATCCCAGGCGTCGAGGCCCGGTGCACGGGCCCTATAAGCCTAGAAGTAGTGTTCGGCTCGCCCGATAACTTTCGAAGCGAGGACTTGATCTTCGACATCGTACCTTTCCGTAGCGGCTATCACGCCCTGCTCGGCCATACAGCGTTTGCTCGCTTTAACGCCGTCCCGCACTACGCATACCTCAAGCTCAAGATGCCCGGCCCCAAGGGGGTCATTACTGTCAATGGCAACACAGAGTGCTCCCTCCGAACTGAGGAACATGCATTGGCCCTGGCGGCCGAATGCCATTACACTGATGATCGGCAAGCGCCGACGACTGCCGTAAAGGCACCCAAGGCTGGGAAGCGAGCTCGGTCTCAACCTGAAGTACCAGAACCTTCTTCTCCCCATAAATAGGGACTCGCCCCCCATCGCACGACCCTAGAACTGGCAAAGTACGTGTCGAAGAGGCACAACTTCGCGCTTAAAATTCCATGGGCAGCGGTGGGGAAAAATTATTAAATGGTAAGTGTTCGGCTGGACCGAACTATCACAATCAACATGTCTTCGGACACACTACAGGCACCATAAAGTACCTGCTACGGCGTAAAGCTCATTCATATTCCGGCGACTTCTCAAGACTTTTCTCCAAAGTCCGCTCGCCAAACAATACACCCATCGCGGTATATAACTCCTTGGGAGACGCAGGAGCCGACAAGCGACAGGGCACATCGAGGACATCAGGTCACCTATCGAAGACCCTTGGTACAACCCCGCCTGTAAGGTTTATAATTCATTTTTAATACCTGTAAACAGTTATATCGGCAATTTGAATAATAAGAGTTGTTGAGTACAATACAGATGTATCATGCATGATCACCTCGCTGTTTTTGGCGTACTCTCTATTTCCCCTCATTTCTTGCAAACCTGTTCGGTATACTTTACGACGCAACCGGCTAATAGACCGGGGGCTCGACCTTAAAAAATCGCCCTAAGCACAACTGATTTTGCGTTCGGCGTCTTGGAATTCCGCTTTATATGCATCGGTTCCGAACTATGTCTTGGGTCAATAGTTGGGTTGCCCGGCTCCTGTGCTTGCCCCTTTATGTTCCGCTCGTTCGGCTAAAAGGGCAAAGGGAGAACCGCTGCGATTGTGCTTCCGGCTAGCCTGGTCAAGCACCTCAGCGGAGAAAGCCGAAAACTGACTGTCATGGTATGCGAGAACTGGTCTGCGAATCCGAGCTTAACTAAATCTCGTTAGAGGTTATTCCGTGTCATACGATGGATTTGGTATTAGTACAAACCATGTGATATAGGCTTTGGCCACGGTTCATCCGAACATCACAACCCCTAGGGGCTAGTCATCACCCCCCCGCACTCCTTTCTCGCGCCCCTACGGCTAAGAGAAAGCAATAAAGCATTATGGTCCGATTGCCTGGTCCGCTCCACACTACCGCCTTCGGGTCCCGATAGCTCGGCTAAGGGTCACAGTGCGTTGGCAGAGACACCCCGCGTAGTATCTACAAGGGGGCTGAAGCCGACGACTCGCATCTTTCAATTTTAACGGCCACACAGGAGTTATAAAGGATGCAAAACACGAAAGACATGATAAACCATGCATCTTAAATACAAACGCGTTAAAAAGTCTTCGGACATATTACAATGCTTTACTCATAAGTGTTCTCTCTCGAACACTGCGACTCTATCGCCCGAGCACCCTCCATTACTCCGGAGAAGTATAGCTCGGGGCACCTATGCTCCTGTCCAGGAGGCGGAGGGGCGGTGGCTATCTTCATCGGATCCAGCCCTGGCCAGTGCACCTTGGCCTTCGCAAAAGTCATATGAGCTCCCTCGATACAGGAGGACTGCCTTAGCGCGTCGATCCGAGGCGAGGCGTTGCTCAGCTTCTGCACCAGGCCGATGTAGCTGCCCGGCAGTGGCTCGTTGGGCCATAGCCGGTTGCAGAGATCCTTCATGGCCGGCTCCGCCATCCGGTGTAGCTATATCAGCTGCTTCAGCTGCTCAACGAGAAGAGGAGAGCGCTCGGGGGCTTCAAATTGTACCCAAAACTGCCGAGCTTCATCTCCCTCTCCCCGCGAAGCATAGAACTGATTCGCGTCCGCTATGCTCTTCTGGAGGTCCGAGCAGGCACCTGAGGAACGCCATACTTGGGTAAGCAATTTGAACTTGCTATCCCCGAAGACACACGGCAATAAAAACGGCTTACCATCCATGATAGCTTTGGCATGGCTGACTTGCTCTTCAAAAGACCGCCTATCCACCCGCTCCTTTTGGAGATCGGTTTTCAGGGTGGATAGTTCGGCGGTCTGCTCCTTGCCTTTCCGCTCAAGGTCCTCGCATTTTTGGCCGGCGTCCTTGAGCTCCTGTTGGATTTCCTCCACCCGAGCATCATGCTTGTCGCTGGTGGCCCTCAAGGCGGATAGCGCGGTAGCCGCTTCTTTGGCCGCCGCCCTCTCAACCACAGCCTCCTGCTTTGCCTTCTCAAGCTCGGCCTTCAGCTTCTCAATCTCCTTCACCGAGGCTGCGTAAGCATTAAAACATATCAAAAAATACTGCGTTGACAGTATGGTAATGAAGAATTCGGATATTCTAATCCAGCTTACCTTGCGCCTCGTCGAATCTCTTGTTCAGAGCGTCAATCTCGTCCTCGGAGATCTTGAGCTTCCGATTTAGCTCGTCCAGCTCGGCAGCGTTAGCAGCCGCCGCAGTCGAGGAAGCCTGTAAAAACAAAACCATATCAAGTTACATGGGTTCAAAACTTCCGAACTGTCATAAACATGATCCTGTGTCCGGTCCTCTTGAGGGCTGTTAGAACGTTCCGAACTAATTTTGTCCTGTACATAGTTCGGATAATGATCCATGATTGACCCCCAGGTAAGTTTTTCCAAACTCACCTAGGGCTCGGGGGCTGCCATGTATATAATAACAACTTAGAGAAATTAACATTTCACAAACAAAGCATTACGTGGCTCACCTGAAAGCCCGTCAGGAGCCCGTTGAAGGCCTCCTTCAGTCCGCTATCTACGGACTGAATGCTCTGCAATACCGCACCCATAAGGGTACGGTGCTCCCCGAAGATGGACGCGCTTGACAGAGCCTCCCCCATAGCCGGCCACCCATTGGTCGGTGGCGCCGGTGGTGATCGGTTGACCCAATCTCCAACCGGGGATTGAACCAGTGCCTCCGGAGGCATGGTGCGCTCCGGAGACAGCCTTGGAGGTGACTGGACATCCCCTCGTCCGGTCTCCTCAGTGTCCGGGACGGGCTCGTCCCCCCGGTCTTCGGCGGCCGAGGCGTTAGCCTCGACCATGACGTCGTCGCCACCACCCCTGGTGTCCGGCTCCAAAGGAGCCTGTTGGGATGACACCTCCGCGGCATCCTTCGCGGAGCCTGGAGGAGAAGGGTGCGACGCGGTCCCGCTCTCCGCTAGCTCGGCGGGCGGGGTCTCCCCGTCTGAAACTTGATCGGTGGGGAGAACACGCGGTGGGCTGCAAGTCAATAGGCGCTCACATGTTAATAACACTCAAAACTTAGCGCTAAGAGCTCGGGAGGTCTTCGGATCTGTACCTTCCAGCTGGGGGCTTGACCCTGAGGCTCCTTCGTGGAACCCTCTCGAAGTCCTCGGACTCGGTGTCTGAGTCCGAACTGTTGTCCGACAGAACTACCTGTGTCCGGCGCGCTTTCTTTGGGGCGGGAGGAGATACATCCTCTGAGGCGTCCGATGACGCCGCCCTCTTTCCTGTAAGGGGGGAATCGCCTCCCCCCTCACCCTTGTGCTCCTCCTCTTGATTCGAGGAGGCGTGGGTTTCCTCGGACACAGCCCCTGGCTGGTCCCTGATGCGCAGGCCCGCTCGGCCTGGTTTCTTCTTCTCTTTTTTCTCTGGCGCCTTGTAAGGCGCCACGACGAGCATCTCCAACAGCAGTTGGGACCTAGGGTCTTCGGGCTGTGGAGCCGGGCATTTGATGCCCGTGGCCTTGCTCAACCATTTCTGCGGAAGTGATCGGAAAGTACTTAGATTTTCTTTAGGAAAACAAAGCTGATCTAATGAAACTGTGTCATACCTCGGAAGGGAGCTTATCGGCGCGTAAGCCCTGGTCCTCCTTCATGGCCGGCCAATTCTCCTGCGCCTTCAACAGCGCCTTCAACAGCTTCTCCCGAGTGGTGCGGAAGAGCTGACGAATCGTAGGATCATCGTCAGTCTGATAAATCCACATAGGAGAGCCCCGGCGCTGGCAGGGGAGGATGCGCCGCCAAAGCATAATCTGGACCACGTTGGTCAGCTCAATTCCGTCCATGATCATGGAGGCGATGCCCCTTTGCAGGTCACCCACCTCTGTGTCCGACCCCCAGTCGAGGCCCTTCCGAACCCATGAGGTCAATCTGGTCGGGGGGGCGGATCTAAATTCGGCAGGAACAGTTCCGCCCTCCTCCCTTGGCTCGGTGATGTAAAACCACTCTTTTTGCCAAGTCTTGATGGTATCGATGAATGTGCCGGATGGCCATACGGCACGTGGAAGCTTGCAGATGACTGCCCGCCGCAGTCTGCGTGTGCGCCTGCAACACACTTCGGCTTGATGTTGAAGATCTTGAGCCACAGTCCGAAGTGTGGTTCGATCCGCAAGAAGGCCTCGCAGACGATGATGAAGGCCGATATATGCATGAAAGAGTTCGGCGGGAGGTCGTGGAAGTCGAGTCCGTAGAAGAACATGAGGCCCCTCACGAAGAGGTGGAGCGGGAAGCTCAGTCCTCGGATGAAATGAGGAATGAAAACCACCCTCTCACCTGGTTTGGGGGTGGGGATCACCTGGCCCTCCTCCGCGGCGCGGTGAAAGACATTGGCGGGGAGGTAGCCGGCGTCCTTGAGGTCCCGGATGTCCTGGTCTGTGACCGTGGACGCCTCCCACTTGCCGTTTTAGCCGGAGCTGGCCATGGCAGCGCTCGGAGGAGAAGGGTGGAAAACCTAGATCTGGGCTCTGGAAGCTCAGGAGATTGGGAAGGCAGGGATGCGAATGGGAAGTGCGGTTAGGCCTTGGGGTTTTCTTCCCCTTTTATTGGGCTTATCGCCGGTTAGCCTCCCTCCACTGCGCCGTGAATCCCTCCGCTTCCCAAGATGTGCGTGCCGTTGTACGCGCTTGATTAAACGTATCCCGTGTGAAATGGAGCACGATCTGTGCATTGATGGATCGTGCTGATAAAAACGGCCTCGAACCGCGAATCGAGTTTTTTCGACTGGTTCAGCGGTTGTGGTGGGCCGTGACCTTTCCTCTGAAAGGTTGTCAGAGAGCACTATTGACTCCTTGACGTTTGGCCTTCAGGGCCGGGTTACACATGGTGTTCGGACGATCTATGATTGGGACAATTACACGTCGTCGGAGGCCGAACTAAAGCCCGGCCGATCACTATTTGGAGAAAGGAGCTCGCCTCGCAAGCCGAAGACTCTGATCATATGAAGCAGCTAGAGCTAAGACCCTTGGCGTTGGAGGCTAGTTCTGGGGCTACTGAGGGAGTCCTGGATTAAGGGGTCCTCGGGATGCCGACCTGTTTCTTATGGGCCGGACTATATGGGCCACTTGCCGAACATTGGATGGATTGAAGACCCTGTCTTCAAGAAGGAAGCTTCGAGAATCGTGGCATGTCCTCCACGTTTGGAGTAGTGAATAGGCATGTTTATCCCCTCGACGTGTAACCGACCATGTGTAAGCCCTAGGTACCCTCGGCGTCTATATAAGCCGAAGGGTTTTAGGTTGTAGGCCAACAGAACTCATCTAGGGTTTTAGTCATAAGATCTCGTGGTAGATCAACTCTGTAACCCTTATTACATCAATATAATCAAGCAGGACGTAGGGTATTACCTCCATAGGAGGGCCCGAACCTGGGTAAAACACTGTCCCCTTCGTCTCCTGTTACCCTCGATTCTAGTCTCACAGCTCGGGACCCCCTACCCGAGATCCGCCGGTTTTGACACCGACACCGAGCTCGCAAGAGTCCGTCATCAGAGCGATCGAGGAGCTTCAGGAGGCACATGCCATGCGAGGCGGGAGCTGCCCTGCACCACCAAGCGCAGTCGCCATCGTCGGCCCGGTCGACAAGCCGCGCGTCTGCGTCAACACGCTTGCGATCAACAGGGCCGCGTCCCAGGGCCTCTTTTGGCCGACGTGTGCCGATCCCGGATGGGTCTACCCGCACAACTACGTACGCATGCCCTTCGGCCAGGTGAACGCAGGAGCCACGTTCCAGCGCCTTGCCCGGGCCATGCTCATACCTTGCCTGGCGAGGCGCGGCGAGGAGTTGGAGGAGATGCTCGGACCGAGCAGGGGTCCCGAGCCCCGGGAGACGACGGGCTCGTGAGGGTCACGCTCACGGAGGTGCAAGATCAGGCTACGACGGCAGCTTCGACTCTTCAGCGGCATGGCCGCCAGGTGATTTTTTGGTTTGTGCCAAGTAACTTTTTGGTTTACTCCATTGAGGGCGCCCCACGGGCCGCATTATCCTCAAGCGACCAGGGCATACCCCTGCAGCCGCCTCATTTACGCATGTTTTAGTAACTTTTCATGCATGTGATCTATTTCCTAACGTTTCACCTTTCCTGCACGGCTCTTTGCCGACGTGAATGTCGCCGTATCCGAATGATCCTAACTTCGCATGCGATGGCCCTCGGGAGCACATTCGGCGCAGGCTTCTCCAAAATTTGCAGGACCTCGGATGGCGCTACCTACAAGAAGATCTAGGCGCAAACCGCCTTTGAGGTAGGGACCTCGCGAGGCCAAAGCGCCCTCGCGAGCTCCCAGATACACCTCCCAGTTCTACCGTGCAAGCCACGCGTATGAACTCAATGGGATGTACACGCCCGGAGCCCCCCCGAGGACGCGGAGGGGTTCCTTCCCACGCTATGTGGAAGCCCCATGCTCCGCGCTGGCGGACAACACGGTCCACCAATGACTATGCAAATGCAAGGTGGAAGCCCCATGCCCCGTGCTGGCGGACAACACGGTCCACCAATGACTATGCCCACGCAAGGTGGAAGCCCCATGCCTCGTGCTGGCGGACAACACGGTCCACCAATGACTATGCCCACGCAATGTGGAAGCCTTACGCTCCGTGCTGGCGATAAACAACTGAGGGCGCCCCAGCAGCTGCATCCAACCTCAGAAGGCCCCTCGCGGCCCCGCCTTGCTGTGTTCCCCTGGGATGTACGCGTGAGGGGGCTGCATGGGGGCTACTACCGGGCCAAGCCTGGTACACGCCACCTCCCCAGGTCTGCCAAACCTGGTCTTCACGCGCCCCTCTCAGGAAAAGCTAGCGAGGAAAGGTATGGGAGCCGCTCGTACGTCAAGGGGGACTCGTGAGCATCGCAACTCAGGAGCCTCACTGGCCACGTAGCCCCTCACCCCTTGGAACCGTCCTGGTGATCCGGACGGCCCAACGGCGGCTGAGGTATGCGTGGGGCCGGGCCCTGCCGACGCAGAGCTCAAAGTGCTCAAAACCCCTAAGGAGGACGTTGGAGCTCGTACGTCAAGGGGGACTCCTGAGCATCGCGACTCAGGAGCCTCACTGGCCACGTAGCCCCTCACCCCTTGGAACCGTCCTGGTGATCCGGACGGCCCAACGGCGGCTGAGGTATGCGCGGGGCCGGGCCCTGTCGACGCAGAGCGCAAGGTGTTCGAAATTTCCAAGTTAACCCAATCTTCACCACGTTCCCTTCATGAGGGCTGCTCGTACATCAAGGGGGACTCCTGAGCATCGCGACTCAGGAGCCTCACTGGTCCTGTAGCCCCTCACCCCTTGGCACTGTCCTGGTGATCCGGACGGCCCAACGGCGGCTGAGGTATGCGCGGGAACGGGCCCTGCCGACGCAGAGCATCACAGCAAGCACGAAGGAAACAAGGCGAAGGAAGCAATCACACAGTTCAACAGTTATTACAAGCATTAAATTTTTTCGCAAATACAAACAAGTCTAAAGCCTCCGCGAGGCATGATGAACGTTGCAGGAAAGGAACAAGGAAGAGGAATTAGGAGGAGCCGCCGCCACCACTCGTCCCGGCCGCGGGGAACTCGTCATCGACATTGTTGGCATCGTCTTCTTCGCCGCTAACCCTTGCAGCTTCAGGAGGCGGAGGAACGGTGACGCAGGTGAACTTCTTCACCAGCGCCTCCACGGCGCCCTTCACTGCCGCCATGGCGCTGGCGCGGACCTCGGGGGCGACCAGGCGGATCACGGAGTGGAAGTCAAACCCCGGCTCGCGAAGGTGAAGATGGCTGAAAACGCGCGTCACGGCCTCAGAAAAGAGGTCGCGGCACTCGCTCTCCAAGACCCCCTCCACCTTGGCAACGACGCCCTCCAGCGCCTCGACGAGCTTCGAAGCGAGCCCCGCGAAGCCGCTCTCCGGAGCCACCAGGGGCTCCGTAAACCCATCCCGGCAGAGGGAGTGGAGCGCTTGGTGAAGCCTGAGCTCGACGGAGGGAAAGGCGCTGAGCTCCGCGGCCTTTTTCTCCTCAGCCGCGGCAAGAGCCTTCTCCCTGGTGTCGAGCCGGGCCTTCTCCCAAGCGACTTCCCCCTCCCGCGCGTCCAGGAGCTCTCACTACGCGGCTCGGTTGGCCGCCGCCTGGGACAGCTCGGAGTCCCGATCGGTTAGCTGGGCCTTGCAAGTCTTGAGGGCTTCCCCTTGCTGACGCAGCCGTTCCGCAAGCGCGGACTTCTCTTCCTGAAGAACCTTTAAGCGGGCCTCCGCTTCATCACAACGCCTTGCAGCAGACTCCGTGTCGGTCAGTGCCGCCTCGCGGGCTGCCTTGGCTGACGCGGCCTCCTTCTCGCTCTCCGCCGTGGTGGCCTTGGCCTGGCCCCAAACCGCCACGACAGAGGCGTCGTCCTGGAGCCACCCGGAGAGGAGCCCCAGGCGCCCACTCGCGAGGCGATCGTCAGCGCCCCCGAGGGCGTCCCGAACCTGACCCAGAGCGGTGTAGGCCCCGTCCAGGATGCCGGGGCCGCGCAATGCGGACACCAAGGCCTCGTCAGGAGGAGTCGCCTGCGCAATCACAAGAGACGCCCCCGGGGCGGCAGAAGCACGAGGAGCAGGAAGAACCGGAGGCTCCTCCACGACCATAAGTAAGGTGGATGCAGACGAGTCCAAGGGCGGCTAGCCCTCGGGGCCTGGCTCCCGGAGCAGCAACGCCGACGCGCCCCAAAAAGCAGGAGCGGCAGCACCAACACACATCGGGGACTCAGGGGGCTCCGCGGCGGTGACCAGGAGGGTTGCCTCGCGAGCCCCCACCCCCGCGGCGGCAGACGCCTCCACAGGTGACGGCAAGACGACAGGAGCGGGCGGTGCCTCGGAAGGCGCCTACGGCTTGGCGCTCGCCTTCTTCTTCCTCATCCTCAGCGCGGTGGCATTCCTAGTCACCAAGCAGAGGAAAAATCATCAGCGCACGAGCTACCGGCAGGCGACCGAGGTCGGGCCAGACTACTCACTCTTCAACGTTGACCCACTTCCTCTTCTTCTTTGCCTCGACGGCGACGGGGGAACCCCCGCCTTTCTCCAGGAGGGTGCCACCGCGTGGGGGAGCAGGAGCACTGTCCGCGAGGGCAGCAGCTGGAGGGATCACCATGGCCCCGGCCTCGTCCGCCTTGCCCATGAGCTGCGATTCGGGCGGGGGCGAGGCCGGCGCTTCGTCGGTCTTGCCAGCAGAAGCAGGACCTACCAGAGGAGACTCCGCCCCGCGCTTCCTGGGGATCGCCAAGCAGGCAGACCGAGGAGCGCGAGGGGCCGGTCCCGACCCCCTGAGGACCTTGGCGGGACGCGGAGAACCTGCAGCAGAAGCTTCACCAACATCGCCGTCCTCCTCAAGGTCGCGCAAGAGCATGCTCTGCGACGGGGGAGACGCCTCCGCCGGGTCATCGTCCGCTATCTTCTCCAAATCCTCCCTGCCCGTGGTGTCACCGGAGGACACCATCACCGGGGAGCCAAGGCCCTCAGCTAGGGAGAGCCCCAGTTCGTCGAAGACAGGCATCGCGGCGACCAGATCGGCTCCGTCGTCGCGGCAGTACAACGGGGAGCAGTCGTCGGGAAAACCTACGGGGTCGCCATTGAGCAGGGTTGTTACAACTCTGCTCAGCTCCCCGGAGGGCATGGGGGCAGACCGAAGCCTGAGGTTGTTGCCGCTGCCCTGGTATTCCCACAAGGGCCTCGAATGCGACTGGAGGGGTGCCAATCGCTGCTTCAAGAACTCCTTCACTATCATCCCCCCAGTCAGCTTCCTGGCACTGATGGAGTTGGGCTGGAGATGAAGAGCTAGAATCCCGTAATGGTCGAGATGGCGGTGAAGAACTTGGAGAAAGGCGGGACGAGCCCAGCGAAGACGCTGTGGAGAAAGAAAGGATAGGCCGACCTTGACGAGCGCCGCTTCTCCGAGAAGCCGCCCCATATCAAGGTCTGCCCCCACTGGTTGGTCTCGTCCGCCGTCGACGGGAGCACCGGGACGAGGTCTCCGTCCTTGGCAATGGTGGACTCTGAGAGCGCCGGCGAGATGGGAGTGGAGGCTTAGCTCTGGGCCTCTGGCTTCGACTTGCCAGCAGGAGCCATCGGGAAGTTCGCGGGGCCGACGCGGTGAGGAGGAGAACGGAGCAGCGCCGGGATCTGGAGAGGTCTCAACTAAGGCCGGGGATCTGGGAGTAAGAGCAGGTGCGCAGAAGAGGAAAGCAGTAATGGCACGGCGCTGGAAGTCAGGGTTTTGTCGATTCGAGCGGTGGCCGAGGGGGCATTGGACGCCAGACATCAACCGCACGATGCGCGCCAGTCCTGGCCCACAGGCGTTTGGGCCCCGCGGCGCTTCGGGCCGCCCTCAGCGGCTTCACTCAGAAGCCGGCTCGAGCGCGCCTTCGGCTCGGGGGCTACTGTCGGCGTTCTGGGAATGGGGGTACCCAGACCTGCCTGCCTGCGGCCCAGGGCATGGCCCACCTCACTTGAGACAAGGCCCTCGCGAGGACCCGAGCTCGCGAGGGAGGCGGCACCAAGACCAGCAATGAGTGGGCCTCCTCAGGCCCCCTCCGGAGCGGCGGAGATCTCTATGCAGAACCCGGCCTCAGGAGTCAAGGATGATGCAAGGAAGGACAGGCGGGCGCCAGCGCGCCAGGCGGTGCAGATTCCCCTTTGGTGCAAAGGGAGCAAGGACGTATGCGGGTTCCCAAAGTGCCCCCAAAGGTTTCCATTCCGGTGCAACAAGACCACGACCACGAGCCCAGCAGGACGGATGTCATCGCCGAGCCCACCTCTGCATCATCGATAGCTACTTTGCAGGCGAAGACCACCTTTGGACAGGGCGGGGATGTACTCCTGTCCCCCTTCGAATTTGGCCATTGTGGGATCCCTTCCCGCCATTGCGATAAGGGAAGAGGACCCGGGCCGTGGATATAAGTAGAGGATAGGCTACACCGTAGAGAAGAGGGACGAAGGGAGGAACAACAGACAAGGCAGAGAGCCAAGAACACCACTCGAGCTCTCTCACGAGGCTCCTCACCACTGTACTAGTTCATCCACCACACCTCCTCGTGAGGCAATCCACCAAAGCAGGAGTAGAGTATTACGCTTTGCAGCGGCCCGAACCTGGGTAAATCACCGTGTGCATCTTCTTCCTCGTCATCATGCGAGTTCATCTTCCTAACCATCGTGTAGTGAGCTAGGTAGGGCGAGGCTGCAGGGGATCTTCGCACACGCCCCTGTGTTCGAACCTTGAGGGTTTTGCATTGCCCGAAATCCGACACGTACCCATCCTACCTTTCAAAGATTGTTTTATGAGCTACCCATCAATAAGAATCCCAAGGCAAAGAAGTTAGATACCCTTGTTCTCATTAATGAATTTGATCACATAGTACGGGAAGCTAGGGAGATTTTTGATTTCTATAGTATGAGCCGTGAAAACCGGTAATAGGAGAGATCCTTTACAATAGTGATTACATGATGAGATATTTGCTTGGAAATAATCAAATTTTCGATGAGAATCTCAAAAAGGAAGTCCCCATTTTAGACATGATCCAACAAGTTTTCAATGATGTAAACCAACAATATTCTTGGATTGTGGCCGGGAATCAAAGGGGATACATAGAGGGGCAACATGATAATGCTAAGTTTACTATGGATGATGTGTTCCAAGTTTTATTTGCAAAACCTATTGACAAAAACACCTCTACGAAAACCAAAGATGACAATACCTAAATCTATGTGTTATGCCTAGCTAGGGGCGTAAAACGATAGCGCTTGTTGGGAGGCAACCCAATGAATAAATTTATTTTTGCTTTTCCCTTTCTGTTTTTGAGTGTTGAAACAATTATGCCTCTGTTATGATTGTGTTTTTTATGTTTTATTTAGTTTTTGTGCCAAGTAGAGCCTTTAGGATGATTCATAAGATGCGTAGAAACAATGCTGAATCTGAAACAGAAACTTTGCATCCAGTGTTCGAATTTTCATTTTTTACTGGAACGTGATATTGAGCTGAAACTTTAACACAATGTTGTATACAAATTGTTTATGTTGTCCTAATGTTTCAGAAATTTTATAGTTACAGAAGTATGGTTAGACTGTTCTGTTTAAGACAGATTCTGTTTTCGTTGCATTGTGTGCTTGTTTTGATGAATCTATGGGTTATATCGAAGGGTATGAGCCATGGTGAAGTTAAAATACAGTAGGTATAATGCAATAATAAAATATGAATGGGTTTGCAACAGCACCTAAAGTAGTGATTTGCTTTATTATACTAACGGATCTCACGACGATTTTGTTGAGTTTTGTGTGATTGAAGTTTTCAAGTTTTGGATGAGATCACGATGGATGAAGGAATAAGGAGTGAAAAGAGCCTAAGCTTGGGGATGCTAAAGCACCCCAAAGATATATCCAAAGAGAAACAAGCAACTAAGCTTGGGGATGCCCCCGAGTGGCATCCCCTCTTTCTTCTAACGACCATCGGTATTTTACTTGGAGCTATATTTTTATTCGTCACATATCATGAGTTTTGCTTGGAGCGTCTTGTATCATTTGAGTCTTTGCTTGCTTTGCTTGTTAGTTTCTCTCTTTTATCCTTGCTGGACACACCTATTTTATATAGCCAAAATTATGCTATGATTTGTTAGAATTGCTCTATATGCTTCACTTAAACTTTTTGAGCTATAGAATTGCTCTAGTGCTTCACTTATATCTTTTTGAGCACGGTGTGCTTGGATTTTTTTTGTAGAAATACTCTCATGCTTCACTTAGATTAATTTTAGAGTTAGCAAATTTTGAAGAAATCCTCTCATGCATCACTTATACTATTTTGAGAGATGAAATCTTTGTGCTCATGTGCTTCACTTAAATTTGTTTGAGCTTGTCAAAAGCAATGACAATATATGAAACCAGTCCCAAAGTGATAAATATCCAAGGAGGATATAATAATAACTTTCATGAAGATCATTGGACAAATTAAACTTGATTCCTTGTAATAGTTTTGAGACATGATGATAGTAATATGTGAGTCATGTTAGTGAGTAATTATGCTTTAGTAAGAATATTGGTGTTAAGGTTTGTGATTCCCTATGCATGCACGAAAGTCAATAGTTATGCAATGAAATTACATCTTACTTATGGTGCATTACTCGGTGTTAGTTATGCTCAATGCTCACTTATGTCATTCGTTTCTTGGGTTGGTTGCTTCTCAATCTATTTGCAAGCCTCCATTTGTACTAAGTAGAAATACTACTTGTGCATCCAAAATCCTTAAAGCCAGTTTTGCCTTATGAGTCCACCATACCTACCTATATGCGGTATTTCCATGCCGTCCTAAGCAAATTTGTATGTGCCATCTCTAAATTTTCAAAATAAATTTCTCTTTTGTGTGCTCGTACCGCTCATGAAACGGTAGGGGGTGTCCAATATTTTTTTCATGCTAGATGTGTTATTCTCAAGATGAGTGTTTATTCACTTGTCATTGCACGAGAGTGCGGCGGTAATAGGGATGCCCATTCCAGAAATGAAAAAGAAAAAAATACTTTATGTTGTCAAATAATAAATTCCTTGCAAAGTGTTGGTATGGAAGGCAACCGTGGATACGGCCAGCCATGGAATGTGAAAGAATGGTGGAAAAAGGAATAAACTTTATTTTCTATTTGGGAACCGCCTATGATATATCTAGAATGGAAAGTATTGTGAACTACTTTGTCGTTTTCGTTGACAGGAAAGGCATGCCACTCAAAATATTTTTCTCTCTCAATTTAAACTTTGAGCTCTGGCACCTCTACAAATCCCTACTTCCCTCTGCGAAGGGCCTATCTATTTACTTTATGCAATTTTTATTTTTACTTTGAGTCTCAATATTCTCTTATAAAGCACCAACTAGGGGGCTCTACGATCGTACTTGAGCATTTGGTATAGCTAATATTCGAGTGTGTTTCATGAATGGATCAATGATTGAGCATGATGGGCTAGGGGTAACTTTCTTTAGTGTTGATATTTTGAAAGACATGGTTGCTTGTTGGCATGCTTGAGTATTGAAGCATTATGTTAAAACTAGACTATTGCTTTGAATCATCTAAAGTCCAAATGTCCATGCTACAAAGAAAAGAATACGAGATGAACATGTTAGGCAACATTCCACATCAAAAATTCTGTTTTTTATCATTTACCTACTCGAGGACGAGTAGGAATTAAGCTTGGAGATGCTGATACGTCTCCAACGTATCTATAATTTTTGCTAGCTCCATGATGTTATCTTATCATTCTTGGATGTTTTGCAATCACTTTATAAAAACTTTATATCATTTTTTGGGACTAACCTATTGACATAGTGCCAAAGTGCCAGTTCATGTTTTTGCTTGTTTTTTACTTCGCAGAATATCACTACCAAACGGAGTCCAATCGCGACGAAACTTTTGGAGATTTTTTTTGGACCAGAAGACACCCAGTGGGCCAAAGACGTGCCAGAGAGGTGGGCCGTGGAGACCACAACCCACCAGGGCGCGCCAGGGGCCCTGGGCGTGCCCTGATGGGTTGTGCCCTCCACTGGGCCCCTCTTCACCGCCTCTGATGCCTATAAATTCACAATATTCCAGAAACCCTAAGGGAGTCAACGAAAAACACATCCAGCCGCCGCAAGTTCTAGAGCCTCAAGATCCAATCCAACACCATCACGGAGGGGTTCATCATCCTCATTGGTGCCTCTCCGATGATGCGTGAGTAGTCCACCATAGACCTACGGGTCCGTAGGCAGTAGCTAGATGGCTTCCTGTCTCTCTCTTTTGATTCTGAATACAATGGTCTCCTGGAGATCTATTTGATGTAAACTTTTGCGGTGTGTTTGTTGGGATCCGATGAATTTTGAGTTCATGATCAGTTTCTATCCATGAATATTATTTGAGTCTTCTTTCATCTCTTATATGCATGATTACTTATAGCCTCGTATTTCTTCTTCGAATCTTTGGTTTAGTTAGGCCAACTAGATCGATTTTTCTTGCCATGGGAAGAGGTGCTTTGTGATGGGTTCGATCTTGCGGTGTCCTTTCCCAGTGACGGAAGGGGCAGCAAGGCACGCATGTATCGTTGCCATTAAGGATAACAAGATGGGGTCTATTCCTACATGAATATATCTTTTCTACATCATGTCATCGTTCTTATTGCATTACTCCCTTTTTCCATGAACTTAATACACTAGATGCATGCTGGATAGCGTTCGATGTGTGGAGTAATAGTGGTAGATGTAGGCAGGAGTTGGTCTACCTATCCTGGACGTGATGCCTATATAATGATCATCGCCTTGGATATCGTCATGATTATTTGATCTTCTATCAATTTCCCAACAGTAATTTATTCATCCACCATGTGCTATACTCATGAGAGAAGCCACTTGTCGCATTTCGGGCTCCGCAAAACCCTAAGGAGTTCGAACCCAGGGGCGTGTGCGAAGATTCCCCAGCAGCTATACTCCCTCCAAGCTCACAACACAATAACCCCGCATGATGGCGAGGAAGAAGACGGCACACAAGAGTTTACCCAGGTTCGGGCCGCTGCGAAGCGTAAAACCCTACTCCTGCCTTTGGTGGATTGCCTCACGAGGAGGTTTGTGGATGAACTAGTACAGTGGTGTATTGCTCCGCGAGTGCGTTTCTTCGACCTCCTCCACTGAGCAGCCTAGCCTCTATTTATAGCGGCCTGGGTCCTCTTCCCTTATCGCATGGGTGGGAAGGAATCCCACAATTGCCAAATTCAAAGGGGGACAGGAGGTACACCCTATCCTGACGAAAGGCGGTCTCCGCCTGCAAAGCTGCCGGTGGTGATGCAGAGGTGGGCTCGGCGATGACGTCTGTTCTGCGGGGCTCGGGGTCTTGGTCTCGTTGCACCAGAAGGGAAACCTTTGGGGGCGCTTTGGGAACCTGCGCTCGTCCTTGTCTCCTTTGCACCGAAGAGGAAATTGTCCCCTCTGGCGTGCTGACGGTCACCTGGCCTGACTGGCGTCACCTTTGACCTCCTGAGGCCTAGCGTTGCATAGAGATCTCCGCCGCTCAGGAGGAGGCCTGGGGAGGCCTAACCTCCTGCGGGTCTTGGCGCTGTCTCCCTCGCGAGCTCGGGGTCTCGCGAGGGCCTTGTGTTGAACGGGGCCGCACCTGGCCGTACTCGGTCGTCGAGTTGGGCCACGCCCTGGGCCGCAGGCAGGCACGTCTGGGTACCCCGGTATCCCGAACGCCGACAGTAGCCCCTGGGCCCGAGGCGCGCTCGAGCTAACTTTGGGGTGAAGCCATGGAGGATGGCCCGAAGAGCCGCGGGCCCCAATCGCCTGCGGGCCCCAGCTTGACGCGTAGCGCACAATAAGACGTGGGCGTCCCGGCTCCCCGAAGACGTTGGGAACCGCCTTGAGTCGAGCTGACGCGAGGCCTGCGTGCCCCTTCGGCCATCATTGCCCTTCTTTGAATGCGGCTGACCCCTTGCGTCCTCCCCCACCTCGGGCCACGCGGATGTGACCCGACGGGAGCAGAGGAAGTGACGTGAGGCAGGATTGCACGCCGATCGAGCCTGACACGCGTTGCTCAATGTGCATAGCGACTCCACTTCCCATGACGCCCCACGGGCAGCGGTTGCGCCTATAAACCCGCCCTGCTCGGGGGGTCTTGCCATCTTGACCCACCCTCTCGCTTCTCTTCCTTCCAAATTATCTTCCTTGTCCTCCTCCTTTCCTTTGCTCCTCCATGGCGTCCGATGGAAGCGCGGCAGGTGCGGGGAAGCGCTCGGAGCCCCCGGCTCCACCGGCGGCCCCCGGAAGCAGCGGTGGGGGACCCTCAAGGCCGGCCCAAGCCCGCCGGCGCTGGGCCATTATTGACGAGTAAGTTCCTTGTCACCCGCTTCCTTCTCTTGTAATCGCATCTGCCGCGCCGGTCTTCATCGTTCCCTCCTCCCAGGGCGCCCGTGCCCAAGAGGCGTAGGCTTGACGAGCTCCAGCAGGAGACGGATGCGCTGAGGGTTCATCTGGCGGACGCCGAGGCCACCCTCCAGGCCGCGCTCAGGGGTGAGGCAGAGGCTCAGGCGGAGCTGGCGTCGCTCCAGACCCAGGTCAAAGGGGCCGTCGATGCCGTGCAGGCCGCTCAGGATGAGGCGGCCCATGCGAAGATGCTGGAGGCACAGCGCGCCAACAGTATCTGGACATCGCCCACCGCACGGTCGGCGCGGTGAGCCGATTCGTCTGGGAAGCCCCCGCGCTGCCGTGAGCGCACGGCGACGGGGGCTACCTCAACTTCTTCGGCAAGGTGGTGGAGGCGCTGGAGACCAGCGTCTCCCGGGTGGACGAGGACAATGTGTCCAGCGCGCGCGACCTCCCGGACCTCGCGTTGACACGCGACTTCTCCAACCTTCACCGCTTCGTCCCGGAGCTCGATCTTCTCCGCGTCATGGAGCCGGTGCCCGAGGAGCATCAGAGGCCCCTCAAGGATGAGGTGCGCCCGCACGTGGAATCCTTGGTGGAGCGGTTCGTCCAGGAGCCCCTCTCCGACGAGGCTGACGACTCTGGCGCCGCGGCGGGCGACAGTCCGGATGGCGATAGCGGCTCCTCCGCATAGGCTTCCCTTGATTTCTCTTCCTGGTCCTGTCATGTTAAGCAACATTCGGCCCCTGAGGGCGTTAACTTTCGTGTTTTTACCTTTGTCTCCCTCCTTCCCTTCCTCTTTTTTAGCCGTCGATTGCCTGTCTTGTATGGTGCGGTCTCGCCTCCCACACGGGGCCTTGCGTTGTGGCTGACGTGGCTCGGCGCCCCTTGAGGTGTCCGCGAGGGTATCGCGCTTTGACCGACGATGGCCGCCCGCCGGGCCCTCGCAGGATGGGCCCCCCTGAGGGGGTGCGTGCCGCCTCCGAGGCCAGAATCTTAGCGACGTTGCCGCGAGTGACCGGATTCCTTCCCTCGCGTTGCCCTTCCTTGCTCCTGGGACCGCAAGAATCTTGGTGGGAATATGCAGCGGGCCGTAGTCCTGTATCATCATGTTAGCGCACACTCCCATTGCCCGGTATTCGGGCTATCGTCTGATCAAAAGTGTAACACCCCAAAAAATTAATCTTGTTTCATTAATTAAAATTTTGCCAGGAATATTTATTTTCTATTTTCTAGATTTCCTGTTGATTTCAGAACCACTCTTTTTCTCTGAATCACAAAAAAATTCTCTCCTAGTTGAAACTCTAAAATAATATGGTGGAACTTGAATACTTTATTAAAGCATTTCATTTCAATTAGTAAAACCAGTGGAATTAATTTTATAATAAAACTTGCAAAGTTTTAATCCCTTTTAATAGCATTTTCACTCTTTTAAAGGCCTCCGTTACACAACAACCCTTTTATATATTCATTTAAAAATTCCACAAAAAATTGTAGATGGCATGTGTATGTCCCATGATCACTTTTATGCAAAAACCCAGCTTGATGTTTTGTAAAATTTGAGCAAACCATCCACATTTGTATTCTGGTCCAGTTTGGTGATTTGTACTGCAACCCTATTTTATTTTGCTCTAGTGATCTTGGGATTTTTCCTGCTTGTAGTCCACCCTACCAAACCCTTAAATCCAGGAGAACAGCCTCATTAGGATATTTTAAGCTCATGAAATAATACCCCATAGTTTATGTCCAGAAACAGAGTTTTGCAAAACTTGCACTAGCAAGTTTTTGCTTTTGCCAAACTAATCCTACCATACTAGTGTGCATCTAGGGAGACCTCAACCTGGAAATTTTGGTGGCCACAACAGATCCCTAGATGCCCATGACATTTTGTCGAGCACCTGTAGTGCATGTCCAGATTTGGCATTGTTCTATATTTGCATTGTGAACTTGCTCCCCTGGCAAAACCAGCTTGTCCAAAAGATCTAAACCACACTCACGGATGAACCTGTTAAGTTGCATAATAATCAAAGAACTTTTAGCCACTCTGGCATTCCGTCGAACAGGCAGCGGGCATGCCCGGAGCGCGAGCAGAGCGCGCGTTTTGCACGTGGTCGCGCCCGAGCTGACACGTCCCTGGATAGCTCTCCCCGAGCTCGTCTTGATCCTCATCCACTCGCCGCGTCACGCCAGAAGCCCCGACCAGCCTCCCCCACGAGCACTGCAGCACCCTCGCCACGCCCGCAAGCCGTCACTGCCGCAGCCAGCAGAACCTGCCGTGGTCGGCGCCGTCCGGCCACTCCCCAGGCGCCAGTTGCCCCCTTATGCAGCCCCCGCTCGTCCTCTAGTCCCTGGCGTGCCTCAGAGCCCCGCCACGTCGCCCCCTGCAACAGCGGCGACGAACCGCCATAGCCGCCGCCGTTCTTATCTTCGGAGCCCGCGGAACTGACCTTCCGGCGCTATAAAAAGGACCCCTCGCGAGCTCTAGGACACTCAAGCCGCCCCAAGCCACCCCATTTTAACCCCGAGGCAACCAGACGATCGGAGGAGCTCATCTCCCTCGTCTACGGCCGAGCCACCGTCGCCGCCCCTCTGCTGAATTCGCCGCAACCGAACCATTTTCCCCACGAGTCCCTTCGCAAATGGACTCATACTACCCCCAGGAACCCGTCCCCCACGCCTATTCCACCTGAGATACCCCCTGGACGAAGCCCCGGAGTCACCGAGAGCCTCTTCCGCCATGGTCGAGGTCCTACTCGACCTCGAGCTCCCCAGCGCCTTCCACCACCTCCATCCGATGCGGCCCACTCCCCTGATCACGTGGGTAGCTCGAGTGCCGAAGATGATGCCCTCTAGTTCCGGCAATCGCCGTCGGAGCTCGCCCCTGTTTCGGCCCAGACACGCGGGAGGTGAGGGATAAACCCGACAGGTGGGTCCCACCTGTCGGTGAGGCAGCCTCCCCCTCGACCGCGTAACTGCTCTGGCACACTTTCCCCACGAGGAAGCACACTTTCTGGTTTATGCTTGCGCTTTAGGTAAGCGTACTTCGGCCGATGCATTTTCGTTTAATTGCTTTATGAAAAAAACAGAGTTTGACTCCTCTTTGATTGGTCATAACTTTTAAAATAAAACCCCAATTGATTTAATTCTTTTTCCGACCTCTCTCAAATTTCACCTAGTTTATATTAGGATTTATTCGAAAAATATTTAAGTCAACTTTTTGTACTATTTTTGAATTGCGTGTTGATTCGAATATTTTCAAAATAGGAATTGGAGAGAGGTGTAAACTTTCTAAAGTTTTGGAGTGCACCCTACGCCTCTGCACACTGAAGGCAAGCATTCTGAACCTCAGTATAGTATTTGTTGTGTGATGATTGGTGTCACGAATAAAACTACAACACTAAGTTGACATGAAGTGCGCGTTATTTCATGTGAAGGTGTGATCATGCTTGCAAATGCATGATGAGGATTTCTTGCTAATGAACTTGAGATGGTTGTGGCAATAGTCATCACCTTGTGCCACTCATGCCTACCGGAAGGAATCCGGGATAAGCCTCTGTCTCGGGTTGACACGATCTTGGTGCTGACATCTCGTTGGAGAGAGAATGGTCAGTGAGGCATGATGGAGTGTGATGAGTGGTGATTCTGTCATATCTTGTGAAAAATATTTGATGTGCTAATCATGCAGGGAACGCTTAAACCTCCTGAGTGGACCATAGATCGAGTCTTGTTCCAGTAACCCCCATACTTGTTTCGTACTACCACTTGTCCCTATCGCAGGTAGGGTATGGTTCAGTAAGTTGTCAACCCCTTTCTTGGCACACACCGTACAGAGAGGCCACAATGGAAGATACCGGAGGCATCTGGTAGGCATGCCACTTGGTTCGGGGGCATGGGTGCTTCCGGTTGGGACCGAGAGGGGGGCACCCCTTAGTAGCGCGCGGTATAAATGTGATCCCGTGCTAATCGAGGTTGTGACCTCCCCACTTAGAGTTTTGCTTAACGAGTGTCGTGGGTGATTCCAGGCACCGGTAAGTTAAGCTGGTGTGTGCGGGTCAGGTGTGTTTTCAATTCAAAGACCGTAAGCGGAATTAGTCCCGGTGGACTAAAGGAATCCGTTACTCGTGGGTAAAGAGTACACCCTCTGCAGAGTTTCCATCTATTCGAATAGCCGTGTCCGCGGTTAAGGACTACAGTCTGGGATGGGTCAAGTGTCGGTCTTAGTGTCGATCTTCGGAGGAAAATTTCTAAACCGGTATATTGATCATGACGTGTGACAAATGATGATTATGCTTATTCTTATTGTGGACTAACCATGTTATTTATTTGGATTGCTGAGTATCACTTGGGATGGTTCTACCTCCTGGATACTCATTGTGGTTATTATCTTATAAGCCCTTTATGTGGCATCGCTCAGACGCCCCGACTGTGGCATGCATGCTGTTTATTTTATATATAAGCCCTTTATGTGGCGTCGCTCAGACTCCCGACTGTGGCACGCATGTTGTTTACTTTATATATAAGCCCTTTATGTGGCGTCGCACAGACGCCCGACTATGGTACGTATGTTATTATTATTCTTTATAAGCCTTGTATGTGGCGTCGCTCAGACGCCCGACTGTGGCATGTGTTATAATTTTCCCTTCGAGGCGTCGCTTCAGACACCCGATCGGATTACTCATTTTAACATGAATGACCTGCTTGCTTGCATCATGAATTTTATTTGGTGACTAACTAAGTGATCGTGGATTATTTCAGTGCATGATTATCACCTGCTATATTATACATGTGTTCTTGATGTTTGCGAGTACATTCAATGTACTCACTGGCTTGTCCCTGGCTATTGTCTTGGCCAGATTTCTTGCTTGGAGAGGAGCGCAATGACGACAGTCCCGGAACCTAGGCAACGAAGATAGCAGCCACCCGAAGATAGGAGTTATCCAGGTCAGCTGTTCCTGTGGGAAATGGAGTCCCATAGACGCTGATGATCCGCAAACCACTTCCGCCATCAACCACTAGAAACTTTTGTTGTACTCATAGACCACAATGGTTTTGTACTTCAGATTTTGTATTTTGCTTGGAATTTCTGTATCAAGAATGTGCCTCACCAGCTAACAGTAATCCTGGGGTTGGTGAGCACAAGGACCATTTGCTGGGAAATTAATATCCTGGAAAACCGGTCCTGACAAAAAGGTCCTGGCTTCACTAGGTGGGTGTACTTAGCTCATCGGGTTGTGGCGAGCTTGAGCGTCGCGAGGTGTAGCTGGAGCGTCCAGAGAGGTCGAGGTTCCCACCAGGGGGGGCTTCTTCCTTGCGTGCAGAATGGTTCGGGAGCCCTTACGATACTCTGCGTCGACGGAGCCCGACCCCGAGCAGACCTCGACCACCGTTGGGGCGTCCGGATCACCAGGACGAGACCAAAGGGGCGAGGCTTCGGACACCATTGGGACGTCCGGATCACCAGGACGCGACCAAGGGGCGCGGAGTTACATGATCGGTGAGATTCCCGAGGCGCATTGCTCGGGATCCCCCCCCCTTGACGCTCCAGTGGAGCTCTGCCTCGGCGGGGCCCGATCCCGAGCAGACCTCGACCGCCGTTGGGGCATCCGGATCACCAGGACGAGACCAAAGGGGCGAGGCCTCGGCCACCATTGGGGCATCCGGATCACCTGGACGAGACCAAGGGGCGCGGAGCTACGTGATCGGTGAGGCTCCTGAGGCGCGTTGCTCAGGAGTCCCCCTTGACGCTCAAGCGACTTCCTTACCTTTCCATGGGCTGCCGCACCGGGAGGCGCCTGGGCCTCCCGAGGTTCCGTGATGTCATGCCGGGCCGTGGCCGGAGCCCCGGAGCGGGAGTCGACCGTTTAAGCGATGAGTGCCCCTGAGGCGACTGGTCCTTGCCGGCCTGCTCCGAGAGGCCATGAGGAGAGGCAAAAGTGCGCGGGCCCCGGCCAGGTATCGATTCAGAGAAAAGAAATTTTAAGACCAGAAAAAGAAATCGCGAAGAGAAAAATTCCCGCCCCTTTTTCAAATAGAGTTGTGAAATCATCAAATTTCATTTCAAAGAGTGGCAATACGAACACAAAAAGAAGCAAGCAACAGCCGCGTCCGGCACCTAGGCTAGTCTTCGCCTGCGTCTTCCCCCAGCGCGGAGCGTAGGGCATCCACGTTGCGTGGGCATATTCATTGGAGGACAGTGTTGTCCGCCAGCGCGGAGCATGGGGATTCCACTTGGGCATGGGAGGGAACCCCTCCGCGTCCTCGAGGGGCTCCGGACGTATACAGCCCACTCATTATTATGTGAAAGTGTCACGGGTTGGGCCTGGGGGTGCGTTGAGAGCCCCATGCCCCCTTGGCATGGAGCACACTCCAGCCCCCCAAGCATGATGGGGCGACGTGGGGTGGCCCCTGGTTGGACCCCCGAGCGCGGGGCGAGCCCCCCACGCCCTTCGCAGGGAGGGCCCTCCCAGGAGCAGGGCCTCGAGCCCCTTCAAGCCCTGGGACGGGCGTCGTCGTGGTAGTGGCGCCGTAGCCCCCTGCGCCGCGGGCGGAGCCAGGCGCAGGGGTCCTCCGTCGCGCGCGAGGCCGACGCCCAAGGCGGTACCCCGGCACGCCTCGCTGCGGTGCCCGGAAGCCCCGCGCGGGTACTCCACCGCCCGTCCCCGGGTGGACCTAGACGGGCCCGGATACATGGATGAGTAAGTGATCTTCTGCCGCTGGTTGAGCGAGGCCTGGTCCGGAGACATGGGCGTGTGTTCCACCCTCCGTCTCCGGGTAGGCGACGCCCACCCTGGAGACATGGGCGTATGTTCCACCCTCCGTCTCCTGGCTGGGAGCACCCAGCCTAGGGACATGGGCGTGTGTTCCACCCTCCGTCCCCAGGTTGGGAGCATCTGGCCTGAGGACATGGGCATGTGTTCCACCCTCCGTCTCTAGGCTGGGGTCGCCCCGCCTGGGGACATGGGCGTGTGTTCCACCCTCCATCTCCAGGCAGGCAACCCCTGGTCCGAGGACCCAGGTGCTCGCCAAGGGTATCTCCCCACCAGCGGGCGTGCCTCATGAGGCTGCCAATGCCAGGCATCCTCATGAGGCCGGCCCCGCCAACCGCCCTCGCGGGGCTGTTCGCACCAGCCCCGGTGAAAGCCACTTGCGAGGCCGCTCATGCTCCTTCTGTTGTCGTAGTGGTCGACGCCGCCTCCATCATGGCCCGGGTGCTCGCCAACATGGTTGATGTAGGGTTGCACGAGCCCCCGGGTGCCAGTGTAGTCGAGTCGCCTGGCGTCTTCCCCAGACGCGCCGGGGGTGCCGGGAGGCGTGCCGCGGTGCCTCCTGTTGGAAATATGCCCTAGAGGCAATAATAAATTGGTTATTATTATATTTCCTTGTTCATGATAATCGTTTATTATCCATGCTATAATTGTATTGATTGGAAACTCAAATACATGTGTGGGTACATAGACAACACTGTGTCCCTGGTAAGCCTCTAGTTGACTAGCTTGTTGATCAAAGATGGTTAAGGTTTCCTAGCCATGGACATGAGATGTCATTTGATAACGGGATCACATCATTAGGAGAATGATGTGATGGACAAGACCCAAACTGTAAACGTAGCATTTGATCGTGTCAGTTTATTGCTATTGTTTTCTGCATGTCAAGTATCTGTTCCTTTGACCATGAGATCATGCAACTCACTGACACCGGAGGAATACCTTGTGTGTATCAAACGTCGCAACGTAACTGGGTGACTATAAAGGTGCTCTACAGGTATCTCCGAGGGTGTCTGTTGGGTTGGCATGGATCAAGACTGGGATTTGTTACTCCGTATGACGGAGAGGTATCTCAGGGCCCACTCGGTAATACAACATCACAATGAGCCTTGCAAGCAATGTGACTAAAGTGTTAGCCACGAGATCTTGTATTACGGAACGAGTAAAGAGACTTGCCGGTAACGAGATTGAACTAGGTATAGTGATACCGACGATCGAATCTCGGGCAAGTAACATACCGAAGAACAAAGGGAACAGCATACGGGATTAACTGAATCCTTGACATAGAGGTTCGACCGATAAAGATCTTCGTAGAATATGTAGGAGCCAATATGGGCATCCAGGTCCCGCTATTGGTTATTGGCCGTAGAGGTGTCTCGGTCATGTCTACATAGTTCTCGAACCCGCAGGGTCTACACACTTAACGTTTGGTGACGATTAGTATAATTGAGTTATTATGTTGGTGACCGAAAGTTGTTCGGGGTCCCGGATAAGATCCCGGACATGACGAGGATCTCCGGAATAGTCCGGAGGTAAAGATTGATATATGTGATAATAGTGTTTTGATCTCCGGAAGAGTTCCGGAGTTCACCGGAAGGGGTTCCGGATGTTTACCGAAGTGTTCGGGTGCAGCAACACTTTATGTGAGCCAAAGGGATAAAACCCACAAGGTATTGGAAAGTGCAAAAGTAGTTTTGCTGCCGCGTAAGCGGTACTACCGCTTGGTGAAGCGGTACTACCGCCGGAGCGGTACTACCGCTTGGTGAAGCGGTACTACCGCCCGAGCGGTACTACCGCTTGTGTGAAGCGGTACTACCGCCCAAGCGGTACTACCGCTTGTGTGAAGCGGTACTACCGCTTGTGCGCGGCTGTGCACGATTCGGCAGGGTCCGAATTGGACTCTTTTCCTGCGGGCCAAACCGACCTTGTGCGGGCAAAACCGACCCGGAGGAGGCTTTTACTCCAAGTTTGGACCCCAAGGCTCAACATATAAATAGAGGGGCAGGGCTAGCACACGGGATACATCAGGATTTCCCAAGCCATGTGCCGGCAACCCTAGCCCTCTAGTTCCTCCGTCATAATCTCCGTAGTGCTTGGCGAAGCCCTGCAGAGATTGTTCCTCACCACCATCACCACGCCGTCGTGCTGCTGGAACTCAACCACTACTTCACCATCGCTCGCTGGATCGAGGAGGTGAAGGCGTCATCAAGCCGTACGTGTGTTGAACGCGGAGGTGCCGTCCGTTCGGCACTAGATCGGAAGGATCGTGATTGGATCGCGGGACGCTCGGCGATTTGGATCGCGAAGACGTTCGACTACATCAACCGCGTTTATTAACGCTTCCGCTTAGCGATCTACAAGGGTATGTAGATTCACTCTCCCTCTCGTAGATGCTCATCACCATGGATAGATCTTGTGTGTGCGTAGGAAAATTTTTGTTTCCCATGCAACGTTCCCCAACAGTGGCATCATGAGCTAGGTCTATGCGTAGATGAGATCTCGAGTAGAACACAAACGAGTTGTGGGCGTGGATGTATACATATTGCTTGCCGTTACTAGTTGATATTTGATTCGGCGGTACTGTGAGATGAAGCGGCCCGGACCGACATTACGCGTACACTTACGCGAGACAGGTTCCTTCAACTAACATGTAACTTCGTTGCATAAAGATGGCTAGCGGGTGTCTGTCTCTCTCACTTTAGTTGAATCGATTTCAATGAAGAGGGTTCTTTTAGAAGATCAAAAAGCAATCACTACACCACGTTGTGGTTTTGCGTAGGTAAGAACGGTTCTTGCAAACCCGTAGCAGCCACGTAAAATTTGCCACAACAATTAGAGGACGTCTAACTTGTTTTTGCAGGGTATGTTGTGATGTGATATGGCCAATTACATGATGAGATATATGTGATGTATGAGATGATCATGTGATGTATAGAATATCACGACTTGCATGTCGATGAGTACGGCAACTGGCAGGAGCCATAGAGTTGTCTTTAATTATTGTATGACCTGCGTGTCAATCATTAAGCGCTATGTAATGCTTTACTTTATCGCTAAACGTTAGCTATAGTCGTGGAAGCAACAGTCGGCGCGACAACCTTATGGCGACACGTTGATGGAGATCAAGATGATGGAGATCATGGTGTCATGCCGGTGACGATGGAGATCATGCCGGTGCTTTGGAGATGGAGATCAAAAGCACAAGTTCATGGCCATATCATGTCACTTATGATTTGCATGTGATGTTAATCCTTTTATGCATCTTATTTTGCTTAGGACGACGGTAGCATTATAAGGTGATCCCTCACTTAAATTTCAAGATAAATTGTGTTCTCCCCAAGTGTGCACCGTTGCGAAAGTTCGTCGTTTCGAGACACGCCGTGATGATCGGGTGTGATAGACTCTACGTTCGCATACAACGGGTGTAAGCCATGTTACACGTGCGGAACACTCGGGTTAAACTTGACGAGCCTAGCATGTACAGACATGGCCTCGGAACACAAGAGACCGAAAGGTCGAACATGAGTCATATAGTAGATATGATCAACATGAAGATGTTCACCATTGAAACCACCTCAACTCACGTGATGATCGGACTTGAGTTGGTGGATTTGGATCATGTTACACTCGAATGACCGGAGGGATGTCAATTTGAGTGGGAGTTTTTAAGTAATATGATTAACTAAACTCATTATCTAAAGAACAATAGTCTAAGTTGTCTTTGCAATATTCATGTTGTAGATCATGGCTCGCGCAGTAGCACCCCTGAATTTTAATGCGTTCCTAGAGAAAGCTAAGTTGAAAGATGATGGAAGTAACTTTGTGGACTGGGCCCGTAATCTAAGGATTATCCTTACGGCTTCCCAGAAGGCTTATGTCCTTGATGCACCGCTTGGTGATCCACCCGCTCCAGTTGAGTCTCTAGACGTTGTGAACGCCTGGCAGGCTCGTTCTGATGATTACTCAATAGTTCAATGTGCAATGTTGTATGGCTTAGAACCGGGACTTCAAAGACGTTTTGAACGTCATGGAGCATATGAGATGTTCCAGGAGTTGAAGTTTATCTTTCAGAAGAATGCCCGGATCGAGAGATATGAGATCTCCGATAAGTTCTATGCTTGCAAGATGGAGGAGAACGGATCTATCAGTGATCACGTGCTCAGAATGTCTGGGTACTCCACCCGTCTGGCTGAGTTAGGGATGCCCCTTCCGCCAGAGGCTATCACTGACAGAGTTCTTCAATCATTGCCACCTAGCTACAAGAGCTTCGTGTTGAACTATAACATGCACGGGATGAACAAGTCAGTCGCCGAGCTGTTTGCGATGCTGAAAGCCGCTGAGTCTGAAATTCAGAAGGAGCATCAAGTGTTGATGGTCAATAAAACCACTAGTTTCAAGAAAAATGGCAAGGGTAAGAAGGGTAACTCCAAGAAGAGTGGCAAAGCAGTTGCTCCTCTCGTGAAGAAACCCAAGGCTGGACCCAAACCAGAAACTGTGTGTTTTCATTGCAAGGGAACTGGACACTGGAAGCGGAATTGCCCCAAGTATTTGGCTGACAAGAAGGCGGCCAACAACAAACAAGGTATATATGATATACATGTTATTGATGTGTACCTTACCAACTCTCGTTGTAGTGCCTGGGTATTTGATACCGGTGCGGTTGCTCATATTTGCAACTCAAAACAGGAACTGCGGAATAGACGGAGGCTGGCAAAGGACGAAGTGACGATGCGCGTGGGAAATGGTTCCAAGGTTGATGTGATCGCCGTCGGCACGCTCGCTCTTCGATTACCGTCGGGATTAGTGATGAACCTAAATAAGTGTTATTTGGTGCCTGCGTTAAGCATGAACATTATATCTGGATCTTGTTTATTGCGAGACGGTTACTCATTTAAATCAGAGAATAATGGTTGTTCTATTTATATGAGTAATATCTTTTATGGTCATGCACCCAATGTGAGGGGTTTATTCTTGTTGAATCTCGATAGTAATGATACACATGTTCATAACATTGATGCCAAAAGATGTAGAATTGATAATGATAATACCACTTTCTTGTGGCACTGCCGTTTAGGTCATATTGGCGTAAAACGCATGAGGAAGCTCCATGCTGATGGACTTTTGGAGTCACTTGATTTTGAATCACTTGACACATGTGAGCCATGCCTCATGGGCAAGATGACTAAAACTCCGTTCTCTGGAACAATGGAACGGGCAAGTGACTTATTGGAAATCATACATACTGATGTGTGCGGTCCGATGAGCATTGAGGCGCGCGGTGGTTATCGTTACTTTCTCACCTTCACTGATGACTTAAGTAGATATGGGTATATTTACTTAATGAAACACAAGTCTGAAACATTTGAAAAGTTCAAACAATTTCAGAGTGAAGTTGAGAATCATCGTAACAAGAAGATTAAATTCCTACGATCTGATCGAGGAGGAGAATATCTGAGTTATGAGTTTGGCAGTCACTTAAGACAATGTGGAATTGTTTCACAACTGACACCGCCTGGAACACCACAGCGTAATGGTGTGTCCGAACGTCGTAATCGATCTTTATTGGATATGGTGCGATCTATGATGTCTCTTGCCGATTTGCCACTATCGTTTTGGGGTTATGCATTAGAGACAGCTGCATTCACTTTAAATAGGGCACCATCGAAATCCGTTGAGACGACGCCGTATGAACTTTGGTTTGGCAAGAAGCCGAAACTGTCGTTTCTTAAAGTTTGGGGATGTGATGCTTATGTCAAAAAGCTTCAGCCTGAAAAGCTGGAACCCAAAGCGGAGAAATGCGTCTTCATAGGATACCCAAAAGAGACAGTTGGGTATACCTTCTACCTCAGATCCGAAGGCAAAGTGTTTGTCGCTAAAAACGGAACATTTCTTGAGAAAGAGTTTCTCTCGAAAGAATTGAGTGGGAGGAAGATAGAACTTGATGAGGTTGTTGAACCTTTACTTCAACCTGAGAGTAGCGCAGCGCAGAAAGTTGTTTCTGTGGAGCCTACATTAGCTGGAGAGGAAGTTAATGATGATGATCATGAAGCTTTGGATCAAGTTGCTATCGAACCTCGTAGGTCGACAAGGACGCGTACTGCTCCTGAGTGGTACGGCAACCCTGTCTTAGAGGTCATGTTGTTAGACAACGATGAACCTACGAGCTATGGAGAAGCGATGATGAGCCCGGATTCCAAGAAGTGGTTAAAGGCCATGAAATCCGAGATGGGATCCATGTATGAAAACAAAGTATGGACTTTGGAAGTATTACCTGAAGGGCGTAAGGCCATTCAGAACAAATGGATCTTTAAGAGGAAGACGGACGCGGACGGTAATGTCACCGTCTATAAAGCTCGACTTGTGGCAAAGGGTTTTTCACAAGTTCAAGGAGTTGACTACGATGAGACCTTCTCACCCGTAGCGATGCTTAAGTCCGTCAGAATCATGCAAGCATCTCGGAGTTGGAATCTTCGTTTTGATGAGGTGATCAAAGCGTTCGAGTTTATACAAGTTTACGGAGAAGCTTGTATTTACAAGAAAGTGAGTGGGAGCTCTATAGCGTTTCTAATATTATATGTGGATGACATATTGCTGATTGGAAACAATATAGAAATGCTGGAAAGTGTAAAGGAATATTTGAACAAGAGTTTTTCAATGAAGGACCTAGGAGAAGCTGCTTTCATATTAGGCATCAAGATCTATAGAGATAGATCAAGACGTTTAATAGGACTTTCACAAAGCACATACCTTGATAAGATTTTGAAGAAGTTCAAAATGGATCAGTCCAAGAAGGGGTTCTTGCCTGTTTTGCAAGGTGTGAAGTTGAGTAAGACTCAATGCCCAGTGACTGCAGAAGATAGAGAAAAGATGAGTGTCATCCCCTATGCTTCGGCCATAGGCTCTATCATGTATGCAATGCTGTGCACAAGACCCGATGTCAGCCTTGCCATAAGTATGGTCGGAAGGTTTCAAAGTGATCCAGGAATGGAACACTGGACGGCGGTCAAGAATATCCTGAAGTACCTGAAAAGGACTAAGGACATGTTTCTCGTTTATGGAGGTGATCAAGAGCTCGTCGTAAAGGGTTACGTCGATGCAAGCTTTGACACTGATCCGGATGACTCTAAGTCGCAAACCGGATACGTATTTATTCTTAATGGGGGTGCGGTTAGCTGGTGCAGTTCCAAGCAAAGCGTGGTAGCTGATTCTACATGCGAAGCGGAGTACATCGCTGCCTCGGAGGCGGCGAAGGAAAGTGCCTGGATGAAGGAGTTCATGACAGATCTTGGAGTAGTGCCTAGTGCACTTAACCCAATGACTCTGTTTTGTGATAATACTGGTGCCATTGCTCTAGCCAAGGAACCAAGATTTCACAAGAGGACCAGACACATAAAACGACGTTTCAATTCCATCCGCGATTACATCAAGGAGGACGACATAAATATTTGCAAAGTACACACGGATCTAAATGTTGCAGATCCGATGACTAAACCTCTTCCAAGGGCTAAACATGAACAACACCAGAACTGCATGGGTGTTCGATTCATTACAATGTAAATCACATAGTGATGTGAACTAGATTATTGACTCTAGTGCAAGTGGGAGACTGTTGGAAATATGCCCTAGAGGCAATAATAAATTGGTTATTATTATATTTCCTTGTTCATGATAATCGTTTATTATCCATGCTATAATTGTATTGATTGGAAACTCAAATACATGTGTGGGTACATAGACAACACTGTGTCCCTGGTAAGCCTCTAGTTGACTAGCTTGTTGATCAAAGATGGTTAAGGTTTCCTAGCCATGGACATGAGATGTCATTTGATAACGGGATCACATCATTAGGAGAATGATGTGATGGACAAGACCCAAACTGTAAACGTAGCATTTGATCGTGTCAGTTTATTGCTATTGTTTTCTGCATGTCAAGTATCTGTTCCTTTGACCATGAGATCATGCAACTCACTGACACCGGAGGAATACCTTGTGTGTATCAAACGTCGCAACGTAACTGGGTGACTATAAAGGTGCTCTACAGGTATCTCCGAGGGTGTCTGTTGGGTTGGCATGGATCAAGACTGGGATTTGTTACTCCGTATGACGGAGAGGTATCTCAGGGCCCACTCGGTAATACAACATCACAATGAGCCTTGCAAGCAATGTGACTAAAGTGTTAGCCACGAGATCTTGTATTACGGAACGAGTAAAGAGACTTGCCGGTAACGAGATTGAACTAGGTATAGTGATACCGACGATCGAATCTCGGGCAAGTAACATACCGAAGAACAAAGGGAACAGCATACGGGATTAACTGAATCCTTGACATAGAGGTTCGACCGATAAAGATCTTCGTAGAATATGTAGGAGCCAATATGGGCATCCAGGTCCCGCTATTGGTTATTGGCCGTAGAGGTGTCTCGGTCATGTCTACATAGTTCTCGAACCCGCAGGGTCTACACACTTAACGTTTGGTGACGATTAGTATAATTGAGTTATTATGTTGGTGACCGAAAGTTGTTCGGGGTCCCGGATAAGATCCCGGACATGACGAGGATCTCCGGAATAGTCCGGAGGTAAAGATTGATATATGTGATAATAGTGTTTTGATCTCCGGAAGAGTTCCGGAGTTCACCGGAAGGGGTTCCGGATGTTTACCGAAGTGTTCGGGTGCAGCAACACTTTATGTGAGCCAAAGGGATAAAACCCACAAGGTATTGGAAAGTGCAAAAGTAGTTTTGCTGCCGCGTAAGCGGTACTACCGCTTGGTGAAGCGGTACTACCGCCGGAGCGGTACTACCGCTTGGTGAAGCGGTACTACCGCCCGAGCGGTACTACCGCTTGTGTGAAGCGGTACTACCGCCCAAGCGGTACTACCGCTTGTGTGAAGCGGTACTACCGCTTGTGCGCGGCTGTGCACGATTCGGCAGGGTCCGAATTGGACTCTTTTCCTGCGGGCCAAACCGACCTTGTGCGGGCAAAACCGACCCGGAGGAGGCTTTTACTCCAAGTTTGGACCCCAAGGCTCAACATATAAATAGAGGGGCAGGGCTAACACACGGGATACATCAGGATTTCCCAAGCCGTGTGCCGGCAACCCTAGCCCTCTAGTTCCTCCGTCATAATCTCCGTAGTGCTTGGCGAAGCCCTGCAGAGATTGTTCCTCACCACCATCACCACGCCGTCGTGCTGCTGGAACTCAACCACTACTTCACCATCGCTCGCTGGATCGAGGAGGTGAAGGCGTCATCAAGCCGTACGTGTGTTGAACGCGGAGGTGCCGTCCGTTCGGCACTAGATCGGAAGGATCGTGATTGGATCGCGGGACGCTCGGCGATTTGGATCGCGAAGACGTTCGACTACATCAACCGCGTTTATTAACGCTTCCGCTTAGCGATCTACAAGGGTATGTAGATTCACTCTCCCTCTCGTAGATGCTCATCACCATGGATAGATCTTGTGTGTGCGTAGGAAAATTTTTGTTTCCCATGCAACGTTCCCCAACACCTCCGTGATACGTCTCCAACGTATCTAAAATTTTTGATTGTTCCATGCTATTATATTATCTGTTTTGGATGTTTTATATGCATTAATATGCTATTTTATATTATTTTTGGGACTAACCTATTAACCTAGTGCCCAGTGCCAATTTCTGTTTTTTCCTTATTTTTGAGTATTGCAGATAAGGAATATTAAACGGAGTCCAAACGGAATAAAATCTTCGCGATGATTTTTCTTGGACCAGAAGAAACCTACCAGACTTGGAGAGGGGGGCAGGAGACCTGCCGGGAGGCGACAAGCCTACAGGGCGCGCGCCCCCTGGCTTGTGCCCCCCCCCCTGCAGGCCTCCTAACCCTAATCTTTGTCCTATAAATTCCCAAATATTCCAACAATATCAAAAAGAGAGCCGACAATACTTTTCCGCCGCCGGAAGCCTCAGTTCCCGTGAGATCCCATCTTGGAGCCTTTTCCAGTAATCTGCCGGAGGGGGATTCGATCACGGAGGGCATCTACATCAACTCCATTGCCCCTCCGATGATGCGTGAGTAGTTTACCTCAGACCTTCGGGTCCATAGCTAGTAGCTAGATGGCTTCTTCTCTCTCTATGTTCTTCAATACCATGTTCTTCATTATCTTCATGGAGATCTATCCGATGTAATACTCGGTGTGTTTGTTGAGATTCGATGAATTGTGGGTTTATGATCAGATTATCTATGAATATTATTTGAATCTTCTCTGAATTCTTATATGCATGATTTCATATCTTTGCAAGTCTCTTCGAGTTATTGGTTTGGTTTGGCCAACTAGATTGGTAATTCTTGCAATGGGAGAAGTGCTTAGTTTTGGGTTCAATCTTGCGGTGTCCTCACCCAGTGACAAAGTAGGGGTAGCGAGGCACGTATTTGTATTGTTGCCATCAAGGATAAAAAGATGGGGTTTTCATCATATTGCTTGAGTTTATCCCTCTACATCATGTCATCTTACTTAATGCGTTACTCTGTTCTTCATGAACTTAATACTCTAGATGCAGGCAGGAGTCAGTCGATGTGTGGAGTAATAGTAGTAGATGCAGAATCGTTTTGGTCTACTTGACATGGACGTGATGCCTATATGCATAATCATTGCCTTGGATATCGTCATAACTATGCGCTTTTCTATCAATTGCTCGACAGTAATTTGTTCACCCACCGTATTATTTTCCTTCAAGAGAGAAGCCTCTAGTGAAACCTATGGCCCCCGGGTCTATTTTCCATATTATATTTTCAGATCTATAAACCAAAAATACCAAAAATACGTTGCTGCAATCTTTTTACTTTTGTTTTACTTTTCGTTTTAGTAATCTTCTATATCTATCTCTATCAGATCTCATCCTTGCAAGTAACCGTGAAGGGATTGACAACCCCTTTTCTGCGTTGGGTGCAAGTGTTTGATTATTTGTGTAGGTACATCTATTGGATACTTGCTTGTATCTCCTACTGGATTGATACCTTGGTTCTCAACAACTGAGGGAAATACTTATCTACTTTGCTGCATCACCCTTTCCTCTTCAAGGGAAAACCAAAGCAAGCTCAAGAAGTAGCAAGAAGGATTTCTGGCGCCATTGCAGGGGAGATCTACATCAAGCCTACCAAGTACCCATCACAAACTCATCTCTTGCATTGACATTATTTGCCATTTGCCTCTCATTTTCCTCTCCCCCACTTCTAAAACGATTTTCAGAAAAAAAAACCAAAAAGATTTGCCGTTTTATTCGTTCTCTTTTTCGTTTGCCTCCTTCTTGCCGGATCTCTTCCTTGTTGCTATGACTAGCGTTACTACTTCCCCTTTGTCACCAGATTTTGAGGTTCTATACTTCAAACAAAAACAAGGGGAAAATTTGAAAGATGCCTGGTATAGGCTAATGGAATCTTATCGTATTTCCAACCTAAAAGGAGGCGCAAAAGTTTTGCTTAGAAATTTTTACATTGGATTGGCTTTGCATCATAGAGAGCTTTTGGATTTCGCCTCAAAGGGGAATTTTATTGTGCTTGATGCAAACGCTGCTTATGAAGTTTTGGAAGGGATTTTGGGGGTTCCTCTACCTAAAAAGGGGTTTGCTTTCTCACAAGAGGGAGTTCAAATTTTCAAAAAATTGGGTGACTTACATAAGCACTTGGTCGAGTTACTACAATATCACGAACCCCTCAAACATATTAGTGGGAACCTCAATCGCTTGAATACTTTGATTACTCTTTGCAATAAGCGTTTGGATATTTTGGATCTTAGGATGGTTCCTTCCCCTACAAATTTGGGGAAGAGGAAAGAGCCCCCCGGATTCGAGAAGGCCCTCACAAAAGTTGCCAAAACCAAAGATGACAATACCTAGATCTATTGTGTTATGCCTCGCTAGGGACGTTAAACAATAGCGCTTGTTGGGAGGCAACCCAATTTTATTTTATGTTCTTGTTTTTATTTGTTTTTGTTTTCTGTTTTTGAGTGCTTTACACATTATTACCTCTGTAGTAATTGTGTTTTATTGTTTTAATTAGTGTTTGAGGCAAGTAAGACCTTTGGGATGGTCTACGGTGATTGTTGATTTGATTTTGCTGAAAAACAGAAACTTTTGCGCTCAGTCCAGGAATTTTATAAATTCACTAGAGCGTCGAATGAGTCTGAAATTTGTACACAAGATTGATATACAAATTCTCCAGATTTTCCTAATTTTTAAGAATTTTTGGAGTTACAGAAGTATTCGAAGTCTACAGATTGCTACAGACTGTTCTGTTTTTGACAGATTCTGTTTTCTTTGTGTTGTTTGCTTATTTTGATGTATCTATGGGTTGTATCGGGGGGGTATGAACCATGGAGAAGTTGGAATACAGTAGATATTACACCAATATAAATAAAGAATGAGTTCACAACAGTACCTAAAGTGGTGATTTATTTTTCTTATACTAACGGATCTCACGAGTTTTCTGTTGAGTTTTGTGTTGTGAAGTTTTCAAGTTTTGGGTAAAGATTTGATGGACTATGGAACAAGGAGTGGCAAAAGCCTAAGCTTGGGGATGGCAAGGCACCCCAAGCCATATTCAAGGATACCAAAGAGCCTAAGCTTGGGGATGCCCCGGAAGGCATCCCCTCTTTCGTCTTCAATCCATCGGTAAATTTACTTGAGGCTATATTTTTATTCACCACATGATATGTGTTTTGCTTGGAGCGTCTTGTATGATATGAGTCTTTGCTTTTTAGTTTGCCACAATCATCCTTGCTGCACACATCTTTTGAGAGGGACACGCATAAATCGTGACTTTATTAGAATACTCTATGTGCTTCACTTATATCTTTTGAGCTAGGCAATGTTGCTCTAGTGCTTCACTTATATCTTTTTAGAGCACGGTGGTGTTTTTATTTTATAGAAATAATTGAACTCTCGTGCCTCACTTATATTATTTTGAGAGTCTTTCAACAGCATGGTAATTGGTTTAGGTTATGAATTTAGTCCTAATATAATGGGCATCCAAGAGGGATATAATAAAAACTTTCATATAAAGTGCATTGAATACTATGAGAAGTTTGATTCCTTGCATATAGTTTTGAGATATAAAGATGATGATATTAGAGTCATGCTAGTGAGTAATTGTGGAATGGTAAAAATAATTGTGTTAAAGTTTGTGATTCCCGTAGCATGCACGTATGGTGAACCGTTATGTAACGAAGTCGGAGCATGATTTGTTTAATGATTGTCATCCTTTGTGTGAGGGTCGGGAGCGCGCGATGGTTAACTCCTACCAACCTCTCCCCTAGGAGCATGCGTCTAATACTTTGCTTCGATAACTAATAGACTTTTGCAATAAGTATGTGAGTTCTTTATGACTAATGTGAGTCCATGGATTATACGGACTCTCACCCTTCCACCATTGCTAGCCTCTCTAGTACCGCACAACCTTCGCCGGTGCATTAAACCCACAATATACCCTTCCTCAAAACAGCCACCATACCTACCTATTATGGCATTTCCATAGCCATTCCGAGATATATTGCCATGCAACTTCCACCGTTCCGTTTATTATGACACGCACCATCATTTTCATATTGCTTTGCATGATCGTAAGACAACTAGCATGATGTTTTCATGGCTTGTCCGTTTTTTGATGTCATTTGCTATGCTAGATCGTTGCACATCCCGGTGCACCACCGGAAGCATTCATATAGAATCATATTTTGTTCTAGGTATCGAGTAGTAATTTTTGAGTTGTAAGTAAATAAAAGTGTGATGATCATCATTATTAGAGCATTGTCCCATGAGAGAAAAGGATGATGGAAGCTATGATTCCCTCACAATATGGGATGAGTCTCTAGACTTTACAAATAATAAAAGAGGCCAATGAAGCCCAAATAATAAAAAAAAGAGGCCAAAGATGCCCACCAAAAAAATGAGAGAAAAGAGAGAAGGGACAATGTTACTATCTTTTTTTTCCACACTTGTGCTTCAAAGTAGCACCATGATCTTCATGATAGAGAGTCTCCTATTTTGTCACTTTCATATAACTAGTGGAATTTTTCATTATATGCACACCCACTTAGTTTGTTTTTGAGCTTTCATACACTTATAGCTATAGTGCATTCGTTGCATGGCAATCCCTACTCACACACATTGATATCTATTGATGGGCATCTCCATAGCCCGTTGATATGCCTAGTTGATGTGAGACTATCTTCTCCTTTTTCCTCACAACCTCCATCATATTCTATTCCACCTATAGTGCTATATCCATGGCTCACGCTCATGTATTGCATCAAAGTTGAAAAGGTTTGAGAACATAAAAGGTGTGAAACAATTGCTTGACTTGTCACCGGGTTGTGCATGATTTAAATACTTTGTGTGGGGAAGATGGAGCATAGCCAGACCATATGATTTTGTAGGGATAACTTTCTTAGGCCATGTTATTTTGAAAGGACACAATTGCTTTGTTAGTATGCTTGAAGTATTATTGTTTTTATGTCAATATTAAGCTTTTGTTTTGAATCTTACGGATCTGAATATTCATGCCACAATAAAGAATATTACATGGATAAATATGTTAGGTAGCATTCCACATCAAAAATTCTGTTTTTATCATTTACCTACTCGAGGACGAGCAGGAATTAAGCTTGGGGATGCTTCATACGTCTCCAACGTATCTATATTTTTTGATTGTTCCATGCTATTATATTATCTGTTTTGGATGTTTTATATGCATTAATATGCTATTTTATATTATTTTTTGGACTAACCTATTAACCTAGTGCCCAGTGCCAGTTTCTGTTATTTCCTTGTTTTTGAGTATTGCAGATAAGGAATATTAAACGGGGTCCAAACGGAATAAAATCTTCGCGATGATTTTTCTTGGACCAGAAGAAACCTACCAGACTTGGAGAGGGGGGCAGGAGACCTGCCGAGAGGCGACAAGCCTGCAGGGCGCGCCCCTAGGGGGCGCGCGCTCCCCTGGCTTGTGCCCCCCCTGCAGGTCTCCTAACCCTAATCTTCGTCCTATAAATTCCCAAATATTCGCCCAATACCAAAAAGAGAGCCGACAATACTTTTCCGCCGCCGGAAGCCTCTGTTCCCGTGAGATCCCATCTTGGAGCCTTTTCCGGTAATCTGCCGGAGGGGGATTCGATCACGGAGGGTATCTACATCAACTCCATTGCCCCTCCGATGATGCGTGAGTAGTTTACCTCAGACCTTCGGGTCAATAGCTAGTAGCTAGATGGCTTCTTCTCTCTCTATGTTCTTCAATACCATGTTCTTCATGATCTTCATGGAGATCTATCCGATGTAATACTCTTTTGCGGTGTGTTTGTCGAGATCCGATGAATTGTGGGTTTATGATCAGATTATCTATGAATATTATTTGAATCTTCTCTGAATTCTTATATGCATGATTTCATATCTTTGCAAGTCTCTTCGAGTTATTGGTTTGGTTTGGCCAACTAGATTGGTAATTCTTGCAATGGGAGAAGTGCTTAGTTTTGGGTTCAATCTTGCGGTGTCCTCACCCAGTGACAAAGTAGGGGTAGCGAGGCACGTATTTGTATTGTTGCCATCAAGGATAAAAAGATGTGGTTTTCATCATATTGCTTGAGTTTATCCCTCTACATCATGTCATCTTACTTAATGCGTTACTTTGTTCTTCATGAACTTAATACTCTAGATGCAGGCAGGAGTCAGTCGATGTGTGGAGTAATAGTAGTAGATGCAGAATCGTTTCGGTCTACTTGACACGGACGTGATGCCTATATGCATAATCATTGCCTTGGATATCGTCATAACTATGCGCTTTCTATCAATTGCTCGACAGTAATTTGTTCACCCACCGTATTATTTTCCTTCAAGAGAGAAGCCTCTAGTCAAACCTATGGCCCCCGGGTCTAGTTTCCGTATTATATTTTCAGATCTATAAACCAAAAATACCAAAAATACTTTGCTGCAATCTTTTTACTTTTGTTTTACTTTTCGTTTTAGTAATCTTCTATATCTATCTCTATCAGATCTCATCCTTGCAAGTAACCGTGAAGGGATTGACAACCCCTTTTCTGCGTTGGGTGCAAGTGTTTGATTATTTGTGTAGGTACATCTATTGGGGACTTGCTTGTATCTCCTACTGGATTGATACATTGGTTCTCAACAACTGAGGGAAATACTAATCTACTTTGCTGCATCACCCTTTCCTCTTCAAGGGAAAACCAACGCATGCTCAAGAAGTAGCACTCTGCTGCGCGGCTGGCAGCCCTCACAGGTCCCCGCCTGCGTCAGGGGCTAACTCCTGCGCGCGCGATGAGCCTGGTCTCGCCTTCAACGGGTGCGAGTCGCGAGACGTTTCTCCCGGGCGTCCGCTCGTCCTCGGCGTCTCGGCGGTTGGTCTAGTGGCCCTACGGACGCGAGCCCCCTGGCCCGTCCCATAAGGAAGGGCCTGGACCTCGCCTGTCGTGGTGGTGTGTCCAGCTGCACGGCATATCTCGCCGTCGTGGCTCTCGCAGGCAACATGGAAACTCTACAGTCCACGGGCCATGAGGGGTGCGATTCGCCCGCGCGTCGGGTCGTGGCGGGCGCGGCGTAGGATCAGGGCGGCGAGCGTGCGCCGCGCGGTCGACGAGGGCGACAGCCCCCGGTGCCTGTCCATGGTTGAGCTGGAGACGATATCCCCCGACGGGGGGGGGGGGGGGCAAGGCGACGTGGGGTGCCGAAGCCCGTCGGCTTCGCCCGGGCAACGCGAGCAGCCCGTCGTTCGGCGCGGACTCGGCGTCCCTTGGTCATGGAAATGGCAAGCGGAGGCGTGATGAAGCTCGAATGAGGGTCCCGACACGCCCCCTACCTGGCGCGCCAAATGTTGGACTTCGGGCTCCGCAAAACCCTAAGGAGTTCGAACCCAGGGGCGTGTGCGAAGATTCCCCAGCAGCTTTCCTCCCTCCAAGCTCACAACACGATAACCCCGCACGATGGCGAGGAAGAAGACGGCACACAAGAGTTTACCCAGGTTCGGGCCTCTACGAAGCGTAAAACCCTACTCCTGCCTTTGGTGGATTGCCTCACGAGGAGGTTGTGGATGAACTAGTACAGTGGTGTGTTGCTCCGCGAGTGCGTTTCTTCGACCTCCTCCACTGAGCAGCCTAGCCTCTATTTATACCGGCCCGGGTCCTCTTCCCTTATCGCAAGGGCCGGAAGGAATCCCACAACGGCCAAATTCAAAGGGGGACAGGAGGTACACCCTATCCTGACGAAAGGCGGTCTCCGCTTGCAAAGCTGCTGGTGGTGATGCAGAGGTGGGCTCGGCGATGACGTCTGTTCTGCGGGGCTCGGGGTCTTGGTCTCGTTGCACCAGAAGGGAAACCTTTGGGGGCGCTTTATGGAACCTGTGCTCGTCCTTGTCTCCTTTGCAGCGAAGAGGAAACTGCCCCTCTGGCATGCTGACGCTCGCCTGGCCTGACTGGCGTCACCTTTGACCTCCTGAGGCCTAGCATTGCATAGAGATCTCCGCCGCTCGGGAGGAGGCCTGGGGAGGCCTAACCTCCTGCGGGTCTTGGCGCTATCTCCCTCGCAAGCTCGGGTTCTCGCGAGGGCCTTGTGTTGAGCGGGGCCACGCCGGGCCATACTCGGTCGTCGAGGTGGGCCACGCCCTGGGCCGTAGGCAGGCAAGTCTGGGTACCCCGGTATCCAGAATGCCGACACCACTAGTGAAACCTACGGCCCCCAGGTCTACTTTTCCAACATATTGCTTTCCGATCTATCTTTTTGCCTCTTTTGTTTTCAGATCTACTATTCAAAAAACCCAAAAATATATTGCTGCACTTTTTATTTGCCCTTTTTTTTGTGTTCTTGAGAGATCTATCTCTCCAATCTATCATTACCTAATCTATCTTTTTGTCGTAGAGAGATTGACAACCTCTCTTTTGCGTCGGGTTGCAAGTATTTGTTCTTTGTGTGCAGGTGCTGCTTATTAGGTGGTGGTGATCCTCCTACTGGTTCGATACCTTGGTTTCATAACTGAGGGAAATACTTACCGTATTTGTGCTGCATCATCCCTTCCTCTTTGGGGAAATAACGACGCAGTCTCAAGCCACGTCACGCGCCGTCCGACCGAGAGCTCCAATGAGCGGCGTCACACGCATGAGCCTCTCACCCCCTCTCGCTCACCCTCTTCCTATCCGCGGACACGGACCGCGTCCACGACCACCGCAGACACATCCAGGGCATCCCCGTGGCCCGTGGCAACGCCCCCGAGCTCGCCATGCTCCTCGTCCTCGGTGAGCTCCGGCCACCGCTACAAAAAGGCCCCCCATGCCCCCCTTTTGCCTCTGACCGCCCTAGCCCCTTCCCAATCGAACCCCAGTAGCAACCATGCATCCTGCAAGGCATCCGGAGCTCGGGATCGAGCCGGGTGTCGCCGCCTCTGGTCGCCGGTGTTCGCACAGTGAGAGGCCTCATCCGGTCCCGTTTCCTTTCCCCGTGATCATCTCTCTCCCCCCTGATGCGATTCCCTCTTCCTCCCTCTCGTTTCCAGCAAGGGAACGTCCCCGGCAACCTCCACCGGAGCTTCTCCGCCGCGGGTACTCGTCGCCGGTGAGCCACAGCGCCCCGACGCCTCCCTCCACCTCAAACCGAGCAGCGGGACTCTAAGGAACTCATTGGCGTCGTCCTTTTGCCTCCCCGTGGACCGCAGCGATGCCGGTGAGCCCCCTCTGCTCTATGCCCCTAGGAAGGAGATGACCGGTGGGCTCCACCTGTCATACTCCCTCCCTCCTCTCTCTCGCTGCCAGGCCGGGCCCGCCGGCAGGTATAAATAAAACATGTCGCGCGCATACCCCTTCGCACTGGGCCGAATCCCTTGGGCCGGCTCGGGTCTCTCCCTGTTGGCCCATGATGAATTGATGAATAGTGGAGTTTTTCCTTTTTCTTTTTCAAAGGACTTTCAAAATTCCTCTGGCTGGGATAAAAATCCAAATTCCATGTTTCAAATTTCTAAAAACTTGTAATATTATGTGCTATTTAATGATGCCAGTTGTGACAATTTTTGAAAACATTTTATGTACATTTTAATTTTAAAACCCCTTTTTAGGCACCTTTAGATTCTGTTAAAATGCTTTTCACCACTTTTTAAACTTCAAATCCAGAAGCTAGTATTTTTAGTATTCCTAGTTTTCACCCTAGTATTTTACAAAAGTGGTTTGACATTTTTAGAAGTGAATTATTTTCTCTGTTTTTGCCGTGTTCTTATTTTCACCCGTTAATATTGCGACGATAGATTGCGTTGTTGACGAGGGAGTTGGAGCAGAAGACTTTGAAGACCCCGAGGACTTTGTTGAGCCAGGCAAGCAACCCCTTGACCATGTCTAAGAAACCTTTTTATTGCATGGCTTATAGCACTTTGTTCCGTTGCATTGAATCATGATGAATCGGTGACCACCGTGGTGGGTTACCTCTGTTACTTTCCTCGTTGATACTTGCACTGAGCATGACCCTACCTCCTTATGAGGGTTGTGCGGGTGGGAAGTAGTTAGGATGCTAAGTAGTTGCTACACAAGGGGATGTGATTATGCATGGTGTCGGAAAGGAAATGATTTCAAAGACATTTCGAAAACCCCGTCGGGTGCCACTAATGCCCGAGGGAGATGATGTTGAGCTAGGTAACCGCTTGATAAAGAAGTGGTGTACCGAGGCAAGTGAATGTGTGTGTTTTTGAAAACGGATTAGATTTAAGATTTGTCGATCGTTCCCAACCTTACATGTACAACCACGATACCCCTTATGGGACAGGGCTTTGTTGATTACTTTGGTGAGTGCTATCAAAGAGCCCGCATTACTGGTGGCGGGAGTGACGTGGTCGCTCTCGATACGGGGTCATGACGGAAAGGACGATCATGGGTTGTTTTTACATACACCGGGCACACCGTTGCGTGCCCTCGTAGATGATACTTGTGATGTACATCATGAGGGATGGCACCAACGAGTGGACTCTTTGTTAGTATCGTCAGAGGAAAGGCAATGTTCGGGTACTTACCTTGGGTATGTAATATACCGCGAGTCGTGGATGACACGGAAGTTGCCCGAGTCTTGTGGGTAAAGTGTGCAACCTCTACAGAGTGTAAAACTATTCGAATAGCCATGTCCACGGTCAAGGACAGTTGGGTGGTGCTGCTTAAACAACGTCCGATGTTTTCATAAACTTGGCGTGAGTGTGTGGAGTAGGAATACTTGAGTTAAGTCGGATGACTTGACATGATGATTGAACATGTGATGATCAGACCTTTTTATATTGATATATGTAACCTGTTCATGCGGATACTTGTCACTTCATGATGCATGCTCTTACAAGTTGATTGATCATGTCATTGCACTCAAAAATTAGCTTTCCGCAACTTACCTACTTAGTGCTATATCATGCATTGTCATACCTTGTTCCAAAACATGGGTTGCTTGCGAGTAATTCAAAGTACTCATTGGCTTGCCACTGGTTATTTAATTGGCCAGGCATGGAAGAGCAGGAATATGGTGAAGAATTCGTTGGTGACGAACATGCGAATTAGGATGCTTCCCAGTCAGAATGCCTGTAGGGTTAAGGCAGATGGCATGGGTCTACGCTATCTTTCAAGATTTCCGTTGCGAGTTTATGTTTGTTATTTGGCCTTCATGGCCCTATCTATGTAAGAATTGACATTGATGGTATTTATTTGTGTAGACGGTATGTATGGATGTAAGACTCTTTTTATTCAGCTTCTGTGTGTTCAGTGAGCATTGATCTCTGGGATCACCGTACACGTGCATTCGGTGATCACAACTTATGAGTCGGGGTCCCCACAGTATTGATCTTCTCAAAAGCTTCATGTTGTGCAGGATTAAGATCACCCTCAGGCTTGCCCTTGGTGGCGTCATAGCAGTACATGGTTTGAAACCAGTAGACTGCTCTCGTGCGCCACCTCTTATATTGCACCCCCTTGAAGGTGGGTGGCTTCAGATGTGCAGCAAAACCACCTGGAGTGAATTGCCTATTATCAGGTTTTTGGATTGTTGAATATATAGAAAATTAATATGAGATTTAATCCGAATAAACAGTAAATAAATCATGATAGCAATGACAGAGATTGAACTAATCATGCAAACTACCATACTAGATGAATAGATTAAATATATGGCACAAACTAGACATAAGAATTCTAGCATGATTTCAAACAGAGAGGACAAGATCGCATACGGTGCAGCAGGAGCAGAAACGCCGGCGTTGATGTTGTCGCCCATGTCGTTGAGGAAGAGGTTGCCGAGATCGGGGAAGAAGTTGTCGTTGAGGAAATCGTCGCTGCTAGCAGTAGCGCGAGTGCGCTCCCCAAAACCCTGATCGCCTCTCTCCTGTACAGGATCACGAGAAGCGGGGTTTCGGAGGCCTGCCATCCCCTCTCGCGATGCACGCCGTAAGGAGGGATGGAGAAGACTTGGATGGCGGCTCAATGATCTGGAACGGTGCGAAACCATATGTTGTGACGGCGGCTAGGGTTGGCAGGGACCTCGCGTATATATATGCACGGCGGGGTGGAGAGACGTGGACTGGACCCACGTCCGAGTCGGTTACAGCCCACGATCCGACGTCTTAGATCGTGGCGTGTCTGTTACGGACTCTCTGTTCCTGACCAGCAAAAATAAGCACGTAGGTATGAGCTCGGCTCGGCTAAATCCCGCAACCCGCGGCGCGTCATGGCGACGCGTGCCATGGCGAGGCGAGCGAGGAGGAGGAGTGCGCGAGGGCCTCTTCTCTTCTCATGCTCTTACAAGTGGTAGAAGAGCTCACCTTATAAGGTGGTGCTACTCCCACTCAACTAGCAGTATGGTACTAAAACTTAGTTCCACTCACACCACACACAGCCATACATGGATGGGCCATGAGAATTTCAGATTTTAGTTGGACTTTGGGCCAAAGGCCTGATACGTCTCTAACGTATCTATAATTTTTGCTTATTCCATGCTGTTATATTATCATTCTTGGATGTTTTACAATCATTTTATAACTACTTTATATCATTTTTTGGGACTAACCTATTGACATAGTGCCAAAGTGCCAGTTGCTGTTTTTGCTTGTTTTTTTCTTCGCATAATATCAGTACCAAACGGAGTCCAATCGCGACAAACTTTTTGGAGATTTTTTCTGGACCAGAAGACACCCAGTGGGCCAAAGAAGTATCAGAGAGGTGGGCTGTGGAGGCCACAACCCACATGGGCGTGCCAGGGGGCCCCCGGCGTGCCCTGGTGGGTTGTGCCCTCCACGGGGCCGCCCTCCACCGCCTCTGACGCCTATAAATTCCCAAATATTCAGAAAATCCTAGGGGAGTCGACAAAACACAATTCCAGCCGCCGCAAGTTCCAGAACCTCGAGATCCAATCTAAACACTTTCACGGAGGGGTTCATCTTCTTCATAGGTGCCTCTCCGATGATGCGTGAGTAGTCCACCATAGACCTAGGGGTCCGTAGGCAGTAGCTAGATGGCTTCCTCTCTCTCTTTTGATTCTCAATACAATGGTCTCTTGGAGATCTATGTGATGTAAACTTTTGCGGTGTGTTTGTTGGGATCCGATGAATTTTGAGTTCATGATCAGTTTCTATCCATGAATATTATTTGAGTCTTCTTTGATCTCTTATATGCACGATTACTTATAGCCTCGTATTTCTTCTTCAAATCTTTGGTTTAGTTAGGCCGACTAGATCGATTTTTCTTGCCATGGGAAGAGGTGCTTTGTGATGGGTTCGATCTTGCGGTGTCTGATACGTCTCCAACGTATCTATAATTTTTTGCTTCTTCCATGCTGTTATATTATCATTCTTGGATGTTTTACAATCATTTTATTACAACTTTATATCATTTTTTGGGACTGACCTATTGACATAGTGCCAAAGTGCCAGTTGCTATTTTTGCTTGTTTTTTACTTCGTAGAAAATCAGTACCAAACGGAGACAAAACGCTGCGGGGATTTTTGTGTATTTTTTACGGACCAGAAGAAATAAGATGGGCCAAAGAACACCAGAAGAGGGGGCCCAGGGTGGTTAGCACCCACCAGGGCACGCCAGAGCCCCCTGGCGCGGCCTGGTGGGTGCTGGGCACCTCGGGCACCCCCTCCACCGCCTCTGACGCCTATAAATTCCCAAATATTCAGAAACCCCAAAAAATAGCCCTAGACTCTTCGCTCCGCCGCCGCAACTCTCTGTATCGACGAAAAACCAATCTGGAGGCGTTCCATTACTCTGCTGGAGAGGGGAATCCATCTCCGGTGGTCATCTTCATCATTCTGGTGGAGGCCATGATGAGGAGGGAGTAGTCCACCCTCAGGGCTGAGGGTATGTACCAGTAGCTATGTGTCCAATCTCTCTCTCTCGTGTTCTTGAGATGTCACGATCTTGATGTATTGCGGGCTTTGTTAATATGGCCGGATCACATGATGTTATTCCCTCTCTATCATGTTGTGATGAATTGAATCTTTCCCTTTGAGATATCGTTATGTTGGATTGAATATTGGATTTGAGAACACTTGATATATGTCTTGCATGTGGATACCCGAGGTGACAATGGGGTGTTCTATTGATCCACTTGATATATGTTTTGGTACTGACCTTGCGGATTCCCGCGGTGACATTGGGGTAATCTATGCATAGGGGTTGATACACGTTCTTGTCCTACATTCTCCGAATGAAATCTTGGGGCACTCTTTGAGGTTCTTTGTGTGGATTGAGTATTATGAATCTGAAATTGTTTGATGTGTATCGTATAATTAACTCATGGATACTTGTGGTGACATTGGAGTATCTAGGTGACATTAGAGTTGGTTGATGCGTATCATATGGTGTTATTCTAGTACGAACGCTTAGATAGATCGAACGGAAAGGATAGCTTGATGTTATCTTAGTACGAACTCTTGAATAGATCGATCGGAAAGGATAACTTTAAGGTGGTTTCGTACCCTACAAACAATTTCTTCTTATGTTCTCCGCTAGATAAGAACTTTGGAGTGATTCTTCGTTGCACGTTGAGGGATGGTTATGTGATCCAATTATATTAGCATTGTTGAGAGATTGCACTAGCAAAAGTACGGACCCTAGGCCTTGTTTTCAATCATTGCAATACTGCTTGTGCTCACTTTTGTTACTTGCTACCTTGCTGTTTTTATATTTTCAGATTATAAAAACCTATATCTACCATCCATATTGCACTTGTATCACCATCTCTTTGCCGAACTAGTGCACCTATACAATTTGCCATTGTATTGGGTGTGTCGGGGACACAAGAGATTTCTTGTATTTGATTGCAGGGTTGTTTGAGAGAGACCATCTTCATCCTACACCTCCCACGGATTGATAAACCTTAGGTCATCCACTTGAGGGAAAATTGCTACTATCCTACAAAACTCTGCGCTTGGAGGCCCAACAAAGTCTACAAGAATAAAGTTGCGTAGTAGACATCAAGCTCTTTTCTGGCGCCGTTGCCGGGGAGGTGAGTGCTTGAAGGTATATCTTTAGATCTTGCAATTAAATCTTTTAGTTTCTTGTTTTTCACTAGTTTGGTTTTATCAAAGAAAACTACAAAAAAATGGATTTTAGGTTACATCAATTGTCTCGTCTTTATAAAGTCTTTCGTGAAAATGATGGTTCGGAAAATTGTGCTCAATTAGTAGAGGAAGAACTTATGAAAATACTTAACGAGAATTCCTTCAATGATGAGCATGATAGAAATATTGCTAGTATGAATTCTCTGAATATCCATGATACTAATGATATGCAAAGCCACAAGCTTGGGGATGCTATGTTTGATGAAGATGATATTTTTAGTCCCCCAAGTTTTGATGAGCAAATTTGTTATGATAATGACATGCCTACTATCTATGATGATTATGATGATGACATGTATGCTATAAAGAGTGATAGTAACCATGAAACTTATCATCATGATTTTAATATTCAAAGTGGTTATGTCAATCAAGTATCTCATGATAGTTATTTTGTTGAGTTTGCTCCCACTATTATGAATGAGATGAAAATTGCTTATGTGGAGAGTGACAAATTTTCTATGCTTGTAGATCATGAAGAGCATGATTTATGTGATAGTTATATTGGGAAATTCCTTCATGATGCTACTGAAAATTACTATGAGGGAGGAACATATGCTTGTAGGAATTGCAATAATATCAAGTTTCCTTCCTATGTGTTCAAAGTTTTGAAGTTATGCTTGTTTTGCCTTCCTATGCTAGTTGATTCTTGCTCCCATAAATTTTTTGCTCACAAAATCCCTATGCATAGGAAGTGGGTTAGACTTAAATGTGCTTGTCATGAGATTCATGATGCTCTCTTACATGTTTCAAATACAATTCCTATGTGAGCATCATTGAAATCATCATGCCTAGCTAAAAGGCTTTAAAGAAAAGCGCTTGTTGGGAGATAACCCAACACTTTTCCTTTCTGTTTTTGTGTGTTCACATGATTAATCTACTGTAGTAATCATGTTTTGTGTCTTTTATTTCAAGAAAGTGCCAAGTAAAGCCTTTGGGATGACTCACAAGATGAGTAGAATTGATGCTGAACCAAAACAGAAACTTTTGACTCCAATACAGGAATTTTAGTTTTTTAGTGGAGCGTGATAATGATCTGAAATTTTTACACAGTCTTCATATACAAATTATTCAGGTTTTCCTAATTTTTCAGAATTTTTAGAGACAGATAAGTATGGCTATACTACAGATCTTCACATACTGTTCTGTTTCTGACAGATTCTGTTTTGCATGCATAGTTTGCTTGTTTTAGTGTTTCCATAGCTTATATTTAGTGGTATAAATAATGGGAATGGTAGAATACAGTAGGTATCATGCGGTAACAATTATGAATCTTGTCTTGACAGTACCTAAGTGAATGATCTATCTTTATTATACTAACCCATCTCACGAAGTTCCGTTAAGTTTTGTGTGATTGAAGTTTTCAAGTTTTGGGTGAGACACCGATATGAGAAGAATAAGGAGTGACAAGAACCTAAGCTTGGGGATGCCCAAGGCTCCCCCAAGGTAATATTCAAGGAAGACTAAAGCGTCTAAGCTTGGGGATGCCCCGGAAGGCATCCCCTCTTTCGTCTTCAACATTATCGGTATATCTTACTTAGAGCTATATTTGTATTCATCACATAATATGTGCTTTGCTTGGATCGTCATTATATTTTGTTATTTTATGTTAGGTTTTATTTATAATCTTGTTTTTCAATAAAAATTTCCAAGAATTGTCTTAGGATGCTTGCATTGCATGTTTTGATGTGTGCTGTGTAAAAACAGAAACTTTTGCTGTAGTGTTGGAATTTTCATATTTTACTGGAACATGGAAAGTTTCTGAAATTTTGACACAGTCTTTTAATATAAATTCCTTAGCATGTCATAAATTTTCATAATATTTTGAGTTAAAGAAGTACACTGTTTTCATAAATTGCTACAGACTGTTCTGTTTGGACAGATTGCTGTCATAGTTTTGTTATCTACTTATGCTATAGTTTCCATAGTCTATATTGGTAGATATAAATTGTGTAAACGATAGTAAACAGTAGATGATGTTTGAAAATTATTGTGCAACTTGTCTTGGCAGTACATGAAGTGTTGATTTGTTCTTATGTGTACTAACCTATCTCACGAGTTCTTTTTGAGTTTTGTGTGGATGAAGTTTTTGAGACCTAGGTGAAACCGGGATATGAGAGGATTGAACGAGATACAAAAGCTCAAGCTTGGGGATGCCCAAGGCACCCCAAGTAAATAATTCAAGAAGTCTCAAGCATCTAAGCTTGGGGATGCTATGCATCCCACCTCTCTTCGTCAACTATCGGTTAGCCTATGTTGAGCCTAAACTTTTATTTGTTCACATGATGCGTGCTATTCTTGGAGTTCTATATTTTTTAGTTTGCTGTTGGAATAAAATACTCAGATCTGAAAATCTTTATTGAGAGAGAGTCCTCACTTAGCTACTTAATTGTTTGACTACTCATTGATCTTCACTCATATCTTTTGAGAGTAGCTTGTCATTTGCTCATGTGCTTCACTTAAATTTGTTTGACCTTGCCAAAAAGCAATGGCAATATATGAAACTAGTCCCAAAGTGATAGATATCCAAGGAGGATATAATAAAAACTTTCATGAAGATCATTGGACAAATTAAACTTGATTCCTAGTAATAGTTTTGAAACATGATGATAGTAATATGTGAGTCATGTTAATGAGTAATTATGCTTAGTAGGAATATTGGTGTTAAGGTTTGTGATTCCCTATGCATGCACGAAAGTCAATAGTTATGCAATGAAGTTACATCCTACTTGTGGTGCATTATTCGGTGTTAGTTATGTTCAATGCTCACTTATGTGATTTTTCGTTTCTTAGTTTGGTTGCTTCCTAATCTTTTTGCTAGCCTTTATTTGTACTAAGTAGAAATACTACTTGTGCATCCAAAATCCTTAAACCAAGTTTTTCCTTATGAGTCCACCATACCTACCTATATGCGGTATTTCCATGCCGTTCCAAGCAAATTTGTATGTGCCATCTCTAAATTTTCAAAATAAATTTTCTCTTTTGTGTGCCCGTACCGCTCATGAAACGGTGGGGAGTGTCCAATATTTTTCCATGCTAGATGTGTTATTCTCAAGATGAGTGTTTATTCACTTGTGATTGCACGAGAGTGCGGCGGTAATAGGGATGCCCATTAACGAAATGAAAAAGAAAAAAATATCTACTTTATGTTGTCAAATAATAAATTCCTTGGAAAGTGTTGGTATGGAAGGTAACCGTGGATACGGCCCGCCATGGAAAGTGAAAGTTTGGTGGAAAAGGAATAAACTTTATTTTCTGTTTGGGAACCGCCTATGATATATCTAGCATGGAAAGTATTGTCAGCTACTTTGTCGTTTTCGTTGACAGGAAAAGCATGCCACCCAAAATATTTTTTCTCTCTCAATTTAAAACTTTGAGCTCTGGCACCTCTACAAATCCCTACTCCCCTCTGTGAAGGGCCTATCTATTTACTTTATGCAATTTTTATTTTTGCTTTGAGTCTCCATCTTCTCTTATAAGCACCAACTAGGGGGCACTATGATCGTACTTGAGCATTGGGCATAGCTAATATTTGAGTGTGTTTCATGAATGGATCAATGATTGAGCATGCTGGGCTAGGGATAACTTTCTTTAGTGTTGATATTTTGAAAGACATGGTTGCTTGTTGACATGCTTGAGTATTGAAGTCATTATGTTAAAACTAGACTATTTCTTTGAATCATTTACAAGTCCAAATGTCCATGCTATACAAAGAAGAAAAGAATATGATGAACATGTTAGGCAGCATTCCACATCAAAAATTCTGTTTTTATCATTTACGTATTAGAGGACGAGTAGGAATTAAGCTTGGGGATGCTGATACGTCTCCAAAGTATCTACAATTTTTTGCTTGTTCCATGCTGTTATATTATCATTCTTGGATGTTTTACAATCATTTTATTACAACTTTATATCATTTTTTGGGACTAACCTATTGACATAGTGCCAAAGTGCCACTTGCTGTTTTTGCTTGTTTTTTACTTCGCAGAAAATCAGTACCAAACGGAGACAAAACGCTGCGGGGATTTTTGTGGATTTTTTACAGACCAGAAGAAAGAATATGGGCCAAAGAACACCAGAAGAGGGGGCCCAGGGTGGCCAGCACCCACCAGGGCGCCAGAGGCCCGCTGGCGCGGCCTGGTGGGTGCTGGGCACCTCGGGCACCCCCTCCATCGCCTCCGATGCCTATAAATTCCCAAATATTCGGAAACCCCAAAAAATAACCCTAGACTCTCCGCTCCGCCGCCGCAACTCTCTGTATCGACAAAAAACCAATCTGGAGGCGTTCCAGTACCCTGCCGGAGAGGGGAATCCATCTCCGGTGGCCATCTTCATCATCCCGGCGGAGGCCATGATGAGGAGGGAGTAGTCCACCCTCGGGGCTGAGGGTATGTACCAGTAGCAATGTGTCCAATCTCTCTCTCTCTCATGTTCTTGAGATGTCACGATCTTGATGTATCGCGGGCTTTGTTAATATAGTCGGATCACATGATGTTATTCCCTCTCTATCATGTTGTGATGAATTGAATCTTTCCCTTTGAGATATCGTTATGTTGGATTGAATATTGGATTTGAGAACACTTGATATATGTCTTGCATGTGGATACCCGAGGTGAAAATGGGGTGTTCTATTGATCCACTTGATATATGTTTTGGTACTCAACTTGCGGATTCCCGCGGTGACATTGGGGTAATCTATGCATAGGGGTTGATACACGTTCTTGTCCTACTTTATCCGAATGAAATCTTGGGGCACTCTTTGAGGTTCTTTGTGTGGATTGAGTATTATGAATCTGAAATTGTTTGATGCGTATCGTATAATTAACTCATGGATACATGTGGTGACATTGGAGTATCTAGGTGACATTAGAGTTGGTTGATGCGTATCATATGTTGTTATTCTAGTACGAACTCTTAGATAGATCGAACGGAAAGGATAGCTTGATGTTATCTTAGTACGAACTCTTGAATAGATCGATCGGAAAGGAAAAGTTTAAGGTGGTTTCGTACCCTACAAACAATTTCTTCTTATGTTCTCCGCTAGATAAGAACTTTGGAGTGATTCTTCGTTGCACGTTGAGGGATGGTTATGTGATCCAATTATATTAGCATTGTTGAGAGATTGCACTAGCGAAAGTATAGACCCTAGGCCTTGTTTTCAATCATTGCAATACTGTTTGTGCTCACTTTTTTTACTTGCTACCTTGCTGTTTTTATACTTTCAGATTATAAAAACCTATATCTACCATCCATATTGCACTTGCATCACCATCTCTTTGCCGAACTAGTGCACCTATACAATTTGCCATTGTATTGGGTGTGTTGGGGACACAAGAGATTTCTTGTATTTGATTGCAGGGTTGTTTGAGAGAGACCATCTTCATCCTACACCTCCCACGGATTGATAAACCTTACGTCATCCACTTGAGGGAAAATTTCTACTGTCCTACAAAACTCTGCGCTTGGAGGCCCAACAAAGTCTACAAGAATAAAGTTGCATAGTAGACATCAATGTCCTTTCCCAGTGACAGAAGGGGCAGCAAGGCACGCATGTATCGTTGCCATTAAGGATAACAAGATGGGGTCTATTCCTACATGAATAGATCTTGTCTACATCATGTCATCGTTCTTATTGCATTACTCCGTTTTTCCATGAACTTAATACACTAGATGCATGCTGGATAGCGGTCGATGTGTGGAGTAATAGTGGTAGATGCAGGCAGGAGTCGGTCTACTTATCTTGGACGTGATGCCTATATAATGATCATCGCCTTGGATATCGTCATGATTATTTGATCTTCTATCAATTGCCCAACAGTAATTTGTTCACCCACCGTGTGCTATACTCATGAGAGAAGCCACTAGTGAAACCTACGACCCCCCGGGTCTACTTTTCCAACATATTGCTTTCCGATCTATCTTTTTGCCTCTTTGTTTTCAGATCTACTAAACCAAAAACCCAAAAATATATTGCTGCACTTTTTATTTGCCCTTTTTATTTTGTGTTCTTGAGAGATCTATCTCTCCTATCTATCACTACCTAATCTATCTTTTTACCGTAGAGAGATTGACAACCTCTCTTTTGCGTCGGGTTGCAAGTATTTGTTATTTGTGTGCAAGTGTTGCTCATTGGGTGGTGGTGATCCTCCTACTGGTTCGATAACCTTGGTTTCATAACTAAGGGAAATACTTACCATCGCTGTGTTGCATCATCCCTTCCTCTTTGGGGAAATACCGACGTAGTCTCAAGCCACGTCAAAGGAATTTCTGGCGCCGTTGTCGGGGAGGAAGAGGTCTCTTCTACGTGCCAATGGCAGGCGCCGAGGAGACTCCATCATCATCTACCAGGTTCCTAATCACAAATCTCACCTGATTGCAATTACATTATTTGCCATTTGCCTCTCGTTTTCCTCTCCCCCACTTCACCAATTTGCCGTTTTATTCGCCCTCTTTTTCCTTTGCCTTTTTCTCGTCAGATCTCTTGCTTGCTTGCAATCTTGTTTGCGTGGTCACGATGAATCAAGAAAACACCAAGTTGTGTGATTTTTCCAATCCTAATAACAATGATTTTATTAGTACTCCAATTGCTCCTCCTGCCACTAGTGCGGAGTCTTGTGATATTAATGCCGCATTGTTGAATCTTGTCATGAAAGATCAATTTGCTGGTACTCCTAATGAGGATGCCGCATCCCATCTAAACACGGTCGTACAATTGTGTGATGTGCAAAAGAAAAAAGATGTGGACAATGATATTGTGAAGTTGAAATTATTTCCTTTTTCCTTGCAGGATCGTGCAAAAATTTGGTTTTCCTCTTTGCCTCGTAATAGTATCGATTCTTGGAATAAGTGCAAGGATGCTTTTATTACTAAGTATTTTCCGCCCGTGAAAATTATTTCCCTTAGGACACAAATCATGAATTTTAAGCAACTTGAGCATGAACATGTTGCACAATCTTGGGAAAGAATGAAGTTGATGCTAAGAAAGAATTGTCCTACACATGGTTTAAATCTTTCGATGATAATACAAATTTTTTATGCGGGATTGAATTTTTTCTCTAGAAATCTTTTAGATTCCGCCGCGGGTGGTACTTTTATGGAGATCACTTTGGGTGAAGCTACTAAGTTGCTGGATAATATCATGGATAATATCATGGCAAATTATTCACAATGGCATACCGAAAGAGCACCTACTAGTAAAAAAGTCAATTCGGTTGAAGAAATTAGTACTTTGAGTGATAAGGTTGATGCTTTGATGAAATTGGTTGCTAGTAAAAATGCTCCTATTGATCTTAATCATGTGCCTTTGTCTACCTTGATTGAGCAAAATAGTGATTCCGTAGATGTGAACTTTGTCTCGCGAAACAATTTCAATAACAATGCTTATAGAGGTAATTTTAATCCTAGGCCTTTTCCTGGAAATTCCTCTAATAATTATGGTAATTCCTATGGTAATTCCTCTTACAATAATAATAGGAACACCTCTTATCTTGAGAGTAATATTAAAGAATTTATCAGTGCGCAAAAGGCTTTCAATACTACGATCGAAGAAAAGTTGAATAAGATTGATGATATGTCTAGAAGCATTGATAGAATTTCTCATGATGTTGAAAATCTCAAGTTGAAAGCTTTTGTGCCTAAGATTTATGAATCAATTAAAACTTTATATGTCTCTATGGATGAAAGTAAGAAAAGGACCGCTATGCTTAGAGCTAAAAGAGAAATCTTAGAAAATCGTTTTCTAGTGATTGCTTTCATAAAAATGATGAATATCTTAAAGTGGTCGGTGTTTCTACTATTGATTCCTTGTTTAGTAATATTAAGATTGATTATGAAGGGACTGAAGTAGAGTCAACTTTAGCTAGAAGGCGTCCCAATAATTTGGAGGGTGAAAATCTTGATGAATTTTTTGATAAAAGTGGGTTTGAAGAGGTCAAAACTTTAACTAGTGATGTGCCCACTATTTTGGATTGCAAAGACTTTGATTATGATAGTTGCTCTGTGATTGAATGTATTTCTTTGCTGCAATCCATGTTGAATTCACCCCATGCTTATGAGAAAAATAAAGCTTTTACTAAACATATCGTTGATGACATGATGAAATCTTTTGAACAAAAGTTGGAGTTGGACATTTCTAATCCTAGAAAATTACATGATGACTGGGAAACTACCATTAAGGTCAAGATTAAAAATTATGAGTGCTTTGCTTTATGTGATTTGGGTGCTAGTGTTTCCATGATTCCGAAATCTCTATGTGATGTTCTTGGTCTTACCAATATTGAAGAATGCTCTCTTAATTTGCACTTGGCGGATTCTAGTATTAAAAAGCCTTTGGGAAGAATTAATGATGTTCTTATTCTGGAAAATAGGAACTATGTGCCCATAGATTTTATTGTGCTTGAGATTGATTGCAATCCGTCTTGTCCCATTATACTTGGTAGACCGTTTTTACGCACTATAGGTGTCGTGATTGATATGAAAGAAGGCAATATTTGTTTTTAATTTCCACTAAGAAAGGGTATGGAACACTTCCCTAGAACAAGAATTAATCCGCCATATGAATCAATCATGAGGGCATCCTATGGATCCAAAACCAAAGATGACAATATTTGAAACTATGCGTTATGCCTAGCTAGGGGCGTAAAACGATAGCGCTTGTTGGGAGGCAACCCAATGAATAAAAAAAAATTGTTTTTTCCTTTCTGTTTTTGAGTGTTGTCACAATTATGCCTCTGTTATGATTGTGTTTTTATGGTTAATTTAGTGTTTGTGCCAAGTAGAGCCTTTATGATGGTTCATAAGATGAGTAGAAGCGATGCTGAATCTGAAACAGAAACTTTGCGCCCAGTATTTGAATTTTAATTTTTTACTAGAACGTGATATTAGCCTGAAATTTGAACATAGTGTTTCTATACAAATTCTTTACGTTGTCCTAATTGTTCAGAATTTTTAGAGTTACAGAAGTATGGTTAGAGTACAGATTACTACAGACAGTTCTGTTTAAGACAGATTCTGTTTTCGTTGCATTGTGTGCTTGTTTTGATGGATCTATGGGTTCTATGGAAGGGTATGAGCCATGGTAAAGTTAAAATACAGTAGGTATAATGCAATAATAAAATATGAATGGGTTTTCAACAGCACCTAAAGTAGTGATTTGCTTTATTATACTAACGGGTCTCACGAAGATTTTGTTGAGTTTTGTGTGATTGAAGTTTTCAAGTTTTGGGTGAGATCACGATGGGTGAAGGAATAAGGAGTGAAAAGAGCCTAAGCTTGGGGATGCTACAGCACCCCCAAGATATATCCAAAGAGTAACAAGCAACTAAGCTCGGGGATGCCCCCGAGTGGCATCCCCTCTTTCATCTAAGAACCATCGGTGTTTTACTTGGAGCTATATTTTTATTTGTCACATATCATGAGTTTTGCTTGGAGCGTTTTGTATCATTTGAGTCATTGCTTGTTAGTTTGTCACTTGTACCCTTTCTGTACACACCTATTTGGGAGAGCCAAAATTATGCTATTATTTGTTAGAATTGCTCTCTATGCTCCACTTAAACTTTTTGAGCGATAGAATTGCTCTAGTGCTTCACTTATATCTTTTTGAGCACGGTGTGCTTGGAAATTTTTGTAGAAATACTCTCATGCTTCACTTAGATTAATCTTAGAGTCATTAAATTTTGAAGAAATCCTCTCATGTTTCACTTATACCTTTTTGTGAGATGAAATCTCTATGCTCATGTGCTTCACTTAAATTTGTTTGAGCTTGTCAAAAAGCAATGGCAATATATGAAACTAGTCCCAAAGTGATAGATATCCAAGGAGGATATAATAAAAACTTTCATGAAGATCATTGGACAAACTAACCTTGATTCTTTGTAATAGTTTTGAGACATCATGATAGTAATATGTGAGTCATGTTAGTGAGTAATTATGCTTTAGTAGGAATATTGGTGTTAAGGTTTGTGATTCCCTATGCAAGTACGAAAGTCAATAGTTATGCAATGAAATTACATCCTACTTATGGTGCATTATTCGGCGTTATTTATGCTCAATGCTCGCTTATGTGAATTTTCGTTTCTTGGTTTGGTTGCTTCTCAATCTATTTGCTAGCCTCCATTTGTACTAAGTAGAAATACTACTTGTGCATCCAAAATCCTTAAACCAAGTTTTGCCTTATGAGTTCACCATACCTACCTATATGCGGTATTTCCATGCCGTTCCAAGCAAATTTGTATGTGCAATCTTTAATTTTCAAAATAAACTTCTCTTTTGTGTGCTCGTACCGCTTATGAAACGGTGGGGGTGTCCAATATTTTTCCATGCTAGATGTGTTATTCTCAAGATGAGTGTTTATTCACTTGTCATTGCACGAGAGTGCGGTGGTAATAGGGATGCCCATTCCCAAAATGAAAAAGAAAAAATATTTACTTCATGTTGTCAAATAATAAATTTCTTGGAAAGTGTTGGTATGGAAGGCAACCATGGATACGGCCCGCCATGGAAAGTGAAAGAATGGTGGAAAAAGGAATAAACTCTATTTTCTATTTGGGAACCGCCTATGATGTATCTAGCATGGAAAGTATTGTGAACTACTTTGTCGTTTTCGTTGACAGGAAAGGCATGCCACCCAAAATATTTTTTTCTCTCAATTTAAAAACCTTGACCTCTGGCACCTCTACAAATCCCTACTTCTTTCTGTGAAGGGCCAATCTATTTACTTTATGCAATTTTTATTTTTACTTTGAGTCTCCATCTTCTATTTTAAAGCACCAACTAGGGGGGACTATGATCGTACTTGAGCATTGGGCATAGCTAATATTTGAGTGTGTTTCATGAATGGATCAATGATTGAGCATGATGGGCTAGGGATAACTTTCTTTAGTGTTGATATTTTGAAAGACATGGTTGCTTGTTGACATGCTTGAGTATTGAACTCATTATGTTGAAACTAGACTATTGCTTTGAATCATCTACAAGTCCAAATGTCCATGCTACAAAAGAAAAGAATATGGGATGAACAAGTTAGGCAGCATTCCACATCAAAAATTCTGTTTTTATATTTACCTGCTCGAGGACGAGTAGGAATTAAGCTTGGGGATGCTGATACGTCTCCAACGTATCTATAATTTTTGCTTGTTCCATGCTGTTATATTATCATTTTTGGATGTTTTACAATCATTTTATAACTACTTTATATCATTTTTTGGGACTAACCTATTGACATAGTGCCAAAGTGCTCGTTGCTGTTTTTGCTTGTTTTTTACATAGCAGAATATCAGTACCAAACGGAGTCCAATCGCGACGAAACTTTTTGGAGATTTTTTCTGGACCAGAAGACACCCATTGGGCCAAAGAAGTATTAGAGAGGTGGGCTATGGAGGCCACAACCCACATGGGCGCGCTAGGGGGGCCCCGGCGCGCCCTGGTGGGTTGTGCCCTCCACGGGGCCCCCCTCCACAGGCTCTGACTCCTATAAATTCCCAAATATTCAGAAAACCCTAGGGGAGTCGACAAAACACAATTCCAGCCGCCGCAAGTTCCAGAACCTCGAGATCCAATCTAAACACCATCACGGAGGGGTTCATCCTCTTCATAGGTGCCTCTCCGATGATGCGTGAGTAGTCCACCATAGACCTACGGGTCTGTAGGCAGTACCTAGATGGCTTCATCTCTCTCTTTTGATTCTCAATACAATAGTCTCTTGGAGATCTATTTGATATAAACTTTTGCGGTGTGTTTGTTGGGATCCGATAAATTTTGAGTTCATGATCAGTTTCTATCCATGAATATTATTTGAGTCTTCTTTGATCTCTGATATGCATGATTATTTATAGACTCGTATTTATTCTTCGAATATTTGGTTTAGTTAGGCCGACTAGATCGATTTTTCTTGCCATGGAAGAGGTGCTTTGTGATGAGTTCGATCTTGCGGTGTCCTTTCCCAGTGACAGAAGGGGCAGCAAGGCACGCATGTATCATTGCCATTAAGGATAACAAGATGGGGTCTATTCCTACATGAATAGATCTTGTCTACATCATGTCATCGTTCTTATTGCATTACTCCATTTTTCCATGAACTTAATACACTAGATGCATGCTGGATAGCGGTCGATGTGTGGAGTAATAGTGGTAGATGCAGGCAGGAGTCGGTCTACTTATCTTGGACGTGATGCCTATATAATGATCATCGCCTTGGATATCGTCATGATTATTTGATCTTCTATCAATTGCCCAACAGTAATTTGTTCACCCACCGTGTGCTATACTCATGAGAGAAGCCACTAGTGAAACCTACGGCCCCCGGGTCTACTTTTCTAACATATTGCTTTCCGATCTATCTTTTTGCCTCTTTGTTTTCAGATCTACTAAACCAAAAACGCAAAAATATATTGCTGCACTTTTTATTTGCCCTTTTTATTTTGTGTTCTTGAGAGATCTATCTCTCCTATCTATCACTACCTAATCTATCTTTTTACCGTAGAGAGATTGACAACCTCTCTTTTGCGTCGGGTTGCAAGTATTTGTTATTTGTGTGCAGGTGCTGCTTATTGGGTGGTGGTGATCCTCCTACTGGTTCGATAACCTTAGTTTCATAACTGAGGGAAATACTTACCGTCACTGTGCTGCATCATCCCTTTCTCTTTGGAGAAATACCGACGCAGTCTCAAGTCACGTCAAGACCTACTAGCAAAATCTGACACCCGTTACAGGGACGTGATGTTACAGGGATGTGAACAGATGCATTTCAAATGATTTTGGCATTTTAAGTTGTACGTAGTTTCTTCGTGGTGACATGGCATTTTTTTTTTCTTTCTTCTTTAATTCGCATCCAGCTTCTAAATAGAAGCTCTTTTACAGATTTCAATATTAACTGTATCTTATAGTCTTAAGAAGTTGGTTTCAATTCTGTCTACACGTAGAATGTCTACATCATCTTGCATGCCACATCATCTGAAATGTCCACGTCACAATGCATGCTAAGTCGTGCAGCCCATTCACCTTAACTATCGTGAGCATAACCTTTGGCAGCCTCTGACGTGCAACGGCTAATTAGCAAAAAGAAAGTATATCGCAAAACTGTGAACGCAAGTGTCCATGCGTCCATTGCTTGCCATGCATAATAAACGGTAATCAATAATTGCATGCGTTTCCACAGATATGCCATTAATATACTCCTTCCGTTTCTTTTTAGTCTGCATATAAGGTTTGGTCAAAGTTAAGCTTTGTAAAGTTTGACTAATTTTTATATTAAAAAATATAAACATTCACAATATGAAATCAATATTATTAGATGCACCACGAGATGTATTTTCATACTATATAATTTTATTATTATAGATGTTCATATTTTTTGATATAAATTTGGTTAAACTTTGTGTAGTTTGACTTTGACTAAATCTTATATGTGGACTAAAAAGAAGCAGAGGAATTAGGAAATTGCTAGACGTGAATAAGGAAGTTGCTTTGACTATAACTAGCAAAGTGGCCCGCTCGATGCGCGCGCTAGAAATGTATACGTTCAATGCTGAGAACATTCTATTTGATTTATCTAAAGAAAAAATGGAGCCAAGTGTTGCGAGGGCACCTCCTTTATTATTTTGAAAATGTTGGGTAAAATAAAAAAATTATATTCGATTGTCGCTGCTAAAATGAATATCATAAGAAAGCAAACTTATTAAATTCATCGTTGGCACGCATAATTTTAAAACATAAGAATGTCAATGCAAGTTAAAAAATTGAGGACTGGAAAGCATATTTTTTTTAAATATTTTGGTTCAATAAATGTCAAATCACAATAATAATTATCCATTTTCCGAAATACATTGGATATTAGTTTTTTGCAAATCGAACTTTATAAACTTTCGCCATGTTTATAGACCAAAATTGAAGATCTACAATGCCAAACCTTTACCATTACACCATAAAATATATTTTGATACGGTATATATATTTGGTATTGTGTACTTGTGAAACTTTATGAAATTTGAATTTTGAGAAACCAATTCACACTATAACATAGAACAGATTAAGTGTAATGACGATGTCATTATGCCACTAAATACCATAATAAAAAAATTATTGTACATTCTATTTTTGAAATAAGTATGACCAAATTTAAGAATATGGAAGGATGGATATCACATTGGCAGATCTTACATCATGTCGTTATGTGCGCCTAGATGGTACATCAAACCATCTAGAGAACGTTTTGAAATCACCAAATAGGCAATAATATAAATATTTTATAGGTCTATTAAATTAATTATCCATTGTATCTATACAAACTAGGCGATATGTCTTCAGAATTTTTTATATTAGGGTCTTTAGTTAAAGTTTTGATTGTGGAATTTTTAATTGCAATAAAATACAATGATTTCCTTGGTCTGGTAATTAAATATATTGTTTCTAGATTATGTCGCATATTAACTTATGAGTCATTCCATATAAGGAATGCTGAATTAACATTTTTCATCGTGGCATCTTTTTTGAATGAAAAAAATGTACATTTAAAAATACGTACTTATTTGGTTCTGGTGAATAATTTAACCGGTGTCTCGCCTAAGTCACCAATTTGTTTCAAATTAATGTTATATTAATCCATTGAATTAAAATTCTAATTTGATTGTGGCCTGATTAATTATTTGCATAAGAGGGCCAAGTAAAAAGTCTCATACAATATTACCTAAAAAGAGGTCTTATACAGTCGCATGTACATGTAACGACAACACCATTTATTATTATTTATGTCTACCGATGGACTTGTGAGCATATGCGGATTGTCTACTCCCGTAAGAGCCATGTTTGTCATGTTCGACCAATGAGGGTCTTAGGAAACACAAACCGGGAATATTAATTAGTCAAATTTTCCTTTTTTTGAATATAGTACAGAGCGTTCATATACACGTGCATATACTCATCTCTATAAATGCATATACGCACACCCTATTCCTATGAGCACCTTCGAAAGAGTGAGCCGGTATATCATCTTGAGATTTATGAAGTCAACATAGGCGCCTTGTCGTCGACGGGAATGTCTCCTCCCACTTAAAGCGTATCGCCGAAAATCCTGAAATAAATTCAGGAATAAGGCAAGCACCAGGACTTGAACCCTGATGGGCTAGGGATATCACTGTCCCTCTAACCATCCAACCACAGATAGTCGACTTAAAATGTACAGTACTCAATTATTTGTTCCGAATAAGTAGTACTCGAGTTAGTCACGCATTTAGCCAAGTATGTCGTTCTATCTTTTTCTTTTTGAGGGTCAAAGGTGTCTTTTATTATTAATTATTACAGTCCAGATACGTGAGATGCATCTAGGAAAAGAAATTCATTCTTTTTTTGACATTGTTTGTTTTTAGGTTTCTTACCACATACGCCATGTGGTAGATTTTTTTTCATTTTGAGGGATGTGAGATCTGGTAAAAAAAATATTTTTGTAATACACGTGTAGATAGATGCTACATAGGGTGCATCAAGCAAATCGCATGAAGGATTATTTTTTTTCATTTGGAGCGATGAGAGATCTGCTTAATTTTGTTAATGGAGGTGTAGATAGATGCTACGTAGGGTGGATGTACCAAATCGATCGTAGTTTTCTGTTTTAGTTTTTTTTTTCCTTTTGAACGATGCAATATCTGGAGCTTTCCATTTTATTTTTATTTTTTGGATGGGACATGTAGAAAGATACAAAGTGCGTACATGTGGTGTATTTTATCTTTTAGTTTTTTTGGTATGCTAGATCGGGTAAGTGTTTTTTTTTCTTTTTTTAAGGGCCATGTAGATAGATGCAAGGTGCGTACATGTGGTGAGTTTCCTATTTTTGTTTTTCTAATGCAAGGTGCATACAAGGGGCAGATAAATCAGATCCGGCCTAGTTTCATCTTTTAGTTGTTTTTTTCGGGGAACTTATTCGGTGTAAGGGAGGAGGACACCTGATCTACAGTTCTGTAGAAAAGCCAAGGCTGCTGCATACGTGCGTGCATCTTGTGCCTTTTTCTTTTGGGTGTGTCTAGGACACATCTAGACGTGAGATGGTTATTGCACATCTAAATGACTAAATGAAACATAAAAAAAGGAAAAGAAAAAGAAAAGAAAAGATTCATACGAATCTCCACGTAAGATCAATGATATAGGACTTAGATGTGCAATACTTATGTCACATCTAGATGTGATTTAGCAAAACCGTTTTTTTTTTTGATCAGTTCTTTCTTTTTCCTTTTTAACTGGGTATGTCATGTGTTTTGTTAGTGCATATGTCTTGCGTTGATCGATTGGTGCTTAGGGAGAATTGAAGAAGGTCATGTTTCTACGTAATGGCAATGGTCGGTAATTTAGAGATGATCACCTTTAAAGTAAATTCAACGGTTGCGATTTTCTCATTTACACAATTAAAGGCTAGATATTTCTAATTATTGTGTAATTTTCTAGACTATTTATCTTTTTTTGGTTAGCCCGTAAAGCACTTTTTATACATAATAGATGAGAATTAATTCTGTATATAGTTCACCCTAGAGGAATAAATCTCCACTGATTCCCTACAAAAATCCCAACCCATTCTCCCATCTTTCCTATACCCCTCTCTCTCTATATATACACTTGCCGCCGCCGGCCATGGGTCCATCGATGTTGGAGCCCTGCACACTGCTACTAGATAATACTCCCTCCTTTTTAAATGTAAGTTTTTTTAGAGATTTCACTACGGACTACATACAAAGCAAAATGGATGAATCTAGACTCTAAAGTATGTCTACATATATCCGTATGTAGTCCGTAGTGAAATTTCTAGAAAGACTTGTACTACTTCCTTTTCGGTTTATAAGACTTGCGCGTATTCTTAGATCTATAATTTAACCGACATAAAATGAGTTGTATAGCCTAAAAATTATACAAAGTAGACAATTTGAAGTTTCTAATGATATATTTTCTGTTATGTTGGTCTATTTTTTTAACCTAAATATACGCGCAAGCCTTATAAACCGGAAAGGGGTAGTATTTACGAACGGAGGGAGTACTTGATTGTGTATGCCCCTGGTTTGTTCATATGATCATATCCGCAGCCGAACGCCACGTCGAGCGGCGCCGCCGCCTCGAAATGTCCTCCTGGCCCGTCGGATCTTCGATGAGCACTACCCCCTCGCAAATCATCTGGCACAGGTCGTGCTCTTCCAACTCGCGTCCGTTGCACTCCCAAGAAAGGCGCGCTCGTGGTGGTGATCCCGGACAAGTACATGGTCGTCGAGTGCTTCTGCAGCGCTCGCCACGGTCTCCACCGCTCCACGGCGCGGACGCTTAGACTACCCACAATCGGGAGTAACATAGAGTAGTAACATGCATATGGAGAGCGGCGTTTCGGCTCTCGGGTGCATCTGCACCCGTGCTCACGAAAAAAATAAAAACAAATACTAGAAAATTTCAAAAAAATCCAGATTTTTTTGTGTGGTATTTTGATGCGTGAGGTCTGCTCCAAATTTCAACTTATTTGGACATCTGAGCAGCTCTCATCAAAAAAAGACAAATCGGGGTCTGTAAAAAAGGTTTACTGTTCACGAATTTTTTTGACCCGATTTGTCTTTTTTGCCGAGAGCTGCTCGGATGTCCAAATAAGTTGAAATTTGGAGTGGACCTCACGCATCAAAATATGTACCACGCAAAAAAAATTGGAATTTTTGGAATTTTTCTAGTATTTGTTTTTATTTTTTTCGGCAGCGGGAGCAGATGAGCCTGGGTGCAGAGTTGAGTTTTCGCATGCATATGTTACTACTCTAAGTTACTGCCTTCACAATAGGTAGTAACATTGAGCCTTTCATTTATTAGCTTATAGACTCATCTTATCTTTGTATGTGTTATGTTACTCATAGTATGAGTAACTAGCTATGTTACTCAATTTCTCTCTCTTTTCATTAATTAGCTGCCACATCATAGTTTTCGCTTAGGTGACATCTATGTTACTACCTATGTTACTCCCACTGTGAGTAGTCTTATGCCTACGTGTGGGTACTGGGTGCGCGATGCCGAGAACTTGTGCCCCAGCCAGTGCTCGAGTACGTCCAGTAGTATATGGACTGATTTTGCATCGAAAGAGTGCCAGGTTTTCTTACCTTCTGCTCATCTGATCATGTATTTTTATGCACTGGAGGACATAGTGATTTTTTATCAAGTATACTGGATGCATGCCATCATTCTATTTTTGTTCATGCAATACTTCCATGGATTTTCAAGAGATTATCTTTATATCTTCCTAAGTGACTTGCAGCTAGCAGTGCGGGATTGGTAACTATACGTTTTTTGCAACGAGGTAACTATGCACTAACTCATTTTGTATGATGATTGGTTGTTAATGTATACACTGATTGTAAAAGAATAGGATGTAACTCTCGATGTATTGATTGGGTGCAAGCGCACGTATATATGATGTATAAGGTGGGCCATAACCTCAACTATACAAGGATCTAGGAGGTGGGCCAGGTATACAGATATACATGCTAAATATACTCAACACCCCCCACAGTCAAAGCGTCACCGGTGCTGATGCAAAGAATGGACCGGAAATCCTCAAAACATGCCGTAGGCAAACCCTTGGTCATGATATCGGCAAATTGTTGGGAAGTAGGGACATGTAAAACACGGACATGACCAAGGGTTGCCTGTTCCCGAACAAAATGAATATCAAGCTCAATATGCTTGGTGCGACAATGATGGACCGGGTTGGCGGAGAGGTAGACGGCAGAGACGTTGTCGTAGTACACCATCTTGACCTTATAAACAGGGCACGAGAGCTCGAGAAGAAGCTGACGAAGCCATGAACACTCTGCGACGACGTTGGTGACGACACAATACTTGGCCTCAGCACTGGAACGAGAAACCGTGGGCTGCTTCTTGGATGACCAGGAAATGAGTGATGGTCCAAGGAAGACACAATATCCCGAAGTGGAGCGGCGTGTATCTGGGTAGCCGGCCTAGTCAGCATCGGAGTAAGTTGTGATGTCGTTGGCGGTGGAGGCGTACAACATGATGCCAAGATCTATCGAGCCTAGGATATACCGAAGAATCCGCTTCACCGCAGTCCAGTGAGCATCATGGGGAGAGTGCATATGAACCTGCTAAACCGCGTACGGCAGCTCCGGTCGAGTGAGAGTGAGGTACTGAAGAGCACCAATAATGGACCGGTAAAAGGGAGCATTCGGAGCAGGCGAACCACCAGTGGCAGAGAGCTTGGCCTTTGTATCAACAGGCGTGGCCGTAGGTTTGCAGTTAAGCATTCCAGCGCGGTCAAGGATTTCGTGAGCATACTTCCGCTAATGAAGAAAGAAGCCATCGGAACGGCGCACCACCTCGACGCCGAGTAAGTAGTGCAAAGGACCTAAGTCCTAGATGGCGAACTCCGCGCGAAGATGATCAGTGAACTGTCGAAGAAGGCCAGGCGTGCAAGCTATCAGGATGATGTCGTCGACGTAGAGGAGAAGATATGTCGTGTTTGCACCCTGGTGGTAGACAAACAATGAAGCATTGAAGCGTGTGAAGCGGAAGCCGAGTAGGTGAAGAAATGTCGCGATGCGCTGGTGATACTTGTGATCTGCGTTGGGTTTTCCGTGGAGAGGAACGGGTAATTGCAGCACAAAGCGGATAAGTATTTCCCTCAGTTATGAAACCAAGGTTTATCGAACCAGTAGGAATATCAATCCTCAACCGTCTTCAGCGGCTGCACACAAATGAACAAACAGCTTGCACCTAACGCGGGCAAGAGGGTTGTCAATCCCCTTGATCTCGTTATTTGCAAGCAAATGAGTTGTGTAGATAATTGTTGATAAATATAAATTGCAAAATAAATAAAAAGTAAATAAAGGCAGCGAGGTAAATATAGCGTTTGCGAATATATAAGTGAATAGACCCAGGGGCCATAGTGTTCCCTAGCGACATCTCTCATGTATGCAGCATAAGGTGGGTAAACAAATTACTGTTGGGCAATTCATAGAAAAGCAGATAGTTATGCGATGTTCACGGCAATGATCATGTATATATAGGCATCACGTCCATAAGCAAATAGGTCGACTCCTTCCTGCACCTATTACTATTACTCCACTTATCGACCGCTATCCAACATGCATCTAGATTATTAAGTAAAACAGAGTAATGCTTGGAGAACGATGACATGATGTAGACAAAGTAAACTCAAACAATATGAATGAACCCCATTGTTTTATCCTTAGTAGCCACAACACAAAGACGCATCTTGTCCCCTACTTTTTCACTGGGATATAGAAACTCGCCGGGTTGAACCTACCACAACGCACCACTCCCACCGTTGAAATATCAATCTACTTGGCCAAAGCATATCAATAGATCGCAGAGCATTATGAAGATATAATGATCATGCACATAAGAGATAATATAATTCAGAGGCATCTCAAATACTTTTCATGAATAATCTGAACATAAACCCATAATTCATCGGATCCCAACAAACACACCGCACAATAGGATTACATCGGATAGATTAAAGCAAAGATGCGATGACCATGGTATTGAAGATCATAAGAGAGAGATTGCTATCTAGGTACTAGCCATGGACCCGTAGGTCTATGGTGAACTACTCACACATCATCATGAGGGCAGCAAGGTTGATGAAGAGGCCCTCCGTGATCGATCCCCCCTCCGGCAGGGTGCCGGAACGGAGCTCCAGATGGCCTCGCGACGGAATAGAGACTTGCGGCGGCAGAAAAAGGGTTTCGGGACTGCCTCCAGGGTTTTCAGAATATTAGAGAATTTATAGGCCGAAGAGGGACGTTGGGAGGTGCGCGAGGGGGCCACCACATATCAGGGCCCCCCCAGGGTGCACCCTGATGAGTGGTGGGCCCCTCGTGCGCCTCCCGGCTTCCTTCCGAAGCTTCTAGGTCTTCATATAGTCCATAAAAATCATCAAAAAGTTTTGTGACAATTGGACTTCGTTTGGTACAGTAAACCTGCAAAGGCAAAAACACGTAAAAAACAACAACTGGCACTGGGCACTGGGTCAATAGGTTAGTGCTCAAAAATATTATAAATTGGTAAATTATGACCCAAAAAGTATCCTAGAATGATAATATATCAGCATGGAACAATAAAAAATTATAGATACGTTGGAGACCTATCAAGTATCCCCAAGCTTAATTCTTGCTCGTCCTCGAGTAGGTAAATGATAAAAACAGAATTTTTGATGTGACATGTTATCCACTATGTAATGTTATTCAGGTATGCTCATTGAGAAAAGATGAATCAACAAATATTAACATAGCAATATTCAAAGTGTAAGAAACAGAATTGTTAATTCCTAAAAGTATACGATTCTTAAGAAATGTTTACCCCCCCCCATTCATCTTATTGTATTAGCAAGGCATGGCTCCATCTTGACCACATTAATACAAATGTTAAGCACCACGGTGTCCAAGTCAGGCAATTGGTTCATAATTTTTCAATATGCATCGACTTTTTGTTCTTCACGCAATACATGAGCGTGAGCCATTGGACATAGCATTTTAAATGGAATAGAGTATGGTGGTAGATATCAAAGGGGTAGGAAGTGGAGAAGATAGTCTCACATCAACTAGGCGTACCAACGGCTATGGAAATGCCCATCGATAGATGTCAATGCAAGGAGTAGGGATTGCCATGCAAATGATGCACTAGAGCTATAAGTGTATGAAAGCTCAAATGAAGCTAAGTGGGGTGTGCATCCAACTTGCTTGCTCATGAAGACCTTGGACATTTGAGGAAGCCCGTCGTAGGAATATACAAGCCAAGTTTGAAACAATGAATAGGTAATTCCCAATAGCATATGAAAGTGATATAACATGAGACTCTCTACATGAGGAACATGGTGCCACTTTGAGGCACAAGTGTGGTAAAGGATAGTAGCAAAGTCCCTTCTCTCATTTTTTTGAATGGATGGTGGGCTCATTTGGCCTCCCCCATCTTTATTTTCATCAGGAGTCTCATCTCGACTTATGGGAGAATCATCGTCTCCATCATTCTTTCCTCACTGGGACAATGCTCTAACAATGATGATCATCACACTTTTATTTACTTACAACTCAACATGGAGAACTGAGATGAAGATATGACTCTGTATGAATGCCTCTGGCAGTGTACCAGGATGTGCAATGATCTAGAATGACATGTATCAAAAACATTATGAAGGTGGCTTTGCCACAAATACTATGTCAGCTCTATATGATCATGCAAAGCAATATGACAATGAACGAACTAGTCATGTGAAGGGACGATGGAATTTGCATGGCAATATATCTCAGAATGGCTATGGAAATGCCATGATAGGTAGGTATGGTGGCTGTTTTGAGAAAGATATAATAAGGCTGATGTGCAACAGAGCGTATCATGTCACGGGGTTTGGATGCACCGGCGAAAGTTGCACCGATCCTTGAAGTGAGAACGGGCTATGCACGGTACCGAAGAGGCTAGCAAAATATGAATAGGTGAGATTGCGTATGTACATGGTTTCACATTAGTCATAAAGAACTCATATACTTATTGCAAAGTTTTATTAGTTTATCATAAATCAAAGTACTAATCGCATGCCCCGAGGGAAGAGGTTGGTAGGAGTTAACCATTGCGCGCTTCCGACCCAAAACAACACTAGGATTTCAAAGAGGAATAGAAATGCTCACACATCATCACCATGCCTCTTTACTTTTTAGATGAACAAAAAGGTCAACCCCTCTTAATATCGACACTTATACGGTTTAACAATTATGAACTCACACCTATTTCACATTACTACATCAATATCATTAACCGACAATTTCTTCATATGTGCTACATGATGGTTTTGATTATCACTCTTTGAATACCTAATATTTTTGGACTAGTCTGTATGACCCATGCAAATTACCGTCATTATTTATTAACTCTAAAACAAATATAAGTGAAGAACTAGAGTGAAATCATTTCTTTAAAATCTACACGCCACCGTGCTCAAAAAGATATAAGTTGAGTACTAGAGCAACTGCTAAGCTCAAAAGATATAAGTGAAGCACATAGAGTATTCTAGAAAATTATGATGAATGTGTGTCTCTCTTAAATAGGTGTGTCCAGCAAACAATGATTGTGGCAAACTGAAAGTAAAAGCAAACAAAAGCAAACGACGCTCCAAGCAAAACTCATATCATGTGACGAATAAAAATATAGCTTCAAGTGACATACCGATGGATTTGAGACGAAAGAGGGGATGCCTTCCGGGGCATCCCCAAGCTTAGACGCTTGAGTATCCTTTAAAATATTTCCTTGGGGTGCCTTGGGCATCCCCAAGCTTAGGCTCTTGCTACTCCTTATTCCTTTGTCCGTCAAGATAACACCCAAAACTTGAAAACTTCAATCACACAAAACTCAACAAAACCTCGTGAGATCCGTTAGTATAAGAAACATATTGCATACTTTAAGCACTGTTGTAAATTGATTCAAATTTCATAAATTCATAATAGGTACTGTATTATAACTTCTCCATGGCTTATACCCCCCGATACAATTCATAGTTTAATCAAAACAAGCAACTATGCAGGCAAAAACAGAATCTGTCTAAAACAGAACAGTCTGTAGAAATCTGTAGAGACCCTATACTTATGTAACTCTAAAAATTCTGAAACATTAGGAAAACCTCTAAAAGTTGTATAGAAACACCGTGTAAAAATTTCAGTCCATTACCACGCTCCAGAGAAAAATGAAAATTCTTGTACTAGAGTCAAAAGTTTCTATTTTGTTTCAGCATCGATTCTACTCATCTTGTGAGTCATCCCAAAGGATTTACTTGGCACAAACACTAATTTAAACACAAAAACATAATCATTACATAGGCAATAATCATGCTACAAAAACAGGAAGTTCTAAGCAAAAATTTAAAGATAACTATTGGGTTGCCTCCCAACAAGCGCTATTGTTTTATGCCCCTAGCTAGGCATAATGCATAGTTTCAAGTATTGTCATCTTTGACACTCCACGCATAAGTAGCTCTCATAATTGATTCATAAGGTGGTTTAATTCTCTTTCTAGAGAAGTGTTGCATCCCTTTCTTTAATGGGAATTGGAATCTTATGTTTCCCTCTTTCATGTCAATGATTGCACCTATAGTTCGTAAGAAAGGTCTTCCAAGTATTATGGGACAAGAAGGATTGCAATCAATATCAAGCACAATGAAATCTATAGGAACATAATTTTTATTTTAAATAATAAGAACATCATTAATTCTACCTAAAGGTTTCTTGATGGTAGAATCTGCAAGATGCAAGTTGAGGGAACAATCTTCAATATTATTGAGATGGAGTACATCACAAAGAGTTTTAGGAATGGTCGAAACACTAGCACCAAGGTTACACAAAGCATTGCATTCATATTTATTGATATTTATTTTGATAGTAGGTTCCCACTCATCATGCAATTTTCTAGGAATATAAACTTCAAGCTCAAGTTTCTTATCATAGCTTCTACTATATGTTCGGTAAAAGCTTTGTTTTGTTCATAAGCATTGGGTGAGCTAATAACGGATTGCAACAAGGAAATACATTCTACCAAATAGAAATTACCATAATTAAAGTCCTTGTAATCCAAGATAGTGGGTGCATCACTAGTTAAAGTTTTGACCTCTCCAAACCCACATTTTTTAGTTTTAGCATTAAAATCATAACCCTCCAAGCAAACGGGATGCTCCTCTACTAAAGTTGACTAATCTACAGTCCCTTTATCATTCATATTCAGAGAGGTAAATAAAGATTCAATAGGAGAAACACTAATCATTTTAAGATCTTCATCATGATTCCGGTAAAAACCGGGTGGAAGAGCTTTTTCTAAGAATTCCCGCTTAGCTCTCAACTTAGTGGTCCTCTCCTTACTTTCATTAATAGATATTTGGATAGATTTAATAGCATCATTGAAATCATGCTTGGGTGGTAAAGCTTTATTTTTAAGAGTTTCCACATCAAGAGCAAGCCTATCCATGTTTTTAGCCAAAGTGTCAACTACATGCAATTTTTTTCTACCATAGTGTTGAAAACCTTTTGGGAATTAATAAATTCTTTAATTGTGTTCTCAATATTACAGGGTATCCTTTTAGCATTTGTAGAAGAATTTCCATAAGAATTACCATAAGAGTTTCCATATTTGTTAGAGGAATTACCGGGATACGGTCTAGAATTAAAATTTCCTCTATAAGCATTGTTGTTGACATTATTTCGGGAGACAAAGTTCACATCAATAGCATAATTATTTTTATCAATCAAATTAGATAAGGGCATATCATTGGGATCAACATGAGAATTTTTACTAGCAACCATATTCATAAGAGCATCCACCTTTTCACTCAAAGTAGCGATTTCTTCAACAGAATTTACCTTCTTACCGGTTGGAGCCCTTTCGGTATGCCATTGAGAATAATTTGTCATGATATTGTCCAGAAGTTTTGTGGCCTCTCCTAAGGTCACATCCATAAAAGTACCACCTGCAGCAGAATCTAGAAGGTTTCTACACACAAAGTTTAGTCCAGCATAGAAGTTTTGGATAATCATCCACATATTTAGACCGTGAGTTGGACAATTCCTTATCATCAATTTCATTCTATCCCAAGCTTGTGCAACATGATCTTGATCTTGATGTTTAAAATTCATTATTTGATTTCTAAGGGAGATGATCTTAGCAGGAGGAAAATACTTGGCAATAAAAGCATCTTTACACTTATCCCATGTTCCAATACTATTACGAGTTAAAGATGAAAACCAAGCCTTAGCTTTATCTATTAGTGAAAAAGGAAATAATTTTAATTTCACAGTGTCATTATCCATATCCTTTTTCTTTTGCATGTCACATAATTCAACATAAGTATTAAGATGTGACGCGGGATCCTCATTAGGACTTCCCGAAAATTGATCTTTCATGACAAGATTTAGCAATGCAGCATTAATATCAAAAGCTTACGCACTAGTGGCACGTGGTATAGGAGTACTAATAAAATCATTATTATTAGTATTTGAGAAGTCACACAACTTAGTAGTATCACATGGTGACCGAGTAAGCAAAGTAACTAGCAAGACAAGTAAACTAGCAAGCGAAGAAGTAAACTAGTAACAAGCAAAGATAAATATTTTTGTATTTTTTATTTTTATGACACAATCTTGAAAGGGCATCTAGCCCCTAAGTGTGGTTTTGGTAATTAATGACAATCTCTATGGACTAATGCTTTCACTGAGATATATTTGAAGGGATATTACATAGGTGGAGGCTTAAGGATGATTGCCATAGAGATGAAGATTTGCTCTTAGCTTTGGTATTGAATGACAATCTCTATGGAGCATCAAGGGGATTGTATCTTATACAAAGAAGTGTTCCATAGTGATGCATTAAGCATGTTGAATTTATGTGGGAAGAGTTCCATCAAAAGCCTCTCCAATAAGTCCTCATGGAGGAGTTCATTGGAGGATCTCAAAGGTTGACACATTTGGGCTTATAATAATCAAGGTCTTGAGAGTATAATTAAAGGGAAGAATTCAATCTGTGGTGTGATCAAGTTAAGATCATGATGAGCTCATGTGTTGGGTTTTGGTTGATCATATCTTGAAGCAAGAAACTAGAGTGAAGAATTTATTGTGTCTCTCAAGAGTTTGTGATGGGGAATTTAAAAGAGCAAGTGATGACCAATATGATGTTCATCTTGAATCTTGATATGGCCATGAAAGAGCTTTGGTGATATAGTCTTGAAGCAATGAAGTAAAATGAAGAGTTCACTATGGCTTTCAAGAAACCAATATGGAGCTTGAAGTAAAGATGTTGGTTGACCTTGATGAAGCTCAAAGAGTGTATCTAGATGGTCAACACACAAGCGCAAATAATGTACCACGTGGGATCAAGTGATCTAGTGGTATGGTAAGTAATTGTGAATTGCGTTTTGTGCACTAACCCATGCTATGTGTTTGCTATGTCTATATGGGTTAGGTGTTTCTCATGGGCTTGCATCAAAAGAAAGATTTCGACTGGCCTATGTGAGGATGACATCAAGTGGTGATGGTCGTCGGGTTCGAGGAGTCCAAGTGCAAGATGAGAAGCCGGAGGTTATATGCTTTGAAGCTTGAGGTCCACATCATGATAATGTGCGTGTGAAGATGGGATTAAGTGAAGGCTTCCCTCATTGCAATATGAGGAAGCATCTCGAGTATCTTCACCAAGTGATCGTGGACAAGAAAAGGATTACAACTTGAGGCAAGCATTAAAAGTCATCATCAAGTTCAAGTTGAATGTGCGAGACAAAGGTATACCTTAGCTAGGTTTTCCTAGTTTTTTCGATCTCATGGTGCTTGGTGCGAGACCGGATTATAGGTTTGATAGTCGTACTATTAAGAGGGACTTTCGGGCGAGTAGCTTGATCACGTCGCATGTAGAGAGCTCAAACCTTTTCGTGATTTTCATAATTCTTTATTGTTTATATTTGGTGGTTCTCTATGTGAGGACCTTGGGCTTTTCCATAGCTTTAAAACGAGCCCAAGATCATCGAATTCGGAGTCTGTATGCCCAAGTTATGCATGTTTCAGTTTCCTGCTCTGGGTTGTCTCTAGGTACCTCGTGCGCACGGGGTTTTGAGGCCGTGGGCATGGGTCCCCATGCACACGGGCTTGTACCGTGGGAACGGGACCCCGTGGGAATGGGGTCTCAACCCCCGTGGGCACGGGGTGTCCAGGAACTGTCCGTTGGAGCCCCAACGGCTAGTTTTGGGGGTTGGCTATAAAAGAGCCCTTCCTCCCCACCGGTTTGGGGGTTGTTCATACACTTTCTAAACATCATTTTGAGCATCATACCACCTCTCCTAAACCCCTATCTCCCCTCTATGTGAAGGGGGATTTGTGGATGGATCTTGGAGTCATTTGTTGATTTCGTCCATTGCATCCCCTCTCTTCAATCTCCTACTTTAGAGAGTGCATCTTGTGAGATTGAGAGAGTGAGTTGCGCATTTGTTGCTTAACCTTATATTGCATTTGTTGCATTGGTTTGAGCTCCCCGCATTGATTTTTTCAAGTGTGAGCCCGTGAGTTTATTACTCTTGGAGGCTTCCGCCTCCTAGACGGTTTGGTGATATATTGAGGAGTTTGTTAAGAGGTCTATGTGGCCAAGGTTCCCTCGGAAGCTTCCTTTTGTGGTGTGCTCCGGGGAAGGGTGTGAAGTGGCCTAGGTGGTCAAGTTCCTCTGGAAGCTTCCGTGTTTGTGGTGTGCTCCGGAGAAGTTGTAAAGGTGTGGTGGTCGCCTTCAAGACCAACCCCGAGTGAATCGAGGCTCATCCGTTGGGGGTGACTCAAAAGTGAGAATACGGTGAGCCACTTGGTGGCGCTCCGGAGCTTTGGCTCCGGTACCGCTCCAACAGAGATTAGCACTCTCACGAGTGTGAACTTCGGGATAAATCCACGTCCCCGACTCACTTGTGGTTATGCCATTCCCACACCTTTTACTTTCCGCAATTCATACTTGCTCATATAGATATATCTTGTGTTAGTTAGAATTGCTTAGTTGCTCCTACATTTCCATATCTTGTGATATAGTTTGTGCTTGATAGTTTCTTTAATTGCCTATCTTGTTTAGCATAGGTTGTTGGTGCACTTAGTTGAGCCTAGCATATTTAGGATTTGTGCTTGTAAAGTATCCATTTAGTTTAATTCCGCATTAGGATAAAGCAAAATCCGTAAAAGTTTCAAAATGCCTATTCACCCCCCCCCCTCTAGCCGTCATCTCGGTCCTTTCAAAGCTAAATATAACAGCAAATAATAAGAAGAAAAAGTGAATGCAAATTTGTGTGAAGTTACTTGATAGTTGATGATGATACTGCCCGGCAACGGCGCCAGAAATCCTTCCTGATACTTGTGATCTATGTTGGGTTTTCCGTGAAGAGGAACGGGTAATTGCAGCACAAAGTGGGTAAGTATTTCCCTCAGTTATGAAACCTAGGTTTATCGAACATAAGTAATATCAATCCTCAACCGTCTTCAGCAGCTGCACACAAATGAACAAACGACTTGCACCCAACGCGGGCAAGAGGGTTGTCAATCCCCTTGATCTCGCTATTTGCAAGCAAATGAGTTGTGTAGATAATTGTTGATAAAAATAAGTTGCAAAATAAATAAAAAGTAAATAAAGGCAGCAAGGTAATAATAGCGTTTGCAAATATATAAGTGAATAGACCCGGGGGCCATAGTGTTCCCTAGCGGCATCTCTCATGTAGGCAGCATACGGTGGGTACACTAACAAATTACTGTTGCGCAATTGATAGAAAAGTGAATAGTTATGCGATTTTCACGGCAATGATCATGTTTATATAGGCATCACGTCCATAAACAAATAGGCCGACTCCTGCCTACACCTATTACTATTACTCCACTCATCGATCGCTATCCAGCATGCATCTAGAGTATTAAGTAAAACAGAGTAATGCATGGAGTACGATGACATGATGTAGACAAAGTAAACTCAAGCAATATGAATGAACCCCATCGTGTTAACCTTAGTAGCAACAACACAAAGATGCATCTTGCCCCCTACTTTGTCACTGGGATATAGAAACTCGCCAGGTTGAACCTACCACAACGCACCACTCCCGCCGATGAAATATCAATCTACTTGGCCAAAGCACATCAATAGATCGGAGAGCATTACGAAGCTATAATGATCATGAAATTAAGAGACAATATATATCAGAGGTACTCAAATACTTTTCATGAATAATTTGAACATAAACCCACAATTCATCGGATCCCAACAAACACACCGCACAATAGGATTACATCGGATAGATCAAAGCGAAGATGCGATGACCATTGTATTGAAGATCAAGAGATAGAGAGATTGCCATCTAGGTACTAGCTATGGACCCGTAGGTCTGTGGTGAACTAAGCACACATAATCATGAGGGCAGCAAGGTTGATGTAGAGGCCCTCCGTGATCGATCCCCCCTCTGGCAGGGTGCCGGAACAGAGCTCCAGATAGCCTCGCGACGGAACAGAGACTTGCGGCAGCGGAAAAAGGGTTTCGGGACTGCTTCTGGGTTTTTTGCAATATTAGAGAATTTATTGGCCAGAGAGGGGCGTCTGGAGGCAGCCGAGGGGGCCACCACATATCAGGATCCCCCCAGGGCGCGCCCTGATGTGTAGTGGGGCCCTCATGCGCCTTTTAGCCCCCTTCCGAAGCTTCCAGGTCTTCTTATGGTCCAGAAAAAATCATCAAAAAGTTTCGTGGCAATTGGACTTCGTTTGGTACTGTAAACCTGAAAAGTAAAAAACATGCAGAAAACAGCAACTGGCACTGGGCACTGGGTCAATAGGTTAGTGCTCAAAAATATTATAAATTTGTAAATAAAGACCCAAAAAGTATCCTAGAATGATAATATATCAGCATGGAACAATCAAAAATTATAGATACGTTGGAGACGTATCACTCATCCTGTGATGTAGCTGAAGTGGGATGACCAGGATCCATCACCACAACGTTATCCTGGAAATCTGGCTGGAGTGACAAGTGTGGACGATCAAGTAGATAGAGGCTCTTTCCAACTTTGGAATTGACGAGCATCTGGATATATGGAGCATATCCACAAGATCTCTTCTGGTCAGTGGCAATTCTCTTGATTGTCTCAACAATCAAATCCATCACCCTGAACCTGGTGTGGGTGTCTACATGGTGCAGCATGTTGATGGAGTACCCCCTGATCATCTTATCGTCACCTGATTTTGGCATCAAGGTATGCCTCATAATAGTGTTGGTGGTGGGTAGTCCTGCTTGCAAGAAGTAGACATAGCCAAACTTATGTGTTGTCACATATGCTGTGGGGATAGGGTTATACATGTTGGACATGGAATTGTGGTTCATCTTAGCCTCAGCATAAACATTGATGACCCACAAGTATAGGGGATCAATTGTAGTCCTTTCGATAAGTAAGAGTGTCGAACCCAACGAGGAGCAGAAGGAAATGATAAGCGGTTTTCAGCAAGGTAATTTCTGCAAGCACTGAAATTGTAGGTAACAGATAGTTTGATAGCAAGATAATTGATAGCGAGCAAGTAACGGTAATGGTAAATAAAGTGCAGCAAGGTAGCCCAATCCTTTTGTGGCAAAGGACAAGCCAGAACAATTTCTAGTAATAGGCAAAGTGTTCTTGAGGGTACAAGGGAATTTCATCTAGTAGGGGCTTCTTTTTGGAAGGATGAACTTTTTCCAGCTAGTGAGGAATGTGATGATATGCTTTGTGGGTATGGTGCTAAGAATGCCATAATCCAGTCTATTTCCCTCGAAGTGTTTGAGTCAATCATGACTTGTGTGACGGCTCATGAGATGTGGACCGAACTTGAAGAAATATATGGTGGAAATGTCATTTGCGATGATGATGTTATGCCCAACATTGATGATCTTTCATGCAAAAATTCTAATGTTGTAGCTTCTTTGGACTTGAACATATGTAGCAAAAATGGCATACAGTCTTGTGTTGATAATCCATGCATATCATTTAGAGATTCCTTGAATACCTTTTGTGATGATATTGATACTCCTTGTTGCCATGATATCTATGCTTCTATTTCCTCTTGTTGTTGTTTGACTAACTATGTAGAGGAAATAAGAGAAATTAGTGCACTCGACACTAATGGAGAATTTGCTAGAAGAGAAAAGAAGGAAATCACCATGTTGGAGAGGAAATAATATGAGTGTCAAGAGGATGGACATGAATCTCCTAATCTTATTGATGAAGGATCTTCCTCTCCAAAAGAATCGTCATCAACCTCCAATGTTCATATGTGCCTCATGGCAAGAGGTATTGCCGAGGTTTCATCTACTCTTAGTAATGATAGTGATGATAGTGATAATGAATGTGATAGGGATAAGAGTCAAGTAATATATGAAATTGGAAATTCTCTTCGTGGTGTAAATAAGAACACTTATGTGATGTTTAAAGATCTTATTACTCATTTTGGAAAGTGTAATGATTCACTTCACGAAGAGCAAGAACAAAATGAAAAGCTTGATAGTAACCTTCTTGATGCTCTAGAAACACTTAGAGACTTAGAATCTTCCAAAGAAGAGATTGAAGTTGCTCATGATCAACTTAAAGAGGATTTTGAGTGCCTTGACCTTGTGTACAAGAATGTCAAAGGAGAACTCACTAAACTCTCTAAGTCCTATGAGGAACTTCAAGCTAGTCATGTGAAGTCTCTAGTTTCTACTAGCTCCTCTCATATTGTCAATGATGCTTGTGCTGCTAACTCTATTTCTTGTGAGGCATCTATCTTGAAGGAGAATGTTGAGCTAAGGTCTCAAGTTGCTTTGCTAACTAGAAATTATGGAAAATTAGAAGAAAGTCATGAAAAGCTCTCGGGCTCTCATGATGACTTTCTAATCTCCCATGAAAGGCTAAATTTAGCTCATGAGGCCATTGTGACTAAGGTAACATCTTGCGAGCCTCATGTGGACAGTAGCACTATTTCTACTCAAAATGCTAGTCCTAGTGATTCATCTAGACATATTATTGCCAATTCTTGTGATGAATTGAACTCCTTGCCTTGTTGCTCTAACAATGAAACTTCTACTTCCTCTAGTACTTTTGTTGATACTAACCTTGTAGAGGAAAACAAAGAGCTCAAGGCCCAAGTCACTATTTTGAAGAAAGACTTGCAAAAGTGTCATGAAGGGAACTCCACTCTCAAAAATATATTGATTGTTCAAAAATCCCCTCATGACAAAGGTGGACTTGGTTTCATTTCCAACAACAAGAAGTCCAAGAACAAGAAGAAGGGACAAGACCAAGTCAAGAATGAGGCCAACATTACATGCTTCAAGTGCAAAAATGTTGGACACCATGTGAGAGCTTGTCCATTAAAGAAGAAGGCTTCAAATGTGAAGCAACAAGGTAAGCGGACTCAATTAAATCTCAAGGTCAACATCAAGTGAAACCTCAAGGTCAAACTCAAGTTGAAGAAAGGACACTACCAATGATGAACCAAGGTAATGCTCCCCAAGTTGAGAAAATTAAGAAAAATAGAAGGGGGAGAACATGTTGCTACAATTGTCGTGAGAAGGGACACAACATCCCTAAGCCTCCTCTAGTCAATGATCATTATTTGCTTAGGAAGGATGTTGTTGGCAATTTGTTTGGCAAGTATGTTGGTACCCAAAGTGGTTTTGAAATGGAAAAGACAATTTGGGTTGCCAAGCCTATTGTGACTAACTTCTTAGGACCCAACTTGGTTGGGGACCATCAATCTCAAACTTGATCAATAGGTGTGTGCTGGACATTAGAGATTTGGCTAGTTCATGAAGAAAGAGAATATCCACCATTTAGTTGTTCGAGCCAAGACATGTGGATTGTCTTCATATTATCTATCCAATGTTCCTCTTTGCGGTAACTTGTAGTTCCATTTCTCACATTGAAAGTTATTCGCCCCTTGCATGTTTAGGTTTTGTATCTAGCATGTGTATGTATATGTTGTGCTTCCTAGTATGCTTGATTTATGTTATCTAGCATGTGTAGGTTGCATTGCACACCATATAGTGGTGTTTGTAGTCTTGAGCCTTTAGTGTATCATATTGGAATCTTTTTTGGCTCTTGTGAGATATTAGTGGATCATCACATTACCGGGGAGTGTTATGTTTTGTGCGCATCACAAACCCGAAATGTGAAAAATGAGAAATACCACCTAGTATTGATATTCAATATTATATAGTCAATATGTGGTATATCAAGCTCATTCGAAATTCAAATTCTCAAAGCATCCATTAATTATCTCTTGTTAGTTTTTATTTGCCTTTGTAGCGTGCTTCGCCGAGGTGTCCTTAGAGTTTCACAGAAACTTACTGGACACCTCGTGTGCACGGGGTATTTGACCCCCGTGCGCACAGGGTGCCATGAAACTCTCTGGACACCCCGTGCGCACGGGGTCCAACGGGTAGAAATGCCCACCCGGCCAAGAACACTATGAAACTCTCTTCTTATGCTTTGCATTATGTTTTTGATCTTGTGCATCTTCGGAATCTACCACCAAGTGTTAATTCCAAATACCTTTTTTATTCTCTTACAATTGGTATTTCTTCATGTGGTAGAAATTTTATGATCATATTCTTCTCGGCTCGTGCTTCAACTTGCCTTATCTCACTACTTGCACTATCTATTATCTACTTGAGTGAGATAAGCCTTTGAGCATGCGTGTAGTGTATATCCTATGCTCATTGGTTTTTTTGCTTAAATCATGTGTTTTCTTTGTGTGCGGTCTTGTGTGGATTCACCACTTTGATATAATTTGGACAACTTGAATTCTTTGTTATTATTGGTGCATTCATCGTGTATGCATTCTTTTGTCCAAATTGTATCTCTTTGGACCTTGGTAGGCTTGTGTATGCATATTTATTTATATACTTCTTCATGCCTTGCTCTACTTGATCCTCTATATTGGGTAAATTCCATAATATTCGTAATGGTTAAAGATGTGCATGAATTGCGAGTTCATATCCATTTGCACTTATTTAAATGTGGAGTTTGCCATATGTATTGTAGTTATGCTAACTACTTTGGACCCAATAAGTTTTGGGACCAAATTTTACCTTAATGTGTTTTAGGTACTTTGGAGATGCATTGGATGCTTGGCTTATTCATGAGGAATGTGGAGACACCGTGGGAAACTATTAGAGCCAAGTTTGGCTGATTCCCTGATTTGAGGGAAAATATAAATGAAAACCCGGTTCAGTTGTAAGTGTTTAATCTCTTCATGAAAACCGGGTTAACCAAAATTTGGGTCAATTTTTTTTGGATATGCATCAAACTCCCACTTACTGTATTCTCAAAAAATCTATGAGATGCATTGAGGGAACAGTGAATGTGGAGTGTGATGATAATAACGGCTTCCTTGTAGAGCAATTTGTTTCAAGTGTTGTAGGTGATGAGGCTCCTTCCCAAGCTACAAGTACAATGGGTATTGGTCGTATTTTTGCACAAGAAAAACCCCATGTCCGTGTAGAAGAAGAAGGAGTAAGGGCCCGTCTTGTGTATCCACCACAAGGGAAGTCATCACCCCTAATGCAAGAGCGAGATGATATGGGAGATCATGTACATATCCAAGAACAAGACCAAGTCCCTCATATTCCCAAGCTAGATCAAGGGCCCCTTAAACCAATGCTCCCTCGGTAACAAGTACTTCACCATGTATTTATTTGAATTAGAGTCAACATTATATATGTTGCATCATGGCATGCTTAGTACTTGTTGAGTTTGTGTTTCTTGCAAAAGCTTGAACCTCTTTTATAGCATCTTTGAGACATTTGAGAAAAAGCATATCATGGGGACCTATAAAACCATGCTCATGGTTCACTTATCCCAAATATGTTGATTAAGCAATTTGTTGCACGTCAAATGCTCAATGTGCTCTTATGTGCAATATTGATAAAATTGCAAAAACACTCTTTTTGGTTGTGGTTTTTGCTCCCTCGCTTAGTAATTCATTTTTACTCAAATAAGATCAATTTGCGCCATGTGCCTTGTGCCATGTGTCATGTGACAAAGCTCATATGCAAAGATCGAGTTTGTATAAGAATGGATTCATTCATGGATATCATGTTCTTATTTTGTTGTACCCTTTTGTGTGTGGAATTTTCTTTGTGGATGCTCATCTTGATGATTATTGGCCACTTAAGAAACTTATACACATTAGAAAGTGCATATCCCTCTTTGATATCTTTTTGTTTACTACCGGTCCTTGGGATTGTCTCTTCTTTGATTCTTTGATGGATTCGGTAAGAGGATGAGAAGTGAGTGATTGTATGTATTTCTTATATCTTTGCACTCATGAGTTTTTGGAAAAAATTCTCATGTTTTATGTTCTTGTTTCATTCCATGGATCCCCTATGTAGTTTGAGCTCCTCCATTTATTCATAAAAAGGTATGTGCATTTGATTCCACTCACATATGAGAAATGCACAAATTAAGGAGGAACACATACTATATTGGCCTTCTAGATTTCTTCCATTTTGGCATTTGATGCCAATGGGGGGAGAAGTTTAGAGGGTTTAGGAGAAGTGGGTTGGTTCTTGTCATTCATGCATATCTACATTTGTTTATGCTTGTTGCTTGTATATAGAGAAAACTCTGCCAAGTTTGTGTCATACAATATATGCAATGAAATTCAAGTTCATTCACACATGCATATGTTGTGGGGGAGTTTGCTCTATATAGTGTGGTTCTACTAGCATCAAATTCTTCTGTAGTATTGTGATGCTAGTATAGCCGGTTTAGATAGCATCAACTATCTTTGTGATATTTGAGGCTATCAAAACCACCTCAAGTATACAGTTTATTCTCGGATAAATTGCATGCTTGTTTTTTAAATTCATTATATAAACCCTCTTGTTGAGATTGTCATCAATTACCAAAATGGGGGAGATTGAAAGGGCATCTAGCCCCTAAGTGTGGTTTTGATAATTAATAACAATCTCTATGGACTAATGCTTTCACTAATATATATTTGAAGGTATATTACATAGGTGGAGGCTTAAGGATGATTGCCATAGAGATGAAGATTTTCTCTTAGCTTTGGTACTGAATGACAATCTCTATGGAGCATCAAGGGGATTGTATCTTATACGAAGAAGTGTTCCATAGTGATGCATGACGCATGTTGAATTTATGTGGGAAGAGTTCCATCAAAAGCCTATCCAATAAGTCCTCATGGTGGAGTTCATTGGAGGATCTCAAAGGTTGACACATTTGGGCTTATAATAATCAAGGTCTTGAGAGTATAATTAAAGGGAGAATTCAATCTGTGGTATGATCAAGTGAAGATCATGATGAGCTCATGTGTTGGGTTTTGGTTGATCATATCTTGAAGCAAGAAACTAGAGTGAAGAATTCATTGTGTCTCTCAAGAGTTTGCGATGGGGCATTTAAAAGAGCAAGTGATGACCAATACGATGTTCATGTTGAATCTTGATATGGTCATGAAAGAGCTTTGGTGATATAGTCTTGAAGCAACTAAGTAAAATGAAGAGTTCATTATGGCTTTCAAGAAACCAATATAGAGCTTGAAGTAAAGATGTTGGTTAACCTAGATTAAGCTCAAAGAATGTATCTAGATGGTCAACACACAAGCGCAAATAATGTACCGCATGGGATTAAGTGATCTAGTGGTATGGTAAGTAATTGTGAATTGAGTTTTGTGCACTAACCCATGCTATGTGTTTGCTATGTCTATATGGGTTAGGTGTTTCTCATGGGCTTGCATCAAAAGAAAAATTTCGAGTGGCCTATGTGAGGATGACATCAAGTGGTGATGATCATCGGGTTCGAGGAGTCCAAGTGCAAGATGAGAAGCCGGAGGTTATATGCTTTGAAGCTTGAGGTCCACATCATGATAATGTGCGTGTGAAGATGGGATTAAGCGAAGGCTTCCCTCATTGCAATATGAGGAAGCATCTCGAGTATCTTCACCAAGTGATCGTGGACAAGAAAAGGATTACAACTTGAGGCAAGCATTAAAATTCATCATCAAGCTCAAGTTCAATGTGCGAGGTAAAGGTATACCTTAGCTAGGTTTTCCTAGTTTTGCCGATCTCATGGTGCTTGGTGCGAGACGGAATTATAGGTTTGATAGCCGTACTATCAAGAGGGACTTTCGGGCGAGTAGCTCGATCACGTCGCATGTAGAGAGCTCAAACCTTTTCATGATTTGCATCATTCTTTCTTGTTGATCTTGGGTGGTTCTCTATGTGAGGACCTTGGGCTTTTCCATAGCTTTAAAACGAGCCCAAGATCATCGAATTCGGAGTCCGTATGCCCAAGTTATGCATGTTTCAGTTTCCTACTCTGGGCTGTCTCTGGGTACCTCGTGTGCACGGGGTTTTGAGGCCCTGGGCACGGGGTCCCCGTGCACACGGGATTGTACCGTGGGCACGGGGTGTCCAGGAACTGTCCGTTGGAGCCCCAACGGCTAGTTTTGGGGGTTGGCTATAAAGGAGCCCTTCCTCCCCACCGGTTTGGGGGTTGTTCATACACTTTCTAAACATCATTTTGAGCATCATACCACCCCTCCTAAGCCCCTATCTCCCCTCTATGTGAAGGGGGATTTGTGGATGGATCTTGGAGTCATTTTTTTATTTCCTCCATTGCATCCCCTCTCTTCAATCTCCTACTTTAGAGAGTGCATCTTGTGCGATAGAGAGACTGAGTTGAGAATTTGTTGCTTGACTTTGCATTGCATTTGTTGCATTGGTTTGAGCTCCTCGCATCGATTTGTTCGAGTGTGAGCCCGTGAGTTTATTACTCTTGGAGGCTTCCGCCTCCTAGGCGGTTTGGTGATATATTGAGGAGTTTGTCAAGAGGTCTATGTGGCCAAGGTTCCCCTGGAAGCTTCCTTTTGTGGTGTGCTCTGGGGAAGGGTGTGAAGTGGCCTAGGTGGTCAAGTTCCTCTGGAAGCTTCCGTGTTTGTGGTCTGCTCCGGAGAAGTTGTAAAGGTGTGGTAGTCGCCTTCAAGGCCAACCCCGAGTGAATCGAGGCTCATCCGTTGGGGGTGACTCGAAAGTGAGAATACGGTGAGCCACTTGGTGGCGCTCCGGAGCTTTGGCTCCGGCGCCGCTCCAACAGAGATTAGCACTCTCACGAGTGTGAACTTCGGGATAAATCCATGTCCCCGACTCACTTGTGGTTATCTCATTCCCACACCTTTTACTTTCCGCAATTCATACTTGCTCATATAGATATATCTTGTGTTAGTTAGAATTGCTTAGTTGCTCCTACATTTCCATATCTTGTGATATAGTTTGTGCTTGCTAGTTTCTTTAATTGTCTATCTTGTTTAGCATAGGTTGTTGGTGCACTTAGTTGAGCCTAGCATATTTAGGATTTGTGCTTGTAAAGTATCCATTTAGTTTAATTCCGCATTAGGATAAAGCCAAATCCGTAAAAGTTTCAAAACACCTATTCACCCCCCCCCCCCCTCCTCTCTAGTCGTCATCTCGGTCCTTTCAAAGCTAAATATAACAGCAAATAAAAAGAAGAACAAGTGAATGCAAATTTATGTGAAGTTACTTGATAGTTGATGATGATACTCCCCCGCAACGGCGCCAGAAATCCTTCTTGATACTTGCGATCTGCGTTGGGTTTTCCGTGAAGAGGAACGGGTAATTGCAGCACAAAGTGGGTAAGTATTTCCCTCAGTTATGAAACCAAGGTTTATCGAACCAATAGGAATATCAATCCTCAATCGTCTTCAGCGGCTACACACAAATGAACAAACCGTCGATGTGTTGCATCATCCCTTCCTCTTTGGGGAAATACCGACGCATTCTCAAGCCACGTCAAAGGAATTTCTGGCGCCGTTGCCGGGGAGGAAGCGGTCTCTTCTACGTGCCTATCTCAGGCGCCGAGGAGACTCCATCATCATCTACCAGGTTCCTAATCACAAATCTCATCTCCTTGCAATTACATTATTTGCCATTTGCCTCTCATTTTCCTCTCCCTCACTTCACCAATTTGCTGTTTTATTCGCCCTCTTTTTCGTTTGCCTTTTTCTAGCCGGATCTCTTGCTTGCTTGCAATCTTGTTTGCGTAGTCACGATGACTCAAGAAAACACCAAGTTGTGTGACTTTTACAATACTAATAACAATGATTTTATTAGTACTCCTATTGCTCCTCCCGCCACTAGTGCAGAGTCTTGTGATATTAATGCCGCTTTGTTGAATCTTGTCATGAAAGATCAATTTGCCAGTACTCCTAATGAGGATGCCGCGCCCATCTAAACACGTTCGTAGAATTGTTTGATATGCAAAAGAAAAAAATATGTGGACAATGATATAGTGAAGTTGAAGTTATTTCCTTTTTCCTTGCGGGATCGTGCAAAATTTTGGTTTTCCTCTTTGCCTCGCAATAGTATCGATTCTTGGAATAAGTGCAAGGATGCTTTTATCACTAAGTATTTTCCGCCCGCGAAAATTATTTCCCTTAGGACACAAATCATGAATTTTAAGCAACTTGATCATGAACATGTTGCACAATCTTGGCAAAGAATGAAATTGATGCTAAGAAATTTCCTACTCATGGTTTAAATCTTTGGATGATCATACAAAAAAATTATGCGGGATTGAATTTTGTCTCTAGAAATCTTTTAGATTCCGCCGCGGGTGGTACTTTTATGGAAATTACTTTGGGTGTAGCTACTAAATTTCTAGACAATATTATGGCTAATTATTCACAATGGCATACCGAAAGAGAACCTACTAGTACTTTGAGTGATAAGGTTGATGCTTTGATGAAATTGGTTGCTAGTAAAAGCTCCTATTGATCTTAATGATGTGCTTTTGTCTACCTTGATTGAGCACAATAGTGATTCTGTAGATGTGAACTTTGTCTCGCGAAACAATTTCAATAACAATGCTTATAGAGGTAATTTTAATCCTAGGCCTTTTCCTGGAAATTCCTCTAATAATTATGGTAATTCCTATGGTAATTCCTCTTATAATAATAATAGGAACACCTCTGATCTTGAGAGTAATATTAAAGAATTTATCAATGCGCAAAAGGCTTTCAATACTACGATAAAAGAAAATTTGAATAAGATTGATGATATGTCTAGAAGCATTGATAGAATTTCTCATGATGTTGAAAATCTCAAGTTGAAAGCTTTTGTACCTAAGATTGATGAATCAATTAAAGCTTTATATGTCTCTATGGATGAAAGTAAGAAAAGAACCGCTATGCTTAGAGCTAAAAGAGAAATCTTAGAAAAATCGTTTTCTAGTGATTGCCTTCATAAAAAAGATGAAGATCTTAAAGTAATTGGTGTTTCTACTATTGATTCCTTGTTTAGTAATATTAAGATTGATGATAAAGGGACTGAAGTAGAGTCAACTTTAGCTAGAAGGCGTCCCAACAATTTGGAGGGTGAAAATCTTGAGGAAAATTTTGATAAAAGTGGGTTTGAAGAGGTCAAAACTTTAACTAGTGATGTGCCCACTATTTTGGATTGCAAAGACTTTAATTATGATAGTTGCTCTTTGATTGAATGTATTTCTTTGCTGCAATCCATGTTGAATTCACCCCATGCTTATGAGCAAAATAAAGCTTTTACTAAACATATCGTTGATGCCATGATGAAATCTTTTGAAGAAAAGTTGGAGTTGGAGATTTCTATTCCTAGAAAATTATATGATGAGTGGGAACCTACCATTAAGGTCAAGATTAAAAATTATGAGTGCTTTTCTTTATGTGATTTGGGTGCTAGTGTTTCCACGATTCCGAAATCTCTATGTGAGGTGCTTGGTCTTACCAATATTGAAGAATGCTCTCTTAATTTGCACTTGGCGGATTCTACTATTAAAAAACCTTTGGGAAGAATTAATGATGTTCTTATTCTTGCAAATAGGAACTATGTGCCCATAGATTTTATTGTGCTTGAAATTGATTGCAATCCGTCTTGTCCCATTATACTTGGTAGACCGTTTTTACGCACTATAGGTGCTGTGATTGATCTGAATGAAGGCAATATTCGTTTTCAATTTCCACTAAGAAAGGGTATGGAACACTTCCCTAGAACAAGAATTAAGCCACCATATGAATCAATCATGAGGGCATCCTATGGATCCAAAACCAAAGATGACAATACTTGAAACTATGCGTTATGCCTAGCTAGGGGCGTAAAACAATAGCGCTTGTTGGGTGGCAACCCAATGAATAAATTTATTTTTGCTTTTTCCTTTCTATTTTTAAGTGTTGACAAAATTATTCCTATGTTATGATTGTGTTTTCATGGTTTATTTAGTGTTTGTGCCAAGTAGAGCCTTTAGGATGATTCATAAGATGAGTAGAAGCGATGCTGAATCTGAAACAGAAACTTTGCGTCCAGTATTTGAATTTTAATTTTTTGTTGGAACGTTATCTTAAGCTGAAATTTTAAAACAGTGTTTCTATACAAATTCGTTACGTTGTCCAATTTTTTCAGAATTTTTAGAGTTACATAAGTATGGTTAGAGTACAGATTACTACAGACTGTACTGTTTAAGACAGATTCTGTTTTCGTTGCATTGTTTGCTTGTTTTGATGAATCTATGGGTTATATTGAAGGGTATGAGCCATGGTAAAGTTACAATACAGTAGGTATAATGCAATAACAAAATATGAATGGGTTTGCAACAGCACCTAAAGTAGTGATTTGCTTTATTATACTAACGGATCTCACGAAGATTTTGTTGAGTTTTGTGTGATTGAAGTTTTCAAGTTTTGGGTGAGATCACGATGGATTAAGGAATAAGGAGTGATATGAGCCTAAGCTTGGGGATTCTACAGCACCCCCAAGATATATCCAAAGAGAAACAAGCAACTAAGCTTGGGGATGCCCCCGAGTGGCATCCCCTCTTTCTTCAAACGATCATCGGTATTTTACTTGGAGCTATATTTTTATTCGTCACATATCATGAGTTTTGCTTGGAGTGTCTTGTATATTTGCTTGATTTTCTTGTTATTTTTTCATTTGTATCCTTGCTGTACACACCTATTTGGGAGAGCCAAAATTATGCTATGATTTGTTAGAATTGCTCTCTATGCTTCACTTAAATCTTTTTGAGCTATAGAATTGCTCTAGTGCTTCACTTATATGTTTTTGAGCACGGTGTGCTTGGAAATTTTGGTAGAAATACTCTCATGCTTCACTTATATTAATTTGAGAGTTAGTAAATTTTGAAGAAATCGTCTCATGCTTCACTTATACCCTTTTGAGAGATGAAATCTTTATGCTCATGTGCTTCACTTAGATTTGTTTGAGCTTCTCAAAAAACAATGGCAATATATGAAACTAGTCCCAAAGTGATAGATATCAAAGGAGGATATAATAAAAACTTTCATGAAGATCATTGGACAAATTAAACTTGATTCCTTGTAATAGTTTTGAAACATGATGATAGTAATATGTGAGTCATGTTAGTGAGTAATTATGCTTTAGTAGAAATATTCATGTTAAGGTTTGTGATTCCCTATGCAAGTACGAAAGTCAATAGTTATGCAATGAAATTACAACCTACTTGTGGTGCATTATTCGGTGTTAGTTATGCTCAATGCTCACTTATGTGAATTTTCGTTTCTTGGTTTGGTTGCTTCTCAATCTATTTGCTAGCCTCCATTTGTACTAAGTAGAAATACTACTTGTGCATCCAAAACCCTTGAACCAAGTTTTGCCTTATGAGTCCACCATACCTACCTATATGCGGTATTTCCATGCCGTTCCAAGCAAATTTGTATGTGCCATCTCTAAATTTTCAAAATAAATTTTCTCTTTTGTGTGCTCCTACCGCTCATGAAACGGTGGGGAGTGTCCAATATTTTTCCATGCTAGATGTGTTATTCTCAAGATGAGTGTTTATTCACTTGTCATTGCACGAGAGTGCGGCAGTAATATGGATGCCCATTTCCGAAATGAAAAAGAAAAAAATATTTACTTTATGTTGTCAAATAATAAATTCCTTGGAAAGTGTTGGTATGGAAGGCAACCGTGGATACGGCCCGCCATGGAATGTGAAAGTTTGGTGGAAAAAGGAATAAACTTTATTTTCTGTTTGGGAACCGCCTATGGTATATATAGCATGGAAAGTATTGTGAGCTACTTTGTCGTTTTCGTTGACAGGAAAAGCATGCCACCCAAAAAAAAATCTCTCAATTTAAAACCTTGAGCTCTGGCACCTCTACAAATCCCTACTTCCCTCTGCGAAGGCCCTATCTATTTACTTTATGCATTTTTATTTTTACTTTGAGTCTCCATCTTCTCTTATAAAGCACCAACTAGGAGGCACTATGATTGTACTTGAGCATTGGGTATAGCTAATATTTGAGTGTGTTTCATGAATGGATCAATGATTGAGCATGATGGGCTAGGGATAACTTTCTTTAGTGTTGATATTTTGAAAGACATGGTTGCTTGTTGGCATGCTTGAATATTGAGTCATTATGTTAAAACTAGACTATTGCTTTGAATCATCGACAAGTCCAAATGTCCATGCTATACAGAAGAAAAGAATATGAGATGAACATGTTAGGCGGCATTCCACATCAGTTTTTATCATTTACCTACTCGAGGACGAGTAGGAATTAAGCTTGGGGATGCTGATACGTCTCCAACGTATCTATAATTTTTGCTTGTTCCATGCTGTTATATTATCATTCTTGGATGTTTTACAATCACTTTATAACAACTTTATATCATTTTTTGGGACTAACCTATTGACATAGTACCAAAGTGCCAGTTGCTATTTTTGCTTGTTTTTTACTTCGCAGAATATCAGTACCAAACGGAGTCCAATCGCGACGAAACTTTTTGGAGATTTTTTCAGGACCAGAAGACACCCAGTGAGCCAACGAAGAGCCAGGAAGGTGGGCTGTAGAGAGCACAACCCACCAGGGCGCACCAGGGGGCCCCCGGCGCGCCCTAATGGGTTGTGCCCTCCACGGGGCCCCCTCCACCGCCTCTGATGCCTATAAATTCCCAAATATTTAGAAAACCCTAGGGGAGTCGACGAAACACAATTCCAGCCGCCGCAAGTTCCAGAACCTCGAGATCCAATCTAAACACCATCACGGAGGGGTTCATCTTCTTCATAGGTGCCTCTCCGATGATACGTGAGTAGTCCACCATAGACCTAAGGGTCCGTAGGCAGTAGCTAGGTGGCTTCCTCTCTCTCTCTTGATTCTCAATAAAATGGTCTCTTGGAGATCTATTTGATGTAAACTTTTGCGGTGTGTTTGTTGGGATCCGATGAATTTTGAGTTCATGATCAGTTTCTATCCATGAATATTATTTGAGTCTTCTTTGATCTCTTATATGCATGATTACTTATAGCCTCGTATTTCTTCTTCGAATCTTTGGTTTAGTTAGGCCAACTAGATCGATTTTTCTTGCCATGGGAAGAGGTGCTTTGTGATGGGTTCGATCTTGCGGTGTCCTTTCCCAGTGACAGAAGGGGCAGCAAGGCACTTATGTATCGTTGCCATTAAGGATAACAAGATGGGGTCTATTCCTACATGAATAGATCTTGTCTACATCATGTCATCGTTCTTATTGCATTACTCCGTTTTTCCATGAACTTAATACACTAGATGCATGCTGGATAGCGGTCGATGTGTGGAGTAATAGTGGTAGATGCAGGCAGGAGTCGGTCTACTTATCTTGGATGTCATGCCTATATAATGATCATCGCCTTGGATATCGTCATGATTATTTGATCTTCTATCAATTGCCCAACAGTAATTTGTTCACCCACCGTGTGCTATACTCATGAGAGAAGCCACTAGTGAACCCTACGGCCCCCGGGTCTACTTTTCCAACATATCGCTTTCCGATCTATCTTTTTGCCTCTTTCTTTTCAGATCTACAAAACCAAAAATCCAAAAACATATTGCTGCACTTTTTATTTGCTCTTCTTATTTTGGTTTCTTGAGAGATCTATCTCTCCTATCTATCACTACCTAATCTATCTTTTTACCGTAGAGAGATTGACAACCTCTCTTTCGCGTCGGGTTGCAAGTATTTGTTATTTGTGTGCAGGTGCTGCTTATTGGGTGGTGGTGATCCTCCTACTGGTTCGATAACCTTGGTTTCATAACTGAGGGAAATACTTATCGTCGTTGTGCTGCATCATCCCTTCCTCTTTGGGGAAATACCGACGCAGTCTCAAGCCACGTCACATCCCCTCGGATGCCCCGAAGCTACTTGGTTGTACGAGGCACTAGGCGGGAGAAGGTGAATAGTCAGACGGAGGATTCAGAACATCAAGAGACACACAACTTATGCGTTATTGATATTTGCCCCGTTGGTTACTACCTATAGTGCTCGCCATCAATGTATCTGCTCTCTTCTTAAACCCCTTGTAACGTTGCAAGATAGACAGGGATTCCAACCTATAGTGCTCGCCATCAAGATGGTGACGCACTCTATATAAGCCATCCCGTAGCTTATAGGCAAGGATTCACAATCCTTTGTACTCTCCGTACACAAGAGAAAAATCACAGCTCAAAGCTCGAGACGTAGGGTTGTTACATCTACAGTGAGGGGCCCGAACTCGTAAACCCTTGTGTCACTCTTGTGTTGTAGCTATTTCAAGCCTTGACTCGTACCCCTAGTCCTTGTTGTTAGACTTGTTCCCACGACAGTCATCATCGACATCATTTGACGTTAGTAAAAACTAAAAACCGCAAGTGAACGAAGGCGCGAGATTGATCAGTTTGTCATTGACTATTTTATCTGCAAGGTTGATCTGATTGCTACCGGTGTTAATCTATCTTAATGAGTCAGATCTAAATTTGTTGATAACCAGGGCCGGGCCAGTAGTGGTGCTAAACGTGTTGCCCGCACGAGGCCCACAATTTTGGGGGGCCCGGAGTTTTGTATATAGGCCTTGTAGTATTTCTCAAAAAAAAATCCTACATGCTGGAGTTGGGCCTGAGTTGAGGCCATCGAGCACAAGCGCTGGTGCTCGATTGATATTTCTCAAAAAAAGGAAATCACTCGATTGATAATATGGAAACGCTATTGTCGGTATAAAAAAAGGATCACTACAGAAGTATATCGGGATCGTCTCGTCTTTCGATCTATATACCGCAACAGCAGTCGCGTCGACTTCGCTATAGGAAACGGGATCGTCTCGTCGACTTCGCCTCATTAGATCAATCGGATTCAGGCCGCTGCCGTTGTTGCCCTTCGTAGGTTCCTCTCCCAAATTTCAGAGTCGTCACCTCGTCAGATCAATCTGTGGCCGACTCTAGCCTCCGGGTGCTTAGTGAGTCCTCCTTTCCGATTAACTTCGGTTCCTACTCCTAATTCCAAATTTCCTAGTTAACTTTTGGCAGAGATCGTTACTTCGTTAGAGATCGTTTTTTACCTCCTCGGTTAAAGATCTCAGTGTAGCAGTTCAACAGGACATAACCCAAAATTAGGTGAGTTAGACGGTTTGCCTAGTATCCAAACGTTGACGCATGATCTTCAGTTGATGCTACTTTATAATGTTCATTTTATTTTATTCATTTTTTATCGTGTATTCTAATAATACAGATTTGAATCATCATGAAAAACATTAGTCTGGTTCATGTAATTTCTCGTTAGCTCGTTTTTTGTGAGATAGGGCCTCTTTTTTTAGTTTCGCACAGGGCTCCTGATTTTGTGGGCCCGGCCCTGTTGATAACACTAGTTCTTCATACTCCATGTTCAAATATTATTAGTACGCACTAACAATCTAGAGTTACATTTGTTCCCATGTCCCCAACCGACGTCTCGAAGTACTTTCCCCTAAATCAATCCATCATTCTTGTCATCATCGACTCTTGTCATGTGACCCTGATCCTGGACCTGACCAACCATAGTTCATGACAATTGATGTAGCAAAGCACGTACTTTACATATATTAACATATATTAAAGCTGCTAAGCAGCGGCCACTCTGGTGCGTTTGAAGTGCTCTGTGTGAGTACTTCACTAGCTGACACGTGTTTGGGTCAGGTTTTTTCCTTTCGTGTTTAGCTACTGATTTTTTTAACACATACTACGTAAATGCCCACACACACATATATATGCATATCCTATCTCTGCGAGCACCTCTGAGATACCAAGCTGGCATACATCTTAAGATTGACAAAGTCACCGCAGACGTCTTCGTAGTCGACGTTGATGCCCACATACATGCATACACACTCACCACTATGAACGCGCACACGCACACCGTACCTCTATGAGCACCTCCGAAATACTGAGCCGACACAACATCTTGAGATTGACAAATTCACCGCAGACGTCTTTGTAGTCGACGTTGATGTCCATGTACACACACATAAACTCACCGCAAATGTCTTCGTAGTCGACGTTGATGTCCATGTACACACAGAACACTTCACTAGCTGACACGTGTTTGGTTCATTACAGGGTTTTTTCCTTCGTGTTTCTTTACTGATTTTTTAACATGATACAACGTAAATGCCCACATACACATACATACAAACACAATACTCGGTAAATGCCCACATACATGTATATACACTCACCTTTGTGAGTGTATATACGCATTTTCTACATCTACGAGCACCTCTGAGATACCAAGCTGGCAGACATCTAAAGATTGCAAAGTCACCGCAGACGTCTTCGTAGTCGAATAACCTACCTCTACGAGCACCTCTCAGATACCAATATGGCACACATCTTAAGATTGACAAAGTCACCGCAGATGTCTTCGTAGTCGACGTTGATGCCCACATACATGCATACACACTCACCACTATGAACGCACACGCATCCCGTACCTCTATGAGAAACTCCGAAATACTGAGCCGACACAACATCTTGAGATTGACAAATTCACCGCAGACATCTTTATAGTCGACGTTGATGTCCACGTACACACACATAAACTCACCCCTGTTGACGTGCACGCGAATACCCTACCTCTGTTAGCACTTCTGAGATACTGAGCTGACACAATATATTGAGAGGTCACCGCAGGTGCCTTCGTAGTTGACGTTGATGCACACGTACACACATACACTCACCCCTATAAAAGCACGCACACCCTACCTCTATGAGCATCTCCGAGATACCGATACGGCACAACATCTGGAGATTGACAAATTCACCGTAAGCGCCTTCTTAGTTGACGGGAACGTCTCCTTCCATTGAACAAACATTGCTGAAAATCTTGAAGTTAATCCATGTAAATGCGAGCACCCCTAATATAGGACTTGAACCCTGATGGGTTGGTACCACCACAAGAAGCCCAGTCCACGCTACCGGCTTCATACATGGGAGTAGCTATTTGAAATTTCCGAGTAATTAAGAAAAAGGTATGTACTATCACAACTGGAGAGTCAAACCATCTGTCTTACTATAATGTTCCTACAATCTCACTATTTTAGTGTGTCAATCTTCTATTTCACATTTGCTTATGATAGCTTAGCCTATAAATAAACTATTGCACTTCACTGGATTTTCTTTTTCATTAGCAAATTGTGTAGTCTAGCAAATGTAATCTACCCCATAATGTTCAACCAGATGTACTTTATACTCATCCGGCATGTGTACCGTGTTGTTCTTACAATTCTTAAGTAGCAACAAAAAAATGTATAAGTCAAGAGCACTTGCACGGGCGCGGCGTGCCGCCGCGCCTTCACCCGCTAGTTAGTAAACTGCGAGTGAACAGGGGCGCGAGATTGACCATTTGTGCCCTCCTTTTACCCGGCCTCTCCCTCAGCAGTCAACCGTCGGGTACACACACACGGAAGAGCGAGGGAGTGAGGGCAACTCCAACGCACGACCTCAAATCGTCCTCCCGCGTCCGTTTGAGAGTAAACGGACACAAATCGCGGCCCAACGCGCGGCCGCAAACGGACAAGTGTCCGTTTTTGGTCCGCTTTCGACTCATTTCCGGCCCAAGTTTGGACCTCGTTTGCGGCCAAACGGACAGGCGTGGACGGGCGCGACGCGTGCCCTTGTCCTCCCCTGGCCCGCCTGTCGGTGACACACCCGCCCTTTTTTCTATTCCCCCTACCCCCAACTCCGGCCGCACACCCCGCCCCACTCCCCTCTCGTCCTTCCGCCGTCATATCTTGGTCGTGTAGTAACATATATTAAAGCTGCTAAGCAGCGGCCACTCTGGTGCGTTTGAAGTGCTCTGTGTGAGTACTTCACTAGCTAACACGTGTTTGGGTCAGGTTTTTTCCTTTCGTGTTTAGCTACTGATTTTTTAACACATACTACGTCTTTTTAACACATACTACGTAAATGCCCACACACACACACACACACACACACATATATATATATATATGCATATCCTATCTCTGCGAGCACCTCTGAGATACCAAGCTGGCATACATCTTAAGATTGACAAAGTCACCGTAGACGTCTTCGTAGTCGACGTTGATGCCCACATACATGCATACACACTCACCACTATGAACGCGCACACGCACACCGTACCTCTATGAGCACCTCCGAAATACTAAGCCGACACAACATCTTGAAATTGACAAATTCACCGCAGACGTCTTTGTAGTCGACGTTGATGTCCACGTACACACACATAAACTCACCGCAAATGTCTTCGTAGTCGACGTTGATGTCCATGTACACACAGAACACTTCACTAGCTGACACGTGTTTGGTTCATTACAGGGTTTTTTCCTTCGTGTTTTTTTACTGATTTTTTAACATAATACAACGTAAATGCCCACATACACATACATACAAACACAATACTCGGTAAATGCCCACATACATGTATATACACTCACCTTTGTGAGTGTATATACGCATTTTCTACATCTACGAGCACCTCTGAGATACCAAGCTCGCAGACATCTAAAGATTGCAAAGTCACCGCAGACGTCTTCGTAGTCGAATATCCTACCTCTACGAGCACCTCTCAGATACCAATATGGCACACATCTTAAGATTGACAAAGTCACCGCAGATGTCTTCGTAGTCGACGTTGATGCCCACATACATGCATACACACTCACCACTATGAACGCACACGCATCCCGTACCTCTATGAGAAACTCCGAAATACTGAGCCGACACAACATCTTGAGATTGACAAATTCACCGCAGACATCTTTGTAGTCGACGTTGATGTCCACGTACACACACATAAAATCACCCCTGTTGACGTGCACGCGAATACCCTACCTCTGTTAGCACTTCTGAGATACTGAGCTGACACAATATATTGAGAGGTCACCGCAGGTGCCTTCGTAGTTGACGTTGATGCACACGTACACACATACACTCACCCCTATAAAAGCACGCACACCCTACCTCTATGAGCATCTCCGAGATACCAATACGGCACAACATCTGGAGATTGACAAATTCACCATAAGCGCCTTCTTAGTTGACGGGAACGTCTCCTTCCATTGAACGAACATTGCTGAAAATCTTGAAGTTAATCCATGTAAATGCGAGCACCCCTAATATAGGACTTGAACCCTGATGGGTTGGTACCACCACAAGAAGCCCAGTCCACGCTACCGGCTTCGTACTTGGGAGTAGCTATTTGAAATTTCCGAGTAATTAAGAAAAAGGTATGTACTATCACAACTGGAGAGTCAAACCATCTGTCTTACTATAATGTTCCTACAATCTCACTATTTTAGTGTGTCAATCTTCTATTTCACATTTACTTATGATAGCTTAGCCTATAAATAAACTATTGCACTTCACTGGATTTTCTTTTTCATTAGCAAATTGTGTCATCTAGCAAATGTAATCTACCCCATAATGTTCAACCAGATGTACTTTATACTCATCCGACATGTGTACCGTGTTGTTCTTACAATTCTTAAGTAGCAACAAAAAAATGTATAAGTCAAGAGCACTTGCACGGGCGCGGCGTGCCGCCGCGCCTTCATCCGCTAGTTAGTAAACTGCGAGTGAACAAGGGCGCGAGATTGACCATTTGTGCCCTCCTTTTACCCGTCCTCTCCCTCAGCAGTCAACCGTCGGGTACACACGCACGGAAGAGCGAGGGAGTGAGGGCAACTCCAACGCACGACCTCAAATCGTCCTCCCGCGTCCGTTTGAGAGTAAACGGACACAAATCGCGGCCCAACGCGCGGCTGCAAACGGACAAGTGTCCGTTTTCGGTCCGCTTTCGACTCATTTCCGGCCCAAGTTTGGACCGCGTTTGCGGCCAAACGGACAGGCGCGGACGGGCGCGACGCGTGCCCTTGTCCTTCCCTGGCCCGCCTGTCGGTGACACACCCGCCCCTTTTTCTATTCCCCCTACCCCCAACTCCGGCCGCACACCCCGCCCCACTCCCCTCTCGTCCCTCCGCCGTCATATCTTGGTCGTGTAGCTGCCAAGCACGACCGTGTTCTCGTCCACCTTTTCTCCACGCCACAAGCTGTCTGTCCAACCTCCCGCCTGCCTTGGAGTGGGCCTCGCCAGATTTGGAGAGAGTCTCGCCGGATTTGAGCGCGTCAGGCCACTGGAGGCCGCGCCCTGCCATGGGCTGGCCGGGTACCGGTCCGCACAGCCCCGACTATGGCCCCAGGATCTACACTGTCGTCGATTCCGCGGCAAATACACCAACGGCCGTCGTCCGGGCTCGCTGCTGGCCCAAATGCTCATCGGCGCACCGATGCCCCTTATAAAGTGCGACGACTGTCCACTGACGGTCTTGCGAAAAATGTCTAACACGTCGGAACACCCCGGATGGCTGTTTGCCAAGTGCAAAAATGTTGGGGGTGTGTTAGTTGCTTCGGTTGTGTTTTCGGATTTGCCTATTTTTTCTTACAATCAAATATTCATTGTGTAGGTTCGATGCAACTTTTGGTTTGGGGAAGAAGAATACATCGATCTATTAACAGCGCGCAACTTAATAGATGTTCGCGCATTTCTTGCTAGAGTAGACGCTAGAGATGAGAGTAGAGGTGCAGAAGCAACGTCTAATTCTTTAGACTCGAAGAAGAAAGAAGCATTCAAAATCAAGACTCCGCAGATCAATAACGAATGCATCGAAAAAGACACTAATCCAACTTACGGGAGCAGTTATGGAAGTTGGATATCTTTTAAAATGTCTTCTTGTGGTTCTTGTTTTTTTGGTCTTGCTATTCTAGCCAAGATTTGGTGAATGTATTTCAATTTATCCCAAAAATCGTTGATCAAAATAATAAAAAATCAAGGCCAAAAAAATCTATGCGGACATATGCGGCCTAAGATGCGGCCGCGCGTTGAGCGCACGGCCGACGCAAACAGAAATTCGGACGAACACAGCCCCATTTCCACACCAAACAGACAAAATCCGAACAAAACGGATATCCCTTTGGGGTCACTGGCCTGAGCCCACAGTACACTCGCGGTCGTGGGTCCGCAGCACGTCCATTGCAGGAGGGGCATTCGGGTCCCGTCGTTCTCCATGCGAGGGGGGTGACCCGAATAGCACGGCACCGAACCCATGTGCGGCGCGGGGGCGCAGGCGGGCCACGGCCGCCGCGCCCAGGTGGGGGACACGTCGGCGTCAGCGTCAGGTCCTTCACCTCCGCTCGCCGGCCCCGTGAGTGGGCCCTCCGGCTCCGTGCCAGCAGCAGCAGTACACCGGTGGTGGTACCGCATTTAGTTCACTCCTGTGCAGGAGAGCACTGGGCCGATGGACTTGGAATGGCACGTTGATGGACGAAGCAGTGGCGAGTTGACGACGGCATTTTGGTTAGGTGATTAGACAGGCTAGTACCTACGACCTTTCGTCGCCAGTGGTAGCTGAATCATCCCTCGGGCGGCCAGGCTAATTGTCCCGGATCAACAATCAATCTGCCGGTCTATTGGTGCTGCATGCATGCATGCATGCGCGTGGACAGTTCAATCAAGCTAGCGCTTTGTTCCACCTCTCCCTCCCTCGAGCCCATACGACCCCCGTCACGGATTTCTGGTCGCAGAAATGTTTGTATCTACACGCATTTTTAATTCTATGTACATCCATTTCTACGACGAGTAATTTGACTTCGAGAAGTATTTGAAGCGATTGCGCATACAACGATGGAAGAAGAAACTATTAAAAAGAAGAGAATCTTTGTACTGTTTCGACATCGTTAAGAGGAAATCCATGTACTGTTCTGCATCGGCAGGTAGCGTCGCGTTGGATCATGCGTGGTGCCATTCAAGGCGGAGCAGGAAGGTAGCGTCCTCCGGAGCACGGCGCGGCGGACGAGCAAGCCGAGCGTCAGGGCGCGGGAAAGGGTCAACAGGGACGCGCAACCTAACAATCGATGGAAACTCTCCAGAACGGACTACTTCTGTACGTATGTGCTAGCTGGACGTACGTGCGTGCATGGTGCTCGGGTATTCGGTTGACACGTACGAACATGCCGTTCGGTGCGGTGATCGTCGCAGGTTGATGGACAACGGTGTATTTTAGCGAGTATACGTACGTATGTGTGTTCGGTTCGGTCTATCGGTGATCGATCACGTACGCGGCAGCGGCTTGGACGACATAAAATCCGGGGAAAAGGAAAGGCAACTCGAAAGTTTCTGCCCGAGGCCGATCATCTGCCGAAAGTTCGCCGGCCCGTTCGAAGCGATCTACGGACTACGGGGTTGATCCGGCTGGAACGTCGGGGGCAGCAGTCCCGCGTCTCGTGTAGCAAGGCGCCTTGGTGCAACGTCGTGGCATGTGTGGGAGTGGGGGTCGGGCCGGTGCCTCCAGATTCGAGGATTTTTTTCTACTCCTAAAGGAGCAGTCTGTGGTCGTGATGATAGGTTCCGTTTTGGGTTTTTTTCGTCTCACCTTTGTTTGGTTTTATTTTTCGTCCGTTTTTTTTTTGGATTTTGTAATGTATTTATGTGAAAGAATCAATCCAACGATTTATTTTCTCTCCATTCTTTTTTTTTCAAATCAACACTTTCCTAACGTACAAAAGATCACATATCTAGCTTTTCTAACTGATCTTTCTAATTAATGCAAAAGAAAGGAAAGTATCTCTCTCACGATTGCATGTATCTCTTTTTGTAGAAAAGGGAGAGAATATCTCCACTCCTTTCTTTCAAATCAACACTTTCCTAACGTACAAAAGATCATATATCTAACTTTCCTAACTGCTCTCTCTAATTAATGCAAAAGAAAGGAAATTATCTCTCTCATGATTGTATGTATCCCCGCTCGTCTCGCCCAGCCCGCTCCCGCGAGGAGGGGGGGGGGGGGCGCGAACCCACGCGCCGCCACCTCGAACCCTCCCCCGCCCCTCCCCCTCCCCCGCCGCCGCCGCCGGCTCGCGCCGCCGGGCAAAGCCCGGCCGGCGTCGGTGGCGGCGGGATCCCCTCCCCTCGGCGTGGTGTGGTGCTGGTGCGGGACAGCACTGCCGCGCGGATGCGCGCAGCTTTGCAGGGCGGCGTGGCGCGGCTGCGTCCGGGGTGGCCGACGGCGTCTCTCTGGGCGTGGAGGCGCGGGTGGCTGCACGTCCGCGGCCAGGGCGGGGCGTGTCTGCGGGGGCGGCTGTGGTGCGCCTCGCGATCCTGATCTGGATCGGGGCGGCCCATCCGGCCTGCTGCACGGAGGCGGCGCGGGCTGAGGCGGCGTGGGCTGGCCGGCGCCGGTGCTCTCAGCTACCGGTGGCGGTTGGCGCGGTGGTGTGCCATGGTGGGTGGTCCGGTGGCTTTGGCGGCTGGCGTTGCCTTGTCCGAGGGCACGGTTGGTGCGGATCGGTGGGGCGGCGGTGCTCGGAGCTAGGTATCGGCCTCCCGCTGGTGGCGTTGGGTGGTGGCAGCGGGCCTCCTTCCCCTAGCTCTAAGCCGCAGGCATGGCTGTGAGTTGGGACTCGTGCTCGGGCGGATCTGGAAGGGGCCCGGGACGAGTTGGAGTTTGCGCTCCGGGTAGGTGTGCTTGGGCTCGATCCGGGAGGTGCCCGTGGGCGGTGAAGTCCCTCTCCTCGCGGGTACGGTGAACGTTGGTGGTGGTCGGGGCTTCGCAACGCTGTCGGGCAGATCGGATGCAAGGGCCACGGACATGGCGTCGTGCGAGCACGCTCGGCGACGGCCGTCGGGAGTCACAGGGTAGTGTTTCCCCTGGTCAACTGGGACCGGCTGGAGACGCAGGTGTGGATGCCTCCTACTGTGGAGGCGTTGACCCATACTCCGGGACTGATGCCGGGCTAGGAGTGAAAGGAAATCCCTTTTACTCCTACTACCGAGGTGGATGCACCGTGACGTGGACGGTGTGCGGATCTTTGGACATGGATGCCGGGGTGGCGGCCCCGGATGGCGGTTGGCATGGTTGGCTCTCCGGCGGGCACCATGGCGGCGGTGATGGCATTACTTCTCGGTCGTGTGGGCGGCGAGCGGTGGTGCAGCGGGTGGCTCGGGCGAGCTTTTTGTCCCTGACGATGGCGGCGCCCTGATTCGGCTCTGGAGTTCTGGGCTCGTCATGCTGGTCCTGGAGACCTCGTTTGGTGATGCGGGGGAGTTGCCGAGTGAAAGCTCCGTGCTTTGTCGCCGACGACGGCGACGCTCGCGGGCGACGTTATCTTCTTGAAGACGTCGTCGTGGCGCTCCTCTCCGTATCCGGGTTCTGGGTGAAAACCTATGTCTGTTCGGGACTCGGCAACGGCGACGCTTAGCGCCGTTCTCCCTCATGGGGGCGTTGTCGTGGAACTTAGGTGTTATAGGACTTAGTATGGTGTTGTTCTTAGTTCTTCCTGTAATCTATCTTGGTTGCGTCGTCACGTGTGTGCGTGATACGGCTACACTGGGATCGGCATTGTTTGAGGGCTACCCCATCATCTTGTATCGTTCGGCCGTGTACTCTGTATGGTTGATGCTTTATATATAAAGCGGGGCGAAAGCCTGTTTCGAGATATTGCATGTATCTTTTTTTGTAGAAAAAGGAGAGAATCTCTCTGTCGATTGTGTGTATCTCTTCCTTTATTTTCCTAATTGATTTACTTGCCACTAACCAACAAATTACCCAAGGATAATTTTGTCCAAAATTTTCTATAATGTTGTGCCTTGGTCACCGTGCCAAAAATAATCTCTACTCCTAAAGTCTCAGTACCTAGGTCGTCGGTCGTTTTGTCGTTTCCCCCTCCCAGTGATCTTCACCTGTCACCAATTACCCATTTTTTCTATCCCGCAAAAAACCGATGGATGAACAGAAAACCCCGAAAAACCCTTACATTGAAACCTAATGTACGCCCTCCCTCCCAATCTCCTCCCGCAGCCGCCGCAAGCCCCTTTCCTTCCCTCCTTCCTACCTCCTCGGCTCCTCCCCTACCATCGCTACTCCACTCCGGCCATAACCCTCCACGCGTGCTCCTGGGCCATACCGCCGCGTACCGGGTCATTCGGTTCCTATACGCCACTCCCTCCGCCCTAGCCATCCGCCGCGTACGTGAGGGGCGTCCATCCGAGGCATCGGTGCTGGGAGTGCAATTGGATCCACCATGTCATCGTGGCCACCGACAAGGGAAAGCCCGCGCTCGGGCACCGGGACGTGGTCGTCGCATGGTGCGGCACGATCCAGGCTCTGGAGCTGCACATATGCTTGGTGCAATGCGGCTGGATCTCCATCTACACCCTCGCCGACCCGGCATCCACCAAGAACGAGGACACACCAGAGACGAGGTAATCTTATGAATACGATGAAGGTACTATCACGTACATGGTACACACGGTTCAGTGTTGAGCTCACTTGCAGCTACATGCTCGTGCAACCATGGGTGTCAGGTGCGGGCTGAGGTGCTTGGTGGACACGTGTAAAGACCATGAATTGTTCATCTTCATAGGTTAATTCATGAACTCTATTTTAAAGGTTCACTTCTTACAGGGACAAAGTAGGTGCCACAATCCCGAATCCTCTTTTCATATTAGGCCTTCAAGGACCCGATTTATCTTGACCTTGTGGTTTTGATTTGGTGAACCACAAGCTAACAATAATCTGTTGTGTCCCTACAACAGGTTCTTTTAGAATATGCTTCCTACAACTATATATATGATCAACTCTGAAATAGTAACACGGCAAATGAGAACATACAGTAGTGTTGTAGATTTTGATCCACACCTATAATGCCTTACAAGTCTGACCTTGATTTTAATCGAATTAGTGTGTCGTACCTCACAAGCCTACTATTTCCAATCATACAACTTTTGTAGTTATTTTCGTGTCTTACATAATGCATAGATTTTTCAGAAGAGAGACAAGTGAATCTATAATCTGATTATGCTTTACTGTTTTTTTTATTTGAGTTTGTGAATCCAACTTTTTCCAGTATTATAAATCTGTGTCAATCGCCAAATTAAACTGATATTTATCTTTGGACAGCTTGCAATTTATAATATTACAATTTTACTTTTCAGAAACCACTTCAACTAGCCTACGACTATGTCTATCAGTCCTCCAATATTTGTTGGAATGAGATAATACATTGTATGCAAGGTAACAGATAACTCTCCTAGAAGATCTTTGTATTTTTTTTGGAAAGATCGAGTGCCTGAACCCAGGATCGAATATGCCAGAACCAATGAGGGAATTGTGGACCTTCATATTCAATTTTTTGTTTCCTCTTGCCTGCTTCAATTTTCTACAGATTACATGAACTAGGTTTCTTCAAGTGTCTACATACTACATGAAGTAAGTTTCTTATATTGTATTGGAAGTGTCTACATATTGTGTCATAGTGTGTCTTACGTATAGGCGTTCGTGGACGCGGTCATATTATATTTCTTGACAGTCATACAGAGAGCCAGACATGCTACCTTCTCAAATCAAATGTGTTCATTCAAATGTCAAGAAATTCGTTAACAAAATGTGTCCTACAACACTCGATCGTCGTCATTGTCGTTCGTAGCAGCCATTCATGCGAAAATCTTTTAGAAATCGAGCACTATATTAATTTAAAAATCAAACCTTCAATACAATTTATTAGCTAGAAATGTAATTACATCTGCAATTAATTAGGTCCATTTAAATAGGAATATTTTGGCACTGAATCAATTTGGCAATCGAGTCATTAATGCAATTAATTAATTAGGTAGACAACTATCTATGCCTACATATAATTAGAAGTAGGGATTTTTTCCAATTAGTCACATAATTAATTGATTTGGTTGGCAGTTAATTAGGCATGCAGAGAATTAGATAGGCCGTTAATCATTTATGTGCTTAATTAATTAAGCAAGTAGTTAATTGTGTCGAATCATTTTGAAAGCGTTTGTGGGCAAGGACAATCAACAAGCTCTCAGAGACATGGCCCAGCACCGCTTGCCAACATGGACAATGGCCACCATGCGCTCGCGACTTGGGCGACATAGCGTTCACCAAGATTAATGATGACTATGCTTTGCAGGATGTCCACACACTCACGATTGACGAAATGTTCGCCCATGAGGACAACAAGACACAACATTCGCCAGGTGGTTCATGCTATAGTAGAAAGAAAGAGTGTTCCAAAAAATGAAACAAAAACGAAAATTGAGTATTCTAGAAAATAAGTAGGAACGAGAACTAAAAATGACTAGGAATGAGAAAGAAGAAGATGACGCGTCGATGGCGACCACACTAATGTTGACGTGGTGCTGGTTGGCGTCAATTAAGCGGGCTAACGAATAGGCTAGGAGTAGAAGATGTAGGGTAGGACGAGTAAGAGAAAAACGATAATTATCCATTCTAGCAATGAATGGTATGTGGGATGGAGGTGAACCTTATTATTGACTATACGAATACGTTCACGTTACCACTCACTTCCAACGTTGGTATGCGTTTGCAAAGTTAAATGGACCTTTGAGAATGATGTCTATAGTTATTTGTTGTTGTCAATATTATGTGTTAGTTTAACCCACTCTATTATATTGTTAACATGATTTTTTTTATCGTTGTTGCAATGCACGGCGAAGATGAGGTGGACATCCTTTGATTTTAATGTGGTGCCTCCAGCGAGAAATGTATCACTACGGCGAAAAACTAAGCGGGAAGGGGAGGTTCTGACAGAAAAAGGGAAGGTGCGTCGTGGGATAGTGGTTTTGTGTTGAACCCGGATGTTAAAGATAACATGCCGCATAGCCCGTAGCAATGCCCGAGCGTTCTGCTAGTACTGTTTAGTGGGACTGTCGCCGAATGTCGTGTGATCGACGAGAACATATTGCTTGTGCATATTTTGATTTGCTTTCTTCATAAACTGGATCAATCTTGAGTTAAGATGAAAAACGTCTTGAGGTTGGACCCCCTTTCACCGATGACAGTTTCAAAGAAAATTGCGATCGGCCTCATCGTAGTCCTAAGAAAGGACGGTTGATCGGTAACATTGTTTTTCAAGGAAGGTCTTCATGGCTAACTTTATTATAATCAAATCAAAGTTATATCATCCATCAGCTTATCGACAAGACAATCCGAAAGTTCATCGGTCCAACTAAGAAAGTTCTTATTACAAAAACAATGTCTAGCTAGCTCATGCGCGGCCCTATTGGTCGATCTAAAGCAATGTTTAAACGAGACATTTCCAACCAAAGAAACAAAATCAATGCAATCCGTGAAAATGGTTGCTCCTCCATCCCACCACTGTGTCTGACCAGAACAAAAGTTTATGAGTTGAAATGAATCTGATCCCGCCCCGAACCTATGAAATCCGATAGAGTTGACAAATCTCAGGCTGTTCTGCATGGCCATTGCATCCACCATGACCACATCTGCAGCATATGGTATATACGTGCATTGGGCTGCAATAGAATACTCTCAACATGTATAACAGCCGCGGATGCACCAACACCTTCATCTTCAAAGAAATCCGAGAGAGTTGATGAATCCCAGGCCGTTCCGCATGGCCATTGCCTCCATTGTAACCACATCTGCAACATAAGGTATATAAAGTGCATTGGGGTGCAATAAAATTACCCATGCCGATGCACCAGCACCTTCATCTTGAAAGAAAGTTGTGTCAACATTATGTTTGATAAACTTTGGGTTAGGTTTGGTCCATCTGTGCTCTTCCTCTGGTTTCTTCTTGCTCCTTGACTTTTGAAAGTTGCTTGCGATAGCCAAAACATACATCTGTCATTTGAAGGGTGGTGGTGCTCCTTCGTTATGAGTTATACGCCACCTGATCCACCAGAGATACCAGCATCCTACTGTTACCACTTGATTAATCTCCAAGCTAGGCATAATATGCGTCTGTCCGGGTGGCAACATGAGCAAGTGTTTGGGAATAATTGACCCTGATCGATCCACCTAGGTGGCTATGGAAATCAACCCATCTAAACCTAGCCTTCTCCCTAATTCCTTCGCATTTATACATTCAAAACATAGATGACGGACATCTTCCACTCCTTGCCAACAGATTGGGCACTGACCCACAATGCCGACGTGTCAGTTTGCCAGTATGGACTTTAGGGGGACTATTCCATGCGCAATCTCCAAATAAAATATGGTGCCAACAAAACCTCTCGAAAACACATGCTTTCCATGTTTACATACACAACTATTGAAAGCACATTTGCTCCCTTGGTGGTTTTGGTAATTAATAACAACATATAAGTCATTGAACTAATGTTTCCACTAAGTATATTTCAGGAAAAGTTCAATGATAGGGATGGCAAAAGGATTGTGGAGATTGTGGAAATACCCCAAGATGCAAGGAAATGGATTGGCAAAGCTTCAAGCAAGAGGACTCTACATTTTACTTTGTGAGAAATCACTTTGAGTCCATAGGAAAGCCAATACTATTAAAAGGGGGGTAAGGTACTGTTGGTGAACAAAATGCTCATACGTCCACAAGTGTTAGTCACCAAAAACACCCACAAGCTCTTCCACAAAAGTCTGTCCAGAGTCAAATATCCAAAATCGGTGCAACCAACACTTCCACTCGGTGCCACCGATTCCCAAACTCAGACAGACACTAGCCAAACCCTAGCCTTTCGGTGCAACCAATTCTGCTTCGGTGCCACCGAGTTTGGGTTGCCAACTTTCTGTTACGCAAATTCACAATATCGGTACCACCAAGATTGTTGGATCGGCGTCACCGAGAATGGGCAATCTGACCGTTGGTCACCTTATCGGTGCAACCGAGTTTCCTATATCGGTCTCACTGAGATTCAAAAGTTGCCACCTTTTGGTCACTTCGGTACCACCGAGATTAACACATCGGTGTCACCAAGTTGGTCATTTTGTGTGTAACGGTTGGATTTTTGGGGATGCCTATATATACCCCTTCACCACCACCCACTCGACAGAGAAGCACTCAGAACTATTCCATACTTGCCCCATCCAGTTTTCTGAGAGAGAGCCACCTACCCTTGTGTTGAGGTCAAGATCTTCCACTCCAACCATATGGATCTTGATTTCTAGCCTCCCCAAGTTGCTTTCCACCAATCCCGTCTCTTCCACCAAGCCAAATCTGTGAGAGAGTGATTGTGTGTTGAGGAGTCTATCATCTTGAAGCACAAGAGCAAGGAGTTCATCATCTTTACCGAGCCTATTACCTTTTGGAGGGTGGTGCCTCCTAGATTAGTTAGGTGTCGCTTGGGAGCCTCCTACTTCGTGTTGTGGAGTTGAACCAAGAAGTTTGTAAGGGCAAGGAGATCGCCTACTTCGTGAAGATCTACCCATAGTGAGGCTAGTCCTTCGTGGACGGAAGCCGTTATGGAATAGTCAAGATTGCTACTTCGTGGACCCTTATGGGTGGAGCCCTCCGGGGACTCTCGCGACTGTTACCCTCCGTGGGTTGAAGACTCCATAAACGTGGATGTACGATAGCACCACCTATCGGAACCACGGGAAAAATCATCGTGTCTACAATTGCGTTTGATCTTCCTACCCTATCCTTTCTACTCATGCTTGTTGTTACTTTCCGCTGCTATACTCTTAGACATGCATGTGTAGGGTGTACTTGACTTGCCATGAAATGCTAAAATCTGCCAACTCTAAAATTTGGGAAAAGGTAGAATTTTTATTTGGTCAAGTAGTCTAATCACCCCCCCTCTAGACATACTTTCGGTCCTACAACTATAAGGATACACGCGCTTCGCTTGGCCTTTTTTCACTTATTTGATCGACGTTCGTTATGATTGGTTGACTCATTTTGGTTTTGATTGCTTGGGCTAGGCCTTGACTGTGTTAGAGTTGGCCCCACACCTGCGGCTAAAAGCGCTAGTGGTAAACCCTTCCATGCCCTCCCATTCTAGCACTCGCTTGTTCTTGGACAATCCTAGCTGTCTTCTCTCCTTGGGGCTAGGAGATTGTCTTCACAATCATAGCCCACTGAGGATAATTACCATCAACTATCGGCCATGATCCTTCCTAGTGATGTGAATATGTACCTCAGTAGAAAGTGACGGGCATGGACTAGTCTCGGCTGGTGAAGGGCCCCGTCCTTGGCCCGTTCAGGCAGTAGGGCTAGCGAACCCCACGTCCTTCGGCGGTGACTGTGGAGGTGATGGTGGTGTGCCGACGGCCGACAACAACCCTAGGTAGGGTGTGGGCCGCGAGCTACACAAGCGGCGGAACCAACGTCAATGGTGGGGGCGGCGGCGGATGCGGCGGACATGGATGTAATGGTTCTGGGTAGGGGCGTCGGGCTTGGCGAGGAGGCCAGAACTTAGGTGGCGGCGACGAGGGAGAGGCCAGAGAGGGCGAGCTCGGTTGGGTGGGGGATGGATGGTGTGGCACACACAGACATGCCAGGAGAGGACAAGGGAAGGACACAGAGGGTGTCGACGGTGTGTTCGTGCAGACACAAACCCGACCCAAATTTAGGCCGAAAATGGGTCGGACGAACACAAAAATGGACATCCGGTCATTTTTGTCGACGCGTTGGGTCGTGTTTTTTGTCCTTAAGGACGTGGACGAGCAATAATGCGTCAGCTCGTTGGAGTTACCCTAAGAGCATCTCCAACAGCTCTATAATAGGGCACGGAGAGGGCAAAAAACACCTTCCAACAGCTTCCCAATCCTATTTTTTTATATGTTTTTGGGTAGCCCAGAAAAGGGCTCTTCGTGCGGAAAATATAGGGCAGTCAGCTAGTGCCCAAAAAAGAATACAACACTGCGCAAGCCCCTCAGCCTCGTTTACCACTCGAAACACTCTCTGCCGCTGCCATTGTCCGCCCGATTCCGGCCAACTCCGACGGCTCCCCGGGCTTCCGCTCACCAGAACGGCTCCCCCTCGCCCCTACCGATTCCCGTGCCACCTATCATCCACGTCGCCCAGGCGAGCTCCTCCTCTACGTCAGCCACCACCACGAGCTCGCGCCCACATCTCTGCTTTAATCCCTGCCGCCCGGATCCAGCGTGTCGATGCCCGCTCCTTCCTTGGCGCTGCTGCCTGGATCAAGCGTGTCATCGCCTTGCTATGGCGTATGCCCGACGCCCTACTATGTCGTGCGCCCTATGCACATCCCCGCTCTGCCACGCCGGGCCATGGATAGCATCATCTTTTCCCTGCTCTACCGCGCGTTGGGTCATGGGCAGCCGCCGCAGGTGGAGGACGACGCCCATTGCCGCTCAGTCGCGCGTCAGGCCATGGTCGGCACCGTCTTTGACCCTACTATGTCGCGTGCCAGGCCATGGGCAGCTGTAGGTGGAGGTCGGTTGGCTGCCCGCGGGCGGCCGCGTGTGGCTTTGCCATCGCAAGCATCCCGATAGTGTCAGTTTCTACAGATTATTCAGTGTTTGCAGAGGTAGCTTCTTCATTTTTGAATGTTTGGAGTGCCCTATTTTAGGTAGTTGGAGACGGGGACTCCTCGTGCCCCAAAGAATGTGTTCTCATACCCAACTTTTTTACTCTACCAACTTTTTGTGCCCTAAGATATGGCAGCTGTTGTCGATGCTCTATGGTAGAGGGATATGGGGCCTTGTCAAGCCATGTGCGGTTGGATCAGTGTAAGGTCACTTCTCGTCTTAAGTGTTTTGGTGTTGATGACAATGCAATTTGCGAACTAACCATGTGCCTAAACTACACAGGTATAACAAAAGTGGCACAAGATGGTTTAGCATCCCTCCGGATGGAAAAGATCGAAGACCACGTTTCCGACGCTTTTGTTTTCTTGGTCGTAGGAAATCCATACTATTAAGAGGGAGTCTGCATCGGAAGGTACTGGGTGAATCAAAGCACATACACACTCATATTGCACCCACATATACTCTTCCGCTCGAGGAGAGAGAGCTTCCATTTATAGCAAGTGTGTTTTTTCATACACAGGCGTTTGTACCGCTTGGTGCAGCGGTTGTACCGGCCTGGCTGGTACTTTCGATGCAACCACCGCTCGAGGGGTGATTCCCTCAGGTGAGTAGTGCTCCAGGTAGTGGCAAAACGATTATACTGCGGGCTCTATGTGATTGTACTGCCAGGGGCCTTGCCACTATAGGAGTACTAGGCTACGGTTGTACCGGGCCAAGTACCGGACCAACTACCAAAGTGGGGTGACTCCATTCAGATGGGTGGGCGGTGGTGGCACGGTTGTCCCGAATGGCATGTGTGCACCGGTACAACCGGTGGTCATGGAGCGGTTGTACCGCCCATGGCTTAGCCACCACAAAGGGTCTGGCCCGACGGTTGTACCGGCCCTAGTATCGCTGACGGGTGACACCGTTCGGGTACCCATGAAGTACTTGGCGGTGGTTGTCCAGTTTTCCCAGTTGCGATCCCCTCAGCGGTACTACCGGCAGCTTCCGTGGTTGTATCGCTTGGTATCCTACAAACTTGGGAAACTGCAAAAAGTGGTTGTATCAGTCTAGTGTAAAAACGTGTGTAACAGTTGGATTTTGGGGACCCTACTTAAGGAGGTGGTTCTTCCACCTCCCACCCACCTCTTGCCTCTCTCTCACCTCCATTAATGTCCTAAGCTTCCTTTTGCCCGATCTACTTTTGTAGCCAACCAAACTCGTTGATTTGCTAGGGATTGAGGTAGGAGACCTAGATCTACACTTCCACCAAAGGAAATTTGATTCCCCCATACTTTCTCTTGTGTATTTTGTTACTCCTAGATGTTTGGGCACCCTAGACGGACGAGGTCACCTCGAAGCCACATTTCATTGTGGTGAAGCTTCGTGGTGGTGTTGGGAGCTTCCAATTAAGTTGTGGACAGAGCCCAAACCTGGTTTGTAAAGGTACGGTTGCCGCCTTCAAGTGCATCGTTAGTGGAATCATGACATCTCACATTATGTGAGGGCGTGAGGAGAATATGATGGCCCTATTGGCTTCTTGGAGAGCATTGTGCCTCCACGCTGCTCCAATGGAGACGTACCTCCCCCAAAAGGAGGGAACTTCAGTAACACATCCCTGTCTCCATCGACTTCACTTGCGATTACATCTTATCTTTCCTTGGTGCAAGCTTATATTGTGTTCTTTTCGTATGCTTGCTATTGTTGTTGTTGTTAAGCTCATCATATAGGTTGTCCATTTAGTTGCATATCTAAACAACCTATTTTCTTGTTAAGCCTAATTTGTTAAAAGAAGTTAAAAAAATTAGTCGCCTATTCACCCCCCTCTAGTCGACCATATCGATCCTTTCAATCTGTCTCTGAATGGTGGTCCTGGTGGATCACTTTGGGATGTTCTGTGCTATCTGGTAGCTAGGTACCACATTAAGGAAGTTTTTTGTTCTTAGGTGATGGCTTGATTCTATTTTGCTCTCTCTATCCATGACAAGTGGCCCCTTTCTTTGTCTAGGCCTGCACGCCGGTCTTCTATTCCGGTGTACGATTGTGTCAGTTTGGACGAGGTGTTGGCCGGTCGGCTGCCATTTGCTCTCTCCTTCGTCCTTAGGACAACTCCAATGCAACGGCCTAAATTTTATATATTTTTTGTCCGTTTGGATCGACAAACGGTCAAACAGACACCGTGAGACAGACGAACAAGGCCTACGCATCCAACGTTTTTAAATGCTCGGTTATTATTATTTTCAAGTATAGTATTTACAAAAATTAAATGCATGATTAACATTTTAAAATACACGATCAACTTTTTTCATACACATTTGTATTTTTATGTATACATTTTTTGCATACATGAGGCCTATTTTATATATATGTATTTAACATTTTTCAAGTGCTTGGTTAACATTTTTGTAAATTCATTTACGTAAAGTGTTTTATGTAATATATTTATTTAGAATATTTGGAAACATAAACAAAAGCAGAAAAAGAAAGCAAAAAAAAAACGTGAAAAAAAAACAAGGCTGCGGCCTCCCGCGCGTCTGAGCCGGCCCATTTCGCGCCTCCTTCAGGCGATGCTTCCTTCGGTCTCGGTTGAAGCGAGGTATAGCCACGCCCACCAAAACACGCGGGGCTGTTGTCGTTGGAGCGTTTTTTTTTCTCCATCAAAAAGGCCCAAAAGACAGTTTTTTGCATCACGGGTGCGTTTACATCCGCTTTTACATCACGAGGCTCCTCTCGCGGTCGGCGGCGGCTCCGGTGCGATTTCATCCCCCTCCCCTCGCTCAAATTGCTGCAGGTAAATAGAGTGAGCTTACCGAGAGGCGGATCATGGGGGTGCTGGCGCTCCAGCGGCTCATGTCGATGCAGCGGGATCGGCGTCACCGCCGCAGTAAGCTTCTTCTCTGTTTACGCCGCGTGCATCTGCGTAAAGGAATCGATGTTCACTGAGTTATAAGAGTAGCGAATTAAGAGTAACTTTTTCTGAACTTTAATTAACAGTAACTTGGAAGCGAAAGGAAAAATAGCAGTAGTAATAAGAAGAAAGACAGATAGTCATAGATCTAGATAGAATCAAGAGTCATCTTAGCCATCCAATCCTCTTCCTTTTACTCCCTCTAGTACCTGACACAAGAGCCCCTTTATTTGTTTGAGCTCCATCTTAAACTCTATTTCTACTTGGTCTGAAAAATGAAAGGATAATAGAAACAAAAATTGGTTGTGCCTGTGCTTGTTATTTTCTTATATTGACATCTTTTTAACCATGCACGATGTGTTGCAGATGGATTGGTTGCTTCATTAGCCAAAAGGAAAGAGTTGACCTGCCTACAAGAAGACAAACCTCTGGGCGGTAAAAAATTGAGACGTTTAGGGCCAAGTCTTCCAGAGGTTCGTCATAGATTGCTGATATTTTAACAGTTTTTCCAGCTTCACATTGGCGGATCTATGCTATATAAATGCAAATATTACTTGATAAGGAGCAGACTTCCTAGGGCTACACATTTATACTATATCCTCCCGTTGTGATTGTATTCACTATCTTTGTTATTTATACTTAGCAGAACCTTCAATCTGTAACTTGTCCGGTATTTTTCTCATTTAGATCTGGCACATGCCATCCTCGCCCAGCTGATAATCTCATAAAGCATGACGCACTATTTTCTATGAAGAGTGCTTCTAGATATTTGGTAGTTCAATAAGGGTTCCATTATGTGTCCACTATCACTTCCATCCTCACCACTAGTTTGGATGTTGATGTTGTTTGAGACTACTTGTTCGAATGTTAATGTTGTTTGGCTGTCTATATCTAACCACTAGTTTGAAGATTAAACGTATCATAACTGATACATTTCTACACTACTGAATTTTGTTTTAGCAAAATTAGCGCAAAATAAAATTGGGGCAGGACAAATGTGAGTTCAAACATGGGTATTAGCAAACTTTAGAGAGACCAAGTGAGGGCCATTTCTTGCCCCAAGGTGCCGAGATTCCACAAGGAAAGATAGAAGTTAGTCAAGTGCTGCTCTGAAAGCTTTCACTGGCTTCATGGTTTGGACTAAGGTGTTGATTTCATAACAGTGCTTCATAATTCTAGTAAAAAATAAAGATTAAACTGCATATTGTAGTAACTGTAGGATGGCATTCTATCTGGTCTGTGTAATTTGTTATCCTCTCACTTTAGTTACCAACGCTCATATCATGTATCTTCACTGTAGCTGCTAGTGCTGTTGCATTCTATTACACGGGCTTCTAGATATATTTATAAATATTCAGGTACAATTATATACTACTATTTAGTATTTTTAGCCTAGCTGAAGTTACATGTTCAGTTATGCCTTTTGTTGTTGCAAAACAGACTTGTTTATCACAATTGTGGAACATACACTAGTAGAAAACAGGGCTTTGATCCGGGCCAGATCAGATCATTAGTCCCGGTTCTGTTACGAACCGGGACCAATGGTTGCATCAGTCCCGGTTCGAGCGGCCAGGACGCCGGCCGGGCCTCGGCAGGAACCAGTCCCGGTTCGTCTGACCCCTTTAGTCCCGGTTCCAGACACGAACCGGGACTAAAGGGCCTCGCTCCTGGCCCAGCCCCTTTAGTCCCGGTGCTAGCCACCAACCGGGACTAAAGAGACACCATTAGTCCCGGTGCTAGCCACCAACCGGGACTTAAGAGTTGCCTATATATATGCTCGCCCCTGCCCGCTCACTCCTCTGTTTTTTGGCCGGCCGGCGTGTGGGAGGTGTGCTGCTCTCTGTTCTCACCTCTTATGCACATGAGGTGTTCGATGAAATGCCGCAACCACACTTAAGCTTTCTCCTCTCCAAGCTCGACCTCCAAGCTACATTTTCCCCAAGATTTGTTTAGGTTTGGCGGTGCACCAACTACACAAGTGTTCTAAAAGGTTAACGACTTCATCGTTTCATCTCTCACTGCTAGTTTAGCTCATTTCAAATGCTCTAGAAGTAGAGTGTGGTTTGTGGGTTTTAGTGGAGGAGTGTATGTGGGAGTTCTTTTGATTTAGACGCACAATTAGAGCTTCTCTATTCATGATGTTCTGTAATGGTTTTTGATACACTTAATTATATAATGCACGCAGATGAACCGGCAATGGATGTACGGTGACCGACGCACCTCCGAGTACATTGAGGGCCTGCATAAATTTCTCGAAGTGGCTAAGGCAAACAAGCAGAATGGTTTTATGTATTGTCCATGTACTGTCTGTGAGAATACGAAGGATTACTCTAACTCGAAAACCCTTCACTCCCACCTGCTTGAGAAGGGTTTCATGCCACACTATAATGTTTGGACCAAGCACGGAGAAAGAGGGGTTATGATGGAAGACAACGAAGAAGAAGAGGATGATGACAGCTATCCTATGTTCCCTGAATACGGTGATACTGCAACGGGGGAAGCTGAAGATCAAGAGGCACCAGACGATGTGCCCAATGATGATCTTGGCCATGTCATTGTTGATGCACAGAGAGAATGCGAAAGTGAAAGGAAGAAGTTGAAGTTCAATCGCATGTCAGAGGATCACAAAAAAGGGTTGTACCCAAACTGCGAAGATGACAACACAAAACTCAGTACCACACTGGAATTGCTGCAATGGAAGGCAGACAATGGTGTATCTGACAAGGGATTTGGTTCGCTACTGAAAATAATGAAGAACAAGCTTCCAAAGGATAACGAATTTCCCGACAGTACGTACGAAGCAAAGAAGGTTCTCTGCCCTCTAGGATTGGAGGTGCGGAAGATACATGCATGCCCTAATGACTGCATCCTCTACCGCGGTGAGTACGAGGAAAAGAACGCATGCCCGATATGCGGTGCATTGCGGTATAAGATCAGACGAGATGACCCTGGTGATGTTGAGGGCGAGCGTCCCAGGAAGAGGGTTCCTGCCAAGGTGATGTGGTATGCTCCTATAATACCACGGTTGAAACGTCTGTTCAGAAACAAAGAGCATGCCAAGTTGTTGCGATGGCACAAAGAAGACCGTAAGAAAGACGGGAAGTTGAGAGCACCCGCTGACGGGTCGCAGTGGAGAAAAATCGAGAGAAAGTGGGGGGACTTTGGAGGTGACGCAAGGAACGTATGGTTTGGTTTAAGTGCAGATGGCATTAATCCTTTTGGGGAGCAGAGCAGCAAGCATAGCACATGGCCCGTGACTCTATGTATCTATAACCTTCCTCCTTGGTTGTGCATGAAGCGGAAGTTCATTATGATGCCAGTGCTCATCCAAGGCCCTAAGCAACCCGGCAACGACATTGATGTGTACCTAAGGCCATTAGTCGAAGAGCTTTTACAGCTGTGGAATGGAAAAGGTGTACGTGTGTGGGATGAGGATAAACAAGAGGAATTTGACCTGCGAGCGTTGCTGTTTGTAACCATCAATGATTGGCCTGCTCTTAGTAACCTTTCAGGACAGACAAACAAGGGATACAACGCATGCATGCACTGTTTATATGATACCCAAAGTATATATTTGGACAAATGCAAGAAGAATGTGTACCTGGGACATCGTCGATTTCTTCCGACCAAGCATGCCTTAGAAAGAAAGGCAAACATTTCAAAGGTGAGGAAGATCACCAGAAGAAGCCCGTCCTTCGTACTGGTGATGATATACTTGATATGGTCAAGGATTTACAAGTAATCTTTGGAAAGGGTCCTGGGGGACAATCTGTTCCGAATGACGCTGAGGGACACGCACCCATGTGGAAGAAGAAATCTATATTTTGGGACCTACCCTATTGGAAAGACCTAGAGGTCCGCTCTGCAATCGACGTGATGCACGTGACGAAGAATGTTTGCATGAACGTGCTAGGCTTCTTGGGCGTGTATGGGAAGACAAAAGATACACCGGAGGCACGGGAGGACCAGCAACGTGTGAACGAAAAAGACGGCATGCATCCAAAGCAGTATCAAGGTCCTGCCAGCTACGCTCTAACCAAAGCGGAGAAGGAAATCTTCTTTGAATGCCTGCTTAGTATCAAGGTCCCGTCTGGCTTCTCGTCGAATATAAAGGGAATAATAAACATGGCAGAGAAAAAATTCCAGAACCTAAAGTCTCATGACTGCCACGTGATTATGACGCAACTGCTTCCTGTTGCATTGAGGGGGCTTCTACCAGAAAATGTTCGATTAGCCATTGTGAAGCTATGTGCATTCCTCAATGCAATTTCTCAGAAGGTAATCGATCCAGAAATCCTACCAAGGTTACAGAATGATTTGGTCCAATGTCTTGTCAGCTTCGAGTTGGTGTTCCCACCATCCTTCTTCAATATTATGACGCACGTCCTAGTTCACCTAGTCGACGAGATTGCCATTCTGGGTCCTGTATTTCTACACAATATGTTCCCCTTTGAGAGGTTCATGGGAGTCTTGAAGAAATATGTTCGTAATCGTGCTAGGCCAGAAGGAAGCATCTCCACGGTCCATCAAACAGAGGAGGTCATTGGGTTTTGTGTTGACTTTTTTCCTGACCTTAAGCCGATTGGTGTCCCTAAATCGTGGTATGAGGGGAGACTGAGTGGAAAAGGCACGCTAGGAGCAGATTCAATAATATGTAGGGACGGGCATTCCTGGGCGCAAGCACACTACACAGTTCTACAGAATTCTACCTTGGTGGCCCCGTATATCAATGAACACAAGAATATTCTACGCTACAAACACCCGGAGCAGTCTGACGACTGGATTACACGTGAACACATCGGGACTTTCGGCGGTTGGTTGCAAATGCATCTCATGCGTAACAACACTGTTGGAGATGACCTGTACTTGTTGGCCAGGACACCATCTTCGACTGTATGGACTTACCAAGGGTACGAGATAAATGGTAATATATTTTACACGATCGCCCAACATAAAAAGAGCACCAACCAAAACAGTGGTGTCCGCTTTGATGCAGCAATCACCAATAGGGCAAAGGACACATATTATGGTTACATAGAGGAGATATGGGAACTTGACTATGGACATGAATTTAAGGTCCCTTTGTTTCGGTGCAAATGGTTCAATCTGTCACGAGGCGGGGTACAGTTAGACCCGCAGTACGGAATGACAACAGTGGATCTCAAAAATCTTAGGTACACAGACGAACCATTCGTCCTAGCCAATGATGTGGCGCAGGTTTTCTATGTGAAGGACATGTCTACCAAACCGAGGAAAAAAAAGATAAGGAAGCGAATACATCAAACGATGAGCCAAAGCGCCACATAGTTCTTTCAAGGAAAAGAAACATCGTGGGAGTGAAGGACAAGACAGACATGTCTGAGGATTATGAAAAGTTTCATGAAATTCCTCCCTTCAAAGTGAAGGCTGACCCAAGCATCCTGTTAAACGATGAAGATTATCCATGGTTACGGGGCAATAAGGAAGGGACACACGCGAAGAAAAAGTGAAGACTTTCTCTCCACAACTATTCTCATGATGGCTTTGATCTAGAATATCACTGCAGTTACATGTCAAGAAATGAAATCCCTTTTGTAATAGATGAGTTTTCGTCCGAAACCCTGTTACTTCGAAAGAGAATGTCCAGTTTGTACACGAAGTGCATCTAGTTTTTCCCGTAACCCTCTCAACTTTTTAGCACATGCTATGTGGGTGAAATTATGATACCATGCCAAGTTTCAACCTTTTCAGAGTTCATTTGCAGTGATTTTCAAATTCAGGGTCATTTAGCTCAAAATAAATCATGAAATGCATGAAAAATAGCAAATGAAGTCAGAAAAGGTTTGAAAATTGATGATGTGGCTTTGAATGGTGCATATTGAATGCAGAAAAAGTCTGGAGTTAAAATATGTTAAAAAATGAAATCCCTTTTGTAATAGATGGGTTTTCGTGCGAAACCCTGTTACTTCGAAAGAGATTGTCCAGTTTGTACACGAAGTGCATCCAGTTTTTCCCGTAACCCTCTCAACTTTTTAGCACATGCTATGTGGATGAAATTATGATACCATGCCAAATTTCAACCTTTTCAGAGTTCATTTGCAGTGATTTTCAAATTCAGGGTCATTTAGCTCAAAATAAATCATCAAATGCATGAAAAATAGCAAATGAAGTCAGAAAAGGTTTGAAAATTGATGATGTGGCTTTGAATGATGCATATTGAATGCAGAAAAAGTATGGAGTTAAAATATGTTAAAAAAAGAAATCCCTTTTGTAATAGATGAGTTTTCGTCTGAAACCCTGTTACTTTAATAGGAAAAAGAATGAACTAAAAAGCTTTTATAAAACTTTAATAGGAAAAAGAATGAACTAAAAAGATTTTATAAAACTCTAATAGCAAAAAGAATGAACTAAAAATATTTTATAAAACTCTAATAGGAAAAAGAATAAACTAAAAAGAATCAAAATAATATTAACTAAAATTATCAAAGTATTTATTTGTTAAAAACTTTAATAGTAAAAAGCTTTTATAAAACTCTAATAGCAAAAGGAATCAACTAAAACATATGCAAAAAATAACATTAAAATTTAAAAAACATAATATATGCAAAAAGTAAAAAAAAAAAAAAGGCCCGCCTTCTAGCCACAACGGCCTGCATACGACTAGAAACCCTGGAAATGGGCCAGGATGCAGGCCCGTAGTGCTAGCAGGCCCAACTGGGCGTGAGATAGGCATGTACTGCCTGCAATAGAGAGGAGCTCGATAGGGCAGCGGCAGCAGCGCTTATAAACCACTCCGAGCCCCTCTCGACTAGCGAGGTGGGACTAAACATTTGACTGCGGGAAGCACAGCCCTTTAGTCCCGGTTGGTGGCTCCAACCGGGACTAAAGGGGGGCCTTTAGTCCCGGTTGGTGATACCAACTGGGACTAAAGGGCTGTGCTTCCCGCCCTTCGGGCTGCTGAAATTTACCTTTAGTCCCGGTTGGTGGCTCCAACCGGGACGAAAGGGGGGCCTTTAGTCCCGGTTGGAGCCACCAACCGGGACTAAAGGTGGGACTATATAAGCGGGACTTGGAAAAATTTCCAAATCCATCTACTTCCCCTCTCCCTCGACGGCGCCGAAAACCACCTCGACGCCGCCAGGCTGCCAGATTTTGTCGTCGCCTCCCCTAGCCCGCTCCTCGTCGCCGCCCCCGTCGCCGCCCCGAGCCCGCTCCCCCTCCTCCTCCTAGGTGAGCCGCCGGCCACACCGCCGTTCCCCTCCTCCTATCACCCCCCCCCCCCCCGCGGTCACCGTCGTTGCCGGCCGAAGCAGTGGTGGCGTGGGATCCAATCCATGGAGTCTCATAATTTGGTTCATAGGATATATATAGCTACGATTATCATAGGATAGAATTATCATAGAAGATTTTTGATACGTCCATTTTGCATCATGCTTTTATATTGATCTTTATTGCATTATGGGCTGTTATTACACATTTTGGTACAATACTTATGCCTTTTCTCTCTTATTTTACAAGGTTTACATGAAGAGGGAGAATGCCGGCAGCTGGAATTCTGGACTGGAAAAGGAACAAATCTGAGATACCTATTTTGCACAACTCCAAAAGTCCTGAAAATCTATGGAGAATTATTTTGGAATATATAAAAAATACTGGGCGAAGAAAATACCAGAGGGGACCCACCAGGCAGCCACAAGCCTGGAGGGCGCGCCCTACCCCCCAGGGCGCGCCCTAGTGGCTTGTGGGCCCCCTGGCAGCCCTCCGGTGCCCATCTTCTACTATATGGAGGGTTTTGACCTGGAAAAAATCATAAGAGAGCTTTCGGGATGAAGCGCCGCCGTCTCGAGGCGGAACTTGGGCAGAACCAATCTAGGGCTCCGGCGGAGCTGTTCTGCCGGGGAAAATTCCCTCCCGAGGGGGAAATCGAAGCCATCGTCATCACCAACGATCCTCTCATCGAGAGGGGGTCAATCTCCATCAACATCTTCACCAGCACCATCTCCAATCCAAACCCTAGTTCATCTCTTGTATCCGATCTTTGTCTCAAAACCTCAGATTGGTACCTGTGGGTTGCTAGTAGTGTTGATTACTCCTTGTAGTTGATGCTAGTCGGTTTACTTGGTGGAAGATCATATGTTCAGATCCTTAATGATAATTAATACTCCTCTGATTATGAACATGAATATGCTTTGTGAGTAGTTACGTTTGTTCCTGAGGACATGGGATAAGTCTTGTTATAAGTAATCATATGAATTTGGTATTCGTTCGATATTTTGATGAGATGTATGTTGTCTCTCCTCTAGTGGTGTTATGTGAATGTCGACTACATGACACTTCACCATTATTTGGGCCTAGGGGAAGGCATTGGGAAGTAATAAGTAGATGATGGGTTGCTAGAGTGACAGAAGCTTAAACCCTAGTTTATGCGTTTCTTCGTAAGGGGCTGATTTGGATCCATATGTTTCATGCTATGGTTAGATTTATCTTAATTCTTCTTTCGTAGTTGCGGATGCTTGCGAGAGAGGTTAATCATAAGTGGGAGGCTTGTCCAAGTAAGGGCAGCACCCAAGCGCCGGTCCACCCACATATCAAATTATCAAAGTAACGAACGTGAATCATATGAGCATGATGAAAACTAGCTTGACAGAAATTCCCATGTGTCCTCGGGAGCGCTTTGCTTTATATAAGAGTTTGTCCAGGCTTGTCCTTTGCTACAAAAAGGATTGGGCCACCTTGCTGCATCTTTGCTACATTTGTTACTTGCTACCCGTTACGAATTATCTTATCACAAAACTATCTGTTACCGATAATTTCAGTGCTTGCAGAGAATACCTTACTGAAAACCGCTGGTCATTTCCTTCTGCTCCTCGTTGGGTTCGACACTCTTACTTATCGAAAGGACTATGATAGATCCCCTATACTTGTGGGTCATCAAGACTCTTTTCTGGCGCCGTTGCCGGGGAGTGAAGCGCCTTTGGTGAGTGGAATTTGGTAAGGAAAAATTTATATAGTGTGCTGAAATTTACTGTCACTTGTTACTATGGAAAATAATCCTTTGAGGGGCTTGTTCGGGGTATCTTCACCTCGACCGGAAGCACAAAGAGTTGCTCCTCAACCTACTGGACCTACTGAAAATATTTATTATGAAATTCCTTCGGGTATGATAGAGAAACTGCTAGCTAATCCTTATGCAGGAGATGGAACACTACATCCTGATTTGCATCTAATCTATGTGGATGAAGATTGTGGATTATTTAAGCTTGCAGGTTTGCCCGAGGATGATGTCAAGAAGAAGGTCTTTCCTTTATCTTTGAAGGAGAAGGCATTGACATGGTATAGGCTATGTGATGATATTGGATCATGGAACTACAACCGATTGAAATTGGAATTTCATTAGAAGTTTTATCCTATGCATCTGGTTCATCGTGATCGGAATTATATTTATAATTTTTGGCCTCGTGAAGGAGAAAGTATCTCTCAAGCTTGGGGGAGGCTTAAGTCAATGTTATATTCATGCCCCAATCATGAGCTCTCAAGAGAAATTATTATTCAGAATTTTTATGCTCGGCTTTCTCGTAATGATCAAACCATGCTCGATACTTCTTGTATTGGTTCCTTTATGAAGAAAGATATTGAATTCAAATGGGACTTATTGGAAAGAATTAAACGCAACTCTGAAGATTGGGAACTCGACGAAGGTAAGAAGTCAGGTATAAACCTTAAGTTTGATTGTGTTAAATCCTTTATAGACACCGATGTTTTTCGTGAATTTAGCACTAAATATGGACTTGACTCTGAGATAGTAGCTTCTTTCTGTGAATCGTTTGCTGCTCATGTTGATCTCCCTAAGGAGAAGTGGTTTAAATATCATCCTCCCATTGAAGTGAAAGTAGTTGAACCTATTAAAGTTGAAGAAGAAACTATTATTTATAATGTTGATCATGTTATTCCTGCTGCTTATATTGAGAAACCACCTTTCCCTGTTAGAATAAAGGAACATGCTAAAGCTTCAACTGTGGTTCGTAAGAGTTATACTAGAACACCTACACCCCCTGAACAAATCAAAGTTGAACCTAGTATTGCTATGGTTAAAGATCTCTTGGTTGATAATATTGATGGGCATGTTATTCATTTCTGTGATGAAGCTGCTAGAATTGCTAGACCTGATACTAAAGATAAACATAGACCTCTTGTTAGCATGCCTGTTGTTTCTGTTAAAATAGGAGATCATTGTTATCATGGCTTATGTGATGTGGGTGCTAGTGTGAGTGCAATTCCCTTTACCTTGTACCAAGAAATTATGAATGATATTGCACCAACTGAATTAGAAGAAATTGATGTTACCATTAAGCTTGCTAATAGAGATACTATAGCACCAGTTGGGATTGTTAGAGATGTTGAAGTCTTGTGTGGGAAAATAAAATATCCTACTGATTTTCTTGTCCTTGGTTCCCCACAAGATGATTTTTGTCCCATTATATTTGGTAGACCTTTCTTGAATACTGTTAATGCTAAGATAGATTGTGAGAAAGAAACTGTTACTGTAAGTTTTGGGGATGTGTCCCATGAGTTTAATTTCTCTAAATTTTGTAGACAACCCCATGACAAAGAATTGCCTAGTAAAGATGAAATTGTTGATCTTGCTTCTATTGTTGTGCCTCCTACTGATCCCTTAGAACAATACTTGCTAGACCATGAAAACGATATGCATATGAATGAAAGGAATGAAATAGATAAGATTTTCTTTGATTAGCATCCTATTTTGAAACACAACCTGCCTGTTGAAATACTTGGGGATCCTTCTCCACCCAAGGGTGATCCCGTGTTTGAGCTTAAACAATTACCGGATACTCTGAAATACGCTTATCTTGATGAAAAGAAGATATATCCTGTTATTATTAGTGCTAACCTTTCAGAGCATGAAGAAAAGAGATTATTGAAAACTCTGAGGAAGCACCGTGCTGCTATTGGATACACTCTTGATGATCTTAAGGGCATTAGTCCCACTCTATGTCAACATAAAATTAATATGGAGCCCGATGCTAAACCAGTTGTTGATCACCAACGATGGTTAAATCCTAAAATGAAAGAAGTGGTAAGAAATGAAATATTAAAGCTTCTGGAGGCAGGTATAATTTATCCTATTGCTGATAGTAGATGGGTTAGTCCTGTTCATTGTGTCTCTAAGAAGGGAGGTATTACCGTTGTTCCCAATGATAAAAATGAATTGATCCCGCAAAGAATTGTTACAGGATATAGAATGGTAATTGATTTTAGGAAATTAAATAAAGCTACTAGGAAAGATCATTACCCTCTACCTTTTATTGATCAAATGCTAGAAAGACTATCCAAACACACATACTTTTGCTTTCTAGATGGTTATTCTGGTTTTTCTCAAATACATGTGTCAAAAGAGGACCAAGAGAAGACCACCTTTACTTGTCCTTTCGGTACCTTTCCTTATAGACACATGCCTTTTGGTTTATGCAATGCACCTGCTACCTTTCAAAGATGTATGACTGCCATATTCTCTGACTTTTGTGAAAAGATTGTTGAGGTTTTCATGGACGATTTCTCCATTTACGGAACTTCTTTTGATGATTGCTTGAGCAACCTTGATCGAGTTTTGCAGAGATGCGAAGAAACTAATCTTGTCTTGAATTGGGAAAAGTGTCACTTTATGGTTAATGAAGGTATTGACTTGGGGCACAAAATCTCCGAAAGAGGTATTGAAGTTGATAAAGCTAAAGTTGATGCTATTGAAAAAATGTCGTGTCCTACAGATATCAGAGGTATAAGAAGTTTCCTTGGTCATGTTGGTTTCTATAGGAGGTTTATTAAAGACTTCTCTAAGATTTCTAGGCCTCTCACTAATCTTTTGCAAAAAGATGTTCCATTCGTTTTTGATGATGATTGTGTAGAAGCATTTGAAATTCTTAAGAAAGCCTTGATTTCTGCACCTGTTGTTCAACCACCTGATTGGAACCTACCCTTTGAAATTATGTGTGATGCTAGTGATTATGCCGTTGGCGCTGTTCTAGGACAAAGAGTTGATAAGAAATTAAATGTTATCCATTATGCTAGTAAAACTCTAGACAGTGCTCAAAGAAACTATGCTACCACTGAAAAGGAATTTTTAGCAGTTGTGTTTGCTTGTGATAAGTTCAGACCTTATATTGTCGATTCCAAAGTAACTGTTCACACTGATCATGCTGCTATTAAATATCTTATGGAAAAGAAAGATGCTAAACCTAGACTTATTAGATGGGTTCTCTTGCTACAAGAATTTGACTTGCATATTGTTGATAGAAAGGATGCTGCTGAGAACCCCGTAGTAGATAACTTGTCTAGGTTAGAGAATGTTCTTGATGACCCACTACCTATTGATGATAGCTTTCCTGATGAACAATTAGCTGTCATAAATGCTTCACGTAATGCTCCATGGTATGCTGATTATGCCAATTACATTGTTGCTAAATTTATACCACCTAGTTTCACATACCAAGAAAAGAAAATGTTCTTCTATGATTTAAGACATTACTTTTGGGATGATCCACACCTTTATAAAGAAGGAGTAGATGGTGTTATTAGACGTTGTGTACCTGAGCATGAACAGGAACAGATCCTACGCAAGTGTCACTCCGAGGCCTACGGAGGACACCACGCTGGAGATAGAACTGCACACAAGGTATTACAATCTGGTTTTTATTGGCCTACTCTCTTCAAGGATGCTCGTAAGTTTGTCTTGTCTTGTGATGAATGTCAAAGAATTGGTAATATTAGTAGACGTCAGGAAATGCCTATGAATTACTCTCTTGTTATTGAACCATTTGATGTTTGGGGTTTTGATTATATGGGACCTTTTCCAAAGTCCAACGGGTATACTCATATTCTAGTTGTTGTTGATTATGTTACTAAGTGGGTAGAAGCTATTCCAACTAGTAGTGCTGATCATAACACTTCTATTAAAATGCTGAAAGAAGTTATTTCCCCTAGATTTGGAGTCCCCGGATATTTAATGACTGATGGTGGTTCACACTTTATTCATGGTGCTTTCCGTAAATTGCTTGCTAAGTACGATGTTAATCATAGAATTGCATCTCCATATCATCCTCAGTCTAGTGGTCAAGTAGAATTAAGCAATAGAGAAATTAAATTGATCTTGCAAAAGACTGTTAATAGATCTTGAAAGAATTGGTCTAAGAAACTTGATGATGCATTATGAGCCTATAGAACTGCTTACAAAAACCCTATGGGTATGTCTCCGTATAAAATGGTTTATGGTAAAGCATGTCACTTACCTCTAGAACTAGAACATAAAGCTTATTGGGCAATAAAAGGGCTCAACTATGATTTCAAACTTGCTGGTGAGAAGAGGTTATTTGACATTAACTCACTTGATGAATGGAGGAGAGGCGTTGATATCCTTTGCGTCCAAGAGACCAAATGGAGGGGACAAAAGGCGAAGGAGGTGGAGGGTACCGGCTTCAAGCTGTGGTACACGGGGACGGTTGCAAACAGAAATGGAGTAGGCATCTTGATCAGCAAGAGCCTCAAGGATGGAGTGGTAGACGTCAAGAGACGTGGGGACCGGATTATCCTGGTCAAGCTGGTAGTTGGGGACTTAGTTCTCAACGTTATCAGCGCGTATGCCCCGCAAGTAGGCCACAATGAGAACACCAAGAGGGAGTTCTGGGAAGGCCTAGAGGACATGGTTAGGAGTGTACCGATTGGCTAGAGGCTCTTTATAGGAGGAGACCTCAATGGCCACGTGGGCACATCTAACACAGGTTTTGAAGGGGTGCATGGGGGTTTTGGCTATGGCATCAGGAACCAAGAAGGAGAAGATGTCTTAAGCTTTGCGCTAGCCTACAACATGATCATAGCTAACACCCTCTTTAAGAAGAGAGAATCACATCTAGTGACTTACAGTAGTGGGCAACACTCTAGCCAGATTGATTTCATCCTCTCGAGAAGAGAAGACAGGCGTGCATGCCTAGACTATAAGGTGATACCTGGAGAGAGTGTTGTCCCTCAGCATAAGCTTGTGGTTGCTGACCTCTGCTTTCGGATCCGTGTCCAGCGGGACAAGCGTGCCAAAGTCGCTAGAACGAGGTGGTGGAAGCTCAAGGGGGAGGTAGCTCAGGCGTTCAAGGAGAGGGTCATTAAGGAGGGCCCTTGGGAGGAAGGAGGTGATGTAGACAACATGTGGATGAAGATGGCGACTTGCATTCGTAAGGTGGCCTCAGAGGAGTTTGGAGTGTCCAGGGGAAGTAGGAAAGAAGCTAAAGATACCTGGTGGTGGAACGATGATGTCCAGAAGGCAATTAAGGAGAAGAAAGAGTGTTTCAGACGCCTATATCTGGATAGGAGTGCAGACAACATAGAGAAGTACAAGATGGCAAAGAAGGCCGCAAAGCGAGCTGTGAGTGAAGCAAGGGGCCGGGCATATGAGGACCTCTACCAACGGTTAGACACGAAGGAAGGCGAAAGGGACATCTATAAGATGGCCAAGATCCGAGAGAGGAAGACGAGGGATGTTGACCAAATCAAGTGCATCAAGGACGGAGCAGATCAACTCCTGGTGAAGAACGAGGAGATTAAGCATAGATGGCGGGAGTACTTTGACAAGCTTTTCAATGGGGAGAGTGAGAGCTCTACCATTGATCTGGACGACTCCTTTGCTAATACTAGCAGGCTTTTTGTGCGGCGAATCCAGGAGTCGGAGGTCAAGGAGGATTTGAAGAGGATGAAAGGAGGCAAGGCGATGGGCCCTGATTGTGTCCCCATTGAGGTGTGGAGAGGCCTCGGGGACATAGCGATAGTATGGCTAACCAAACTTTTCAACCTCATTTTTCGGGCAAACAAGATGCCAGAAGAATGGAGACGGAGTATATTAGTACCAATCTTCAAGAACAAGGGGGATGTTCAGAGTTGTACTAATTACCGTGGAATTAAACTGATGAGCCATACAATGAAGCTATGGGAGAGAGTCATTGAGCACCGCTTAAGAAGAATGACAAGCGTGACCAAAAATCAGTTTGGTTTCATGCCTGGGAGGTCGACCATGGAAGCCATTTTCTTGGTACGACAACTTATGGAGAGATATAGGGAGCAAAAGAAGGACCTGCATATGGTGTTCATTGACTTGGAGAAGGCCTATGATAAGATACCGCGGAATGTTATGTGGTGGGCCTTGGAGAAACACAAAGTCCCAGCAAAGTACATTACCCTCATCAAGGACATGTACGATAATGTTGTGACAAGTGTTCGAACAAGTGATGGCGACACTGATGACTTCCCGATTAAGATAGGACTGCATCAAGGGTCAGCTTTGAGCCCTTATCTTTTTGCCTTGGTGATGGATGAGGTCACAAGGGATATACAAGGAGATATCCCATGGTGTATGCTCTTTGCGGGCGATGTGGTGCTAGTCGATGAGAGTCGGACGGGGGTCAACAGGAAGTTGGAGTTATGGAGGCAAACTTTGGAATCGAAAGGTTTTAGACTTAGTAGGACTAAAACCGAGTACATGAGGTGCGCTTTTGGTACTACTAGGCACGAGGAGGAGGAGGATGTTAGCCTTGATGGGCAGGTGGTGCCGCAGAAGGACACCTTTCGATATTTGGGGTCAATGTTGCAGAAGGATGGGGATATCGATGAAGATGTGAACCATCGAATTAAAGCCGGATGGATGAAGTGGCGCCAAGCTTCTAGCATTCTCTGTGACAAGAGGGTGCCACAAAAGCTAAAAGGCAAGTTCTATAGGACGGCGGTTCGACCCGCAATGTTGTATGGCGCTGAGTGTTGGCCGACTAAAAGGCGACATGTGCAACAGTTAGGTGTGGCGGAGATGCGCATGTTGAGATGGATGTGTGGCCACACAAGGAAGGACCGAATCCGGAATGATGATATACGAGATAGAGTTGGGGTAGCGCCAATTGAAGAGAAGCTTGTCCAACATCGTCTGAGATGGTTTGGACATATTCAGCGCAGGCCTCCAGAAGCCCCAGTACATAGCGGACGGCTAAAGCGTGCTAATAATGTCAAAAGAGGCCGGGGTAGACCGAACTTGACATGGGAAGATTCCGTAAAGAGAGACCTGAAGGATTGGAGCATCACCAAAGAACTAGCCATGGACAGGGGTGCGTGGAAGCTTGCTATCCATGTGCCAGAACCATGAGTTGGTCACGAGATCTTATGGGTTTCACCTCTAGCCTACCCCAACTTGTTTGGGACTAAAGGCTTTGTTGTTGTTGTTGTTGTTGTCACTTGATGAATGGAGGACCCAGGCCTATGAGAATGCCAAGTTGTTTAAAGAAAAGGTTAAGAGATGGCACGATAAAAGGATACAAAAGCGTGAATTCAATGTAGGTGACCATGTCTTGCTATACAATTCTCGTTTAAGATTTTTTGCAGGAAAACTTCTCTCTAAATGGGAAGGGCCTTACATTATCGAGGAAGTGTATCGTTTCGGTGCCATCAAGATCAACAACGCCGAAGGCACAAATCCGAAGGTGGTAAACGGGCAAAGAATCAAACATTATATCTTAGGTACTCCTATAAATGTTCAAACCAATATTATCAATACCATAACTCCGGAGGAGTACATTAGGGAGACCTACCAGAACGTTTCAGACTCCGAAAAGGAATAGGTATGTGGTATGGTAAGCAAACCGACTCCAAAACTTTTCCAATAGCAATTTTTCTCCATTTTGGAATATTTAATAATTTAGGAAAATTTAAAGTAGTCTGAAAAGTGCACGAGGAGGCGACAAGCCAGGAGGGCGCACCCTACCCCCCTGGGCGCGCCCTTGTGGCTTGTGGCCACCCCGTGTACCCTCCGGACTCCGTTTTCTTGTGGTATACTCCTTTAGGCCGGTAAAAATTCATTATATAATCTCCCAAAGGTTTGGACCTTCGTATCACGACAATACTTCCTGTTTTCGTTTTGAGCTGTTTCTGCAGCAGATTTAGAGCAAGATGTCTTCGCAAGAGTCGGTCGGGGAGAGCCATACCTCTCACCTGACACCGGGGCCCGGAGTATACAGCGAAGCCAACCACTTCGGGCAGGCCACGGAGGAAGAGATGGAGGCCGACTTGAAAAGGGTGGATGCCATGGAGGAAGACCAAGAAGTTACCTCTCGTCTACAACCTGGAGCCATGTTGGGGGAACTTCAGAGCTCAACAATCCCGAATTCGGTCATCCCTCCCAATGCTAAATTTCTTACTTATGAAAATATGAAAAAGAGTGTTGCTTCTTCCCCCGCAGCAATGAAACATCCATGGGTGATGGGAGCTCTAACCATCACTGGAAAACTTCGCAAGGAAATAATGGATCTTAGACAGCAAAATAACAAGCTTGAGGAAGAGAATCGCATTCTGAGGGGCATCATCGCCAAGAACATAACATCACCACCTCCGAAGAAAGATAACTAAACACATGGGTATGGGCACTCCCCTTGGCTTGTGCCAAGCTTGGGGGAGGTGCCCCGGTATCGTATCACCATCACATCTTTTACTTTTATCGTTTTTCTCAGTTCGATCCTTTTGGTTATATCTTGATCCCGTAGAATAATGTTTTTAGTGTGATCTAGTTTTGAGTTTTGCTTTATGTTCCCCTTATGTAAGCGAGTCCGAGAGTTATATAATAAAAAGTAGTTTTGAGTTGATGGCTTTGCTTGCTTGCTATGATCTTGAGAAAAAGAAATAGAAAGAAGAATATAATAAAAGCAAAGAGTACATATGATGATCTTATGGGGAGTGATGACTTCACATATAAGAAGTATGTCGATTGAAATTTGTTGTGTGTTGACAAACATAGCGATTGGTCACTGTTGCAATTAAAAGGAAGTAATAAAGAAAGAGAGGTTCACATATAAATATATTATCTTGGACATCTTTTATGATTGTGAGCACTCATTAAAATATTATATGCTAAGAAGTTGATGTTGGACAAGAAAGACAACATAATGGGTTATGTTTGCTTATTTCCGAATAGAAGTTATATGGTTATAGATCCTTTAACATGTGACGCTTGCTTCCACCCCATAATAGCCAAAACTTCCGCACCAAGTAGAGATACTACTTGTGCATCCAAACACCCTTAACCCAGTTTTGCCATGAGAGTCCACCATACCTACCTATGGATTGAGTACGATCCTTCAAGTAAGTTGTCATCGGTGCAAGCAATAAAAATTGCTCTTTAAATATGTATGATCTATTAGTGTGAGGAAAATAAACTTTATACGAACTTGTGATATGGAAGAAATAAAAGCGACAGACTGCATAATAAAGTTCTTTATCACAAGCGGCAATATAAAGTGACGTTCTTTTGCATTAAGAGATTGCGCATCCAACTATAAAAGCGCATGACAACCTCTGCTTCCCTCTGCGAAGGGCCTATCTGTTACTTTTACTTTCTAGTACTTACCTTTATGCAAGAGTCGTGGTGATCTTCACCACTTCCTTTATTTCGCCTTTCTCTCTTGGCAAGCGTCATGTGTTGGGGAATGATCTAGACACATATATCCACTCGGATGTGGGTGATCATGAGCTATTTCTGTTGACATTACCCTTGAGGTAGATAGTTGGGAGGCAAAACTATAAGCCCCTATCTTTCTCTGTGTCCAATTGAAGCTTTGACCTCATAGGTGCCGCGTGAGTGTTAGCAATTATGAAAGACTAAAAGATGATTGAGTATGTGGATTTGCTTTACAAGCTTTTATATTGACTCTTTCCGATGTTATGATAAATTGCAATTGCTTCAATGACTGAGATCATAGTTTGTTGGTTCTCAATAGAGTTCTTGATTCATACTTTACCTTGTGAATGAATTTTTACTTTAGCATAAGAAATTATATGTCAATATATGTTGCTGTTCTAAAGATGATCATGATGCCTTCATGTCCGTATTTTATTTTATCGACACCTCTATCTCTAAACATGTGGACATATTTTTCGATTTCGGCTTTCGCTTGAGGACAAGCGAGGTCTAAGCTTGGGGGAGTTGATACATCCATTTTGCATCATGCTTTTATATTGATCTTTATTGCATTATGGGCTGTTATTACACATTTTGGTACAATACTTATGCCTTTTCTCTCTTATTTTACAAGGTTTACATGAAGAGGGAGAATGCCGGCAGCTGGAATTCTGGACTGGAAAAGGAACAAATCTGAGATACCTATTCTGCACAACTCCAAAAGTCCTGAAAATCTACGGAGAATTATTTTGGAATATATAAAAAATACTGGGCGAAGAAAATACCAGAGGGGACCCACCAGGCAGCCACAAGCCGGGAGGGCGCGCCCTACCTCCCAGGGCGCGCCCTAGTGGCTTGTGGGCCCCCTGGCAGCCCTCCGGTGCCCATCTTCTACTATATGGAGGGTTTTGACCTGGAAAAAATCATAAGAGAGCTTTCGGGATGAAGCGCCGCCGTCTCGAGGCGGAACTTGGGCAGAACCAATCTAGGGCTCCGGCGGAGCTGTTCTGCCGGGGAAAATTCCCTCCCGAGGGGGAAATCGAAGCCATCGTCATCACCAACGATCCTCTCATCGAGAGGGGGTCAATCTCCATCAACATCTTCACCAGCACCATCTCCAATCCAAACCCTAGTTCATCTCTTGTATCCGATCTTTGTCTCAAAACCTCAGATTGGTACCTGTGGGTTGCTAGTAGTGTTGATTACTCCTTGTAGTTGATGCTAGTCGGTTTACTTGGTGGAAGATCATATGTTCAGATCCTTAATGATAATTAATACTCCTCTGATTATGAACATGAATATGCTTTGTGAGTAGTTACGTTTGTTCCTGAGGACATGGGATAAGTCTTGTTATAAGTAATCATGTGAATTTGGTATTCGTTCGATATTTTGATGAGATGTATGTTGTCTCTCCTCTAGTGGTGTTATGTGAACGTCGACTACATGACACTTCACCATTATTTGGGCCTAGGGGAAGGCATTGGGAAGTAATAAGTAGATGATGGGTTGCTAGAGTGACAGAAGCTTAAACCCTAGTTTATGTGTTGCTTCGTAAGGGGCTGATTTGGATCCATATGTTTCATGCTATGGTTAGATTTATCTTAATTCTTCTTTCGTAGTTGCGGATGCTTGCGAGAGAGGTTAATCATAAGTGGGAGGCTTGTCCAAGTAAGGGCAGCACCCAAGCGCCGGTCCACCCACATATCAAATTATCAAAGTAACGAACGTGAATCATATGAGCATGATGAAAACTAGCTTGACAGAAATTCCCATGTGTCCTCGGGAGCGCTTTACTTTATATAAGAGTTTGTCCAGGCTTGTCCTTTGCTACAAAAAGGATTGGGCCACCTTGCTGCATCTTTGCTACATTTGTTACTTGCTACCCGTTACGAATTATCTTATCACAAAACTATCTGTTACCGATAATTTCAGTGCTTGCAGAGAATATCTTACTGAAAACCGCTCGTCATTTCCTTCTGCTCGTCGTTGGGTTCGACACTCTTACTTATCGAAAGGACTACGATAGATCCCCTATACTTGTGGGTCATCAATTTTATAGATAAATTGGACCGAAACCAAAAAAAATCATACCTTAATTAGGCCTCCTTTTGGTTCATAGGATAGGATTATCATAGGAATATATAGGAAATTTGTAGGAAATGAGATGACATGCATCTCAAATCCTATGAGTAGGATTAGAAAAAGATATGTCATTTTGGTTCACATCATAGGAATTTTTCCATTGAGTCTAGGCTCTTTTTTGTTTTCCTTTGAAATGTGGAGGATAGGAATCAATCCTATGTAGGAATAGGAATGCATTCCCTAGCTATGTTATTGTTGTTAAATGAAATCATACCTTAGGCACGGCCTCCTTTTGGTTCATAGGATAGGATTATCATAGGAATATATAGGATGATATTTGCTATGTTATTGTTGTTAAATGAAATGATATTTGCTATAGCCACAATTTGTTCTCGTCGACGATGCCAATCCCGCATCCTCGTCGTCGACTCGGTGCCGACAACCAGTTTGAGAGGCGCCATGTCCGGGACTGGGCTCCGCCGGGCTGGCACTGGGAGGTGCTACCTTCCGGTGCGCGCACCTTGGTGAGAAATTCGGGTCTCGTCGTCGACCCGGAGCTTCTTTGGTGGCGGTCGCGTGGGCCACTATCGGTGCAGAGGGAGCCGGCCCCCGCGGAGGTGGTACGTCGCCGTGTCAGGGAGGAGGACGAGCACGTCCGTCGCTACATGGCCGCGTTGGACGCCAGGTTCTCCAATACCTGGCAGGTTATTCAGGGATCTCACCCGAGCTATGATCCGGCGATGGTTCCTTCTCTTTGGGTGTCCACCGCCTGCGCCGTGAGACGTCAACTCGATCTGTATTAATTAATGATATTATATGATAATATTCGAGTTGTATTAGCGATAATATTCGATGCTTCGTTAACTGGATTATTCGAGTTGTGTTTCTTAGGTTGCAATAAGGCATGTCATGTTATGAGTTTTTAAAAGATTCACATTATATATCATAACTTACATCTATGAACTATTCTACATTCGGAAATGAAATATAAAAAAAGTGTTAATTGCATTTTCTTACGTTTGACAACTGCTTGGGCTTATTAGGGACCATGAGGCGTAAGATCTGCAAGGTGTGCCAAAATTCATGTATGGACAGTCTTGAAACTGCAGTGCAGTTCGGGGTATATTTGAGAAAGGGATTTCAAAAATCAGTGGTAACGGTCTTTAACTTGAATTTGTATTGAATCTTGATCATTTGTTTCCCTTTTTTACTGACTTTATTGTTGATTATTAACTGCTGCATAGTGTGTTCCATGCAACATAAGGGAGGACTTCAACAATTCATATGGTAACGTGTTGTACTTTGAGGATGATGAGGAGCGCGAATTCGAATTGGATCTGCGCAAAGGAAAGAATAAAACCATCATATATGGTGATGGATGGGAGCAGTACATTGCAGTGAACAATTTTAAAGGAGGAGAACTCATAGCTTTTTCCTTAATAGGATAGGTGAATAGGTTAAGGACATTATATGTCCAAAGCGATGATGATGACGATGACGAAGATGACATCGTCAGCCAAGATGACCAAGATGACATCGACAGCCAAGATGAAGATGAGGACATCCAAGATGAAGATGAGGACAACCAAGATGAAGAGGAGGACATCGAAGATGAAGATGATGGTCCTATCCTTTCTGCAATTTTTTCTCAAAGGATGAAGAAGCTTACTCAGGATGATAAAGCTAGTGTGAAAGAAAAGTTACCATCCTCTTCGGCGTTCTTGGGGAAGCCCTTTGTGCACCGTCTAACAAAAACAAACATGGTCAAAAAAGTTATGGTGAGATGTTTTATATTCTTTCATCTCTTTTTGGTCATAACCAAGTATGGTGAGATGTCTAACATTTTGTGCTCTCTATTTTCTCTTAATGATGGGGTCTTCAGAAGTTACCTTTGAAGATGCTTTCCGGAGTGGACATCCCCGCCGTCGGCACTGCTGGAGTAATCCATGGACCAAGAGGGCCTGTCACGAACGTCCAATACAAGACAGACCCCGACGGGCGCATATCATTCCACAAGGCCGGTTGGCAGGAGTTCATCAAGGGAAAGAGAGAACTAAGGGTGGACACCCTTGTGGTAATCACTATAAGGAAGAGCAACCGCAAGGACTATCAGATGATGGTTGTTGTTGACCATGTTTAGAACTAAGTCATGAATATATCAGCTGGAGAACTGTTAGTTAATTAATTAGTATGTTAAGATGAATGTGATACATTCATGTTTGTTTCTTAAGTTGAACAACTTTCAAGTGATACTAATGGTTCTTTCTATATATTGATCATGACGATGTTATGTAATGGTTCTTTCATTGCTATATGTAGTAGCTAGCGTCGAGTTGAATGAAAAGCATAAAATAAAAATGATAAAAACAAAAATAAAAGGGGGAAACACAATATGAAAACCCCTAAACCCCTCCTTGCAAAAAAAAACAGAGCCTGTCAGCTGCTGACGCGTGGTTACCTTTTAGTCCCGGTCGGTGTTACCAACCGGGACAAAAGGTCCTCCTGCCAGGCGCGGCGACGGCGCCCATGTGGAGCTCCTTTAGTCCCGGTTCGTAAGCCAACCGGGACTAAAAGTGATGGGCATTAGTCCCGATCGTTTTGTCCCGGTTGCAGAACCGGGACTAAAGGCCCTCTGGAACCGGGACTGATGTGCTGTTTTCTACTAGTGATACCACATCCAGTGCATCTTGTTTGACTAAAATGCACCGAACTAACATTGTTGAATGTTGGTTACTTGATGCACATTTCGTGGATGGATTGCATATTACTTAATCCATACAAGCCACCAACAGCACTTCTTAGGAAAGCCACTAATAATAGTGTTGCGGGAAGGATCTTCTCTGCGCAATGCTCAATCTAACTACTGCAATGCACTTTACTTTGCGGAAGCACCTAGTTCCGAATGTACTCACTACGGCCTTATTGTTCCTTTTCCAAATTGAAGCAACCAGTCGCCTCTACAAGTCCAATGTTGAACTTTTCTCTAACACATGTGCGTGCAGGAAATCTGGGTTCATATACATTCACTGCTGTCCCTGCGAGATGCTGCACGTGCTGCCTGCGTGTCACACTTATTTCAACGTTCTTGGGAATGCCATCCTGATCTCACCTTCAGTAAGGAAACAGTCTTGGATGAAAACCTGCACGGAGAGAATAAAACATCAGATGAAACGAGTGATCTTGTCAGGATAATTTACCACATTCTGAAAAACCACTCAGGCAATGGTGTGAAGGCACTCAGGCTTGAAATATTTGATGTTGCCAATATTAGCGCATGTTATCTTAATGATTGGCTTCACCTTGCTGTTAGGTCAGGGATTGAAGAACTTGCCCTTTTGCTGCATGATGACTTGGATTACAACTTTCCATGCTCAATTTTACTTGATGAGTGTGCAAACTCAATTCGGGATCTTCGTCTCAGCAGTTGTATCTTCCGTCCCATGGCTGGATTTAGTTGCTTATTAAGAAGCCTGACGAGTCTAGAATTGTCTGAAGTGTATATTATAGGGGACGAGTTAGGGTGCCTTCTTTCATGTTCTTTTGCTTTGGAGGAATTGGTACTCATGTATTGCAAAGAGATAATTAGCCTCAAGATACCTAGCGTGCTCCAGCGGCTCAGCCAGCTGGTGGTTACTGATTGTGAAAATCTGGAAGTTATAAAGAGCAAAGCTCCTAATCTCTCTATTTTTGAATACACTGGTGGTGTAGTAGAAGTGTCAATTGGAGATTTTTTTTTTAGAAAAGGAGGATTACCTCCGGCCTCTGCATCAGCATGATGCATACGGCCTCTTTATTAATGATAGAAAAAACAAATAGTCTGCGGTCTCGAACATGCTCTGAAGGAGCAAAAAGTACAGTTCGTAAAAAACAAATAAAGCCACAACCGACGAAAATAGGCATAGATGCCTAGCCATCTATCCTATTACTGGACCGCCATCCAAACCGGTTGAATATATCCCGCGCTACCATCTCCCATCGGGCAGACCCAGTAACCAAAGGCTCCCTGGTTTCCTCAGGAGTGAGTAACGACCACGTACGGATTAATGCCGATGCCCTGTGTAGTACCTGCAAAAAATTTATATGTATTTGTCTGTTAAAAACCATGTCATTCCTGCAGTTCCATATAGCCCAGAGAAGTGCACACACTCCTATGCGTATATGTCTAGCAGTATTTATATCAACTCCATTTAGCCACGTACTAAATAACGTGTCAATGCTATCCGGAGGAACGATATTAAAAGATATGCAGACAGTTTGCCATAATAGTTTTGCTAGCGGACAATGGAGAGAAAGGTGTTTGATGGTTTCCTGATGATCACAAAAGCTACATCGCGTACTTTTCGGCCAATTGCGCTTTGCTAAATTATCCTTAGTGAGAATCACCTTCTTGTGAACAAACCACATGAAGACTTTGATTCTCAAAGGAACTTTGACCTTCCAAATATGAATTGACTTGGATATAGCCATTGTGTCAATAAGGTTAAGGTACATTGATTTTACTGTAAATATGTCAGAGGTTGTGAGCTGCCACGTAAGCTTATCGGGTTCATCTGATAACTGCACATCCATGAGTCTTCTGACTAAGTGCAACCACTCCGCCCATCGATGTCCTATCAAAGTTCGCCGAAACTGAATATTTAGAGGACTGGACTGTAATATTGTGGCAACATACGCATCTTTACGTTGCACAATATTATACAGGGCTGGATACTGTAAGGCTAAGGGCGCCTCCCCCAACCACGTATCTTCCCAGAATCTCGTTGTCCCTCCATTTCCAATAATGAACTTAGTTCTATGGAAAAATTGAGCCTTGACCTTCTGTAGGAGATATGCCCTAGAGGCAATAATAAATGTTATTGATTATCTCCCTGTTCATAATTATGTTTATGTTCCATATTATAACTGCTATGGTTCTCGAGTCTGCAATAACCACGAGGCTCGGAGGAAGACTCATATGCACGTGTGGAATAATAAATGGTAAAATGTATTCCTAGTCTGACCTCTAAGACTGGCTCAAGTATTGCATGATGATCCTGTTTGCCTGATCATGGGCATGGCTATGCCGGCAATTTTGAGGGCACAATGTTAGAAGAACATTTGTGTTGAATCGACCCGAATTGATGTTATGCTATGAGATTCATTCGTCATAAGTTAATGGTTAATAACACAGAGATGGTTAACGTTTGCATAATTCCTTAGACCATGAGAGTATCGAGTTACTTCATGCTTGCTTCATGAACTTTGGGGTTTGTTAAACGTCATCCGTACATGGGTGGCTATTACGGCGGCTTACGGGTTCATGGAAAAGTATGTCAAGTAACTTGATAGCTCAAGATTGGGATTTGCTCCTCCGACGATGGAGAGATATCTCTGGGCCCTCTCGGTGTTACGGTATCCATCATCGTCTGGCCAGACATCTTGTGATTTGATCACGGGGATGCCGGAACACGGGAACGAGAAAAGAGAACAATACCGGTAACGAGGTAACTGGCATAGTGGACAAGTTGTTGATCCACGGGGATGCCAACATGTCTCACCTCGGGTATTTGTAACATAACGCGAAGCAACAGGAATAGCACACGGCAACTGGAGGTTCACTCGAATATTCATTCGTGTGGGTATAGGGGTCAATATGGGTGTCCACGGCTCCGATGTTGATCATTGATCGGAAGGGGTTCCGGGTCATGTCTATACTTCACCGAACTTATAGGGTCACACGCTTAAGGGTCATCTATCTGCTGAATACTAGACAGGGAGTCTGAGAGAAATTCACCGAAAAAGTTTCGGAGACAACGGAAGAGTTCCGGAGAGAGAGAACACCGGAAGAGTTTCGGTAAAACCGAAAAGTTGTTTCGGAGTGTACCATAAAGTCAAATTGGTTTCGGCACATGCCTGGAAATTATTGGAAGGTACCAGAATTGTTTGGGTAACTTCTGAGATTTTTCAGAGACAAAAACCGGAAATGTTCCGGACTGCCGGAACCGCTTTAGTTGCTTTTCACAGATGAAAATCACTAAACCGAAAAGTTGTTTCGGAGTACACCATAAAGTCAAAATGGTTTCGGCACATGCCTGATAATTCTTGGAGGGTGCCAGAATCGTTCTGGAAACTTTCTGGAATTTTCCGGGATGAAAACCGGAAATGTTCCGGAGCTGCCGGAACCGCTTCAGATGCTTTTCGCAGATGAAAATCACTAAACCGGAATTGTTTCGGATCGCGTTGAAAATTATTTTAGTGGGTACTGGAAATGTTCTAAGCCCACATGAATATTTTCAGTTCGAACGGATGCTGAAATATGTCGTCGTGAATAGTGAAAGTGCTTTTTGGATTACTTTTGGAAAGCCACCTTTTTGGGCTTTTGCTCCAAAATATCTTGGAGATGACATGGATGGATGTGGCTGAAATTTCAGCCCCTCCACCCCTTCTTCTCCTATAAATAGAGGTGGAGGGGGCAGCCCAAATCTCATCCCTTCTCACATACAAGTGCCATGCATGATCTGGCTTTCTCTCTCCCTCCCAGCGAAATAGTTTCGTAGAGCCGAAAGGTTGTCTAGGTTCCGGTGGGAACTAGTTCTGGACGGCGAAGCCCTGCCGGATAGATGACACCGTATGTGTGCAACTCTGTAGAGATATCGTAGTTTCGGTCTTAGTTCGAGAGTGCCTCCCGAAGGGCTGTCCGAGTAACTGTCCGAGTTTCGATGGTCCTCCCGAAGGGATGTCCGAGTGACTGTCCGAGTTTCGATGGTCCTCCCGAAGGGCTGTCCGAGTGACTGTCCGAGTTTCGATGGTCCTCCCGAAGGGCTGTCCGTGACACCGTCCGGGGGACTGTCCGACCGCCTCCCGGAGGGCTGTCCGGGGGCGGATGAGGGTATACATCCTCGCGGTTGGGAGGTTGTAAATCCTAGCTGCGGGGATCTGCACCGCCGATCGTCATCGACTCTACTTCCGCTGCGCTACGAGTCGGTAACGAAAATGATCAAACCTTGTATGCAGTCTCCATAGTGGTCCTGGGCTGGTACGTAGGTCGGAAAAATTTTGTTTTCTGCTGCGTTACCCTACAGTGGCATCAAGAGCCGTGCTATGTGTAGATGCAGGTTACGATCTAGAATACATGGAGATGTATGGGTATTGCATAATATAATTTTGGAGTAGATGAGATCTATTGCTGAAAATTATTTATGCAGGTAGCAGATGAAATCTGTTACCCGATGTTCCTGTTGCTTCCCCTGAATTTGCATAGTCCTGATCTTGACGGCATGGTGGAATCTCACAAAGTTCTGGCAATCCGCGATCCTTTCATGCTGCTCCTGAGTATGCTGATTGACAGATCAACGAAGTGCTAACAGTTCTTTGGGTTCCACCATAGTTGAGAAAGATGGATGTTTCGCAGACGAAAGGGCAATGCAGATGTGATCTGCACGGGGGTCACGCGTATGACGAAGTTTAGTATGGGGCTCGAGATTTTATTATCTCGTGTTTCATACACCCTGGAAAGTTAATCTAGCAACTTGAATTATCATACTTGATGATGGACGTTGGTAGCTTCGGTTTGTTTCGAAACCTTAGAAGCCACGTAAAATAAAATTTTGCATGAACCGATTAGAGGCGTCTAACTTGGTTTTGCAGGATGGTTTGCATGTGATGTGGTATAGCAAGTCTCATATTAATTTGATTATGTATGATATGACTATATGATGTAATTAACATGACCTGTGTGTCATGATTCGGCATGATGGCTGGAGTCATATGATTGCACTTTAATGACCTGCGTGTCAACCTTATGTAATGCACTTATTTTATTAGCTATAGAGATAGCAATATTATCTGGTGCATCGACAAGGTGGTGGCAATCTTCGCGAAGGTGAACACCAACGCGAATGCCGAAGACGAAGAAATGAAAGACTTCTCCGTCAGAAAGGGCTATACCATATCATGCTATTATGAATTGCCTGAGATGTTTATCCCTTATGATGCACCCTTCTTGATTGCGCGGTAGTCGCTTTTTATTAGGGTGATCTCTCACAAAAATATCAAGTAGTTAGTGTTCTCCCAAGTGTAGCACCGTCACGGCACCTAACTTTTCAGGGTACGACATGTACACATGAGTACGAATGATTAGGGATGTGTGAGGCGGGTGAGGTCAGACCTCGCAGCGAGATCACTTGGTTGTCTTGACGTTCAGGCAGGACAGTCCTGAGCTCGGAACACACGCATCGAAAGATGAACAAGAGTCACATAGAGATGTGATTGGTAAGTTGGCCTACCGATTGAAATTCACGTCATCAGTGATGAACCCGTCAATGGCGTCGAATTGAAATGTGGATCTTGTATCACTCACAATCAATTATGAGAGATATTGATTTGAGTGGGAGCGCACTGTTGAATTAACTTCTTTTAATTCTCAGTGCAATTAATTTTGAACACTGTCTAAGTGTGATTTGCAAAATAGTTGTAGAATAATGGCTCGCATTTCCACCTTCCCTGTTAAAATTGAATAGCTGTTAAATATCTGGTTAAAACTTTACGGTTGGTAACGTAATGTGAGGATTGTCCTCTAGAGTGCCGAGAAGGACTTTGTCCTATCGCATGCTTTCGGTATTCTCCCGCTAATGCTATGGATCATGTGACTCTCGTCCATCGATCCAAAAGCTAGAATTCCATTTCAGTCAAGTGCAATATGTTTGCTTCCATGAGACCCGAACTTCGAAAGTTTGGATAGTTATGTGATATTCATGGAATCTGAAAATCATTTTCAGAGACAGACAAAGGCTAAAAGATATGAGATATCCAAAGCAATGTTTGTTTGCAAACTATTAGTAAAGGAGTTTACTATGCATTAGACTGATAAGAGAGGGATCCAGAAGAACGCCTGTCATATGATGAAAGGTGAATAAAACGACAACTTAAAGAGAAAGGAAGTGTCTGAAGGGTGTTAGTGAAACTTTCACGCCTAGGAAGTCCGGGGCTAACGCCACTCTTAAGTTGGGTGCTTCTTCTGAGAGTAGGAGAAATACTGAAAGTTAAACTGTTAGAAGTATAAAGGCAAAAGGAAAGAAGACTGGAATATCCAGCTCATGTATGAATGTCATACAAGTTTTTGATGTATAGAAGGCTGGTCAAAGATATAGTTCTTGGGAATTATGGTTAAACATGTTAATCACTAATTCTTGGGTATTGTGAGTTAATCACAAAGATACCCGCTCGATTGCATTCTGTTGCAACTCGATGTAAGAACTACTATGGCCTGAAAGACTAGCCAGGAATGAGGTTTAGATACACGCAGGGAACATAGTAAATGTTACTATGCCTTCCATCAGTGTATTACCTATGTATTTATTTTCATAATTCATTTAGAGTTTCACACTCTAGCCCTTTGCATAAGGTATCTTGCAAGAAGGTTGTTCATAAGAGAACTTTTGATGTTCGGTGTTATGAATAACATAAGGGCCATACTTTCATTATGAATGAGACGTGTGTTATGAATATTGATAATAATACATTACCTCTGGGTTTACTTTCATAATTCATTTTAGAGTTTCATACACTCTAGCCCATTGCACAATGTTTGTTGCAAAAGAGTTGTTCATAAAAACAACAATTGTTGTTCAGTATTATGAATAACATGAAGGGCCATGCTTCCATCCTAGATGGGATGTATGTTATGAATATTGATGGAAATATGATACATCCATAACACTGACGCTAAATGTCGCAAGACTAAAAGAATACCACACAAGTGTGGCACTGCATTTGGTCACATTGGAGAAACCCGCATGGAAAATTCCATTATGATGGATTTTGAAGTCATTTGATTTTGAATCATCTGACACTTGCAACTTTCCTCTGAAAAGTGAAGTGACTGAAATACCGTTCACAGGCCATAAGAAACGAGCAAAGAACATATTGGTGATCATACATTATGATGTGTGTAGTCCAATAAATGTTGTTGCAAGTAGTGGATTTATCTATCTTCAGAAATGACTCAAGTAGATATATGGATATTTACTTGTTGAGACGTAAGTCTGGATCTTTTGAATTCATTCATAAGGTTTTCAAAAATGAAGTAGAAGTTATTGTAACAAGAAAATTATGTTTCTGCAATTTGATTGCGGAAAGGAATATTTGAGTTACAAGTTTAGCGAATCTCTGATGAGTTATGAAAGGGGTTTCATAACTTGCACCTCCCGGAACACCACTGCAAGTGGAAAGTCCGTGAAGATGTAATCGAACCATTTATGACATGGTAAGATCAAAGATGACATAAATAAATTTGCCATTACCCCTTTTAAAAGGTGATGCTTTAGTGACTGCGGCTTTTACACTGAAAAGAGATCCATCAGGTCTGTTGAAATGACGCCATGGTATGGTACGCCCAACCATGTTATATCTTTTCTTAACATTTGGAATATGGGGCTTGTGTAAAAGGTTACAAACCTATTCCAAATCAGACAAGTGCTACTTTGTAGGTTATCCCAAGTCATTGGGTATTTCCCCACCACTATACCGAGGCAAAGGATTTTGCCACAAAACGGTATGCTTTTAAAGAGAATAGTTCTTACAAAAGGTGAGTGGGAGGACAGTGCAACTCGACGAGATAACCGGTATCTTCGTCATCAGATCGAAGGAAAGAAACCTTGGAAGTGATTCCGGAGTTTCCTACTGCGACTGATACGGAAGTCTCTACAATAAAATGTATGGACTTCGGTCGAACTTGCAGCTGAACCACGTAGGCAAAGCTCATGCAAACCTATCAGGTGCAAAAATGAGATATTGTTGTTAGACAACAGTATACCTACAATACACAAGGAAGCGTTGATGGGCCCTGACTCCAGAATTGGCTAAATGCCAATACAATCCGAGATAGTTTCCATATAAGTGATTCGAGATTAAAATCTTGATACACCTTTCGGAAGACTTAGAGTCTAACGAATATTTATGGAACTAAAAACTGATACGGATAAAATGTTTATCCATAAAGCTCGACTTGTTGCAATAACAAGTTCAAGGAGTTGACTACGATGAGATTGTCTCACCGTGGCGATGCTTAAAGTCAGTTCGGGTTGAACTAGCAATTAATACATATTTCAATCATGAGATATGAAACATGGATGACAAAAGGATTTCCATCTGATGGAAATGAAACCTAGGACTTGTATGTGATACAGTCCAAAGTAATTTGTCGATCTAGAGGATGCTAGTAAGGATGCAAACTTCAGAGTTCCAGCGATGGACAGAAGAGAGCAAAGTGGAGTTGGAATCTTCGTTTTTGATGGAATGGTCAAAGGGGTTTGACTTCATCAAATGGGTATCAAAGATGCTTGTGATTCAAGAAAGTAAGTGGGAGCATAATAATATTTCTAAAAACCTTGTGTACTTGACACATTGTTAATTGGAAATAAATTTCTTGACACGAATTAGGACTTCATTTGAAAATAGTTTTTTCGATGAAGTGCTTGGGCTAAGTAGCCTTCATATTAGGCATGATGATCTATGGAGATAGATTTACCTAATGGGGCTGAGCAAAGATACATATTGACAAAATGCTAAAACCTTTTAGCATTGAAAAACCGTCAAGGAGTGATTCTTGCCGAAGTCACATGGAAAGAGTTTTTGCAAGACTTGGTGTCCCAAAACACTGATGAGCAAAATACATGATGGTGATTCCACACACTCTTGTGTTTGGATTAATCATGTATTCCATGGTATGTAAAAACAACCAGATATGTCCAATACTCCAAAGTTGTTGCGAGTATAGATACCATAGTGATCAAAGTACTGATCATGGGACAACAGTGAAAGATGTCATTGAGTACTAGAGCAGTACTGATGACATGTTTTCTCGCAAGCGGAGATCATGAAGAGTTCGTTGTAAAAGGTTACATCGATACAGTCTTCATCAATGCTCCATGCGATTTTCGATTTAAATTGAGGGTTTTGTGATACACAACATGGTGGCACGGTAGTTGGAAATTGTTCCAAACAAGATACTGTGGCGAATTCTATAACAAAGGCTAAGTATGTTGACGCTTTAGAAGCGACAAAGAAGTTATTGAATCATATAGTTCATTCATGAACTTAGTATGGTTCCAAGATGGCTTTGGTCTATGGGACACTATTGCAGATAGTTGCTCCATAGCTCAGTCTGAGGAATCAGGTTTCGACCAATGATTCACACATATGCAATGCCAAGTCCACACAAAATATGAATTTTGTGAAAGCGTGAAAACGCAAGGATATGCAAAGTTACACACGGAGCTGAAGTTGTCAGATCCGTTGGACATCAGGCTATACCACAAGCGAAGTATATTTTACACCAGTATGCCATAGGTGTAAAGTGCATTAGCATTGACTAGATTATTGACTCTAGTGCAAGTGGGAGTCTGTAGGAGATATGCCCTAGAGGCAATAATAAATGTTATTGATTATCTCCCTGTTCATAATTATGTTTATGTTCCATGCTATAACTGCTATGGTTCTCGAGTCTGCAATAACCACGAGGCTCGGAGGAAGACTCATATGCACGTGTGGAATAATAAATGGTAAAATGTATTCCTAGTCTGGCCTCTAAGACTGGCTCAAGTATTGCATGATGATCCTGTTTTCCTGATCATGGGCATGGCTATGCCGGCAATTTTGAGGGCACAATGTTAGAAGAACATTTGTGTTGAATCGACCCGAATTGATGTTATGCTATGAGATTCATTCGTCATAAGTTAATGGTTAATAACACAGAGATGGTTAACGTTTGCATAATTCCTTAGACCATGAGAGTATCGAGTTACTTCATGCTTGCTTCATGAACTTTGGGGTTTGTTAAACGTCATCCGTACATGGGTGGCTATTACGGCGGCTTACGGGTTCATGGAAAAGTATGTCAAGTAACTTGATAGCTCAAGATTGGGATTTGCTCCTCCGACGATGGAGAGATATCTCTGGGCCCTCTCGGTGTTACGGTATCCATCATCGTCTGGCCAGACATTTTGTGATTTGATCACGGGGATGCCGGAACACGGGAACGAGAAAAGAGAACAATACCGGTAACGAGGTAACTGGCATAGTGGACAAGTTGTTGATCCACGGGGATGCCAACATGTCTCACCTCGGGTATTTGTAACATATCGCGAAGCAACAGGAATAGCACACGGCAACTGGAGGTTCACTCGAATATTCATTCGTGTGGGTATAGGGGTCAATATGGGTGTCCACGGCTCCGATGTTGATCATTGATCGGAAGGGGTTCCGGGTCATGTCTATACTTCACCGAACCTATAGGGTCACACGCTTAAGGGTCATCTATCTGCTGAATACTAGACAGGGAGTCTGAGAGAAATTCACCGAAAAAGTTTCGGAGACAACGGAAGAGTTCCGGAGAGAGAGAACACCGGAAGAGTTTCGGTAAAACCGAAAAGTTGTTTCGGAGTGTACCATAAAGTCAAATTGGTTTCGGCACATGCCTGGAAATTATTGGAAGGTACCAGAATTGTTCGGGTAACTTCTGAGATTTTTCAGAGACAAAAACCGGAAATGTTCCGGACTGCCGGAACCGCTTTAGTTGCTTTTCACAGATGAAAATCACTAAACCGAAAAGTTGTTTCGGAGTACACCATAAAGTCAAAATGGTTTCGGCACATGCCTGATAATTCTTGGAGGGTGCCAGAATCGTTCTGGAAACTTTCTGGAATTTTCCGGGATGAAAACCGGAAATGTTCCGGAGCTGTCGGAACCGCTTCAGATGCTTTTCGCAGATGAAAATCACTAAACCGGAATTGTTTCGGATCGCGTTGAAAATTATTTTAGTGGGTACTGGAAATGTTCTAAGCCCACATGAATATTTTCAGTTCGAACGGACGCTGAAATATGTCGTCGTGAATAGTGAAAGTGCTTTTTGGATTACTTTTTGGGAAGCCACCTTTTTGGGCTTTTGCTCCAAAATATCTTGGAGATGACATGGATGGATGTGGCTGAAATTTCAGCCCCTCCACCCCTCCTTCTCCTATAAATAGAGGTGGAAGGGGCAGCCCAAATCTCATCCCTTCTCACATACAAGTGCCATGCATGATCTGGCTTTCTCTCTCCCTCCCAGCGAAATAGTTTCGTAGAGCCGAAAGGCTGTCTAGGTTCCGGTGGGAACTAGTTCTGGACGGCGAAGCCCTGCCGGATAGATGACACCGTATGTGTGCAACTCTGTAGAGAGATCGTAGTTTCGGTCTTAGTTCGAGAGTGCCTCCCGAAGGGCTGTCCGAGTAACTGTCCGAGTTTCGATGGTCCTCCCGAAGGGCTGTCCGAGTGACTGTCCGAGTTTCGATGGTCCTCCCGAAGGGCTGTCCGAGTGACTGTCTGAGTTTCGATGGTCCTCCCGAAGGGCTGTCCGTGACACCGTCCGGGGGACTGTCCGACCGCCTCCCGGAGGGCTGTCCGGGGGCGGATGAGGGTATACATCCTCGCGGTTGGGAGGTTGTAAATCCTAGCTGCGGGGATCTGCACCACCGATCGTCATCGACTCTACTTCCGCTGCGCTACGAGTCGGTAACGAAAATGATCAAACCTTGTATGCAGTCTCCATAGTGGTCCTGGGCTGGTACGTAGGTCGGAAAAAAATTGTTTTCTGCTGCGTTACCCTACACCTTCATCAAGCCTTTCCAGAATAGAGAATCAGTCGGTCGAACAGTTATCTGGGCTAATGTTTTAGAATGCAAGTACTTATTACGTAAAATTTGTACCCACATCCCTTCTGTCTCTATCGATAATCTGTATAGCCACTTACTAAGCAGACATCTATTCTTAACTTCTAAATTCTCAATCCCCAGACCTCCCTGGTCCTTGGGTCTGCATATAATGTCCCATCTGGTAAGTCTATATTTTTTCTTAACTTCATCACTCTGCCAAAAGAAACGGGATCGATAGAAATCCAATCTTTTGCGTACCCCTACTGGTACCTCAAAGAAGGACAGGAGGAACATAGGCATACTCGTAAGAACCGAGTTAATCAATATTAGCCTTCCTCCATAAGACAGAAGCTTACCCTTCCAGCAGCTCAGTTTCTTCTCGAATCGATCCTCTATACACTTCCACTCTTGATTTGATAGCTTACGATGGTGAATAGGTATGCCCAAGTAGCTGAACGGCAGGCTACCCAATTCACATCCGAACAGCTGTTTATAATCCTCTTGTTCTTCTTTGGCTCTCCCAAAGCAAAACAATTCACTCTTGTGAAAGTTGATTTTTAAACCCGACAGCTGTTCGAATAAGCAGATGATAAGTTTCATGTTTCTTGCTTTCGCTATGTCATGCTCCATAAAGAGAATAGTATCATCAGCATATTGTAGAATGAACACCCCATCGTCAACTAGATGAGGCACTAATCCACCTACCAGGCCTTCCTGTTTAGCCCTTCCTATTAGTATTGCAAGCATGTCTGCAACTACATTAAATAGGATTGGGGACATTGGGTCTCCCTGCCGAAGACCTTTGTGAGTTTGGAAAAAGTGACCAATATCATCATTAACTTTAATTCCAACACTCCCTTTTTGTACAAATGATTCGACTTGCTTCCTCCAGAGCTCGTCAAAACCCTTCATACGTAATGCTTGTTGTAGGAATGGCCATTTAACTTTATCATATGCTTTCTTGAAATCCACCTTGAAGATAACCCCATCTAGTTTCTTCGAATGAATTTCATGAAGGGTTTCATGGAGGACAACCACACCCTCCAGAATATTTCTACCTGGCATGAACGTCGATTGACTAGGTTGCACCACAGCATGCGCAATCTGCGTCAATCTATTGGTCCCAATCTGTTGCACCACAGCATGCGTAATCTGTGTCAATTGGAGATACGTTGCGAGACATTATGATTTCAGCTTCCGGTTGGAACCTTATTCACTATGCTCGCGCCAAGCTTCCAGAGATGGTCCCAAATCTTGAAACTCTTGACATAACCTCATCTCTGACGGTAATACTCTAAAACTCTGGGTTATTACTAGCGATTTCCTTGGTATATTATTAATCTGATGAGGTGTTTTTTTATACAGACAGACATACCGTTTTTACCTGGCAAATTCCTCCACCTCAAGCACTTGTGTATTTCTTTTATGGTATCAGCAGGGTCTTTTTGCCCAGACTATGATTACTTTTCTCTGGTTTCTTTTCTTGATGCTTGTCCTTCCTTGGAGACCTTGATGTTGTCTGTAAGTCATGTTCATCCTCCCAAGGATATCTAGTATCTATTGAAACAGTTAATTCGAGCACATATCTTGTCTTTTCTCCGTTTTGAGTGACATTGGTATCTATCATCGGCAGGTAACACAAGAAAGTGTAGAGCATGATTCGGTTTTAGGTGATTCCTCACATCTAAGGCAGATGCCAGGACACTACCATGGCAGCATCAAGGATGTGAAAATCATTGGTTTCTGCTCTGCGAAAAGCATTGTTGAGCTAACGGTCCATATTCTTGGGAACGCGGTTTCGCTTGAACGCCTTACACTGGACACTGTCTGTTATGATCTTAGGTGTTCGGATGGTGCTAGTAAATGCGCAGTTGGGAAGAAAGATATGATCATGGAAGCCCATAAAGCGCTCTTGGTTGTGAGAAGTTACATCTCAGAGAAAGTTCCATCTACAATTGAGTTAAACGTTGTGGAGCCTTGCAGCCAGTGCGATGCTGTTGAAAATTAATTGTCAAATTATCATGATTTTTGTAAGTTATCATGGTTGTTCATTAAGTTATCTCACCTGTTGTGTAAGTCTTATTTTTTTATATGTTTTGTGCTTTCACTACTGTTTCTAAACAAGCATGAGGCTTGAGAATTAAGCATGTGACTCATGTTATAAGACTACTAGTAATCGTGCTTGCAAATCATGCATGTTTCAATAATAAAAATCTTAAAGTTAAACGTAAAACTTACATATAATCCCACTTGTAACTAATGCATGCCAAGGCTAATACAAATAAAACCAAATACTCCAATCATAAAAAATATGAAAGGCGCGGTTATTTTCGTACAATTCCATTCAAATTTAGTATAAAATGCTTAAAGTTTTCAAACAACACGTGCATAATGTTTTTAATCAATAGTGCACAATTTGAACTACCAATAGTTCATTTCATCCAAAGTTAGTAAAGCATGCTTAAAAGTTTTCAAACAACACGTGTATAATGTTTTTTAATCAATAGTGCACATGTAGTTGTGTATGTGCAAAGCACATATGTGGACAACGAATAAAAGTTTATAATACATATGAAATACAAACATTCCATATTCCAATTTATCTCATTAACGAGTAGTCAATTCATTGTGCGTGAGAAGACTGCCGTTTAATTAAAGCTAGTCACGGGCTGGGAACCTCTTGATAAACAAAGTGCAAGCTAGATTATGTAGATGTAGGAGACTATGCTGTGGCTCTTGGAAATCCATTTGTGTAGTTAGTTCAGGCAATGACCAACAGACCAAGCACCCATCTGTCGATTATTTATCTAGTGATATGGTGTTAGAGAACCGCCTCCTGGACATGCTTCCAATGCTAATGCCATGACGATCTTTCTGCCAAGAACTTCTGCAATGATCGTCAAATATATAAATGTTAAGATTTCAGACTGACTGCCATCCTCTCTTGTAAAGGCTGCAAGAATATTCATGAATAGAGAACAAATTACATAACAGTGAGGTACCTAAACATACTCACCTTGGACTTCAGTTTCAGATTGCCTCAAGGATTTGATTGACAATTAATAATACAACTTGAACAATGGGATAACTGCCTGAGGTTGGGACCTTGAATTAGAGTGGCACATGTCCATTATGCAAATAACTTCAAGTGAGCCCATAATATTTGCCACCGATAAGAAAAAGTGTTGCAGTATCTGCAAATCTATTAGTAGGGCCCGACTTGTGACTTAACCAAACAACGCAGAAACCTGGACTGTGTGGGCCATGTGCTCTGGATAAAAGGATGAGGTGTGTCTCCATTTTTGGAATATTAGTCAAATTCATGATTAATTCCAGTAAATAATTCATGACTATAGCAGAAATTAGCATGCAACAATTTAGCATACTAGGTGAACAGAAAAACATGCACAACAGCATTGCACATGAAACAACAACTACAAATAACAAACCACGATGGATGTACCGTTCGTTAGCTGCTGCAGGAACGACGGTGTTGATGACGATGTTGGCGATGATCTATTGTTGACGGTGATGAAGGCGACGATGAGTAGCACCGCCTGACTTGGACGGAAGACGACCCGTGATGACGAACTTGAGCAGTCACGCGGAGCGTTTCCTAAAAACCTAATTCGTCCTCTCTCGGTAATAGGATCGCAAGGACAAACGTTTCCAAAGACATGCCCTCCCGCACGCCGATGCACGCCGGCGTTCGGGATAGAGTAGACTACGACGTCGACGCAAGTTGCGAGATGAGGCAAAACCCTAGGTGTTTTCGATATATCTTTGGATGTGGCCGGTAGCCAGGGACGGAGCCAGGATCTATGGAAGGAGGGGGCCAAACACAAACAACCAAACTTTAGGGGGGGCAAACACTAGTTTGAAGGGTGTCTTTGCAATTTTTTCATGAATTTACAGGGTATATAGGCAAAAAAATTCAACCATAGGGGGGGCCATGGCCCCAGCATGCCCCCCTGGATCTGTCCCTGCCGGTAGCGGTATATATAGTAGGACCAAAGAAGGTATCGTGTCACGACCACGATCTCAAACCGACTTGGATTCCGGATTTTGACGGACCATTCATGCGCATGTTGCGCGCGCTGCCCCTGCCCGAGCCCGGCGAGGCAAGCGCGCGCCTGGTCTTCTATTTCTCTCCTTCACACTTCACCAAGTGTGGTGTAGAGAACCGACTATATAAAGAGGTCCAACACTTCCTTCAACGATATGAGACTAAACTTTAACACCACCACTTGCCATTTTTTTCATGGCCTGATTAAGATTTCAAAAATTGCTAATGGGCCAAGCCCATTAATTTGTAGCGTCCGTGAGGACGAGAATCGAACGTGGGAGACACTATTTTTATCAAGTACTCCCTCCGTCCCATAATATAGGACCTTTTTTGGCACTAGTGTTGTATCAAAAATCGTCTTACATTATGAGACGGAGGGAGTATATTATAATTAAATCAGTGATGCATACTCTTCCAAAGTTTAATTATGCTGTTGAAATAGAGTATGTTCAGCAGAACGGAACCATGTCCATTAAAAAGATGTTGGAGTATATTCATCCAAAATATGAGTATAATCCTTGAGAAGATATAATGTATCTATCCCTTGAAATTTTGCGTAAGGAGTACTAGTACTAGTATATAATAAAGCTCTGCAAGTTTTATACACCATGTTTCCCTTAAACCAAATGGCAGCAGCAACCACTGGATCCCAGGAACAAACAAACCTGCCTCCAGCATATGAAAATGTGTGAACTGGGGTGATTAAGCAGGAACATGTGGGTTAACCGAAAACATGTGATGCACAAAATATAGGTAGTGCTACTGCATTTGAAAATAAGCATTGCTGCTAGATTAACAGTGAATAGCAGAAAGCTGATTCTACCTAGATAAAACGAGCGGATAATATCTGTGAACAATTCAGTGTAACTACAGACATGAGAATTCTCCATCATGTCGACCATCCAAAAATTAACCTGTACACATGTAAACCCTCAAATTCTCAAAACTCGTGGCACGATGAATTACAGCAAAGGAACTGGATATCTCAAACGTCACAAGTAAACTAAATAGCACTGAAATGATTACCAACGCTACAGGATGGTAGTATCAAAAATAAAGTTATAACTGATGACTAAACAAAATGAAAGGAATATGACTCTTCTCTACGGGACTACCAGACAGATTCATCGCGACGCACCACCTTTTCCTCTCCTAGCCTTTACTCTTATGGTATATGGAGTCTCAGCAGCAATTTCGCCAGTCTTCTGAGCACCATCATTCACAGACTGCTCGTTCGGGGTCTGGCTGGTCTCTGTGGGAACACTTCTGGGAACATTGCTCGTCTCTGTGGGCGAACTTGCTCTGGGAGCAGTGCTGGTTTCGGTGGATGCACTTGATCTGGGAACATATCTTGTTTTCTGGGATTTGCTTGCACTAATCTGCCTCCTTAGGCGCAACATCTCACCCTTTGCTAATGCCAGTTCCTCTTCAAGGTGCCTAGACCTCATTTCAAAAGTCTCCCTTTCTGTCTGAAGCCTCGTGATAATATTCTGAGCATCCTCGCAGTTCTCTTGAGCCTCGGTTGTCAGTTTTGTTTGTTCATCGAGAGCTTTTGATAGCATTTCTTTCTCTGCCTCAAGAGTGGCATTCTTGGAATGAGTGCTCTCTAGCGCCTTAGATAGTGACAATGCACTCGTGTTCATCTCGTCCAGTGATCTGGTTGCTTCATCCAAGTCTGCTTCGAGTACTTTTCGTGCTTGAGAATCTGCATTCAATTGTTTGGCCAAAGCCTCAAGCTCCCTATTCAAAGCAGTCACAATTCTCCTTTCATCAACAAGCTCCTGTGTGGTGGATTCGAACTTCTTGTACACATCCAGCAATTCTTTCTTCAGGTTATCACGAGCTTCCACAGCAGAAGCAAGCCCATTAGAGGTAGCTTCAAGTTCTTCCTGTCCCTTTTGAACCATCTCTTTAGCTGAGACCAGTTCATCTGATAGAGCTTTACATACTGATTCAGCCTCTCCAAGCTTGTAAGTCAGACCTTCTTGCATTTCATTGAACTCGCTTTGGAGATTTGAAATCTGCAATGTCAGGTCCTTGTTCATTCTATTTGCTTCATCAAGGTCCTCAGAAAGTTTGGAAACCTCAGTTCGGGAATCACTTAGAGTCTCTTCAGTGGATTTAAGTAAATCTCTAAGACTTTTCAGTGCCGCAACTTCATCGTCTAACATTGCTTTGGTGGAATCCAATTCCTTGTTCAACTCGGCAATGACTTCATGGTCTTTGCTAGAGGCACTTAGTGCAACAGAGAGCTTTTCTTCCAGTTGTTTGATCAGATCATCTTTCTCAGACAATAATTCAGAATCATGATTCACTCTTATCTCAGAAGAAGCCTTCAAGTCTGTACACTCTTTGATTAGCTCATTTATTTTTTCATCAGCTTCCTTCTTTGCAGAGTTTAATGTTTGAAGTTTCTCATTCAGTGAGTCAATTGAAGATGTCTTAGAAGCAAGATCATTTTTAGTTGTACGAATCTCTTCCTCCAGCTGTTGTATTTTAGCATTTGCAAATTCAAGACTCTCCTTAGTTTGATGAGAGAAACGGCGCAGGTTCTGGTACTCTGCTTCCTTTGAAGAAAGTGATGAGTTGAGTTCCTCGATGCGTTTCTCCTTACTATCATTCTGCTGGCTCAGAAGACTTAATTTTTCCTCCAAATCATTCATTTCAGCAAACTTTTCTGTCAGTTGGGCTTCAAGCACTTCTTTATCATTCCCAGCTTTATCAATACTACTTTCTAATCGCCGTATTTCATCCTTGAGCTCCTCAGCCCGTGCCTTCTCCCTTCTGAAATCTTCACTTAGTGATGTTACAGTCTTTTTTGTTGAAGACAATTGATCTAGCAATGAAGCTTCCTGCTCCTGGAACTTCATAGATTGCTTCTTTTGTGCTGCTTGTTGCTCTAATAACCTTTTTTCATAGGTCTCCCTCATCGATGAGATTGCCGCCTCATTTTCAGCCAATTTGACCTCCAACTGAACAAAGTAGCAATTTAGACATGTCAGATAAATGTCTTCATGGAATATATAAATTTCAATGTATTGAAGTACTTATAATATTTTTGAATCTTATTGCATCCATATGCAAGTTATACACTTAAGGGAGTCGACTCGACATATTTCCCTGAGAACATCAGGGCGGGAAATAAGAGTATTCAAGCTTGCAAGGTTCCCAGTGAGTCCTATACTTTCAAGCCTAACAAAAATTGGTTTTAATAACATATGTAAGCTCTCATACACCGTAATTTGAGAGTGTTCTTTCTACAAAACACATGCCCAAGCCCAGGCATCAAAGCACACGCACGCGCAGCAACACACACAAACACGTGTGTTTGTCTATGGATATGCACATAACTATTTGTATCCATTTCTCTTTTTCCTTTCTTAGGATCTTGGCCAAGACTAGACAAGAATGAAATATGTCAAAGTGAGTGGAGACCATACTAGATGAGATACAATCAGGATGAATGAAGGGCTAATATAGAAACTCAATTTGATACAAAGGCAAGATCATGAATGGACAGATTAAGAAAATGCATGAGCAACCATCTTAAACCATCTCAATAAGTAAAAGTAAAAGGGGATGGAAAATGGACGAATTAGCACCAGTCTGAATTCACAATTATAAGTGAAGGGTTCGCAGTTTTTGGCGTTTATTATGGACTGGTAGTCTAGTAAGGCATGATTATCTAAGGCTACACAAAATCGATATATCATAACAGATAAACAGCAGTAAGACAGTAACTACAGGTTTGCAGATGATTTACAGATGAGACGGCAGATTGCAGGGCCTTCTTTTCCTGTTGAGATGTACCATACAATCCAGCAAGAACGCCTGAGGCAATAACTGCAATTGCATTCAGAAGGCCGGCAAGTGGATTCCCTGGAGATTGTTTTTGCACCAGTGGTAAGGGTGATTCAGGTTGAGGGGCTTCAAGTAGAGGAGTTTCTGACTGAGTACCGCCAGTCTGAGGTTCATCAACCATAGTCCCACCAGTCTGAGGTTCATCCACCTTTGGGACATCCTTTGTCTCTACAGAGGAAAAGCAACGTCAACTATTTATCTGATTTTCCAAACCACCGTAAATGCGCAAAACAAATGTACTAGTATCAGTATGTTTATGTTTACAAAATGTTCCCAAGTTAGTAGTATTAGTATGCAAGCACTAAATAGCACTCCAGTGCGATGACAATGAAGCAGCACGAAGACAATGGAATTCAAAATAACCTTATCTTGGAGTAGAGTTTGTAGGTACACTAGATGCCTATTTAAATGAGGGCAGGGATTCTGACCATCAAGCATGGCATCATTAGGTTTACAGATGACTTTATTACGTCCAATCTTGAAAGTTTTGTAGCAATTCTGAGCTTGGCGATCTATCCTCGGGGCAAGGATCCCCTTTCTTCTAATAAACCCTTCGGATAATGACATACCATAAACTGCGGAAAATTTTAAAAAGTGGCATCTGATCAAAACTCAAAATTCACTTGAGATAAGTCGTGAATAATGAGAACATAGCTGTGTAACTCCAATTTCAAAACTCTTCCACCAGAATATCAGGTGTAGTACAGGATTTATGTCATGTCCGAACTGACCGATGCTGCAGGTATGAACCTTTCACAAAACCTAGTCATCACCACCTTTTTGTATAAGTACAATAGTATGAAAAAAAATCCATCCCAAACTCAAATTTGTAGTTCTAAGCAATAATTTATAAACTAATGGGCCTCAGGGGATTTTTCTAATGAAAAGTTGAAAACGCAACAAAGATCCACAGTTAGAGGAAATTTGCATTTCTGCAGAAATAGTCTTGAGATTTGACAAAAAACATCTCATGCATCTCTACAACACAACACATGTGACTCTGCATAGGGTGTTCCTATAGTTGTACAAGGTGTACAACTGCACGCTTTTATTCAGGCTGTTATGGCATTCTTTGGAATGTCAGGTGGAAATTTCAGTAGGTGAGAGTCTAAGATGGCAGGCTGGCATTCAATCTATTTGCTTTAGCAGTTCTAGAAGGTTTTTGGTTTTACAGTCTTTGACTCTTTGTACTGCAAACATTGGTGACAGTAACGAAATTGGGGGTAAAACCTTTTTCCTCCAACAATATTACACAGACAGAATTAACATGAACAAACGGATCCCGGTCGGAGCATCGCACTAACCAGTTACGAGGCCCGCGCTGCCGGGCGTGGCCGCCTTGGCGGCGGTGTCGCGGAGGAGCGGGAGCGCCGAGACCCCGAGGAGCACGGCCCGGCGCGCCAGCGCGTACCGGGCCGCCTGAGACGTGGACGGCCCGCCATCGGACGACGCGACGATGGCCCCGCCCCTCCGCGCGCGGTGGCGGCCGGCGGCGGCGGCGGGGGAGCGGTGCCGGGACGCGAGCGGCGGCGACGGCGAGGGCGAGAGGAGGAGGTACCCCATCGCGCCACACCCCCAGAGGCAGAGGCAGAGGCAGAGGCAGAGGCCGAAGTGGAAACGGCGGCAGCGGTGGTGGTGGTGGTGGTGGTGTGGATTAGGAGGTGGCCATCTCGGAGGCGGAGGAGAGAGAGTGGGTGGGTCTCAACTGGGGTGACAAAGGCAATCTGCTTTGGGTGATGTGGTAATTACGCCTATACCCCTGCGGTTTTGAACGCGCACGAATCTTGGCGAGGTTTTCTGTAGGGGTGGTATGGGTGTTCAGCGTTTACGCCGGTGGGGACTGGGGAGCCCACCGGCTGGCCGTGCGCCAAAGGTTGTCGGCTCGGCGGAGTGACGGATTTACCCTCCGGCTGTGTGCTTTGCGCTGGTGGTTTGGAAGGGTGTCTACGGGTTTTCGTGTGGTCGGAAGGATGGGGGGTGTTTGGGCGCTGAAACAAGCACTAGTACAGTATTTCGATTCAGCTTTGTCAATGAAGCTGACAGCGAAACTCAATTTTTTGAAATCTAAAACAAACAGCTATTCCAAACCAGCTTTCTCTGTTCAGTTGAATATGAATTCAGGCATTTTCAGTACAACTTGTTTTTTTAGTCTCAACACGCTCTTTGTTTATTAATTGGTAACAATGTCCAGAGGATCACCCGCAAAAAAAAAATGTCCAGAGGAATGCAATTTAGGTCGGGGGATGAAGAAGCCACAAATGCCGTCCTTCGCTTAGACCTGGAGCGAGTTTAGCGAGACTACGCGTCATTGTCATTGTTAGCTCACTCGTCGCTACCGCATCGGGCGACTCGGGCGGGCGCTACCGTAGCGGTCGCCGAGCTCCAATCTACTCCCTCGTCTCCTCCTGTCGCAGCCGCGTGACGCCGTTGGGCTAAGCCCGGGGGCACATGGCGGTGGCGAGGGTCTCTCCTTCTCTCCCTCGTCTTGGGGTGGGGCGGACCCCCCGGTGTGTGGAGGCGCGGCTGGTCAGGTCCTGCGACGCGGCGGCCAGCCTTGCCTCGTGACGACGGCGGGCGGTTTTGCGGACGGTCGAATCTCGGATCGGCGGCGGCATGGAGGGCCTGGTGAATGGATCGACTGTACGTGTGGTCTGGCCTCCGATCAGATCTGATTTGGCCGGTGCGTCCTGCTCCATGCGCGGCGGCAGTGATTGGTGGTGGTCACGTGCACACGAGGCTGGATGGAGGTTCCTCGAGCTGATCCGGGTGAAAACCCTACTCTTGGCTCGTTGCCAAGGCTGGCGATGGCGGCGTTTTCTACGTTGCCCCCTTCTTGAAGGCATCGTCATGGAGAAACTCTAGACCCCTATCCGCCACCTCCAGGGGAAACCCTAGATCGGTCGATCTAATGAAGACGACGCTCTTGTGTCGTATCCTCTTGGGGGTGTCATTCTTGGAGGTATGTATAGGCTCGAGAGACCAGTAGACGGCATCCGCGGTGGAGCGGCGTTCCATGTGACTCATCGACGACGTGGAGTCTCGGTGGCATGGCGCGGTAGGGCCTCGACGACGAATGTGTGATGATGAACGCTCGTACAGAGGAGGTGTTGTCTGGTGCCGTGGTGGGGTCGACAACAGGCCTGACAAGGTCGATGCGTTAGTATCTCCTCTAAAGATGGATCGATGGAAGACGGCGGTGATGGCCTATGAGTGTGTCTGACCGTTTTGTGCCCCAAGACCTGGTATGCGGCTTGGTTGGAGCTTCCGACTTTAGATGGTAGGCTTAGGTGAGAGGTCTAGGTATCCGACTCACACCTCCTGCACCCCTTCGTTAATGGATAGGAGTAGCGACAGATGTTGCCAAGATGGCGGCTTCACACACATTGATGTATTACTAAGTTCTTTGTGAATAATAAATAAAGTGGTTGCATGCATCTCTCAAATGCAGAGGCCGGGGGTCATCCTCCTTTAAAAAAGATAGCAAAAGTGCCCGTGCGTTGCAACGGGTGAACAACAAAAAAGTCATAAAATTTATAGCCTATTCAGTTCTGTAAATCGTGTGCACTTTCCAGCTTCCACCACGTCCAGACTTTTTCATGTGGACAGTCCGGTTTTGTGTCCAGTTCGGTGATATAAAATTGGCTCACTTCGCATTAGCTCCTAATGTTTTAATGATATCGCGAGTATGATTTATATCTTACTTTTAGTAGGTTGTCATGGAGTAATTCACTTGCTGTAGAATCTGCCTCCTACTTCCTCTTGTGGCTGTGGATCATAATCAGAAAAAAATGTGGGTATAATCAGATAAAATTTAACATCTTCTATTAGCTATATTATTACATACATGGTGCCAAAAGAATAGCAAGAATCCTAGCGTATCACACACCAAAAGAAAACATGTGAAAGTATTCAGTTATTACCTGCTGTCAATGGTAGAGATAGAAGTTCTGTAGCAGATCATGCCAAAGAATAGCAAGAATCATAGCTTCATATCATCTCTAAACCTGCCTAAGCATTCTGGCAGCATGTGGGTGCTTACTTGTGAGAGAAGATCGGAAGAAAAAGATTGTATATCAGGAGGGGAAGAAAAAGCTGGTGAAGCTCACCTCGGCAAGTGCAGCTATAATCCAGACCCAGCTCATAGCAAGATCATGACCAACGTACTGGGGAGGAGACGACAGACCCTGCAATGATGAACGTTGCCAAGAATCCCTGCTGCCTATCAGCTCTAAACATGCCTAAGCATTTTGTAGTTTCTACATATGATCTCTGAACCTTTTGCCTCTCGAACCTGCGGTAGCAACGTATAAACAACGGTCCTAAACAACCATGTTTGACATTGCCATGTCAAATTTTGGATGCAAATTAAGCTCACCTGAACCTGCAGGCTCCATAGGCTTACCTTCCTGTGCTTGGCACCTTGACGTAAGCAAGCAGAAAATCAAATCGAGATTACCCAGGCGAGCGGTAGGAGCACGCATCGCTGTTCGACCCTTGTGAGCTGTGGCCGCCGCGTCGCCGATGCGTGGGTCACCAGCCTGTTATCCCTCCGATTACCGAGCGTCGTGGAGGAGGAGAGGAAAGAGCAGCTCCATCGTTGACCCTGCGCCCAAGGCTCTCGCTCGACCGCGTGCTCCACTCCGCCATGGCCGCCAACCCAGCGAATCAGGGAAGAGGTCGAGGTCCTCGTGTCCGCCTCTGCGTCATCGCCGCGCTGAGAGAGAGAAAGAGGAGGTGAGGCGGGAGAGAGAAAGAGAGCGTACGTGGAGGAAAGCGTGTTCCAGCGTGGCATACCTGCGCATCGGCATCTACCGCAGCGCTGGAGTCGCGGCGGCGTCAAAAGCTGCTCCGGCTCCCTTATTCCCCTCCTCCGAGGTCTCTCGCGAGGGATTCCGTCGTCGTCGAGGCGCTGGTTGGCCAGGAGGGGCGCGGCGCCGGGTCGCCGGGGTTCGAGTGGGTGGCGGCGGGGATCGGGAATCAGGATCGGGTGCAGAGGGATGGAGACGATAAGGAATCCCCTTCTTCCTCCTCTTTCTCCTTCGCCTCCCCCTCCGCTGCCTCCCTCTCGACCAGCACTTCTACCGCCGCAGCCTCCGTGGGCGCCTCAACGGCGTGCGGCTCCCAGCGGGATCGATTTCAGACGCGGCCGACGCCATTGTGAAATCTCTCGCGCAAGATTTGGATTCGATGGGGAAAAGAAGTGTTTGGGATTCACGGGTGGCGTGCTCTGCTTTTTGAGATGTGCTCTGCCTCTTCTTGGGGAGGAAGAAGTGTTCGTGCTGGCGCCGCTCCTTCCGGCACCTGAACTATTCCACGGCTGGACGCACCGGTCCTCGTTTGAATAATAAATCAAAAAAAGAAAAGAGCGCCGCGGTGGATCGAACCCAGGATCTCTCGGGCGGATGCAGGCGCACCAACCACTGCGCTACTGATGCGGCTGGTGCTTCTGAGCGGAAAACGAAGCTGAACTATACCACGGCTGCACGCACCGGTCGAAACGAACCGTTTTTGCCACTTACGGGTGGCATTGGTGGGTAATTTGTGTCAACTTCGGGGATAGATTTAATGACGGACGACCAGAAGTTATCCGTGCTTTATTATTATTAGGTAGAGAAATAAAACTATCTATATTAGCTAAAATCTCCTTGACGGTAATGTTGTGCAAGCTGCTAGCTCCAGTCTTGATGTCATCAACCAGTTGTTTGCAATCTGTGGCGATGAGAATGTACTGAAGATTAAGATCGGTCGCCAGCGCCAATGCTTCTCGGCAAGCAATTGCCTCTAGTGTAGCTGGATCAAAAACTCCTTGTATTTTTAATGCCGAAGCTCCCAAATAATGCCCCTCGTGATTTCTACATACACGCGAAGATGAGTTTATTATGCGTGAAACTGCTCAATCAACTCTCAGTTTAGAAACCCCTACAGGTGATGGGATCCAACGAGCTGGCGGGGCATTATTAGCTTGAAGCACCTCAAAGTGTATTTCGGTGACGAAGCTAATCCACAGCCACTGAAATGAATCCACAGTTGATTCGAATCTGATCAAAACCTCAAAGTGTACTTCAACCGGCCCATGTGCGGGGATGGACTCTATCTATTTTTTTCTTCTTTAAAATAATTCCAAGGTGGGGGTGGGGCGATAAGGGTGACATAAATAGATCGGAAGTTTTATCCACAAAAAAAATATATGGATTTCAAAACAATTGTCGGTTTTGAAAACAAATGTTCAAAAAACATTAATCCCTTCGTAAATACATATAAGAGCATTTACATCAGTATACCTTTACAACGGGAATAAAATGTTCATGGATTCAAAACAGTGTTCCTTGCTTGGAAAAAATGTCCACGATCCCGAAAAAATTGTTCAGGAAAATAAAAAAATATTCATGATTTTGAACAAATGTACGAGTATTCAAAAACTATTTCTAAATTTAAACAAATGTTCGCAAATTCACAAAATGTTCATCAATTTTTATAAAAATGGTCAAAAAACAAAAATATTCATAAATTACAAAAACGATCATCGATTCAAAAAGTATTCACTGATTCAAACAATTTTCATGAATTTCAAGCAAATGTTCCTGAATTTGAAAAATAGTTCCCAAATTTCAACAAATGTTCGTCGATTCAAACATTTCATGGGTTTCCGATAAATATTTTAGTAATTATAAAAAATGTTCACGAATTTGAAGAAAATGTTCATGATTTTTTTTTAAAAATGTCATTAGCTCGAAATATGTTCACGTATTTGAGAAGATGTTCGCCAAATGAAAAAAAGAAAAATAAACAATATATAAAAATAGAAAATAAATAGAATGAAAAGGAAAAAAAGAAAAGGAAAATAAAAACATGAAAAAACACAAAACAGAAAAACAACGGGTCTATGAAGGTTTTAGAACTTTCTCAAAACCGGAAAGGAGTTACTTGCGATGGCCCAGAGTTGAAGTAATAAGAGTGGGTACGCGCTTGGTGGCTAATAACCTGCAACCTACGCGTCAAATAAGATTAGCCCAGCATGTGGCTCTTTCACAACAGCGAGCAAGGAGAGGAAAGATGGACTGGTCCGGCCCATTTAAGCATTGAAGACCGGAACGTGGGTGGTTTCCAAAAGCGGTAAAACACCTCACAAGAAAACCCCATGATGTGAATTGTATCCCACTCTGTGGTCTTTAATAAATAAAGCGTGGTTATATCCCACACCAAAAGGGTTCCGAATTTTTTTCTAACTTTTAGTTTCCTGTTTTCCTGTTTTTTTTTTATATTTTTTGAAAAAATAAAAAATGTTTGTGTTCAAGAACACGTCTTTTATAATTTTTTTGATATTTTTAAAATGTTCACAGTTTACAACACACGTTTGAAAAAAGTTCGTGTTTTCAAAATGGTTTTGATTTTCAAAACATATTTATGTTTTCAAAAAATAAAATTTATTATTGTTCATGCTTTCCAAATAATGCTCAGAAGTTTTAAAAATATTTGCATATACAAAAATTTACGATTTCAGAAATTTCACCGTTTCAAAAAATATGCATGATTTTAAAATAATAATAAACCATGTGCTAAACTGCTCGGCTCGCTTCTGTGCGGGTATTTACAATACGTACAAACAGACCAAAAAAATAACACAAAATAGGAACATAACTCACATTAATATAGCTTAGTGGGCCGCCTGACTGCTTGCGCCTGTAAGATTGGGGGGGGGGGGGCAATTCGTCACAAAATACATCTTATAGGAGCTCCCCAGGATGGGAGTGGTGGTCTGAGGTGTAAAGCTCAACTGGATTTTTCGTGGAGCATGTGGTGGCATGGGCTCAAGCCACCAAGGGATAGAGGGGCTCGGTTTTTTTATGTTGGGTGTGGGCTATTAACACGCCATTTTTGTCGAATTGTGAGTGTTAGAGCGTCGGTGCAATTCCCCCGCCGAGGCTATTTCTCGCCTATTGCGAGAGATCCTTCGGTCTCTCATTGGGTTGCACTAAACAAATCCGCTCAATATTGTAGATGATGTAGTGGTTTTATGGACCGGTTTTGAACCTTCATTTGGTTTTTCCTTCTTCCTTCATTTCCATGTGTTTTTCTATCGGTTTTTGATTTGTTTTTTTGGGTTTTACTTTATATTGTTTTACTTCAACATATATCTACTTTTTTCAACACACGTTGAACATTTTTCGTGTACATATGATTTTTTTGTATACATGTTGAACATTTTTAAATATTTTTTTTTTCAAATACATGTTTTGAACAAAAATAATAATACCTGTTAAACATTTTTTTCAATACACGTTGAAACATTTTGTTGAGTGGTACGAAACATTTTTTAAAACTTCACGAATATTCCTTTACATCGTACACACACTATTAATTTAAATATAACAAACATATTTGTGAAAAGTTGAAGCATATTTTAAATGGAACATTTTGTTTAGTGGTGCAAGGAATAATAGTCTCCGAGCCCTATGTAAGTATATGCGGGGTTAGCGATGTTTGGGTTCAATAAATTTGGATCCCTAGTAGGGGTCAGGTTTTAGGGGGGGTTCCCCACCGCCAACCATGAAAGTTTTATTCCGCACGAAACCGCCTCTACCATCGAGACGTTGTTGTATGATATGCAAAACTAACATTAAAAAGAACGTAAACCATACTCCTACATTATTAGTGATTTTCCAGACTCTTTATACTAGATAAGAGGTGGATCGGTGGAAACAATGGCAGTGGTGTTAGAAAATTAGGGTTTGTGCTCTACCCAGCGGTGGAGACGGGGGGACCAGAAAGGGCCCTGGCCCCCCCTAACATTACTGATTTAGGCCTAGTATCAGTGTAAACAATGATTTTTTTACTGTTAAAATGATTTATTTTGATGTATTTGCCCTCCCCAACGAGACTGAACAATACTTGACCCCCTTTATTCCATTTTCCTGGCTCCGACACTAGCTCTACCCCCCATTCATTTGCACTTTTCTGTGGTGCGTATTGATATGATAGTTGACCCCTTGACTAAGCCTCTTAGTCACGAGGTATTTGGTAACCATGTTAAGGCCATGGTTTTATGTATTTGAATGATCATTTTGGAAAAGTGAGAGATGTTGGAATTATGTGTCCCGCAACTATCAAATCATTTGAAATGATTAATATTCAAAATACATCATTACTGAATGAAACATGTATTTATACATGGAAATGATTTACATGATTAGGATGGAATTTATTACTTGTCGGAACGTACTTAAGTATTATTACCTCCGTTCCAAAATAACTGGCATGATTTTAAAACCACGCTAGTTATTTCCGAACGAAGTGAGGATATGTTTAAGGAAGATGGTTGATTATCGGTGAAATATAATACTATGTATATTAGAAAGACTACCCGGGTACATTAATAATTAGAATGTGCTAGATCATTAAATTAGATTACATCCTAGTGTTGATCAACATAATTAGAATGTGTTCCTCACAAGCGCGTGCTTGAGGACTCAACAAATAGAATCGACGAATATACCCGGAGCACGTGGATACACCGGAGCCAAGAGGAATCGGTGGAAACAATAGCAACGAGAAAAAGAGTTCGATTGCACGCACGAAACTACAGTAGTAGGATAGAAACAACTATATAGGCCAGATTAGGCCTGCATACGGCTCACTAGGCCCAACGATCAAACCCCAGAGCTTCGGCTGTCCCAGGAGCCTTTTCTCTTTCTGTTTTCCTCCCATCGATTATTTTGTGCAAGCAATCATGGAGTGGAGCCATCAGGCCATAATGTAGCATCGTATGATAGAGTCGGGGATGAATAATTAGAGTAACTAGAGTGACCCTGATCCCACAAACTAAAGGCAAACGCAGGGCCACTAAAGGCTAGCTACTAATTGATCATGCAAATGCATTTTGACCAGGCGAGCCCCACATGCATGCAGACTTGGCCATGAAAATCGCCAGGATCATGATCACTTCCATTGCAGTAGTTCTACTTGTGCTATGGAGTGCTATAAAATACATACTACTACTAAACATGTTATATTTTACTGGTTGGTAGCAGGAACTAAAGCTTGCTGGGAGTTAATTTTGTTTCTTGTATCGTACCTGGTAGATGCATGCAATCTATTTACTAGCATTTGTGTCAAGTTGTTAATCCGGTAAAAAAAATGTCTACTACAGAAGAAATGCTGATTTAGAATTAAATAGTTTGGGATCTACTACTAGTACTGAAACTTAAAAGCTGTGCAACAAGGAAAAATATATACTGTACATTGAAGGATGGAGGGAGGAGGCAGCTACATTGTCTTCACCCAACAATATTTGTTATAAGGTCCCGGGCCTAGCAATTATTCGGATCCTAACCCTGGGCCACGCTATGAGTGCGGCATGGGCCACACGGCTTTAGCGCCCCAGTACAAACAAACAAATCAAACAGGGCTTTGCCTACATTGTCTTCACCCTTTCGACAGTACTGCAAATCATGGACCTGATAGTACCTCTAGGATCACTAGGCTAGATTAGATCGGTGATATACCTTCTCCCTGGTGCGATGAGGTGCCGCCGGTGGCCATGGTTGAGGGGCAATGGCGGTGAGTAGCAGAGAGACGGCGAGATGGTGGAGCTTCCCGTGAGCACCGCGCTAGACCCTAGATCGGAAGGGAGTGTCGGTGGGGGTTTGTGGCGGCGGTGAACTTCGTCAGTCGTGCCCCGCCACCCCCCCCACCTCTGTTTATATATCGCGGGTCACAGGGACCCACCAACCATAATGGGTTGGGCGCCCCCGATCAGGGCGCGTGGATCAGGGGTCCGGTGGGCCGTTGGGCCCACGCGGGAGAGATCAACCTAACATTCTCCCCCTTGATCTCAACTTTTACTTTTAACTTTATACTTTCTAGTTTATTTGTTTCATCACATATTGGTACATAGAGCATGTCTCATCGTCACAGCTTAATTGCCGATAGAATCATACAGCTACAACATACGTTTTGTTCAGAAACAAATTCTGTTCCTTTTGGGCCTCTCATGATCCAGGAATCATAGGCTTTCCCTTAAACCCATGCCGGCTAAGTGTTCCTTGAACACATTGGGTGGTAAGCCTTTCGTAAGCGGATCCGCAAGCATATCCTTTGTCTTTATATGCTCGAGACTTATAGTGTGATCCTGGATTTTATCTTTCACAACATAATACTTTATCTGTATTGTTTTGGCAGCATTACTCGACTTGTTGTTGTGAGCATAAAATACTGCGGGCTGGTTGTCACAGTACATCTTTAGTGGTTTGTGAATACAATCTACCACTTTCAAGTCGGGTACAAATTTCTTTAGCCATATCGCCTGCCCCGTGGCCTCGAAGCATGCTATGAATTCTGCATACATCATGGATGATGCAACTACTGACTGTTTGGAGCTTCTCCACGAAATAGCCCCTCCAGCGAGAGTGAAGACGTATCCTGACGTGGATTTTCTGTCATCTCTGTCCCCCGCAAAATCTGCGTCTGAATACCCTTTTATCTCTAGGGAATCAGATCTCCTGTATGTTAGCATGTAGTGCTTCGTGCCTTGCGCATAACGCAATGCCTTCTTTGCCATCTTCCAGTGCTCCATGCCTGGATTCTCTTGATATCTACCGAGTACCCCGGTAACAAAAGCTAAGTCAGGGCGAGTGCACACTTGTGCATACTGTAAGCTTCCAACAGCCGAAGCATATGGTACTGGTTTCATGAGATCGATCTCGTACTGGTTCTTGGTACATTGGAATTTCCCAAAACTGTCGCCCTTGACTATAGGAGCAGGTGTGGCTTTACTCGCATGCATATTATACTTTTGGAGAACCTTTTCTAAATATGCCTTCTGCGATAGTCCTAAGACTCCATTGTTCCTATCTCGGTGAATTTCTATGCCCAAAACATAGGATGCTTCACCAAGATCTGTGATATCAAAATTTGAGGATAAGAACTTCTTTGTTTCTAGTAGTAGACTAACATCACTGCTAGCAAGCAAGATATCATCCACATACAAGATTAGGAAAATATATTTCCCATTTTTAAACTTTGCATAAATGCAGTTATCCTCAACATTTTCTTTAAATCCAAAACTTTTAATCGTTTGATTAAATTTTAGATACCACTGTCTAGAGGCTTGCCTTAATCCATAAATGGATTTCTTCAGGCGGCATCCCATATTTTCCTTGCCTTCCATGATAAAACCCTTGGGTTGTTTCATGTAAACTTTTTCTTTTAAATCACCATTCAGAAATGCCGTCTTTACATCCATTTGATGTAACTCTAAATCAAAATGTGCAACTAATGCCATTATGATTCTAAAGGAATCCTTACACGAGACTGGGGAAAAAGTCTCATTGTAATCTATCCCTTCTCTTTGTGTAAATCCTTTTGCCACAAGTCGGGCTTTATACTTTTCTACATTCCCATTAGGGTCATACTTAGTTTTGTAGACCCATTTGCAGCCTACTGTTTTGGCTCCTTTAGGAATTTCCACTAAGTCCCAAACATCTTTGGAACTCATCGATTTCATCTCATCTTCCATTGCCTCTAGCCATTTTGATGAGTGAGGGCTTTTAATGGCTTCTTCATATGTAGTGGGATCACGTTCCATATGAACCATTTCTGTGTTATAGACTTTATAATCAGTAGAAATAGCTGATCTTCTTGTTCTATTAGATCTTCTAAGAGCCTCAGTTTCTGGCACATTCTGTGCCTCAACTTCCGGCACATCTTCTACTATCGGCTGCTGCACCTCCCTTTCATGCTCAACAACGGGTTCAGTCGGCTCCTGACGGACAGGTTCCGGGTCTACCCCCATAGTTGTCATGGGTGAAGTTGCAACTGGTAGTGAGAAAAATGGCTCCTGAATCATCGGATTAGGTGCATGCACCCTCTTCTCCTCAAGATCAATTTTCCGAGCTACCAAGCTCCCCCTCATCATTTCGTCCTCTAAGAAGACTGCATGTCTTGTTTCTACAAACTTTGTATATCTGTCTGGACAGTAGAAACGAAAACCCTTTGATCTGTCTGGATAGCCAATGAAGTGACAACTCACTGTTTTGGGATCCAACTTTGCAATGTTTGGATTAAACATTTTGGCCTCAGCAGGGCACCCCCACACCCTGAAGTGGTGTAAAGAGGGCACTCGTCCTGTCCACAGCTCGTACGGTGTTTTGGGCACCGACTTGCTTGGCACTCTATTAAGAATGTGAATGGCGGTTTTAAGTGCCTCCATCCATAATCCCAATGGCAAAGTGGAGTAACTCATTATGCTGCGCACCATATCCATAAGAGTACGGTTGCGCCTTTCAGCTACTCCATTTTGCTGAGGCTCGCCCGGCATTGAATACTGGGCTACTATGCCAGTCTCCTGTAAAAATTGTGCAAAAGGTCCAGGGACTTGGCCATATGGAGTATGTCGACCGTAGTACTCCCCCCCACGGTCAGACCTTACTATCTTTATCCTTTTATCAGGCTGATTTTCAACTTCAGCTTTGAAAATTTTGAATTTATCCAATGCTTCAGATCTTTCTTTGATTGGATAAATGTATCCATAGCGAGAGTAATCATCTGTGAATGTTATGAATGAGTCATATCCATCCACACTTTTCACCGGAAATGGTCCACAAATGTCGGTGTGGATGATTTCTAGTGTGCCTGTGCTATGGATTGCACCCTTTTTTATTTGTTTTACATACTTTCCTTTGATGCAATCTATGCATTGTTCTAAGTCTGAGAACTCTAACGGAGGAAGAATTTCACTTTTGACTAATCTTTCTATTCTCCCCTTGGAAATATGGCCCAAGCGACAGTGCCATAATTTCGACGAGTCGTGAGTTCTCTTTCTTTTCTTTTGTTCTTTGTTCGACGCGGAAGTATGTTCATTCACATTACACACATAATGCTCTTTTTCACGAAGTGATAATAAATAAAGCTCATCGTGTAGTAAAGCAACACCCACACAAGCATTATTAAACCATATGGCACACTTGCCATGTCCAAAGTAACATTCATAATTGTCTTTGTCCAAACAAGAAACACTAATCAAGTTTCTATGACACGAAGGGACATATAAGACATCTCTAAGTAGAAGCTTGAACCCATCAGCTAACTCCAAGGAGATGTCACCGACAGCTTCAACTTCTGCTTGAATTCCATTAGCGACTTCAATGCGTCTTTCGTTTCTATGCATAGTCCGCGTCGAATGGAATCCCTGTAAAGAGTTGGCAACATGAACAGTTGCACCTGAGTCAATCCACCAAGTAGATTTCGAAAACTGTGCATACAAGGATTCATTGACAAATGAAACGATGTCGTTACCTCTCTTTGCCATGATGGACTTTAACCAGACAGGGCAATCCTTTTTGTAGTGCCCAGTCTGCTTGCAGTGGAGGCAAGTGTCTTTGTCCACTGGAAAGGACTTATGCTGATGCTGATGCTGCATGTGAGATTTGCCATGCGCCTTTGAAGGAGAACCTTTGCTACTTTGATTGTAATTCTTTTTCTTGTTGTCCCTCACATAGTTGAGTGAACCACCATGTGAGGCTTTGAGTCTGTCCTCTTCTTGGACACACATTGCTATCGTCTTTTCAATGTCCCATGTTTCAGGCGACATGTTATAGTTTACAACAAAGGTTTCAAACTCCTTTGGCAGCGAAGCCATGACCAGGTGGACCAGGAGTGCTGGTCTGATCTCCAGATCCGCATCCATGGGCTTGAGCTTTGCTGCCATGTTGCTCATCCTGAGGATGTGCTCTCTAATTCCATGACCACCGCCAGTGTAGTTCTCTGTTACCAGTTGCTTTATCAACTGGGTGGCATATGTCTTTGAAGAACCAGTGAACTGGTTCTTTATCTTTGTAAGCAACTCCCCTACGGAAGTGCACTCTGCAATTGAGCCCACAATGGCGTTCTCAATTGTATTCTTTATAAATGCCATACACTTTTTGTTGGCGTTGATCCACTTTTGATTGTTGAGGGAATAAGACATCTCCAATGGAGGATGATCCCTTCTCTTTTTATCCCACGCAGCATCATCATCTGTGGCCTCTCTGACTGGCTCTGTAGGTCTAACCGGCTGTGGTTCATCCACAACCCAGTCGACCTCAGCACAGAAAAATGCCAGGTCTACTTTCTTCCTCCACTCACTGTAGTTGTCACCTCTGAGTGTCGGAACATCTTTTAGGCAGCTCATCAAGTGATAGCCTCCTGAAATCACAATTTAAGTGAGATCATTATAACAATCATATGCAGTAATCTAACGTTGGTCAAATTAAACATACAATTGTCTATGCAATTAAATCTATATTACCGTTGGGCAAATAATAGAAATAAATGCACCTTCAATTTCAATAATAAAACATGATCATGTTATTAACAACGTTGGTCATAAAAATAACATAATCATATTCATTTTAATAATCTCTTTAATGTGCTCTTTAAATATAATTCTCTAAACTTTTATTTTCTTTGTAAAATAGCACTATTAATTATTTACGCAGCGGAAAAACATGAATATAAAATTCATGAACTTTTTATACTTTTACAGAAACTTTTCTTTTACCAAATAAAAATTCATGAACTTTATTATTTCTTTATAAAATTCATGAACTTTTATTTTGCTGAAATTTTTCATTTTCAGAAACTTTTTCTGTTTACTTTTCTATTTTCTAAACACATTTTTCGTTGGAAAATGAATAGAAAATAAACTATATATAATTTGCCCGAAATCTGGACAGAAAAACAAAAAACAAAACGCAGCCTGTTGGCCGAAACGGCCCAAAAGCCCGCAGCGAGCCGTCCCAGCTGCGGCCTGTCCGACGGACCAAAGGCCCATCAGTGCTTTCGGCCCACTGGCCCAGAGGCTGAGCTAGGGTTTTGCTCGTGGCCGTCCGATCTGATCGGACGGACCGGCGCCCTTTTAGCTCGATCAAAACTGGGGAGAGCCCCCGATCGAGACCTAGCGCCCCCTTCTGTTTCCTCGACCCCTCTTCTGTCTCCCGAAAACGGCGGAAGCAAGGGGCTGCGCCCCGACCGGCCACCCCGGCCGCCGGCGACGGCGGCGGATCCACCGCGCCACGCCAGCGCCTCCTTTCCCTTCCCCCTTCTCTCACCCATCCAGCGTCTGCCTGCTGTGGCAGAGAGAGAGGGACGCTACTGCGCGCTCCTCTGCTCCCCTGTTCGTAGCAGCGGGATGGGGATCCGGTGGTCGCCAGCGACGACGTCGCGCCACCGCGCCGCACGAGCACTTCCCCTTCTTTTCCTCCCTCTTCTTTCGTGAACAGAGAGAAAGAGAGAGAGAGAGAGAGAGAGAGAGAGAGAGAGAGAGATGCAGCGAAGTCCTTTCGAGTCGCCGTTGCCGGCCCCTTCGCCGGTCGCGCGTTCCCTTTGCGGTGAGCGCGCCGCCGTCGAACGGACTGGCCGCGGTGATCTTTGCCCCTTCTGTTGGGGTGGTTCTTCGTCCCTGCACCTCGGCTTGCCGATGCGTGTGGGGATCGAGAGGAACGGCGGCGCTACTTTGCCGACGGCCCGAGGCCCTCTCCGGTGATCTGTTGCGGTTTCTTTTTGCTTTGAGATTCTCTTTTCCCTGTTGAGGGTTCTTTGGGGGGGGGGGGGGGGGGATTCTTTCTCTGTGATTCTTTGTACCGAAAATAATCTAGATCCTAGCCTGTCTGATACCATTGATAGTACCTTTAGGATCACTAGGCTAGATTAGATCGGTGATATACCTTCTCCCTGGTGCGATGAGGTGCCGCCGGTGGCCATGGTTGAGGGGCAACGGCGGTGAGTAGCAGAGAGACGGCGAGATGGTGGAGCTTCCCGTGAGCACCGCGCTAGACCCTAGATCGGAAGGGGGTGTCGGTGGGGGTTTGTGGCGGCGGTGAACTTCGTCAGTCGTGCCCCGGCCCCCCACCTCTGTTTATATATCGCGGGTCACAGGGGCCCACCAACCATAATGGGTTGGGCGCCCCCGATCAGGACGCGTGGATCAGGGTCCGGTGGGCCGTTGGGCCCACGCGGGAGAGATCAACCTAACAGGACCATCTCCCATGCTCGCCCCGTCTCAAACAATGGTGGCCGGAGTAGGTTCACTGCTGCCACTTTAAGCTGATCAGATTAAAACCTGGCTAGTTTATATATCAACTCTTTCATCAACATGGAAATGCCACTTAATTGATGAACGTTGGAGTTGCATGCGGTAGCCTAGCTGGTTTATTTGTTTTTATTTAAGAGAACAAGTCAGGAAACATGTATGGGTAACCACCATTCCCGAATGATTCTGTTCCTCCAAAGAAAATATTGTTATTTTATGTAAGAGAAGGAATATCTGAAACTAGCACTGCAGAGAGAGAATATGCCCGTGGCAAAATCTTCCAAAGGGAGAGCAGAAAAGTGCCGCACCTACTGAAGCATAGAATACACATTCAGTCTAGAGAACCAAGACGCGTACTAGTATAATCTATTTAGCCAACTACTCCTACGTAGTTAAATCCACACGACTTCCTAATGCAAGCGAATCAAATTATGGTAGTAAAATACTCCTACTAACCAAATATTTTGTTAATTCCACTTCAGTTTGTCCCCTAACTGACAGGAGCGAGCTAGCGGTGGTTGGGAGCCGCAAAAGAAACAGACGAGGCCGCTTATTTTCAAGGACGAGAGGCGAATGCGATGATAACAACAACGATGGGAAGGGGGCTATTGCTCTAGCTGACGTCGATCCCGTCGCCACCAGCAGACACATCGCCATTGCTCGCCTGGAACCTTGTACAGTAGGCAGGTCGTGTAGTTGTACCGGCGGCAGCATTTGTGACGCAAGGAAGACGGAGACATTGGTACGGGCTTGTTTCTTTCCCGGGATGAATGTAGTATAAAACGATGCGGTTTTTCTCTGAAAAACATGCACTGGTATTCCTGCAGACGTCTGAATTTATTTATGGCTGCTGGAATTGATCAGTGGGTGAGTCGAGTATTATGTCTGCGCCCCTGCGCGCATGAGCATGGCCACCGCCATGAAAGCGGATGTAAATGGCCGCAATAAACCTTTGCAGGGCGTGGTGGTGAGGTAGAGTGCATGGTCCACGATCGGTCTGCCCCGGAGGAATTTCTTGTTTCTCGTGAAGTGAAGCGCTGCGGCGCCCTGCTCTTTTCAATTTATTTATTTACCAACGGGGTGAAAGTGAAACCATTGTCGTTGTAGGAAGCAGGTTTCACACGGAGCGAACGAGCAAGAAGGGTTTCAAGGGAACCTGTCTGTGTGTATGTTGGTTCGAGCTAGCGTTTTTGTTTATGCAAAGGTTCTTGGATGGTTTCGTTCGGTTCCGTGGACATTATGTAGATCGATCAACGAAGAGACTGATCTATAGGCCACGTGAAGGATCTTTGAGTTTAGCTCTATCCAGCTACCAAGAGCGGGGTGGTTTCCTCTTCCATGTGGGCTTCGCTCTGAACGACCTGACGGGAAAAAGAATGTAACATGATCTAGCGGACTAACACACGTATCTGTTACCGCTGTCACCGCAGCAGCACCCAAAAAAAAAACGTAATAATGCAGACAAAACAAAACAATTAGGCCATGGGCCGTTCCTTCCATTTCCTCCGCGCCTTTTCATGGACGTTTTTCATTTTTAAGTATGTCGGTAGAGCATAGAAAATGGTACAGGTGTAGTACGAGCGGCAGCAGTACGTACTGCTACGTACATTGCGCGCCACGTGCCGGCGCGGGAGGGCACGTGCGCCGAGCCCCTCCTCCGCGACCACATGCCTCGGGCCGTACGATCGCAGGCGGATCTTCCTGCCGCGCCGTCAGATGCGCCTCGAGATGCGCGCGCGTGCCCCGTCCGCGTGGCGACAGAGGAGGCCTCTCTGTGCCTGCCCGTCGCTCCCTCGGATGAGAGAGAGAGAGAGATGAAGAGCGCGCCCGTCTCCGCTTTTTCCCTCTCTCTCTCTTGTTCTGTTTTGTGCTTTTGAGATTTGATTTGCTTGAAATTTCTCGAAAGGTGCACTGCCACTGCTGGGTACTACAGTAATTGCGCGTACTGATCGTACGACAAATCCGCCAGAATCTAGCAAATGGTCACTTAAAACTTGTGTGATGGCTCCGGTTTGAAAAGTCAGGACCAAAGGCTCGGTTTCCATTCAGGTTGATTTTGGACTCTTCTTTTATCGTGAAAAGTTCTCGCAAAACTACAAACTGACAACGGAGATGTAATTTTGTTGACACCCGTCCAAACTGCTGTGAATAAATGAAAACCAAAACGTACGGTTATCCGGGCGTGCCCCAGGAGCGGCCATGTTTCGAGCGATTGATTTTCTCCCTCTTTAAAACTGGAGAAGAAAAGTTGGTGCCCACAAAGAAAAGAGAAACGGAATCCCAGGCAGGCCCAGCGGAGGGACCCACGGCAGGGGCCAGTCGCAGTCAGCTTTGTCAATGCCGGGCCATCGCTGTCCCCGTAAAGCGGTGTGACCAATGGCTACTTGTCCGTGCGCCCTCTCGCTCCCTGTCAGGCGGGCCCGACGGAGCCAGGGATTTTCTGTGCTCTGGCAGTAGCGGATGCATCGCTACCGGGAGGGCCACAGGGACGGGAGTGGGCCGCAGAGGATCCGGCGTGCTTACGGGTGACAGTGCAACGGAGTTAACCGTCCAGACGTGGGTTACCGAGCGGGAGGGAGGGGGCGGCGTCCGTGCGTGCGCAGGCGCAGCGCAGGGCTCTGCCCCGTCTGGGATTCCGTGGAGAATCCAAATATTTGCGTGACGCGTCGGGCCTCGCATCCTCTGTCCACCTGGTACGAGCCGCCAGGGTATAATTATTTCGCAGTTGCTCCTCCGGCCGACGATCGATGTCACCCGTCCGCTCATCCCCGTCCAGACGAAAACAGACTCTCTCGCGGGCTTTTTTTCTTCTTCGAAAACATTTTTAAGTGAATTTCGGAGAGAGAACCATAATTCTTTGGAAAAATATGTACGGAGATATCACTACCTTTGTCAAGTAATATAAGACGTTTTATAAATCATTAAAGTAGCGATCTAAAACATCTTATATTAGGCCAACTCCAGCGCACGACTCCAAACAGACGTCCGCTTCGGCCTGCTTTTCGTCCGTTTGGGGCGGCAATGGGGTAGCCCAGGTCCGGATCGGGCCGCTGCCGTGTGGGTGCGCCCAGCGCGCGGCCGCACCCCAAATCATGTCCGGGGTGGACATGATATAAAAAAAAAATGCAAACCCAAATAAAAATGTCGAAAAAATTCAAATAAAACGCAAACATTAACGATAAAACATAATTAAACATATAAACTTAATAGAACATAGTCTTCACGGCCTCCACAGTACTTAATTAACATAATTAACTTAAAAACTAAAAAAAAACAAGCGCCGCCCGCGCGCTGCTGCCGCCGTCGATGCCGTGCCTGTCGCCGTCTCACGCGCCACCGTTGTCGTCCTCGTCGCTGGTGAGGTCGATGTAGGGCGGCGGCGCCCAGAGGCGGGACGGTGGCCCCTGGAAGGTGGGAGGCGCCTGCACCACCTCCCCCCGTGGCGACGGCTCGCGCTCCGGTGACCGCGGCGGCGTGGGGCACCAAGACCCGCCCCCCACGGCGTCGGCCATGTCGGAGGCCGTGCACGACCAGCTCCACTGCTGGCCCACTAGGCCCGGGTGCCACGCGGCGACGGGCTGCTCCTCCAGCACCTCCTCCTTCACGTCCACCATGTCCAGCTCGGGCACGGCCACGTCGCCGGCCGCAGAGAGGGCGAGCATGGTGTCCAGACCCTCCCATTGCCGCTCATCGTGCGTGTACTTGGAGTCTTCCAAGACACGTTGGTAGAGGCGGGCCTCCTCCTCCTCTGTCATGGGAGGAGGTGGTGGTGGCGACGGAGAGGGCGACGGCGTCGGCGTGATGCCGCGCACCCGCGTACGCCCGCGCACCTGGGGAGGGCTTGGAGCATGCGCTCGGCGCTCTGGAAGTGCACGCCGTGGGCTACCTGGGCGACCAGCAAAATACGACGCATGCCGCACGTCGTGCTCGTCCTGGAACCAAGTGTCCCACAGGGGGGAATCCACGGCGTACCTGTCGTCGTAGTACAGGTTGTCAGGCAGGCGGCGGCGGCGGCGGTGGAGCTCCTCGCGGCGGGCACGGCCGCTCAACGGGATCGGCGGGATCGGCACCTGATCCGCGGAGAGATGCCAATTATTGGGCAGGTGCACGTCCGCCCAGGGGAGCGGCGTCCCTGTTTCCCAATAACGCTGGCAGACATCCGAGGGGACGTACTGCCAGATGCGCGCCGGGGCGGCCGGAGGGGCGATGGCGAATGCGGGCGGTGCGGGGGCCTTTCGTGGGGGTGGCGTGGTGCTAGCGGCGCGGCGGCGGCCGGAGGACGAACCAGCCTCGTGGTCGTGCGCCCCCTTGCGGCCGGTGCTCCACCACACCATTGCTGCTGGCGGCCGGCGAGCTCGAGGAGGTGGACTAGGGTTTGGGGGTGCCGGTTTCGAGGAGACCGCACGGCTGGAGTGGGAAGCGTGGACTGACCGGTCCACGGCTTCCACATTAAGAAGGACGGCGATCGCTCGCCTGGGCGGATGACAGGTGGGGCCGACCGCGCGTGCGCAATGAATTTGGGCGGTGGGAGTTAGGTGGCCGCCTGCCACGCGGCCTCAACGCGGACGAGAGAAGCGTCTGTTCGCTGTCCGCCTGGACCCAAACCGGGCGAATGTTTGCGCTGGAAATGGGTCGGGCCGGATAGAAAACGGACAAGATGAATCCAGCCTAGCGCGCGCTGGGCCGTGGGGTTTGTCCGTTTTGCCCCAAACGGACAGGGCCGGACGGGATGGGGTCCTGCACTGGAGTTGGCCTTACTTTCCGGAGGGAGTACCTCGGAATGCATTTTTACTACCTACCGAGTATGATGTTTTGGTATCCAAAACAATTTTGAAATAACCATACGACGTTCTTGTGTGCAAACAAACTACTTCTAGTTTTGCCATAGTCAAGATGTTTTAGCTCTTTTGTTATTCAATATATTCTCTTGGAAATTGGGGATTTATGTTCTAGGTTTTGCTCTTTTGTTATTCAACATGGGTGTGTTTGGTTACCTACATCGATTTTAGGGTGGTTGCATCGAAAAAACGAGTCAGGCTGAGTTGAGACTGGTTGAGAGCATTTAGGCTAAAATAGCACGTTTGCATATTGTTTGGTTGCCTGCATACGAAGTCAGTGCATCATGGAAGCAATTTTCGTCCGATATTTGGTTGCCTCGCTCGCATGGTGATTAGGAGCTAATGACTACACTTATAGCAGAGCACCTCGGCCCGCGGCAGAGGTACGCAGTGGGCGCGCCATAAAGGAGCGGACGGACGGAGTCCACCGAGATACGAGACTAAGCGCCGCGAGATCCGCACCGGATTTGCCGGCCGGCCTGTTGCGCCTCTGCTAAAGATGTCTTCTTGGCGGCCTGGTGGTGGTGGTGAACTGGTGGAGGTAGCACCTCGGCATGGTGCCCATGGCGCGTGCGCGCTCGCTGGACGCTGGTGAGGAGTTCTTCGACTCAAAGGAGGCCATGTGTCCGCCGTCCTACGTCGCGTCGGCGGCGGGCTCGAGGTCTGGACCATGCCCCCCTGCAGCGTCGAGGAGCACCGCGAGCGGTTCATCCACTCCGTGGGCCTCATGGATCCTGACGAACCGGGGCCGCGCTCGCCTGATGCCAAAGAGGACGAGATTGTCGTCCTGGGGAGCCCCGACACGCAGCCGACCTCGCCCGTCCCTCGTCTCGCACGCGGGGCCGGTGAGGAGGAGGGGGCGAGGGCGAACTCCACCTCCTCCATCTTTTACAGGACGCCTTCGACATCGGACGCCCCCCCATGGTGGCTCGGAACTGAAAGCACATTTGCTCTCTTGGTGGTTTTGGTAATTAATAACAACATATATATCATTGAACTAATGTTTCCACTAAGTATATTTCAGGAAAAGTTCAATGATAGGTTGGCAAAAGGATTGTGGAGAAACCCCAAGATGCAAGGAAATGGATTGGCAAAGCTTCAAGCAAGAGGACTCTACATTTTACTTTGTGAGAAATCACTTTGAGTCCATAGGAAAGCCAATACTATTAAAAGGGGGTAAGGTACTGTTGGTGAACAAGATGCTCCACGTGCACAAGTGATAGTCACCAAAAACACCCGCAAGCTCTTCCACAAATACTCTGTCTAGAACCCTACCACTCAAATCGGTATGACCAACAATTCCTATTCGGTCTCACCGAGATTCAAACCCTAGACAGATCCTTAGCGAAACCCATCTCCGTACTACCAACTTTCCACTTCGGCGCCACCGAGTTCAGTTGCCAACTTTCTGGTTAGCTATTCTCAAGCATCGGTACCACCGAGTTTTGCCAATCGGTCGCATCGAGATTTGGACCAACTTCCTGGTTAGCCATTCTCAGGAATCGGTACCACCGAGTTTTGTGAATCGGTCTCACCGAGTTTTTGGACCAACTCTCTGGTTAGCCGTTGTCAAGAATCAGTACCACCGAAATTTGAGAATCGGTCTCACCGAGTTGTGTAATCTGACCGTTGGTCATCAAATCGGTACCACCAAGATTTATGTATCGGTCTCACTGAGATTCAAAAGTTGCTACCTTTGGAGCAACTCGGTACCACCGAGTTTTATACTTCGGTGTCACCGAGTTGGTCACTTTAGGTGTAACGGTTGGATTTTTGGGGATGCCTATATATACCCCTTCACCACCACCCACTCGAAAAAAGAAGCACTCAGAACTATTCCATACTTGCCCCATCCTATTTTCTGAGAGAGAGCCAACTACTCATGTGTTGAGATCAAGCTATTCCATTCCTACCATATGAATCTTGATCTCTAGCCTCCCCAAGTTGCTTTCCACCAAATCAATCTCTTCCACCATAGCCAAATCTGTGAGAGAGTGATTGTGTGTTGAGGAGTCTATCATCTTGAAGCACAAGAGCAAGGAGTTCATCGACATTACCGAGCCTATTACCTTTTGGAGGGTGGTGCCTCCTAGATTGGTTAGGTGTCGCTTCGAAGCCTCCTACTTCGTGTTGTGGAGTTGAACCAAGAAGTTTGTACGGGCAAGGAGATCGCCTACTTCGTGAAGATCTACCCATAGTGAGGCTAGTCCTTCGTGGACGGAAGCCGTTATGGAATAGTCAAGGTTGCTACTTCGTGGACCCTTATGGGTGGAGCCCTCCGTGGACTCTCGCGACCGTTACCCTCCGTGGGTTGAAGACTCCATAAACGTGGACGTACGATAGCACCACCTATCGGAACCATGGGAAAAATCTTCGTGTCTTCAAATTGCGTTTGATCTTCCTTCCTACCCTCTATTACATATGCTTGTTGTTACTTTCCGCTGCTATACTCTTAAACATGCATGTGTAGGGTGTACTTGACTTGCTATCATTGCTAAAATCTGCTAACACTTAAAATTGGGAAAAGGTAGAATTTTTATTTGGTCAAGTAGTCTAATCACCCCCCTCTAGACATACTTTCGATCCTACAGGAACGGCCGACCTTAGCGACACCGCGGCTCGGCGTGTCTCCTGGCGACCCGGATCTAGGAGGGGGGGGGGACACGACGGCCGTGGAGGTGGTGACGGCATCGTTGACGCCCGCGATACGGAGGACGGGCGCGGAGCCAGGGTCGGCGGCCGCTGTGGCGAAGGCCTCAAGGCCGGAGAGGCGCTCGGAGAGGGAGGCGGCAACGACGGGTCCATTTGCAGTGTCACGATTAGGGATAGATGATCATGTGTAAGCATGTTCCCAACGAGCCACCCACATGCTCTCCAAAGCATCGTTCGGGCCTGGCTCGCTAGAAACTTTCGATTCGACCGTTCCCAGCGAGTGAGGCCCAGAGGTGCTTTAAGAAGCGTGCTATGTAGGTCGAACAGTATTTGCACGTAACCAAACAGCCCAAGACCAAAAAGATGTTGCATGGAACATGCCTGGTTACGATTTTGTGGGCAACCAAACGCACCCCATGTTTCTAGATCTTTCAATCTACCGGCCCATCTTTGCGCTAAGCAAGCTTGTCAGTGCAAGTGGATCGTGGCTTGGACAGATGATGTACCTTCTTTCCTGGTCGATAGCCTTATGGTGGACTGGGCAAGGTGTGCATTTGTTGAATAAAGAACCCCAATTTCAACGCACAAAAAACCTACTAATAAATTTTGCAATACTCATGATGGTAAGAGATTTTAGTTCCGAGTTCCTAAATTTTAGTATCTTGTGAATCAAAGGGACATTCAAGTCAAACCTAAGCCAATTCATCCAAGTGCAAACCATGTTTATAGTATATAATGGCATTTTGATCACGGACCCTGAAACCACCCATATCCGTGTGGATCGGGTGATCCAAACGTGTTTTGCCACTTAACATGGTAGCACATCCATCAACACAGCGGTTCGAACGTCTTTCCTACAAACCGATGGGAGGGGGCCTTCGTGTGTGTCCGGACCGCTACCACGCTCACGTCTGACACCCTGGACCCACCCAAAACTCTCTCCCTCATCCGCGCTCTTTCCCGTCCAAAGCGGTCAACATCGCTCCACAGCATGATGTCGCATTCATGCCGGCCCAGAGCGATGCAACCTCTCACTGGAACCGGCATTCAAGTAGCGTGCTGACCGAGAGCATCGCCTGGAGCATGTGCCTTCTCTCTGCATTGAAACGACAACCATCTGCCACCCCCCCTCCATAAAACTAGTGCATTTGCCGAGGAATCTACTTCGGTGCCCACATGCAAGTGCCACACGTCCGTCCGCCTGCCGGCCGCAATTAAACACCCCACCTCTTAGCGCGTGACAACTGCGCGTTATTTAAACGTGGCTATGCGCCCAACAACAACCGCATCACACCTCCGCTTCCGATCCCGATCTCCTCCTCTGCGAACCTCATTGGAAATAACATCATCATCTCGTGTTATAGGTGAATAACGACGACATCGTCGTTGATAGCCTGCAAGTGCACAATGTTTAGTTGTAGCCTTTTTGAAGTAAGAGTATCGATCCCACATGGAGCACAGGAATCAATCTTTGGTCCTTTGCAATGTGCAAATAATGTGCCTAGAAATTTTAAGTGATCCAGAACAGTAACAATAATAATGATAAAGTTGCAAGTATAAAGGTGAATAAATCAACTGAAATAAATAACTGGTAATGTAAATAAGACTTGAGACAAATTGTCTAAAGCATTCCTGGGGTCCGGAATCCCCTCTAGTGTGAGCGGTGCCTAAACACAATGCTACTTTGGATTCCTAAGCCACTTTACATGTTTCTCTTTGTGGGCGGAGCCGGTACATATACGTGCATACTCGTGGTATCTCCGTATCACATATGCCACCACCGTTCTTCCCCACTCCGGTTATCAAACGGTGATTAAGGGGAAAGAGGTCCCCGTGGACGCAGCCAAAGTGGTCTCCGTTTTATCCCCTGTTGCAACTATCCGCTATGAAGGGAGAAGGGGCCTGTCACGTCACCCAACTCCACAACCACACAATTATCCAACAGTAATAACCTTCCATCCAAAGTTAGCATAAGTTGGATGGCCGACTTCACCCAACATCAAAAAATTTATCATAAATATGCAAAGAGGATATCAAATCCTAATATCAAACAACCTATTACACACTAGGGTTCATCCATACCCCGAGAACAGAGGGGACTACTCACTCTTGAAGGCAACATACATCATCTCACCAATGATGGGGAACATGAACGAATCATACATCTAATACACAAGTTATTCCTCTCGAGTTTTTGAGATTACAAGGGTAAAGTGAGATGGTGGTGATGAAGATGATGATGCAGCTGATTCTCTATATTTTACGCATTTTAGAGCTCATTTGTTGCACGTTTTCCTTATATATCACGTCCCACTGAACCAAATAGTTGTCCATTATGCATGTTTACCTGTATTTCCACTTATCATTGTGAGCATTGTACATTTAGTGTTTTATTAGTTTATTTTGTTTTGTTGTGTCTACAGGTGTTTTGGATCAACCTAGGACCAAGCACGATGAAGGAACCAAGGATGGGTTTGATACGGAGTTACCCAATGATCAGACTTAGCCATTCCGGAGGTCGGAAAAAGTGTTTTTTTCCAAAGTGATCCAAATCAAGATCCAAGACCAGGAATAAATCGATGCCAGTCATACAAATCCAACAAGCCTAAGAACGTCAAATTACGAGTTCGTATGAAGAATTAGCGGCCGTTTTACTACAGCAGAACATAGAGAAAGAAGGCCTTCCGCACGACCACGAGCGGTCGTATCGGCGGTCGTTTGACGTGCACACAACTTCAAAAGTTGCCCTTCCAGGCGCGATTCTTAGCCAATTTCGTCCCCATTCGATCCCACGAGATCCCTGGCTCGTAAAGAAGAGATTGGGAGAGGATTTGGCTCATCTTGAGCCCTTGGATGAAGCCCATCAAGAGAGGAGGCTTGGGAGGCTCTTTATATAAGTCATCCTCAACCCTAGCCGCCGCCACTCATCAGATCCATTCTCATTTACCAAGAACACATCCATATCCATCTCCATTGCTGCTCCATCCACCACCATAGAAGAGGGACAAGATCAAGAAGTAGAAGAGGAGGCTCCACCACGCGAGCACCGACCTTCGGGCCGGTGTCCTCCCCACCATGGTAGCGCCACCACCATCATCATCCTCACCGCGGCGCTGCCATCACCATCATCACCGCCATGCCTCCTCCCATCACCGGTACTATGCCGGCTTGTAACTTAGACCCTCTCACCTATGTGTACCATTAACTTGTTTGAGTAATTTACTAGTTCTTGAGGATATGGTTGAACCATTTATGCTTCCTGATGCGATCCAATATCTTCTGTTCATGATTCGAGTTAGTATTCCCACAAGGGTTGAGAGGAGGCCTCGCTCACACTTTTGCCATGATTGGTCGGGGAGGAACTATTGTCGTTGTGAAGGGTTGGGGCTTTGGGGTAATTTGAGGTGACACTAAAAGCCTTTGATTCCTCGTCATCACAATTGATAGGGGAGTTACGAAGAACCCTTAGCGAGGTCGCGTCCACGGGGTAACTGATACGTCTTCAACGTATCTGTAATTTTTGATTGTTCCATGCTATTATATTATCATTCTAGGATACTTTTTGAGTATTAATTTACCAATTTATATTATTTTTGAGCACTAACCTATTGCCCAGTGCCAGTTGTTGTTTTCTGCATGTTTTTGTCTTTTCAGGTTTACGGTACCAAACGAAGTCCTATTGCCCTGAAACTTTTTTATGTTTTTTTCCGGACCAAAAGAAGACCTGGAAGCTTCGGGAGAAGACCGGAGGCCGCACGAGGGAGGCACAAGCCAACAGGACGAGCCCATGGGTGGTCGGTGCGCTCTGATGGCTTGTCCCTCCCTGGTGGCCCTCCTACCCCGTTCTCTGGCCTATAAATTCACATATATTCCAAAAACCCTAGGGGGCATCCCGAAACACCTTTTCCGCCGCCACAAGTCTCTGTTCAGCCGCGATCCCATCTGGAGCTCCGTTCCGGCACCCTGTCAGAGGGGGGGATCGATCACGGAGGTCCTCTTCATCAACCTTACTGCCCTAATGATAATGTGTGAGTAGTTCACCACAGACCTACGGGTCCGTAGTTAGTACCTCGATGGCTATCTCCCTCTCTCTTTTGATCTTCAATTCAATGATCATTGCATCTTCGCTTTGATCTATCCGATGTAATTCTTTTTGCGGTGCGTTTGTTGGGATCCGATGAATTGTGGGTTTATGTTCAGATTATTCATGAAAAGTATTTGAGTCACCTCTAAATATTATGATTCTTATTTGTATGATCATTATAGCTTAGTAAATCTATCCGATCTATTGAAATAGTTTGGCCAACTAGATTGATATTTCTTCAGTGAGAGGGGTGCGTTGTAGTGGGTTCAATCTGGCGGTGCTCTATATCCCAGTGACAGAAAGGGACAAGACATGTCTTTGTATTGTTGCCACTAAGGATAAAACGATGGGGTTAGTTCATATTAATTGAATTCTCTTTGTCTATATCATGTCATTGTTCTCCAAGCATTACTCTGTTTTACTTAATACTCTAGATGCATGATGGATAGCGGTCGATGAGTGGAGTAATAGTAATAAGTGCAGGCAGGAGTCGGCCTATTTGCTTATGGACGTGATGCCTATATATACATGATCATTGCCGTGAATATCACATAACTATGCACTTTTCTATCAATTACCCAACAATAATTTGTTTACCCACCGTATGTTGCCTACATGAGAGATGCCGCTAGGGAAAACTACGGCCCCGGGGTCTATTCACTTATTATTTACAAACGCTTTCATTACCTTACTGCCATTATTTTCCTTTTATTTTATTTTGCTATTTATAATTATCTACTATCATCTACACACTTCACTTGCTTGCAAATAACGAGATCAAGGGGATTGACAACCCTCTTCCCGCGTTGGGTGCAAGTGTTTGCTCTTTAGTGTGCGGCCGCTGAAGACGGTTGTTGATTGATATTCCTATTGGTTCGATAAACCTTGGTTCTTAACTGAGGGAGATACTTATCCGTATTGTGCTGCAATCACATGTTCCTCTTCACGGAAAACCCAACGCAGATCACAAGTATCAGGAAGGATTTCTGGCGCTGTTGCCAGGGAATATCATCACCAACTACCAAGTAACTTCACACAAATTATCATTCACTTGTTCTTCCTTTTATTTGCTGTTATATTTAGTTTGCTTCATAAAAATAAAAAATACAAAAATATTTATCTTTGCTTGTTACTAGTTTACTTGTTGCTTGTCGCTATGACTAGTTCTTCTTTTGTTCTCGTTACTCCTGATAATGAGGTACTAAATTTTAAACAAAGGGGAGGAGAAAATTTGAAAGATGCATGGTATAGGGTTTTCAATGCTCAAAATAAATCAACTCATAAGCAATCCACTACTATCTTGCTTCGTAATTTTTATGCGGGTGTGACAACTTGGTATAGGTTTATTCTTGACACTGTTACCGGTGGCAATTTGTTGATGTGTCACACCTTGGATGATTATAATGCTATTGAAAATCTTGTAGGAGCACCACCTATTGTTATTACCGAAACTGTTTTGACCTTGGAACATGTTATGCAAAGGCTTGATGCTATTGAAAATAAAATGACTACTAATGAACAAATTGAGGAGTTAGATAAAAAGCTTCATAATCATATCACTCAATTTGGGTCACGGGTAGGAATGACTTTGAAAACATTAAAAGAGAAGGATACAATTATTGATGAGAGGGTAGAACAAAGTTTGAATAGGATTGATATAATGGAGGAAGTCATTGATAAGTAGGCTCCGCTTTCACACCCTCGAAAGCAAATGCTAGGACTTCCCGAAATAAAAGCCCCAAGTTCATCTATATTCCCAGGAGCATTAGTACTCCTCCTAGCAAAAGAAACGAAGATTTCAAAATGATTAGTGTGCATCCCAACTTTATAAAACTGATAAAGGACCCTATTTTCAAGCCTCCTATTGTTCCTAATAATCATTCTGTTATCAAGGAGCTTGATGCTAAAGATGATGTTACTTGAAACTATGCATCATGCCTAGCTAGGGGCATAAAACAATAACGCTTGTTGGGAGGCAACCCAATAGTAATCTTTATTTTTGCTTTTTACTTTCCATTTGTGTGTGATAACATGATTATTGCCTCTGTAATGATTGTGTTTTTATGTTTTAATTAGTGTTTATGCCAAGTAAAGCCTTTGGAATGACTCACAAGATGAGTAGAATTGATATGCTGCAAAAACAGAAACTTTAGCGGCAAGTGCAGAATTTCTCTGATTTTACTGGAACGTATTTTTGATCCGAATTTTTAACACAATATTGATATACAAATTCTTTAGGTATTCCTAATTTTTCAGAATTTTTAGAGTTGCAAAAGTATATCTTCTTTACAGATCTTTATAGATTGTTATGTTTTAGACAGATTCTGTTTTTGCTTGCATAGTTTACTAGTTTTGATGATGCTATGGATTATATCGGGGGGTATAAGCCATGGAAAATTTAGAATACAGTACCTAAAGTATTTGATATGTTGCTTATACTAACGGATCTCACGAAGTTTTGTTGAGTTTTGTGTGATTGAAGTTTTCAAGTTTTGGGTGTTATCACGATGGACAAAGGAATAAGGAGCGGCAAGATGCTAAGCTTGGGGATGCCCAAGGCACCCCAAGGTAATATTCTAAGAAGACTCAAGCGTCTAAGCTTGGGGATGCCTCGGAAGGCATCCCCTCTTTCGTCTCAATCCATCGGTATGTCACTTGGAGATATACTTTTATTCGTCACATGATATGAGTTTTGCTTGGAGCGTCTTTTGCTTTTGTTTGCTTTTATTTTTAGTTTGCCACAATCATCGTTTGCTGGACACACCTATTTGAGAGAGACACACCTTCATCATAATTTATCAGAATACTCTATGTGCTTCACTTATATATTTTGAGCTTAGCAGTTGCTCTAGTACTTCACTTATATTTGTTTGAGAATTAATAAATAGTGACGGTAATTTGCATGGGTCATAAGACTAGTCCAAAAATAATAGGTATTCAATGAGTGGTAACCAAAACCATCATGTAGCACATTAAAGATAAATTTTGGGTTAATGATATTGATGTGGTAATGTGAAAGGGTGTGAGTGCATGATTGTTGGCTGTATTAAGAGGTGTTAATTTCCCGTTTATCTAAATATTAAAAAGGCATGGTGGGGTTGTGTGAGCATTTCTATTCCTCGTTAAAATCATAGTGTTGTTTCGGGTCGGAGGCGCGCGATGGTTAACTCCTCCCAACCTCCTCCCTCGGGGGCATGCGAGTAGTACTTTGATTTGTGATAAAACTAATAAAACTTTGCAGTAAGTATATGAGTTCTTTATGGCTAATGTGAATACGTGGACATACGCAATCTCACCACATCAAATTTTGCTAGCCTCTTCGGTACCGTGCATTGCCCATTATCACCTCGAGGATCGGTGCGAACTTCGCCGGTGCATCCAAACCCCGTGACATGATACGCTCTGTCACACATAAGCCTCCTTATATCTTCCTCAAAACAGCCACCATACCTACCTATTATGGCATTTTCATAGCCATTCCGAGAAATATTGCCATGCAAATTCCACTATTACATCATATGACTAGTTCATTCATCATCATATTGCTTTACGTGATCATATAGAGCTGACATAGTATTTGTGGCAAAGCCACCATTCATCATATTTTTTATACATGTTATGCTAGATCATTGCACATCCTGGTACACTGCGAGAGGCATTCATATTGAGTCATATTGTTTCATATTTCTTCATATCGAGTTTTCATATTGAGTTGTAAGTAAATAAAAGTGTGATGATCATCATTATTAGAGCATTGTCCCAGTGAGGAAATACAAATGGGGGAAGCCAAATGATCCCACCATAAATAAATAAAAAATGAAATGAAAAAAATGAAAAAGAAAGAAAAGGAGAGAAGGGACTTTGGTACTATCTTTTACCACACTTGTGCTTCAAAGTGGCACCTTGTTCTTCATATAGAGAGTCTCATGTTATGTCATTTCCATATGCTAGTGGGAATTATTTTTCATTATTGGAAACTTGGCTTGTATATTCCGATGATGGGCTTCCTCAAATGCTCGAGGTCTTCATGAGCAAGCAAGTTGGATGCACACCTCACTTAGCTTCAGTTGAGCTTTCATACACTTATAGTTCTAGTGCATCATTTGCATGGCAATCCCTACTCCTTGCATTGACATCTATCGATGGGCATCTCCATAGCCCGTTGATACGCCTAGTTGATGTGAGACTTTCTTCTCCACTTTTTACCCCTTCGATATCTACCACCATATTCTATTCCACCTTTATGCTATGTCCATGGTTCACGCTCATGTATTGTGTGAAGAATAAAAAGTTGATGCACATTGAAAAAGCATGATCCAATTGACTGACTTGGACACCGTGGTGCTTGACATTTGTATTAATGTGGTGAAGACAGAGCCATGCCTTGCTAATACGATAAAGTGAATGCGGGTAAACATTCTTTTAGGATCGTATACTTTGAAAGATTGATGATTATGTTGCTTGTGTTTATAAATATCACTATGTTGATGTTTCTTAATTCATTGTTTCTCAATGAGCATACATGCAAAAGATTACATATTGGGTAGCATGTCACATAAAAAATTATGTTTTTACCATTTACCTACTCGAGGACGAGCAGGAATTAAGCTTGGGGGTGCTGATACGTCTCCAACGTATCTATAATTTTTTATTGTTCCATGCTATTATATTATCATTCTAGGATACTTTTTGAGTATTAATGTACCAATTTATATTATTTTTGAGCACTAACCTATTGACCCAGTGCCCAGTGCCAGTTGCTGTTTTCTGCGTGTTTTTGTCTTTTCAGGTTTACAGTACCAAACGAAGTCCAATTGCCCCGAATTTTTTTATGATTTTTTCTGGACCAAAAGAAGACCTGGATGCTTCGGGAGAAGACCGGAGGCCGCACGAGGGAGGCAAAAGCCAACAGGGCGCGCCCAGGGGGGTCAGTGCGCCCTGATGGCTTGTCCCTCCCTGGTGGCCCTCCTACCCCCGTTCTCTGGCCTATAAATTCACATATATTCAAAAAACCCTAGGGGGGCGTCCAGAAACACATTTCCATAGCCGCAAGTCTCTGTTCCGTCATGATCCCATCTGGAGCTCCATTCGGGCACCCTGCCGGAGGGGGGATCGATCACGGAGGGCCTTTTCATCAACCTTGCTGCCCTCATGATGATGTGTGAGTAGTTCACTGATACGTCTTTGTCGTATCTATAATTTTTGATTGTTTCATGCCAATATTATACAACTTTCACATATTTTTGGCTACATTTTATATGATTTATTGGACTAACATATAGATCCAGTGCCCAGTTCCAGTTCCTGTTTGTTGCATGTTTTTTGTTTCGCAGAATATCCATATCAAATGAAGTCCAAACGCAAATGATATCTGGCTATCCTATGATGTTTGAGTAGATACGTTTTGTCCTACGGGCTAATTGATGATCGTGGTTGGTATGAGTCGTATGTTTTATTTTGGTACTGTCCTATGGTGCCCTCCGTGTCGCGCAAACGTGAGAGATCCATACTGTAGGGTGTTGCAATATGTTCATGATTTACTTTTGGTGGGTGGCGTGAGTGACAGAAGCACAGACCCGAGTAGGTGGGTTGTTGCGTATGGGAGTAAAGAGGACTTGATACTTAATGCTATGGTTGGGTTTTACCTTAATGATCTTTGGTACTTGCGGATGCTTGCTAGAGTTCCAATCATAAGTGCATATGATCCAAGTACGGAAAGTATGTTAGTTGATGCCTCTCCCTCATATAAAATTGCAATAATGATTACCGGTCTAGTTATCAATTGACTAGGGACAAATAACCTTCTTGTTTGACAAAAGCTTTCTACTAAACAACTAACTTTTATTATCTTGCACTACTACAGAATGGTCCAAAGACGACACATCAATCAGAGACCCTTCGACGAAACTGTGTGTGATGCATGAATCGCAAACGGTATAGTTCAAGCTCCGTCGCTAATGGCACGAACTGTGTGCGAAGGTGGATCCATCAAATACGATTCAGAATGTAGTTGCGTGTGCGATCTACGGTAGATAGTTTGTTCTTATGAACCGTTTGTGATTAGCGAATATAACAGAAATGGTTAGCAAAACTACATACGTGTGCGAAGTACGGCATACAGTTCACTCGTATAAATTGTGTGCGCTGATACATAAAAACACAAACGATTCGGCATAACAAGATGTGTGCGATATACGGCAAACAGGTGAGTAATGAGAATCGTGTGTGAACACCAGAAATAACACAGACGATTGGTGCTAATAACCTGTGTGTGTTGTGGGAAAACGTTTGCTGGTATACAATTGTCAGCGATTGATGAAATCATCACCGACGGGTTTCGTAGTTTAGTCCGTGTGTACTGTGATTTGCTCTATCTGCACAACATCTACGCTATGCCTACAGAACAACAACATATGTACTTATAAGAACATGATTGCATAAACAAAAAAGAACACAATGCAATTTCAAATATTGTATTACAAATACCAGCAATATTACAAGGTTCAAATTCCAGCATAACAAGGCCCAAATTCAAAGATTACAAGGTACAAACTGACATTAGAAATCAAATCCAATCTTTAGGATCCATGGGATGAAATATTTCTGCGAAGGGATCATCCACCGAGAAGTCATATATCGGCTCGATAGAATCGCTTCCGAATAATCTGTCATATGAACTTCCAAAGTGAAAATCAGCTTCTGCAGAGCCTTTTCCATTCCGCTGTAGACGCCTCCGTTGGTCAGTAAACCATCCATTGTGGCACACTAAATATAGTGCAAACCTCATTACCTTGAGCACCGTTGCTTTCTGAACAAAGAAACTGGCAAATTGAATCTCTGCATTGGTGCATCGGTACTCGTTCAAAGTAATTTCTGTGAGATGGAATTCAAGGCATTCGATGTGATTGTTATATTGTGCCACCTTTTCCACTCCAAGTCCTGCTTGTATCTGCAAACAAAGACAACATATCAGTGCTTAGATGCAGTATTGAACACTACGGACCTCTTTTGATTTGCATGATTTATAAAATACACTAATAGATTGACGTGCCATCTTCGATCGTTCATGATTAACATCTCAAAAAAAATGTATAGTACATCTGTCACTGTAATCATGGGTAAAAGTACCAACAAATTGAACTCCATTGTGGTTAACAATTAACAGGAAAGGAACATCACCTCGACGTATAACTTCTCCATGCACGGAAAGCATATAAGGAACTTAACAACTTCATCCAGATTGGGGCCGATAGATTGTAGTGCCAAGATCTTCACTGTGCGCAGAAACTATGCGAGGCTTGTGGGAATCATTTTCTGGATGACAGCCGAACAAAGATTAGCAAAAACTAGATAAAATGTGATGTGCAATAATAAGAATGAGAAGAAGATTGTTGTACCTGAACGGGTATGGATCTAGCTGTAACAAGTTCGGAGAATTCAGCACACGAATAGCCCAACACTGTCAATTTCGGTGCGTCAATGACCCTAATTCTTGTTCGACCTTCTTTATCAAGTACAAACAATCTCTCTAGGAAAGGTGCATTCTCAATGACCATATCATGAAACTCCCCAACTGACAGCGTGTTGCGGCACCAGCCATGCACATAAATCGTACGGAGATTCGTCATAGCCATGTGGAGGCTACTGAACCCAAACATCATCTGAAGACGAAGGTACTCGAGCATTGTACAGCCGCCGAGCAGGCGCTCCAAATCCGACTTCGAGATGCTGACGCCAATGAGCTCGAGGTGCTTCAGTTTAGGGAGATGAAGAGCGTGCGCGGCATTAATCTTAGGGAAAAGGCACCGCATGAACTTAGCGCGGCGTAGCGTGGGCGCAAGGCGGAGGACAGGCGGAGGCAGCGAGCGCCCATGTCCAGCATCAAAGTTGAGCTTCTCGAGCTGATCTAGGGCGGGGGATAAGAACCACTCATGAAACTTGGGTTCGGCCTTGCAGTTTGAACGGAAAGTGCCGATGGAAAGGCGTCTGACTGGCGCAGTGTGTGTGGCGAGGATGTGGGACAATGCGTCCAAGCATTTGCGATCCCCACTGTAGAGCTCGTCGTCATCGAGGAGGTCAAGGGGGGTGGGGTGCCATAGGGGGCGCCACCGCCTGGAGAGGATGGTGGTCAGCACGGCAGATTTGATGGGGAGGAGGGACATGATGGTTACCAACATCTCGTCGGGGATGCTGCTGATGAAGTCCACGCTCGCTGGAGGCTCGTGTGGTTCAGCCTCGACCCGCCCCTGCTTGTTGGCCACCTCGTTGTCCATCGAAAAAGGAGGCGATCCTCGGCGGCGGGCCTTATAGATAAGATCGGAGGAGAAGGTGTAGCACTAATGGAGAACTTGGAGAGAATAGGGCTGTGTGGGTGGAGGTCCGAGGTCAAAGGGCTTGATTCCCGGTGAGCCAGCTGCCCCTACACGGCGGACTGCTCGCACGCATCCCTTTGAGCCTGCGCGGCAGACTCCTCGCACGCGTCCCGTCTAATCAAACCTTTGGCCCACGTACGCCATCCCAAACGGTTTCTATAAACCATAAAGCGTTCCGTGCTTGGGAACTAAAACCATCAATAAATATTGAGCTTGTTTCCTTTCACATTCCAAATTAACACGCGCTAATTTTTTTCGCAAATCAGTTCACACCTACAAAACCTAAACGTGTTCCCACTTAGAAGTTGTTTACTGTAGTAGGCTATAAAAAGACAGACACGTACTCGAAAATTACCGCACATTCCTCACCCCCGCCACCAAACCACGGGCATTTCTTTGTTAGTCCTTCATTCCGTCTGCCATGGCCGGTAGGAGGGGGGGTTCTGGGTCGACTTCGAGATATAACCAGGGAAGAAAGACCAAGGCCGCGGAAGCAACCGAGAGGTCCCGCCGCCGCGCCGCGGAATTGCCAGAGAGCTCCAGCCACACCACTTTGGCCGCAACAGAGATGTCCGGTGGCGCCGCGGAAGCCCGGGAGGATCTTTCGCGGAGAGGTAACGACTCTCACAATCACAAGCGCATTCGCCTCGGAGGCGAACTGGACGAGTTGGTAGTCGTGGATTCCTCAGCCAGCGACGACATGCGCTCTAAGCTCAATAGGAAGGACACGATGATCGATGACTTGGTGAAGCTGCTGGAGAAGAGCGACGCCTCCGTTGACAGGGCGGCCGGCCTCGTGGAGAAACTTATGGAGGAGAATGACGTCTGGAAGAAACTGCTCGACAAGAAAAGTGCCTCGGAGGGGAGGCTAAAAGAACTCACCGAGGAACTTTTGGAAGACTTGGCGAAGCTATACATCGAGCGCGAGGGGCTGCTGAAGGAATCCGTGGAGCATGTGAAGGAACTTCATGCGTACGCGACGCAGAGCATCGATGCTCTCGAGCAAAGAGCCCGCGCCATGGCCGCAATGCGGAAGATGTCGGATGAGAGGCGAGAGGAGATGGAGGTCGTGGAGGCGATGAAGAAGGAGATTGAGGAACTCCGCGCCCAGCAATCCATGAATAATTAGATAGCAGCGGGCCAGATCATTTTCTTTGTCTTCCTTCTTCAACCTCTCCCTTCTTCTTTTGCCCCTGTGTCTTTGGGGAGTTGCCGCTTGTGGCATTTTTTATTATCATGTATATGTAAGAGAATTATTATCCTTTGTCGGTGCGAATTTGTTGTTATATTATTTCATTCGTTTGTCTGTTATCATGAAACGTCAAAGTTCTCGGCGAGGCACGAACAAAATAGTGATCATAAGCAAACAAGTCCCTCCGTCCAGGCGCATTAACCACATGATAAACAATGGGTCGGACGCCATTAATTCAGAAGTTGGGAGCGAGGCGAGCGGGGGGGGGGGGGGGGGGGGTGGAGGTCAAAGTATCGCTTCCCGATGAGCATGCACAGTAGACTCTCATGCGTCCCATCGAGCATGCATGGCAGAGAGCTCTCACGCATCCTGTCAAGCCTGCGCGGCGGACAGCTCACACGCGTCCCGTCGAGCCTGCGCGGTAGAAAGCTTGGATGCGTCCTGTCATCAACCTGCAGCTACACGCACGGCACCCCCATATCATGTACTCCCTCCGTTTTTTTAGTTAGCATATAAAATTTGGTCAAATTCAAAATTTGTAAAGTTTGACTAGCTTTATAGGAAAAAATATAGAATTCACTGCATGGAACGACGAGATGATCATGCAATTCTACTCCACTGCTCACTTCTATGGAGATGGTAGGATTGTATGGATGACTGAAGGAGCAAGATATGAGTCTTTTGTTGAGGAATGGGCTGCTATCTTAGGAGTCCCAGAGGTGCAAGATGGTGACTTGGATGTCTACTCTGAATCCAAGGAGAGCCATGATTCCATGAAGGACATGTACAATGCTATCCCTGCTGCCAACTTGAAATCACACAAGTTAGGATCCATTTACTTCCTCCAGGCTGGCCTCCGCACCATGAACACCATCTTGAGGCGCACATTGATGCCTAAGTCTGGACATGAGAAGATGATTCGAGGCTATTCCATCAACATGCTGATCCATCTTGATAGACACACCAGGATACGAGTGATGGACTTGATTGTAGAGACTGTGAAGAGGGTTGCTGCTGATCAGAAGCGCTCATGCTGCTATGCACCCTACATTTAGATGCTCATCAACTCCAAGCTGGAGAAGCACATCTTTGCTCTTGACAGGCCCCATTTGCCCCTACAGCCAGATCTTGAGGACAACGTTGTGGTGATGGACCCAGATCATCCCACATCAGCTTCAGGACAGGCAGAGGCAGAGGCAGCTAGAGCCACTAGTGCTCCAGTCCCTAGATCCAGGAACGAGCAGATGGATCTCTTGATTTCTACCGTTCAGGGCATGCAGAAGGACATCAAGGACGTATTGGCAAATCAGAATAGTCTTGTGAGGATCTTTGAAAATAGGATTAAGACCCTCAATGACAAGGTGGATGGACTGACTAAAACCGTGAATGAGCTGAAGAAGGAAGTTGACAGTGTGCCCAGTCCCGACACTTCAGATGATGAGGATGACTCTCCTCTCAGGCCAGGCACTCACTTCACTACCCAGGCCAGATCAGCCACAGTGCCAGCTCCAGAGTTGAGGCCTTCATCATCAGCACCTGCTACAGCCTCCTCAGCTCCATCAGCTCCAGCTCCTCCCGTTGCTACACCAACTCCATCCAGGACATCAGCTGAGATCTTCGCCGACGCAATTCTCTCGACTCCTACCTCGACTACCGGAGGAGATCAGCCCAAGGACGATTAGCTATATCTCTTTAAACTTTTTGGTAACTTGTTGCCAAAGGGGGAGAAGTGTATATAGATCTCTAGGCTTCGAGTGAGAGAGTGTTTGGTTTTTATCGCTTTACAAAACATTTGATCTTTTGGTTGCTTGTGTTAAACTTTTGTGGTGGTTGATCATACACTTAATGTGTGTTGTTACTATTTCCTAGCATTATGATGTTTATGAGATGATCATTCACCTTTGCTTGATTGTGTTGTGCTATGATGTTCAATCTAATTATTCTCGCACACCACCAAGTTGTATGTGACATGGAAGAGTGCTCCATGTACCTAATCGATTGTGCATTTGCATTCAAACGCAAATTCAAAATAATGCACAAATTTAGGGGGAGCTCTTGCTTATCACATACTTCTCAAAGCGATGATTATATTTATTGATTATATCATATGTCGAAGCTTTGATCTATATGTTGTCATCAATTACCAAAAAGGGGGAGATTGAAAGCACATTTGCTCCCTTGGTGGTTTTGGTAATTAATAACAACATATATGTCATTGAACTAATGTTTCCACTAAGCATATTTCAGGAAAAGTTCAATGATAGGGATGGCAAAAGGATTGTGGAGAAACCCCAAGATGCAAGGAAATGGATTGGCAAAGCTTCAAGCAAGATGACTCTACATTTTACTTTGTGAGAAATCACTTTGAGTCCATAGGAATGCCAATACTATTAAAAGGGGGTAAGGTACTGTTGGTGAACAAGATGCTCATACGTGCACAAGTGATAGTCAGCAAAAACACCCACAAGCTCTTCCACAAAAGTCTGTCCAAAGCCAAACATCCAAAATCGGTGCAACCAACAATTTCCACTCGGTGCCACCGATTCCCAAATTCAGACAGACCCATGCCAAACCCTAGCACATCGGTGCAACCGATTCCACTTCGGTGCCACCAAGTTTGGGTTGCCAACTTTCTGTTACCTCGATTCATAAAATCGGTACCACCGAGTTTTTTGGATCGGCGTTACCGAGTTGTGCAATATGACCGTAGGTCACCTAATCGGTACCACCGAGATTTATATATCGGTCTCACTGAGATTCAAAAGTTGTCACCTTTTGATCACTTCGGTACCACCGAGATTCACACATCGGTGTCACCGAGTTGGTCACTTTAGGTGTAACGGTTGGATTTTTGGAGATGCCTATATATACCCCTTCACCACCATCCACTCGAAAGAGAAGCACTCCGAACTATTCCATACTTGCCCCAACCTATTTTCTGAGAGAGAGCCACCTACTCATGTGTTGAGATCAAGCCATTCCATTCCAACCATATGAATCTTGATCTCTAGCCTCCCCAAGTTGCTTTCCACCAAATCAATCTCTTCCACCATAGCCAAATCTGTGAGAGAGTGATTGTGTGTTGAGGAGTCTATCATCTTGAAGCATAAGAGCAAGGAGTTCATCGACATTGCCGAGCCTATTACCTTTTGGAGGGTGGTGCCTCCTAGATTGGTTAGGTGTCGCTTGGGAGCCTCCTACTTCGTGTTGTGGAGTTGAACCAAGAAGTTTGTAAGGGAAAGGAGATCGCCTACTTCGTGAAGATCTACCCATAGTGAGGCTAGTCCTTCGTGGACGGAAGCCGTTATGGAATAGTCAAGGTTGCTACTTCGTGGACCCTTATGGGTGGAGCCCTCCGTGGACTCTCACGACCGTTACCCTCCGTGGGTTGAAGACTCCATAAACGTGGATGTACGATAGCACCACCTATCGGAACCACGGGAAAAATCTCGCGACCATTATGTTTTGTTGAATAATAATGCTTTGGAGAGTGATTCTAATGCCTTTTCTCTCATAATATTCAAGGTTTACACAAAGAGGGAGAATAACGGCAGCTGGAATCCTGGACCCAAGAAAAGCACATCAGACATACCTATTCTGCACAACTCCAATGAAGCTAAAATTTTACGGAGATTATTTTTGGATTAAATAAAAAATACTGGAGCAGAAAAGTACCAGAGGGGGCCAGCCTGGTGGGCACAACCCACCAGGGCGCGACAGCCCCCCCTGGGCGCGCCCTGATGGGTTGTGGCCTCCTCGGCCCACCTCCGGTGCCCATCTTCTGGTATGTAGTCACATTTGACCTAGAAAAAATCACAGGAGGAATTTCGGGACGAAGCGCTGCCGCCTCGAGGCAGAACTTGGGCAGGAGCACTTTTGCCCTCCGGCGGAGCGATTCCGCCGGGGGAACTTCCCTCCCGGAGGGGGAAATCGAAGCCATCGTCATCACCAACACCCCTCTCATATTTGTAAGGCCAATCTTCATCAACATCTTCAACAACACCATCTCCTCTCAAACCCTAGTTCATATCTTGTGTTCAATCTTTGTACCGGAACCTCAGATTGGTACCTGTGGGTGACTAGTAGTGTTGATTACCTTGCATAGTTGATTACTATATGATTTATTTGGTGGAAGATTATATGTTCAGATCCATTATGCTATTCAATACCTCGCTGATCTTGAGCCTGTTTATTATTTGTGAGTAGTTACTGATACGTCCATTTTGCATCATGATTTCCTACTGTTATTTACTTTGTTTTATTGAATAATAATGCTTTGGGGAGTGATTCTAATGCCTTTTCTCTCATAATATGCAAGGTTTACACAAGGAGGGAGAATACGGGCAGCTGGAATTCTGGACCCAAGAAAAGCACGTCAGAGATACCTATTCTGCACAACTCCAATGAAGCCGAAATTTTACGGAGATTATTTTTGCATTTAATAAAAAATACAGGAGCTGAAAACCACCGGAGGGGGCCTCCCAGGTGGGCACAACCCACCAGGGCGCGCCAGGCCCCCCATGGGCGCGCCTTGATGGGTTGTTCTCAGCCTGGCCCACCTCCGGTGCCCATCTTCTGGTATAAGGTCACTCTTGACCTAGAAAAAATCAGAGGAGGACTTTCGGGATGAAGCGCCACCGCCTCGAGGTGGAACTTGGGTAGGAGCACTTTTTCCCTCCGGCGGAGCGATTCCAACGGGGGAACTTCCCTCCCGGAGGGGGAAATCGAAGTTATCGTCATCACGAACACCCCTCTCATCTTTGGGAGGCCAATCTTCATCAAAATCTTCAACAGCACCATCTCCTCTCAAACCCTAGTTCATCTCTGGTGTTCAATCTTTGTACCGGAACCTCAGATTGGTACATGTGGGTGACTAGTAGTGTTGATTACCTTGCGTAGTTGATTACTACATGGTTTATTTGGTGGAAGATTATATGTTCAGATCCATTATGCTATTTAATACTCCTCTGATCTTGAGCATGATTATTATTTGTGAGTAGTTACCTTTGTTCTTGAGGTCACGAGAGAAGTCATGTTGCAAGTAATCATGTGAATTTGATATGTGTTCGATATTTTGATGATATGTATGTTGTGGTTCCCTTAGTGGTGTCATGTGAACGTCGACTACATGACACTTCAACATTCATGGGCCTAAGGGAATGCATTGTGGAGTAGTTATTAGATGATGGGTTGCTAGAGTGACAGAAGCTTAAACCCTAGTTTATGAGCTACTTCGTAAGGGGCTGATTTGGATCCACATGTTTAATGCTATGGTTAGACTTGGTCTTAATACTTTTCTCGTAGTTGCGGATGCTTGCGAGGGGGTTAATCATAAGTAGGTTGTTAGTTCAAGTAAGAACAGCACCTTAGCACCGGTCCACCCACATATCAAATTATCAAAGTAGCGAACACAAATCAAACCAACATGATAAAAGTGACTAGACGAAATTCCCGTGTACCGTCAAGAACACTTTGCCTATTACTAGCGATTGTTCTGGCCTGTTCTTTGCCTCAAAAGGATTGAGCTACCTTGCTGTACCTTGTTTACCGTTACCATTACTTGCTCGCTATCAATTATCTTGCTATCAAACTATCTGTTACCTACAATTTCAGTGCTTGCAGAAATTACCTTGCTGAAAACCGCTTGTCATTTCCTTCTGATCCTCGTTGGGTTCGACACTCTTACTTATCGAAAGGACTACGATTGATCCCCTATACTTGTGGGTCATCAAGACTCTTTTCTGGTGCCGTTGCCGGGGAGTGAAGCGCTCTTGGTAAGTGGAAATCGGTAAGGAAAAACTTATACTACGTGCTGAAATTTATTGCTACTTGCTACTATGGAGAACAATACTTTGAGGGGTTTGTTCGGGGTATCTTCACCTCGACCAGAACCACAATTAGTTACCCCTCAACCTACCGCACCTACTGAAAATGTTACCTATGAAATTCCTTCGGGTATGCTAGAACAACTGCTTGCTAAACCTTATGCAGGAGACGGAACTGAACATCCCGATATGCATCTTTTATATGTGGACGAAATTTGTAGATTATTTAAGCTTGCAGGTTTACCCGGAGATGAAGTTAAGAAGAAGGTTTTCCCTTTATCTTTGGAGGGAAAATCATTGACATGGTATAGGTTATGTGATGATCTTGGATCGTGGAACTGGAATCGTTTGCAATTGGAATTCCATCAAAAGTTTTATCCCATGCATCTATTTCATCGTGATCGGAATTATATATATAATTTTTGGCATCGTGAAGGAGAAAGTATCGCTCTAGCTTGGGGGAGGCTTAATTCAATGTTATATTCATGCCCCAATCATGACATTCTGAGGGAAGTTATCATTCAGAACTTTTATGCTCGGCTTTCTCATAATGATCAATCCATGCTCGATACTTCTTGTGCTGGTTCTTATATGATGAAGACTATTGAATTCAAGTGGGATCTCTTAGAAAGAATTAAATGCAACTCTGAAGATTGGGAACTCGACGAAGGTAATGAGTCAGATATAAAGCTTGAATTTGATTGTGTTAAATCTTTTATGAACACCGATACTTTTCACAAGTTTAGCACTAAATATGGACTTGACTCTGAGATAGTAGCCTCTTTCTGTGAAGCATTTGCTACTCACGTTGATCTCCCTAAGGAGAAGTGGTTTAAATATCATCCCCCTATTAAGGAAGAAATTAAAGAACCGGTCATAGCTAAAGAAGAAACCATCTTTTACAATGTTTATCTAGTTGTGCCTACCACTTATATTGAAAAACCGCCTTTCCCTGTTAGGATAAAGGAACATGCTAAGGTATCAACTGTGGTTCGTAAGAGTAATATAAGAGCACCTAAACCCCGTGAGAAAATTAAAGTAGGGCCTAGTGTTTCTATGGTTAAAGATCTCTTGGTAGAAAATATTGATGGGCATGTTATCTACTATTGCTAGACCCGATGAAAAAGATAAACATAGACCCATAGAAGGTTTGCCTCTTGTCTCAGTCAAAATAGGATATCATTGCTACCATGGTTTATGTGATTTAGGTGCTAGTGTGAGTGCTATCCCTTTTACCTTATACCAAGAAATTTGGATGAAATAGCACCTGCTGAAATGGAAGACATTGATGTCACTATTAAACTTGCTAATAGAGACACTATCACACCACTTGGGATTGTTAGAGATGTTCAAGTATTGTGTGGGAAAGTAAAATATCCTACTGATTTTCTAGTCCTTGGTTCCCCACAAGATGACTTTTGTGCCATTATCTTTGGTAGACCTTTCTAGAGCACCGTCAATGCTAAGATAGATTGTGAAAAACAAACTGTCGGTGTCAGTTTCGTTAATGTGTCTCATGAGTTTAATTTTTCCAAGTTTAGTAGACAACCCCGTGATAAAGCGTTATCTAGTAAGGATGAAATAATTGGTCTTGCTTCTATTGCTGTGCCTCCTACTGATCCCTTAGAACAATATTTGCTCGACCATGAAAATGATATGCACTTGCGTGAGAGAAATGAAATAGATCAAAGTTTCTTCGAACAACAACATCTCTTAAAACACAATTTGCCTATTGAAACTCTTGGAGGTCCTCCTCCACCTAAAGGTGACCCTGTTTTTGAATTGAAACAATTTCCTGACACTTTGAAGTATGCTTATCTTGATGAGAAAAAGATATATCATGTTATTATTAGTGCTAACCTTTCAGAACATGAAGAAGAAAGATTATTAAAAGTTCTAAGGAAGCACCGGGCTGCTATTGGATATACTCTTGATGATCTTAAGGGCATTAGTCCCACTCTATGTCAGCACAAGATCAATATGGAACCTGATGCTAAACCCGTTGTTGATCATCAATGGCGATTGAATCCTAAGATGAAAGAAGTGGTACGAACTGAAATATTAAAACTTCTGGAAGCAGGTATAATCTATCCCATAGCTGATAGTAGATGGGTAAGTCCCGTTCATTGTGTCCCTAAGAAAGGAGGTATTACCGTTGTTCCCAATGATAAGAATGAACTCATTCCACCAAGAATTGTCACTGGCTATAGAATGGTAATTGATTTTAGAAAATTAAATAAAGCTACTAGAAAAGATCATTACCCTCTACCGTTCATTGATCAAATGCTAGAGAGACTATCTAAGCACACACACTTTTGTTTCTTAGATGGATATTATGGTTTCTCTCAAATACCTATGTCACATTCTGATCAAGAGAAAACTACCTTTACTTGCCCTTTAGGAACCTATGCTTATAGACGTATGCCTTTTGGTTTATGCAATGCACCTGCTACCTTTCAAAGATGTATGACTACTATATTCTCTGACTTTTGTGAAAAGATTGTGGAGGTTTTCATGGATGATTTTTCCGTTTACAAAACTTCTTTTGACGATTGCTTAAGCAACCTTGATCGAGTCTTGCAGAGATGTGAACAAACTAATCTCATCTTGAATTGGGATAAGTGCCACTTTATGGTTAATGAAGGCATTGTCTTGGGGCATAAAATATCTAAACGAGGTATTGAGGTGGATAAAGCTAAAGTTGATGCAATTGAGAAAATGCCATGTCCTAAAGATATTAAAGGTATTCAAAGTTTCCTTGGTCATGCTGATTTTTATAGGAGGTTCATTAGAGACTTCTCTAAAATTTCTAGGCCTCTTACTAATCTTTTACAAAAGGATATTCCTTTTGTCTTTGATGATGATTGTGTGGAAGCCTTTGAAACTCTCAAGAAAGCCTTAACCTCTGCACCTATCGTTCAACCACCTGATTGGAACTTGCCTTTTGAAATTATGTGTGATGCTAGTGACTATGCTGTTGGTGCTGTCCTAGGACAAAGAGTTGATAAGAAATTAAATGTTATCCATTATGCTAGTAAAACTCTGGACAACGCCCAACGAAACTATGCTACTACTGAAAAAGATTTTTTAGAAGTTGTGTTTGCTTGTGATAAATTTAGATCTTATATTGTTGATTCCAAAGTCATTGTTCACACCGATCATGCTACTATACAATACCTTATGGAAAAGAAAGATGCTAAACCTAGACTCATTAGGTGGGTTCACTTGCTCCAAGAATTTCACTTACACATCGTTGATAGGAAAGGAGCTGAGAACCCCGTAGCTGATAACTTGTCTAGGTTAGAAAATATTCTTGATGACCCACTACCTATTGATGATAGTTTCCCTGACGAACAGCTAGCTGCAATAAGTGTCTCACAACACACACCTTGGTATGTGATACGTCTCCAACGTATCTATAATTTTTGATTGTTCCATGCTATTATATTATCTGTTTTGGATGTTTTATATGCATTAATATGCTATTTTATATTATTTTTGGGACTAACCTATTAACCTAGTGCCTAGTGCCAGTTTCTGTTTTTTCCTTGTTTTTGAGTATTGCAGAAAAGGAATATCAAATGGAGTCCAAACGGAATAAAATTCCACGCTGATTTTTCTTGGACCAGAAGGAACCCAGGAGGCTTCGAGAAGAGGCCAGAAGACCTACGGGTGGGCCACAAGCCACCAGGGCATGCCCCTGGGGGGGGCTGGCTTGTGGGCCCCCCGTAGCTCCTCCAACCCTAACTCTTCGCCTATAAAATCAGAAATACTCCCCCAATACCAAACAGAGCCACGGAAATACTTTTCTGCCACTGCAAGCCTCTGTTCCCATGAGATCCCATCTTGGGGCCTTTTCCGGCGATCTGCCGGAGGGGGATTCGATCACGGAGGGCCTCTACATCAACACCATTGCCCTTCCGATGATGCGTGAGTAGTTTACCTCAGACCTTCGGGTCCATAGCTATTAGCTAGATGGATTCTTCTCTCTCTATGTTCTTCAATACCATGTTCTCCATGATCTTCATGGAGATCTATCCGATGTAATACTCTTTTGCGGTGTGTTTGTCGAGATCCGATGAATTGTGGGTTTATGATCAGATTATCTATGAATATTATTTGAATCTTCTCTGAATTCTTATATGCAGGATTTCATATCTTTGTAAGTCTCTTCGAGTTATTGGTTTGGTTTGGCCAACTAGATTGGTAATTCTTGCAATGGGAGAAGTGCTTAGTTTTGGGTTCAATCTTGCGGTGTTCTCACCCAGTGACAAAGTAGGGGTAGCGAGGCACGTATTTGTATTGTTGCCATCAAGGATAAAAAGATGGGGTTTTCATCATATTGCTTGAGTTTATCCCTCTACATCATGTCATCTTACTTAATGCGTTACTCTGTTCTTCATGAACTTAATACTCTAGATGCAGGCAGGAGTCGGTCGATGTGTGGAGTAATAGTAGTAGATGCAGAATCGTTTCGGTCTACTTGATACGGACGTGATGCCTATATGCATAATCATTGCCTTGGATATCGTCATAACTATGCGCTTTTCTATCAATTGCTCGACAGTAATTTGTTCACCTACCGTATTATTTTCCTTCAAGAGAGAAGCCTCTAGTGAAACCTATGGCCCCCGGGTCTATTTTCCATATTATATTTTCAGATCTATAAACTAAAAAACACAAAAATACTTTGCTGCAATTTATTTACTTTATTTTAATTATCGTTTTAGTAATATTTTATATCTATCTCTATCGGATCTCATCCTTGCAAGTGACCGTGAAGGGATTGACAACCCCTTTATAGCGTTGGGTGCAAGTGTTTGATTGTTTGTGCAGGTGCATACATTGGGGCCTTGCTTGTACCTCCTACTGGATTGATACCTTGGTTCTCAAAACTGAGGGAAATACTTATCTACTTTGCTGCATCACCCTTTCCACTTCAAGGGAAAACCAACGCAAGCTCAAGAAGTAGCAAGAAGGATTTCTGGCGCCGTTGCCGGGGAGGAAACATAGCAAGTCAAGACAAGAACTCTCCCGTCAACTTGCCAATTTCTGGCGCCGTTGCCGGGGAGGATACATAGCAAGTCAAGACAAGAACTCCCCCGTCAACTTGCCAATTTCTGGCATGGTTGCCGGAGAGATCTACATCAAGCCTACCAAGTACCCATCACAAACTCATCTCTTGCATTTACATTATTTGCCATTTGCCTCTTGTTTTCCTCTCCCCCACTTCTAAAACGATTTTCAGAAAAAACCAAAAAGATTTGCCTTTTTATTCGCCCTTCTTCCATTCGTATTTTCGTTAGCTTTCCGGTTGCTAGATTTCCCGTATGGCTCGACCCAAGAGCTTTGATCCTTATTTTAGGAAATTGGAAGAGATTGAAAATAGTGCTAAAAGTTTCATGACTTTACAATATGAGTATAATAATCTCTTTACAAACGAGCTTAAAGAATAAAAATCTTTGATGGAGTATATTAATAAAGAGCTTGATGATATGTCTAAGGAATTTTATGGTTTGAAATCTCAGTTTGCTCATCTTGAAAATCTAATAGGCCAAATTTCTGATACACAAGCTACTTTAGTGAATAAAATGGCCGCTAAACCGGAGTCTTTGAATAGTGATGAAGATCTTAAAGTGATTGATGTGACTCCTATTGAATCTTTGTTTTTCAATATAAATCTTGATAAAGATGGGGCTGGAGATAAGTCAACTTTAGTTAAAAGTCGTCTCAATGATTCGGAGTTTATAGATCTTAATGCTAAAATTGATAAAAGTGGGATTGAAGAGGACAAAACTTTAAATAGCAATGAACCCACTCTTTTGGATTTCAAGGACTTTAATTATGATAGTTGTTCTTTGATTGATTGTATCTCCTTGTTGCAATCCATGTTGAATTCTCCGCATGCTTATAATCAAAATAAAGCTTTTACTAAACATATCGTTGATGCTATGATGAAATCTTTTGAAGAGAAACTTGAGTTGGAAGTTTCTATACCTAGAAAGCTTTATGATGAGTGGGAACCTACTATTAAGATTAAAATTAAAGATTATGAGTGCCATGCTTTGTGTGATTTGGGTGCTAGCGTTTCCACGATTCCGAAAACTTTATGCGATGTGCTAGGTTTCCATGAACTTGATGATTGCTCTTTAAATTTGCATCTAGCGGATTCCACTATTAAGAAACCTATGGGAAGGATTAATGATGTTCTTATTGTTTCAAATAGGAATTATGTGCCCGTAGATTTCATTGTTCTTGATATAGATTGCAATCCTACATGTCCTATTATTCTTGGTAGACCTTTCCTTAGAACGATCGGTGCAATTATTGATATGAAAGAAGGAAACATTAGATTCCAATTTCCATTAAGGAAAGGCATGGAACACTTCCCAAGAAAGAAAATTAAATTACCATATGAATCTATTATGAGAGCTACTTATGGATTGCATACCAAAGATGATAATACCTAGATCTATTGCGTTATGCCTAGCTAGGGGCGTTAAACAATAGCGCTTGTTGGGAGGCAACCCAATTTTATTTTTATGTTTTTGTTTTACTTTCTGTTCTTGAATAAATTACACATTATTACCTCTGTAGTAATTGTGTTTTAGTGTTTTAATTAGTGTTTGAGCCAAGTAAGACCTTTGGGCTGGTTTACGGTGATTGTTGATTTGATATTGCTGAAAAACAGAAACTTTTGCGCTCAGTCCAGGAATTTTATAAATTCACCAGAGCGTCGAATGAGTCTGAAATGTTTACACAAGATTGATATACAAATTTCCTAGATTTTCCTAATTTTTCAGAATTTTTGGATTTACAGAAGTATTCGAAGTTTCCAGATTGCTACAGACTGTTCTGTTTCTGACAGATTCTGTTTTCTTTGTGTTGTTTGCTTATTTTGATGTATCTATGGGTTGTATCGGGGGGTATGAACCATGGAGAAGTTGGAATACAGTAGATATTACACCAATATAAATACAGAATGAGTTCACAACAGTACCTAAAGTGGTGATTTATTTTTCTTATACTAACGGATCTCATGAGTTTTCTGTTGAGTTTTGTGTTGTGAAGTTTTCAAGTTTTGGGTAAAGATTTGATGGACTATGGAATAAGGAGTGGCAAGAGCCTAAGCTTGGGGATGCCCAAAGCACCCCAAGGAATATTCAAGGATACCAAAAAGCCTAAGCTTGGGTATGCCCCGGAAGGCATCCCCTCTTTCGTCTTCAATCCATCGGTAAATTTACTTGAGGCTATATTTTTATTCACCACATGATATGTGTTTTGCTTGGAGCGTCTTGTATGATATGAGTCTTTGCTTTTTAGTTTGCCACAATCATCCTTGCTGCACACATCTTTTGAGAGAGACACGCATGAATCGTGAATTTATTAGAATACTCTATGTGCTTCACTTATATCTTTTGAGCTAGGCAATTTTGCTCTAGTGCTTCACTTATATCTTTTTAGAGCACGGTGGTGTTTTATTTTATAGAAATAATTGAACTCTCGTACCTCACTTATATTATTTTGAGATTCTTTAAACATCATGGTAATTGGTTTAAGTTATGAATTTAGTCCTATTATAATGGGCATCCAAGAGGGATATAATAAAAACTTTCATATTAAGTGCATTGAATACTATGAGAAGTTTGATTCCTTATGATTGTTTTGAGATATAAAGATGGTAATATTAGAGACATGCTAGTGAGTAATTGTGGATTGGTAGAAATACTTGTGTTAAAAGTTTGTGATTCCCGTAGCATGCACGTATGGTGAACCGTTATGTAACGAAGTCGGAGCATGATTTGTTTATTGGTTCTCATCCTTTGTGTCAGGGTAGGGAGCGCGCGATGGTTAACTCCTACCAACCTCTACCCTAGGAGCATACGTCTAATACTTTACTTCAATAACTAATAGACTTTTGCAATAAGTATGTGAGTTCTTTATGACTAATATGAGTCCATGGATTACACGCACTTTCACCCTTCCACTTTTGCTAGCCTCTCTAGTACCGCGCAACTTTCGCCGGTGCATTAAACCCACCATATACCCTTCCTCAAAACAGCCACCATACCTACCTATTATGGCATTTCCATAGCCATTCCGAGATATATTGCCATGCAACTTCCACTGTTCCGTTTATCATGACACGCACCATCATTGTCATATTGCTTTGCACGATCGTAAGACAGCTAGCGTGATGTTTTCATTAATGTCATTTGCTATGCTAGATTGTTGCACATCCCGGTATACCGCCGGAGGCATTCATATAGTTTCATGTTTTGTTCTAAGTATCGAGTGGTAATTCTTGAGTTGTAAGTAAATAAAAGTGTGATGATCATCATTATTAGAGCATTGTCCCATGTGAGGAAAGGACGGAAGCTATGATTCCCTCACAAGTTGGGATGAGACTCCGGACTTCAAAAATAAAAAAAAGAGGCCAAAGATGCCCACCAAAAAAAATGAGAGAAAAGAGAGAAGGAACAATGCTACAATCTTTTTTCCACACTTGTGCTTCAAAGTAGCACCATGATCTTCATGATAGAGAGTCTCCTATTTTGTCACTTTCATATACTAGTGGGAATTTTTCATTATATAACTTGGATTGTATATTCCAATGATGGGCTTCCTCAAATTGCCCTAGTTCTTCGTGAGCAAGCGAGTCGGATACACACCCACTTAGTTTCTTTTTGAGCTTTCATACACTTATAGCTCTAGTGCATCCGTTGCATGGCAATCCCTACTCACTCACATTGATATCTATTGATGGGCATCTCCATAGCCCGTTGATACGCCTAGTTGATGTGAGACTATCTTCTCCTTTTCATCACAACCTCCACCATATTCTATTCCACCTATAGTGCTAGATCCATGGCTCACGCTCATGTATTGCGTGAAAGTTGAAAAGGTTTGAGAACATAAAAAGTGTGAAACAATTGCTTGACTTGTCATCGGGGTTGTGCATGATTTAAATACTTTGTGTGGGAAAGATGGAGCATAGCTAGACCTTATGATTTTGTAGGGATAACTTTCTTTGGCCATGTTATTTTGAAAAGACACGATTGCTTTGTTAGTATGCTTGAAGTATTATTGTTTTTATGTCAACATTAAACTTTTGTTTTGAATCTTATGGATCTGAACATTCATGCCACAATAAAGAATATTACATGGATAAATATGTTAGGTAGCATTCCACATCAAAAATTCTGTTTTTATCATTTACCTACTCGAGGACGAGCAGGAATTAAGCTTGGGGATGCTGATACGTCTCCAACGTATCTATAATTTTTTATTGTTCCATGCTATTATATTATCTGTTTTGGATGTTTTATATGCATTAATATGCTATTTTATATTATTTTTGGGACTAACCTATTAACCTAGTGCCAGTGCCAGTTTCTGTTTTTTCCTTGTTTTTGAGTATTGCAGAAAAGGAATATCAAACGGAGTCCAAACGGAATAAAATTCTACGCTGATTTTTCTTGGACCAAAAGGAACCCATGAGGCTTCGAGAAGAGGCCAGAAGACCTACGGGTGGGCCACAAGCCACCAGGGCGCGCCCCTGGGGGGGGGGGGCGCCCCCTGGCTTGTGGGACCCCCGTAGCTCCTCCAACCCTAACTCTTCGCCTATAAATTCAGAAATATTCCCCCAATACCAAACGGAGCCACGAAAATAATTTTCTGCCACCGCAAGCCTCTGTTCCCGTGAGATCCCATCTTGGGGCCTTTTCCGGCGATCTGCCGGAGGGGGATTCGATCACGGAGGGCCTCTACATCAACACCATTGCCCTTCCGATGATGCGTGAGTAGTTTACCTCAGACCTTCGGGTCCATAGGTAGTAGCTAGATGGATTCTTCTCTCTCTATGTTCTTCAATACCATGTTCTCCATGATCTTCATGGCGATCTATCCGATGTAATACTCTTTTTCGGTGTGTTTGTCGAGATCCGATGAATTGTGGGTTTATGATCAGATTATCTATGAATATTATTTGAATCTTCTCTGAATTCTTATATGCATGATTTCATAGCTTTGTAAGTCTCTTCGAGTTATTGGTTTGGTTTGGCCAACTAGATTGGTAATTCTTGCAATGGGAGAAGTGCTTAGTTTTGGGTTCAATCTTGCGGTGTCCTCACCCAGTGACAAAGTAGGGGTAGCGAGGCACGTATTTGTACTGTTGCCATCAAGGATAAAAAGATGGGGTTTTCATCATATTGCTTGAGTTTATCCCTCTACATCATGTCATCTTACTTAATGCGTTACTCTGTTCTTCATGAACTTAATACTCTAGATGTAGGCAGGAGTCGGTCGATGTGTGGAGTAATAGTAGTAGATGCAGAATCGTTTCGGTCTACTTGATACGGACGTGATGCGTATATGCATAATCATTGCCTTGGATATCATCATAACTATGCGCTTTTCTATCAATTGCTCGACAGTAATTTGTTCACCCACCGTATTATTTTCCTTCGAGAGAGAAGCCCCTAGTGAAACCTATGGCCCCCGGGTCTATTTTCCATATTATATTTTCAGATCTATAAACTAAAAAACACAAAAATACTTTGCTGCAATTTATTTACTTTTATTTTAATTATCGTTTTAGTAATCTTTTATATCTATCTCTATCGGATCTCATCCTTGCAAGTGGCCGTGAAGGGATTGACAACCCCTTTATAGCGTTGGGTGCAAGTGTTTGATTGTTTGTGCAGGTGCATAGATTGGGGCCTTGCTTGTACCTCCTACTGGATTGATACCTTGGTTCTCAAAACTGAGGGAAATACTTATCTACTTTGCTGCATCACCCTTTCCTCTTCAAGGGAAAACCAACGCAAGCTCAAGAAGTAGCAGTATGCTGATTATGCTAATTACATTGTCGCTAAATATATACCACCTAGCTTCACATACCAACAAAATATAAAGTTCTTCTATGACTTGAGACATTACTTTTGGGATGACCCACATCTTTATAAAGAAGGAGTAGATGGTATTATTAGACGTTGTGTACCTGAGCATGAACAGGAACAAATCCTACGGAAATGTCATTCCGAAGCTTATGGAGGACATCATGCGGGAGATAGAATTGCTCATAAGGTATTGCAATCTTGTTTTTATTGGTCTACTCTCTTCAAGGATGCTCGTAAGTTTGTTTCGTCTTGTGATGAATGTCAAAGAATTGGTAATATCGGTAAGCGTCAGGAAATGCCTATGAATTATTCACTTGTTGTTGAACCATTTGACGTTTGGGGTTTTGATTATATGGGCCCTTTTCCTTCCTCCAATGGGTACACTCATGTTTTGGTTGCGGTTGATTATGTCACTAAGTGGGTAGAAGCTATTCCAACTAGTAGTGCCGATCACCACACCTCCATTAAAATGCTAAAAGAGGTTATCTTCCCGAGGTTTGGAGTCCCTAGATATTTAATGACCGATGGTGGTTCACATTTTATCCATGGTGCTTTCCATAAGATGCTTGCTAAATATGATGTTAACCATAGAATTCCATCACCCTATCATCCTCAATCTAGTGGTCAAGTTGAACTTAGCAATAGAGAAATAAATTAATATTACAAAAAACTGTCAATAGGTCTCGTAAGAATTGGTCTAAGAAATTAGATGATGCACTTTGGGCCTATAGAACAGCTTATAAAAATCCTATGGGTATGTCTCCATATAAAATGGTATATGGGAAAGCTTGTCATTTGGCTTTAGAACTAGAACACAAAACATTTTGGGCAATTAAAGAACTCAACTATGATTTCAAACTTGCCGGTGAAAAGAGGCTATTTGACATTAGCTCACTAGATGAATGGAGAACCCAAGCCTATGAAAATGCCAAGCTATTCAAAGAAAAAGTAAAAAGATGGCATGACAAAAGTATCCAACAGCGGGAATTCAAAATAGGAGATTATGTTCTTTTGTTCAACTCTCGTTTAAGATTTTTTGCAGGAAAGCTTCTCTCAAAATGGGAAGGACCATATATTATCGAAGAGGTTTATCGATCTGGAGCTATCAAGATTAATAACGCTGAAGGTACTAACCCGAAGGTGGTCAATGGGCAAAGAATTAAGCATTATATCTCAGGTACGCCTATTAACGTTGAAAGCAATGTTATCCAAACCATGACACCGGAGGAACACATAAAAGAAACCTTCCGGAACACTCCAGATTATTTAAAAATAGGAGGTACGTGATACGGTAAGTAAACGGACTCCGAAAAATCCGCATAAATATTTTTTGTCACTTTTGGAATATTTTAGAATTTTGGAAATAAAGAAATAAACTGGAAGGTGATCGAGGTGAGCACGATACACCAGGGCGCGCCAGGCACCCCTGGGCACGCCCTGGTGGGTTGTGCCCACCTCGGATGCCTTCCCGACTCCGTTTTCTTTCCATATACTTGTTTCCCAAGAATAAAAATCCTCTATATATACCCCCGAATAAAGCATCACCAAAGAACTAGCCATGGACAGGGGTGCGTGGAAGCTTGCTATCCATGTGCCAGAACCATGAGTTGGTCGCGAGATCTTATGGGTTTCACCTCTAGCCTACCCCAACTTGTTTGGGACTAAAGGCTTTGTTTGTTGTTGTTGTATATACCCCCGACTGTTTTGACGACCGCATCGCAGAAAAATCCTCTGTTCTTGTTTCTTGCTGTTTTCTCATCAGATCTAGATCTCCATGGCTCCACCAAGCTCCTCCAAGGATAAGTTCTTCGAGAAGGTCATCAACCCGTACTTGCCAGAGGTGATGAAGTACCATCAAGCCATTGAGGTGCGTGAGGGGGTGCTCCACATCCGCGATGTTTAGGGACCTAAGAAGACCGGAAGCGTGGAGGCTAGGCTCAAGGCGGTGGAACAGAAAATCTTCAAGTGCCAGAAGATGGTGGAGCATGGACTTAGTGCCAATCACTCCATGATCACGGAATTCACCCGTGATCAGATGGTGGATGGCCGGTCTGTGAAGGACATCATCTCCACCCTAAACGAGCAAATTAATTTTCTGCAGAGCCAAGTTTATGATCTTCAAAACCAAGTCTTCGAATATGAAGCGAGATTTAAAGGTATGAGTTTAGCTGCCAGTTGCAGGACTCAGGGGACTCTCGCGTCAACCTTTGATGGGGAGCCCTTGCCCTGGCAGCTGGAAGACAAGCTTACGACATCATCACCACCACCTACATCAACACCTCCACCTTCTTCATCACCACCATCAAAGGAGACTTCAACTCACGGGTATGGGCACTCCCCTTGGCTTGAGCCAAGCTTGGGGAGTGATACGTCCATTTTGCATCATGCTTTTATATTGATCTTTATTGCATTATTGGTTGTTGTTACACATTTTGGTACAATACTTATGCCTTTTCTCTCTTATTTTACAAGGTTTACATGAAGAGGGAGAATGCTGGCAGTTGGGATTCTGGACTGGAAAAGGAGCAAATCTGAGATACCTATTCTGCACAACTCCAATAGTCCTAAAAATCTACGAAGAATTATTTTGGAATATATAAAAAATACTGGGCAAATAAAATACCAGGGGGGACCCACCAGGCAGTCACAAGCTTGGAGGGCAAGCCCTACCCCCCAGGGCGCGCCCTAGTGGCTTGTGGGCCCCCTGGCAGGCCTCCGGTGCCCATCTTCTGCTATATGAAGGGTTTTGACCTGAAAAAAATCAGAAGGGATCTTTCGGGACGAAGCGCCGCCGTCTCGAGGTGGAACTTGGGCAGAACCAATCTAGGGCTCCGGCGGAGCTGTTCTGTCAGGGAAACTTCCCTCCCGGAGGGGGAAATCGAAGTCATCGTCATCACCAACGATCCTCTCATCTAGAGGGGGTCAATCTCCATCAACATCTTCACTAGCACCATCTCCTCTCCAAACCCTAGTTCATCTCTTGTATCCGATCTTTGTCTCAAACCTCAGATTGGTACCTATGGGTTGCTAGTAGTGTTGATTACTCCTTGTAGTTGATGCTAGTTGGTTTACTTGGTGGAAGATCATATGTTAAGATCCTTAATGATAATTAATACTCCTCTGATTATGAACATGAATATGCTTTGTGAGTAGTTACGTTTGTTCCTGAGGACATGGGATAAGTCTTGTTATAAGTAATCATGTGAATTTGGTATTCGTTCGATATTTTGATGAGATGTATGTTGTATCTCCTCTAGTGGTGTTCTGTGAACGTCGACTACATGACACTTCACCATTATTTGGGCCTAGAGGAAGGCATTGGGAAGTAATAAGTAGATGATGGGTTGCTAGAGTGACAGAAGCTTAAACCCTAGTTTATGCGTTGCTTCGTAAGGGGCTGATTTGGATCCATATGTTTCATGCTATGGTTAGACTTATCTTAATTCTTCTTTCGTAATTGCAGATGCTTGCAAGAGAGGTTAATCATAAGTGGGAGGCTTGTCCAAGTAAGGACAACACCCAAGCACCGGTCCACCCACATATCAAATTATCAAAGTAACGAACGCAAATCATATGAGCATGATGAAAACTAGCTTGACAGTAATTCCCATGTGTCCTCGGGAGCGTTTTGCTTTATATAAGAGTTTGTCCAGGCTTGTCCTTTGCTATAAAAAGGATTGGGCCACCTTGCTGCACCTTTGTTACCTTTGTTACTTGCTATCCGTTACGAATTATCCTATCACAAAACTATCTGTTACCGATAATTTCAGTGCTTGCAGAGAATACCTTACTGAAAACCGCTTGTCATTTCCTTCTGCTCCTCGTTGGGTTCGACACTCTTACTTATTGAAAGGACTACGATAGATCCCCTATACTTGTGGGTCATCAAGACTCTTTTCTGGCGCCGTTGCCGGGGAGTGAAGCGCCTTTGGTGAGTGGAACTTGGTAAGGAAAAAATTTATATATTGTGCTGAAATTTACTGTCACTTGTTACTATGGAAAATAGTCCTTTGAGGGGCTTGTTCGTGGTATCTTCACCCCGACCGGAAGCACAAAGAGATGCTCCTCAACCTACTGCATCTACTGAAAATATTTATTATGAAATTCCTTCGGGTAAGATAGAGAAACTGCTAGCTAATCCTTATGTAGGAGATGGAACACTACATCCTGATTTGCATGTAATCTATGTGGATGAAGTTTGTGGATTATTTAAGCTTGCAGGTTTGCCCAAGGATGATGTCAAGAAGAAGGTCTTTCCTTTATCTTTTAAGGAGAAGGCATTGACATGGTATAGGCTATGTGATGATATTGGATCATGGAACTACAACCGATTGAAATTGGAATTTCATCAAAAGTTTTATCCTATGCATCTGGTTCATCGTGATCGGAATTATATTTATAATTTTTGGCCTCATGAAGGAGAAAGAATTGCTCAAGCTTGGGGGAGGCTTAAGTCAATGTTATATTCATGCCCCAATCATGAGCTCTCAAGAGAAATTATTATTCAGAATTTTTATGCTCGGCTTTCTCGTAATGATCAATCCATGCTCGATACTTCTTGTGCTGGTTCCTTTATGAAGAAAGATATTGAATTCAAATGTGACTTATTGGAAAGAATTAAACGCAACTCTGAAGATTGGGAACTCGACGAAGGTAAGGAGTCAGGTATAAACCTTAAGTTTGATTGTGTTAAATCCATTATAGACATCGATGCTTTTCGTGAATTTAGCACTAAATATGGACTTGACTCTGAGATAGTAGCTTCTTTCTGTGAATCTTTTGCTGCTCATGTTGATCTCCCTAAGGAGAAGTGGTTTAAATATTATCCTCCCATTGAAGTGAAAGTAGTTGAACCAATTAAAGTTGAAGAAGAAACTATTATTTATAATGATGATCCTGTTATTCCTACTGCTTATATTGAGAAACCACCCTTGCCTGTTAGAATAAAGGAACATGCTAAAGCTTCAATTGTGGTTCGTAAGAGTTATACTAGAACACCTACACCCCCTGAACAAATCAAAGTTGAACCTAGTATTGCTATGGTTAAAGATCTCTTGGTTGATAATATTGATGGGCATGTTATTCATTTCTGTGATGAAGCTGCTAGAATTGCTAGACCTGATACTAAAGATAAGCATAGACCTATTGTTGGCATGCCCGTTGTTTCTGTTAAAATAGGAGATCATTGTTACCATGGCTTGTGTGATGTGGGTGCTAGTGTGAGTGCAATTCCCTTTACCTTATATCAAGAAATTATGAATGATATTGCACCAGCTGAATTAGAGGAAATTGATGCTACCATTAAGCTTGCTAATAGAGATACTATAGCACCAGTTGGGATTGTTAGAGATGTTGAAGTCTTGTGTGGGAAAATAAAGTATCCTACTGATTTTCTTGTTCTTGGTTCCCCACAAGATGAATTTTGTCCCATTATATTTGGTAGACCTTTCTTGAATACTGTTAATGCTAAGATAGATTGTGAGAAAGAAACTGTTACTGTAAGTTTTGGGGATGTGTCTCATGAGTTCAATTTCTCTAAATTTCATAGGCAACCCCATGACAAAGAATTGCCTAGTAAAGATGAAATTTTTGGTCTTGCTTCTATTGTTGTGCCTCCTACTGATCCCTTAGAACAATATTTGCTAGACCATGAAAATGATATGCATATGAATGAAAGGAATGAAATAGATAAGATTTTCTTTGATCAACCGCCTATTTTGAAACACACCCTACCTGTTGAAATACTTGGGGATCCTCCTCCACCCAAGGGTGATCCCGTGTTTGAGCTTAAACAATTTCCGGATACTCTGAAATATGCTTATCTTGATGAAAAGGAAATATATCCTGTTATTATTAGTGCTAACCTTTCAGAGCATGAAGAAAAGAGATTATTGAAAACTCTGAGGAAGCACCGTGCTGCTATTGGATATACTCTTGATGATCTTAAGGGCATTAGTCCCACTCTATGTCAGCATAAAATTAATATGGAGCCTGATGCTAAACCTGTTGTTGATCACCAACGACGGTTAAATCCTAAAATGAAAGAGGTGGTAAGAAATGAAATACTAAAGCTTCTAGAGGCAGGTATAATTTATCCTATTGCTGATAGTAGATGGGTTAGTCCCGTTCATTGTGTTCCTAAGAAAGGAGGTATTACTGTTGTTCCTAATGATAAAAATGAATTGATCCTGCAAAGAATTGTTACAGGATATAGAATGGTAATTGATTTTAGGAAATTAAATAAAGCTACTAGGAAAGATCATTACCCTCTACCTTTTATTGATCAAATGCTAGAAAGACTATCCAAACACACACATTTTTGCTTTCTAGATGGTTATTCTGGTTTCTCTGAAATACCTGTGTCAAAAGAGGACCAAGAGAAGACCACTTTTACTTGCCCTTTCAGTACCTTTGCTTATAAACGTATGCCTTTTGGTTTATGCAATGCACCTGCTACCTTTCAAAGATGTATGATGGCTATATTCTCTGACTTCTGTGAAAAGATTGTTGAGGTTTTCATGGATGATTTTTCCGTTTACGGAACTTCTTTTGATGATTGCTTGAGCAACCTTGATCGAGTTTTGCAGAGATGCGAAGAAACTAATCTTGTCTTGAATTGGGAAAAGTGCCACTTTATGGTTAATGAAGGTATTGTCTTGGGGCACAAAATCTCCGAAAGAGGTATTGAGGTTGATAAAGCTAAAGTTGATGCTATTGAAAAAATTCCGTGTCCTACGGATATCAGAGGTATAAGAAGTTTCCTTGGTCATGCTGGTTTTTATAGGAGGTTTATTAAAGACTTCTCTAAGATTTTAGGCCTCTCACTAATCTTTTGCAAAAAGATGTTCCATTCGTTTTTGATGATGATTGTGTAGAAGCATTTGAAATTCTTAAGAATGCCTTGATTTCTACACCAGTTGTTCAACCACCTGATTGGAACCTACCCTTTGAAATTATGTGTGATGCTAGTGATTATGCCGTTGGTGCTGTTCTAGGACAAAGAGTTGATAAGAAATTAAATGTTATCCATTATGCTAGTAAAACTCTAGACAGTGCTCAAAGAAACTATGCTACCACTGAAAAAGAATTTTTAGCACTTGTGTTTGCTTGTGATAAGTTTAGACCTTATATTGTTGATTCCAAAGTAACTATTCGCACTGATCATGCTGCTATTAAATATCTTATGGAAAAGAAAGATTCTAAACCTAGACTTATTAGATGGGTCCTTCTGCTACAAGAATTTGATTTGCATATTATTGATAGAAAGGGTGCTGATAACGCCGTAGCAGACAACTTGTCTAGGTTAGAAAATGTTCTTGATGACCCACTACCTATTGATGATAACTTTCCTGATGAACAATTAGCTGTCATAAATGCTTCGCGTAATGCTCCATGGTATGCTGATTATGCTAATTACATTGTTGCTAAATTTATACCGCCTAGTTTCACTTACCAACAAAAGAAAAAGTTCTTCTATGATTTAAGACATTACTTTTGGGATGATCCACACCTTTATAAAGAAGGAGTAGATGGTGTTATTAGACGTTGTGTACCTGAGCATGAACAGGAACAGATCCTTCATAAGTGTCATTCCGAGGCCTACGGAGGACACCACGCTGGAGATAGAACTGCACATAAGGTACTACAATCTGGTTTTTATTGGCCTACTCTCTTTAAGGATGCTCGTAAGTTTGTCTTGTCTTGTGATGAACGTCAAAGAATTGGTAATATTAGTAGACGTCAGGAAATGCCTATGAATTATTCACTTGTTATTGAACCATTTGATGTTTGGGGTTTTGATTATATGGGACCTTTTTCAAAGTCTAACGGGTATACTCATATTCTAGTTGCTGTTGATTATGTTACTAAGTGGGTAGAAGCTATTCCAACTAGTAGTGCTGATCATAACACTTCTATTAAAATGCTTAAAGAAGTTATTTTCCCTAGATTTGGAGTCCCTAGATATTTAATGACTGATGATGGTTCACACTTTATTCATGGTGCATTCCGTAAATTGCTTGCTAAGTATGATGTTAATCATAGAATTGCATCTCCTTATCATCCTCAGTCTAGTGGTCAAGTAGAATTGAGCAATAGAGAAATTAAATTGATCTTGCAGAAGACTGTTAATAGATCTAGAAAGAATTGGTCTAAGAAACTTGATGATGCATTATGGGCTTATAGAACTGCTTACAAAAACCCTATGGGTATGTCTCCATATAAAATGGTTTATGGTAAAGCATGTCACTTACCTCTAGAACTAGAACATAAAGCTTATTGGGCAATTAAAGAGCTCAACTATGATTTCAAACTTGCTGGTGAGCAGAGGTTATTTGACATTAGCTCACTTGATGAATGGAGAACCCAGGCCTATGAGAATGCCAAGTTGTTTAAAGAAAAAGTTAAGAGATGGCATGATAAGAGGATACAAAAGCGTGAATTCAATGTAGGTGATCATGTCTTGCTATACAATTCTCGTTTAAGATTTTTTGCAGGTAAACTTCTCTCTAAATGGGAAGGGCCTTACATTATCGAGGAAGTGTATCGTTCCGGTGCCATCAAGACCAACAACGCCGAAGGCACAAACCCGAAGATGGTAAACGGGCAAAGAATCAAACATTATATCTCAGGTACTCCCATAAATGTTGAAACCAATATTATCAATACCATAACTCCGGAGGAGTACATTAGGGAGACCTACCAGAACGTTTCAGACTCCGAAAAGGAATAGGTATGTGGTACGGTAAGCAAACCAACTCCAAAACTTTTCCAATAGCAATTGTTCTCCGTTTTGGAATATTTAATAAATTAGGAAAATTTAAAGTAGTCCGAAAAGTGCACGAGGAGGCGACAAGCCAGGAGGGCGCGCCCTACCCCCCTGGGCGCGCCCTAGTGGCTTGTGGCCACCTCGTGTACCCTCCGGACTCCGTTTTCTTGTGGTATACTCCTTCGAGTCGGTAAAAAATCATTATATAATCTCCCGAAGGTTTTGACCTTCGTATCACGACAATACCTCCTGTTTTCGTTTTGAGCTGTTTCTGCAGCAGATTAAGAGCAATATGTCGTCCCAAGATTCCGATGGGGAGAGCTATGTATCGCATTATCTTGCCAATCCCAAGCTCTATGGAGACTTAGATCCTTATGGATTGTTCTAGGAGGAGGAACAAGAAGGCAAGTATGAGGAGGAAAGCTCGGTTGAAGAGGAGACCCCCTGCCTCGATCAGGAGATATGCACGTGGAATTCAGGAAATCGAGCCTCACAAACACAAGGAGAAAACCCAAGGTTCTATTTATCCCTTCTCGTTTCCTGCAGGAGAGCAAGCAAGAATTATGTCAAAGGATATTGAAGCTCGAGCAGGAAGTAGACGATCTGAGGGAACATAATTTTATGCTTAAAAGGAAACTAGACAAGCTTCCAACCTCATTAACAACTCCAACGTCACCGCCTCCGAAGAAACACAACTAAACACATGGGTATGGGCACGCCCCTTGGCTTGTGCCAAGCTTGGGGGAGGTGCCCCGGTATCGTATCACCATCACATCTTTTACTTTTATCGTTTTTCTTAGTTCGATTCTTTTGGTTATATCCTGATCTAGTAGAATAAAGTCTTTAGTGTGATCTAGTTTTGAGTTCTGCCTTATGTTCCCCCTATGTAAGCAAGTCCGAGAGTTATATAATAAAAAGTAGTTTGAGTTGAGGGCTTTGCTTGCTTTCTATGATCTTGAGAAAAAGAAATAGAAAGAAGTATAGAATAAAAGCAAAGAGTATATATGATGATCTTATGGGGGGTGATGGCTTCACATATAAGAAGTATGTCGATTGAAATTTGTTGTGAGTTGACAAACATAGAGATTGGTCATTGTTGCAATTAAAAGGAAGTAATAAAGAAAGAGAGGTTCACATATAAATATATTATCTTGGACATCTTTTATGATTGTGAGCACTCATTAAAATATTATATGCTAAGAAGTTGATGTTGGACAAGGAAGACATCATAATGGGTTATGTTTGCTTATTTCCGAATAGAAGTTATATGGTTTTAGATCCTTTAACATGTGACGCTTGCTTCCACCCCACATTAGTCAAAACTTCCGCACCAAGTAGAGATACTACTTGTGCATCCAAACACCCTTAACCCAGTTTTGCCATGAGAGTCCACCATACCTACCTATGGATTGAGTAAGATCCTTCAAGTAAGTTGTCATCGGTGCAAGCAATAAAAATTACTCTCTAAATATGTGTGATCTATTAGTGTGAGGAAAATAAACTTTATACGAACTTGTGATATGGAAGAAATAAAAGCGACGGACTGCATAATAAAGTTCTTTATCACAAGGGGCAATATAAAGTGACGTTCCTTTGCATTAAGGGATTGCGCATCCAACTACAAAAGCGCATGACAACCTCTGCTTCCCTCTGCAAAGGGCCTATCTGTTACTTTTACTTTCTAGTACTTACCCTTATGCAAGAGTCATGGTGATCTTCACCACTTCCTTTAATTCGCCTTTATCTCTTGGCAATCGTCATGTGTTGGGGAATGATCTAGACACATATATCCACTCGGACGTGGGTGAGCATGAGTTATTTCTGTTGACATTACCCTTGAGGTAAATAGTTGGGAGGCAAAACTATAAGCCCCAATCTTTCTCTGTGTCCGATTGAAGCTTTGACCTCATAGGTACCGCGTGAGTGTTAGCAATTATGAAAGACTAAAAGATGATTGAGTATGTGGATTTACTTTACAAGCTCTTATATTGACTCTTTCCGACGTTATGATAAATTGGAATTGCTTCAATGACTGAGATCATAGTTTGTTGGTTCTCAATAGAGTTCTTGATTCATACTTTACCTTGTGAATGAATTGTTACTTTAGCATAAGAGATTATATGTCAATATATGTTGCTGTTCTAAAGATGACCATGATGCCTTCATGTCCGTATTTTATTTTTATCGACACCTCTATCTCTAAACATGTGGACATATTTATCGATTTTGGCTTTCGCTTGAGGACAAGCGAGGTCTAAGCTTGGGGGAGTTGATACGTCCATTTTGCATCATGCTTTTGTATTGATCTTTATTGCATTATGGGCTGTTATTACACATTTTGGTACAATACTTATGCCTTTTCTCTCTTATTTTACAAGGTTTACATGAAGAGGGAGAATGCCAGCAGCTGGGATTCTGGACTGGAAAAGGAGCAAATCTGAGATACCTATTCTGCACAACTCCCAAAGTCCTAAAAATCTACGAAGAATTATTTTGGAATATATAAAAAATACTGGGCGAAGAAAATACCAGGGGGGACTCACCAGGCAGCCACAAGCCTGGAGGGCGCGCCCTACCCCCCAGGGCGCGCCCTAGTGGCTTGTGGGCCCCCTGGCAGGCCTCTGGTGCCCATCTTCTGCTATATGGAGGGTTTTGAACTGGAAAAAAAATCAGAAGGGAGCTTTCGGGACGAAGCGCCGCCGTCTCGAGGCGGAACTTGGGCAGAACCAATCTAGGGCTCCGCGGAGCTGTTCTACCGGGGAAACTTCCCTCCCGGAGGGGGAAATCGAAGCCATCGTCATCACCAACGATCCTCTCATCGAGAGGGGGTCAATCTCCATCAACATCTTCACCAGCACCATCTCCTCTCCAAACCCTAGTTCATCTCTTGTATCCGATCTTTGTCTCAAACCTCAGATTGGTACCTGTGGGTTGCTAGTAGTGTTGATTATTCCTTGTAGTTGATGCAAGTCGGTTTACTTGGTCGAAGATCATATGTTCATATCCTTAATGATAATTAATACTCCTCTGATTATGAACATGAATATGCTTTGTGAGTAGTTACGTTTGTTCCTGAGGACATGGGATAAGTCTTGTTATAAGTAATCATGTGAATTTGGTATTCGTTCGATATTTTGATGAGATGTATGTTGTCTCTCCTCTAGTGGTGTTATGTGAACGTCGACTACATGACACTTCACCATTATTTGGGCCTAGAGGTAGGCATTGGGAAGTAATAAGTAGATGATGGGTTGCTAGAGTGACAGAAGCTTAAACCCTAGTTTATGCGTTGCTTCGTAAGGGGCTGATTTGGATCCATATGTTTCATGCTATGGTTAGATTTATCTTAATTCTTATTTCGTAGTTGTGGATGCTTGCGAGAGAGGTTAATCATAAGTGGGAGGCTTGTCCAAGTAAGGACAGCACCCAAGCACTGGTCCACCCACATATCAAATTATCAAAGTAACGAACACGAATCATATGAGCATGATGATAACTAGCTTGACAGTAATTCCCATGTGTCCTCGAGAGTGTTTTGCTTTATATAAGAGTTTGTCCAGGCTTGTCCTTTGCTATAAAAAGGATTGGGCCACCTTGCTGCACCTTTGTTACCTTTGTTACTTGTTATCCGTTACGAATTATCCTATCACAAAACTATCTGTTACCGATAATTTCAGTGCTTGCAGAGAATACCTTACTGAAAACCGCTTGTCATTTCCTTCTGCTCCTCGTTGGGTTCAACACTCTTACTTATCGAAAGGACTACAATAGACCCCCTATACTTGTGGGTCATCAGGGAGGTGTCCCGGTATCGTATCACCACCACTTTTATTCACCTTTACCTATTTTAGTTTGATCTTTAGTTTTCCTTTGCTTTAGTTGAATAAAAGTTTAGTATGATCTGTTTTCGTGTGTTAGTTTCGTGACCTATCTATCTATGTAATCGAGTGAAAGTTATATAATAAAGTTTAGTTTGAGTTTTTGCCTCTCTACTTTCTTGTTGCAATCGAATAGAGGAAAAGAAACAAATGAAAAGAATCATATGCTAATCTTATGGTGAGTAATGACATCACATAAAGAAAAGTATAAGTAGTAAAATTTGTTGGAGATTGACAAACATAGCATTGGTCAATGATGCAATTCATGAAAGAATTAATAAAGGAAGAGAAGATTCACATGCAAAACACTATCTTGGACAGCTTTTATGATTGTGAGCCCCCATCAAATATTATATGTCAAAATTGTGGACGTTGGACAAGGAAGACAATGTAATGATTTATGTTTGTTCATATCCACATAGAAGTTATATTTTCATAGATCCTTTAACATGTGGTGCTTGCCCAATATCTTTGCTAGCCAAAAATTCCGCACTAAGTAGAGATACTACTTGTGCATCGAAAAACCCAAACCAAACTCTTTCTTTGAGTGTCCACCAGACCGACCTATGGATCGAGAAAGATTCTTCAAGTAAGTTGTCATCGGTGCAACAAGGCAATAAAAATTGCTTCTAGAAGTGTTTTGATCAATTAGTGTAAGAGAAAATTGAGCGTTATACGAACTTATGATGGCAAAGCAATAAAAGCGACGGACTGCATAATAAAGGTTGCTATCATAGGGGGCAATATAGCGTGACGTTCTTTTACATTAAGGGATTGGGCATACAAACCAATAAGCGCATGACAACCTCTGCTTACCTCTGCGAAGGGCCTATCTTTTACTTTTATGCACTTACTTTTATGCAAGAGTCAAAGTATTCTTCCCTATTCCTTTTTACTTTTTCTTTTGCAAGCATCATGTGGTGAGGAAAGATCTAGGCACATATATCCAGTTGGATATGGGTGAGCATGAGTTATTATTGTTGACATCACCCTTGAGGTGAGGAAGTTGGGAGGCAAAACTATAAGCCCCTATCTTCCTACGTGTCCAGTTGAAACTTTTTGTTCATGGGTATCCCGTGAGCATTAGCAATCATAGAAGACAAAATGATGGTTGAGTATGTGGACTTGCCAAAAGGCTCCTACATGAGACCCTTCCTGAAAATATGATGAATTGTAGTTGCAAATTTGACCGAGAACATAGTTTGTTGGTTCCCAATAAGGTTTATGCTTCATACGTCTATGTTGTGATGAATTATTACTTGTTCATGAGAAGCCTTATGATAAAAATGTATCAAAATAAGTTCTTATGTTAGAGTTTGTTGCTGCTATGTTAATAAGCATGATGCTTCTATGTCCGTATTTTGTTTTTATCGACACCTCTCTCTCAAACCATGTGGACATGCTTTTCGATATCGGCTTTCGCTTGAGGACAAGCGAGGTCTAAGCTTGGGGGAGTTGATACATCCATTTTGCATCATGATTTCCTACTATTATTTACTTTGTTTTATTGAATAATAATGCTTTGGGGAGTGATTCTAATGCCTTTTCTCTCATAATATGCAAGGTTTACACAAGGAGGTAGAATACCGGCAATTGGAATCCTGGACCCAAGAAAAGCACGTCAGAGATACCTATTCTGCACAACTCAAATGAAGCTGAAATTTTACGGAGATTATTTTTGTATTTAATAATACTGGAGCTGAAAACCACCGGAGGGGGCCTCCCAGGTGGGCACAATCCACGAGGGCGCGCCAGGCCCCCCTGGGCGCGCCCTGATGGGTTGTGCTCAGCCTGGCCCACCTTCGGTGCCCATCTTCTGGTATAAGGTCACTCTTGACCTAGAAAATCATAGGAGGACTTTCGGGTTGAAGCGCTGCTACGTCGAGGTGGAACTTGGGCAGGAGCACTTTTGCCCTCCGACGGAGCGATTCCGCCGGGGGAACATCCCTCCCGGAGGGGGAAATCGAAGCCATCGTCATCAGCAACACCCCTCTCATCTTTGGGAGGCCAATCTTCATCAACATCTTCAACAGCACCATCTCCTCTCAAACCCTAGTTCATCTATTGTGTACCGGAACCTCAGATTGGTACATGTGGGTGACTAGTAGTGTTGATTACCTTGCGTAGTTGATTACTATATCGTTATTTGGTGGAAGATTATATGTTCAGATCCATTATGCTATTCAATACCTCTCTGATCTTGAGCATGTTTATTATTTGTGAGTAGTTACCTTTGTTCTTGAGGTCACGGGAGAAGTCATGTTGCAACTAATCATGTGAATTTGATATGTGTTCGATATTTTGATGATATGTATGTTGTGATTCCCTTAGTGGTGTCATGTGAACGTCGACTACATGACACTTCACCATTCATGGGCCTGAGGGAATGCATTGTGGAGAAGTTATTAGATGATGGGTTGCTAGAGTGACAGAAGCTTAAACCCTAGTTTATGCGCTACTTCGTAAGGGGCTGATTTGGATCCAAACGTTTAATGCTATGGTTAGATTTTATCTTAATACTTTTCTCGTAGTTGCGGATGCTTGCGAGGGGGTTAATCATAAGTGGGAGGTTGTTCAAGTAAGAACAGCACCCAAGCACCGGTCCACCCACATATCAAATTATCAAAGTAGCGATCACGAATCAAACCAACATGATAAAAGTGACTAGATGAAATTCCCGTGTACCCTCAAGAACACTTTGCCTATTACTAGAGATTGTTCTGGCCTGTCCTTTGCCTCAAAAGGATTGGGCTACCTTGCCGCACCTTATTTATTACCGTTACTTGCTCGTTACCAATTACCTTGCTATCAAACTATCTGTTACCTATAATTTCAGTGCTTGCAGAAATTACCTTTCTGAAAACCGCTTGGCATTTCCTTCTGCTCCTCGTTGGGTTCGACACTCTTACTTATCGAAAGGACTACGATTGATCCCCTATACTTGTGGGTCATCAATGCCACCATCGCGCACGGTGTTTAGTACTACCAGAAACGTCTGCGATACGTATTTGGTCCCACCAGGCGCCCATCGGGGCACGCCTTGTAAATGAAAGGAGGCAACTCTTACCAGCAAGGCGCAACTTCCCAGCCCGTAACCCAGTCGAACCGAACTCGGAAGTTAAGCGTGCTTTCGGTGGAGTAGTCAAGGATTGGTAACCGGTTGGGAAGTTGCTAGATTTTAAGGTTCATTTAGGCTGTGTGATACGATCACTATAGGCATAAATAAAATGCCTGTAGTGATATGTCATTCCGGCTAAATAAATCTTGAGATCCTTGTTTTGAAAATATCCATGATTTTCTTTTGCTGTTTTGAAAATGTCAAGGATCGATGACGTGTGTGTTTGTGTATTTGTGGACCAATGCCTGTGTGTGGACCATGTGCCTACATTGTGCGGTTTCCGATGACAAACCTATCGGTGGGCCCTTAGGTCTGTCATGCCTTTTACTGACAACGCTCGAAGGCCAGATCCTTGTTTTGAAAATATCCATGATTTTCTTTTGCTGTTTTGAAAATGTCAAGGATCGATGACGTGTGTGTGTGTGTGCGCGCGCGCGTGTGTGTGAACCCATGCCTGTGTGTGGACCATGTGCCTACATTGTGCGGTTTCCGACGACAAACCTATCGGTGGGCCCTTAGGTCTGTCATGCCTTTTACTGACAACGCTCGAAGACCAAGGATGGGTGAAGATGTGTGTGTGTGTGTGTGTGTGCCCGCGCGCGCGCGCGTGCGAACCTGCCTGTGTGTGGACCATGTGCCTACATTGTGCGGTTTCCGACGACAAACCTATCGGTGGGGCCCTTAGGGTCTGTCATGCCTTTTACTGAACGCTGGAAGGCCACGGATGGGTGACGGTGTGTGTGTGTGCGCGCGTGTGTGTGTGCGCGTGTGTGCATGCGTGCGTGCGTGCGTGCGTGTGTGTGTGTGTGGACCATGCATCCATTGTGCGGTTTTCGACGACACGCTTATATATGGATGGGTCGCTATATATCATCCATTTGACTGACAACGCTGCAACGTCACCCTGCTATGTGTCATGTGTGTGTGGGGGGAGGGGAACAAAATATATACGTCCATAACGACCTAGCTAGGTAGTATATATATATACCAATCTTAAGGGGGGTATATATGCCGAGTTATCTCAGCTAGGTGCATGCCACGTCATAGCTAGGGTTGTGCATTGTGTATTAATTGAAACACCGGATCACACCATTTTGGCATATACATTTGGCCATATGTAGGGGGTGGTGTTCTTCTAGCCTCGCTCAACTGATCTTCGATGACGCGCCAACTCGTGGGACCGCGCGATCTATATATCCCTCTTGTCCGACAACAATATGTGATGGTTTGGCCAAATTAAGGTATAAATTCTCTTGGTTGTCTTACGAAAGTCAGACATGGATAAATGTGTGACAAAGTTTGAACCAGGTCATGTGTTCATAGGACCCCATCCTCCGGCACATAGTGTAGTGGGCAACACCATCCGTTTGTCATGAAACCCTTTTCTGTCACATTGGACACTTTTCGGCATGTACATATGCAGCATGTGCCACACATTAAAGTTGCGCATTGCGAATTTAAACATGACAACACCATGCTCGTACATATATATATATACTTCATCCATTCCAAAATACAAGTCTTTTTTTAGAGCTTTCACTACGAACTACATATATATACGTACTTTAGAGTGTAGATTCACTTATTTTACTGTGTACCTATATAGTTAGTACTGGAATCTCTATTTTTTTGAAAACTCTAAAAATACTTATATTTAGGAACGGAGGGAGTATATATTTGGGCCACTAGCGGGCGTGGTTGTGTTTTGACCCTCTCTTGCGTTTTTTTGTCGTTTATCCGAAAGATGCTAGTATCTATTATATTATTATAAGACGATAGAAAACTAGCGGTCAAGATTTATTACTCTAGACTTAAGATATTTGAACGGCCTAGATTCATCCGCATATTTGCTACAGCCCACACAGAAAAAATAAATCGGTGACCTGTACATGGCCAAGACAAAATAGAGCGTGACTTTGGGAAGACAAACAAATAAAAAGTAGAGATACACACGGACTCGCGCCAGATTCAACAGATTCCGGCAAGCATACGCATGCATCCTGACGCGGTCAAACACATATAGGCTCTGTCTACATAGGTTAAATAATCTCACCCATTAACTTTTACATATAAATGGATGCGATTTTAAATTGTAAACATTAAATACAAATATTGTATATGCATTGTTGGGCAAATATAACGTCTGTCACGTGCAACCACTATCACATACATGTGAAGGACATCACGTTGTGGCGTTTGTGGAAAAAAACAATTAATGAATTTCAGTTAGGATTTTATTATTGGAAAGAATAAAAAAGGCAGGCACGCTAGACATACCATGAGAAGGACGTTACCTTGTGGTGACGTGGAAAGAGAAAAAACTATTCAATTTCGGTTAGGATTGTATAATCTTTTTTTTTGAAGGGATTAGGATTGTATAATCGGAGAGAGAAAAAAAGCAGGCACGCTTCCACATATACCTGAACCAATCTCATGTGCGTGTACATAGCTAGAGGAAAGTTTATTGGAAGTCTATTGCCTTAATAAAAGGGACGTACAATTGGCATAGCAAACGGTTACACAACGCAGCCTTAATCAGGCGCTATTTCGATTGATCGATCGATATTGCTTACACTGACATCACTTATGATACGAGAAAAAAAATTATGCAGAAAATCAATTTTTCATTTTCTCCGCGGCTTTGCCCTATCAAAACTCTAAATTAGGCGATTCAGTTTTGATAAATTCCACACGTGCAAATGAACGAAATTTCTTGGCTTTAAGATGACATTATCTTTACTTAAAACATTAAAAATGTATAAAATTAACGCATAGAATATTTTAAATAAGAACATAATGAATTAGACTGTGATGTATAAAAGGGCTATTATATTATTAAGACGATAGAAAACTAGCGGTCAAGATTTATTACTCTAGAGTTAAGATATTTGAACGGCCTAGATTCATCCGCATATTTGCTACAGCCCACACAGAAAAAATAAATCGGTGACCTGTACATGGCCAAGACAAAATACAGCGTGACTTTGGGAAGACAAACAAATAAAAAGTAGAGATATACACGGACTCGCGCCAGATTCAACAGATTCCGGCAAGCATACGCATGCATCCTGACGCGGTCAAACACATATAGGCTCTGTCTACATAGGTTAAATATAATCTCACCCATTAACTTTTACATATAAACGGCTGCGATTTTAAATTGTAAACATTAAATACAAATATTGTATATGCATTGTTGGGCAAATATAACGTCTGTCACGTGCAACCACTATCACATACATGTGAAGGACATCACGTTGTGGTGTTTGTGAAAAAAAACAATTAATGAATTTCAGTTAGGATTTTATTATTGGAAAGAATAAAAAAGGCAGGCACGCTAGACATACCATGAGAAGGACGTTACCTTGTGGTGACGTGGAAAGAGAAAAAACTATTCAATTTCGGTTAGGATTGTATAATCTTTTTTTTTGAAGGGATTAGGATTGTATAATCGGAGAGAGAAAAAAAGCAGGCACGCTTCCACATATACCTGAACCAATCTCATGTGCGTGTACATAGCTAGAGGAAAGTTTATTGGAAGTCTATTGCCCTAATAAAAGGGACGTACAATTGGCATAGCAAACGGTTACACAACGCAGCCTTAATCAGGCGCTATTTCGATTGATCGATCGATATTGCTTACACTGACATCACTTATGATACGAGGAAAAAAATTATGCAGAAAATCAATTTTTCATTTTCTCCGCGGCTTTGCCCTATCACAACTCTAAATTAGGCGATTCAGTTTTGATAAATTCCACACGTGCAAATGAACAAAATTTCTTGGCTTTAAGATGACATTATCTTTACTTAAAACATTAAAAATGTATAAAATTATCACATAGAATATTTTAAATAAGAACATAATGAATTAGACTGTGATGTATAAAAGGGCCATTAGACATTCTAAAAAATGTTGAGTAAATTAAAATGGAAAATAATAATTTTCTTTACACAACTTCTAGATGAATTCCAAAATAGAATTATACAATGTCCAAAAGTAGCTAACGTTGTTGGATTTATATATATAAATAGAAATAGCAAGTTTTCAATGCATAGCATACAATGTAGTGTGGGTTTTAAATGTTAAGATAATACGGTGGGAGAAGTGGAAGAAGTGGTTAACGAGAGTACTATAGAGACAGATTGGCGCATACATTAATCAATTGTCACTAGTAGAGTTCAAGATGGTGAGACACGATAAGCGAAGAAGCTGGATCAGAAGAATTACAACTTTTAAAAGGAACGCATACACATCACATGAAAGATATTCGGTGTGGAAAAAACGACATACAGATGCAAACATATTACTTGCGCAAGTGAGCATATTATGTGACAAAAAATGATTTTCCAGGTAAAATAACAGAGATAAGAAATAATTTTTTCTGAAGTGTAACAAGTCATATTGATCATGTTAACAATATGTAGACGCTAAATAAGGAAAAACTGTATCAAAAGTGAGTGAGATAATGTTTTTCGCAACTTTCGATTAATACACATACAACAACAATTAAATTTAGGCTGTTACGAAAATGGAAAATTTAATAAGGTGAGCATGTGCGAAAGCATGCATCCGAGACTTGATCTTGCACCAATTGTAAGTGCAACTACAAAACTCAAAGGGAAGAAGCTGGTGGAAGAAAACAACTTTGGGTTTAGATATGAGCCATCAATGTTATTTTCAATCATCATTAGAAAATTCTCAACTCTTCGGTTTGAATATATGCACCAATGAATAAAGAAGAAGGATTAATGAAACAAAAGAGAAACTAATATGAAACTATATGGTCTCATTTGCACACTAAGGACTACAATACATCAGTCCTCTATTGGCAACTGTAAATATGTGAAAAGTACATATAAAACTATATAACAAATTTAACGGTGCAAATGCACGAGTCACGAGATAGTTTGATATATTAATTCTAAAAAAACTGATTTCAGTATGTATGTACTACCAAGTCCGAAGATGGCTAAATTACAAAACACCAACGACAAAAATTTCCAGTTTTAATATGTGCGTATTATTCAACTTAGTAATAGATTCTCGAAATTATTTTGGAACAACAAAAAATAGTTATATATCTAATGTTGGATGAAAATATGAATAAGCATGCTTCTTGCATGTATTACTTTGGTTTATCCAAAAGAAGGAATGTCCTGGAAAATATAGATTCATTTAGAACTTTTCAACACAGTGCGTCTTATAACCCACGCATTGACGCGACAACATTTTCGGAAGAAAAGACTATATCAAATGGAACAATATGCATTGGTCTAGCCGCGCAAATGCGCGGGTTACCCCGCTAGTTATGTAAAATAGCAAACGAAACTGACGAAACAACCGTATGCGATTGTATCCCCAACAGGCACTAGTGTGCTACTCTAACCGTGTGCGATGCTCGTACACAGCAAAATCGGCCTTGCCTAGTGGTGGCAACCGCAAGCGTCAGCCAGTGCAAAGTGGCAATGTGCATAGTAAAAACCCAAACCCGACAGCGACCTATAAAAGATCTTGCCGGCGGCGGCTAACAACTAATTTTTCCGCCGATAGCTCGCCACCACCACCACACACACCAAATGGAACCGGTGCTCAACCATGGGGATGTGCATGGCGCCGTCCTGATAGTGTTGGACGACGACGTGATAGAGGATTCCGATGGGTTGGCCGCCATGGTGGGCAACGGCAAACAGCCAGCTGCCGCGGCCGACGACGACGGCATAGAGGATTCCGACGTGCTGTCCTCCATGTCGGTCAATGGGCAACCGTCATCTGCCGTGGCCGACGACGACGACGAAGAGAGCCCCGAGTTTCAGCGTTGGATGCAGATGGCCATCGCTCTGTCCGTCCAGGAATCGGGCCTCGATGCATTCTGCGCGATGAGGACGAGCGCCGTCTTAGTGTCGGTGTGGAACAATCTATCGCATCTGCGGATGCCATCCGCAACGCGGCTAGGGATATGAAGCGGCAGAAACGGCGGGAGAGTGCGAAGAGGCAGCGGAACTCAGATGCAGAGGGCAAAAGGAGGCGGGAGCAGGACCAGAAAGCGGCGGACCAGGCCGCTGCATGCCTCTCAACCGCGTTGGAGGCCAGTGCAGGACTTGCAGCTGTGGCGGCAACCCTGGCAACAACGGCCACGGCGACCAGGGACGCAGCTCTAGCGAGAGCGGCGCACGTCTGTATCCCGATGGCCCACGTGGACGCCACAACATCTTCGTCGACAGCGGCAAACCTGGCGAGAGGCGCCGCGGTCGCTCCGGCCGAGGTAGCCCCGCCGGTCTCCGCCGTGGAACCACTGGAGCTCATCAACTTGACGAGCTCCTCCGAATACTCGTTCTGAGCCGAGGAAGGTCATGACGACGGTGGAGGCGCGGCGTTTGTATGCATCCATGGCGTAGTGAATATTTTGTGCAGTTCATCTTCATGTAAATTGATGAACTGTTTGTAAATTACTGAGCGTATGAACTAATGTCAACTAATCCGCTGCAAAATAAGGCATTTTGTTGTGAAAATTTGCCAAATGTTTGTGTCATCTGTTTGTGGGCATGTGGAAATTTAGGATGAATTTCACGCCTGCGACTGAAATTGAGGATGAACCGTGTGAGATGAGCCCACCTTGACAAATCTCAGAAAGAGCTACCTGCCTTGAGCGATGCAAAAATTCATGGTTTCGCGGCACGGCATTTCGTTACAGCGTACACACTTTATTATGTTAGGACCGTGTGCGATCTTGGTTGCTCCCGCCTATTTCCTTTACCAAAATTTAAGTGGAAGCGGTATTTCAACTGCATGCCGCCCTTCCTCGTCCACCGCACCGACCCTATAGTAATTTTCAGCTGCCGAGGCATTTTAACCGTCGCCATCCCTCGTCCACCACCATCTCCACCCACACCATTATTACTAAAATTTTCAGCAGCAACGACACATCCGCAAACTCCCCCCCCGTCCAAACAACACCCCCTCCCCCTTCCTCCCCCGCTTGAACCCTAGTTCACCCCCACCGCCGCCTTCCACCACCAACCTCAGCCGGTCTTCCCGTGCCTCATAGCTAAACATGTTCAGGGTCCCCACCGATCCACATACACCATCGCCACCCTTAGTTTTTAGATGAGGCCGGCGGTATCCCTTTCCCCTAGATCCCCATCCCGTACTCCAGAGAGTCACAGCCTAATCAGCCCGACCACATCTTCCGTGGATCTCGAGGAGTGTACGAGCAAAAACAGGTCTATCATGGCCTCTTCGCCGTACGCTGGCGAGGTGGGCCCCGTTCGCGCCGATCCTTTGATCCCGGACGAACACCTCTCCGCGGGAGCCGGTGAGGACGATGCCTACATTGCCATGCCGAAGGCTTCAAGTCTGCGAGCTCGCGTATTCTTGTATCTCAGGAGAGCCGGCTACGACATCAAGCTCGTCAACATCATCGGCTTCACTCGGGCCATGTCACAAGTTAAGTGGTCCACCGGCAACGCCTCTGGTTCAACCGCCGTCGATCTCTTCAAAGGCCCCGCCGCTGATCTCCTCCGCCTCGCGGTCATCGATTTGCGATCCTTCTACGCCATCGAGCCCCTTTTGTCCTTTCTGAAGGAAACATTCTATGGCGGTGGCTTGGGATCCTTAGCTCCAAAGTCAGATCTCATCCACCAAGATAATGGCACACACTACGACTGTTACAAGGAGAAATGTCCCATCTGCGACATCAGGGAGCGCACCCTGGGCACCTCATATCCCAAGTGGAAGGAGCCCATCCATGACAAGTGAGGCAACATCCTGTGAGCAAATCATACCTTTTTTAGCTAGCCGTCTCGTACCCATTGTAGTAGCTTTTGCCATGCGATAATCATGCAGTGTTTAATTGAGCATTTGTCCAGTTGTCTAGCAGATGCCTTGATTTTATGTATCTGGTTGTTAGGTTGGTTGCATTGAGTATTTGTCCAGTTTTCAATGGCTATAGTTTGTTGTTACAGTGAGCATGAATGCCTTGTTTCTTTCAGTTATTCACAATGTGATGTTCATTATGTGCAAGTATGAACTGTGCAAATCAATTTCATCAATACCACCTGTTATGCTTGGTGTTGTTAACCTATGCCCTTAACTCCAGCTTTAAAGATTTATGCCTTGTTTCTCTGAATTTGGTTGCCAGGTTGGTTGCAGTGAGCATTTGTCTAGTTTTCAAGAAGATGCCTTGCTTTTCTGTATCTGTTTGTGAGGTTGATTGGAGTGAGCATTTGTCTAGTTTTCAAGCAGACGCCTTGCTTTTCGTTATCTGGTTGGTAGGTTGGTTCCATTGAGCATTTGTCCAGTATCAAATGGCTATATTTGGTTGTTATAGTGAGCATATATGCCTTGTTTATTTCAAGCAGATACCTCGTATACTTGGTTGATGTTAAGCCTATTGTACTTATCATGACTTTACATGTACTTGCACATGACAACAATGGGAGTGGCCAACGTTTTCCACCGAGGTTCTTTTCATCCCTCCGCTTATACTCCATCCGTTCCATCATGTAGTGCATATAGATTTTTGTGATGTATCTACATATACCATCTAAAATGTATACAATATGAAATTTTGTGATGCTTCTAATGAAATGGAATTGCAATTCTAGATGTAAATGTTTTTCTCTACAAACTTGGTCAAAGTAAGTAAATGTTGACTTCTCAAAATGTTTATAGGCAACACATTATGGAACTGATGGAGTAATATATTACACCATTGTGCAACTGCATTTTAGCTTCTAATATCGGCTTCTTGCTTGTAGGTACATATGTCTTAGGTAAAGATCCATTCCTGGACCCTTTTTGCGTGTGGGCAATGAAATATTCATGAACCAGCATCAAGTTAGGAAACTGAAAATGATTGCTAGGGAAAAGAGATGAACAATGCCAATTAGACTATTTGTTTACACTCTATCCAACACAATAGTGAGCTGTAGGATGGTAACTACGAACTCTGTAGGCTTCTATTAGTACTACCCATAATGAGTTGTCACACAACAATGTCTGAATCTTTTTCTTTTGCAGTGGTTCCCAAAGCAGTTTATTCAAGATTACCTCGCAAAGTACATGATTGCTGGACATGCAATGAAGGTTAAAATATATCATCGAGACTACAATGAGCATCAATAAGTCGTAATGAAGACAGTGAAGGATGGGCGGGCGGCCATCACTAGGGGCTGGCCTAGAGTCGTTCGTGCGTTAGGCATGGAGGAGGGCACAATATGGGCATTCCGCTTCACCTACTCCAGCAACCAGAATGTCTTTCGGCTCACTCTTTACCGCCTTTAATACAACCTTGGTTCCATCATCCTTTATTTTTAAACATGATTCGAATTATGCATTCGTTCTTAAACCTACATTTAAACATGATTCGATATGAAATACATGAATTCCTACTTTCAAATGTAAATTATGTGAATCATGAACAAAGGTATTTAATTAGGGGCAAATCATGCTCTACAGGCCATTACAATGCACACAGTTTGATAAAGCAAAACGTCTGCGATCAACTTCAACATCACACATGTTTCTCCATTCTCGGCGTGTGCGATGAGTCTCGTCTTCGCACACGGTCAGGCGAGAAAGAACATGTGCGATTAATGACACCAACGTTTGTGCTAGTCTCCTTATCACACACGATTTCGTATTTGGAACTATGTATGATATTGTGCCCATGGTAAACGTTGGTCAAAGAAGAAAGCGTGCGATAGGCTTTCATCCGACACAATTAGTCTGGATGACACATTTGGGAATTATGGATCACACGTTTGAGACGTTTTGTAAATCACAAACATTTATGAAAAACGCCGCGTGTGGGATAGATTCAACCTTCGCATATGTTTTATAATGACAAATGTATGCACTCTTATATCATATCACAGACGGTCATGGTGGAACTAAATGTGTGTGATAGCCCCCTTATCATACACGCTTTATAATCGTGATCTGTTTGCGATTCGTCGCACATCGTAAACGGTGCGACACAGAATAGCGCGTGCGATGTTAGTGTGATCTCACACGAGTTGCAAGGATGAACCGTATGGGAAATACACCATATCTCAAACGATTGCCCGGTGACCCTCGTTTGTGATAGATGCGGACATCCCATACGCTTAGTTTTGCGAAATGTTTGTGTTAATTGGCCACCATCGCCGACGGGTTTGCTGTGTCGTGTGGGATGAACGCCCCCTATCGCCCACACCTGCAAGGCGGCGGTTTACAACTACGTCGCGGAAAGGGGTTAAAAACCGTTTGTATAGCACGTCGCTGCACCAGTGTTGCAATTTACTCGTAGTTTTATTCCCGCAAAGTACTTCTAGTTTTATTCGTGCAAACTATCCTATCACCTACAAAATAGTTTCGTACTTGTTCTAGGTAAAGCAAACGTTAAAGTGTGCATAGAGTTGTAAAGCAAACGTTAAAATTTTATCTATTTCATTTCTTTCACGCAAGTGCATATCATTTTCATGGTCTAGCAAATATTGTTCTAGTGGATCAGTAGGAGGAACGACAATTATAGCAAGACCAATTATTTCATCCTTACTAGATAATTCTTTATTACGTGGCTGTCTACTAAACTAGGAAAAGTTAAACTCATGAGACACATCACCAAAACTAACACCGACAGTTTGTTTCTGACAATCTATCTTAGCATTAACGGTGTTCAAGAAAGGTCTACCAAAGATAATGGGACAAAAGTCATCTTGTGGGGAACCAAGAACTAGAAAATCAGTAGGATATTTTACTTTCCCACACAAGACTTCAACATATCTAACAATCCCAAGTGGTGTGATGGTGTCTCTATTAGCAAGTTTAATAGTAACATCAATGTCTTCTATTTCAGCAGGTCCTATATCATTCATAATTTCTTGGTATAAGGTAAAAGGAATAGCACTCATACTAGCACCCACATCATATAAACCATGATAGCAATGATCTCCTATTTTAACTGAGACAATAGGCATGCCAACTACGGGTCTATGTTTATCTTTTTCATCAGGTTTGGCAATTCTAGCAGCTTCATCACAGAAGTAAATAACATGCCCATCAATATTTTCTACCAAGAGATCTTTAACCATAGCAATACTAGGTTCTACTTTAATTTGTTCAGAGGGATTAGGTGCTCTAATATTACTTTTGCGAACCGCAGTTGATACCTTAGTGTGTTCCATTATCCTAACAGGGAAAGGTGTTTTCTTAATATAAACAGTAGGCACAACTGGATCAACATTGTAAATGATGGTTTCATCTTTAGCTATGGCCGGTTCTTTAATTTCTTCTTTAATAGGGGGATGATATTTAAACCACTTCTCCTTAGGGAGGTCAACGTGAGTAGCAAATGATTCACAGAAAGAGGCTACTATCTCAGAGTCAAGTCCATATTTAGTGCTAAACTTGTGAAAAGCATCGGTATTCATAAATGATTTAACACAATCAAACTTAAGCTTAATACCTGACTCATTACCTTCATCGAGTTCCCAATCTTCAGAGTTGCGTTTAATTCTTTCTAAGAGATCCCACTTGAATTCAATAGTCTTCTTCATAAAAGAACCAGTACAAGAAGTATCGAGCATGGATCGATCATTATGAGAAAGCCGAGCATAAAAATTCTGAATAATAATTTCTCTCAAGAGATCATGATTGGGGCATGAATATAATATTGACTTAAGCCTCCCCCAAGCTAGAGCGATGCTTTCTCCTTCACGAGGCAAAAAATTATATATATAGTTCCGATCACGATGAACTAGATGCATAGGATAAAACTTTTGTTGGAATTCTAATTGCAATTGATTCTAGTTCCATTATCCAATATCATCACATAGCCTATACCATGTCAATGATTTTCCCTTCAAAGATAAAGGGAAAACCTTCTTCTTAACTTCATCTCTGGGTAAACCTGCAAGCTTAAATAATCCACAAACTTCATTCACATGTATTAGGTGCATATCAGGATGTTCAGTTCCGTCTCCTGCATAAGGATTAGCTAGCAGCTGTTCTACCATACCCGAAGGAATTTCATAACCAATATTTTTAGTAGGTACAGTAGGTCAAGGGTCAACTAAATGTGGTTCCGATCAAGGTGAAGATACCCCGAACAAACCCCTCAAAGGATTGTTTTCCATAGTAGCAAGTGACAATAAATTTTAGCACGTAGTATAAGTTTTTCCTTACCGATTTCCACTTACCAAGAGCGCTTCACTCCCCGGCAATGGCGCCAGAAAAGAGCCTTGATGACCCACAAATATAGGGGGTCAATCATAATCCTTTCGATAAGTAAGAGTGTCGAACCCAACGAGGAGCAGAAGGAAATGACAAGCGGTTTTCAGCAAGGTAATTTCTGCAAGCACTGAAATTGTAGGTAACAGATAGTTTGATTGCAAGATAATTGGTAACGAGCAAGTAACGGTAATGGTAAATAAAGTGCAGCAAGGTAGACCAATCCTTTTGTGGCAAAGGACAGGCCAGAACAGTCTCTTATAATAAGTAAAGTGTTCTTGAGGGTACACGGGAATTTCATCTAGTCACTTTTATCATGTTGGTTTGATTTGCGTTCGCTACTTTGATAATTTGATATGTGGGTGGACCGGTGCTTGGGTGTTGTTCTTACTTGAACAAACCTCACACTTATGATTAACCCTCTCGCAAGCATCCGCAACTACGACAAAAGTATTAAGATAAAATCTAACCATAGCATTAAACATTTGGATCCAAATCAGCCCCTTACGAAGTAGCACATAAACTAGGGTTTAAGCTTCTGTCACTCTAGCAACCCATCATCTAATAACTACTCCACAATGCATTCCCTTAGGCCCAAGGATGGTGAAGTGTCATGTAGTCGACGTTCACATGACACCACTAAGGGAATCACAACATACATATCATCAAAATATCGAACACATATCAAATTCACATGCAACATGACTTCTCTCGTGACCTCAAGAACAAAGGTAACTACTCACAAATAATATTCATGCTCAAGATCAGAGGGGTATTGAATAGCATAATGGATCTGAACATGTAATCTTCCACCAAATAAACCATATAGTAATCAACTACAAGATCTAATCAACACTACTAGTCACCCACAGGTATCAATCTGAGGTTCCGGTACAAAGATCGAACACAAGATATGAACTAGGGTTTGAGAGGAGATGGTGCTATTGAAGATGTTGATGAAGATTGGCCTGTCAAAGATGATAGGGTTGTTGGTGATGACGATGGCTTTGATTTCCCCCTCCGGAATAGCTCCGCCGGAGGGCAAAAGTGCTCCTGCCCAAGTTCTGCCTCGAGACGGCGGCGTTCCGTCCCGAAAGTCCTCTCCTTATTTTTTTCTAGGTCAAAAGACCTTAAGTACCAGAAGATGGGCACCGGAGGTGGGCTGGGCTGAGCACAACCCACCAGGGCGCGCCTTGGGGGCCTGGCGCGCCCTGGTGTCTTGTGCTCACCGGGTGGCCCCCCTCCGGTAGTTTTTTGCTCCAGTATTTTTCATATATTCCAAAATAATTCTCCGTGAAGTTTCAGCTTATTTGGAGATGTGCAGAATAGGTATCTCTCATATGCTTTTTCAGGTCCAGAATTCTAGCTGCCGGCATTCTCCCTCTTTGTGTAAACCTTGCATATTATGAGAGAAAATGCATTAGAATTACTCCATAAAGCATTATTATGCATAAAAACACTATAAATAACAGTAGGAAATCATGATGCAAAATGGACGTATCAGTTGCGTTTTGCTAGTACACATGATGATTTTGATGAATATAATATGCTTGTGCTTGCTGCTCCTACTTGCAATTATCATGACAGAGGAACTACATCTCCACCTCTTTATGTTTACAATACGATAAAATTGCAAGAAACTGTTTATACTATGCATTGGCCTTTACTTGATGTGCATGAATTGTTCTTTTATGACATGCCGATGCATAGGAAGAGAGTTAGAATTTGTCATTGCATGATATATGTTGCTTTGTGCTCACTACTAAATTACAAATCATTGTTAATTAAAATTGGCTTTGATATACCTTGGGATCCGGGTGGATCCATTACTTGAGCACTTTATGCCTAGCTTAATGGCTTTAAAGAAAGCGCTTCCAGGGAGACAACCTGGAAGTTTTAGAGAGTCATTTTATTCTGTTGAGTGCTTTATAAAGTTTAAAAACGAAAAAATAGAGGGAAACCTAAAACTTCACAAAAAGAAAAGTGAAAGTGAGAGAGATGAACATCGTGAAAGTGGGGGAATTCCTTGAACTTTGTTCATGCCGATGGAAACTTTATGAATCTTGAATCAAAGAAACTTTGGCTGTAGTGCGTGAATTTACGTTTTTTACTGGAACGTCAAAAGTTTCTGAATTTTTTACAAAGTATTGCTATACAAAATGTTTATTTCTTCCTAACTTTTCAGAATTTTTGGAGTTACAAAAGTATGCTTAAAGTTCAGATTACTACAGACTGTCCTGTTTAAGACAGATTCTTTTTTTGATGCATTGTTTTGCTTGTTTTTATGAAACTATCGATTTTATCGGTGGTATAAGCCATGGAGAAGTTATAATACAACAGGGATAATTAAAATATAAAATATAAATGGGTTTTTGTAACGTCCCCATGTAATAGCTACAGTAATCACCTTTTTTATCATCCCATGTCATCATGATTAACCATGCTTGAGCATCATTTGCATCATACTTCATTTCAACTCCAATTTAAAGTTGCAATTCAAATTTAAAGTAAAAATAAAAGTTGTTCAAAACCAGAAACTAAAATGTTCAAAATATTGTAAATAATCCAGAGGCAATTATAAAAATACAACCAACATTAATTGAATTAGTTAAGTGACTCTACCAACCTGAGCCAGTAACCAAACAACACATTTTAATATATTTTGTTTAATCCAATGTACAAATGAAATTATATTTTGCCCAAACCAATTTTTGGTGGTAAAGAATATTGCACTGTAATATTTGAGCTAAGTCACACATTTAATAAAAGTCCAATAGTGGTCAAACATTTTACAAAACAGAATTAAAACAGAAAACAGAAATAGAAAAAGAAAAAGGGGAAACGACTTACTGTGCGACTGGGCCTTAGTGGAACAGTAGCTGGCCCAGCCCATTAACCGGCCGTCATCCTCCTCCCCGCGCGCTGTCGCGCGCGCGCGCCGACATGGCGACAGCCGCCGCGCGTCGCCCATCCACCGGCTCCCCGGCTAGGTTAAGTGCCTCCCCGAGCTGCTCTCCCCTCCCCCGAACCCTAGCTGTCCCCACACGCCCACGTTCGCTCTCTCCCTCTCTCGTTCCACGTCTCGCCCGAAGTTGCCATCGCCGCCGCGCTCGATCCCGCGGCCACCGTGCCCCGATTGCCTCGCCGCCGAGTCGTACGTCGTTGCCACCCTCGACTGCATCGCCTCCGCCGCTCCGTTGGAGCAGAGCGCCGCCGCTGCGACCTCCCCGAGTTCTTCTTCACCACACGGCCACCTTCGATCCCCGCCGTCTCCGTCGTCCTCTGCAGCTACAAAGCCGTCGAGGGCATTTCGTTGCCGCTAGGTGAGCTTCTCCCCTCCCCCAGCCCTCTCCTCGCGCCGCTTTGCTCACCGTAGCGAGCTCGCCGCCGCGCCATTTTTCTGCCGCCGCCCGAGCTCGCCGTGGCTGCTGTTTCCGACCGCCGTAGCCCGCGCTATTGAGATAGATCGACGTGGTGATGTTCCCGCGTTCGAATGCGCCCGATTGCGCGCTCCAAATCGCCCCGTAGCCGCTCGCACGACCACCACCCGAAATCGGCCGCCGCTGACGTGCTCGCCGCCGTCCATTCCGGCCTCCCTGGCTCTGACCACCGCCACCACTGGACGCGCCGTCGAGTGGCCGTTCCAGAGCAACTGGCCGCGAAGAAAAAGACCCACCGTAGACAAAATGCGAGCTCGCCGGAGTTCGCCGCCGTCGGGCGACCTCGCCGGCGTGCTCCTGTGCCGGCGCTGACCTAGCGTCCGAGCTGGCACCGCGGGCCCCGCCTCTATGCCGCTGCAACTGGGACCCACTGGGCCCCTTTGACCGGGTCAGCGCGGCCCCGCCCACTGACATGTGGGTCCCGCTCGAATAAAATGATTTTTTTTAAAAATAAATAAACGTTAATTAATCGGTTAATTAATTAATTAGTTAATTAAAAATTAATTAGTCACTGACAGTGCGGGCCCACCAGATAATTAGGATTAGATTAATTTAATTATCCCTGTTTAATTAGTCCAGACACTGACATGTGGGTCCCACTGGACCCACAGGTCAGTTTTGACTAGTCCACCGTCCTGTTGACTGCTGACGTCAGCAATACGTCATGCTGACGTCACCCTAGTACTGTTTCGGAAGTATTTATTAATTAAATTAATTCCAAAAAATATTTAAAACTTTGAAAAATCATATCTTTTAAACCGTAAGTCAGATGAAAATAAATTATATATGTAAAATGATCAGAAAAGTATGAAGATTCTGAATATGTAATCAAAATGCCTGTCCAACAATCCTAGCTAGCTGAACATGGAACAATTTGCACGATTTCGATAAATGAATAGTGCACAACTTTAATTAAATAAATCCAAATAAATTCCTAAATTAACTAAATCATTTAGTTAGGCAGTAAAACACATCTGCATATCATTCTAGGCTTGTCATGCATAGTGATTGCATTTTTGCCGTGAAATTTATTGTTTCTTCCCCCCTCCGTCTCTCTCGATAGACGCCGAGACCGACGCCGTTGCAGCAGAGTTCGACTACACCCCGACGAGCAGCCTACCGACGATCAGCCACTCTCGGCAGAGCTTCCAGGCAAGCAATCCCCCTTGACGCATGCCGTTGTCTCCTATTCTTTCTCCCTCCTGCTTGCATTAGAAATTGCCGCTGCCATGTTTTAACCTATTGTGATGCATAGCCTGATTTTGTCGCCTGCTACTGATACATTACCTGTTATCCCATGATGCCTAGTTAGCTATGCTGCTGTTCCATCTTTAGCCCTTCGTCTTGTCCGTATGCCATGCTTGTTACCGGGCCGTGATCACTCTGGGTGAGGATCACGGAAATGCTTACATTACTACATTCATTTACTGTTACGGGGCTAAAGGGCTGGTGGTACCATCCAGTCAGAGATGGACCTGAGTCCCGACAGCGCCCAATGTTAAAGTCGGGCTGGCCCCAAGGGTACCCGCGAGTGAATATCATTAAAGACGGGTCGGCTCCAAGAGCACCCGCGCGTCATGTTTTACCAAGTCGGAGCGACAGAAACTCTGTTCGTCTCTGCGAGTTACTAAATACGCCTAACGGAACTGGGTATTTGATCTGAGTGGGTCGTCGTGCCCTATACGCACTACCACCACGTGGGATAATGGTTTAATGGGGCCCTCTACGTCGTATGTATCAGCCGAAAGCTCTTCAGACGTCACAGCTCAGAGATGCGGGCTGATTATTGGGGTTGGGCTGGTTACGTCACTGGTGTATTTAGTGTCGCGCCTGCTCCCCGGCCAGTCTCGCAACGTGCAGGAGTGCAAAGGGCGATGGGCCCAAGACCCCTTCGCACTTAGGATTTAGACCGGCGTGTTGACCTCTCTGCTGAGCCTAGGTAGGACTGCGTCGTGTCGATCACCCGAGGCCGGGTATTACCCAGCCAGTGTGTCCGGCCGGAGGTAATCGAGCGTGTTGGGTAACAGTAGTGCACCCCTGCAGGGAAGTTATCTATTTGAATAGCCGTGTCCACGGTAACAGGACGCTCAGAGTTGTATCCGGATCTATGACAACTACAAACTGATGATGATATATATTAAACTGTTACTACTGCTCTCGGGATTACTTTCTCGCGGGATAGTCGAGAAAGGATCTCAGGGAGTTGCTACCATACAACCACTATTATATGCTACTATATTCTACTCTCTTCTGATGCTGCAAGATTGCTTGAAGATGCTAGTCTTCGATAGGCTAGGCTTCTCCCCCTCTACTCTGGCATTCTGCAGTTCAGTCCAAAGATATAGCCCCATTCCTTTGATACCAGTGCATAATTAGTATAGTTCTGATGTCAGTCTTGCGAGTACTTTGGATGAGTACTCACGGTTGCTCTGCTCTTCTTTTTCCCATACCCATTTGATGATACATCAGACGATGGAGCCCAGGAGCCAGATGCCACCGCAGGAGCTTACTACCAGGAGGGTCCCGACGGCACTTACTACTGGATCGAGCCAGCCGACCAGGAGTAGTTAGGAGGCCCTAGGCAGGAGGCCTTCGCCTTTCGATCCGTATCGCTGTTTGTGCTAGCCTTCTTAAGGCACCCTTGACTAACTATGTCTGTAGTCAGATATCATTTGTGTGTGTGACTTATGTATTCAGGCCTCCTTGCCCCCGGTTTGTAATATGATGTTTTATGTTTAGTTTGAGTTTAGAGTTGTGTTGTGATATCTTCCCGTGAGTCCCAGTGCTTGATCATGCACGTTTGCGTGTATGATTAGTGCACGATTAAGCTGGGGGCGTCACAAGTTGGTATCAGAGACGACTGCCTGTAGGAAGCCCCTATCCAACTGCTTGGCCGCAGTTGAGTCTAGTATTTCCGAAAACTAATTTACTAACATGGTTGTGTGGCTTACGGGCCCACGTCGCCAACTGGGTGGTATTAGGATCTTTTATTCCTCTTCTATACTCTGGGACTCTGAACTCTCTTCCTTTCAGCTTAAATGAATTTTACCAACACCGACACTAGGATCTCGTAATCTCGTCCACCCGGAGAGCTGGATTATCTGTGTTTGTTCCTTACCATTGATCTGATTAGTCTGATAATCATATTTTCCTTTACATTGGTTTGCTTAACCTTTCTCTCCAAGCTATTATACTTCTCATTGTCATTTGACAATCCTGAATTTCCTCTGTTTCAGATGGATCGCCTGTTTCCGCCGCGCCCTGCCACACAGCTTGTGCTTCGCACTTGGGCTCGTGATGCCCCTGGTTTTCCAGCTGTCCTGATTGCCCTCCTGACCAGACTGGGTTACCGCTGGTACCCCGAGTATATGGTTTATGAGGATTTCTGCGAGTTCAACCAGGAGCAGTACCATGCAGATGTTCGTATCTTTGATCAGAGGGACAACTCCGACACTGAGTTGCACATCTTTCACGGTATCGGTGTGACGATTGAGATGGCAGTCCATGATGCTGCCTATTCTGCTTTCGCACGACTCCGTGGAGAGCATAGTAGCTTGGATGCCTCTGAGTTCCGGTACATTCCATATGCACCTACCGGAGATGCTACTGGATACTACACAGCTATCTGTGCCCCTTACGAGCGTCGTCGATACGACCCGCACGTGTTGATTCAGTGCACTCAGGCTCTGGATCGCACTAACCGGGCTCTTGCAGTCGAGTTGTTTACCACTCGAGCACGTCTCTACGATGCTATGACACAGTTGCTACCAGCTGTTCGTGCAGGGATACATCCGGAGTATATTCTTTACCCGCGCAGGACTCAGATGCCGGCAGGTATCGATTGGCCTGCTGTTGGAGGTCATACACCTGCACGTGGACCTCTTCTTCCAGTTCGAGACCGGGTTTTGCATCAGAGTGCACACGGAGAGCAGGACTTTTCTGCTACAGAGACTCATCGTCCGCACTTGCAGTTACCCCATTTCAGTGGTTTTCTCCGACGTTGATGTAGCCTTTGCTATGTCTCGGCGTGTAGTTCCTCACCGCGTGCCTGCGCGCCGCCTAGCATGTCTTTTTCCTTAATTTTACGCCGTTATGCTGTCCGCGTGTAACCGACTCTGTGTATGGATCTGTATGTCTTAATTGACTACTGTTATGTATCTATTGCACTGCTTATTCATTGTCGTGTTACATTAAGCTTGTCTTTAAGCACTCGCAAGTGCTTTTTCTAAACTACCCCCTGTTGAAATTTAGCAGGACGGTTAGGCCAGGTGCTCGTGGTCGTGGTCGTGGTCGTGACCTTGAAAATCCACCACCACCAGACTATATGGCAGCCATGATGCAGCAATTCGAGCTGAACCGTCAGTTCATGACTAATATCATGGCTCAGTTCCCGCACCAGAACAATCAGAACCAGAACCCAGCTTCAATAACACTGTCAGAGTTTGTGCGTCTCAACCCCACTATTTTCCGCAACTCTGAACAGCCACTGGATGCCGATGACTGGCTTCGCGACATCGCCTTCGAGATGGAATCTGCCAATGTCGCCCGTGAAAGCCTTGTCGCCTTCGCGACCTACTTCCTGAAGGGCCCCGCTGCTCAATGGTGGTCCACTCACAAGCGTACACTGCCTGCTGGGACAATCGTTACTTGGGATGAGTTTCAAACTGCCTTCCGTGCTCGCTATATTCCTCAGGGAATCATAGACCGGAAGAAGACCGAGTTCCGCAACCTCGTTCAGGGCAACAAGACCGTCGAAGCCTATCAGCGGGAGTTCCTTAACTTGTCCCGCTATGCTGAAGAAGACATTCCAACTGATGCTCGTAGACAGGAGAAGTTCCGTAGTGGACTCCACCCAGACCTCGAGCTTGCACTTGCTGCTCAAGACATCACCGACTTTGCCACTCTCGTGAACAAGGCTATTCTTGTTGAGACCGCTCAGATCAAGCACAAGGAGTCGCAGAAGCGCTATCATGACATTGGCTCATCTTCGAGCTCAGCACAGAAACGTCGTATCTGGATTCCCAATAGTGTGTACCGTCCAGCTGCTCCTGCGCCGAGGCCCTCTTATGCTGCACCCCGTCTGCCTCCTCCACCACCGAGGCAGCCAAGAGCTCAAGCTGCTCCACCCAGTGCTCCTCTTCGTCCCGAAGATGGTCTGTGCTTCAAGTGCCGCAAACCAGGTCACCTTGCTAAGGACTGCCGCCAGAATCAGAATCAGTTGGCATTTCCTCGCAGTGGCCGTGGCAATGGTCGTGTCAACAATCAGGCCCGCATCTATAATTCTGGGTCTGCTGCATATGGTCGTGGACATTCTTACAACATTGACAAGAAGTTCAGGATCAGCCTGCTACTGTGATGGGTACCCTTCTCGTTAACTCAGTACCTGCTTCTATTTTATTTGATTCAGGAGCATCACATTCATTCATCTCTGGAAAATTTGCATTCATGCATGGCATTCATTATGAGAAGATGCATACTCACCGTCGAAATTGAAGGATTGGAATTCCTTGCCTGCCCCATTGTTCTGAAGTCTTCCACCATAGACCTCATTCTGGGAATGGATTGGTTGAAAGCTCATATTGCTTCGATCAATTGTGCCACCAAAGTTGTTCAACTACTTCACCACTCCGATGAGATAGTGAACTACACCGCCCGCATTACCCGGAATGCCGAAGCTCAGATATATGCTCTGAATGCTTTGAATGCCTCACCTCTTGAGGGAATTGAGAACGTTCTGGTCGTTCGCGATTTTCCGGACGTCTTTTCGAAAGAACTTCCAGGAATACCCCCGGTTAGAGTTGTCGAGTTCGTCATCGACTTGAAACCTGGCACCACCCCTATTGCGAAGCGTCCTTATAAGATGCCTCCGCATGAACTTCTCAAGCTTAAGGAAGAAATCGACAAGTCTCTGAAAAAGGGTTTCATCCGCCCCAGTTCCTCTGCTTGGGGAGCACCTTCTCTCTTTGTTAAGAAGAAGGATGGAACTAACCGATTGGTCCAGGACTATCGGCCCATTAACCAAGCAACAATCCAGAACAAATATCCACTGCCCCGGATCAACGATCTTTATGATCAGCTTGTTGGATCCTCTGTGTTCTCGAAACTCGACTTGAGGTTGGGTTATCATGAGATCCGAGTTCGTAAGGAGGATATTCCGAAGACTGCTTTCGTTACTAGCTATGGTTCATACGAGTACACTGTTATGTCCTTCGGATTAACTAATGCTCCAGCAACCTTCTCCCGATTGATGAACTATATCTTCATGGACTACCTCGACAAATTCGTCGTGGTCTACTTGGATGATAAACTTATATTTTCCAAGAATGAAGAAGAACACGTCGAACATCTTCGGCTTGTATTGGAGAAGCTGCGAGAACATCAGTTATATGCCAAGTACTCTAAGTGTGAATTCTGGTTATCCGAGGTGACTTATCTTGGTCACGTGATTTCCAAGGATGGCATTGCTGTTAACCCCGAACGAGTTCAGGCTATTCTTGACTGGACTCCCCCGAAGAACGTCAAGCAAGTCAGGAGTTTTCTCGGACTCGCTAGTTAATGCCGCCGATTCGTCGAGAACTTCTCGAAGATTGCAAAGTCATTAACTGACCTGCTCCACAAGGGTGTTAAATTTGAATGGACAGAAAAATGTCAAGAAAGCTTTCAGACACTCAAAGATAAGTTGACATCTTCCCCAGTGTTAGCACCCCCGGATTTCCAAAAGGACTCTGTGATATATTGCGACGCATCTCGTCAAGGATTAGGCTGTGTCCTAATGCAAGAGCGCAAAGTAATTGCTTATGGCTCTCGTCAATTGCGTCCTCACGGGGAAAATTATCCGGTGCATGATCTCGAACTTTCTGCGGTTATTTATGCTCTGAAGCTATGGCGACATTACCTCCTTGGTAATCTTTGCGAGATATACACGGATCATCAAAGTTTGAAGTATCTGTATACTCAGCCAGACTTGAACCTTCGTCAACAAAGGTGGCTCGAGACAATAGCCGATTATGATATGAATATCTCTTATACCCCTGGCAAGGCTAATGTAATGGCCGATGCTTTGAGTCGCAAGGCTTATTGCAACAACCTCATGGTTCAGGAAGCACAACCAATGCTTTATGAAGAGCTTCACAAATTGAACCATCACATTGTTCCTCAGGGTTATCTCAATACCCTGGAGGTTGAGCCAGACCTCGAGCGCAACATCAAGACCAGACAGAAATATGACTCTGAAGTCGAGAAGATTAAGAACATCCTCTCCAAGGGTAATCTTTCATTCTACCATGTTGGTGAGGATGGTGCCTTGTTCTTCAAAGGACGCCTAGTGGTCCCCAGAAGGCGCAATCTGGACTCCCGTTCGGATGTCATGAAAGAAGCACATGACACGCCTTTGTCTATGCACCCTTGCAGTACCAAAATGTACCAAGACATTCGTCAACGGTACTGGTGGCCCGATATGAAACATGATATTGCTAAATATGTTGCTGAGTGTGACGTTTGCCGTCGCATCAAAGCAGAACATCAAAGGCCTGCTGGAACTCTGCAACCCCTTGAAATTCCGGAATGGAAATGGGACAAAGTCCAAATGGACTTCATTACTGGTTTTCCCAGATCACAGAAGGGTCATGATGCTATCTTTGTCGTCATCGACCGATTCTCAAAGGTTGCTCACTTTCTTCCAGTCAAGGAGACAATCACTGCTAGTCAGCTAGCAGACTTGTACGTTTCCCGAATTGTGTCACTCCAAGGTGTTCTGTTAGAGATCAGTTCAGATCGTGGCAGCCTCTTTACCTCCAGATTTTGGAACAGTTTCCAAGAAGCCATGGGAACTCATCTGTCTTTTAGCACTGCTTATCACCCTCAGTCTCAGGGTCAAGTCGAAAGAGTTAATCAAGTGCTTGAAGATATGCTTCGAGCTTGCATCATCTCATTCGGTAAGAAATGGGAGGAATCTCTTCCGTATGCCGAATTCTCTTACAACAATGGCTATCAAGCTAGTCTGAAGATGGCACCGTTTGAAGTTCTCTATGGACGTAAGTGTCGAACCCCTCTGAACTGGTCAGAAACTGGGGAACGTTCACTCGCTGGTCCGGACAATATTCAACAAGCTGAAGAACAAGTCCACGTTGTCCGTGAACATTTGAAAGCTGCTCAGTCTCGTCAGAAGAGCAACTATGACCGAAAGCACAAGGTAATGGTCTATCAGCCTGGTGAGCAAGCTTACCTTCATGTCACTCCGATGAAGGGCACTCATCGGTTCGGAATCAAGGGCAAGTTAGCTCCTCGCTACATTGGCCCGTTCCGCATTCTCGCTCGTCGAGGAGAAGTGGCATATCAATTGGAATTACCGCCAAACCTTTCTCAAGTGCACGATGTCTTCCATGTGTCGCAACTCCGACGTTGCTTCAAGGATCCTATCCGAGCTGTGGATCATGAAGTGCTTGAATTGCGAGAAGATCTGTCTTATCCGGAGTATCCGATCCGCGTTCTTGATCAAACTGAACGTCGGATTCGTCAGAAGTCGATCAAGTTCCTCAAGGTTCAGTGGTCAAATCATTCTGAGGATGAAGCCACTTGGGAACGCGATGACCGTCTTCGTGAAGAATACCCTGCTTTCTTTCAGCCTATCTCTTAATTCTCGGGACGAGAATTCTTGTTAGAGGAGGAGAATTGTAACGTCCCCATTTAATAGCTACAGTAATCACCTTTTTGATCATGCCATGTCATCATGATTAACCATGCTTGAGCATCATTTGCATCATACTTCATTTCAACTCCAATTTAAAGTTGCAATTCAAATTTAAAGTAAAAATAAAAGTTGTTCAAAACCAGAAACTAAAATGTTCAAAATATTGTAAATAATCCAGAGGCAATTATAAAAATACAACCAACATTAATTGAATTAGTTAAGTGACTCTACCAACCTGAGCCAGTAACCAAACAGCACATTTTAATACATTTTGTTTAATCCAATGTACAAATGAAATTATATTTTGCCCAAACCAATTTTTGGTGGTAAAGAATATTGCACTGTAATATTTGAACTAAGTCACACATTTAATAAAAGTCCAATAGTGGTCAAACATTTTACAAAACAGAATTAAAATAGAAATAGAAAAAGAAAAAGGGGAAACGACTTACTGTGCGACTGGGCCTTAGTGGAACAATAGCTGGCCCAGCCCGTTAACCGGCCGTTGTCCTCCTCCACGCGCGCTGTCGCGCGCGCGCGCCGACACAGCGACAGCCGCCGAGCGTCGCCCATCCACCGGCTCCCCGGCTGGGTTAAGTGCCTCCCCGAGCTGCTCTCCCCTCCCCCGAACCCTAGCTGTCCCCACACGCCCGCGTTCGCTCTCTCTCTCTCGTTCCACATCTCGCCCGAAGTCACCGTCACCGCCGCGCTCGATCCCGTGGCCACCGTGCCCCGATTGCATCGCCGCCGAGTCGTACGTCGTCGCCACCCTCGATTGCATCGCCTCCGCCGCTCCGTTGGAGCTGAGCGCCGCCGCTGCGACCTCCCCGAGTTCTTCTTCACCGCACGGCCGCCGTCGATCCCCGCCGTCTCCGTCGTCCTCTGCAGCTACAAAGCCGTCGAGGGCATTTCGTTGCCGCTAGGTGAGCTTCTCCCCTCCCCCAGCCCTCTCCTCGCGCCACTTAGCTCACCGTAACGAGCTCGCCGCCATGCCATTTTTCTGCCGCCGCCCAAGCTCGCCGTGGCTGCCGTTTCCAACCGCCGTAGCCCGCGCCGTTGGGATAGATCGACGCGGTGCTGTTCCCGCGTTCGAATGCGCCCGATTGCGCGCTCCAAATCGCCCCGTAGCCGCTCGCACGACCACCACCCGAAATCGGCCGCCGCTGACGTGCTCGCCGCCGTCCATTTCGGCCTCCCTGGCTCCGACCACCGCCACCACTGGACGCGCCGTCGAGTGGTCGTTCCAGAGCAACTGGCCGCGACCAAAAAGACCCACCGTAGATGAAATGCGAGATTGCCGGAGTTCGTCGCCGTCGGGCGACCTCGCCGGCGTGCTCCGGTGCCGGCGCTGACCTGGTGTCCGAGCTGGCACCGCGGGCCCCGCCTCTGTGCCGCTGCAACTGGGACCCACTGGGCCCCTTTGACCGGGTCAGCGCGGCCCCGCCCACTGACATGTGGGTCCCGCTCGAATAAAATGATTTTAAAAAAATAAAAATAAACGTTAATTAATCGGTTAATTAATTAATTAGTTAATTAAAACGTTAATTAGTCACTGACAGTGCGGGCCCACCAGATAATTAGGATTAGATTAATTTAATTAGCCCTGTTTAATTAGTCCAGACACTGACATGTGGGTCCCACTGGACCCACAGGTCAGGTTTGACTAGTCCACCGTCCTGTTGACTGCTGACGTCAGCAATACGTCATGCTGACGTCACCCCAGTACTGCTTCGGAAGTATTTATTAATTAAATTAATTCCAGAAAATATTTAAAACTTTTGAAAAATCATATCTTTTAAACCGTGAGTCAGATGAAAATAAATTATATATGTAAAATGATCAGAAAAATATGAAGATTCTGAATATGTAATCAACATGCTTGTCCAACAATCCTAGCTAGCTGAACATGGAACAATTTGCATGATTTCGATAAATGAATAGTGCACAACTTTAATTAAATAAATCCAAATAAATTCCTAAATTAACTAAATCATTTAGTTAGGCAGTAAAACACATCTGCATATCATTCTAGGCTTGTCATGCATAGTGATTGCATTTTCGCCGTGAAATTTATTGTTTCTTCCTCCCTCCTTCTCTCTCGATAGACGCCGAGACCGACGCCGTTGCAGCAGAGTTCGACTACACCCCCGACGAGCAGCCTACCGACGATCAGCCACTCTCCGCAGAGCTTCCAGGCAAGCAATCCCCCTTGACGCATGTCGTTGTCTCCTATTCTTTCTCCCTCCTGCTTGCATTAGAAATTGCCGCTGCCATGCTTTAACCCATTCTGATGCATAGCCTGATTTTGTCGCCTGCTACTGATACATTACCTGTTATCCCATGATGCCTAGTTAGCTATGCTGTTGTTCCATCTTTGGCCCTTCGTCTTGTCCATATGCCATGCTTGTTACCGGGCCGTGATCACTCTGGGTGAGGATCACGGAAATGCTTACATTACTACATTCATTTACTGTTACGGGGCTGAAGGGCTGGTGGTAACATCCAGTCAGAGATGGACCTGAGTCCCGACAGCGCCCAATGTTAAAGTCGGGCTGGCCCCAAGGGTACCCGCGAGTGAATATCATTAAAGACGGGTCGGCTCCAAGAGCACCCGCGGGTCATGTTTTACCAAGTCGGAGCGACAGAACCTCTGTTCGTCTCTGCGAGTTACTAAATACGCCTAACGGAACTGGGTATTTGATCTGAGTGGGTCGTCGTGCCCTATACGCACTACCACCACGTGGGATAATGGTTTAATGGGGCCCTCTACGTCGTATGTATCAGCCGAAAGCTCTTCAGACGTCACAGCTCAGAGATGCGGGCTGATTATTGGGCTGGTTACGTCACTGGTGTATTCAGTGTCGCGCCTGCTCCCCGGCCAGTCTCGCAACGTGCAGGAGTGCAAAGGGCGATGGGCCCAAGACCCCTTCGCACTTAGGATTTAGACCGGCGTGTTGACCTCTCTGCTGAGCCTAGGTAGGACTGCGTCGTGTCGATCACCCGAGGCCGGGTATTACCCAGCCAGTGTGTTCGGCCGGAGGTAATCGAGCGTGTTGGGTAACAGTAGTGCACCCCTGCAGGGAAGTTATCTATTCGAATAGCCGTGTCCACGGTAACAGGACGCTCAGAGTTGTATCCGGATCTATGACAACTACAAACTGATGATGATATATATTAAACTGTTACTACTGCTCTCGGGATTACTTTCTCGCGGGATAGTCGAGAAAGGATCTCAGGGAGTTGCTACCATACAACCACTATTATATGCTACTATATTCTACTCTCTTCTGATGCTGCAAGATTGCTTGAAGATGCTAGTCTTCGATAGGCTAGGCTTCTCCCCCTCTACTCTGGCATTCTGCAGTTCAGTCCAAAGATATAGCCCCATTCCTTTGATACCAGTGCATAATTAGTATAGTTCTGATGTCAGTCTTGCGAGTACTTTGGATGAGTACTCACGGTTGCTCTGCCCTTCTTTTTCCCATACCCATTTGATGATACATCAGACGATGGAGCCCAGGAGCCAGATGCCACCGCAGGAGCTTACTACCAGGAGGGCCCCGACGGCACTTACTACTGGATCGAGCCAGCCGACCAGGAGTAGTTAGGAGGCCCTAGGCAGGAGGTCTTCGCCTTTCGATCCGTATCGCTGTTTGTGCTAGCCTTCTTAAGGCACCCTTGACTAACTATGTCTGTACTCAGATATCATTTGTGTGTGTGACTTATGTATTCGGGCCTCTGTGCCCCCGGTTTGTAATATGATGTTTTATGTTTAGTTTGAGTTTAGAGTTGTGTTGTGATATCTTCCCGTGAGTCCCTGTGCTTGATCATGCACGTTTGCGTGTATGATTAGTGCCCGATTAAGCTGGGGGCGTCACAGTTTTCAACAGTACTTAAAGTATTAATTTGCTTTATTATACTCACCAGTCTTCTGTTAAGTTTTGTGTGGATGAAGTGTTCAAAGATCGAGGAGGTCTCGATATGAGGAGAAGGAGGAGAGGCAAGAGTTCAAGCTTGGGGATGCCCAAGGCATCCCAAGTAAATATCCAAGGAGACTCAAGCGTCTAAGCTTGGGGATGCCCCGGAAGGCATCCCATCTTTCTTCAACAAGTATCGGTATGTTTTCATTTTCGTTTCGTTCATGTGATATGTGTAAATCTTGGAGCGTCTTTTGTGTTTAGTTTTCACTTTTCTTTTATGCACCATGCTGGTATGTGATAGTCCATGGTTGCTTTATAGAATGCTCATTGCACTTCACTTATATCTTTTGAGTATGGCTTTATAGAATGCTTCATGTGCTTCACTTATATCATTTTAAGTTTGGATTGCATGTTTCTCTTCACATAGAAAACCATTATTTGTAGAATGCTCTTTTGCTTCACTTATATTTATTAGAGCATGGTCTTTTGTAGAAAGAAATAAACTCTCTTGTTTCACTTATATCAGTTTAGGGAGTCTACAGGAATTGGTCATTTGCATGGTTAGTCATAAAATCATACATAAAACTTATGGATCACTGAATATGATATGTTTGATTCCTTGCAATAGTTTTGCAATATAGAGATGATAATATGTGGGAGGTACTAGTAAATGATCGTGTTTAGTAAGATATTGGTGTTAAGGTTTGTGATTCCCGAAGCATGCACGTATAGTCTCCCGTTATGCCAGGAAGTTGGAGCACAATTTATCCTTGATTTTCTATCTTTGTGTGAAGGTCGGCGGCGCGCGATGGTTAACTCCTACCAACCTCCCCCCTAGGAGTATGCATAGTAATACTTTGCTTCGAGGGCTAATAAACTTTTGCATTAAGTATGTGAGTTCTTTATGACTAACGTGAGTCCATGGACTATACGCACTCTTACGTTTCCGCAATTTGCTAGCCTCTACAATACCATGCATTGCCCTTTCTCACCTCGAGAGTTGGTGCAAACTTCGCCGGTGCATCCAAACCCTGTGATATGATACGCTCTATCACACATAAGCCTTATTATATCTTCCTCAAAGCAGCCACCACACCTACCTATTATGGCATTTCCATAGCCATTCTGAGATATATTGCCATGCAACTTCCATCGCTTCTGTTTTGATGACTTGAGCATTCATTGTCATATTGCTTCACATGATCGTAAGATAGCTAGCATGATGTTTCCATGGCTTGTCCGTTTTTTGATATCTTTGCTACGCTAGATCATTGCACATCTTGGTACACTGCCAGAGGCATTCATATAGAGTCATACTTTGGTCTGCTATCGAGTTGTAATATTGAGTTGTAAGTAAATACAAGTGTGATGATCATCATTATTCGTTATTAGAGCATGTCCTAGTGAGGAAAGGATGATGTAAACTATGATTCCCCCACAAGTCAGGATGAGGCTCTGGACAAATATAAAAAAAAGAAGAACAAAAAGAAAAAAAAAGAAAAAAAGAGAGACAAAGAGAGAAGGGGCATGCTAATTCCACACTTGTGGTTCAAAGTAGCACCATGTTTTTCATATAGAGAGTCTCCTATTTTCACTTTCATATAATAGTGGGAATTTCTCATTATAGAGTTAGATGCACACCCACTTAGTTTCTGTTTGAGCTTTCATACACTTGTAGCTATTAGTGCATCCGTTGCATGGCAATCCCTACTCCTCGCATTGATATCAATTGATGGGCGTCTCCATAGCCCATTGATTAGCCACTTCAATGTGAGACTATCTTCCTTTTTGTCTTCTCTATATTAATGTCTACCACCGCATTCTATTCCACCCATAGTGCTATATCCATGGCTTGCGCTCATGTATTGCGTGAGAGTTGAAAATGCTGAAGCGCGTTAAAAAGTATGAACCAATTGCTTGGCTGACAACGGGGTAGTACATGATTTATACTTTGTGTTAAGAAGACAGAGCATGACAAGGCTATATGATTTTGTAGGGATAGCGTCCTTTAGCCTTGATATTTTGAAAGACATGATTGTTTGTTGGGATGCCTGAGTATTAATGTCTTTATGTCAAATTATAGACTATTGCTTTGAATCACTCATGTCTTAATATTCATGCCATGATTAGATATATGATCAAGATTATGCTAGGTAGCATTCCACATCAAAAATTATCTTTTTTTCTCATTTACCTACTCTAGGACGAGCAGGAATTAAGCTTAGGGATGCTGATACGTCTCCGTCGTATCTATAATTTTTGATTGTTTCATGCCAATATTATACAACTTTCACATATTTTTCGCAATAGTTTATATGATTTATTGGACCAACATATTGATCCAGTGCCCAGTGCCAGTTCATGTTTGTTGCATGTTTTTTGTTTCGTATCAAACGAAGTCCAAACGCGATAAAAATTTACAGAGAATTATTTTGGAATATTTGTGATTTTTGGGAGGTGGAATCAACGTAAAAGGAGGCCTACAGCCACCACGAGACACCGGGGTGCGCCCTAGGGCCCAGGCGCGTGGTGGTGTATCGTGGACTCCTCGTAAGTTGGTTGGAGCTCTACTTCGGGCACAAGGAAGCTTATATCCGAAAAAATCGTGTTAAAATCGCAGTGCAATCGGAGATACGGATCTCCGGGAATATAAGAAACGGTTTTCGGCCAGAAAACAGGAACGAGAAATAGAAGAGAACAGAGAGGGAGAAACAATCTCGGAGGGGCTCCTGCCCCTCCGCCGCCATGGAGGCCATGGACCAGAGGGGGAACTCTCCTCCCATCTAGGGGCGAGGCCAAGGATGAAGAAGAAGGAGGGGGGCTCTCTCCCTCTCTCTCCTGGTGGCGCCGAAATGCCGCCGGGGCAATTATCGTGACAGAGATCTACACCAACAACTTCGCGGCCGTCAACACCAACTCGCTCCCCGTCTATGCAGCGGTGTAACACCTCTCTTCCCCGCTGTATTCTCTACTTAAACTTGCTGCTCAACTCCATATATTATTTCCCAATGTTATGTGGCTATCCTATGATGTTTGAGTAGATCTCTTTTGTCCTATGGACTAATTGATGATCATGGTTGGTATGAGTCGTATGTTTTATTTTGCTGTTGTCCTATGGTGCCCTCCATGTCGCGCAAACGTGAGGAATCCCCGCTGTAGGGTGTTGCAATATGTTCATGATTTGCTTATGGTGGGTGGCGTGAGTGACAGAAGCACAGACCCGAGTAGGTGGGTTGTTGCGTATGGGAGTAAATAGGACTTGATACTTTATACTATGGTTGGGTTTTACCTTAATGATCTTTGGTAGTTGCAGATGCTTGCTAGAGTTCCAATCATAAGTGCATATGATCCAAGTACGGAAAGTATGTTAGCTCATGCCTCTCCCTCATATAAAATTGCAAGAATGATTACCAGTCTAGTTATCAATTGCCTAGGGACAAATAACCTTCTTGTTTGACAAAAGCTTTCTACTAAACAACTAACTTTTATTATCTTGCAATTTACTCGTAGTTTTATTCCCGCAAAGTACTTCTAGTTTTATTCGTGTAAACTATCCTATCACCTACAAAATAGTTCCATACTTGTTCTAGGTAAAGCAAATGTTAAAGTGTGCGTAGAGTTGTATCGGTGGTCGATAGAACTTGAGGGAATATTTGTTCTACCTTTAGCTCCTCGTTGGGTTCGACACTCTTATTTATCGAAAAAGGCTACAAACGATCCCCTACACTTGTGGGTTATCATTCGCCACAGACCTACGTGTTCGTAGTTAGTACCTAGATGGCTATCTCTCTCTCTGTTTTGATCTTCAATACAATGATCATCGCTTCTTTGCTTTGATCTATACGATGTAATTCTTTTGTGCGGTGTGTTTGTTGGGATCCGATAGATTGTGGGTTTATGTTCAGATTATTCATGAAAAGTATTTGAGTCGCCTCTGAATATTATGATTCTTATTAGCATGATCATTATAGCTTCGTAAATCTCTCCGATGTATTGAAATAGTTTGGCCAACTAGATTGATATTTCTTCAGTGAGAGGGGTGCGTTGTAGTGGGTTCAATCTGGCGATGCTCTATATCCCAGTGACAGAAAGGGACAAGACACGTCTTTGTATTGTTGCCACTAAGGATAAACCGATGGGGTTAGTTCATATTAATTGAAATTCTCTTTGTCTACATCATGTCATTGTTTTCCAAGCATTACTCTATTTTACTTAATACTCTAAATGCATGCTGGATAGCGGTCGATGGGTGGAGTAATAGTAATAGGTGCAGGCAGGGGTCGGCCTATTTGCTTATGGACGTGATGCCTATATATACATGATCATTGCCATGAATATCACATAACTATGTGCTTTTCTATCAATTGCCCTACAGTAATTTGTTTACCCACTCTATGTTGCCTACAGGAGAGATGCCGCTAGGGAAAACTATGGCTCCCTGGTCTATTCACTTATATATTTACAAATGCTTTCATTACCTTGCTGCCATTATTTACCTTTTATTTTATTTTATAATTTAGAGTTATCTACTGTCATCTAAACACTTCACTTGCTTGCAAATAACGAGATCAAGGGGATTCACAACCCTCTTGCCGCGTTGGGTGCAGGTGTTTGCTCTTTTGTGTGTATCTGCTGAAGATGGTTGTTGATTGATATTCCTATTGGTTCGATAAATCTTAGTCCTTAACTGAGGGAAATACTTATCCGTATTGTGCTGCATTTACTCGTTCCTCTTCACGGAAAACCCAACGCAGATCAGTAGCCCTTAATTATCATGAGTTGTAACCCTATGGGGGAGACTATGATGGTGGCATGCGCGGCACGACGTCTACGTTAGAGTAGAACGTGTAGTGTACCCGACTCTGCCCACTTATGCATTTGACCAGTGAATAGAGGTTACACTAGTTCATATATGTGGTAGTGATTTCAGAATCCTCGAGAACGCCTTACTACTCAAGCACCTTCACGACTAACCTAATCTTTTTATTCTTGTTTTTACCTTTATGTTCTTAGTTTAGTTAATTACCTTTTTATTCCATTTTCACTAGCAACTTATAGAGTAGACTATTTCCAAACTCCGGTTTGGGTGCGTACGTGGCTGCATGAAAGTGACAACATAGTTGCAGGGTTTGTGGTGCCTTTCTATAAGCTCCCTGTGGACTGGACACTCTACCTATCACAACGAAAGTGCTACAATAGCCCTGTGCACTTGCAGGACATCAAGCATTTTCTGGCGCCATTGCCGGGGAGCATAGCGCTTGGTTATTACTTACCCACACACACTTAGTTTATTGTTTGTTGATTTTATCTTACTGTTTCTTATTTTAACCCGAAAATACAAAAAAATGTCTTGCTTTGAGATGTCAGATGAAGATATGGAGGCTGCAATGAAACAATTCCATCAAAATAGGAGGATACTTAAAGAATACCAGAATACCGACAAAGGTAAAGAAATGGGTTATAGATTTATGGACTTAGAGATTGTAATTAATGATATGCCTAACAGTTGCATACAATGCCAATCTCTTCTCCACATGAGCTTATATTGCATAGATCACCCACATACGGTTGTGAGATCATACAACAGTCGAGAACATCCTTCAGAAGATGTTGAGGTAATTGCGGAGATGATGCTAATGCTTAGATCACATGAGCTTTTAATGTGGATTGGCAGCTTTGTCGGAGAACATACTTCGTTGAGTAAGCATGAAGACTTGGTGGGACAAGTTTATAACTTTTGTATAGATAATAGTTTTGATGAAAATCCTTTGGTTATAAACTATGAGAAGAAGATGGCCGCCATCTCCCAAGTTGATATTTCGCAGGAACATAATCTTATGCAGGAACAAGAAGACGATATCATCGAGCCACAAGAAGAAGAAAGTACGGAAAAATGATGATCCAGAGGAACACGAAAATGAAGGACGGAACAACCGTTGTCCTGAAACTCCTACTGATGGTAATTGTTTTGATATAATTAATATGTTGCTTGATGAACATGATGAAGGTTATGATTCACCTGTAGCTCCTCATCTTCTTGGTTATAACATTACTATGAAGTTGCAGCCAATAACATTTCAGGCATCTCCACTCATCTCGGTGCATCGGTACTCGCCAAAGATCGAGTATGAATTTACTTATATGATGCCGAAGCACCGTAAGAGAGTGCGACTCCAACCGAGCCCTTCTATGAGGTGCTCCAAACCCTGGTCGGAGTCCGGTCTGACACGGGGGTTGATATCCCTTGCGAACCGGGTGGATGACCATATGGAGCACTGAAGCCGAGATATATGACTATAGAGAAAGCACTACCTGGGAGGTAACTCGGAAGTCCGTAGGTATCTTTCTTAATTTTGTGTCTTGAGACTAGTTGCATTCATGTTGCAATGGCACTTTTTTTGAGTAGTTGCTATTTGAGTTGGTTTTGTGATGTTTTCATTGGTAAAAATTTAGCATGTCGGTAGCTTGTTTTTGTTGCATTCCTCCTCCTATTTTATTTTCCATATTGCTATGTGCCTAATGTGAGGAGGGAGCACGGATAGTTTCGTGCAGTTCTGCAGCTTCAGGAGAAAAGACAATGTTTCATACGACCACACCGGTCGTTTGGGCGCCCATATAAGCTCATGGCCGCAAGAAAGAGGATGGCCAGAGCAAAATACGGGTGATACGACTCCAACGTATCTTTAATTTTTGCTTGTTCCATGCTGTTATATTATCTTTCTTGGATGTTTTACAATCATTTTATAACAACTTTATATCATTTTTTGGGACTAACCTATTGACATAGTGCCAAACTGCCAGTTGCTGTTTTTGCTTGTTTATTACTTCACAGAATATCAGTACCAAACGTGTCCAATCGTGACGAAACTTTTTGGAGATTTTTTCTGGACCAGAAGACACCCAGTGGGCCAAAGAAGAGCCTGGAAGGTGGGCTGTGGGGAGCACAACCCACCAGGGCGCGCCCTGATGGGTTGTGCCCTCCACGGAGCCCCTCTGCACCGCCGCTGATGCCTAATATTCGGAAAACCCTAGGGGAGTCGACGAAACACAATTCTAGCCGCCGCAAGTTCTAGAACCACGAGATCCAATCTAAACACCATCACGGAGGGGTTCATCTTCCTCATAGGTGCCTCTCCGATGATGCGTGAGTAGTCCACCAAAGACCTACGGGTCCGTAGGCAGTAGCTAGATGGCTTGTTCTTTCTCTCTTATGATTCTCAATACAATGATCTCTTGGAGATCTATTTGATGTAAACTTTTGCGGTGTCTTTGTTGGGATCCGATGAATTTTGAGTTCATGATCAATTTCTATCCATGAATATTATTTGAGTCTTCTTTGATCTCTTATATGAATGATTACTTATAGCATCGTATTTCTTCTTCGAATCTTTGGTTTAGTTAGGCCGATTAGATCAATTTTTCTTGCCATGGGAAGAGGTGCTTTGTGATGGGTTCGATCTTGCGCTGTTCTTTCCTAGTGATAGAAGGGGCTGCAAGACACGCATGTATCGTTGCTATTAAGGATAACAAGATGGGGTCTATTCCTACATGAATAGATCTTGTCTACATCATGTCATCGTTCTTATTGCATTACTCCGTTTTTCCATGAACTTAATACACTAGATGCATGCTGGATAGCGGTCGATGTGTGGAGTAATAGAGGTAGATGCAGGCAAGAGTCGGTCTACCTATCTTGGACGTGATGCCTATATAATGATCATCGCCTTGGATATCATCATGAGTATTCGATTTTCTATCAATTGCCCAACAGTAATTTGTTCACCCACCGTGCGCTATACTCATGAGAGAAGCCACTAGTGAACCCTACGGCCCCCGGGTCTACTTTTCCATCATATTGCTTTCCGATCTACGTTTTTGCAATCTATGTTTTCAGATCTACAAAACCAAAAACCCAAAAATATATTGCTGCATATTTTATTTGCCCTTTTTATTTTGTGTTCTTGAGAGATCTATCTCTCCTATCTATCACTACCTAATCTATCTTATTACCGTAGAGAGATTGAGAACCTCTCTTTCGCGTCGGGTTGCAAGTATTTGTTGTTTGTGTGCAGGTGCTGCTTATTGGGTGGTGGTGATCCTCCTACTGGTTCAATAACCTTGGTTTTATAACTGAGGGAAATACTTACCGTCGCTGTGCTGCTTCATCCCTTCCTCTTTGGGGAAATACCGACGCAGTACCAAGCCACGTCAAAGGAATTTCTGGCGCCGTTGCCGGGGAGGAAGCGGTCTCTTCTACGTGCCTATCGTAGGCGCCGAGGGGACTCCATCATCATCTACCAGGTTCCTAATCATAAATCTCATCTCCTTGCAATTACATTATTTGCCATTTGCCTCTCGTTTTCCTCTTCACCAAATTAGCCGTTTTATTCGCCCTCTTTCTTGTTCGCCTTTTTCTCGTCGGATCTCTTTTTGTTTGCTTGTTTGCTATCTTTGCTTGTGTTGCCATGTGCCTTCTATTTGCTTGCATCTTCGCTTGCTAAAAATCTATTGATATGGAACCTCATCCACTTGCTAATATTTTCAAAAGACCAAATTATGATGAACCAATTGCTAGTGAGTTGAGTGCACTTGATTATCTCTATGAAGTTAAATCATGAATCTGAAAATTTTGATGAATTGTTGAAAAAAGAAATTTGTAAGGTGATTCATGTTAGTTCCTTGATTGAAAAGCATGATTGCAATGTTGCTAGTATGAATTCTCTAAATATCCATGATGCTAATGATATGCAAAGCCACAAGCTTGGGGATGCCCATGGCACCTATGATGATGGTGATGACACGTATGCTATAATGAGTAATAATAACCATGAAACTTATCATCATGGTTTTAATTTGCAATGTGATTATGTCAATCAAGTGTCTCATGATAGTTATTTTGTTGAGTTTGCTCCCACTACTATCGATGAAAAGAATTTTGCTTATTTGGAGAGTAATAAAAATTCTATGCTTGTGCATCATGAAAAGAATGATTTATGTGATAGATATATTGTTGAATTCCTTCATGATTATACTGAAATTGATTATGAGGGGGGGACATATGCTTGTAGAAATTGCAATAATATTAAGTTTCCTCTCTGTGTGTTCAAAGTTTTGAAGTTATGCTTGTTTTGCCTTCCTATGCTAGTTGATTCTTGTTCCCATAAATTGTTTGCTCACAAAATCCCTATGCATAGGAAGTGGGTTAGACTTAAATGTGCTTGTCATGAGATTCATGATGCTCTCTTGCATATTTCAATTACTACTTTTTATGTGAGCATCATTGAAATCATCATGCCTAGCTAGGGGCGTAAAACGATAGCGCTTGTTGGGAGGCAACCCAATGAATAAATATATTTTTTGCTTTTTCCTTTCTGTTTTTGAGTGTTGACACAATTATGCCTCTCTTATGATAGTGTTTTTACAGTTTATTTAGTATTTGTGCCAAGTAAAGCCTTTAGGATGATTCATAGGATGAGTAGAAGTGATGTTGAATCTGAAACAGAAACTTTGTGTCCAGTATATGAATTTTCATTTTTTTCTGCAACGTGATCTTGAGATGAAATTTTAACACAGTGTTTCTATACAAATTCCTTACGTTATCCTAATTTTTCCAAATTGTTACAGTTACAGAAGTATGGTTAGAGTACAGATTACTACAGACTGTTCTGTTTAAGACAGATTCTGTTTTCGTTGCATTGTGTTCTTGTTTTGATGAATCTATGGGTTATATTGAAGGGTATGAGCCATGGTAAAGTTAAAATACAGTAGGTATAATGCAATAATGAAATATGAATAGGTTTGCAACAGTACCTAAAGTAGTGATTTGCTTTATTATACTAACGGATCTCATGAAGATTTTGTTGAGTTTTGTGTGATTGAAGTTTTCAAGTTTTGGGTGAGATCACGATGGAAGAAGGAATAAAGAGTGATAAAAAGCCTAAGATTGGGGATGCTACCGCACCCCCAAGATATATCCAAAGAGTAACAAGCAACTAAGCTTGGGGATGCCCCCGAGTGGCATCCCCTCTTTCTTCTAACGACCATCGGTATTTTACTTGGAGCTATATTTTTATTCGTCACATATCATGAGTTTTGCTTGGAGCGTCTTGTATCTTTGCTTGCTTTCTTTGTTAGTTTTCCCTTTGTATCCTTGCTGGACACACCTATTTGAGAGAGCCACAATCATGCTATGATTTGTTAGAATTGCTCTATGTGCTTCACTTAAACTTTTTGAGCTATAGAATTGCTCTAGTGCTTCACTTATATATTTTTGAGCACGGTGTGCTTGGAAATTTTTGTAGAAATACTCTCATGCTTCACTTAGATTTATTTGAGAGGAGGTAAATTTTGAAGAAATCCTCTCATGCTTCACTTATACCTTTTTGAGAGATGAAATCTTTATGCTCTTGTGCTTCACTTAAATTTGTTTGAGCTTGCCAAAAAGCAATGGCAATATATGAAACTAGTCCCAAAGTGATAGATATCCAAAGAGGATATAATAAAAACTTTCATGAAGATCATTGGGCAAATTAAACTTGATTCCTTGTAATAGTTTTGAAACATGATGATAGTAATATGTGAGTCATGTTAGTGAGTAATTATGCTTAGTAGGAATATTGGTGTTAAGGTTTGTGATTCCCTATGCAAGTACGAAAGTCAATAGTGATGCAATGAAATTACATCCTACTTGTGGTGCATTATTCGGTGTTAGTTATGTTCAATGCTCACTTATGTGATTTTTCGTTTCTTGGTTTGGTTGCTTCCCAATCTTTTTGCTAGCCTCCAGCTGTACTAAGTAGAAATACTACTTGTGCATCCCAAAATCCTTAAACCAAGTTTTGCCTTATGAGTCCACCATATCTACCTATATGCGGTATTTCCATGCCGTTCCAAGCAAATTTGTATGTGCCATTTCTAAATTTTCAAAATAAAATTTCTCTTTTGTGTGCCCGTACCGCTCATGAAACGGTGGGGAGTGTCCAATATTTTTCCATGCTAGATGTGTTATTCTCAAGATGGGTGTTTATTCACTTGTCATTGCACGAGAGTGCGGCGGTAATAGGGATGCCCATTCCTGAAATGAAAAAGAAAAAAATATTTATTTTATGTTGTCAAATAATAAATTTCTTGGAAAGTGTTAGTATGGAAGGCAACCGAGGATACGGCCCGCCATGGAAAGAGAAAGTTTGGTGGAAAAAGGAATAAACTTTATTTTCTGTTTGGGAACCGCCTATGATATATCTAGCATGGAAAGTATTGTGAACTACTTTGTCGTTTTCATTGACAGGAAAAGCATGCCACCCAAAATATTTTCTCTCTCTCAATTTAAACCTTGAGCTCTGGCACCTCTACAAATCCCTACTTCCCTCTGCGAAGGGCCTATCTTTTACTTTATGCAATTTTTATTTTTGCTTTGAGTCTCCATCTTCTCCTATAAGCACCAACTATGGGGCACTATGATCCTACTTGAGCATTGGGCATAGCTAATATTTGAGTGTGTTTCATGAATGGATCAATGATTGAGCATGATGGGCTAGGGATAACTTTCTTTAGTGTTGATATTTTGAAAGACATGGTTGCTTGTTGACATGCTTGAGTATTGAAGTCATTATGTTAAAACTAGACTATTGCTTTGAATCATTTACAAGTCCAAATATCCATACTATACAAAAGAAAAGAATATGATGAACATGTTAGGCAGCATTCCACATAAAAATTCTGTTTTTATCATTTACCTACTCGAGGACAAGTAGGAATTAAGCTTGGGGATGTTGATACGTCTCCAACGTATCTATAATTTTTGCTTGTTCCACGCTGTTATATTATCATTCTTGGATGTTTTACAATCATTTTATAACAACTTTATATCATTTTTTGGGACTAACCTATTGACATAGAGCCAAAGTGCCAGTTGCTGTTTTTGCTTGTTTTTTACTTCGCAGAATATCAGTACCAAACGGAGTCCAATCATGACGAAACTTTTTGAAGATTTTTTCTGGACCAGAAGACACCCAGTGGGCCAAAGAAGAGCCTGGAAGGTGGGCTGTGGGGAGCACAACCCACCAGGGCGCGCTAGGGGGCCCCCGACGCGCCCTGATGGGTTGTGCCCTCCACGGAGCCCCTCTGCACCGCCTCTGATGCCTATAAATTCCCAAATATTCGGAAAACCCTAGGGGAGTCACCGAAACACAATTCCAGCCGCCGCAAGTTCCAGAACCGCGAGATCCAATCTAAACACCATCAAGGAGGGGTTCATCTTCCTCATAGGTGCCTCACTGATGATGCGTGAGTAGTCCACCATAGACCTACGGGTCCGTAGGCAGTAGCTAGATGGCATCTTCTCTCTCTCTTATGATTCTCAATACAACGGTCTCTTGGAGATCTATTTGATGTAAACATTTGCGGTGTGTTTGTTGGGATCCGATGAATTTTGAGTTCATGATCAGTTTCTATCCATGAATATTATTTGAGTCTTATTTGATCTCTTATATGCATGATTACTTATAGCATCGTATTTATTCTTCGAATCTTTGGTTTAGTTAGGCCGACTAGATCGATTTTTCTTGCCATGGGAAGAGGTGCTTTGTGATGGGTTCGATCTTGCGGTGTTCTTTCCTAGTGACAGAAGGGGCAGCAAGACACTCATGTATCGTTGCTATTAAGGATAACAAGATGGGGTTTATTCCTACATGAATAGATCTTGTCTCCATCATGTCATCGTTCTTATTGCATTACTCCATTTTTCCATGAACTTAATACACTAGATGCATGCTGGATAGCGGTCGATGTGTGGAGTAATAGAGGTAGATGAAGGCAGGAGTCGGTCTACCTATCTTGGACGTGATGCCTATATAATGATCATCGCCTTGGATATCGTCATGACTATTCGATTTTCTATCAATTGCCCAACAGTAATTTGTTCACCCACCGTGCGCTATACTCATGAGAGAAGCCACTAGTGAACCCTATGGCCCCCATGTCTACTTTTCCATCATATTGCTTTCCGATCTACGTTTTTGCAATCTTTATTTTCAGATCTACAAAACCAAAAACCCAAAAATATATTGCTGCATATTTTATTTGCCCTTTTTATTTTGTGTTCTTGAGAGATCTATCTCTCCTATCTATCACTACCTAATCTATATTATTACCGTAGAGAGATTGACAACCTCTCCTTCGCGTCGGGTTGCAAGTATTTGTTGTTTGTGTGCAGGTGCTGCTTATTGGGTGGTGGTGATCCTCCTACTGGTTCGATAACCTTGGTTTCATAACTGAGGGAAATACTTATCGTCGTTGTGCTGCATCATCCCTTCCTCTTTGGGGAAATACCGACGCAGTCTCAAGCCACGTCAATGGCCTAACGTATGCGCGCTCGCGTCCGTACGAGCGGTCGTTTCACCTGGTGACCACAAAGGAGCACATCCACAAAGCAAAAGACGGCGTACCGAATGGGAGCTCGCGCCCGTATATGCGCTCGTATGCCAAGTCCACCCCGAGAAGTACAACTCCAGATTCAAAGACGGTGTTTTGAATGAGCGCTTGTGCTCTTACGGGTGCCTGTATGAGGGGAAGACCCAGGGCATCATCTACTAGAATGCACGGCGGCGCTCCATACAACCGCAACTGGTCATTTGAGCACCCGTTTGAAGGCAAAAATACCTCCAACTGATTCTTTTTCGACGTATGAGGTCGATAGGATATTTCCTAACCGATTATTTGCTTTATAATTAATGTTTATTGCCCCTGAAACTCCGTAACCAATAATTCTCTTTAGCAACTACGTTTTCCTTTATTTCCTTTTGCCGGCTTGGACCTTGTGTGGTGACATGTATGGTATGGTGCCAACCGTATCTAAGATCCACATGAGCCACTTGGTTGCTTCACCTTGACGAACTCCAACAACAAGTGTACGGTATTGTTTTCCATTTCGAACCTTCAAATAAAATTTTCTTAGTACCGAATTTCTCACCTTAAGTGAGGATATCTCTTTTAATAAGGCACCTAGGAGCTGCACACTTGTGTTTTTATCTTTTCTCATACGCACTTCACACAACCTAGTGGCACACACGCCTAGAAATTGTTTGTTGACTTAAGCGAGGTGCTTAGTTTAATTGACCGGTTGTTATGAGGCATACTTTTTATCACTTGTGTTGCTAATCATTTGTGCCACACACAAAATATATATGAAAAACAGAAAAGCACAAAAGCACAAAAATATTTCGTTTTCTTTTTAGTTTGTTTCTAGCAGGTTCTATTGGAGGACAACTGATATGTCTCCAACATATCGATAATTTATGAAGTATTCATGCCATATTTGCCTATGCTTACAATAATTTTATATGGTTTTGATGCACTTTTTATGATTTAATTAGAACTAACCTGGACCGACACTGTTTTCACCAGAATTACCGTGGTGTCGTTTTTTTTGTGGAGAAAATTGAAGTTCTCGGAATTGCTCGAAACTTTTTGGTGATTTTTTCTAGAACATGTGAGCAACATTGGAGCGAAGAACCACCGGAGGGGGGCCCAGGGGGGTCATGTTGTGATGATGGCTTGTGGGAACCTCATAACTCCGTTTTGCGTGATTCCAACGCCAAAAAATCCTATAAATAGAGAAACCCTCAGAAATTAGGAGAGGCTCTCCGCTCCGCTGCAGGAACTCTCTGTATCGAACAAAAATCCATTTGGAGCCTTTCTAGTACCATGTCGAACAGGTAAAACCCTCACCAGTGCCCATCTTGATCATCCTGACGGAGGCCATGACGAGGAGGGAGTAGTTCATCCTCGGGCTGAGGGTATGTACCAGTAGCTATGTGTTCAATCTCTCTCTCGTGTTCTTGAGATGTCACGATCTTGATGTATCACGGGCTTTGTTAATATAGTTGGATCATATGGTGTTCTTCCCTTGCTATCTTGTTGTGATGAATTGAATCTTTCCTTCGAGATTTTGCTGTGTCGGATTGAATACTTTGGGTTTGAGAACACTTGATGTATGTCTTGCATGCGGATACCCGTAGTGACATTGGGGTACTCTATTGATTCACTTTATATATGTCATGGCATCAACTTGCAGATTCCGGTGACCTTGGGAATCTATGCATAGGGGTTGATTGCATGTTTTCATACTATGTTCTCCGATAGAAATCTTGGGGTACTCCTTGAATTTCTTTGTGTTGGATTGAATGTGATGAATCTGAAATTGTTTGATGCATGTCGAATAATTAACCCACGGATACTTGAGGTGACATTGGAGTATCTAGGTGACATTAGGGTTGATTGATATGTATCATAGGTGTTATTTAACTACGAACTCTAGGGCTGTTTGTGACACCTATAGGAACAACCCAATAGATTGATCGGAAAGGATAACTTTGAGGTGGTTCTACCACCTACAACAATTTCATCTTATGTTCTCCGCTATTTATGAACTTTGGAGTGATTATTTTTTACATGTTGTGAGATGATCATATGATTCTATTATGTTAGCATTGTTGAGAGATCGCACTAGTGAAAGTATGAACCCTAGGCCTTATTTCCAAGCATTTATACAATGTTTTGCTCACTGCTTGCCACTTGCTACCTTGTTGTTTTTATATTTTTAGATTACAAAAACCTATATCTACTATCCATATTGCACTTGTATCACCATCTCTTTGCCGAATTAGTGCACCTATACAATTTCCCATTGTATTGGGTGTGTTGGGGACACAAGAGATTTCTTATATTTGATTGTAGGGTTGTTTGAGAGAGACCATCTTCATCGTACACCTCCCATGGATTGATAAACCTTAGGTCATCCACTTGAGGGGAAATTGTTATTGTCCTACAAAACTCTGCACTTGGAGGCCCAACAGAGTCTACAAGAACAAAGTTGCGTTGTAGACATCAAGCTATTTTCTTGCACCGTTGCTTCGGAGGTGAGTGCTTGAAGGTATATCTTTAGATCTTGCAATTAAATCTTTTAGTTTCTTGTTTTTCACTAGTTTTGTTTTATAAAAGAAAACTACAAAAAAATGGAATTTAGGTTGCCTCATTTGTTTCGTCTTTATAATGTCTTCCGTGAAAATGATGGTTCAGAAAATTGTGCTCAATTGTTAGTGGAACAAATTATAAAAATACATATTGAGAATTCCTTGAATGATGATCATGATTGTAATGTTGCTAGTATGAATTCTCTAAATATTCATGATGTTAATGATATGCAAAGCCACAAGCTTGGGGATCCTATGTTTGATGAAGATGATCTTTTTAGTCCCCCTACTTGTGATGATATTTACTATGATGATAGCATGCCTCCTATGTATAATTATTATGGTAATGACATGTATGCTATGAAGAGTAATGATAACCATGAAACTTGTCATCATGATTTTGGTCATGTCAATCAAGTGTCTCATGATAGTTATTTTGTTGAGTGTGCTCCCACTATTATGAATGAGAAGAAGTTTTCTTATGTGGAGAGTGATAAATTTTCTATGCTTATGAATCATGAAGATAATGTTTTATGTGCTAGTTACTCCCTCTCTTCCGGTTTTAGGGCTTATCTCAAAATTTTAGTTTTTCCGTTTTATAAGTCTTAATTTGATTGTTTCCCATCACATGTTCAGATTTCAAAGTGCATTAAATCGTTGCATGCAAAGATTAATAAAAATTGACCAACGCATGTTAAAGTTCTTGCATGCATTGCAATTAATGTGTTGGTAAAAGCAACCTTTTAAGTAAAACGAGCACATTAATTGAGTATTTTTGCAAACTATAAAAACTATTCCACCATTCACCATCTACCTTGGTTGGTGAGATTTTTGAATTGTGCCCTATAAACCGGAAAGGAGGTAGTATATTGTGGAATTCCTTCATGATGCTACTGAAAATTATTATGAGGGAGGAACATGTGCTTGTAGGAATTGCAATAATATCAAGTTTCCTCCCTATGTGTTGAAAATATGCTTGTTTTGCCTTCCTATGCAAGTTGATTCTGGCTCCCATAAATTGTTTGCTCACAAAATCCATAGGCATAGGAAGGGAGTTAGACTTAAATGTGCTTGTCATATGCTTCATGATGCTCCCAATGTGTTTCAATTCTTTACTTTTATGTGAGCATCTTTGAAATCATCTTGCCTAGTTAAAAAGGCTTTAAAGAAAAGCGCTTGTTGGGAGATAACCCAACACTTTTACTTGATGTTTTTGTGTGTTCACATGATTAAGATACAGTAGTAATCATGTTTTGTGTCTTTTATTTCAATAAAGTACCAAGTAAAGCATTTGGGATAGTGTCGATACTTGTTAGTTTGATTCTATGCAAAAAACAGAAACTTTTACGTCCAGTGTAGAATTACTCTGATTTTACGGGAGAGTAAAAAAATCTTAAATTTTTACAAAGTTTTTGTATACAAATTATCTGCGTTTTCCTATTTTTTCATAATTTTTAGAGACAGGGAAATATGGTTATACTACAGATCTTCACAGACTGTTCTGTTTTTGATAGATTCTCTTTTGCATGCATAGTTTGCTTGTTTACTGTTTCCATAGATTATTTTTAGTGATATAAATTATGGGAATGATAGAATACAGTAGGTATTATGTGAGAACAATTATGAATCTTGTCTTGACAGTACCTAAGTGAATGTTCTATCTTTATTACACTAACCCATCTCACGAAGTTCCGTTAAGTTTTGTGTGATTGAACTTTTCAAGTTTTGGGTGAGATACCGATATGAGGAGAATAAGGATCAGAAAGACCCTAAGCTTGGGGATGCCCAAGGCACCCCCAAGGTAGTATCCAAGGAAGACTCAAGCGTCTAAGTTTGGGGATGCCCCGGAAGGCATCCCCTCTTTCGTCTTCAACACTATTGGTATATCTTACTTAGAGCTATATTTTTATTCGTCACATAACATGAGTTTTTCTTGGAGCGTCATTTTATTTTGTTAAAATTTGCTTGCTGTTATTTATAATCTTGTTTTTCATTAAAAAGTTCCAAGTATAGCCTTAAGATGCCTCAATTACATGTTTGATGTGTGCTGTGTAAAAACAGAAACTTTTGCTGTAGTGTTTGAATTTTCATATTTTACCGGAACGTGGAAAGTTTCTGAAATTTTTACGCATTATTTTCATATAAATTCTTTATCATGTCCTGAATGTTCAAAAACTTTGGAGTTACATAAGTGCACTTTGTAAATTAATTGCTAAAGACTGTCCTGTTTAGACAGATTGCTGTCATAATTTTGTTACTACTTATCCTAGAGTTTTCATGACTTATATTGGTAGATATAAATTGTGGAAATGATAGTATACAATATATAATGTTTGAAAATTATTATGGAACTTGTCTTGGAAGTACATAAAGAGTTGATTTATTCTTATGTGCACTAACCTATCTCACGAGTTCTTTTCAAGTTTTGTGTGGACGAAATTTTTGAGACTTAGGTGAAACCGGGACATGAGAGGATTAAACGAGATACAAAAGCTCAAGCTTCGGGATGCCCAAGGCACCCCAAGACAATATTACAAGAATTCTCAAGCATCTAATTTGAGCCTAAATTTTTATTTTTCCACATGATATGTGCTATTATTGGAGTATATTTTTGTTTTGTTTGCTGTTTGAATAAAATATCAGATCTGAAAATCTTTATTGAGAGAGAGAGTCCTCACATAACTGCTTGATTGTTTAACTACTCATTGTTCTTCACTTATATATTTTGAGAGTGGTTTGATGTGCTTCACTTTAATCCTAAGAGTAAATTGTGAATGAATGAAATTTCATAAATCTGAAATTATCAATGTGCTTTATGCTTAGTAATAGTTTCACATTTGGTTTAGAAAGTAAAATCTATTGAAGTTTGACAATCCCAATATTGGTCATACAAGCAATTCATGAATGATTAGTATAAAAAAGAGAACTTTCACATACAAATATAATATCTTGGACATCTTTTATGGTTGTGAATACCCATTATTTATTTTCAAGATTGATCAAATTGCTGACGTTGGACAAGGAAGACAACATAATGGTTATGTTTGGGTATATTTGCATAGAAGTTATATTGTTATGGATGTGGTGCTTGTTTAGAACATTTTGCTAGCCAAAACTTCGTACTAAGTAGAGATACTACTTGTGCATCCACATCCTTTAGCCAAGTTTCTTCCATGAGAGTCCACCATACCTACCTATATATGGCATTTCATTGCCATTCCAAGTAAATTTGCACGTGCCACCTCTAAATATTCAAATAAACATCTGTTTTGTGTGCTCGTACCGCTCATGGAGCGACGGGGCGGTCATTATCTTCCATGCTAAGCGGGTTATTCTCAAGATGAGTGTTTATTCACTTGTCATTGCACGAGAGAGGCTGGTAAAAAGGATGCTCAGTCCCGCATAATACAAAAATAAATAAACAAAAACTCCCCTAGAAAATTGATTGTTTGGAGGGCAACCGTGGATTCGGCTAGCCATGGAATGTGTTTGAATGGTAGAGGGGGGGGGTAAAATTTCAATTCTGTTTGGGAACCGCCAATAATGTGTTTAGCGTGGAAGATATTGAAAACTCTGTTGTGACGTTGACAGGAAAAGTACACCACTCAAAATTACATATTCATCTCTATTTTAAACAATGAGCTTTCGCACCTCTGCAAATCCCTGCTTCCCTCTGCGAAGGGACAATCTATTTACTTCTATGTTATTTATTTTCATGTTATTGACTTATCATGTTGAGTCAACTTCTTATTCCAACCTTAATCTATTAGTTGGCAAGCATCATGTGGTGGGGAAAGATCCAAACACATATATCCAGTCAAATATATTTGATCATGATTCATTATTGTTGACAATTATCTTCATGATAAGTATGTTGGGAGGCAAAACATTAAGTCCCTATCTTTCTATGTGTTCGACAGATGCTATTTTTTCTAAAAATATGCTTTGAGTACCATCAATCATAGAAGATTATATGGTAATTGAGTATGTGGAGCTCTTACTTAGACTTGATGATGCATTGAAATTGTTTGATGACTAAGAACTTATGTTGTTAAGTTTCAAGAGAATGCATTATTTGAACCATGACATGTGAATTGATTGCTACTCTATCGTGATGATTTTTGTGAGAAAGAGTTGTTGGTTATGATGCTAGAAAAGTGACTGAAATTATCAGTGACCAAAATTATTCACTATGCTAGCATTCACACTTCATAAATTACTTCTTTTATCATTTACCTACTCGAGGATGAGTAGGAATTAAGCTTGGGGATGCTGATACGTCTCCAACGTATCGATAATTTATGAACTATTCATGCCATATTTGCCTTTGCTTACAATACTTTTATATGGCTTTGATTCATTTTTATGATTTAATTAGAACTAACCCGGACTGACGCTGTTTTCAGCAGAATTACCGTGGTGTCGTTTTTTTGTGCAGAAAAATGAAAGTTCTCGGAATCTCCCGAAACTTTTTGGTGATTTTTTCCGGAACATATGAGCAAGATTGAAGCGAAGAACCACCGGAGGGGGCCCCCTGTTGGCCACAAGCCAACAGGGCATGCCCAGGGGGGTCAAGGTGTGTTGATGGCTTGTGGGCCCCTCGTAACTCCGTTTTGCGTGATTCCAACGCCAAAACATCCTATAAATAGAGAAACCCTCAGAAATTAGGAGAGACTCCCCGCTCCACTGCTGCAACTCTCTGTATCGAAGAAAAACCCATCTGGAGTCTTTCCAGTACCCTGTTGGAGAGGGAAAACCAACACCGATGGCCATCTTGATCATCTCGGCGGATGCCATGACGAGGAGGGAGTAGTTCACCCTCGGGGCTGAGGGTATGTACTAGTAGCTACGTGTTCAATCTCTCTCTCTCTCTCATGTTATTGATATGTCACGATCTTGATGTATCACGGGCTTTGTTAATATAGTTGGATCATATGGTGTTCTTCCCTTGCTATCATGTTGTGATGAATTGAATCTTTCCCTTCGAGATTTTGCTATGTCGGATTGAATACTTTGGGTTTGAGAACACTTGATGTATGTCTTGCATGCGGATACCCGTAGTGACATTGGGGTATTCTATTAATTCACTTGATATATGTCATTGCATCAACTTGCGGATTCCGGTAACCTTGGGAATCTATGCATAGGGGTTGATTGCACGTTTTCATACTAAGTTCTCAGATAGAAATCTTGGGGTACTCCTTGAAGTTCTTTGTGTTGGATTGAATATGATGAATCTGAAATTGTTTGATGCATCTCGAATAATTAACCCACGGATACTTGAGGTGACATTGGAGTATCTATGTGACATTAGGGTTGATTGATATGTATCATAGGTGTTATTTTACTACGAACTCTAGGTCTGTTTGTGACACCTATAGGAACAGCCCAATAGATTGATCGGAAAGGGTAACATTGAGGTGGTTCTACCACCTACAACAATTTCATATTATGTTCTCCGCTATTTATGAACTTTGGAGTGATTCTTTGTTGCATGTTGAGGGATGATCATATGATTCTATTATGTTAGCATTGTTGAGAGATTGCACTAGTGAAAGTATGAACCCAAGGCCTTATGTCCAAGCATTTATACAACATTTTGCTCGCTATTTGCCACTTGCTACCTTGCTATTTTTATATTTTCAGATTACAAAGACCTATATCTACTATCCATATTGCACTTGTGTCACCATCTCTTCGTCGAACTAGTGCACCTATACAATTTTCCATTGTATTGGTTGTGTTGGGGACACAAGAGATTTCTTGTATTTGATTGTAGGGTTGTTTGAGAGAGACCATCTTCATCCTACACCTCCCACGGATTGATAAACATTAGGTCATCCACTTGAGGGAAAATTTCTACTGTCCTACAAAACTCTGCGCTTGGAGGCCCAACAGAGTCTACAAGAATAAAGTTGCGTAGTAGACATCAACAGTCACTGGATCACAACGAGGAGATCACATGAAGCAAGGTCCATGTCTAGTAAAAGAGAGGTCACATGAAGCAACATGACACCGCGATGCTCTTGTGTAGTGTTGAGTTCTCTATGACTAAAGCAAGTTCGAAGTGTTTTGCACTTCCGTTCATCTTTTATTGCTAGCCTCTACGGTACCGTGCATTGCCCACTCACACATTGGGAATTGGAGCATACCTCGCAGGTACATCCTAACACGTGGGAGGACTTTCTCTTGTTCTCCAACACATAAGACACCCATCTCCACAAAACAGCCACCATACCTACTTACATGGCATTTTCATAGACATTCCAAGCATATCGCCATGCGCTACCATCATATTATATTACATGATTAGAGACATGTTTTTCATCTGCCTTGCATGATCATAGTAAGGCTAGCTCGACATTTCCATGGCTTGTCCACTTTTTGATGTCTATGCTACGCCTGATCATTGCACATACTGTACACAGCGAGAGGCATCATCTTATAGAGTTTCTCTCATGTTTTCAGTTTTGAGTTATGATTGCACTCAACTGAAGTGAGTCATTGTAAAGTGCATTATTCATCCTTGTAAGGTTTTGCTTCTAAAAAAAGAGAGAGGCAGAATAAAAGATGCACCAAGGAGGTGCCAAAAAAGAGAGAAAAAGGAAAAAAAAAAAGAGAAAAGGTGAGGAAGATAGAAGGAGCAACACCATTATCCTTTTTAGTATACACTTGTGCTTCAAAGTAGCACCACTTCATGCATTGTCAAGTAGAAAGTTTCATGAGCTTCACATGTTTCATACTAGCGGGGAACCTACACTATATAACTTGGCTTGCATATTCCGATGACGAGCATCCTCAAAAGCTCAAGGTCTTCATGAGCAAGCAAGTTGGATGCACCCCTGTAGGATACAAAGTATGTCTAGAGGGGGGTGATTAGACTACTTGACCAAATAAAAACTAATTTTTTCCCAATTTTATAGGTTGGCAAGTTTTAGCAATACTAGCAAGTCTAGCACACCCTACACATGCAAATCTACGAGTATAGCAGCGGAAAGTAAAGACATGCAAGTGTAAGTAAAGGTAGGGATAGGAAGATCAAACGCAATAGGGACGGCTCCACCCACGAAGGGTCCACGAAGAAGCAACCTTGCCTATTCCACCATGGCTTACGTCCACGAAGGATTAGCCTCACTCGGGGTAGATCTTCACGAAGTAGGCGATCTACTTGCCCTTACAAACTTCTTAGTTCAACTCCACACGATCCGGGGGCTCCCAAGCGACACCTAACCAATCTAGGAGACACCACTCTCCAAAGGTAATAGACGGTGTATAGATGATGAACTCCTTGCTCTTGTGCTTCAAAAGATAGTCTCCTCAACACTCAATCACTCTCTTACATGATTTGGCTTGGTGGAATAAGGTGATTGGGTGGAAAGCAACTTGGGGAGGCTAGAAATCAAGATTCATATGGTTGGAGTGGAAGATCTTGATCTCAACACATGAGTAGGTGGTTCTCTCTCAGAAAATGAATGGTGGAAGTGTTGGCTAGTTCTGAGTGCTCTCTCTACTAATGAGAGGGGGTGGAGGGGTATAAATAGCCTTCTCCAAAAATCCAGCGGTTACAACATTATTGCCCAACTCGGTGGAACCAAAGTAAAAAACTCGGTTACGCCGACTAGTGCAAAAGCTGCAACTTTCGGCTTTTCGGTGAGACCGATAGGAACAATTCGGTGAGACATATTCGGGTGACCTAGGGAAGATCCAAAACTCGGTGGCACCGAAATGAAAAACTCAGAAATTCCAAAGTTAAACACTCCAATTACACAGAGTTGGCAACCACTTTTCGACTGTAACGAACCAAGTCTCGGTGGTACCGAGATGCTAGGGTTTTGGCTCTGGGTTCTATCTTGGCAAACTCAGTGGGGACGATATGGAAAAGTTGGTGGCACCAATTTTGGCATTTTGGGTTTTGGATAGAATATTGTTGTGAGAGTTTGGTTGAGGCTTTTGGTGGCAAATCTCTAAGCACTTGAGCAACCAATCATTATCAATACCTCATCCCCTTTTAATAGTATTGGATTTTCTTATGGACTCAATTGTGATTTCTCACATAAAAGAAAATGTAGAGTCTTGAAGCTTGAAGCTCTTGCCAACTTGTGTTCATTGCATCTAGGGGATCCATCACACAATCGTAGCCAACCCATTCATTGAACTTTCCTGAAATATACATGATAGGCTCATTAGTTCAATGAACTATATGTTGTTGTTAATTACCAAAACCACCTAGGGAGAAGTTGTGCTTTCGATCTTCCCCTTTTTGGTAATTGATGACAACGTATAGATCAAAGCTTCAACAAAAGATATAATCAATGCATAGTATTGTCTCTTTGAGAAGTATGTGATAACCACATTATTTTAAATTTGCATATGAATGCAAATGCACAATCGATTAGGATCATGGGTCACTCTTCCATGTCACATACATCTTTGTGAAGCGCATAAAAGATTTGAGTAAAATGCAATGCACACATCACCAAGCATAGAAGTGAATGATCATGATAGATAGAAAAGATATGACATCGTGGCATCAACCATTAAGCGTATGATCAAACACGATATAGTTAAGTCATGAAAACGAGCAAAAGATAAAACCAAATGTATCAATGATCAAGAGAACTCCAAAAAGTAACACACACTCTCTCTCAGCCCTATGATCTATACATATTCCCCCCCTTTGGCAACAAGTTACCAAAAAGTTCGAATAATATAGAGCTAAACGTTGCTCTGGGCATGATCTCCTCCACACGGCGATGAAGCTGCTCCAGTGGTCGTCGAAGGAGTCAAAAGAAGAGCGTCGGCAAATGCTTCTGCGAAGGTCTTCTGAGCTGGAGGGGTAGATATTGGAGGTGCTGAAGGAACTGAAGGTGCAACGGCTAGTGCAGACACTGAGGGTCTCGTCTCTGGAGATGGAACTGCAGAAGATCTGGCCTGAGTCCTAAACTAAATAGTCACTGGATGTATAGGCTCATCATCATCTAATCTCGGTATCTCAACTCCGTCAACCTCCTTCTTGAGAGTCTCAATAGTTGTAGCAAGTTCAGTCACTTTGTTGTCCAAAGAATGAAACTTAGTTTCCACGATCCGCTCTAAGCTCTCCTGATTCTTGAGAATATTTGCAATATTATTCTCCATGTTTTGAGTAGCAGCAGTAAGATAGGCCGTTTGGTCAGCCTTTGTCTTAAGCACGGGAGAACTAGCGGCTTTAGTTGCTTCTGCCTTAGCCTCAGCCTCCATAGTTTCCTGAGCTGTAGATGAAGTGGGATGAGATGGATTTATCACCGCAACATTATCCTCGAAATCTAGATGGAGTGGCAGGTGAGGAATATCAAGTAGATATACATTCTTTCCAAGCTTGGAGTTGATGAGCATCTGAATGTATGGTGTATATCCACATGACCTCTTCTGGTGAACAACAGTCCTCTTGATGGTCTTAACGATGAGATCCATCACTCTGATCCTGGTGTGACGATCAACATGGCATAGCATATTTATGGAATATCCTCTAACCATCTTGTCATCCCCTGACTTAGGCATCAAGGTGTGCCTCAATATGGTGTTGGGGTTAGGTAGGTGAGCAAGCAGAAAATATACAAAACCAAACTTATGTGTCTTCACATAGTCCTGAGGAATGGCAGTATACATGATGGCCATGGAGTTGTGATTCATCTAGGACTCTGAGTACACATCAAGATCTCCATCCTCCACCTTGGGGACTCCTAAGATGGCAACCAACTCATCCACTATCGATTGGTACCTGATACCTTCAGTCATCCATACTATCCTACCATCCGGATAGAAGTGTGATCTGGAATAGAATTGCATGATCAGCTCATCATTCCATGCAGTCATCTCTCTCCCAATGAACTCATCAATGCCTATCAGCCTGAAGCTCTCCTGGACATGGGGAAAGTAGCCCTCATTGGCCTTGATGTACTTCCAGTCAACAAACCTCATGTCACTCACTGCTGGGTTTTTGTCAAGCAACACAGCCTCATAGAAATCTTGTTGCTCCTTGGTGTGAAAACGTGCATCAACAACAGTTCTTCTCCTGATGGAGTAGGGATCAGCAGATCTCCACTTCCTCAGCCCTTGGTCCTTCCTCTCCTTCATGTTCTCAGCAATAGGATGATCAACATTGTGCTCTGGGAGACATGGTCTGAGCTTTCTCGGCATGGCTACATCATCATCTTCCTCATCAACAGGTGGCACTTGGCTCTTGTTCTTCTCTGCAGCACATATCTCTCTCGTTGTTTTCTTGGGCTTGGGTGCAACTTTCTTAGCCTTGGTTGCTGTAGGCTTGGCCTTGGTGGCTGGCTTGCTTGTCATATCATCAGCCATAAGCTTCCTCTGCTTGGGAGGAGGTGGGTTTGCAGCTGGTTCCTCCTCCTCCTCCTCTTCTTCTTCTTCTAAAGGATATTCAAACATGGAAGTAGGTCTTCCCACCACATGCACAATTCTCTTTCTTTCCTTCTTCTTTTCAGACTTCTTTGCCATAGACTTTGTCCTGGTTGATTCCTTGGGGTTCTCTAGAGACATACCCCTCTTTGCAGCAACAGACTCAGGGACCTTTCTTGCAACCACTCTCTCCTTTTTCGTACCTACATACTCTTTCCTGACAGGGTTTCTCTTGGAGGTGACCTCATCTGGAATAAAATCCTCATCCTCCTCATCAGAATTCTTCCTCTTTCTTGCCCTTGTGGCTGTCTTGGGCAAGCCATGAGAACTAGGGGTGCCTGGGTCTTCTGAACTGGCCTCAGGACTAGTACGTGCCTCCAAGTCTACACTTGGGTCATTGAACTGATTCTGACTGTCATCTGACCCTAACATGCTGACAACTAACCCCGTGAATTAGATATAGATGAGAGGAATAGATGGGCATCACAAAATACAGAGATTTTTGCAAATTTGGAACTCAAAGTTTTAGGTTTAGGTTTTCACAATATGCAATTCAGTTCCACCGAGTTTCAAATTTCAGAAATTCCGAGGCAACAACAGAAACTTGGTCACTCTGAAGCCGCTCATAGAAAACCCTAAATCCCACTTCGGTGACACCGACTAGAAATTTTCGGTTTCATCGAGCAGCCCATGTGCTGTGGACGAAACCACATCGGTGGCACCGAGTTGTTTCGACTCGGCGGCTTCGAGATTGCTTATCGCGGAGCCTAACCCTACAAAATTTTGTTTAACCTATTCTAATCAGATTTTTGAGAGGATGGAACATTGCATACTATGGCAAGAAGTAAGCCTAGACCTAATGCGCATGAATCATAAAACGGAGCACAAAAGGGATTGAGGTTTACCCTAACTTGGCCAAACCTCTCTATGGAGGCAACAACGAGGGCGCGCTGGAGACGAAGGCGAACTCCCATAGACAATGGCAACGTCAGCAATGGGGTGCGGGAGTGGATGGTTTGAAGAAATTTTCAAAGTCCATCACGTAGATATATATACCCATTAGCTGTCGGTGACATCGAGGCGAAAATATCGGTGGGACCAAAGTTCGTAACTGTCAGTTGAGAGAGAAACTCGGTGACTCCGAGATTTCCAAATCGGTGGTACCGAGATAGGAAAACCTGAGCAATCTAAATGTTTTCGTTGGCTCTGAGTGTGTAGAAGTTGGTCACACCGAAAAACAGTTAGGAGGTTTTGGAAGTCAGCCCTAGTCGAATCGGTGGCTTCGAGTGCTCCTCACCCAGAGGGTCCAAAAAGTGCTTGTTAAATTTTTGTGATGAAGCATGAATAGAATTTGAGGCAAGATAGGATAGATAGCTAGAGGGGGTACTTAGGCATTCTTGTACATCCAATTGGCCAGAAAATAAATACCAAAGGAACTATAGTTGGATGTCCTCGAATGAGAAAATTATGCATACCAACATGCTCACACAATAAGATGTCAAATGAAATATGTCAAACATGTAAAACCACTCTAGTATCTACCAAGCAATTGTCGATGAAAAAGTCATCTTTATATGAGTATATTGACTTAGGAGCCAAGCAAGAATACTTGATTATAGGTCATACTCATCGTTTAAGAACAAGTGGGGTTACCACTTTTACATAAAGCTTTAATGTGTTCACATCTTTAGAGATGCTTTAGCTCAAGTCTTAGAGCAAAGCTCTCCCTGGATGTGAGATCCCCCCTAAGAGGGATGAACTATCCTTGGGTTTTGTCGATGAAGACTTCATGTGGGTGTTGTAGTAGTGGAAGCTCATTTTTTGATGAAGATGATCTAGAATTGGGAGCAATCCTTCTTGTTTTGGTACTCTTCACACCTACATGGGTTAGTCCCACACAAGGAACAAATACAAGGATATCTATGGACATGGAGTGAAGTTTTTATGGTATGATGTCCATTGATGCATTAAATACCTTGTCCCTTGCTTACCAACACGGGTTTTGTGACTCCTTGAACTAGTGCATAAGGTTGAAGTTGATTGCAAAAGTTCTTGCCAACATTTGAATGTGAGTGTAGTTTGTTGGCGGAGTCACCCCTGAAGAACTCTCTATTTCTTCTTCTTGGGGACCCACATCAACTTGATGGGGATCCTTGGAGTTGAAGTAGCACTTGATGAAGTAGAGCTAGTAGTGGCCTTGGGAACCCACTTGACCATGGCTAGAGGTGGTTCATCAAATGAGTCAAACTCCTCTTGAAGCTTGTCCTTCCCTTTTAGCTTGTGGTCTTGTGGTGGAAGATCATCTTGAGCTTGTGTTCCCTTGAAGAGAGTAGGATCATACTTCTCTTGTTGAGGTCCAAACTTCGTCTTGGGGTATCGATCTTCTTCCCATTCAACTCCATTGGCATTGAACTTTCGTTCAAAACCAACACTTTGATTCTTCCGGTGCCATCCTTGCTTGCGTACAATCTCTTCGAATTGCTTACTTCCGGCAAGACTTTTGTAGACACCTTTTTCTATAATTACTTTCAATAAATTATTTTCTATCTCAAGTGTAACTTGGCTAAGAGGATCATTACTGGAATCAATAGAAGTACTAGGAACAACATCATTGGATTTAGCATTAGTGTTGTTCTTACTAGATGAAGAACCTTTCTTACCCTTGTTACTAGTTTGCTTAGATTTAACTTGAGGCATAAAAGTGGACAAGAGTAGTCGTTTGGTAAGATAAGAAGAACTCTTCTTTAGAAGATCGTCATTGATAGCTTTAAGAAACTCATGCTCTTGCTCTAAATTTAGCTTCTCGAAGCGTATCTTCTCATGAGTTCTTAGAAGCTCTCTATGATCTTCTTGAGTAGATTCATGAGCTAACTTAAGAGTGTTTAGTTCTTTAGTTTAACACTCAATCTCCTTCTTAACACCATCAAATGATTCATCTTGACTAGCATGATTATTATCAAGTTCATTTTGACTAACATCACTAGTTTTATCAAAGAGTAAATCATCATCTCCTAGCAAGCCATCCTCATCACTATTGAAGTCAATGTATTCAGGGTGTGATACCTTTGGGCCTTTTGCCATGAAGCAACTTCCAATCCCTTCATTTGGTGAATCAAATAAATCATGGGAGTATGAGGATATGAGTGCTAGTCCGGTAACACGTTCATCTTGACTATAGTCGGAGTTGGAGTGGTAACTTCTCTCGGATTGGTTGTCAGATTCTGAACCGGAAACCCATTCACCAACATGAGCTTGATGTCTTCTTCTTGTGTAGATCTTGGTGTACTTCTCCTTTCTCTCCGAGTCCTTGCTTATCTGGGAGGGTCTTCGTTCATATCGATCTTCTCTACTCTTTCTCTCTCTTCGAGGTGACTATATGATCCAACTATATTAACAAAGCTCGTGATACATCAAGATCGTGAAACTCAAGAACACGAGAGAGAGAGAGATAGAGAGAGATCACATAGCTACTGGTACATACCCTCAACCCCGAGGGTGAACTACTCCCTCCTTGTCATGGAGACCGCCGGGATGATGAAGATGGCCTCCGATGATGATTTCCCCCTCCGATAGGGTGTCGCAACAGGGTCCCGGATGAGATTTGTTCGGTAAAGAGGCTTGCGGCGGTGAAGCGGAAGTTCTACACTTATTTCTGGGGGTTTATCACTTTATAGGATTTTTCAGCGTTGGAATCACATGGAACGGAGCCACGGGGTGGTCCCAAGGTAACAAGGCGCGACCAGCCCCCATGGGCGCGCCCTGTTGCCTTGGCACCCCCTCGTGGGTCCCCTGGCACTCCCTGAAAGCTTCTTGGGCCTCTTTCCTTCCAGAAAAAATCAACAAAAAGTTTCGGGCGATCCCGACAACTTTTATTGTCCGCACAAAAACAACACCACGGTAATTCTGCTGAAAACAGCGTCAGTCCAGGTTAGTTCCAATTAAATCATATAAAGAGCATCAAAAACATATAAAAATATTGTAAACATATGTGAATATGGCATGAATACTTCATAAATTATCGATACGTTGGAGTCGTATCATGCTCCAAATCAAGATCCAAGACCTGTAATGGATCAGCATCGTCCATATGAATTCAACGATCCCAAGAATGTCAAATTCCGAGTTCGTATGAAGAATTGGTGGCCGTTTTACCGGAGGAGAACACAGAGAAAGACGACCTTTCGAACGACAGCGAGTGGTCGTTTCGGCAGTTGTTTGACGTGCACACAACTCCGAAAGTTGACCTTCTAGACGGGATTCTTCACCAATTTTGTCCCCGTTCGATCCCACCAGATCCTTGGCTCGTAAATAAGAGATTAGGATAGGATTTGGCTCATCTTGAGCCCTTGGATGAAGCCCATCAAGAGAGGTGGCTAGGGAGGCTCCTTATATAAGTCATCGTCAACCCTAGCCGCTGCCACTCATCAGATCCATCCTCATTCAGCAAGAACACATCCATCTCCATCTCCATTGCTGCTCCATCCTCCACCATAGAAGAGGGACAAGATCAAGAGGAATAAGAGGAGGCACCACCACGTGAGCACCGGCCCCCTCTCCACCATGTCGGCGCCACCATCACCATCATCTTCACTGCAGCACCGCCATCACCATCATCACCGCGATGCCTCCTCCCTTCACTGGCACTATGCCGGCTTGTAACTTGACCCTCTCACTTATCTGTACCATTAACTTGTTTGAGTAACTTGACCCTTTATGCTTCTTGATGCGATCCAATATCTTCTATTCATGATTCGAGTTAGTATTCCCACGGGTGTTGACAAGAGGTCTCACTCGCACTTTTGCCGTGATTGGTCATGGAGGAACTACTATCGTTGTCAAGTGTTGGGGCTTTGGGGTAATTTAAGGTGACAGTAAAAGCCTTTGATTCCTCGCCATCACAATTGATAGGGGAGTTACGGAGAACCCTTTGCGAGCCGCATCCACTGGGTAACCCTTAATTATCACCAATTGTAACCCTATGGGGGAGACTATGATGGTGGCGTGTGTGGCACGAAGTCTACATTGGAGTTAGAGTAGAACACGTACTGTACCCGGCTTCGGCCACTTATGCACTTGACCAGTGAATAGAGGATACACTAGTTCATATATGTGGTAGTGATTCCGGAACCCTCGAGAACTCCTTACTAATAAAGCACCTTCACTACTAACTTAGTCTCTTTTTATTCCTGTTATTACCTTTATGTTCTTAGTTTAGTTAATTACCTTTTTATTCCAGTTTCACTAGCAACTTATAGAGTAGACTATTTCCAAACTCTGGTTTGCGTGCATACGTGGCTACATGAAAGTGACAACGTAGTTGCGGGGTTTGTTGTGCCTTCCTATAAGCTCCCTATGGGTTCGACACTCTACTTATCAGAATGAAAGTGCTACAACAGCCTTGTGCACTTGCAGGCCATCAGCAGCCCTCTTGATGGAGATGGTGGAGGAAACACCTCCCTTGGCCGGTACCTCCTTCCGGATCGCTCCCTCAGCTAGGGTTCCTTCTTCTGGCGAGTTTCTGGTGTCCCTACGCATCTAATTCCTGATCCGTCTTCATGGGGTGAAAATAGTTGACGAGGCGGCGGCAATGGTACTCCATACGGGCACACGCGGTCATATGGAACGCTATCTTTTGTGCTGGATGTCATGTGGCAGTTGTTCCTTTGCCCAATTTGCTTCTCTCTTTTATGATAGATGATTATCACTTTAATTTCGTGATTCCACTGTCATTTTCAGAGATTTCTTCTATAAACAAAGATTTGGTCCTAAAATCAATTCCTGAGGAAAACAACAAAAAGCAGTGCGCAGACGCGATAAAATTCCACAAAACCTACAGAGTAGGCACAAAAATACTAGTAAAATAGTCATAAAATTTGGACTCATCAACTCCCCCATTCTTAAAGATTTACTTGTCCCCGAGCAAATACCGCAACTTGTAATAAAGAGGTCATCTTGGTTATGAGCTGCAAATGAATCAAGGATGAATGTGTCCAAAGTGTAATTCTGAATTTACATCTTATGATTAGTTACACCGTGCACCATTATATCCTAATTTCCATCAAATGAGTATGAATGCTTCCACACCTTACTATCAGTCGTTAATAAGACCATTTATAACTCTAAGTGATACTTTATTCCACCCTTTCAGTTGGACAAGCCTTTGTGTTATACATTTCTCATTTCATTGGTTTTCACTTCCCTTCTATTTCTTCAATTACCAAGACTGCCCCATATCACTTGAATTTTTCTCTTTTTTTTATGTGATATGAATGGTATGCTTGAGTGTTAAAGTTCAATTAGTGGGAATTGCATAAATTTTCTTGAATCAATAATAGTTTGTTTTTATGCACAAAAACTTGTCCATCCTTCATACTTGGTTCACTATAATTAGAAACCTTGCCACATAATCATGAAATAAACTGAAATGAGGTCCAATGCATCACATCAAGTTGTCAACTTCTCATTCCCGTTTGATACTAAAGATGTGGAAGACTTATAATCATCATCTAAAAGCAAGGATACACAACACACAAGGATGCATGACCATACTAAGCAAATTCATCAAGGTCATAATAGACCATTCATCAAACCATCCATGACTCAATGGATAATACTCATCCCTCTTTACCTAAAAGGTATGATTGTCCTTATTTATTCAAACTAAACAAACTCTTTTAAATAAAGTTCAACTGAGAAATACTAAGGGAAACGAGAAAAGGTCCTCAACCCCCTCCCCCCCCCCCCCCCCCAAGCTTAACATCCTAAGCCGACTGGATTCATTTAGTCTCCTTTTTATTGATACCAGTGTTCTCTTTTGGAGATGAAGCTATGACACCAGTGAGGGCGTCGATCATGAGCTTATTGGCAACCTCCAAGTCCGTCATACAAGAACGGTACATGCGCAAAGTTGCATCTTGGTTGGCGATGATCTTTAAGCTCGTGTCAAGAGCCTCACGAGTCTTGACAGCCAAGGCCACCTCCATCCCCCTAATCTTATCAGACATAAATTTAGTCTCAACTGCAAAATTATTGACTTGTACCTGGGGCGTAGTTAGTGGCCTCGGGGCGGTGTTACACCTTCTCCTAGGAGGCCCAACTCGCATGTGGGCTCCAATGGTGTGCATCCCACGCGCCCTCTGATCGATCTTGCCGGACTCTCCCAAAGGATCATGGATGGTGCAATTACTAAAACCACACTTTCCCATGACAACATGAGTCGCCTTGAGGAAATTGACATTGTCCTCGTTGATGAAGACTTTGATGTCGTTGATGGGGATGGCCGTTGGTTTCTTGACCTTATCTTCACCTTCCCCTTCTTACCCCTCAGAAGGAGGTTCCTCTGGATCTTCCTCAGAGGAGGTCCAATCACGGCAACAACGGATCCTCTCTCTTATGCTTGATGGAGAGTAGCCCTCATGCTCCAAGTCCCCTTCTTCTTGCGAAGAGGTTTGCCTCTCATCCCACGAACGAGCCATTGCTACCTACACCTCAAAACTCAAGAATACTTGGCCTAGATTGGTTTGTGAGTTTTCATAGAGGAGGGAGCAATAGTTCTGTATATAAAAGGCTAAGGACGCATCTTTTGACGAGATACAAAAGTTAAAAAGAATCGGAAACAAACCAAATAAGATCAGGCAAAAGTCTGTTAAAACTCGGAAAGAAATCACGATCGACGGCCTTCCATACGACCACGACCGATCGTTTGAATGGTCGTTTGATCTTCTTCCACCGATTCCTTCGTAGACAGAGCATATGGCGGCCTTTCAAATGGTCGCATCCACTCGTTTGGGCGCCCATTTGATCCCCTTCTCCTGCGAGACAAAATCTCTCCTTTTTTTTAAATGGGGCAGATGATGAAGTTCTTCTCCATGAGAACAGAGCAAACGACGGTCGACCATACGACCGCAGGCGATCGCATGAGCGCCCATTTACTGCTTTTCGCCTGTGCACTTGGGTAAACAGAATCAAAGACGATGCTTCAAACGACCGCAGGCGGTCTTATGAGCGCTTATTTGACTACGGATAATATAATTTTTTATTCAAAAAAATATGACGAAGACGAATTAAATGAAAGCTTAGGGAAAAAGAAAGAACTTCACTATGTTTTCTTGTATTTTCCACTCTTTGTTTTTGGCAAAGATTTTTGTTCCAGGCTTCTTCGTTCTTAGAGGTTGAGGAAGCGGTGACATCTTCTGTAGCTTATTGGGATGCAAAGAGTTATTATAATAAAATAAATCATTCTCCTCCCTTACCCTCAGTTTTGCAAATGGTTCATCTAGACCGATGAATGGTGGTTTAGTATCTCCAAAATTACGAGTGGTAGCTCTGTCCAAGGCCACAACCATTCCATAGGGGATGCATTCACCCGCTGGGTTGTATCGATGTTCCTCCCTTACAAGGGAGATGTTCGTCAATGTTCCTCCTATCTTTTCGCGGTCTAAAATTTCATTGTCAAATTCCTACAAAAGAAGAGACCACCTCATCCAACGAGGCTTAGTTTCTTTAACATCCAACACATCTTTTACCGCCTGGTGGTTAGTATAGAATATAACTTTTGTATCAGTAATGTGAGGTCTAAAATTATCACAATCAAATATTACTTCATAGAGCTCTATACCATTCTTAGCATGATACCTTTGAGCATCAGTAAGGGTATGACTTGCAAAGTAAATAACATTAAAGTTCTCACCTACTTGCTGACCCAAAACTGCACTTACCGCATTATCATCTATTTTACATATGACTTTGAAAGGGATGTCCCGGTTTGGAGGCGTAATGACAGGTGCATTATGAGCATGCTTGAGTTTTTCAAAGGCACTTTTACACTCATCATTGAATAGGAAGGGAACATGTTTCTGCAAAAGGTTTGTCAAGGGTTTCGGAATACTAGATAAATTCTTAATAAAGCGCCTATAGAAACCTGCATCTCCAAGAAAACTCCTTATCCCATGTACATCACGAGGGTAAGGGAGTTTCTCTATCGTATCTATCTTCGTTTTATCGACTTCTATACCTTTACCACATATTTGTGCCCTAAAACGATACCTTCATTGACCATAAAATGGCATTTCTCCCAATTCAACACAAGATTAGTGTCCTCACACATCTGCAAAACTTTATCAAGATTGTGAAGACAATCATCAAAAGAAGTTCCATAGATAGAAAAATCATCCATAAAGACTTCCATGATTTCTTGAACAAATCAGCAAAAATAGCATTCACGCATCTTTGAAATGTAGTTTGTACATTATATAAGCCAGAAGGCATACGACGATACGAGTACATACCAAAAGGACAGGTGAATGTTGTATTCTCTTGCTCCTCTGGATGTACTGCAATTTGTGAGAACCCTAAATATCCATCTAGGTAACAAAAATGTTATGCTTTGCCAGCCTCTGGAGCATATGGTCAATAAATGGCAAGGGGTAATTGATGTCTACTACACAACTTTATTCTTGTAGACTCCGTTGGCCTCCAAGCGCATAGTTTTGTAGGACAGTAGCAATTTTCCCTCAAGTAGATGACCTAAGGTTTATCAATCCGTGGGAGTCATAGGATGAAGATTGTCTCTCCCAAACAACCCCGTAATCAAATACAAGAAATCTCTTGTGTCCCCAACATGCCCAATACAATGGTAAATTGTATAGGTGCACTAGTTCGACGAAGAGATGGTGATACAAGCGCAATATGAATGGTAGATATAGGTTTTTGTAATCTGAAAATATAAAACAGCGAGCAAAACGACGAGCAAAACGTTATATAAATACTTCGAAACAAGGCCTAGGGTTCATACTTTCACTAGTGCAATCTCTCAACAATACTAACATAATAGAATCATATGATCATCCCTCAACATGCAACAAAGAATCACTCCAAAGTTCATATCTAGCAGAGAAAATGAGATGAAATTGTTGTAGGTAGTAGAACCACCTCAAAGTTACCCTTTCCGATCAATCTATTCAGCTATTCCTATAGGTGTCACAAACAGCTCTAGAGTTCGTACTAAAATAACACCAATGATACATATCAATCAACCCTAATGTCACCTAAATACTCCAGTGTCACCTCAAGTATCTGTAGGTTAATTATTTGACATGCATCAAATAATTTTAGATTCATCATATTCAATCCAACACAAATAACTTCAAAGAGTACCCTGAGATTTCTATCTAAGAAAGTAGGACGAAAACGTGCAATCAATCCCTATGCATAGATCCCCAAGGTCACCGTAATCCACAAGTTGATGCCATAACATATATCAAGTGAATCAATAGAATACCCCATTATCACCACGAGTATCCACATGCAAGACATACATCAAGTGTTCTCAAACCCAAAATATTCAATCCAACATAACGAGATCTCAAAGGGAAATATTCAATTCATCACAACAAGATAGCAAGGGACAAACACCATATAATTCAACTATGTTAACAAAGCCCGTGATACATCAAGATCGCGCCATCTCAAGAACACGAGATATAGAGATCAAACACATAGCTACTGGTACATAGCATCAGCCCCGAGGGTGAACTACTCCCTCCTCGTCATGGCCTCCGCCGGGATGATGAAGATGGCCACCGGTGATGGTTTTTACCCTCCGAAAGGGTACTGGAAAAACTCCAGATGGGTTTTTCTTCAATACAGAGAGTTGCGGCGGCGGAGCGAAAGTTCTAGGTTAACTTTCGGGTGTTTATGGACTTATAGGAATTTTCAGCGTTGGAATCACGTCAGCTGGAGCCACGTGGGCATCACAAGATAACAGGGCGCGCCCAGGGGGGTGGGCGCGCCCTGTTCGCTTGTGGCCCACAGGTGGCTCCCCTCCGGTGATTCTTCGCTCCGGTATTTCTTATTTGCTCCGGAAAAAATCATAAAAAAGTTTCGGGCAATTCTGAGAACTTTTGTTTTATGCCCAAAAACAACATCACGGTAATTCTGCTGAAAATAGCGTCAGTCCGGGTTAGTTCTAAATAAACCATATAAAGTGCATCAAAACCATATAAAAGTATTGTAAACATAGGCAAATATGGCATGAATACTTAAGAAATTATCGATACGTTGGAGACGTATCAGCATCCCAAGCTTAATTCCTACTCGTCCTCAAGTAGGTAAATGATAAAAGAAATAATTTATGAAGTGTGAATGCTAGCATAATGTACAACTTTGATCAATGGAAATTTCAGCCATTTTCTAGCATCATAACCAGCAAGTATTTCTTATAAAACTTCTCATGATCAAGTAGCAAGCTATTCAAATGTTAAAGTATAGACCATAAACTTTCTTGCAAACCAACAAACTATGTTTTCAGTCATCAAACAATTACCATTCATCTTATTTTCAGGAAGGGTCTATGTAAGAGGTTTGATTTAGCAAATTCCACATACTCAACTATCATTTAGTCTTCCATTATTGCTGACACTCAAAGCATATTTTTAGAACAAACAGTTTTAGTCAAACACATAGGAATATAGGGGCTTAAAGTTTCACCTCCCAACTTATTTATCTCAGGGATAATGTCAACAATAATGAATCATGATCACCTATATCCAACTGGATATATGTGCCTGGATCTATCCCTACCACATGATGCTTGCCAACTAAAGAATTGATAGATTGGAATAGGGATGAACATTATTGACTCTTGCATAAAAGTAAATACATAAAAGTAAATGAATCAAAGTAAATATAGTCCCTTCGCAGAGGGAAGCAGAGGTTGTCATGCCCTTTTTATTTTTGGATGTGCAAACTCTTAATGGAAAGGAACGTCACTTTATATTGTCCCTTGTGATAGAAATATTTATTATGCAGTCCGTCGCTTTTATTTCTTCACCATCACAAGATCGTACAAAACTTATTTTCCCTTCCAATAAAAGATCATACATATTTAAGAGCAATTTTTATTGCTTTTTGCACCGATGACAACTTACTTGAAGGATCTTATTCAATCCATAGGTAGATATGGTGGACTCTCATGGCAAGAAACTGGGTTTAAGGTTTTTTTGGACGCACAAGTAGTATTTCTACTTAGTACTAATTTTTGGCTAGCAAAAGATCCTAAGCAAGCACCACATGTTAGAGGATCCATGACAATATAACTTCTATGTGAATATAAACAAACATAACCATTGCGTTGTCTTCCTTGTCCAACATCAACTACTTGATCAATTTTGAAAATAATTAACGGGTGCTCACAATCATAGAAGATGTCCAAGATAGTATATTTATATGTGAAATCTCTCTTCCTTCAATATTCTTTCATGAATTGTTCAAGTGACCAATGCTATGTTTGTTAACTTCCAATAAATTTTACCTCTTATACTTCTTGTATGTGAAGTCACTACTCCCCATGGGACAAGCATATGAAGCATAAATAATTTCATATTTATGACATTCAATTCATTCAACTTTTTCTCTTAGGATATAAGTGAAGCACAAGAGTGAACATCAAACTACTCTCAAAAAGATATAAGTGAACATCAATGAGTTTACAAACAATTAAGTAGCTATGTGAGGACTCTCTCTCAATAGATATTTTCAGATCTGAGATTTATTTAAAATAGAAAACTAAACAAAAGACACTCCAAGAATAGCACATATCATGTGTACAAATAAAAATTTAGGCTCAACATAGGCTAACCAATATTTGTTTGATGAAGAGAGGTAGGATGCATAGCATCCCCAAGCTTAGATGCTTGAGAGTTCTTGTAATATTGTCTTGGGGTGCCTTGGTCATCCCCAAGCTTGAGCTTTTGTGTCTCGTTAAGTCCTCTCATGTCCCGGTTTCACCTAGGAATCAAAAACTTCATCCACACAAAACTTGAAAAGAACTCGTGAGATAGGATAGTGCATAGAAGAATAAATCAACACTTTATGTACTGCCAATACTGGGTATTACCGAAAAGGTTTCGAAGACTATCGGGAAATATTGGGTATTACCGATAAATAATATATAGGAGAAAAATGTTTCTAGAGATGTTAAATTAATAATAAAAGGATGTTAAAATAGTTAGGAGACTTTTATATTTAATTTAATATCAACGGGTCTTAAAAGGCTAAGTGGTGGAAGGCAACTTGAGCCACAAAGGCTGAAGTGGAAGTGCCCCCCCCCCCTTTCCTTGTGGAGTGGGCGAATTGGACCAGGGGAGGAGTCCAACCCCTCCCCCTTGGCCGGTGCCCCAAGGAGGGACTTTCCCTCCTTGGTGGCAGCCCCTCCTCCCCTCTCCCACCTATATATATTAGAGGTTTTCCACCCTTTGAGCACACAACTTTTCAAGTCTCCTCTAGTCCTCTAGTTCTATTTGATCCTAGAGCAAGACCTAGAGACTCTAATCCTCATAATTATAAGCCTAGTGTGGTTCTAATCTCCTCCCTCTAATTCTACGGCGACGATTATGTTGGGGAACGTTGCATGGGAAACAAAAAATTTCCTACGCACACGCAAGACCTATCCATGGTGATGAGCATCTACGAGAGGGAGAGTGGCTCTACATACTCTTGTAGATAGCTAAGCGGGAAGAGTTAAGAAACGCGGTTGATGTAGTCGAACATCTTCGTGATCCAAACCGCTAGCCGTCCTGCGATCCAATCACGATCCGTCCCGATCTAGCGCCGAACGGACGGCACCTCTGCGTTCAGCACACGTACAGCTCGATGACGATCTCCGCCTTCTTGATCCAGCAAGAGGGGGCGGAGAGGTGGATGAGATCTCTAGCAGCATGACGTCTTGGTGGTGGTGGTGGAGTTATCCCAGCAGGGCTTCGCCTAAGCACTACCGGAATCTATTTGTTGGAGGAACTAGAGAATAGAGAACTAGCACGTGGCCGTGTGTCTTTGGGGGGCTCTATTCCTCTAGTATATATAGGAGGGAGGGGGGAGGAGGCAGCCTCCCTAGGGTTTCCCCTAGGGGTCGGCCGAACAAGGGCAAGGAGGAGTCCAATCCACTTCCTACTAGGAAGTGGATTCATATTAGGAAGGAGTCCTATTCCTTCCTATCTCCACCTTTTTTCCTCTTGGGCATATGGGCCCTTATGGGGTCGGCTCCCCAGCCCATTAGGGGCTGGTGCACCACCTCTTGGCCCATGTGGCCCCCCGGGGTGGGTGGGCCCCACCCGGTGGACCCCCGGAACCCATTCGTCACTCCCGGTACACTACCGGAAATACCCGAAACTTTTCCGGAACCCAAATACCACTTTCCTATATATAAATCTTTACCTCCGGACCATTCCAGAGCTCCTAGTGATGTCCGGGATCTCATCTGGGACTCCGAACAACCTTCGGTCACCAACACATATATCTCAATACTACCGAAACGTCACCGAACGTTAAGTGTGCAGACGCTGCGGGTTCGAGAACTATGTAGACATGACCGAGACACCTCTACGGTCAATAACCAATAGCGGGACCTGGATGCCCATATTGGTTCCTACATATTCTACAAAGATCTTTATCGGTTGAACCTCTATGTCAAGGATTCAGTTAATCCCGTATGCTGTTCCCTTTGTTCTTCGGTATGTTACTTGCCCGAGATTCGATCGTCGGTATCTCTATACCTAGTTCAACCTCGTTACCGGAAAGTCTCTTTACTCGTTCCTTAATACAAGATCATGTGACTAACTCTTTAGTTACTTTGCTTGCAAGGCTCATTGTGATGTTGTATTATCGAGTGGGCCCTCAGATACCTCTCCGTCACACGAAGTAACAAATCCCAGTCTTGATCCAATGCAACTCAACGGACACCCTCGGAGATACCTGTAGAGCACCTTTATAGTCACCCAGTTACGTTGCGACGTTTGATACACACAAGGTACTCCTCCGGTGTCAGTGAGTTGCATGATCTCATGGTCATAGGAATAGATACTTTGACATGCAGAAACAATAGTAATAAACTGACACGATCATATGCTACGTTCATAGTTCGGGTCTTGTCCATCACATCATTCTCCTAATGATGTGATCCCTTTATCAAATGACATCTCATGTCTATGGCTAGGAAACCTTGACCATCTTTGATCAACGAGCTAGTCTATTAGAGGCATACTAGGGACACGGTGTTGTCTATGTACCCACACATGTATTTGAGTTTCCAATCAATACAATTATACCATGGATAATAAACGATTATCATGAACAAGGAAATATAATAATAACCATTTTATTATTGCCTCTAAGGAATATTTCCAACAGTCTCCCACTTGCACTAGAGTTAATAATCTAGCTCACATCGCTATGTGATTTACATTGTTATGAATCTAACACCCAATGAGTTGTGGGGTTCGATCATGTTTTGCATGTGAGAGAGGTTTTAGTCAACGGTCTACAACATTCAGATCCATGTGTTCTTTGCAAATCTATATGTCATACTGCAGATGCTACCACACTCCACTTGGAGCTATTCCAAATGGCTGCCCCACTATACGTATCCGGAGTGCTACTCAGAGTCATCCGGATTGGTGTCAAAGCTTGCATCGACGTAACCCTTTACGACGAACTCTTTATCACCTCCATAATCGAGAAACATTTCCTTAGTCCTCTAGTTACTAAGGATAATTTTGACCGCTATCCATTGATCCACTCCTGGACCACTCTTGTACCCCTTGACAGACTCATGGCAAGGCACACACCAGGTGCGGTACACAGCATGGCATACTATACAGAGCCTATGGATAAGGCATAGGGGATGACCTTCGTCCTTTCTCTTTCTTCTGCCGTGTTCAAGCTTTGAGTCTCACTCAACTCCACACCTTACAAATCAGGCAAGAAGTCTTTCTTTGACTGATCCATTTTGAACTCTTACAAAATCTTGTCAAGGTATGTACTCATTGAAAGTCTTATCAGACGTCTTGATCTATCTCTGTAGATCCTGATGCCCAATGTTTAAGTAGCTTCATTCCAGGTTTTCCTTTGAAAAACTCCTTTCAAACAACCCTTTATGCTTTCCAGAAATTCTACATCATTTCCGATCAACAATATGTCATCCACATATACTTATCAGAAATTCTATATTGCTCCCACTCACTTTATTGTAAATACAAGTTTCTCATAAACTTTGTATAGACCCAAAAACTTTGATCACCTCATCAAAGCGTATATTCCAACTCCGAGATGCTTGCTCCAGTCCATAGAAGGATCGCTGGAGCTTCCATACATTTTAGCATCCTTAGGACTGAAAAAACCTTCCGGTTGTATCACATACAACCTTTCCTCAAGGAAACCATTAAGGAAATGATGTTTTGACGTCCATCTGCCAGATTTCATGATCGAAAAATGCAGCAACTGCTAACATAATTCCAACAGACTTTTAGCATCGCTACGGGTGAGAAAGTCTCATCGTAGTCAACTCCTTGAACTTGTCGGAAACTTCTTTGTGACAAGTCGAGCTTTATAAATGGTGACATTTACCATCAGCGTCTGTCTTCTTCTTAAGGTCCATTTGTACTCAACGGCCTGCCGTTTAACGGGCAAGTCTACCAAAGTCCATACTTGGTTTTCATACATGGATCCTTTCTCGGATTTCATGGCTCCTAGCCATTTGTTGGAATCCGGGCCCACCATCACTTCTTCATAGCTCGTAGGTTCACTGTTGTCTAACAACATGACCTCCAAGACAGGATTGCCGTACCACTCAGGAGCGGTATGAGTTCTTGTCGGCCTATGAGGTTCGGTAGTAACTTGATCTGAAGCTTCATTATCATCATCATTTGCTTCCTCTTCACTTGGTGTGGGCGTTGCAGAAACTTCTTTCTGCGTCGTGCTACCAACCAACTGAAGTGACGGTTCAATGACCTCATCAAGTTCTACCTTCCTCTCACTCAATTCTTTTGAGAGAAACATTTCTCGAGAAAGGACCTATTTTAAGAAACAGACACTTTGCCCTTGGATCTGAGATAGAAGGTATACCCAACTGTTTCCTTAGGGTATCTTATGAAGATGCACTTTTCCGCTTTGGGTTCGAGCTTATCAGTCATAAGCGTCGCATTCCCAAACTCTGAGAAATGACATCTTAGATTTCTACCAAACCAAATTTCATACGGTGTCATCTCAACGGAGTTAGATGGTGCCCTATTTTAAAGTGAATGTATTTGTCTCTAATGCATAACCCCAAAACGATAGTGGCAAAACGATAAGAGACATCATAGTACGCACCATATCCAATAGAGCACGACTACGACGTTCGGACAAACCATCACACTATGGTGTTCCAGGTGGCTTGAGTTGTGAAACAATTTCCACATTGTCTTAAGTTGCATACCAAACTCGTAACTCATATATTTACCTCCACGATCATATCGTAGACATTTTATCTTCTTGTCACGATGATCTCAAACTTCACTCTGAATTTGTTTGAACTTTTTCAAACGTTTCAAACCTGTGTTTCATTAAGTAAATATCCCCATATCTACTCAAATCATCAGTGAAGGTAAGAAAATAGCGATATCCACCGCACGCTTCAACACTTATTGGACCGCATACATCAACATGCATCATTTCCAATAAGTCACTTGCCCGCTCCATCAAGCCGGAAAACGGGGTTTTAGTCATCTTGCCCATGAGGCATGGTCCGCATGTCTCAACCGATTCGAAATCGAGTGAGTCCAAAGATCCATGGAGTTTTTACATGCGCTTTACACCAATATGACTTTTAGCGGCAGTGCCACAAGTATGTGGTACACTACTGGAATCAGGGAATTTGCCGTCTGCCAGTTCTTTGCCATCTGCTGGCAGACGGCAAAGAACGTCTTTGCTGTCCGCTGACCAAAAACTGACGGCAAAAAACAGGCTGACGGCAAAGATATAGTTTGCCGTCCGCCAGTTCTTTGCCATCGGCCAGCAAACGGCAAAGGGACCAAAGGCATACGGCAAAGAGGCCAGCTGGGCCCCACTGGGCCGTGAAGCTGGCTAGGTCAAATGGACGGCCTGGATGCCGTCCGCCGGATCTTTGCCGTATGCCGTTCGTCCCTTTGCCGTCCGCTAGCAGACGGCAAAGAAGCCGCCTGGCTAACGACCGTTAGCCCCCAGCCCCACCCCCTCTTTGCCGTCCGCTAGCAGACGGCAAAGAGGTTTGCCTAACAAATCCCCCCGGCCGGCCCCGACCCCACCTCTCTCTCTCTCTCTGTGCATCTCTCTCTCACCCCGCACGACCACCGGCCGCCCCTCACCCGCCGCCACCCTCACCGGCCGCCCCTGCCCCGCCGCCCCTCACCGGCCGCCCCTCACCCGCCGCCACCCTCACCGGCCGCCCCTCACCCTGTTGGAAATATGCCCTAGAGGCAATAATAAATTGGTTATTATTATATTTCCTTGTTAATGATAATCGTTTATTATCCATGCTATAATTGTATTGATTGGAAACTCAAATACATGTGTGGGTACATAGACAACACTGTGTCCCTAGTAAGCCTCTAGTTGACTAGCTCGTTGATCAAAGATGGTTAAGGTTTCCTAGCCATTGACATGAGATGTCATTTGATAACGGGATCACATCATTAGGAGAATGATGTGATGGACAAGACCCAAACTGTAAACGTAGCATTTGATCGTGTCAGTTTATTGCTATTGTTTTCTGCATGTCAAGTATCTGTTCCTTTGACCATGAGATCATGCAACTCACTAACACCGGAGGAATACCTTGTGTGTATCAAACGTCGCAACGTAACTGGGTGACTATAAAGGTGCTCTACAGATATCTCCGAGGGTGTCTGTTGGGTTGGCATGGATCAAGACTGGGATTTGTTACTCCGTATGACGGAGAGGTATCTCAGGGCCCACTCGGTAATACAACATCACATTGAGCCTTGCAAGCAAAGTGACTAAACAGTTAGCCACAGGATCTTGTATTACGGAACGAGTAAAGAGACTTGCCGGTAACGAGATTGAACTAGGTATAGTGATACCGACGATCGAATCTCGGGCAAGTAACATACCGAAGAACAAAGGGAACAGCATACGGGATTAACTGAATCCTTGACATAGAGGTTCGACCGATAAAGATCTTCGTAGAATATGTAGGAGCCAATATGGGCATCCAGGTCCCGCTATTGGTTATTGGCCGTAGAGGTGTCTCGGTCATGTCTACATAGTTCTCGAACCCGCAGGGTCTACACACTTAACGTTTGGTGACGATTAGTATAATTGAGTTATTATGTTGGTGACCGAAAGTTGTTCGGAGTCCCGGATAAGATCCCGGACATGACGAGGATCTCCGGAATAGTCCGGAGGTAAAGATTGATATATGTGATAATAGTGTTTTGATCTCTGGAAGGGTTCCGGAGTTCACCGGAAGGGGTTCCGGATGTTTACCGAAGTGTTCGGGTGCAGCAACACTTTATATGAGCCAAAGGGATAAAGCCCACAAGGTATTGGAAAGTGCAAAAGTAGTTTTGCTGCCGCGTAAGCGGTACTACCGCTTGGTGAAGCGGTACTACCGCCGGAGCGGTACTACCGCTTGGGTGAAGCGGTACTACCGCCCAAGCGGTACTACCGCTTGTGTGAAGCGGTACTACCGCTTGTGCGCGGCTGTGCACGGTTCGGCCGGGGTCCGAGTTGGACTCTTTCCCTGCGGGCCAAACCGACCTTGTGCGGGCAAAACCGACCTGGAGGAGGCTTTTACTCCAAGTTTAGACCCCAAGGCTCAACATATAAATAGAGGGGCAGGGCTAGCACACGGGACACATCAGGATTTCCCAAGCCGTGTGCCGGCAACCCTAGCCCTCTAGTTCCTCCGTCATAATCTCCGTAGCGCTTGGCGAAGCCCTGCAGAGATTGTTCCTCACCATCATCACCACGCCGTCGTGCTGCTGGAACTCAACCACTACTTCACCATCGCTCGCTGGATCGAGGAGGTGAAGGCGTCATCAAGCCGTACGTGTGTTGAACGCGGAGGTGCCGTCCGTTCGGCACTAGATCGGAAGGATCGTGATTGGATCGCGGGACGCTCGGCGATTTGGATCGCGAAGACGTTCGACTACATCAACCGCGTTTATTAATGCTTCCGCTTAGCGATCTACAAGGGTATGTAGATTCACTCTCCCTCTCGTAGATGCTCATCACCATGGATAGATCTTGCGTGTGCGTAGGAAAATTTTTTGTTTCCCATGCAACGTTCCCCAACAGTGGCATCATGAGCCAGGTCTATGCGTAGATGAGATCTCGAGTAGAACACAAACGAGTTGTGGGCGTGGGTGTATACATATTGCTTGCCGTTACTAGTTGATATTTGATTCGGCGGTACTGTGAGATGAAGCGGCCCGGACCGACATTACGCGTACACTTACGCGAGACAGGTTCCTTCAACTAACATGTAACTTCATTGCATAAAGATGGCTAGCGGGTGTCTGTCTCTCTCACTTTAGTTGAATCGATTTCAATGAAGAGGGTTCTTTTAGAAGATCAAAAAGCAATCACTACACCACGTTGTGGTTTTGCGTAGGTAAGAACGGTTCTTGCAAACCCGTAGCAGCCACGTAAAATTTGCAACAACAATTAGAGGACGTCTAACTTGTTTTTGCAGGGTATGTTGTGATGTGATATGGCCAATTACATGATGAGATATATGTGATGTATGAGATGATCATGTTTTGTATAGAATATCACGACTTGCATGTCGATGAGTACGGCAACTGGCAGGAGCCATAGAGTTGTCTTTAATTATTGTATGACCTGCGTGTCAATCATTAAGCGCTATGTAATGCTTTACTTTATCGCTAAACGTTAGCTATAGTCGTGGAAGCAACAGTCAGCGCGACAACCTTATGGCGACACGTTGATGGAGATCAAGATGATGGAGATCATGGTGTCATGCCGGTGACGATGGAGATCATGCCGGTGCTTTGGAGATGGAGATCAAAAGCACAAGTTCATGGCCATATCATGTCACTTATGATTTGCATGTGATGTTAATCCTTTTATGCATCTTATTTTGCTTAGGACGACGGTAGCATTATAAGGTGATCCCTCACTTAAATTTCAAGATAAATTGTGTTCTCCCCAAGTGTGCACCGTTGCGAAAGTTCGTCGTTTCGAGACACGCCGTGATGATCGGGTGTGATAGACTCTACGTTCGCATACAACGGGTGTAAGCCATGTTACACGTGCGGAACACTCGGGTTAAACTTGACGAGCCTAGCATGTACAGACATGGCCTCGGAACACAAGAGACCGAAAGGTCGAACATGAGTCATATAGTAGATATGATCAACATGAAGATGTTCACCATTGAAACCACCTCAACTCACGTGATGATCGGACTTGAGTTGGTGGATTTGGATCATGTTACACTCGAATGATCGGAGGGATGTCAATTTGAGTGGGAGTTTTTTAAATATGATTAACTAAACTCATTATCTAAGAACAATAGTCTAAGTTGTCTTTGCTATATTTATGTTGTAGATCATGGCTCGCGCAGTAGCACCCCTGAATTTTAATGCGTTCCTAGAGAAAGCTAAGTTGAAAGATGATGGAAGTAACTTTGTGGACTGGGCCCGTAATCTAAGGATTATCCTTACGGCTTCCCAGAAGGCTTATGTCCTTGATGCACCGCTTGGTGATCCACCCGCTCCAGTTGAGTCTCTAGACGTTGTGAACGCCTGGCAGGCTCGTTCTGATGATTACTCAATAGTTCAATGTGCAATGTTGTATGGCTTAGAACCGGGACTTCAAAGACGTTTTGAACGTCATGGAGCATATGAGATGTTCCAGGAGTTGAAGTTTATCTTTCAGAAGAATGCCCGGATCGAGAGATATGAGATCTCCGATAAGTTCTATGCTTGCAAGATGGAGGAGAACGGGTCTATCAGTGATCACGTGCTCAGAATGTCTGGGTACTCCACCCGTCTGGCTGAGTTAGGGATACCCCTTCCGCCAGAGGCTATCACTGACAGAGTTCTTCAATCATTGCCACCTAGCTACAAGAGCTTCGTGTTGAACTATAACATGCACGGGATGAACAAGTCAGTCGCCGAGCTGTTTGCGATGCTGAAAGCCGCTGAGTCTGAAATTCAGAAGGAGCATCAAGTGTTGATGGTCAATAAAACCACTAGTTTCAAGAAAAATGGCAAGGGTAAGAAGGGTAACTCCAAGCAGAGTGGCAAAGCAGTTGCTCCTCTCGTGAAGAAACCCAAGGCTGGACCCAAACCAGAAACTGTGTGTTTTCATTGCAAGGGAACTGGACACTGGAAGCGGAACTGCCCCAAGTATTTGGCTGACAAGAAGGCGGCCAACAACAAACAAGGTATATATGATATACATGTTATTGATGTGTACCTTACCAACTCTCGTTGTAGTGCCTGGGTATTTGATACCGGTGCGGTTGCTCATATTTGCAACTCAAAACAGGAACTGCGGAATAGACGGAGGCTGGCAAAGGACGAAGTGACGATGCGCGTGGGAAATGGTTCCAAGGTTGATGTGATCGCCGTCGGCACGCTCGCTCTTCGATTACCGTCGGGATTAGTGATGAACCTAAATAAGTGTTATTTGGTGCCTGCGTTAAGCATGAACATTATATCTGGATCTTGTTTATTGCGAGACGGTTACTCATTTAAATCAGAGAATAATGGTTGTTCTATTTATATGAGTAATATCTTTTATGGTCATGCACCCGATGTGAGGGGTTTATTCTTATTGAATCTCGATAGTAATGATACACATGTTCATAACATTGATGCCAAAAGATGTAGAATTGATAATGATAATACCACTTTCTTGTGGCACTGCCGTTTAGGTCATATTGGCGTAAAACGCATGAGGAAGCTCCATGCTGATGGACTTTTGGAGTCACTTGATTTTGAATCACTTGACACATGTGAGCCATGCCTCATGGGCAAGATGACTAAAACGCCGTTCTCTGGAATAATGGAACGGGCAAGTGACTTATTGGAAATCATACATACTGATGTGTGCGGTCCGATGAGCATTGAGGCGCGCGGTGGTTATCGTTACTTTCTCACCTTCACTGATGACTTAAGTAGATATGGGTATATTTACTTAATGAAACACAAGTCTGAAACATTTGAAAAGTTCAAACAATTTCAGAGTGAAGTTGAGAATCATCGTAACAAGAAGATTAAATTCCTACGATCTGATCGAGGAGGAGAATATCTGAGTTATGAGTTTGGCAGTCACTTAAGACAGTGTGGAATTGTTTCACAATTAACACCGCCTGGAACACCACAGCGTAATGGTGTGTCCGAACGTCGTAATCGAACTTTATTGGATATGGTGCGATCTATGATGTCTCTTGTCGATTTGCCACTATCGTTTTGGGGTTATGCATTAGAGACAGCTGCATTCACTTTAAATAGGGCACCATCGAAATCCGTTGAGACAACGCCATATGAACTTTGGTTTGGCAAGAAGCCAAAGCTGTCGTTTCTTAAAGTTTGGGGATGTGATGCTTATGTCAAAAAGCTTCAGCCTGAAAAGCTGGAACCCAAAGCGGAGAAATGCGTCTTCATAGGATACCCAAAAGAGACAATTGGGTATACCTTCTACCTCAGATCCGAAGGCAAAGTGTTTGTCGCTAAAAACGGAACATTTCTTGAGAAAGAGTTTCTCTCGAAAGAATTGAGTGGGAGGAAGATAGAACTTGATGAGGTTGTTGAACCTTTACTTCAACCTGAGAGTAGCGCAGCGCAGAAAGTTGTTTCTGTGGAGCCTACATTAGCTGAAGAGGAAGTTAATGATGATGATCATGAAGCTTTGGATCAAGTTGCTATCGAACCTCGTAGGTCGACAAGGACGCGTACTGCTCCTGAGTGGTACGGCAACCCTGTCTTAGAGGTCATGTTGTTAAACAACGATGAACCTACGAGCTATGGAGAAGCGATGATGGGCCCGGATTCCGAGAAGTGGTTAGAGGCCATGAAATCCGAGATGGGATCCATGTATGAAAACAAAGTCTGGACTTTGGAAGTATTACCTGAAGGGCGTAAGGCCATTCAGAACAAATGGATCTTTAAGAGGAAGACGGACGCGGACGGTAATGTCACCGTCTATAAAGCTCGACTTGTGGCAAAGGGTTTTTCACAAGTTCAAGGAGTTGACTACGATGAGACCTTCTCACCCGTAGCGATGCTTAAGTCCGTCAGAATCATGTTAGCAATAGCTGCCTTTTTCGATTATGAAATTTGGCAGATGGATGTCAAAACAGCGTTCCTTAACGGTTACCTTAAGGAAGAGTTGTATATGATGCAACCAGAAGGTTTTGTCGATCCAGAGAATGCTGACAAAGTTTGCAAACTCCAGCGATCCATTTATGGACTGGTGCAAGCATCTCGGAGTTGGAATCTTCGTTTTAATGAGGTGATCAAAGCGTTCGAGTTTATACAAGTTTACGGAGAAGCTTGTATTTACAAGAAAGTGAGTGGGAGCTCTATAGCGTTTCTAATATTATATGTGGATGACATATTACTGATTGGAAACAATATAGAAATGCTGGAAAGCGTAAAGGAATATTTGAACAAGAGTTTTCAATGAAGGACCTAGGAGAAGCTGCTTTCATATTAGGCATCAAGATCTATAGAGATAGATCAAGACGCTTAATAGGACTTTCACAAAGCACATACCTTGATAAGATTTTGAAGAAGTTCAAAATGGATCAGTCCAAGAAGGGGTTCTTGCCTGTTTTGCAAGGTGTGAAGTTGAGTAAGACTCAATGTCCAGTGACTGCAGAAGATAGAGAAAAGATGAGTGTCATCCCCTATGCTTCGGCCATAGGCTCTATCATGTATGCAATGCTGTGCACAAGACCCGATGTCAGCCTTGCCATAAGTATGGTCGGAAGGTTTCAAGGTGATCCAGGAATGGAACACTGGACGGCGGTCAAGAATATCCTGAAGTACCTGAAAAGGACTAAGGACATGTTTCTCGTTTATGGAGGTGATCAAGAGCTCGTCGTAAAGGGTTACGTCGATGCAAGCTTTGACACTGATCCGGATGACTCTAAGTCGCAAACCGGATACGTATTTATTCTTAATGGGGGTGCGGTTAGCTGGTGCAGTTCCAAGCAAAGCGTGGTAGCTGATTCTACATGCGAAGCGGAGTACATCGCTGCCTCGGAGGCGGCGAAGGAAGGTGTCTGGATGAAGGAGTTCATGACAGATCTTGGAGTAGTGCCTAGTGCACTTGACCCAATGACTCTGTTTTGTGATAATACTGGTGCCATTGCTCTAGCCAAGGAACCAAGATTTCACAAAAGGACCAGACACATAAAACGACGTTTCAATTCCATCCGCGATTACATCAAGGAGGACGACATAAATATTTGCAAAGTACACACGGATCTAAATGTTGCAGATCCGATGACTAAACCTCTTCCAAGGGCTAAACATGAACAACACCAGAACTGCATGGGTGTTCGATTCATTACAATGTAAATCACATAGTGATGTGAACTAGATTATTGACTCTAGTGCAAGTGGGAGACTGTTGGAAATATGCCCTAGAGGCAATAATAAATTGGTTATTATTATATTTCCTTGTTAATGATAATCGTTTATTATCCATGCTATAATTGTATTGATTGGAAACTCAAATACATGTGTGGGTACATAGACAACACTGTGTCCCTAGTAAGCCTCTAGTTGACTAGCTCGTTGATCAAAGATGGTTAAGGTTTCCTAGCCATTGACATGAGATGTCATTTGATAACGGGATCACATCATTAGGAGAATGATGTGATGGACAAGACCCAAACTGTAAACATAGCATTTGATCGTGTCAGTTTATTGCTATTGTTTTCTGCATGTCAAGTATCTGTTCCTTTGACCATGAGATCATGCAACTCACTAACACCGGAGGAATACCTTGTGTGTATCAAACGTCGCAACGTAACTGGGTGACTATAAAGGTGCTCTACAGATATCTCCGAGGGTGTCTGTTGGGTTGGCATGGATCAAGACTGGGATTTGTTACTCCGTATGACGGAGAGGTATCTCAGGGCCCACTCGGTAATACAACATCACATTGAGCCTTGCAAGCAAAGTGACTAAACAGTTAGCCACAGGATCTTGTATTACGGAACGAGTAAAGAGACTTGCCGGTAACGAGATTGAACTAGGTATAGTGATACCGACGATCGAATCTCGGGCAAGTAACATACCGAAGAACAAAGGGAACAGCATACGGGATTAACTGAATCCTTGACATAGAGGTTCGACCGATAAAGATCTTCGTAGAATATGTAGGAGCCAATATGGGCATCCAGGTCCCGCTATTGGTTATTGGCCGTAGAGGTGTCTCGGTCATGTCTACATAGTTCTCGAACCCGCAGGGTCTACACACTTAACGTTTGGTGACGATTAGTATAATTGAGTTATTATGTTGGTGACCGAAAGTTGTTCGGAGTCCCGGATAAGATCCCGGACATGACGAGGATCTCCGGAATAGTCCGGAGGTAAAGATTGATATATGTGATAATAGTGTTTTGATCTCTGGAAGGGTTCCGGAGTTCACCGGAAGGGGTTCCGGATGTTTACCGAAGTGTTCGGGTGCAGCAACACTTTATATGAGCCAAAGGGATAAAGCCCACAAGGTATTGGAAAGTGCAAAAGTAGTTTTGCTGCCGCGTAAGCGGTACTACCGCTTGGTGAAGCGGTACTACCGCCGGAGCGGTACTACCGCTTGGGTGAAGCGGTACTACCGCCCAAGCGGTACTACCGCTTGTGTGAAGCGGTACTACCGCTTGTGCGCGGCTGTGCACGGTTCGGCCGGGGTCCGAGTTGGACTCTTTCCCTGCGGGCCAAACCGACCTTGTGCGGGCAAAACCGACCTGGAGGAGGCTTTTACTCCAAGTTTAGACCCCAAGGCTCAACATATAAATAGAGGGGCAGGGCTAGCACACGGGACACATCAGGATTTCCCAAGCCGTGTGCCGGCAACCCTAGCCCTCTAGTTCCTCCGTCATAATCTCCGTAGCGCTTGGCGAAGCCCTGCAGAGATTGTTCCTCACCATCATCACCACGCCGTCGTGCTGCTGGAACTCAACCACTACTTCACCATCGCTCGCTGGATCGAGGAGGTGAAGGCGTCATCAAGCCGTACGTGTGTTGAACGCGGAGGTGCCGTCCGTTCGGCACTAGATCGGAAGGATCGTGATTGGATCGCGGGACGCTCGGCGATTTGGATCGCGAAGACGTTCGACTACATCAACCGCGTTTATTAACGCTTCCGCTTAGCGATCTACAAGGGTATGTAGATTCACTCTCCCTCTCGTAGATGCTCATCACCATGGATAGATCTTGCGTGTGCGTAGGAAAAAATTTTGTTTCCCATGCAACGTTCCCCAACACACCCCGCCACCACCCTCACTGGCCGCCCCACCCCGCTCCCCGGCCCCTACGCCCGCCCCTCCCCCGACGAGCTCCCTCGTCGCCCCTCCCCGACGACCGGCCCCGCCGCCCCACTCTCCGGCCCATGCGCCCGCCCCTCCCCCGACGACCTCGGAGCGGCCGCGGATCTGTCCCACCGCCCCACCGCCGCCCCATCGCCGGAGCAGGCCACGACTCTGCCCTCCTCTTCGCGGCCTTCCTCCCCCTACGCCGGCCCTCCTCCACCGGCCCTCAAGGTGATTTTTTTTCTTTTTTTCTGTTTTTTACTGTTTAGGTTTAGGTTAATTAGTGTTTGGTTTAGGTTAGGGCTAGGTTTAGTTTAGGTTTAGATAATTAGAAGAAGAAGAAGAAAGATGAAAAAAACTAAGAAGAAAAGAAAAATAAGTAGAAGAAGAGGAAAAAGGAAAAGGGAAGAAGAAGAAGAAGAAGAGGAGAATAAGAAGAAGAAGAAGAAGAAGAAGAAGAAGAAGAAGAGGAGGACGAGGAGGAGGAGGAGGATAGGAAAGAGAGGGCCAGGGTGGCCTGTCGGCGGAGGGCGTACCTCGGTGTCGATGGAACCCTAAATTTCAACTTGGTGGTGGCATCGTATTTTAAATATTTAGTTAGGTTGACGGAAAAAACAATAATGCTATGTTACTCATCTTTGGATTTCAATGTGCAGTTGTTTCGTCGCTGCGAGGGTCTATTGTTCGACGACCTCCCAGTGCGTTGGACGAGCTCCGCCCCTGCGTTCGTGGGTGAGCACAAATGACTTCTCCTCCTCCCCCCTTAATTTGATCTGTTCCAGTCTTCGTGCCGATGAAACTTGCTACCTATAGGTGTCTTCAATCATCAGTATGCGTGACCAGTATGCGTCTCCCGTTCGAAAGGACGACATCTATAAATATGCATGTCTTTGCATATTTATAACCGCCGTCCTTTCGAATTGTCCAACATTATCCATGGACAACCCGAGTATCTGCAGATTGGGTTCGTTTTCCCGTATGCTCTGCTCCGGATCCTATGCAGAATTTCGTCAGTGCCTCCCTGTTGTTCTCCGGGTACACATCCTCTCTGCTTATTGCCGAGATGTGTATCAGGAGAACAGCGGGGAGGTGCTTTCGAAATTCTACGTCGGATCCGGAGCATAGCATGGGAAAACGAACCCAATCTACACATACTCGGGTGGGATTAGGACCTATCTTAACCTATTAGCGTGTAGGTTGCATGGACGTAATAAAACTGACAAACTTAATTAAACGATGAATATATATGCTGAAATATATATATATATATATATATATATTTCTTGTGTGTCCAGTAGCTAGGCAAGATGAGTGATCGTGCGTGGATGTACACCGGTCACACCAGTCAGGAAGACATGACCAAAGAATGGTTAACAAATACCAAGGGGTTTGTGAGAGCCGCATTTGCAAATGGCCAGGACAAAACATGGTGCCCCTATCCCCGGTGCGACAACTTTAAAAAGCAGACAGAGGGTGAAATGGTTAAACACCTGCAGAAGTTGGGTTTTAAGCCTAATTATACGGCGTGGACTTTTCATGGTGAGTCTGCCCAACGTGCCAGAGCTGAGGGGGTTCGTCGTCGCACCGACGAGCATGGTACCGGGATCGAAGACATGGTGCAAGACTTTGATGATGCTCGGGATTCGGACGATGAGATGGAGGAATCTGCAAAGGCATTCTATGAAATGTTGGAGTCTTCAAAACGTCCTCTCCATGAGCACACTGAGCTTTGTCAGCTCGATGCCATCGCGCAAGTAATGGCTCTGAAGGCTCAATTCAACCTGGGCAGAGAATGCTACGACGCGATGATGACAATATTTGGACGCTTTCTACCCAAAGGCCATGTACTGCCTGCAAACTTGTACCAGTCGGACAAAATCCTCCATGTTCTTAAGACGCCCTATGAGAAGATAGATGCATGTGAGAATGGATGTGCCTTATATAGGCTTGAGTATGCGGACTTGAACTATTGTCCCATTTGCAAGTCTTTGATACGTCTCCATCGTATCTATAATTTTTGATTGTTTCATGCCAATATTCTACAACTTTCATATACTTTTGGCAACTTTTTATACTACTTTTTGGGACTAACATATTGATCCAGTGCCCAGTGCCAGTTCCTGTTTGTTGCATATTTTTTGTTTCGCAGAAAATCCATATCAAATGAAGTCCAAACGGGATAAAAACTTATGGAGATTTTTTTGGGCATATATGTGAATTTTGGGAAGTGGAATCAATAGAAGGCGGTGCCCGAGGGGCCCACAAGCCGGTAGGGCGCGCCCTGGGGGCTTGTGGCCACCCCGTAAGGCGGTTGGTGCCCTTCTTTCACCGTAAGAAAGCTAATATCCGTATAAAAATCGTGTTAAAATTTCAGCCCAATCAGAGTTACGGATCTCCGGGAATATAAGAAACGGTGAAAGGCCAGAATCTGGGAACGCAGAAACAGAAGGAAACAGAGAGAGAGATCCAATCTCGGAGGGGCTCCCGCCCCTCCGCCGCCATGGAAGCCAAGGACCAGAGGGTAAACCCTCCTCCCATCTAGGGGGGAGGTCAAGGAAGAAGAAGAAGGAGGGGGGCTCTCTCCCCCTCTCTCCCGGTGGCGCCGGAACGCCGCCGGGGCCATCATCGTGACGGCGATCTACACCAACAACTTCGCCGCCGTCATCACCAACTCTCTCCCCCTCTATGTAGCGGTGTAACACCCCTTCTCCCCGCTGTAATCTCTACTTAAACATGGTGCTCAACGCTATATATTATTTCCCAATGATGTATGGCTATCCTATGATGTTTGAGTAGATCTGTTTTGTCCTATGGGTTGATTGATGATCATGATTGGTTTGAGTTGCATGTTTTATTATTGGTGCTGTCCTATGGTGCTCTCCGTGTCGCGCAAGCGTGAGGGATCCTCGTTGTAGGGTGTTGCAATGTGTTCATGATTTGCCTATGGTGGGTTGCTTGAGTGACAGAAGCATAAACCCGAGTAGGTGGGTTGTTTGCGTATGGGAATAAAGAGGACTTGATACCTTATAATGCTATGGTTGGGTTTTACCTTAATGATATTTTGTAGTTGCGGATGCTTGCTAGAGTTCCAATCATAAGTGCATATGATCCAAGTAGAGAAAGTATGTTAGCTTATGCCTCTCCCTCATATAAAATTGCAATAATGATTACCGGTCTAGTTATCGATTGCCTAGGGACAAATAACTTTCTTGTGACAAAAAGCTCTCTACTAAGACTAACTTAGTTGTTTCTTTTTCTAAGCAGCCCCTAGTTTTTATTTACGTGCTCTTTATTATCTTGCAAACCTATCCTATCACACCTACAAAGTACTTCTAGTTTCATACTTGTTCTAGGTAAAGCGAACGTTAAGCGTGCGTAGAGTTGTATCGGTGGTCGATAGAACTTGAGGGAATATTTGTTCTGCCTTTAGCTCCTTGTTGGGTTCAACACTCTTACTTATCGAGAAAGGCTACAATTGATCCCCTATACTTGTGGGTTATCAAGACCTTTTTCCGGCGCCGTTGCCGGGGAGCAATAGCGTGGGGTGAATATTCTCGTGTGTGCTTGTTTGCTTTATCACTAAGTAATTTTTATTTTTCTGTTATTAACTTGTTTTCTATCTTTAGATATGGTTAGGAAACGCAAAATACCAAAAAAATTAGATGTACTTTCTGCTCCAAAAGTTGAGGAACCACTAGTGTTCCGTACCACCGAAGAATATTACTTGGGTCATCTTCGATCCACTTGTGCTCGTGCTGAAACCCCAACTAGCTTAGTTGAGGGCAAATCATTAAATAAGCATGCTTATTATGTGCGACACCGCTTATCTAAAAAAGGGAAACTTTTATGGCATCATATTAATACTTTGCAATGCTATGCTTGGAATTTATGCGAAATTTATGATTTTACTTGTTGTTCTGAAGACCCTAAAAACACCTTCCCTATCAATGTGAGTTTAAGGATAATGGAATCGTATCTTCTTATGCCAAGTGTGTTTATAATTACTATGATATTGAGCAAATTAAAGAATTTGTTGCTTTTAATGGTGCCTATGAAATTGCTTCTTTGATTGAAAAGTATGATGCTACTCTTTACAAATCTGAAAGTTTTGCCATACTTAAATATTGCTATGAAAACTATGCTTCTAATGCTTATGTTAAGCCATATATTGAGGACTCCTCCACTGTCCAAAAGGAGACTAATATTTTGCAGGAAACTATGTAAGAAGAAATTCCTGACACTGTGAGCTCATTAGATGAAAAAGATGACGAGGAGAGCGAAGAACAAAAGGAGGAAGAGCGGATTAGCTACCCGTGCCCACCTTCTAATGAGAGTAACTCTTCAACTAATACATTGTTTAATTTCCCTTCGTGCTTACCGAAGGATGAATGCTATGTTGAGTGCTATGATCCCTTGGATTCATTTGAAATATCCCTTTTTGATGAAATTAATGCTTGCTATGCTTGTGGCCACGATGCCAGTATGAATTATGCTTATGGAGATGAACTTGCTATAGTTCCTTATGTTAAGAATGAAATTGTTGCTATTGCACCCACGCATGATAGTCCTATTATCTTTTTGAATTCTCCCAACTACACTATATCGGAGAAGTTTGCGCTTATTAAGGATTATATTGATGGGTTGCGTTCTACTATTGCACATGATAATTTTGATAAATATAATATGCCTGTGCTTGATGCTCCTACTTGCAATTATTATGAGAGAGGAACTACATCTCCGCCTCTCTATGTTTCCAATACGATAAAATTGCAAGAAACTCTTTATACTATGCATTGGCCTTTACTTTGTGTGCATGAATTGTTCTTTTATGACATGCCGATGCATAGGAAGAGAGTTAGACTTCGTCATTGCATGATATATATTACTTTGTGCTCAATACTAAATTAAAAATCATTGTTAATTAAAATTGGCTTTGATATACCTTGGGATCCGGGTGGATCAATTACTTGAGCACTTTATGCCTAGCTTAATGGCTTTAAAGAAAGCGCTGCCAGGGAGACAACCCGGAAGTTTTAGAGAGTCATTTTATTCTGTTGTGTGCTTTTATATAGTTAAAAAACAAAAAAATAAAGAGGGGAACCTAAAACTTTTTCAAAAAGAGAAGTGAAAGTAAGAGGGGCGAGCATTGTGAAAGTGGGAGCTAGCCTTGAACTTTGTTCATGCCCATGGACACCTTGTGAATCTTAATTACAGAAACTTTTCAACAAAAATAATTATCCCCTTGTATAAATCCGTTGTATTATAAAAATAATGTGCCAAGATTTGCCTTTAGGATGATTAGATTGCTTGTTTGGTGTGTGCAGTGGAAAAACGGAAACTTTGGCTGTAGTGCGTGAATTTACATTTTTTACTGGAATGTCAAAAGAATCTGAAATTTTTACACAGTACTGCTATGCAAATATTTTAGTTTGTCCTAATGTTTCAGAATTTTTAGAGTTACAGAAGTATAGTAAATGTTCAGATTGCTTCAGACTGTTCGACAGATTATGTTTTTGATGCATTGTTTTGCTTGTTTTGACGAAACTATCGATTTTATCGGTGGTATAAGCCATAAAGAAGTTATAATACAGTAGCTACAATGCAAAAATAAAATGTGAATGGGTTTGCAACAGTACTTAAAGTGGTAATTTGCTTTATTATACTAACGGATCTCACGAGGGTTTTGTTAAGTTTTGTGTGATTGAAGTTTTCAAGTTTTGGGTGAGATCACGATGGATGAAGGAATAAGGAGTGGAAAGAGACTAAGCTTGGGGATGCCCGAGGCACCCCAAGGTAATATTCAAGGACTCCCAAGAAACCAAGCTTGGGGATGCCCCGGAAGGCATCCCCTCTTTCTTCTAACAACCATCGGTAATTTTACTTGGAGCTATATTTTTATTCGTCACATGATATGCGTAAATCTTGGAGCGTCGTGTGCTTTTTATTTTTCTTTTAATAATGCACCATGCTGGTATGAGATAGTCCTTGGTCGATTTATAGAATGCTTCATGCACTTCACTTATATCTTTTGAGTATGGCTTTATAGAATGCTTCATGCACTTCACTTATATCTTTTGAGTATGGCTTTATAGAATGCTTCATGTGCTTCACTTATATCATTTGAAGTTTGGATTGCCTGTTTCTCTACACATAGAAAACCGCCATTTGTAGAATGCTCTTTTGCTTCACTTATATTTGTTAGAGCATGGGCATATCTTTTGTAGAAAGAATTAAACTCTCATGCTTCACCTATATCTATTTAGAGAGTTAACAAGAGTTGGTCATTCACATGGTTAGTCATAAAATCGTACATAAAACTTGTAGATCACTGAATATGATATGTTTGATTCCTTGCAATAGTTTTGCGATATAAAGATGGTGATACTAGAGACATGCTAGTGAGTAATTGTGGATTGGTAGAAATATTTGTGTTAAAGTTTGTGATTCCCGTAGCATGCACGTATGGTGAACCGTTATGTGAAGAAATCGGAGCATGATTTATTTATTGATTGTCATCCTTTGTGTGGAGGTTGGGAGCGCGCGATGGTTAACTCCTACCAACCTCTCCCCTAGGGGCATGCGTCAAATACTTTGTTTCGACAGCTAATAGATTTTTGCAATAAGTATGTGAGTTCTTTATGACTAATGTTAAGTCCATGGATTATACGCACTCTCATCCTTCCACCATTGCTAGCCTCTCTAGTACCACGCAACTTTCGCCGGTGCATTACACCCACCATATATCCTTCCTCAAAACAGCCACCATACCTACCTATTATGGCATTTCCATAGCCATTCCGAGATATATTGCCATGCAAATTCCACCGTTCCGTTTATTATGACACGCACCATCATTGTCATATTGCTTCGCATGATCGTAAGATAGCTAGCATGATGTTTTCATGGCTTGTCTGTTTTTTGATGTCATTGCTACGCTAGCTCATTGCACATCCCGGTACACCGCCGGAGGCAATCATATAGAGTCATATTTTGTTCTAGTATCGAGTTGTAATTCTTGAGTTGTAAGTAAATAAAAGTGTGATGATCATCATTATTAGAGCATTGTCCCATGTGAGGAAAGGATGATGGAAGCTATGATTCCCTCACAAGTTGGGATGAGTCTCCGGACTTTATGAAAAATAAAAGAGGCCAAAGAAGCCCAAATAAAAAAAAAGAGGCCAAAGAAGCCCACCAAAAAAAACAAAAAAACAAAAAAAATGAGAGAAAAGAGAGAAGGGGCAATGCTACTATCCTTTACCACACTTGTGCTTCAGAGTAGCACCATGTTTTTCATGATAGAGAGTCTCCTATTTTGTCACTTTCATATACTAGTGGGAATTTTTCATTATAGAACTTGGCTTGTATATTCCAATGATGGGCTTCCTCAAATTGCCCTAGGTCTTCGTGAGCAAGAAAGTTGGATGCACACCCACTTAGTTTCTTTTGAGCTTTCATACACTTATAGCTCTAGTGCATCCGTTGCATGGCAATCCCTACTCACTCGCGTTGATATCTATTGATGGGCATCTCCATAGCCCGTTGATACGCCTAGTTGATGTGAGACTATCTCCTTCTTTTTGTCTTCTCCACAACCACCATACTCTATTCCACCTATAGTGCTATATCCATGGCTCATGCTCATGTATTGCGTGAAAGTTGAAAAAGTTGGAGAATACTAAAGTATGAAACAATTGCTTGGCTAAAACCGGGGTTGTACATGATTTAATACTTTGTGTGATGAAGATGGAGCATAGCCAGACTATATGATTTTGTAGGGATAACTTTCTTTTAGCCATGATATTTTGAGAAGACATGATTGCTTTATTAGTATGCTTGAAGTATTATTGTCTTAATGTCAAATGATAGACTATTGCTTTGAATCACTCGTGTCTTAATATTCATGCCATGATTAGATTATATGATCAAGATTATGCTAGGTAGCATTCCACATCAAAAATTATCTTTTTTATCATTTACCTACTCGAGGACGAGCAGGAATTAAGCTTGGGGATGCTGATACGTCTCCGTCGTATCTATAATTTTTGATTGTTTCATGCCAATATTCTACAACTTTCATATACTTTTGGCAACTTTTTATACTACTTTTTGGGACTAACATATTGATCCAGTGCCCAGTGCCAGTTCCTGTTTGTTGCATATTTTTTGTTTCACAGAAAATCCATATCAAACGAAGTCCAAACGGGATAAAAACTTACGGAGATTTTTTTTGGAATATATGTGAATTTTGGGAAGTGGAATCAACAGAAGGCGGTGCCCGAGGGGCCCACAAGCCGGTAGGGCGCGCCCTGGGGGCTTGTGGCCACCCCGTAAGGCGGTTGGTGCCCTTCTTTCGCCGCAAGAAAGCTAATATCCGGATAAAAATTGTGTTAAAATTTCAGCCCAATCGGAGTTACGGATCTCCGGGAATATAAGAAACGGTGAAAGGCCAGAATCTGGGAACGCAGAAACAGAAGGAAACAGAGAGAGAGATCCAATCTCGGTGGGGCTCCCGCCCCTCCGCCGCCATGGAAGCCAAGGACCAGAGGGGAAACCCTCCTCCCATCTAGGGGGGAGGTCAAGGAAGAAGAAGAAGGAGGGGGGCTCTTTCCCCCTCTCTCCCGGTGGCGCCGGAACGCCGTCGGGGCCATCATCGTGACGGCGATCTACACCAACAACTTCGCCGCCGTCATCACCAACTCTCTCCCCCTCTATGCAGCGGTGTAACACCCCTTCTCCCCGCTGTAATCTCTACTTAAACATGGTGCTCAACGCTATATATTATTTCCCAATGATGTATGGCTATCCTATGATGTTTGAGTAGATCCGTTTTGTCCTATGGGTTGATTGATGATCATGATTGGTTTGAGTTGCAAGTTTTATTATTGGTGTTGTCCTATGGTGCTCTCCATGTCGCGCAAACGTGAGGGATCCTCGTGGTAGGGTGTTGCAATGTGCTCATGATTTGCCTATGGTGGGTTGCTTGAGTAACAGAAGCATAAACCCGAGTAGGTGGGTTGTTTGCGTATTGGAATAAAGAGGACTTGATACCTTATAATGCTATGGTTGGGTTTTACCTTAATGATCTTTAGTAGTTGCAGATGCTTGCTAGAGTTCCAATCATAAGTTCATATGATCCAAGTAGAGAAAGTATGTTAGCTTATGCCTCTCCCTCATATAAAATTGCAATAATGATTACCGGTCTAGTTATCGATTGCCTAGGGACAAATAACTTTCTTGTGACAAAAAGCTCTCTACTAAGACTAACTTAGTTGTTTCTTTTTCTAAGCATCCCCTAGTTTTTATTTACGTGCTCTTTATTATCTTGCAAACCTATCCTATCACACCTACAAAGTACTTCTAGTTTCATACTTGTTCTAGGTAAAGCAAACGTTAAGCGTGCATAGAGTTGTATCGGTGGTCGATAGAACTTGAGGGAATATTTGTTCTACCTTTAGCTCCTCGTTGGGTTCGACACTCTTACTTATCGAGAAAGGCTACAATTGATCCCTTATACTTGTGGGTTATCAGTCTTCCAGGTATGTTGTTGTAGACAACGGTATGGGTGAGAAGATGCAGACAAAAATCCATGTTGACGTTCTTCGCTATATGTCAATCGTACCAAGACTTCAATGTCTTTTCATGGTCGAAGAGATGGCCAGACAGATGACATGGCACAAATTGGGCAAAAGAACCAAACTAGATGCAGATGGGAATCAGATGTTGGTACACACTTCAGACGCTTTTGCGTGGAAGCATTTCGATGCATTACATAAGGATAAAGCGGCAGATCCAAGGCATCCTTGAGTCGCCATCGGCACGGATGGGTTCAATGTGTTCGGTATGACGGTAACCCAATACAGTTGTTGGCCTGTATTTGTCATTCCACTCAATCTCCCCCCCCCCCCGGAGAGATTATGAAAAGAAAGAACATTTTCCTGATGTTGATAATTCCAGGGCCCAACTATCTGGGGAAGAATATGAATGTGTACATGCAGCCGCTTAAGGATGAATTGCAAGAAGCTTGGGATAATGGGTTCAAGACATACGACGCCGCTACCAAAAAAAACTTCAAAATGCATGTGTGGTACATGTACTCGACGCATGACTTGCTGGCGTATGCCCTATTCGTTGGTTGGTGTGTGCATGGAAGGTTCCCGTGCCCCACATGCAAGGTAGCTCTTGAGTTCCGTTGGCTGCAGGCGGGTCGCAAGTATTCTTGCTTCGACATGCATAGACAGTTCCTGGATCCTCGCCATAAGTTCAGAAAAGACAAGAAGAATTTCATCAAAGGTAGAGTTGTCAAAAACTCTGCACCACCCGCGTTGACGGGCCAACAGATGTTGGATCAGTTAAACGCTCTCGAGCCGGATCCAAATCGTCCTGGGTATTTCAAATGGTATAATACGGAACACGCATGGACTCACAAGTCATGCTTATGGGATCTGCCTTACTTCAAAGACCTCCTTTGCCCACACAACATCGACGTGATGCACACTGAAAAGAATATCGCCGAGGCCATTTTTGGTACATTGTTCGGCATAGAGGGGAAGTCAAAGGATAATCCTAAGGCTAGAATCGATCAGGAGGCTCTATGTGATAGACCGTTACAAAACATGCGACAAGCGAAAGGAAAGCAGAACTGGACAAAGCCAAAGGCATGGTTCAATCTTGGAAGGCCGGCTATGAGGGAAATGATCTTGTGGGTGAAAATGCAGTTGATGTTCCCCGATGGTTATGCAGCGAATCTAAAGAGGGGAGCGAGTCTTGACAAACTGAAGATATTTGGTCTCAAGAGTCATGATTGGCACATATGGCTTGAGCGGGTAATGCCGGTGATGCTACGTGGCTTTATCCCTGAGGATGAATGGCTAGTATTGGCAGAGCTGAGCTATTTCTTCCGTTCTCTTTGTGTGAAAGAACTATCGCCTGGCGTGCTAGATGAAATGGAAGAGTTGGCGTCGGAGTTGATCTGCAAGTTAGAGAAGATCTTTCCACCGGGCTTCTTTAATCCAATGCAACATTTGATTTTGCATCTCGCGACTGAGGCAAGATTGGGGGGGCCCGTGCAAAATCGTTGGTGCTTCGCAACTGAGAGGATGCAGAAGACGCTTCGAGTAAAATGTAAAAATAAACGTAGTATTGAAGCATCGATGGCCGAGGCATTCATTATTGAGGAGGCGGCAAACTTCGTGACAGCACATTACGAAGCCAAAAATCGTCATTTGCATAATCCAAAGCCTCGGTACAATGATGGCGCCCAAAAAAAAGTTGATCCAACCTCAGCCTATTCAAAGGGAAGCTCGCACCAGCCGGTGCTTCTAAAGCAAAAGCGTTGGATGTCGATGAATGGCGGACCATTTCGATGTATATCTTCAACAACCTAACAGAAGTGCGGCCGTACATCGAGTAAGTTGTCGGTACATTATTGTTTCGCAACTTGTAATTCCTTAGAACTGCTCTTATTCCCGGATATTTGATATAGTCGATACGTCGCCAAATTCTCGGATGGAGTGGTCATCCAAAAAGATTCCGTCAAAGAGTATGAGCTCCTGGCGAAGCATGGAGGTGGCTATCCCGGTTTCATCTCTTGGTTCAAGCAAATGGTAATTACCATTAATGGACCATTTCATTTCTTCGTCTTATTTGTGGCTAATGCAAGAATCCTTTCGTATTAAACTTGTAGGCTAATTCAGAGTCTATGGACGCCGAGCTGAGACAAGTCGCTAATGGTTTTGACTATAAGGTCCGTTCATTTGACAGATACGACATCAATGGGTATCGCTTTCGTACCTTTGGCAAAGAGCTATCTATGCCCGACCTAAAGACTACAAATTGTTGTGTCTCTGCTATCGGCGAAGGAGGTACAGAGTATTATGGAAGAGTTGAAGCAATTTATGAACTTCTATTCTATGGTGAAAACCCACCGAACGTCGTAGTCTTCAAATGTCATTGGTTCTAGCCGAAGGAGACTAGAAGGACTCATGAACATATAGGGCTAGTCGAAATCAAACAAAGCACCCATTTAGATGTGCCCGATGTCTATATTACGGCTCAACAGGCGACCCAAGTTTTCTATCTACCGTGGGCCTGCCAAACTGATCCAAATCTAAAAGGTTGGGATGTCGTTTATGAAGTGCCGCCACATTTTAGACCACCTCCCCTCAATGAAGAGGATTATGAACCTCACATTAACCAAGACACATATGAAGGAGAATTCTACCAAGAAACACGTATTTCCAAAAAAAAGTTTCAAGATCCGCTCTACTTCACCCCGGAACATTGAAGTAGACAGCGACAATGAATCTGACTTAACCCCTGAGCTGGAACAGGAAGAGCCGGAACAAGAAGAGGTTACTGATGTGGATGACCTGTCAATGCTTAACCGATTACATGAAGGAGGCCTTCCACACGTTGTTCCTGATAGTGATGATGATCATGCATTTATTGATGATAGTGATGATGATGATGCATTTATTGATCCCGGAGAATATATAGACGATCAAGATTATTATTAATTCATGTCAGGTAATCAACTTTTAGTTCATGTTAGGTATATGATGATACACTTAAATTATATACATTTTATTATTCATGTCGGTATTCAATTTTATGTTGTACTAATTTCGTTTACTATTTGTCATGGCAGTTGTTGAAAGATGGTGGGAAAGGGTCTAGAGCACTCTGCGGCTCCTTCGTCGGAGGGTGGTGGGATGGGTACTTCCATTCCTACCGACTCTCTCCGGAGAGCGTTGCTCTCTAGTCTGCATACACCGGTGGCCGCTTCTTCGTCGGCCCCCGTGAGAGGAGGTCGGGGGAAGAAGAGAGGTAGTAGAGGTGGGAGAGGAGGCCGCGGCAAAGGTAGGGTGGCTGCTACGCCTTCCTCGCCGCCACCCCCAGCTAATTCACCCGAGCACAGGACTGCTAGGGTGGACCCGTCTGAGGACGAGGCTACGCGGAGTCCGATCCACGACCCTCGGGTCGACGAGCCTTCGACCTACAAGACTCCTGTCCCAGAGGCTTCGTCCCACGAGACTCCAGAGCAGAGTAGGGATGAGGGCACGTCCCGGCAGACCCCATGGGATACCTGGCCGGAGGAGCCTAGTGGCCATGCTGATGGTGGCAGGGATCGTTTTTCTGATAGCGACGAGGAGGTGGCTGAGGGGGCCACCGTCTACCAGCGTGGTATGACACAGCTCCCGCCCGTGCCAGCGACCCGCGAGCTGAGGTGGTTGATTAAGCCTGATGGGGAGAGGTAAGTGCATGTACTCTTTTTTAACATTTTGCCTTCATGTTTTTTCAAATATCTAATGTGTTGGCTTTGTCATACTGCAGGGGTTGGCATCAACCCAAGGATGCCCGTAGGCCCAACAGCATCCTTGGTGTCCTTGTCAGGCAAAACTTCCCGGGATTTGTCACGTTGCCCGGTGAGGGTCAGGTTCCAGAGTTAGGACTGACCTGGGAGCACTACTTGGCTGCACCGGCCCCGCCTGAGGAGAGGATCGACGGTGTTTTGTGCCACACGAGGGCGGAGATGGTGATCAGACAGTTTTGGGTAATTTCTCCTTTACAATTAAAAATCAACAATAGCTAGTTATTGTACTAATAAGTGTTGTCTCGTTTGATTGCAAACCTTCTACAGGTGTCAGGAGGGATACGAGGAGGCCGCGGCAAAGGTTATCGATCAGCAATGCAAGCGCCTACTGCAAAATTTCGGCACGAGGCTCGGGTGCAGGCTGTTCGAGACTACTATGCCTCGCGGCGTAGTAGGAAGGAGAAGTCGACGTGCCGCAGAAAGAAGATGGAGAAGGAGCATTACATGAAGGTAATTACGTATTCTTAAGGCCTTGTACTTAGTTTCCTTCATTTGATTCCTACGCGTAGCGCTCAAATATCTCTTTATTAACTTAGGTGCCCCCGAGATGGTGTGCGGATAAGATGGATTGTTGGGAGGCGTTGGTGGATGGGTGGTGCTCAGAACAATGGCTAGCCGTCCACAACAATGCCAAGGATCGGCGTAACAAAAATGGTTGGTGTGCCACACCATCAAGGGAGCGCCAACTTAAATCAGTTTGGTCAGAACTGGGTATGTGGTTAGCTTCATGATTCCTGCAATTCAATCTTGATTCTAGCTTGAGCCCTTTACTAATACTTTGTTCCTCTCTCTCTCTTTTAGGCGCATCACAACAAAACGGTGGTGCTAGAGATGTACGACCTCTATGCGATGGCCCATACTGCCTCGTACAAGAAGGTCAAGGCATTCTCTGAGTCTGACCTCGATCATCCTGAGAAGTTCACCAACATCTCCTCCCACAATAAGCTCGTGAGGTACAGAGATGAGGGGAAGGCGAGGAAAGGGGAGGACTTTAACCCAAGCCAGGGGCCTATTGATCCAGAGCTGGTGATGATAGCTGGCGGCGGGAGGCCCCATGGCTCGATTGCCATTGGAGATGGCCTTATACGTTGTCCTAGCACTCTCTGGCAGATCAAGGCGCGCCAAACGAGCTCCTGTCCTGAGATAAGGCCTCGTCCACGGCCAGTCGAGCTCGCCATCGAGGTTAGTTATACGGACTCAGATATCTTTCCTCATTACGTTGTGTGTGTGAACAAAGATGATTACAATGCTAACGAGGAGTTGTGTTGCAGGCTGCTATTCAGAAAGAGAGAGAGAGGCAACACAGGCGCTTATGGTGGCGAAGGAGAAGGAGATGGAGGAGAGGACGGCTAGGTTGTTGGAGGAGGAGAGGGCACGGTCCGATGCGTCTTACCGGGCCATCTACGAGCTCTTCGTGGTAAGATTCTTCTTCATATTTGTCAAATCTTGCATTTAATGTTCGTTTCATTAATAACGAATATCATTGACTTGTGAAAACCAAATGTGCTGACTATGTGCGAGAAGAACGGCCAGACCGCTCCGTCGATGCCAGTCATTACCACGGCTGCAACGGTGAGTTTCATTTGAATGCAATGATCTTTTCAGTGTCATCATGCTAACGAGACATTGCAAATCATCTTTGGTGCAGCATAACTCCGGAGTCGCATCGCACAACCCTTCTCCAGGGCAGCCTTCTCCATGTGAAACCGGCCCGAGCAACCGCGGTGCCTCTCCTCCGTGATGACGAGGACGGTAAGCCCCAATATGCCACTTACTTGGCTCATTTTCTCAAAGAAAGACAAACTTAGCACTTAGACAAACTTAGCTCCTTGTGAGAGTTTCATGTCTCTTCTTGATGGAGGAATCCCGACTGTTGTCGCGGGGGTCGTTTCTTCTTCTCCTTCTCTCGGTATATACCTTGGTATATTGCGGGAGAGGAGAAGGGGAAACGACAATCACCAACGGTCGAAATATTAGTGTTAGGTAGTGTCCACCAACATACACCACCATATAAGTGTGAGTGAGTGCGCACCATACACACCATGAGGCAAACCTCGAAAGACCTATCCTTCTTCCAATTTTGCCCGAATGACACAAATAAGCAATAAGAAGAAGAAAACAAGAGGAGAAAGAGAGAGAGAAGAAAAACGCTTCTGCATCTTCTTCTTCTTCTTCTTCTTCTTCTTCTTCTTCTTCTTCTTCTAGTCTTCTTCATCTAACTTTCGTATTTCCCATTCTGCAGATTAGAGTCACTTCACGGAAGCTTGCATTGATGGAGTGCTTGTGGTTCATGGAGTGTTTATGATTTTGTATCGATGAATAATTTTAAACTTGCTACATATGTGAAACTTGCTACTTGTTGTTGGATGATATTTGTGCTTGTTGTTGGATGATAAGATGATATTTGTGCTTGTTGTTGGATGAATTGTGCTTGTTGTTGGATGATAGGATGATATTTGTGCTTGTTGTTGGATGATATTAATTTGTGCTTGTTGGATGATCGTCAGCATGGCAAGAATATTGTTATTGTGAAATATATACATATATAGCATATTTTGCCTGTGAAAATTGTTGGATATAAGAAAAAATAGAAAAAACAGTGACATTATTTCCTCTTTGCCGTCCGCCACTGACGGCAAAGCCGCTTTGCCGTCTGCCCCCGACGGCAAAGGGGACACGTGTCACTCACCTGTGCAAACTGGGAGTGCCTGGCCTCGGGCCATTTGGTCACTTTGCCGTCCGGGGGCAGACGACAGAGGCGCGCGGGGCATGGCCGTCCGGGGGCAGACGGCAAAGGCACACGGGGCATGGCCGTCCGGGGGCAGACGACAAAGGCGTGCGGGGCATGGCCGTCAGGTGGCAGACGGCAAAGGCTGCGGGGCATGGCCGTCAGGTGGCAGACGGCAAAGGCTGCGGGGCATGGCCGTCAGGTGGCAGACGGCAAAGGCTGCGGGGCATGGCCGTCCGGGGGCAGACGGCAAAGGATGCCGTTAGCCACTAACGGGGCTAACTCCAGTTTAGGTCGTCCAGCCGCTTTGCCGTCTGCTGCCTGATGGCAAAAACACTTTGCTGTCCGCTGAGTAAAGGCAGACGGCAAAGCACTCCTTTACCGGAGTTCACAGTGCCGGAAATTTGGCCGTCTGCTGTCGGACGGCAAAGCCTTTGCCGTCAGTGGTCCTACCCTTTGCCGTCCGCTATGGCAAACATCAAAGTACCTGATTCCTGTAGTGGTACTATCATTATTAACTTTGCATCTTTTGGCATCAATATTATGAACATGTGTATCACTACGATCGAGATTCAATGAACCATTCACATTGGGTGCATGACCATTGAAGGTATTATTCATGTAAATAGAATAACCATTATTCTCTGACTTAAATGAATAACCGTATTGCAATAAACACGATCCAATCATGTTCATGCTCAATACAAACACCAAATAACATTTATTTAGGTTCAACACTAATCCCGAAGGTAGAGGGAGCATACGATGGTGATCACATCAACCTTGGAAACATTTCCAACACACATCGTCACCTCGCCCTTAGCTAGTCTCCGTTTATTCCGTAGCTTTTATTTCGAGTTACCAACATTTAGCAACTGAACCGGTATCTAATACCCAGGTGCTACTAGGAGCACTAGCAAGGTACACATGAATAAAACGTATATCAAATATACTTATATTGACGTTGCCAGCCTTCTTATCTACCAAGTATCTAGGGTTGTTCCGCTTCAGCGACCGCTCTCCTCATAATAGAAGCACTTAGTCTCGGGTTTGGGTTCAACCTTGGCTTTCTTCACTGGAGCAGCAACTGGCTTGCCATCCATGAAGTTTCCCTCCTTGCCCTTGCCCTTCTCGAAACTAGTGGTTTTACTAACCATCAACACTTGATGCTCCTTCTTGATTTCTACCTTCGCGGTGTCAAACATCGCGAATGGCTCGGGGATCATTATTTCCATCCCTGGCATTTCATAGTTCATCACGAAGCTCTAGTAGCTTTGTGGCAGTGATTTGGAGAACTATATCAACCACTATCTTATCTGGAAGATCAACTCCCACTCGATTCAAGCGATTGTAGCACCCAGACAATCTGAGCACATGCTCACCGATTGAGCTATTCTTCTTCATCTTGCAGGCAAAGAATCTTGTTGGAGGTCTCATACCTCTCAACACGGGCACGGGCCTGAGATCCCAATTTCAGCTCTTAGAACATCTCATATGTTCCGTGACGTTCAAAACGTTTTGGAGCCTCAATTCTAAGCCGTAATGCATGACACGCTGAACTATCAAGTAGTCATCAGAACGTGCTTGTCAGATGTTCACAACATCTACAAACGACGCTTGAGGGGGTGGCGCACCGAGCGGTGCATTAAGGACATAAGCCTTCTGTGCAGCAATGAGGACAATCCTCAGATCACGGACCCAATCCGCATTATTGCTACCATCATCTTTCAATTCTATTTTCTCTAGGAACGTATAAAAACAGGGGAGCTACAGCGCGAGCTATTGATCTACAACATAATTTGCAAAGTCACTTTGACTATGTTTATGATAATGAGTTCAATTAATCATATTACTTAAGAACTCCCACTCAAATCAACATCCCTCAGGTTGTCTAAGTGTGACATGATCCAAATCCACCAACCCAAGTCCGATCATCACGTGAGATGAGGTGGTTTCAATGGTGAACATCTCCATGTTGATCATATCTACTATATGACTCATGTTCGACCTTTCGGTCTCTTGTGTTCCGAGGCCATGTCTGTACATGCTAGGCTCGTCAAGTTTAACCTGAGTGTTCCGCACGTGCAACACTGGCTTGCACCCGTTGTATGTGAACATAGAGTCTATCACACCCGATCATCACGTGGTGTCTCGAAACGACGAACTTTCGCAACGGTGCACACTCGGGGAGAACACAATTTTATCTTGAAATTTTAGTGAGGGATCACCTTATAATGCTACCGTCGTCCTAAGCAAAATAAGATGCATAAAAGGATTAACATCACATGCAAATCATAAGTGACATGATATGGCCATGAACTTGTGCTTTTGATCTCCATCTCCAAAGCACCGACATGATCTCCATTAGGCCTGCACTACTGGAATTCAGTCATTTGCCATCTGCCAGCTCTTTGCCGTCTGCCAGCTGATGGCAAAGAGGCTGTTTGCCGTCTGTCTTGCCAAAGCAGACGGCAAAGAACCAGCTGATGGCAAAGAGGGTCTTTGCCATCTGCACTTCTTTGCCGTCTGCTGGCAGACGGCAAAGAACTCTTTGCCGTCTGCCAGCAGACGGCAAAGACCAAAGTGGGCCCCACGGGTCACGGCACTGGCTAGGTCAAGCTCTTTGCCATCTGCCACTTATTTGCCGTCTGCTGGCAGACGGCAAAGATTTCTTTGCCGTCTGCCAGCAGACGACAAAGAGGTGAGGGGGGGCCCACAATGTCACGGCGGGGGCGGGCTAACGGTCACCGTCTTTGCCGTCTGTCAGCAGACGGCAAAGAGGGGGACTTAATTTTCGCCCCCGCGCCCAAAGCCTCTCTCTCTCACACATCTCTCTCTCCCTCTCTCTCTCAGCGCCGCCACCCCCGCCATCCCGCCGCCGCCCCCTCCCCGCAGCCCTCCTCCACCACCGCCCCCTCCCCGCGGCCCTTCTCCACCACCGCCGGAGCCAAGCCGTGGCGCCGCCCGCCCCCTCCCCGCGGCCCTCCTCCACCACCTCGGCCCCGTCGCTGGCAGACGGCAAAGATTCTTTGCCATCTGCTGGCAGTCGGCAAAGAGGTGGGGCTATTTTTTTTGCGGGTTAAAAAAAACCGTTTCCCCCACCTCCTCCCTCTCTCTCTCCCCACCTCACCCACCCGCACCCGCCGCCCCAGCCCTCCCGACGCCGTGCACCCAGCACCGCCGCCAGCCCGCCCCTACGGTGGTGAAGGTGGGCCGCGGGGAGGGAGGTGGGCGGCGCCGCGGCCTGGCTCCGATGGTGGTGCAGGAGGGCCGCGGGAGGGGGCGGTGGTGGAGGAGGGCCGCGGGGAGGGGGGAGCGCCGCGGCCTGGCCCTGCTGGGAGGTGGTCGGGGGAGGGGCGGGCGCAGGGGCGGTGCTGGGCGCGTGGCGTCGGGAGGGCTGGGGCGGCGGGTGCGGGTGGGTGAGGTGGGGGAGAGAGAGAGAGGGAGGAGGTGGGGGGCAATGGTTTGTTTTTTTAACCCGCAAAAAAAAAGCCCCACCTCTTTGCCGACTGCCAGCAGATGGCAAAGATTCTTTGCCATCTGCTGGCAGACGGCAAAGAGGGGCCCCACCTCTTTGCCATCTGCCAGCAGACGGCAAAGATTCTTTGCCATCTGCTGGCAGTCGGCAAAGAGGTGGGGCTATTTTTTTTGCGGGTTAAAAAAACAAACCGTTGCCCCCACCTCCTCCCTCTCTCTCTCCCCCCACCTCACCCACCCGCACCCGCCGCCCCAGCCCTCCCGACGCCACGCGCCCAGCACCGCCCCCGCGGCCTCCCCTCCCCCGACCACCTCCCAGCAGGGCCAGGCCACGGCGCCACCCCCTCCCCGCGGCCCTCCTCCACCACCGCCCCCTCCCCGCGGCCCACCTCCACCACCGCGGCGCCGCCCCCTCTCCGCGGCCCTCCTCCACCACCGCCCCCTCCCCGTGGCCCTCCTCCACCACCGCCGGAGCCAGGCCGCGGCGCCGCCCGCCCCCCTCCCCGCGGCCCTCCTCCACCACCGTGGCTGCCGGAGCCAGGCCGCGCCATCCCTGATCCAAGGTGAGCCCTCCACCGCAGGTCACCACCTCCATGTCTCCTTTCGTTCAAGCTCCGTCGATGCACAACGGGCAGAGCTCGTCACTACTGGAAACTGTAATACTCAAACCATATGAAAATGTATAATTGAGATACTACTGTGCCACTAAAGATCTGGATCCATTCTTCTAAATAGAATGTTTTCAAAAGTGGTCTTAGAGGATTGTAGGATTCATGTGCTTTTCCTAGATAATTTGGATCAAAGAATACTCAATTTAACTTGCGTTATGTTGTTAAGATCCAAAGGGATGAGTAATGCCACAAACAGTTTTGTTTTGTGTTACTCCACTTGTCCTATGAACCAAAGTGCCCTTTACTGAGTAAGTTATGTTAGGATTATATTTATGGTTTCATTATTATTCCAATTACAAACAATACATAATGACATGGTTCTATAACCACCACAAATATTGTGCTAAATAAGATATGTCATGTGTATGTATATAAAATCCTTACTCATATTTAAGTCCCGGAAAAATGATCATTATTCCATTTTAAAAGTAATATATGAATGATCATTTGTGTGTTCGTGTTATTAGATCAATAAAAATCTGTGTGCTAGCCTGTAGTTTTAATGCCGTGTTTGATCGACACCGAAACACCAAAATATTGTTAGGCATTAGTAAATGATGTGTCTATATGTTGTGGTCGAAATAATGAGGAAGGATCTAGTGAAGGAACAACAACATGATGTTTATGTGATCTTCTAATGGGATAATAAAACAGAAATGATTTATCCTAAGTTGTGTGACACAATAATGTAACCCTTCTCATTTAAATAGGATAAACAAGCACAAATTTTCTGCTGATTTCCTATTGGTTGGAACTTCCCTCCCCTGGATCGATGACGTGGCAGGGGCATCCACCCCCACCAGCCACCACCATGCATCGCACGCACCCCATCGTGCGCGGGGCCCTCACCATCGCTCGCACGCCATCCCTCGAACAGAGCACCATCGTGCGCTCTCCCTCGTCCCTTATCCACCCACCCCATCCCACGTTCTCTCTATCTCTCTCCCTCTCGTACCTTTCTCTCTCTCGCAGGCACACAGCAGCTCTCCCGCGTCCCGATGCTCTCGCCGGTGCCACCAGCCGCGGCTCCTCCAGCCTTTGTCCTCCGGCCAGCGAACCCTCTGCCGCTGCCGGCAGGCCTCCGGCTCCCCTTCCTCTGCTCCGCCCCCTCTCTTTCTCCAGGAACCAGCGGGGCAGGGCGGCCGGCGCGGGAGGCCGCTACGAGCGACGCGCAGGAGGGCGGCGCTAGAAGGCACGGCCGAGCATCGCGAGTGGCCGGCGGGCGGCGCTAGCATGGCGTGGGCGGGCGGCGCGAGCAGAGCAAGGCCGCCGCGGGCCGGCGCGAGAGGGCAGGGCGCCCAATGTCTCCTTCGTTCGGCCCCGCTTGGTGCTGCGGGCAGGGCTCCCAGTGTCTCCATTCGGCTCCGATTGGTGCTGCGGGCCGGCGCAGGCAGGGCGGCCACCGTCTCCTATGTTCTGCTCCGATTGCTGCTGTGGACACGAACATCAAACATGGCACCAAGAATAAACGGACAGACATGAACTGGACACAAAAACGAAACGGACATACACGAATGATGAACGGTGGCGTGGCTTCTGTACCACTTTTTTTTTAATTTTTATCCCATGCTTTGCCGTCTGTGTTTTGCTCGGCTGATGGCAAAGCTGCAGCCTTTGCCGTCTGCCAGCAGATGGCAAAGAGCCTGCAGCCTTTGTCGGCAAAGAGCGCCGTTAGCCCCCTAACGGGGCTGGCACCTTTTGTCTGCCGTCCAGGGGCTTTGCCGTCTGCCTGCAGACGGCAAAGCGGTCTTTACCGGCATCCGTTCGGCCGGACTGTTCGCCGTCTGCTGGTTAGACAAAGAACCTGATTCCAGTAGTGCTGGGCATTCGGTATAAACCAAATTTTCGGTTTCCACCATTCGTTTTTTTTTGTAAATTCGGTTAGCAAAGCTGAAAACCGAAAAAGACTTCAAAATATGACTAACCGAAAATTCGGTTAACCGAGATATTCGGTTCGGTGTACGGTTTATACCGTATTTGCTGTACATGATGAAAAAACTCAGATGCATTGTTTACTTCAACTGCACCCTCTCTTATAGCCGAGCTCTTCACATGATTCTCCTTGGCCGGACGAGGTGGGACTAAACTAGCGAGCACTCCAGAGTCTCAAGTAGCACCTCTGCCCTCTGCCCTCTATACGTGCATGTACTAACCACAACGGCCTCACGCAGGAACATAAGCCCATAATAGCTTGGGCCTTACACGCACGTGGTGGGCTTGGCGCATGCGAAAGTCTCTGTCGCCGTGGCGCGTAGCGTGAAAAAAAACCCAGGCTTAGCGACACGTGAGCGCGGGAGAAGCTTTCGTGAGGGCGGGATGAATCGGTTTCTTTGGTTAACCGTACTAAACACTGTACCAACCGAATTAAATTCGGTTTTCTGACCTAAAAACCGATTTTTTCTGTGATAGCACTGAAAACCGAAAATTCGGTTTTTTCGGTTTCGGCTTCGGTTCGGTCTTCGGTTCGTCGGTTTATATGCCCACCCCTAATCTCCATCGTCACTGGCATGACACCATGATCTCCATCATCTTGATCTCCATCAACGTGTCGCCATGAGGTTGTCGCGCCAACTGTTGCTTCTACGACTATTGCTAACTCATAGCGATAAAGTAAAACAAAAACGGCGAAAATAAATTAAAGACAACCATATGGCTCCTGCCGGTTGCCGTACTCATCGACATGCAAGCCGTGATATTCTATACAAAACATGATCATCTCATACATCACATATATCTCATCATGTAATTGGCCATATCACATCACAACATACCCTGCAAAAACAAGTTAGACATACTCTAATTGTTGTTGCATGTTTTACGTGGCTGCTACGGGTATCTAGCAAGAACGGTTCTTACCTACGCAAAAACCACAACGGTGATACACAAATTGCTATTCAACCTTCTCAAGGACCGCCTTTGTCGAATCCGATCCAACTAAAGTGGGAGAGACAGACACCCGCCAACCATCTTTATGTAACAAAGTCACATGTCAGTTGATGGAACCGGTCTCTCGTAAGTGTACGAGTAAGGTTGGTCTGGGCTGCTTCATCCCACAATACCGCTGAATCAAGAAAAGACCAAGGGAGGAAGCAATCTGAGCATCAACGCCCACAAACTCCTTTGTGTTCTACTCATGATCTCATCTACGCATAGACCTAGCTCATGATGCCACTGTTGGGGAACGTTGCATGGGAAACAAAAAATTTCCTACGCACACGCAAGACCTATCCATGGTGATGAGCATCTAAGAGAGGGAGAGTGGATCTACATACCCTTGTAGATCGCTAAGCGGGAAGCGTTAAGAAACGCGGTTGATGTAGTCGAACGTCTTCACGATCCAAACCGCTAGCCGTCCCGCGATCCAATCACGATCCGTCCCGATCTAGCGCCGAACGGACGGCACCTCTGCGTTCAGCACACGTCCAGCTCGATGACGATCTCTGCCTTCTTGATCCAGCAAAAGGGGGCGGAGAGGTGGATGAGATCTCCAGCAGTACGACGGTGTGGTGGTGGTGGTGGTGGAGTTATCCCGGCAGGGCTTCGCCTAAGCACTACCGGAATCTATTTGTTGGAGGAACTAGAGAATAGAGAACTAGCACGTGGCCGTGTGTCTTTGGGGGCTCTATTCCTCTAGTATATATAGGAGGGAGGGGGAGGAGGCAGCCTCCCTAGGGTTTCCCCTAGGGGTCGGCCGAACCAGGGCAAGGAGGAGTCCAATCCACTTCCTACTAGGAAGTGGATTCATATTAGGAAGGAGTCCTATTCCTTCCTATCTCCACCTTTTTTCCTCTTGGGCATATGGGCCCTTATGGGGTCGGTTCCCCAGCCCATTAGGGGCTGGTGCGCCACCTCTTGGGCCCATGTGCCCCCCCGGGGTGGGTGGGCCCCACCCGGTGGACCCCCGGAACCCATTCGTCACTCCCAGTACACTACCGGAAATACCCGAAAATTTTCCGAAACCCAAATACCACTTTCCTATATATAAATCTTTACCTCCGGACCATTCCGGAGCTCCTCGTGACGTCCGGGATCTCATCCGGGACTCCGAACAACCTTCGGTCACCAACACATATATCTCAATACTACCGAAACGTCACCGAACGTTAAGTGTGCAGACCCTGCGGGTTCGAGAACTATGTAGACATGACCGAGACACCTCTACGGTCAATAACCAATAGCGGGACCTGGATGCCCATATTGGTTCCTACATATTCTACGAAGATCTTTATCGGTTGAACCTCTATGGCAAGGATTCAGTTAATCCCGTATGTTGTTCCCTTTGTTCTTCGGTATGTTACTTGCCCGAGATTCGATCGTCGGTATCTCTATACCTAGTTCAACCTCGTTACCGGCAAGTCTATTTACTCATTCCGTAATACAAGATCCTGTGACTAACTCTTTAGTTACTTTGCTTGCAAGGCTCATTGTGATGTTGTATTACCGAGTGGGCCTTGAGATACCTCTCCGTCACACGGAGTAACAAATCCCAGTCTTGATCCATGCCAACTCAACAGACACCCTCGGAGATACCTGTAGAGCACCTTTATAGTCACCCAGTTACGTTGCGACGTTTGATACACACAAGGTACTCCTCCGGTGTCAGTGAGTTGCATGATCTCATGGTCATAGGAACATATACTTTGACATGCAGAAACAATAGCAATAAACTGACACGATCATATGCTACGTTCATAGTTTGGGTCTTGTCCATCACATCATTCTCCTAATGATGTGACCCCGTTATAAAATGATATCTCATGTCTATGGCTAGGAAACCTTGACCATCTTTGATCAACGAGCTAGTCTATTAGAGGCATACTAGGGACACGGTGTTGTCTATGTACCCACACATGTATTTGAGTTTCCAATCAATACAATTATAGCATGGATAATAAACGATTATCATGAACAAGGAAATATAATAATAACCAATTTATTATTGCCTCTAGGGCATATTTCCAACATATTAGTTGTGGATAGCGAAGCGCTTTCGGATCATGAAGACCGTACTCTTGGAATCAAGTAGAGAGGTTGTGCTTTCGGTCTTTAGTTTGAGGATCTTCGTGGTCGGTTCACAGGATCGTTCATCTATGGTTCGAGGGACTTCATGATGATCTGCACTAACTCGTCTTCTTCCGCTGCAACTCGTAGTTGATAACGATCCGATCCCAACCATTAGTGTATCTTCATAGTGTTCCTGGTTGATTGTAGGGCTATTTTTTTTGTTTTCTACTACGTTTCCCAACACGGAAGGGGATTGACAATCACATATGTATTTAGGAAATACCGATGGATTTTAGGGTTCGGACGGGGATTGAGTAGAAGGGTGTTGGGGTTGTGGGGTAAATCAAGCTTCCAAGCACCGCTACATCCTAGCCATGATGATCCTGGAGGCGCTTGGCGCGACGGGGGTCCTGAGCCATGTAGTAGTCGTCTACCTCCAGCTTGACCACATCATCCACCATTTCCTCATCCTCGTCGTCCTCCAGAACGATGGGCATAGTACGGATCGCCTGGCGCCGACGTACTGACAACCAGCTCAATCGCTTCAGTGTTGTCCTCCGGCTCGAGCACGATAACGTTCGGCGCCACCGCGACATTCGGTTGGTCAGGGGGAGACCTGACAAGCCTGTACTTAGTCCATCTGGCCCTCTGCCCAAGATCGATGGACTTGGCCTGATAATTGCCTAGCGCAGTATGTCCACTGACATAGCTCCTTTGAATGGGTCAGGTATCATCGTCTTCAACCCCTCCTCTATTGCCGTCAACACCACATCGTCTGCCTCTTTATGCATGTCCTCAATGTTGGTGAACTCAGAGCACACCGCGTGGTCTTGGTGAACTTGGTGCGGTCACCGAGCGAGCACCCAAGGAAGAAAATTCTCCATCCAATGCCACTGTGGAAGGGGTTGGGGATGGGTTTCATGTCGATGGAGAGGTGGTGAGACAGAGTTCTGGAAGAGGATAGAAGACAGGGAGAGAGAGAGAGAGGTAGTGGACTATGGTGGTGGATAAATAGGGTGTTTGGACTAGGCGGGTGGGGCGAATGAATGGTGATCATCCTTGCATTTCATGTTGTTCATAATGCAGATCGACAAGGCTCCCTCGGAGAACTCCAAGGGCAAAGAAGTGGTGTCGGCCGAAGACAAGGGCAAGGAGAGGTGGTCGAACTCCCAAGTGGCAAGCGGGTGAGGAACTACGACCATTTCCATGAGGAGGCATGACCAACCCACTTCTGCAATGTCATCTTTGCAGCCAAACAGGAGTGCCTGCCAATGCCTTTGGACTTCACCAAGCACTTCGCCGTCCTCTCTCAGGAGTTCAAGCTCAAGACCAACACAGGCTGCGCCTGGAGGGTGACGGTCCGGGTGATCATCGACATGGTCAGCCTTGATCAAGGTTGGGCCCCCTTTGCCGACGTTCACCAGATCAGGATAGACTACCTCGTCACATTCAAGCTGCTGACTCTCGACACCCTCAAGGTGATCTGCTTCAACACCGACAACGTCGAGATGATGATGAAGTGCAAGAAGCACAACGAGGCCTTCGCCATGGATGTCTAGAAAGTTTTCTCTTGCATGGACTACTTTTATTTAGCGTTGAACGGTTTGTTCAAGACTATGTTTAATTATGTCATGCTTGGTATGCTATCTATGCTAAACTGGTTGTTTAAGATTGATATGCTATCTATGTCATGCTTGCGAGTGTGCTGGTAACCCCACCACCTCCATGAGGAGGTTACCAGACAACATGTGTTGCATCTAACCAAACAATCTCACTTGTGTTTCCGTCTAAACATGCCCGCAATCAAACAACGTGACTTACGTTTCTTCGTAGCCGGGCTTGGTAGTATGCAGCCAAATAAACGATGTGGAAAACACGGTTTTTGCTTGCATTCGCTTAATCAGACCCAATCGAGACAAGTATGCAAAATGTAAAAACGATATAGCCAACCAAACACGGTCATTGTGATTCCATTGCATGCGTGGATCAGTGGATGTATATATATGGTGTATCTACGACAGTGTCATTCTAGTCCTGAGCTGAAAGGCTCCTGGTATAAATTAAAATCTGGAAAATAAAAGAAAAATATATTTTTCTACCCTTTTTGAAAGGAATTTCTACTTTTCTTTAACAGCAAGCATTGCTTGTACGTGGTGTTTATGAGAGAAAGACTTTTCGTGTGGTGTCTGATCCACATCCTGACTTTTCCTGCAGCAGCACATCTTGTGAAAAATTGCACATAAGTAGCCAGCCGGGCCCACGCAAGGAGGTGGTAGTGGTGGTACCGGATAGACACAAATCAGTAGAAGTAACAGTGAAAACAATGTAGCGCTGTACGGTTGCTAGAACCCAAAGGGCCAAAGCCACACTGCTTTATCAAGAAAGCGAGCTCACAGGCCGAACAGAGCGAGAGATACTACTCCTACAGAAAAGAGAAAAGTGTGAATTACCACGAGAATGTATCAGCTCAGGGAATCGCTTTATACCTTTGCACCCGGCATCATCATCGTCACCAGTAATCCGGGACACACACACACACACAGCTTCGAAACTAGAGAAAAAAGTTTACTCGTCACTGGTCACAATAGTGTATTTCCGCCTCTCTTTTAAGTTTTCTGCACTGCACTGCAGCGCCAGAAAAGAAGAGAAGAGAGAAAGGAAAAAACCCTAAAGGCCCAATGATTGTACGTACGCGAGATGCAATAAGAAACTGGGGCGAGATCATGAGGAAGATTTCGATGTTTAGTTTGTTAATGGCGGAGGAAGTGTTAGGTGGGGGCGACTGATTGATGGAACCTTGTGTTTGATAGTGTGAGTGAACCGCTCATGTAGTCATGTGGGAAGGGGGCGGGGGGTATACACTGTGGGGATTTAATGGTATGGGTTTGAAGGAGCTGCTGGTACATGACTGTAGTGGAGTACAAGCAATGTGGTTTTGGACATTTTCAGTCAACAGTGATTACGTAGTAGTAGTACCGACTGGCCGAGAAGCGTCCATGTTCATCCAACGCCCGAACCTGCTCTCCTCACTAACCTCCGGGTGAGTGAATTGGCATGGAGCGAGTGAATTAGAACGGCAATTAGCTCAAATATGCATACAGAAAATTCAGAAATTGGGCGGGCCTAGGTACAATGAATCCTATAACACACATAAATTGGAAATACCACCGTGTACGAAATCACTGTATATTATTATTGGCACTAGAGCAGAGTGAAGTGACAGGCCCAGCGCAGGTGTTGAGTATATTGATTAATTAGGAAACATGAGATAGATTAGGATTGTCCTACCTTGTCTTGTACTCCAAGTTGGTCATTGTACTCCTATATATATGCCCATGAGGCTCAAGCAATACATCAACTATTCCACCAAATCCCTCTCTCCCTTTCAACATGGTATCTGCCGCAAGTTCCTAGACCTAGCCGGCGCCCACCGCTTCCGCACCGCGCGCCGCCCCCGGGGCGGTCGGTCTCCATGACCGCCGCCGGGGGCCGCGCCGCCCGTACCTAGGGTTCGTCCGCCGGTCGTGTTGACCGGCTGCCCTAGAGAGTCTTTTTCCCGATCTATTGATCCGGGGTTTTCTCTCTTCCGCCGGTCGCATTGATCGGCGTTTCCTTTTTGGTTTTCCGATCTAAGATCGGTTTGCGTCGCCCGCCGCCGTCGTCGACCACCGCGCCTCTACTCCGACCTCGGCGCGACCCGGCTTCACCACCGACCCGGCGGCCTCGCGCAACCCGGCGGCCCCTCAACGCCGCCGTTCGCGCGCCGGCACGCCCGTCGATCTACGCCGGCCGTCATCGCTCTCCTCCGATCGGGACTCCTGCATCGCCCCGCCCCGACGGCCTCGCGCCATGCGGTGGCCCATCATAGCCGTCGTTCGCGCGTGGGCCTGCCCGTCGATCTCCACCGTCGCTTCGTCTGGTTGCGTACCGGCTGCCTCGGGCCGGCTGCGTCGGGCCTGCTCCCGGCTTCGTCCGCGTCGGCTGCCTCGAGCCGGCTGCCGGATTCGGCCGCGTCGGCCTTGCCGCCTGCCTCGGGCCGGCTACTTCCTCGCGCCGGCTGTGTCGGCCTCACCGGCTGCCTCGCGCCGGCTGCGTCGGGTCGGCTGCCGACTCCGGCTGCGTCGGGCTCGTACGCACGTCGTCTCACGCCGACCATCGTCGTCGACTTCATCTCGGACTCCGCCGCCATCCCGTCTCCACCGAGCGGTGTCCCCGACCTCGCGCGCGATCGGATTGATCACCCGCCCGCCGCCGTGCTCCGCCTCATCTACGCCGTGCGACCGACCTGGCACGTCGGTTGCGCGCGCCTCCGCAGGTCCCGTGAAGACTGTCTCGAGTAAAGCGCGCCCCTCCACCGATCGAGCATCGGGCTGCCGCTGCGCCGCCCTGTCGGGCCGCAGCGCCGCCGCCCCGTGGTTCTCCTCGCGGCTGCACCGATTCGTGTGTTGCCGCTACGTCGCCCCCTCTCGGGCCGTAGTGTCGCGACACGCGGTCCCCGCCGCCGCCCGAGGCCGTTCCCGTGGCTGCACCGACCCGTGCACCGCCGTTGCGTCGCCCCTTCGGGCCGTAGCGCCGCGGCACGCGGTCCACGCCGCCGCCCCGAGGTCTTCCCGCCGTCGCCCCGACCCGCGCGCTGCCGCTTCGTCGCCCCATCGGGACGTAGCGCCGCGGCGCGCGGTCCACTCCGCCGTCCCCACGCGTCGACTTCCTCTGGTATGCGCCGCGCCGCCTTCGTCCGCGCCGGTCTTCGTCATGCTGTCGGGTTCTTCCACGCCTCCTTCGAGCATCGCCGCCGCGCTCCTAATCAGCCGCCGCCGCCGCCATCAGGCCGCCGCCGCCGCTACTCTTCAGCGTCGTTGCGACTCGTTCACCCGAGCCGCGGCCGCCGCTCCTCTTCGGCGCCGCTGCAGCTCACTCACCCGAGCCGCGCCGCCCGTCCACCCCCTTCATCTTCGTCCAGCACCAGCCCGTCGCCAGCGTCGCCGTCATCTACTCCGACCACCGTTGGTGACATTGGTCCCGCGCCGATGGATGCCGCAATCGTCGTCGAGTTCTTCTCTGCTGGCCCTCCGACTTCTCCGACATAGCGTATAGCTTGTGCAGGTCCCAGTCTACGCATGCTCGGTGTTGGCAACACCGATGCGTGCCTTCGTCCACGACGTGTCCCCGGGCCTGGCAAGCCTGGAGCGGCGCTTCGTCAACTTCGTCTTCGTCCGTCTACGCATGCCCGGTGCTGGCAACACCGATGCGTGCCTTCGTCTACGACGTGTCTCCGGACCTGGCAATCCCGGCGCGACGCGTCTCAACTTCGTCTTCTTCCCGGCGCACCACTACTTCGACACCACTGCGCCCATGACTAACTCGGCGCCTCCTTGCGCCCGCGGCTCCACGATGACTTCCTCGACACCGGCTACCCTGACTCGACATCGACCACGGCGTTCTTCGCACGGCTACCTCGACCATGGCTACAACACTCTACGCTCTCGGCTACTTCGACAAACGGCACAAAGGGCTACCGCCTTGCTTGAGCAACCTCGTCGGTTTCCACTCCAGCCACAACTTCCGCGATGCATCGACCGTTACGACCGTGGGGGATGTCTGTCGGCTTACATTCGGATTCTTCTCCAGTCTCACCGTCTGCGTCGCTACCGTTGTGATTGCGGGGGGATGTTGAGTATATTGATTAATTAGGAAACATGAGATATATTAGGATTGTCCTACCTTGTCTTGTACTCCAAGTTGGTCATTGTACTCCTATATATATGCCCATGAGGCTCAAGCAATACATCAACTATTCCACCAAATCCCTCTCTCCCTTTCAACAGCAGGGAAGGGTATACATACACACGTAGGGCGTATCTAGGTTGCCCAAAAAAAACCTAGGGCGTATTCATACGCGTACTGCGGAGGAGGAGCACAGTATAGCAGTATAGCAGTAGTCGTACATGGAGCGCAGTGAAAATTGTTGCGTCTGCCTCCGTTCCGCGCTCTGACAGCCCCCATGAATGGCGACGCCAACTCCAACGGGAGCTGCTGGTTGCTGCATTTCACAAGCCACCCCTCACCACCTCCCCTCCCTCACTCACCCTCTGATTTTGATGCATGCGAGAGTGACGCACGCAGGAGTATAGAGTGGTGGTAGGGAGGGAGGCGTAGGAGCAGTACAGTGCGGTTTGGCTGCGACTGTGCGTGCTCCCCTACTACCTCGCCTGCTTTTTTCTCCCCCCTCCGTCCGTCCCCGTCCCCCTCTTCGTCACTCTCCCTCGCCTCTCTCGCCGAGCCATTCCTCTTTGCAGAGCGCGCGCGTGCGTCGGAGTGAGAGAGAGGGGCAGATATTCCTGCTGCTAGAGTACGTACGTGCCTAGCAGCAGCGGCAGGCGGCAGGCGGCAGGCGGCAGGAGCAAAAGAGGAAAAAGAGAAAGGTGAGGGCGGCGGCGGCGGTGGTGCTGGTGCTGGTGGGTGGTGGCGGGGGTGACCGCCGTGTCTCACCGCGTTTCTTTCTTGCTGACGGGGGCGACGCCGGGATGCGGGAACGTGTTGCGGGTTTGTGATCTTCTTTCGTGGTCTTGAATCTCGGTCCCCCGGTTTCAGGCGGTTGGCGGCCGGCGATGCTGCGGAGGATGGTGTCCGACCAGGGCCCGGGCTCCGCAGGTGGCGGAGGGGACGCCAGGCCCCGCGGCGGCGGCGGCGGCGGCGGCGCGCTGTTCGCCGTGCCGCGGCTCTTCATCGGGCTCGCGGCCGCCAAGCGCGCGCCGGACGGCGCCGGCGAGTCGGAGCGGAGCCCGACGTCGCCGCTCGACCCCAAGGCGCTGCTGCTCCGCTCGCCGCGCTCGCCGCGGACCTGGGACGCGGAGCCGGTGGGGCTCGGCCTCGTGGTGGACGTCGCCCTCGCGGCCGGCGCCGGCGACAGCAGCGCCGTCGCCAAGACCTGCCTGCTCAGCCCGCGCCTGCGCCTCAGGACGCACGGCTGCGCCGGCTCCACGACCAAGGGCTGCGGCGGGGGCGGCCACTCGCAGCCGGAGCTCGGGGGCAACACGATCTCCTGCCCGGCCTCGGCCACCGCCGGCATGTCGGTGCCCTGCAGCAGGTTCTTCCACGGGGATCTGAAGTCTGGTCCGGAGACCGCGCGGCCGGATGGCGCCCACTCCGGCGCCAAGCGGCATTGCTTCCACCTCGGCGAACTCCCGGGGCCGGGGTCCCTGCCGGCGTCGATCGCCGGCGGGCCCCGGCGCTTCGTCGGGTCCGTCTCCGCGAGCGAGGTGGAGCAGTCGGAGGACTACACCTGCATCATTGCCCGCGGCCCCAACCCCAAGACGATCCACATCTTTGGGGACTGCATTCTTGAGCCCCAGACGACGGTCGGGAAGAGCGACGAGGCCGCCATGGAACCCAAGGACGGAGCTTCGGCCAAGTCCTACCTGGTGGTCCAGCGCGCCACCGAGGCTGCCGCCGGCCCCGGCGACGACTTCTTGAGCTCCTGCTTCACTTGCAGGAAGAAGCTGGAGGGAAACGACATTTACATCTACCGGTACGCCAAGTTTTTTCAGTTTGAAGATGCTCCAATAATTACATCTGGAAAAACAGAGTTCATCCAACCAATAATTGCGGCATTGTTCGTTCGCCTATGAACATCCCATATTCTCTTAGGGAACAAATCTTGTGAAAACTTGAAACATTTGGTTGGCAATCCAAACATAATTAAGCACTGCTTGAACTGAATGAGTTACCATCAGATTCCATCGACTGTTCTTGCTTTCTAAGCATCTTCAGAAAGAAATTCATACTAGTACTAAGCAAACTGATTTGTTGTGCTCCATTGCAGCGGCGAGAAGGCATTCTGCAGCGCCGAGTGCCGGGACCAGGAGATCATGATCGAAGAGGAAGCCGAGAACAACAACATCGCCGCCATCGGTGGCTCCCCTCGCTCCTCCTGCTCGTCCCTGCACGAGGACATCTTCATGGCCGGCATGATGGTGGCGACATGACCCCCCGCGACGATGGCCCGACTGAGACACCGTCTTCCTCCCCTCGACAAGCACGCACGCCCTCAATTTTCCCCCTTGCTAGCTACAGCCAGGGGACGGGGGTGATCAATTCACAGATCAATCGATCCATCACCAGTGCGTGCGCTGTGCGCATTGCCGGTCGCTGTTGATCAGCATGCTGTTTTTGATTCAGCAAACTGAGGAGTCGAGGAGGAGGAAGGAGCGGCGTTCTTGGTGGGTCATTGTCACAGGTGGTTGGGGTTGGATTAGCTGAGCTGAGCTGCTGCCATTTTTACCGGTCCTGGGAAACTTACTCGCAGGGATCTGGGTTTTTTTTACCTTTCTTTAGGAACCAGAGAGAGAGAGAGAGAGAGAGATGAAAAAAAAAGAGGTGGCCTGCCTGCTTGCCTTTGGTCCTGTAGTTTTGATCTGAAGGCTGCACGCAGGCCAGTGCCACCCATCCTTTTCTTCTTCTTCTTCTTCTTCTTCTTCTTCTTTTTTTCTTTTGCTCCTGCTGGCAGCAGTGACCATGTCTGCACATTTGCTACTCCACTGTGTGTGTGTGAGAGAGATAATGACATTGAGCTGCTTTGCTTTGGGTCATCTCCGTTCTTCTTTTCCTTTACTTTGAGCAGCAGCGGCAGCAGCAGCACTGATGATGACGACGACGACGATGATGGACGGGACATGATGGTGATGATGAGTGTTTAACTGACTTGATTTGCCTGCTCCACTTACAACTAAAGGCATCTTTTTCCTCCATGGCCTACCCAAACCTCGCCCTAGCCAGGCCTAGATAATAATGCTGTGAGATGACTCCAACTGCAGTCTTGGAGTAACTCATGCCCAGCTCCAGTCAAGGGATCAACCCAACCAAAAGTAGAATACAATCGCCCAACCAACATGGCCTGCGTGAAAGATGAGACACACACGCACACTCCCTCCCATTTTCTTCAAGGCATCTGGGCTGATTTGCAACCGATAATTTGTGTACAATGCAGCGCTGATTCTGATGCATGAGCTCACTCGCTCACTGCTGCCTGAACCGATCAGAAATAAAAATGGCGTTGTGACTGGCAGAGGCCAATGATGGATGGAGGGCAGAATTAAGAAAGAGTCGCTGAAATCTATGGTGAGATCAGATGAGATCGGATGCGTCGCAGCAGCAGCAAGGATTCAGGACGGTGGAGGGATCCAATCGCACCGATCTTTCCAGAAATGGGCTCTGCTGACCCCGGAAATGAACCTGACGGAGCGCAGAGGCAGAGCCCCTCCTGTATAGGATTCAGAGCCGGCCATGCCTCTGCTGAGCGGAGCTCGACGTTTGCATCTTTTTATGGGCATGGCAGCGGCTGATAGGTGAGTGATATGGGTGGGTGCTGCCTGCGGCTTCAAACCACGGGCGCGCCGCGCGTGACATCACCATCGCCGTTGCCGGATTTTCACGGCGGTGGTTTCGGCTTTCGGGAGGTCCCTGCCATGTTTTCACCGTGAGGATGAGGAGGAAATGGGAGCCGAGAGGAGTGCACATAAAGGAAAAAGGGCACAACGCATACAATTACGCAATCTGCTGTGGCACACGATTTTAGAAAGTTCTTTAGGATGCTCGTAGTTTTCTTTTCCTCTTTTTAGGGAAGACAGATGAATTAGACAGCCGATGGAAACTACCGAGCTCGAGTACGGTAGGGGCAGAGAGAATTTCCGGTGTGGCGATCTTTTTCTTTCACTTGTTTATTCTTACTTCTCTTCGATTCTCGAAAGATATGGAAGATCTTCCTTCAAGAAGTTCTTGTATTTCGTTTGGATGTTATTTTTATGTAAACACAAATAGTGGCTTCGTTCAGTTGTTTCTTTAGAAGAAAAAAAGATACAACATTTGTGGAATCTAACAAATATTTCAACTACCGTTAAAAGACAAACTCAAATTAGAGCGCAATAGATCTTCAGTGTTAACCCTTGACTAAAAGCATTACTGTGGTTAAATTTCCACCACTATAGATAAGTAGACGATGAAATCCATGGTTAGTGGTAGACCTCGGGCCAACTCCAACGCATGAACCCAAACAGACGTTTGTTTCATCCGGATTTCGTCTATTTGGGTCGGGTAAAGGGCTGTTTTTCGGTCGCGCGTGATCAAATCTGGCCGGTGCGTCCAACCGACGAACGCATTTCGTGCAGGCGACATGTTTCTTTTGCAAGAAAAAAAATGAAAGATAAAATAGCCCATAACCATAATCATGCCAGCGACCATAGTTCATGTCGGCCAGAGCGCCAACTGCCGGCACACATGTCATCCTACAAAAAAACCACCCACGGTTCACGTAAGCATGCTATTCAGTTGCTGGCACACTTGCCAACGCACAAAAAATGGCCACAGTTCATGTCTCCCAGCTGGACCTGGCCATGGGATACCCGGCCCGGCTGGCCCGACCTGACTCGACCCGACCCGGTCTTGCCCGCGGGCCGGGCCTGGGCCTGAGATTTGAGCCCGAAGCACACGTCGGACCGAGCTTGGGCTTGGCTTTTTGCATTTTAGGGAAGGGGGCCGGTCCGAGGCTCGAGGCCCGACGGGCTTTGTCACTGTCGGGTCGGCCTTGGGGCTGAAAACCAGGCTCGACGGCCGGGCTGGGCTCGGGCCTAGGGTTTCTGCCTCGGGCTTGGTTAGGCCCGGCCCGATGGATGACTAGGTATACTCCCAGCCCTATTTCATGCTGGCACACAATCTGGCATACAAAATGATGTCGCTCTTAATTCTAGATCAATCATCTAGCTCAAGCGTCGTCTTTTGCTTCTTCTCGAACCAAACACTTACCTTGGTGGCACGTTGCTAAGGTCCACCTTCATGATCTCCACCTCCTTTGCAATGAAAGCAAGCGCCACCTCTTTTGCTTTGGTGTTTGCATTGGTCGCCTCAATCTCGAGCTTCTTCGTTTGGACGGTCTCCTCAATCTCGAGCTTCCTCCTTTTGACGGCCTCCTCCATCTCGAGCTTCTTCATTTGGAGCTCGATGTAGAACATCATTTGCTCCTCTTTTTCTTGGCACTTTTTCTCGTCCCTTGCTTCCTTTCGGGTCATCATACCTTGTAAAGTTTCTTCCAAGGCAAACAATGTTGCATATGCTTCTCGCCCACTTTGGAATTGGTCTTGCCCCTCGGTCGCTTCTCGCTTTTTTTATGTTCAACGACGGCCGCCGGCTCTCCATTCGTTTTTTGGGCAGTCTATTTCTCCCTAAACTTGGGGGCCATTGTTGAGGATCGTCCAACATTGGGTGAGGTGAATGGCTTGTTCCCATGTTGGGCCTTGAAGGATTCCAAAGTTTGGAATGCCCACAAAATGAAAGTGAAGGCCATAATGTAATAGTGAAGGGCACAAAGTGCAACAAACATGAAAATGTCATAGGAATGAACAGAAGAAGTTATATACCATGTCGCCCACGCATAGGCCACCCATGGGAAAGCCTTCAATGCTCTCAAGGGCAGCACAAAACTTGTTGCGATCTTGTTGGATAAACCCCCACCTCTTTTGGATTGAGCCGACACCACGAGTGCTCCAAAAATTGTAGCCCGAGAACTTCCTACGTTCGCGTAAATACCCATGAACTCTCCCTCAAAAAACTGGCTCCTTTTTGCTCGGCGTCGGTCTTGGGATCTTGCGCTATTTCCTTCCAACCTTCGCAGATCAAATTGTCCTCATCTTTGGTGTATGCTCCCGTCCAATGCTTTGCCCCCTCTTTTGTGCATTGGCTTTTAGGGTGAGCTCATTGATAAACAACAACTCCTCTTCAATGTCTACGCCATCTTCTTCATCTTCGCAATACATGTCTGCATGCCATGGCTCGCCTTGGCCGTTGATCGCTTCTTGGTTGCCGTGGTGGCCAATGTTTTCGGCACCATGATCTTGGCCACGACCGTCTTAGCTTTGGGTTTCATCGGGATCAAAGGCTTGGGCACAACCCTCGTAGATGATGTTCTCCACGAAATCCTTGAAGTAGGTCGGGTCATCTTGCGCCGACGTCGGGTCGAGTGTTTTGACGAACAGCTTGCGGGTGTCAGCAAGGTTGGCCATAGGAATTGCCCGAGACCGCTTCTTTTGCATCCCTATGTTCGACTGGTCGGCGCCGGACCCAGGCATGATGTTGACGTTGATACTGGCGGCGGTAGGTGGGGTGGCCGGCGCGATCACACTACCGTCCGACGACATGGAGAAGTGGGTCACACCCAGGTCGTGCGTCGGATAGAGACCGCCCGCCTGCGGTGTTGTGGGCGAGCTCGGCAACTGTCCCTGTGGAGGGCGAACAACCGACGAGCAGGTGCTCGTCACGGCCATATCGATGGCAGTAAGAATGGTCGGCATGGGTCGAATAAACCCTAGCATGAGGAGGGCATGTCGCGTCGCTTCCTGCATGGCCTTGGTGACCACAGCCTCGTTATCCTCAACAATAGCCCTTTGTTGCGCGACGGTGGCCTGGGTGGTGGCTTTCCTCTCTGCAGCACTGGCCCTACGACCAGCCCTACTCGCTGATTCTTGGGCAAGCTCCTTCAGCATGAGCACCTTCTTTGGATTCTTAATATTCGGGGCCGCGGGGCGGGCGGCAGTGGTGGCTGGGATGGTGGCGGTGGCGTGCTTCGCGCAGTGGCCATGGCGTGAAGCGGGAGGACATGAGGGTTTTGGGGAGAGAATGGGGGAAATGGGGAGGTTGTGCCCCTGACTGACGGGCCAGGGGAAGACAAGGGTGGGCGTCATGCGCGTCCGTGCCCTCTCTAGTCAATGCAAACCCGACCCAAATTTGGGTCGATAAGAGTCGCAGACAGACTTTGCGTCGGCGCGTTGGGTCGTGTTTTTTGTCCATTTTGACCCAAACAGACAGGGACGGACCAGTTGCAGTCATGCGTTGGAGTTGGACTCACGGATGGTCTCCTCTTAGTTATGGAAACATGAATATGATATCTAAAGAGTATCGACTGAGATCTTAGACCAGGAGTTAAAGGAGGGGAGCTTCTTCGAGGTGTCAGAAATTGAGATCAAAGACGATGCTAGAATTATTGACCAAGACAACTCCAACCCAGATTGTTCTATGAAGTTAGCGTAGCTTCGATGGTTAGGTTCCTTGTGGTGGAACCAGACCACCAAGGTTCAAGTACTAGACTTGACACCGATGCTCACATTTTCAAGGATTTATTCTATGCTTTCCTGCAATTTTTTGTTCAGTGGGAGGAGACGTTTACGTCGTCTACGAGATACTTTTGATGACTTTGCCAATATCAAGATGTTGCGCCGGCTCGGTGTCTATGTTGCTCTAATGATATTGATATATTTATTTGTGTGACTATCATCATAGTGCAATCTGGAAATATTAGTTAGTACACAAATAAAAGAGGAAGGTGAGGTTGGCCCATGATTAGGATCCAAATCACTGTTAGGGTTGGGATCTAATAACTGAATTGTTGGATGAAGACTATGTAGTTGCTCCCTCCCTGCATCAATGATTTTTTTCTCTTTGTACGTGTAGCTTCAGTTTTGAGTACTATATCTTGATCTATTTAATTCTAAGCCACCATTTCTTCTACGCAAAAATAAAACTTGATATCATAGCTCCGATGGATGATTAGTTGCTTTGTGAACTATTGCTAGTGTCGAAGAAATATGTAACCAAGTTATTTCAGACAAAACAAAGCTCGACAGATTACATTTCGTGTACACGATAAGGAGACACAAATACACAGGTTCAAAAGAAGACACAAATACACAATTAACCTTTCGGCAAGCTTTTGCTCCTGATACCAATAAAAACATACCTAGTCAAAATGCACTTGCATGCTCAATTAGTGGTAGCCTTTAGTGTGGCTGTGTGTCTTCCTTTAGTTTGGGGGATGAGGGTCACGCTAGTTGATGCATGAGTTCATGTGCAACCTCGAGGGTTAGAGCAATTCTAACTGCATTAGAAACTCAATTTGCATGCTCAAATTCTTTCATTTACCATCATCTTCATGTGCAACCTCGAGGATTAGAGCAACTTTGACAGAGTTCCTCGAATTCACAGGTTAAAAAAAATGTATAAAGTCCTCTCCATAATTTATAGAGGCCACAGAGACTTTGCGGAAAGTATACCATATTTCATACTTCATGTATATTTAGTTGCAACAACTCAATTTTGTACTTCGGTTTGGCATAGATTCAACCTAATAGATTGAAAACTAGATAGCTACATAGCTCATTTATATATGAGCAGAATTAGCCGCCTATCATCATTCATCGTCTGTGTTGGCGCCATAGAGGCTTCTTACTCTCGTGCAGGGCATAGTATAATGAGATTGCTGATCATTTTGCTTGACCATTATCGATGGCCACTCCAAGTTCTCATCAAAAGAAGGGACGAGCATAGAAGCGCAACGGTCCATCCATGCTTCCTTCTCGCATGTTTGATTGACAGGGAATTGATTGGCATTTGCAGGAATTGAGGGGGATTATATCCCTTGCAAGTCACCCCGTCCCCCCAAATCCCTTCCAATCCCCTTTGGAACGGGTGTAACTAGAGGGTGTTACGAGTGAGTGCGCGACGCCGTCCAGCACACATTTGGCAAATGTGAGACTAAGGATCAGCCACTACACGTCGAACTATGCGCCTTCCCTAACATGGGCCTTGACCTCTCCTCCTGAGCCCGTTCCCTAGTCGGATACCCTCCTTCGTAGCATCGGCGGCCATGCGTCCGTCGATCGCCTCAAACCGGGCGATCAAGAGCATGAAAATAGATCACAAATCCACAACACATTCTTGCATCCCTGCGGCTATGCACAACAAGAAAGAAACGAGGGAAGCAATCACCCCCATCACTGTTGTCGCCCTCGCCTTTCTCTTTTTCCACTCTTGCTTCTTCTGCTACATACTCTATTAGTTGGAATATATATTTTCTTTCCCCCACTCGTCCCGACGCACGCACTATGCAAATAAAATGGCTCGGCGAGAGAGACGAGGAAGGGTCGAGAGCATCTCCAACCAAACTGGGCTAATTTGACCCCTCATTTTCCTGTGGACAGGTCTGGATGATGTTACAATGTCAGGGTGTGCTCGCTCCGAACCCTCATTTGTTTGTGCATGCAAACGTCTCCCAATAAATTGTTCGAAACATTGATATGATTGGTGGGAATGAAGAAAGAGAAAAAAAAGATGACGTGCTCCGGGGTGGGCCACGGCCAATGTAGCCGACTGGTCGGACACGCACGGACACCCTCATTTCCTATCCATATATGGGTGGAGTTTGAGAGTTTACGGACAATCCCACACATACGAGAAAGTAGTAGTTTTTCTTTCTCTCTTCTGTTTGGGCCGTCCATCCGGACAAATGATGATATAGTGATGATAGATCAAAGATGATATAAGGATAGTGATGAAGGGAGGGGGAGGGGGGAGATGAACAAATTTGACCCTTTTCTAAAAGTTTAGCATAAAATGAATTCAATTCAGGAAATTTCACAAAATGGCCCATTTGCATGACGCCCACGCTTAGGACGTCATGCTGGGCTAGGGCGCCAGGCTACAGAGCACGACGCCATGACCCGGGGTGTCATGCTACCGAGCATGGCGTGCCAACCCCGTCCGTCATGCAAAAATGGGTTATTTTGTGATTTTTTTTAAACCAGCTTCATTTTGTTCCGAAGTTTTAGAATATGGTCAGTTTTATCAATTTTCACGGAAAGGGAGGTTGGGGAGAAAAAAACAAGCGAGCTAGGGATGGGAGCACAGTTGCAGCCAAACCACAATGTACCGCTCCTACTCCTCCCTACCACCACTCTATACTAGTCTCTGCGTGCGTCCCTTCGCATACATCGAAGAGAGAGTGAGAGAGAGAGGTGGTGAGTGGTGGCTTGTGAAATACAGCAACCACCACCCGTTGGCGTTGCCATCCATGGATGTCAGAGAAACGGAGGCAGGCGCAACAATTTTAACAGCGCTGCCCTGTACTGCGTACTATGACTATACAATACTTCTCTGTTAGTACGCGTATAAATACGTCCTACTGTATACCCTTCCGAAGGACGGTCGATGGACCGATCCGACACTGTACAATACCTTATCCCGCCTTCAATATTGCGCTATAGGGCCTGTCAATTCACTCTGCTCTCGTGCCATGAATAATATACAGTGATTTCGTACACGGCGGTATTTCCAATTTATGTGGGTGCTGTAGGATTAACATCTCCTCGTACGTACTCCCTCTATCTCAAAATAAGTGTCGTGGATTTTGTATGAAATTAATACAATTTTTATATTGGATCATCCGCACTTATTTTAAGACGGAGGGAGTATTTCTTTTCCTTATTTTCAAGTCTAGTCTAGAGGCAAAAGATGTAATGTTACGATTTACGAAGCCCAGGATTCACTGTATATGTTTCGAAAAAAGGCTTGGATTCATTGTACCTAGGTCCATTTTCTGAAATTTCTTTATGTATATTTGAGCAAATTGCCGTTCCAATTCATTCGCTCCATGCCAATTCACTCACCCGGAGGCTAGTGAGGAGAGCAGGTTCGGCCGTTCGATGAACATGGACGCTTCCTGGCCAGTCAGTCCGCTAGTACGTAATCACCGTTGACTGGAAATGTCCAAAACACATTACTTGTACTCCACTACATACATGTACCGTCTTCAAACATATATCATTAAATTATCACAGTTAGGGAATCTCCAATGCCAACCTCAAACTGCCCACGTCCATCCGGACCGCGCGATTCGGACCACGGAAGCAATCCAACGCAGACCTGTATTGGTCCATCAGGTGGTCCGGACCTTTATTTTTTCGCAAACGAGAACCAAACGTGGGAAGGAGGGAGGGGGTTTGCGGGAGTCCGGACACGAGACAGTCGGAGTTTGAACCCCCCCCCCCCCCCACACACACAAAAGGAAGGCAGAGCCCACACTTTTATAGCAACCCGCATTGTTTCCGCGCCAAAATCCCCCACTCCCTTCTTCTATCCTCCGCCGCTCTCCACCCAATTCCCGTCCACCCTATCCTTTCTTCCGCCGTCGACGCATGGAACCGGAGGAGAACCCGTCGAAGATGGAGGTGGCGGAGAATCTGAGCATCCCGCTCGTCCGGAAGATCAGCTCGGCTACGCGGCAAACTCGTCGCGTCAAAGCGAAGGCCACAAAGAAGGAGAAGCTCAAGAAGCTGATGGTTGTCGGGGGGGGGGGGGGGGGGGGTGGCGTCGGGCGTGGTGGTCATGGCGGATGTCGCGGCTGAGGCCGCGGTGCTGAGACGGGCGCTCCCACAATACAGACGACACAGTGGCTGAAACATTACAAGTCTCCGTACTACTACGCCGCCAGCAGCTCGGAACCGCCACCGGGAAGGTGCCTTACAGTGTCGACGTAAACGCGACACCGTTCTTCTCCGAGTGTTCTTCGTCGCAGCTCGTCCGGGCTCGGACGGCGGGCGGGGAGCAGATGGGTGCCCGCACGCTGTTCGCTACAATGCCTTGGGTGGGAGAAGTTGGAGAAGAAAATTTTCAGCGTCATGCATTGTTGGTTGAAGTAGAATGGATAACCAAAGTGGAACCTTTTCGTAGCCAAGACCGCGCCCAAGCCATAGAGGAAGAAACCAGTGACCCTACCGACCCAACCCATGAATCGCCATAGAAGGTTAGAAGATTTTATGGGGCAAGAAGTGGGAGGAAGAGAGGGCGAAGCGAGAAGGTGCGGCGGCCAAGATGACGGAGAAGTTCGAGGACATCTTGTCGAAGGAGGAGGCATGCATGAAGCATTCAGACCTCAAGGAGGAGAAAAAGGCGGAGAGGTTTAAATTTTTGATGGGGGCGATGGAGAAGAAGCTCAAGCTCGAAGAGACGCGGACCATGATCAAAGAGAGGAAGGCCGCGCTCGAGGAAAAGAAGTTGAAGGTCGCCGCAAATGAGGAGTACGTCAAGATGTTGTCCTTGAATGTGGAGTCTCTGGATGCTGACGCAAGAATGATCGTGCAATCAGTCCGCTACCAGATGTTGCATCGGCAGAAAGATGAGTTGATAGCGGCGAACATTGTGGACGCAACGGAGGCGGAGGTTGGATATGCGACGACGACGGCACCTTGATCGGCGTGAAGATGGTTGGGGTTGCCGGTCCGGCAGGACAGAAAATTGCACGGACTGCCGGACTAAAGTTTTTTTGGATTCGGGCATATAAAAACTAAGTATACTTGTCTCTTTCTGGTTGTGATCGGGGCATGCGATCCGAATCTAGTTTGATCTGGCGCGTTGTATGGCTCAGACTAAATTTAAATTTCAAATTGCCTTTTACTGACGGACATATACCGGATAGCGTTGGATTATATCCTCCGGCATCTGTGTTTATGGACTGGTCTCTTTTTTTCAAAAGGATGCGGAAGAAAATTTACGGGTCGACGTTGGAGATACCGTTATACCACTCACAGTATCACTCTGCAAAAAAACTTCCATCAATGAACCCCGGCATCATGTTTTAGGTCAGCCAAATGAGTACCAAAAATAAATCAAAAACCTGCATCATCATCAAGGACCGACCAATCAGTTGCCCACACCTAACACTTGCTCCACCATTAACCAAGCAAACATTGAAATCTTCCTCAATCAATCTGTATTTTTCAAGAAAAAAAAACTTCAATCAATCAATCCCCAAGAGGACATGATTTATCCCGGCCAAATGAGTGGCAAAAATGAAACAAAAATCTACATCATCAACATACATCAAGGACCAACCAATCAATGGCCCCCACCTAACAGTTCTTTCACCATTAACTAGCTAAACATCGAAATCTTCTCGTGATCTCGTCCCAGTTTCTTATTGCATCTCGCGTACGTACAATCATTGGGCCTTTAAGGTTTTTCTTTTCTCTTCTCTTCTTTTCTGGCGCGGCGCTGCACTGCATTGCACTGCAGTAAATTAAAAAGAAAAGGGAAAATACAGTAGTATACAGTGAGTAGGCTTTTTCTCTAGTTTCGAAGCTGTGTGTCTGTCTCCCTCTCGAATTACTGGTGACGATGATGATGCAGGGTGCAAAGGTATAAAGCGATTCCCTGAGCTGATACATTCTCGTGGTATTTCATCATTTTCTCTTTTAGTAGTAGTATCCCTTGCTGTGTTCAGTCTGCGAGCTCGCTTTCTTGATAAAAGCAGTGTGTGTTTGGCCTTTGGGCTCTAGCACCCGTACAGTGCACAACAGTTCTACTCCCTCCTTCCCATCCATAAATACTTGTCGCTCAGGCGTATATATGTAATATAGATTGAACGAAGTACATTGTTTTTTTTTTTTGCATCGAAGTACATTGGTTTCACTGTTATTACTTCTCCTGATCTGTGTCTGTCTAGTACTCCTTGTGTGGGCCCAGTTGGTTAATTATGCTTATCTTTTAACAAAGATGTGCTAGCTCAATAGTCAGGATGTGATTCTTATTCTAGACGACAAGTCTTTCCCCGAGAGACAGACAGGTAATACAATATATATGTGTACATCTCACCGTGTGTATACACTTACCCAAGTGTACGGAAAAACGAAGTCGTCGACCTTTAACGGCATCTTCAACGGCGACGCGCAAATTGCCCGCATACGTGCGAACCGTTTCCAAGCCCGCGTCTGACCCACCCAAACCCCCCAACCGCCCCTCCCGCGCTTTCCATCCCACGAGCGCACCGCTTGCCGCGCCACATTCATGCCAGTCCTGAGCATGCCGTGGCCGACATTGATGCCCGCGATTTGACCGGACGGGAAGGCGGCGCAAACGGACGCGGCCTCTTAGGCGACGTCACTTCAATGCAGACGACGCGTCTCGAGGAATCAACTCCAGCCGTTGCGCCGCATTGAACCGGGCTGACCGCCCCTCCGCCTGGCTTGGTCGCACTATTTAAGCCCTGCGCTGGTGACGAACATATCCACACTCCCCCTCGCGAGCACCGCACCGTCCTCCTCCCCCTCCCCGAGCCCTTCCTCCTCTTCAAGGCCAGCGGCGATGCCGAAGTTCTGGTTCTACATGCCGGTGGAAGTTCCTCACGGTGTCGCCGCCCTTACTCACCAGCACCATCTGCATCCACGGCGGTGGGCGACTCCAGTGAGGAGGAGATAGTCATCTTCTATGACGAGGAGGACCAGCAGCGGCCCCGTCTCCTCCCGGAGGCGGCTCAGGCGGACAAAGAATTTGTCCGTCAGATGGAGATCATGACGGAGCATTCGCTTCCTCAAATGGGCCCGACGCCACCATCGTCGGCGCGCATTAACGAGGAGCCACCGCCCCCGCCGCGAATCCACCATCTACGGCAGGTGAAGGACAAGTCGGCGTCCCTGCCGTGCAATCATATCCGTCACATCGGCAGTCACGTGAAGCAGGAGCCGGCGTCCCTGCTACTTCTGATGGCGTTGGTATTTCCCCGAAGAGGAGGAGTGATGTGGTATAGTAGCAGATAGTATTTCCCTAAGTTAAGAACCAAGGTTTACCAAACCAACAGGAAATCACGCAAACGAACGGTTGACAGTACCTGCACACAAACAAACAAATACTTGCACCCAACGCGGACAAGAGGGTTGTCAATCCCCTTGTACTCGTTAATTGCAAGGATTAATTATGATAGTGATGGATAAATAAATATAAAATAAAAGATAATAAATTACAGCAAGGATATTTTAGGGTTTTAGTAAATATATAAAGTGACTGGACCCAGGGGCCATAACGTTTAGAGGAATCTCTCTCATGAGCATAGTAATGGTGGGTAGACAAATTACTATTGGTAATTGATAGAAAAGGGAATGATGATATTCGTGGCATGATCAACATATAGCATTACATCCGAGACAAGTAGACCGAAATGATTCCGCATCTATGTGACGCCCCCGTTTATAATCGTGCACTAATCATACACGCATCATGCACGATCACGAACGACGACTCACGTTAATATCACAACACAACTCTACGACACAAATATAAACATAAATCTTTATATTACAAGCCCGTGTCACGAGGACCCATAATACATCAATCATGAAAGCAAATATTACCTGAGTACAAACATAGTTAGACAAGTTTGCCTTAAGAAGGCTGAGCAAAACAACGACACTAGATCGAAAGGCGAGGTCTCCTGCCTAGGACCTCCGGACTACTCCTGGTCGTCGGTCTCCACATAGTACGCACCATTGGGGTAACCTGCATCCACGATGCTACCAGCTATTGCAGCAACTGGGTCGAATGAAAAGAGTAGCAAAGCAATGGTTAGTACTCATCCAAAGTACTCGCAAGACTTATATCAGAACTGAACTAGATATGCATCAGTATCAAAGGAATGGGGTAATATCTGTGGACTAAATCGCAGAAATGCCAAAATAAGGAGGAGAAGCTCATCCTATCGAAGACTACATCTTTCAACAGTAGAAGAGGGGAGCGTATATGGCATCATCTTACACATACATATAGCAATAATCCTGCCCTGAGATCCTCCATCGACTCCCTGCGAGAAATCGATCACTGGGTATATCTGTCTAACATTTCGGTGTGTTTTATCAAGTATTCGGTTCAAGTAGTATAAGATCGGGATACATCTCTAAGTCGTGTGTTACCGTGGATGCGACTATCCGAATAGTTTAACTTCCCTGAAGGGGTGCACCAATCTACCCGATACGCTCGATTACCCCTGGCCGGACACACTTTTCTGGGTAATGCCCGGCCTCGGGTGATCAACACGCCAAAGTCCTAACTAGGATCTCTAGAGAGGTTAACACGCCGGTCTAAATCCTAAGTGCGAAGGGGTCATGGGCAAATCGCCCTAAGCACTCCTACATGTCGCGAGGACGGTCGGGACCAAGCCCACCTCTATATACTCAACAAGCATAACCAGCTCACCCGGGCACGTGCATCTAACAGAGCTTTTGGTCGGAACTGATGACGTCGTGGGCCCCATAAACCATTATCACGCGCAACGGTTAGTGCGTATATGCCAGTGGCAATCTCAGATCAAACACCCATTCTCGTTAAGCGTGTTATTATGAAATAACCGTGAACACCGACCAGAGCCCAGGCCCACCTCTTTCCTATGTGGTCTCTACCTGTCATGTCGATCCGCCATGAAGAATCACTCAGGGGGCCGTTGGGAAAATGTCCTTTCAGCCCCCATTCCGAACAGTATCATAAGTATTGTAGTAACATATAGAATATCCGTGATCACCGCCCGAAGGGATCAGGACAAGGGTGTAGGGCCACAGATGAGACACTAGCATATCTATACTAAGCATATAGGAGAACATGTATGGTATCAACAGTAGTAGCAAAGACGGGCTATGCAGCAATATAGGATCTACCGATAAAGCAATAACAGTAACACTACTCTAATGCAAGAAGTGAGAGAAGGAATAGGCGATCTCGGAATGATCAAGGGTATTTTTCTTGCCTGGAAGCTCTGCTGATAAGGACGGATCGTTGTCGACGTAGTCGTACTCGGGAACAACGGCAGTCTCGGGGTCTACCGGAAGAACAGAGGAGAGGGGGAAACAGATAAATAACAGGCATACAAATGCAACACAGATGCATGTCATGTCAATATGTGTTGATGATGCTTCAATGCATCACTAAGCATTTTAAAAGAAGAGGGAAAATATCTGGTAATATTTTCCCAGCTCCAGATGTTATTCTGTCAGATGATCCTGATGCAAAATGTTCATGTTCACTATGTTAGAGTTGTGTGACAGGTATGTGGACGGCATATTCAGATTTGTTATATTTTTTTGGGCAACTTTAATATATAAATTATTTTCATCCGAGTGACGGTTTATTTTATATGATTTTCCAAAGATTAAATGATTTTCTGAAATTTCTGAAATATTATTAATTACGAAATTCATTAAACCTAAATTGCTAGGGGTACACAGAAGTGTACCCAGCAACGCACACATGGCTGACACTGGGGCCCAACTGCTGAGTTAGCGGTTGACCAGTCAACCTTATCCACTAAAACAGTGGAAAGGGTCCGACGTGTCAGTGACGGTGGCCTAATTAACAAAGATAATTTAAACCGGGGTTAATTAGTGGGGATGGACCCACATGTTAGTGGCCCACTAGGTTAGCTAATTAGGCTTTTAATTAAATTTGAGGTTAATTAGAGTGTGGGTCCCAACAGTCAGCCGCACTGGGCGTCATTAGTGGCTTGGTTAAGCGGACATGTAAGCGGCACCGGCGACAGGGCTCGGGTGGTCGTCGGAAAAAGTGTTAGGGGGCACGGTTTTGGACGTGGACAGGTGCGTTCGAATGCACGCGACGACGCCCATCGAGTGGTGGCGCTCGCAGCTGCTGGGGTGGCCAGAAGTGAGCGCAACGTTGACGTCAACGGCGGGTGGAGCGACGGCCGACGTTCGGCTTTGCACGGGCGTGAGGCTCCTTTGGATGCGCGGCTAGGCGCGTTCGAATGCGGGCAGCGAGCCGCGCCGAACCGTGGTTGCGGCCGCCGCTGTGGTGGCCGGGAATGACACCGGCTGATGACCCACAAGTATAGGGGATCAATTGTAGTCCTTTCGATAAGTAAGAGTGTCGAACCCAACGAGGAGCAGAAGGAAATGATAAGCAGTTTTCAGCAAGGTATTTTCTACAAGTGCTGTGAGTAGCAATAGTAGATAGTTTTGTAGCAAGATAATTCGTAACTAGTGACAAGTAACAATAGTAACCAAGGTGCAGCAAGGTAGCCCAATCCTTTTTGTAGCAAAGGACAGGCCGGAAAGTATTCTTATATGAGGCAAGCGCTCCCGAGGACACATGGGAATTTCTGTCAAGTCATGTTCATCATGTTGAGTTGATTCGCGTTCGCTACTTTGATAGTTTGGTATGTGGGTGGACCGGTGCTAAGGTGCTATTCTTACCGGAAAAAGAAACCCACTTATGATTACCCCCTCTCGCAAGCATCCGCAACTATGAAAGAAGAATTAAGATAAATCTAACCATATGAAACGTGTGGATCCAAATCAACCCCTTATGAATCAACGCATAAACTGGGGTTTAAGCTTCTGTCACTCTAGCAACCCATCATCTACTTGTTACTCCACAATGCCTTCCCTTAGCCCCAAAAATGGAGAAGTGTCGTGTATTCGACGTTCACGCGACACCACTAAGAGAAGCAACAACATACATATCATCAAAATATCGAAGGAATACCAACTTCACATGATTACTTATAACAAGACCTATCCCATGTCCTCAGGAACAATAGTAACTACTCACACCTCATCAACATGTTCAAGATCAGAGGTGTAATGATGATAATCAAGGATCTGAACATAATATCTTTCACCAATTAATCCAACAAGTATCAACTACAAGATGTAATCAACACTACTAGTAACCCACAGGTACCAAATCTGAGGTTTTGAGACAAAGATTGAATACAAGAGATGAACTAGAGTTGGAGATGAGATGGTGCTGGTGAAGAGGTTGATTAAGATTGGTCCTCCCACGAAGGAGGAAGCATTGGTGATGACGATGGCTTCGATTTCCCCCTCCCGGAGAGAAGTTTCCCTGGCAAAATCTCTCTGTCGGAGAGAAAAAGGGCCCCTGCCCTAGTTTCCGCCTCGAGACGGTGACACTTCATCCCGAAAGTAATCTTATGATATTTTCTAGGTCAAAACACACCATATAGGATAAGAGGGGGCCAGGGGACCTGCTGGGCCACCACGACCCAACAGGGCGCGGCCAGGGGCTGGGCCGCGCCCTGTTGGCTCGTGGCCAGCAGCCCCCCCCTCTGGTATATTTTTGGACCAAAAATTCTTATATATTCCATAAAAATTCTCCGTGAAATTTCAGGACATTTGGAGTCCAGTGAATTTTCTGTCATTTTCTTGGGTTTCAGGTCCAGAATTCCAGTTTCGAGAGATTTCCCTCCTTGTGATGTACCTTGCATATTCAGAGAGAAAAGGCATAAGAATTGCATCATAATAAGGAATGATGAACAAGAATAACATAAATATCAATAGGAATTCATGATGTATAATGGACGTATCAACTCCCCAAAGCTTAGACCTCGCTTGTCCTCAAGCGAAAGCCGAACTCGATAATAATGACCACATAATTTGAGAGAGAGGTGTCGATAAAAATAAAATACAGACATGAGTGCATCATGAATGACAACATAGCAGCAATATTTTCATCATATAGCTTCTCATAGGTAAGTAACAATCCATTCAAAAAATTTAAGTATGAAGCATAAACACTATTGACTATCAACAAACTATGCTCTTAGTCATTGAGGCAATCACAATTCATCATAATCCAGAGAAGTGTCTATGTAAGACCTTTCATTCTAGCAAGTTCACATACTCAACTATCATTTAGTCTTTTATGATTGTTGACACTCATTGCATATTTTTGGAGCTAGTGTTTCCGGTGGACACATAGGAAGATGGGGGCTTCATTGTTTTTGCCACCCAACTTATTTACCTCAAGGATAATGTCAACAGTAATGGTTCATGATCTCCTGCATTCAAATGGATATATTTATCTGGATCTTGTTGGGGAACATTGCATGGGAAACAAAAAATTTCCTACGCACACGCAAGATCTATCCATGGAGATGAATAGCTACAAGAGGGGGAGTGTATCTACATACCCTTGTAGATCGCTAAGCGGAAGCGTATATAACGCAGTTGATGTAGTCATACTCTTCACGATCCGATCCGATCTAGCGCCGAACGGATGGCACCTCCGCGTTCAGCACACGTGCGGCTCGATGACGTCTCCTCCTTCTTGATCCAGCAAGCAAGGGATGAGAAGTAGATGGGATCTCAACCAGCACGACAACATGGTGGAGATGGTGGTGGAGCAATCCCGGCAGGGCGTCGCCAAGCGCTACCGTAGATGCGATCTGAGGAGAAAACGGAGTAACGGGACAGGGAGGGCTGCCACCGGGGCGTGGGATGTTGTGTCCAGCCCTCCCCCTCTCCTCTACTATATATAGGAGGCAAGGGTCAGGGTTGGGTCGCAGCCCTTGGCCCCTCTCCCAAGGAGGGTCGGCGGCTAGGGAGGAGTCCTCCCTCCCCAAGGCACCTCCTAGGTGCCTTGCCCCTTAGGGTTTCCTACACCCTAGCCACATGGGCCCTTGGGGGGCTGGCCCAATAAGGCTAAGGCACCCCCTTACAGCCCATGCTGGCCTAAGGGGCGTGGTGGAACCCTCCATGGACTTCCGGACCCCTCCGGAATCCTCTGGAACCTTCTAGAAGCTTCCCGATACAATATCGGCAAAACCCAAAACTTTTCCAGTAGCCAAAATATGACTTCCTATATATAATTTTTTACCTCCGTACCATTCCGGAGCTCTTCATGACGTCCGAGATCTCATCCAGGACTCCGAACAACATTCGGTCACCAACGTACATATCCCAATACTACTCTAGGGTCATCGAACGTTAAGGGTGCGGACCCTACGAGTTGGAGAATCATGTAGACATGACCGAGACAACTCTCCGGTCAATAACCAATAGCGAGACTTGGATGCCCTTATTGGTTCCTACATATTCCACGAAGATCTTTATCGGTCGAACCATGATGTCAAGGATTCATGTAATCCCGTATGCAGTTCCCTTTGTCCATCGGTATGTTACTTGCCCGAGATTCGATCGTCGGTATCTCCATACCTAGTTCAATCTCGTTACCGGCAAGTCTCTCTACTCGTTCTGTAATACAATATCCCGTGACTAACTCCTTAGTCACATTGCTTGCAAGCTTCTTGTGATGTTGTATTACCGAGAGGGCCCAGAGATACCTCTCCGTCATACGGAGTGACAAAATCCCAGTCTCGATCCATGCCAACCCAACAGACACCCTCGGAGATACCTGTAGAGCACCTTTATGATCACCTAGTTACGAAGTGACGTTTGATACACACAAGGCATTCCTCCGGTGTCAGGGAGTTGCATGATCTCATGGTCATAGGAACAGATACTTGACATGAAGAAAGTAGTAGCATTAAACTTAGTGATACGATCAAATGATATGCTTACGGTTTGGGTCTTGTCCATCACATGATTCTCCTAATGATGTGATCCCGTTATCAAATGGTAACTCATGTCTATGGTTAGGAAACCTTAACCATCTTTGATCAACGAGCTAGTCTAGCAGACGCTCACTAGGGACACGGTGTTGTTTATATATCCACACATGTATTTAAGTTTCCGGTCAATACAATTCTAGCATGGATAATAAACTATTATCATGAACAAGGAAATATGATAATAACCACTTTATTATTTCCTCTAGGGCATATTTCCAACAGTCTCCCACTTGCACTAGAGTCAATAATCTAGTTCACATCGCCATGTGATTCACACCCGATGAGTTCTGGGGTTTGATCATGTTTTGCTTGTGAGAGAGGTTTTAGTCAACGGGTCTGCAACATTCAGATCCGCGTGTACTTTGCAAATCTATATGTCATACTATAGATGCTACTACCGTGCTCCACTTGGAGCTATTCCAAATGATCGCTCCACTATACGTATCCGGTTTACGACTCAGGGTCATCCGGATCGGTGTCAAAGCTTGCATCAACGTAACCCTTTACGACAGACTCTTTATCAAATCCATAACCGAGAAAATATTTCCTTAGTACTCTTTAGGTACCTAAGGATAATTTTGACCGCTATCCAGTGATCCACTCCTGGATCACTCTTGCACCCCCTTGCCAGACTTATGGCAAGGCACACATCACATGTGGTACACAGCATGGCATACAGTATAGAGCCTATGGCCGAGGCATAGGGGACGACCTTCGTCCTTTCTCTTTCTTCTGCCGTGGTCGATCTTTGAGTCTTACTCAACTTCACACCTTACAATACATGCAATAACTCCTTCTTTGAATGATCCATTTTGAACTTCTTCAAAATCTTGTCAAGGTGTGTGCTTTGTGAAAGTCTTATCAAGCATTTTGATTTATCTCTATAGATTTTGATGCTCAATATGTAAGCACCTTTACCCAGGTCTTCCTTTGAAAAACTCCTTTCAAACAACCCTTTATGCTTTCTAGAAATTCTACATCATTTCTGATCAACAATATGTCATCCACATATACTTATCAGAAATGCTATAGCGCTCCCACTCACTTTCTTGGAAATACAAGTTTCTTCATAAACTTTGTATAAACCCAAAAGCTTTGATTACCTTATCAAAGCATGTATTACAACTCCGAGACGCTTGCACCAGTCCATAGAAGGACTGTTGGAGCTTGCATACATTTTAGCATCCTTAGGATCGACAAAACCTTCCGGTTGTATCACATACAACCTTTCCTCATGGAAACCGTTAAGGAAACGTTGTTTTAACATCCATCTGCTAGATGTTGTATCCAAAAAATGCAGCAACTGCCAACATAATCCCAACAGACTTTAGCAATGCTACGAGTGAGAAATTCTCATCGTAGTCAACTCCTTGAACTTGTCGGAAACCTCTTTGCGACAAGTCGAGCTTCATAAATGGTGACATTACCATCAGCGTCTGTCTTCTTCTTAAAGATGCATTTGTACTTAATGGCCTGCCGGTTATTGGGCAAGTCTACCAAAGTCCATACTTGGGTTTCATACATGGATCCTACCTTGGATTTCATGGCTCCTAGCCATTTGTTGGAATCCGGGCCCACCATCGCTTCTTCATAGCTCGTATGTTCACTGTTGTCTAACAACATGACCTCCAAGACAATATTGCTGTACCACTCAGGGGCGGTACGAGTCCTTGTCGACCTACGAGGCTCGGTAGTAACTTGATCCGAAGTTTCATGATCATCATCATTAGCTTCCTCTTCAATTGGTGTACACATCACAGGAACACTTTTTTGCGTTGCGCTACTTTCCAATTCAAGTGAAGGTTTGATAACCTTATCAAGTTCTACCTTCCTCCCACTCACTTCTTTTGAGAGAACCTCCTTCTCCGGAAAGGATCCATTCTTGTCAACAAAGGCCTTGCCTTCGGATCTGAGATAGAAGGTGTGCCCAATTGTTTCCTTAGGGTATCCTATGAAGACGCACTTTTCCGCTTTGGGTTCGAGCTTATCAGGCTGAAGCCTTTTCACATAAACGTCGCATCCCCAAACTCTAAGAAACGACAACTTAGGTTTATCGCCAAACCATAATTCATATGGTGTCGTCTCAACGGATTAGATGGTGCCATATTTAAAGTGAATGTAGTTGCCTCGAATGCATAACCCCAAAACGATAGTGGCAAATCAGCAAGAGATATCATAGATCGCACCATATCCAATAGAGTACGATTACGACGTTCGGACACACCATTACACTATGGTGTTCCAGGTGGCGTGGGTTGTGAAACAATTTCCACATTGTCTTACATACTGCTACTTCTTGAGCATGTGTTGGTTTTCCCTTGAAGAGGAAAGGGTGATGCAGCAAAGTAGATAAGTATTTCCCTCAGTTGTTGAGAACCAAGGTATCAATCCAGTAGGAGATACAAGCAAGTCCCCAATAGATGTACCTACACAAATAATCAAACACTTGGACCCAACGCTATAAAGGGGTTGTCAATCCCTTCACGGTTACTTGCAAGGATGAGATCTGATAGAGATAGATAGATAGGATTGCTAAAACAAAAAGTAAAAAAGTAAAAAGATTGCAGCTAAGTATTTTTGGTATTTTTGGTTTATAGATCTGAAAGTATAATATGGAAAATAGACCCGGGGACCATAGGTTTCACTAGAGGCTTCTCTCATGAAGGTAAATAATACGATGGGTGAACAAATTACTGTCGAGCAATTGATAGAAAAGCGAATAATTATGAAGATATCCAAGGCAATGATTATGCATATAGGCATCACGTCCGTGTCAAGTAGACCGAAACGATTCTGCATCTACTACTATTACTCCACACATCGACCGACTCCTGCCTGCATCCAGAGTATTAAGTTCATGAAGAACAGAGTAACACATTAGGTAAGATGACATGATGTAGAGGGATAAACTCAAGCAATATGATGAAAACCCCATCTTTTTATCCTTGATGGCAACAATACAAATACGTGCCTCGCTACCCCTACTTTGTCACTGGGTGAGGACACCGCAAGATTGAACCCAAAACTAAGCACTTCTCCCATTGCAAGAATTACCAATCTAGTTGGCCAAACCAAACCAATAACTCGAAGAGACTTGCAAAGATATGAAATCATGCATATAAGAATTCAGAGAAGATTCAAATAATATTCATAGATAATCTGAACATAAACCCACAATTCATCGGATCTTGACAAACACACCGCAAAAGAGTATTACATCGGATAGATCTCCATGAAGATCATGAAGAACATGGTATTGAAGAACAAAGATAGAGAAGAAGCCATCTAGCTACTAGCTATAGACCCGAAGGTCTGACGTGAACTACTCACGCATCATCGGAGGGGCAATGGAGTTGATGTAGATGCTCTCCGTGATCGATTCCCCCTCCGGCAGATTACCGGAAAAGGCTCCAAGATGGGATCTCACGGGAACAGAGGCTTCCGGCGGCGGAAAAGTATTTTCGTGGCTCTTTTTGGTATTGGGGGAATATTTGGGAATTTATAGGCCGAATAATAGGGTTAGGAGAGCTGCTGGGGGGCCACAAGCCAGGGGGGCGCGCCCCCCCTTGGGCGCACCCTGGTGGCTTGTGATCTCCCGGCAGGTCTCCTGCCTTCTTCTCCAAGTCTCGCAGGTTTCTTCTGGTCCAAGAAAAATCATTCCGAAGATTTTATTCCGTTTGGACTCCGTTTAATATTCCTTATCTGCAATACTCAAAAACAAGGAAAAAACAGAAACTGGCACTAGGCTCTAGATTAATAGGTTAGTCCCAAAAATAATATAAAATAGCATATTAATGCATATAAAACATCCAAAACAGATAATATAATAGCATGGAACAATCAAAAATTATAGATACGTTGGAGACATATCAAGCATCCCCAAGCTTAATTCCTGCTCGTCCTCGAGTAGGTAAATGATAAAAACAGAATTTTTGATGTGGAATGCTACCTAACATATTTATCCATGTAATATTCTTTATTGTGGCATGAATATTCAGATCCGTAAGATTCAAAACAAAAGTTCAATATTGACATAAAAACAATAATACTTCAAGCATACTAACAAGGCAATTGTGTCCTTTCAAAATAACATGGCCTTAGAAAGCTATCCCTACAAAATCATATGGTCTGTCTATGCTCCATCTTCCCCACAGAAAGTATTTAAATCATGCACAACCCCGATGACAAGTCAAGCAATTGTTTCACACCTTTTATATTCTCAAACCTTTTCAACTCTCGAGCAATACATGAGCGTGAGCCATGGATATAGCACTATAGGTGGAATAGAATATGGTGGAGGTTGTGAGAAAAAAGGAGAAGATAGTCTCACATCAACTAGGCGTATCAACGGGCTATGGAGATGCCCATCAATAGATATCAATGTGAGTGAGTAGGGATTGCCATGCAACGAATGCACTAGAGCTATAAGTGTATGAAAGCTCAAAAAAGAAACTAAGTGGTTGTGCAAAATGATGAAAAATTCCACTAGTTATATGAAAGTGACAAAATAGGAGACTCTCTATCATGAAGATCATGGTGCTACTTTGAAGCACAAGTGTGGAAAAAGATAGTAGCATTGTCCGTTCTCTCTTTCTCTCATTTTTTCTTCTTCTTTTTTTTATTTTTATTTTGGTGGGCATCTTTGGCCTCTTTTTATTTATTTGGGCTTCATTGGCCTCTTTTATTATTTATAAAGTCCGGAGACTCATCCCAACTTGTGAGGGATTCATAGCTTCCATCATCCTTTTCTCTCACGGGACACATGCTCTAATAATGAAAATCATCACACTTTTATTTACTTACAACTCGATACCTAGAACAAAATATGACTCTATATGAATGCTTCCGGTGGGACACCGGGATGTGCAACGATCTAGCCTAGCAAATGACATCAAAAAACCGACAAGCCATGAAAACATCATGCTAGCTGTCTTACGATCATGCAAAGCAATATGAAAGTGATGGTGCGTGTCATGAAAAACGGAACGGTGGAAGTTGCATGGCAATATATCTCGGAATGGCTATGGAAATGCCATAATAGGTAGGTATGGTGGATGTTTTGAGGAAAGTATATGGTGGCTGTTTTGAGGAAGGTGGATTTAATGCACCGGCGAAAGTTGTGCGGTACTAGAGAGGCTAGCAAAGGTGGAAGGGTGAGAGTGCGTATAATCCATGGACTCAACATTAGTCATAAAGAACTCACATACTTATTGCAAAAGTCTATTAGTTATCGAAGCAAAGTATTAGACGCATGCTCCTAGGGGAGAGGTTGGTAGGAGTTAACCATCGCGCGCTCCCGACCCTCACACAAAGGATGACAATCATTAAACAAATCATGCTCCGGCTTCGTTACATAACGGTTCACCATACGTGCATGCTACGGGAATCACAAACTTCAACACAAGTATTTATAACATTTCAAAATTACTTACTAGCATGACTCTCATATCACCATCTCTACATCTCAAAACTATATGCAAGGAATCAAACTTCTCATAGTATCCAATGCACTTTATATGAAAGTTTTTATTATATCCCTCTTGGATGCCCATTATATTAGGACTAAATTCATAACCTAAACCAATTACCATGCTGTTTAAAGACTCTCAAAATAATATAAGTGAGGTACAAGAGTTTAATTATTTCTATAAAATAAAACACCACCGTTCTCTAAAAACATATAAGTGAAGCACTAGAGCAACATTGCCTAGCTCAAAAGATATAAGTGAAGCACATAGAGTATTCTAATAAATTCACGATTAACGCGTGTTTCTCTCAAAAAGATGTGTGCAGCAAGGATGATTGTGGCAAACTAAAAAGCAAATACTCATATCATACAAGACGCTCCAAGCAAAACACATATCATGTGGTGAATAAAAATATAGCCTCAAGTAAATTTACCGATGGATTGAAGACGAAAGAGGGGATGCCTTCCGAGGCATCCCCAAGCTTAGGCTTTTTGGTATCCTTGAATATGGCTTGGGGTGCCTTGGGCATCCCCAAGCTTAGGCTCTTGCCACTCCTTATTCCATAGTCCATCAAATCCTTACCCAAAACTTGAAAACTTCACAACACAAAACTCAACAGAAAACTCGTGAGATCCGTTAGTATAAGAAAAATATATCACCACTTTAGGTACTGTTGTGAACTCATTCTTTATTTATATTTGTGTAATATCTACTGTATTCTAACTTCTCCATGGTTCATACCCCCGGATACAACCCATAGATACATCAAAATAAGCAAACAACACAAAGAAAACAGAATCTGTCTAAAACAGAACAGTCTGTAGGAGTCTATAGACTTCGAATACTTATGCAACTCCAAAAATTCTTAAATATTAGGAAAATCAGGGAAATTTGTATATGAATCTTGTGTAAAAATTTCAGACTCATTCGACGCTCTGGTGAATTTATAAAATTCCTGGAATGAGCGCAAAAGTTTCTGTTTTTCAGCAGAATCAAATCACAGACACCGTAGACCATCCCAAAGGTCTTACTTGGCTCAAACACTAATTAAAACAAGAAAACACAATTACTACAGATGTAATAATGTGTAGAAAACTCAAAAACAGAAGCAAAAACAAAAGCATAAAAATAAAATTGGGTTGCCTCCCAACAAGCGCTATTGTTTAACGCCCCTAGCTAGGCATAACGCAATAGATCTAGGTATTGTCATCTTTGGTATGCAATCCATAAGTGGCTCTCATAATAGATTCATAAGGTAATTTTATTTTCTTTCTAGGAAAGTGTTCCATGCCCTTCCTTAGTGGAAATTGAAATCTAATGTTTCCTTCTTTCATATCAATAATTGCACCAATCGTTCTAAGGAAAGGTCTACCAAGAATAATAGGACATGTAGAATTGCAATCTATATCAAGAACAATGAAATCTACGGGCACATAATTCCTATTTGCAACAATAAGAACATCATTAACCCTTCCCATAGGTTTCTTAATAGTGGAATCCACTAGATGCAAATTTAGAGAGCAATCATCAAGATCATGGAAACCTAGCACATCACACAAAGTTTTCGGAATCGTGGAAACGCTAGCACACAAATCACACAAAGCATGCCACTCATAATCTTTAATCTTAATCTTAATAGTAGGTTCCCACTCATCATAAAGCTTCCTAGGTATAGAAACTTCCAACTCAAGTTTTTCTTCAAAAGATTTCATCATAGCATCCACGATATGTTTAGTAAAAGCTTTATTTTGATTATAAGCATGCGGAGAATTCAACATGGATTGCAACAAGGAAATACAATCAATCAAAGAACAACTATCATAATTAAAGTCCTTGAAATCCAAAAGAGTGGGTTCATTGCTATTTAAAGTTTTGACCTCTTCAATCCCACTTTTATCAATCTTAGCATTAAGATCTATAAATTCCGAATCATTGGGACGCCTTTTAACTAAAGTTGACTTATATCCAGTCCCATCTTTATCAAGATTTACATTGGAAAACAAAGATTCAATAGGAGTTATATCAATCACTTTAAGATCTTCATCATTATTATCACGAGAAAACACTTTTTCAAGCCATTCACGCTTAGCACGCATTCTAGCGGTTCTTTCCTTACACTCATCAATAGAAGTTCTCATAGCTTTTAAAGACTCATTAATATCACGTTTGGGTGGAGTAGATCTAATCTTCAAAGAATCAATCTGAAGTGAAATTCTATCAACGTTCCTAGCCAAATCATCAATCTTGAGCAATTTTTCTTCAATCATAGCATTGAAACCCTTTTGCAAACTAATAAATTCTTTAATATTATTCTCAAGATTAAAGGGCATCTTATTATAATTTCCATAAGAATTGTTTTAGGAATTACCATAATTATTAGAGGAATTACTAGGAAACAGCCTAGAATTGAAATTACCTCTATACGCGTTATTACCAAAATTGTTCCTACCAACAAAATTCACATCCATAGATTCATTATTATTTACAATCAAAGAAGACAAAGGCATATCATTAGGATCAATAGGAGCACTCTTACTAGCAAACAATTTCATTAATTCATCCATCTTTTCACTCAAAGTATTTATTTCTTCAATAGCATGCACTTTTTTACTAGTAGGAGATCTTTCGGTATGCCATTGAGAGTAATTTGCCATAATGTTATCTAGGAGTTTAGTATCTTCTCCTAATGTGATTTCCATGAAAGTATCACCCGCGGCGGAATCTAAAAGATTTCTAGATGCAAAATTCAATCCCGCATAAAAAAATTGTATAATCATCCATAAACTCAAACCATGCGCGGGGCAATTTCTAATCATTAATTTCATCCTCCCCCAAGATTGTGCAACATGCTCATGATCAAGTTGCTTAAAATTCATTATATCGTTCCTAAGGGAGATGATCTTAGCGGGCGGAAAGTACTTGGAAATAAAAGCATCTTTTCACTTATTCCATGAATCAATACTATTTTTAGGCAAAGATGAAAACCAAGTTTTAGCACGATCTCGTAGTGAGAACGGAAATAGCTTCACTTTAACAATCTCATTATCCACATCTTTCTTCTGTTGCATATCACACAACTCAACGAAAGTATTTAGATGGGATGCGGCATCTTCACTAGGAAGGCCGGAAAATTGTTCTTTCATAACAAGATTGAGCAAAGCAGCATTAATTTCATAAGATTCCGCACTAGTGGCGGGAGCAATCGGAGTACTAATAAAATCATTATTATTAGTATTGGAAAAGTCACACAACTTGGTATTCTCAGACATCGTGACAAAGCAAGCAATATAGCATACAAGCAAACAAAAAGCAAACGAAAAGACGAACGGAAGAAGGGCGAATAAAAAGGCAAATCTTTTTGGTTTTTTCTGAAAATTGTTTTAGAAGTAGGGAGAGGAAAACGAGAGGCAAATGGCAAATAATGTAAATGCAAGAGATGAGTTTGTGATGGGTACTTGGTAGGCTTGATGTAGATCTCCCCGGCAACGGCGCCAGAAATCCTTCTTGCTACTTCTTGAGCATGCGTTGGTTTTCCCTTGAAGAGGAAAGGGTGATGCAACAAAGTAGATAAGTATTTCCCTTAGTTGTTGAGAACCAATGTATCAATCCAGTAGGAGATACAAGCAAGTCCCCAATAGATGTACCTACACAAATAATCAAACACTTGCACCCAACGCTATAAAGGGGTTGTCAATCCCTTCACGGTTACTTGCAAGGATGAGATCTGATAGAGATAGATAGATAGGATTGCTAAAACGAAAAGTAAAAAGTAAAAAGATTGCAGCTAAGTATTTTTGGTATTTTTGGTTTATAGATCTGAAAGTATAATATGGAAAATAGACCCGGGGGCCATAGGTTTCACTAGAGGCTTCTCTCATGAAGGTAAATAATACGGTGGGTGAACAAATTACTGTCGAGCAATTGATAGAAAAGCGAATAATTATGAAGATATCCAAGGCAATGATTATGCATATAGGCATCACGTCCGTGTCAAGTAGACCGAAACGATTCTGCATCTACTACTATTACTCCACACATCGACCGACTCCTGCCTGCATCTAGAGTATTAAGTTCATGAAGAACAGAGTAACGCATTAGGTAAGATGACATGATGTAGAGGGATAAACTCAAGCAATATGATGAAAACCCCATTTTTTTATCCTTGATGGCAACAATACAAATACGTGCCTCGCTACCCCTACTTTGTCACTGGGTGAGGACACCGCAAGATTGAACCCAAAACTAAGCACTTCTCCCATTGCAAGAATTACCAATCTAGTTGGCCAAACCAAACCAATAACTCGAAGAGACTTGCAAAGATATGAAATCATGCATATAAGAATTCAGAGAAGATTTAAATAATATTCATAGATAATCTGAACATAAACCCACAATTCATCGGATCTCGACAAACACACCGCAAAAGAGTATTACATCGGATAGATCTCCATGAAGATCATGAAGAACATGGTATTGAAGAACAAAGAGAGAGAAGAAGCCATCTAGCTACTAGCTATGGACCCGAAGGTCTGAGGTGAACTACTCACGCATCATCGGAGGGGCAATGGAGTTGATGTAGATGCCCTCCGTGATCGATTCCCCCTTCGGCAGATTACCGGAAAAGGCTCCAAGATGGGATCTCACGGGAACAGAGGCTTCCGGCGGCGGAAAAGTATTTTCGTGGCTCTTTTTGGTATTGGGGGAATATTTTGGAATTTATAGGCCGAAGAATAGTGTTAGGAGAGCTGCTGGGGGGCCACAAGCCGGGGGGGCGCGCCCTGGTGGCTTGTGATCTCCCGGCAGGTCTCCTGCCTTCTTCTCCAAGTCTGGCAGGTTTCTTCTGGTCCAAGAAAAATCATTCCGAAGATTTTATTCCGTTTAGACTCCGTTTAATATTCCTTATCTGCAATACTCAAAAACAAGGAAAAAACAGAAACTGGCACTAGGCTCTAGATTAATAGGTTAGTCCCAAAAATAATATAAAATAGCATATTAATGCATATAAAACATCCAAAACAGATAATATAATAGCATGGAATAATAAAAAATTATAGATACGTTGGAGATGTATCACATACCAAACTGGTAACTCAGATATTCACCTCCACGATCATATCGTAGGCATTTTATCTTCTTGTCACGATGATCTTCAACTTCACTCTGATATTGCTTGAACTTTTCAAAAGTTTTAGACTTGTGTTTCATCAAGTAAATATAACTGTATCTACTAAAATCATCTTGTGAAGGTAAGATAATAACGAAATCCACCGCGTGTTTCAACACTCATTGGACTGCATACATCAATATGTATTATTTCCAATAAGTCACTTGCCTGCTCCATCGTACCGGAAAACGAGGTCTTAGTCATCTTGCCCATGAGGCATGGTTCGCATGTCTCAAGCGATTCAACATCGAGTGAGTCCAAAGATCCACCAGCATGGAGCTTCTTCATGCGCTTTACACCAATATGACCTAAGCAATGCCACAAGTATGTGGTACTATTATTATTAAATTTTCATCTTTTGGCATCAATATTATGAACATGTGTAACACTATGATCGAGATTTAATAAACCATTCACATTGGGTGCATGACCATAGAAGGTATTATTCATGTAAACAGAACAACCATTTTTCTCTGACTTAAATGAAAAATCGTATTGCAATAAACACGATCTAATCATGTTCATGCTCAACGCAGAAACCAAATAACATTTATTTAGGTCAACACTAATCCCGAAGGTAGAGGGAGCGTGCGATGGTGATCACATCAACCTTGGAAACACTTCCAACACACATCGTCACCTCGCCCTTAGCTAGTCTCCGTTTACTCCGTAGCTTTTGTTTGGAGTTACCAATAGTATCAACTGAACTGGTATCTAATACCCAGGTGCCAGTAGGAGTACTAGTAAGGTACGGGGGTGTTTACCACTATTGGAACGTTCATCTCTTCACATTTAATGTTATGCATGTATGCAAAATTTTCCGGCATGAAAGAATGCGATGCTCCTGTTTCAAACAATACAGAAGCTGGAGCTGAGTTAACAAGAAGTGTACCCATCACAGTAGCAGGCTGATCTTGAGCTTCATTCAGTTCAATGTTGTTAGCCTTACCACGACCATAAGCAGGACTGTCATTGTTTTTGCAGGGCTAGTTGGAAGGCAGTGCAAGCTGATTCTCATTCTGCCTGCAATCTCTAGCACGGTGCCCTGGACGGCCACACTTGAAGCACAACCCATCCTCAGGATGGGAAGGGGGAACAAGAGCTCGTGGTGGTGGAGCTGGAAGCCTCGACTGCCTAGGTGGTGGAGGGGGCAGACGAGGTGCAGCATAGGATGGCCTTGGAGCAGGAGCAGGTGCATGGTCCATGTTGTGGGGAATCCAGATCTTGCGTTTCTGAGTTGATGAGCCTGAAGATGAGTCCCTGTCACGGTTGCGCTTGCTGCTGTCCTTGTAGTCCTGCAGACCAGTTTCAACTTGAATGGACTTTTTCACCAAGGTGGCGAAATCAGCAAAGTCCTGAACAAGGAGTGCGAGCTTGATATCAGGGTGAAGGCCTTCGCGGAACTTCTCCTGCCTACGTGCATCAGTAGCAATGTCTTCTTCAGCATACCAGGACAAATCCAGAAACTCCCGCTGATAAGCATCCACAATCTTGTTGCCCTGGGTGAGGTTGCGGAACTCACGCTTCTTCCTGTCCATAATTCCCTAAGGAATGTGGCGAGCACGGAAAGCAGCTTGGAACTCCGGCCATGTGATGATGGTTCCAACAGGCTATGAGCGCCTGTGACTGTCCCACCATTGAGCAGCGGGACCCTTCAGGAAGTACGACGCAAAGGTGACATAGCTAGACATTGGGGCACCTACAGACTCCAGCTCATAGGTGATGTCACTGAGCCAGTCATCAGCGTCAAGCGGCTGAGTTGAGCTATGGTAGACAGCAGGGTTGAGGCGCATAAAGTCCTGCAGAATTACTGGGGCTGCCTGCCGATTCATGTTCGACCTCGGAAACTGATCCATAAGCCCTTGCATAAATTGGTGGTTCAGCTCAAATTGCTGCATCATTCCAGCAATGTATTCAGGTGGTGGTGGGTGGTCGGCACCACGGCGACGTCCAGCTGGTCTAACGATTCTGTCCAAATTTTAATAGTGGTGGTTTAGCATTGAGTAGTAGGAAAGACAATGAATCATTCATGAGGTAATCATGCACAAAGAAGGAAGTTCAATTGATACATCATAGTAGTCGAACACGACATACAAATCCATACATAGGTCTATTACAAACCAGCGGTACAAGTTCGGAAAGGTAAACAACCTAGACCACTAGGCGGCACGTAGGCACGTGATAGAGAGATACAACAATGGGACATAGCGATATGCTACATCAACGTCGGGGACAACCACTGAAGCCAGGCAACTACCGGTGACCCTGTATGGCAAACTTGGGGACAGGATTCTGCAATCCATGAACACACTGATGCGGATACTGGTCCCAAGCAGGGAGCAGAGGTCCACGTGCAGGTGTATGACCTCCAACAGCAGGTCACTCAAGACCTGGTGGCAGCTCTATCCTGTGTGGGTAAAGGATATACTCTGGATGCATCCCCGCACAAACTACTGGTATCAACTATGGCATAGCGTCGTAAAGACGAGTATGAGTGGCGTACAACTCAACAATTAGAGCTTGGACAACACGTTCCAGTGCCTGAGTGTACTGAACCAGAATATGTGGGTCATAACGACAACTCACATAAGGGGCACAGACCGCAATGTAGGATCGGTCGTTGCGCTGCCACACGTAAGGGATGAAGGCAGCGGTGTCGGATCCAGTCTTATACACAACGGGGGCATACAGAATGTATCTGAATCCAGTCTCCTCCAAGCAGGGGTGCTCTCTACGGAGGCGGGTGATAGCAATAAAGGTAGCATCATGGGCTGTGTCGTGGTTTTATCACGGCAGATGTCCTAGTGCAAGGACTTAGGGGTGAAGCCATCGCTACGGTGGTTAACTCGAAGGGGTTGATTGGGATGAAAGACACAAGTTTACCCAGGTTCGGTCCCTCTCGAAGGAGGTAATAGCCTACGTCCTGCTTTGAGTTGTATTGATTGGGTATCGATTACAAGGGAGCGGAATTCGCTTGGCCTAACACTCGATCAAAGGTTTCATGTCTTAAGCCGCCCACGGAACCCGCCTTTATATATACAGGTCGAGGCCCTAGGCTTACAAGAGTCCGGGCCGGGTTACATCTAGTAACCGACCTTATCTCTAACTATCCTTGCCTTGTCTGGCAAGTCGTCTCCCGGCGGCTTACGCCTCCGGGTCACACGTTGCCTTCGGGCTCTGGGCCTCCGCCAGGCCCGTCTGGCGAGTCACTTCCAGGCCTTGTCTTATTCTTCTTGTCTGTTCAAGGCCTCACTACTAAGCCGCCAACTTCATGACCCGGCACGCCAAGGGCGGGTCTCATCGTGGGGTTATATCCCCAACATTAGGCCCCAGATTGATTTGAACCTGTTCATGTCAATCTTCAAGTCTTGTGGTTGGCGAGTCTTGCGTTCCTCATAATCATCTGTCCTGAAAGAAACCTTCATGACCCGCCATGAAAAAATGGATGACTTCACCTCTGGTAAATCCAAAAGATCTTAATGACATCACAACAGATCTTTGTATTAACTAGTCAACCCGACAATCGAGGCGTTTTCTTGGTCAATCATCATTTTGTCCCCTCGATTCCCGCGCTGGACTGTTGCTGTTCCATCCCCCTTATAAATAGGCGCGGGGGGGGGGGGGGGGTGGAGTCCCATCATTTTTCACTTTCCCCCGCTGCCGCTTCTCTTCTTCTTCCTCTAGACGCCCGCGCGACCGGAGCTCCGCCGCACCGACCGGACCACGCCGTCTTCTTCAGCCAGGCCGCTGCATCATCCTGACTGTGACCAGAACTCGCCGGCTCGCGCCCGCACCTTTTGCATCCTCCAGGTTCCATCTTCTTCCCTCTTTAGATCCGCATTAGTTCGTCGGGTTTTCCTTCCATGTTCACCGCCGTTCGTCGGATTGTTCATCATTGATTGGAAATAAGTACCTTTATGCCCTGGAACGATGGCTAAATCCCGCGACGCTTCTCTTAGCATGTATTCCATATCCAGTGTAGATCGTTTCTTCACTGGAATCCTTATATGAACCCGCGTGTTCTTCGCTAACGTTTTTAGGTTTAGGAAATATTTTCCTTTTATCTGCGTATGCAGATCTTGTAACTGCAGCTGTAGTTGGTGGAACTTGTTTGTCCATACTTAGCAATATTTTCGATACTCACTTGTCTATTTTACCCGCCATCATGCTGCCGGCTCTCCTTAACAAATACAATCCGCTTTAAACCCACAGCTATCGGTGGCTCGTACTCTTAACAATGACCCGCCAAGTAGCGTCGCTGTCTTAGTCATAGCTATTTTGGTTATGTAACATCCTTAACACGCCACATTTCCATGCCTTTCCACAACGTTTTAACCCGCCGTCATGGCTAAAGCCCCCGCTTCTTGCGATTGGGTAGGCTCTGGGGTTACCGAGGAAATGCTCAACGATTTTGTAGTCATGGGAGTTTTGCCGGCTCAGGATGTTATCCATTGGCGGGTTCCTGGCAACGAAGTCACTCCCGAGCCTAAGGATGGGGAAGTTATCGTCTTCGCAAACCATCTCCTCCATGGCTTCTCAGCACCCGGATCAAAGTTTTTCCGGGACGCCCTGCATTTCTACAAGCTGCATCCTCAAGACATTGGCCCCAACTCTGTTACCAATTTGTGCCAGTTCCAAATTCTCTGTGAAGCATATCTGCAAGAAGAGCCGTCCGTCGACCTCTTTAGAGATTTCTTCTATATCAACCGCCAAACTGAAATTGCAGACGAGCCAAGTCTTGAGCTTGGAGGCGTCTCCATCCAGAGGCGGAGAGATGCATCCTTCCCTTCAGCCACTCTGCCCAGTCACCCCAAAGACTGGAACAAGACCTGGTTCTATTGTAGAGACACTTCTCCGGCTGACGAAAACCCAGTGCCGGGTTATCGCCCCTACCGGCTCTGCACCACCACAGAGCTCCCAGATCGGCTGTCTGCCATAGAGCGCGCCCAATACGCTCCAACATTCTCAAAGATCAGGGCTTTATTGGCCAATGGATTAACCGGCGTTGATCTAACCCGCTACTGGGTCTCTTGGAGAATCCTACCATTGAGCCGGCGCGGTGGCTTAATGTGTGAATATACCGGTGAGGTGAATGACCCTCAACGCTTCAATCAAACGCCCCTAACGGACAAGGAACTCAACCTGATCATCAAATCATTGTTGGGAGAACCTCAAGAAGTCTGCAACAAGACGGGGTTAAACCCCTTTTACGCTCTTAACCCGGCTCCTGAGGTGAACCTTTTTATTTCAACCTTCGCTCTTCTTCCTTTAAAGACTGCATTTCATATGCCTCATTTAATCTTTCTGTAAACATATATAGGCCGACTCTCCTTTCTGGAAAAGGAGAATAACCACAGCCTCCACCTCCAAGAAGAAGAAAAGCAAAGCAACTAAGGCCCGGGCTCCGGCTCGTAAAAAGAAACAATCCAGCAAAGAGTTGCTGGAGCTGGATGATTCAGAGGTAGAACTTGACTCCCTTGGTCTTCTTTTCATGCAACTTATTGACGCTGACTCCTCTCAGGGTGACGCGGAGACAAGACAAGCCGTCTCAGCAGAGGTAACTACCATCTCCTCCGACTCAGAACCCTTGCCAAGAGAGAAAATACGGCGGGTCATCCGGAAAGTAAAGTTTTCACACCCCCTTGGTCACTTGGATCCCAACTTTCTTTTGAAGAAGCAACAACACGGCTCCAGACGTCAGACCCGGAGCGACGGCTCTGAAGATCTAATGGCCGGCTTACCTGATGCTTCGGCTCCACGGAAACGCCGTAACGAGGTAACTCATAACTTTGTTTGTATTTCTTCTGCCTGCTAGCCTTATGCAATAAAACTGATCATACTGCTCAACTTTAATGTCTTCAGGATACTCCTCCTTCCTCTGGCGACTAATCCGCTTCCAAGCTGCCACCTCTTGTTATCAATCCAGGGTAACTTTTGTCTCTGCATCCAATATCGATTGCTTAACTTTTTATCCTCATATAATCTTATCCTGAAATCTTTTGTTCACATGGCACAAGCCAAGAAGAGGATACTAAGCATGTCAACCGCCAATCCTAACATCCCAGAGCCGGAGAACCCGAAACTTAGCACTCCTGAAATTCAAGTCGAGCCCTCCGAAGCTGACCAAGGCGCCCATGATGACATTCCCCAACCTACTGAGCCGGCGGATGTTAACATTGTGATTCCTGAAGCTAATCCAGAGGCTGATCCTAAGCCGCCCAGCCCTCTGCCAATAGCTGAAGACGTGACTCCTCATGAAGAAGAGGTTACCATCACCAGAACAGCTTACACAGCTCCTGCCCCTTCCAACGTGCTGACCAAGCACATTAATAAGGATGAGGCGCCTTCGCCTGAGAAGGAGAGGGTTAAGCTAGATCTACCCAATCTGGAGAAGCTTAACGCTGATGAGCTGCACTCTGGCTATCTAAGCCGCCTTGCCGCAAGCCGGGACATGGAGGCCAACTTAGTTGGCATGATGAAGAAAAAATATGAGGTACTCAACTTTTCTTGCCTTCCATATATCCTTACATAGCCCCCAAGAACCGGCTTATTTTCTTGAAGATAAGCCGTGTCTTCAGTAATATGTAGATTTCAATAGATCAGCGTGTAACCCCCAAGGGTCGGGTCATTATGTGAATAATGAGCCGACACTTACTGTATAATAGAAAAATGCCAAGTGTAGCCCCCAAGGGTCGGGTCATTATGCGAATAATGAGCCGACACTTTTTGTAGATCTGATCATATAGACTTGAGGAGGAATGTGTAGCCCCCAAGGGCCGGGTTATCTTCGTGAAGATGATCCGAGTCTTATTTGTATTGCAGACTTTGAAAGAACTGAGACACATTAGCCCCCAAGTGTCAAGTATATTGCCTGCAATCTGCTTGAGACTTGCTACAACCTTCTTCAGTGTCTCCAAGTGCTATCATAAACCGTGCTGGCGGCTTAAATTTGATAAACTTTATACTTTGACAATTATATTGTGCAGGAAGCTTTATTCATGGCCGAGTCTAGTTTGGCCGACCTTAGGAAAAACCTGGCGTTGCAACAAGACGTCCGATCTGAAGCTGATGCAAAGTGGCGGCTCTCCTCAATAGAGCTGGAAAAAACCAAGGTAGACTTTGAGGCCTATAAACAATCTGCTGAGGTTGAACAAGCTATCTTGGTCAAACGCGCAGAAGACGCCGAGGGCCGACTTAAGCCCGTTACCGAAGAGCTGTCCAGCCTGAAACGCCATGTAGCTCGGATGATTGAGGCTGTCTTTGGTAAGTGATGTTGATTGTGTTATTGGCATTTTTTAAATAGTCTTATAAAGACTCGCCCGGCGACTTATAAAATTGATCTGCTTGTAGGCCAACGAACTCGCCAGCTTCCGTACGACAGCTTGCTGAAGCTAAAGGCGTTATACGCCTTCACTGAGCAGATGTACGCTGGAAGCCTTTTCACCATCAGGGCTTTCATGGGCGAGAAGGGCACACCAAAACTTATCAAAGATGTGCTGAAGTGCCTCTCCACCATCCCCCAGCAATTTGAAGAATTTAAGAAATCAGCCGCCCGTAAAGGCACAATATCTGCTTTAAGCCAGGCACTGGCTTACGCACCCGAGCTTAACCCAGAAGAAATGAGTGGCGGCTTTCCCCAGCTGAAGGATGACGGGTCAGAATTTACCCAAGAAGACTATGCTCGTTGCATGAAAGCATCGCGAGCATTGGTTAGTCGGCTGGCCGCCGAAGCTGATCTGAAGGCATATCAGGCGGCTTATGATGACAACAATGTGCGAATCCGGGCGCCCACTTTTGAGTCGAAAGACCTAACTCCTCAACGTCATAAGCACATCTTTGCCCCAGATGTTGACCCGTCTCCAATCTTGCATGACGAAGCCGAATTTGAAGCTTTAATCAATTGCAACTGGGATGTGGGCAACCTTCAGATCCAGGAGTTAGAAGACCCGACACAGGATGACCCGTCAACGAGTTAGGCGAGAAGCTGGCCTCAGATGAAGGTAACCCGGGCATGCTGACCTGCCGGGTTATAATTTTTGTGAAAAACTTGAGTACACCAATTTTGGGCTCTATATAGCCTTGTAATGGCCGTAGTAAAAAACTGATTGCCTATGTCGTGCCTTCGTGCACGTTTGGAGCTTTGAATGACTCATATCTTGGCAGCTTTAACGCTACAAATTTTATCTCCATGTTTGATGCAATCATATCTTCTGATGCCTGTTGGCGGGTCATAATGGCCAAAGCCTTAGATCAATGAGAAATACTAAGCCGGGTGAAATTATCATCCGAAGACTTAGAATCTTATCATGACACAAATTCCTACAAAATAACAAGCAGAAAACATATGTATATCTTTTGTTATTGCTTAGGCGGCTTTGAAGGCACAGCCCAAAAGAGATCAACCCTTTATATATAATTTTGAGAAAACTCAAGATTTTGCTTCAAAGAAGCTAGGCATGAATGCCCAAAATCCCATAAGCCGGCTCTCACGTGACATAAATCCGTCGTTTTAACCTTAACTAGTTCAGGGTCTTAAAAAATATTGACTGTTAAGAGTACGAACGGGCCACATAGCGGAGAGACTACAGCAGATAGGTGAGTTTATCCTAGCACTCTGTAAGCCGGCTCTCTCGTGACATAAGCCGCCGTTTTAACTTTGACAAGTTTAGGGTCATAAGAAAGATTGACTGTCAAACGTTCGGCGGGTCACCTGGCGGAGTAGCAAGTTGCAAACAGGAAGGTTTAACCCAAATATGCCTTTTAAGCCAGTCAAGAGGGTATGAAAGCTAAACCCAGTGGGTTGGAAGCCCCCAAGTGACCTTATGAATAATCAACTCTTTGCACCATCAACTGTTGCATGAAAATAGCAGAGGCCCCGAATTATGGGGATGCCGGCTTTATTATATTGTAAAAATGGTATATACAATGACAGAAGTATGTACATTGATGAGAACCGACGGCTCAAGTGTAGTAAGGCCGAAGATGAGCAATGTTCCATGGCCTGGCAGTCTCCTCCCCAAAAGTGCGTGACTTGTCGCTCTCCCGTACATCAATGAGATAATAGGAACCATTGTTAAGATTTCTGCTGTTCACAAAAGGTCCTTCCCAAGGGGGAGATAACTTATGCATATCTGTTTGATCTTGAATCAAACGTAGCACTAAGTCGCCTTCTTGGAACGTCCGGGTCTTCACTCTGCGGCTATGATAGCGACGCATATCTTGTTGATAAATCGCCGAACGTGCGGCTACAAGATCCCGTTCTTCATCCAAGGCGTCCAGTGCATTCTGACGCGCCGTCTCATTATCAGTTTCAACATAAGCTGCAACTCTGGGCGAGTCATGACGATATCACTGGGGAGAACAGCTTCCGCGCCATAAACCATGAAGAAAGGCGTGTAGCCTATTGATCTGTTGGGGGTGGTTCTGATGCTCCAAAGAACAGAAGGTAATTCCTCCACCCAACAACCTGGACACGTCGTCCAAATTTCTACATCACATCTACTGACCAAATACTCTGCATCTGCATGAGCGGTCAACCATTAAAAACCATGCCGAAAGGCTTTGGCCACCAAAGATTTTGACCCGGCGTGATGACCACAATCACCGGCATGTATCTCTTGCAAGATTTCACGGCCCTCCTCAGGAGAAATGCATCGTTGAAAAACACCAGTCACGCTGCATCTGTGCAACTCGCCATTGACAATAGTCATGGACTTAGATCGCCTTATGATTTTCCGTGCCAAAGTCTCGTCCTCGGGTAACTCGCCATGAGTCAGATACGCCAGATAAGGCAGCGTCCAATCAGGAATAGCACGAAGAGCCGCCACCAAGTGTCCTTCCGGTCAGGTATAGCAAGATCCTCCCCAGAAGGAAATTTGATGGACGAGTGATGCAGGATATCCAGAAACACATTGGGCGGCACCGGCTTATGTTGAGACCCCAAACATGATAATGCATCAGCCGCCTCATTCTTTCGACGATCAATATGATCCACCTGATAGCCCTTGAAATGACCAGCAATGACGTCAACCGCCTGGTGATAAGCCGCCATACGAGGGTCCTTAGAATCCCACGTGCCCGAGACTTGCTGAGCCACAAGGTCTGAGTCGCCGAGACATCTGACCCGGCTCAAATTCATCTCCTTGGCCACACGGAGCCCATGAAGCAAGGCTTCATACTCAGCTGCATTGTTAGTACAAGGAAACATTAGCCTTAATACATAACAAAATTTGTCACCTCTAGGGGAAGTTAAAACAACTCCAGCCCCCGAGCCTTCCAATTGTCTGGATCCATCAAAATGAATTGTCCAATATGTGTTGTCCGGCTTCTCCTCAGGTGCTTGACACTCCGTCCAGTCATTGATAAAATCCATCAGGGCTTGGGACTTGACAGCTGTTCGAGGTACATACCTCAAATTAAGAGGCCCAAGCTCAATCGCCCACTTAGCAATCCTGCCGGTGGCTTCTCTATTCTGAATAATATCTCCCAAAGGAGCAGAGCCGACCACCGTGATTGGATGTCCAAGGAAATAATGCTTCAACTTGCGGTTTGCCATGAACACTCCAAACACCAGCTTTTGCCAATGCGGGTACCTTTGCTTGGACTCTGTCAAAACCTCGCTGACATAATAAACCGGCCTCTGGACTGGGTACTCTTTGCCTGCCTCCTTGCGCTCCACCACAACTGCAGCACTGACACGTTTATTATTAGCCGCCACGTACAGGAGAAAAGGCTCTTTTTCCACGGGAGCAGCCAAGACAGGCGGCTCAACCAACTGTTTTTGAGCGCCTCAAACGCATCATTGGCAGCATCACTCCAGACAAAATCATCTGTCTTCTTCATCATCTGATACAAAGGAATAGCCTTCTCGCCCAGGCGGCTTATGAACCGGCTTAAAGCGGCAATACGACCCGCCAAGCGCTGGACGTCATTAATGCATGCCGGCTTAGACAATGAGGTGATGGCCTTTATTTTATCCGGGTTAGCTTCAATGCCCCGCTCTGAAACCAAAAATCCCAGGAGCTTGCCTGCAGGTACAGCAAAAACACACTTAGCCGGATTAAGCATCATCTTGTAAACCCGCAGGTTATCAAAAGTTTCCTTCAAGTTGTCAAGTAGAGTCTCCTTCTTCCTTGACTTGACCACAATATCATCCACATAAGCATGAACATTGCGTCCAATTTGACTATGAAGACAATTCTGCACACAGCGTTGATAAGTCGCCTGCGCACTTTTGAGTCCAAAAGGCATAGACACGTAGCAGAAAGCTCCAAAAGGCGTGATAAAAGACGTCTTCTCTTGGTCTTTGACTGCCATCTTGATCTGATGGTAACCCGAATAAGCGTCCAGGAAACATAAACTCTCACAACCCGCCGTTGCATCAATGATCTGGTCGATACGGGGGAGAGCAAATGGATCAACCAGACATGCCTTGTTGAGATCTGTGTAATCTACACACATGCGCCACGTGCCGTTCTTCTTAAGTACAAGCACGGGGTTAGCCAACCACTCCGGGTGAAAAACCTCCACGATAAAACCTGCTACTAAGAGCCGGGCTACCTCTTCCCCAATAGCTTTACGCCGCTCTTGATTGAAACGACGGAGGAATTTCTTGACTGGCTTGAACTTAGGATCCACATTAAGGTGGTGCTCAGCGAATTCCCTCGGTACACCCGGCATGTCAGAAGGCTTCCATGCAAAGATGTCCCGATTCTCACGGATGAATTCGATGAGCGCGCCTTCCTATTTGGGGTCCATATTGGCCCCGATAGTGAACTGCTGCGATGAGTCGCCAGGAACAAAGTCCACCAACTTGGTATCCTCTGCCACAAATTTCAGGGGCGGGTCAGACTTTGTGCTAGGTTTCTACAATGGGGTCATATCTGCCGGGTCAACATTATCTTTATAGAATTTGAGCTCCGCCTCAGCACAACTTGACTCTGCATACGCAGCATCGCCCTCCTCGCACTCAAGAGCAATTTTCCGATCACCATGCACCGTAATCGTCCCCTTGAGACCTGGCATCTTGAGCTGCAAGTACACATAACAAGGCTGGGCCATGAATTTGGCATAAGCCGGCCGTCCAAACAGAGCATGATATGGGCTCTTGATTTTAACCACCTCAAACCATAAGGTCTCCACCCTGTAGTTGAACTCATCACCAAAAGCTATCTCAAGGGCAATTTTTCCAACTGGATAAGCTGATTTGCCGGGTACCACGCCGTGAAAAACTGTAGATGATGGCTTGAGATCCTTGTCAACCAGGTTCATCCGACGGAAAGTATCATAATACAGGATGTTGATGCTGCTACCACCATCCATCAGCACCTTGGTGAACATGTAGCCTCCTACCTGAGGGGCTACCACAAGGGCCAAGTGCCCCGGGTTATCAACTTGCGGCGGGTGATCCTCCCTGCTCCATGATATCGTGTGCTAAGACCACTTTAAGTATTGCGGAAGAGCCGGCATGGCTGCGTTAACCGCCCACTTGCGCACCTTCTGATCATGTTTATCAAGGCTTGTTGTGAAGACGTGATACTGGCCTCCATTAAGCTGCTTTGGGTTACTCTGATACCCTGATTGATTATTTTGCTGCTAACCACCATTGCCAGACTGCTGACTATGACCTCCATGGTTACCTTGACCTTGATAACCAGAGCTTGAGCCGCCTGCCCCAAAACCTGATCCATGAGAGCCGGATCCTGACCCGCTGGACGGTCCATTGCCGTTACCGTGATGCTGGTTAAGGCTGTAGTTCCGGAACTCCCGCATGATATAGCAATCCTTCCAAGCATGAGTGGATGGCTTGTTGGGAAGACTATGCTTCGGGCAGGGGTTGTTAAGCATCGCTTCCATGTTGAAAGGATTGCTTTTGCCGAAAGGTGGTTTATCGTTGCCCTTGCCACGGTTGTTCCCAGTGTTGGTATTGGCCACCAGATTTGACCCGCCGTCTGGATGCTTCCGTTTATCGCCATTTTCTGGATTGTTATTTCCTGCTCCATTCTGCTACTGACCCTTGCCGTTGCCATTCTTCTTACCCTTAGCAGACTTCTCATCATCAGAACCAGGATCCTTCGTGCTATCAGAATCTGCATATTTAGTGAGAGCTGCCATGAGCTCACCCATGTACTGGCAAGAGCGCTTGAGCCGCCCAAGCTTCTGCTTAAGGGGCAAAAAATGACAGTTTTTCTCCAGAATCAGAACCGCCTGAGCCGCCGTGATATTATCAGACGAGTGGATAATGGTTGAGACCCGCCGGACCTAATGATGGGCCGACTCATCCTCCCTCTGCACGCAATGATCCAAATCAACGATCGTCATAGGCTGTTTGCACGTCCCTTTGAAATTCTTGATGAATCGTGCCTTCAACTCAGCCAACGAATTAATGGTATTGGGTGGCAATCCCTTTAACCATGTACGAGCCGGTCCTTCCAACATCATGATGAAATACTTAGCACAGATTGCATCACTGACATCTAACATGTCCATGGCTATCTCATAACTCTCGATCCAGGCTTCTGGAGGCACATCAGCTGTATAATTAGGCACTTTGCGCGGACCCTTAAAATCCTTCGGTAGGCTCTTGTTCCGTAGAGCCGGTACTAAACACGACACTCCAATAGCCCTGGAAGTGACTCCGGCTCCCACCGAAGCTGAGGGGGTCATCGGGGGTGGCTCTTGGTAAGCCGCTGCGGCCGCCGCCTCCCGCTGAGCTCTAGCATTATCCACAATCGCTTGAGCATCGACAACGGGTGGGTCATCACGGGGCGGGTTTCGACGTCGCTTGCTGCTGGAGATCGCCGGCGACTCCAAACGCCGGCTATAACTGCGGCTTGGGATGGGGGTTGAGTGCACACGACTCCGGCTGTAAGTATACTTCTCCTGTTGAGCCACTGCTGTCTGCAAGTACCCAATGGCATTCCTTGCCTCTACGGCGAAAGGTGTCCCCTCAGCAAGGGGGAGCGCATTGAGCCTGGAGGCCGCTACTATCATGTTCTCCACCGGGTTAGAGTAATGACCCGGTGGTGTCAGAAAACGCTGCGGCGGGGTCTGATTCCTGCGGGACGGGTCTGGCTGCCGATGCTGAGTCGCCGCCCTATTCCCAGGCACTTCTGCCGTTCAGGTCATGGCCAGAGGTGCGTTCGGTCCTGCTCCTGGCGTGTTAAAAAGATTTCTAGGCTTGTATTGATCAGGCAGGCGGGTCTGATGCCTCATCCGAAAAACTGCCTCTGAAGCCTGTTGATCCAGATTAAGGCGAAAAGCTTCAGCCCTGAGACGCTCCGACTCAGCATCCATCTAAGCCTGCAATGCATTGATCTCCTCCTGGGCCCTGGTCATCTGGTCCTTCAGTCTCGCGATCTCCGCATTACAGTTTGCCTGATTTTCTGTTGTGACCACGGTTCCCATCAGAGTTGTCAACTCGTTCATCAGATCCAGCAAAACTTGAGCCGGGGGCCTGGCTGACCCGGACCCTGCCGTGCCGGCCGCCGCTGTCCCAGCCGCCATGCTACCGGAAGCCGGTGCCGATCCAGCCATGAAGACGGCGGCTTGGCTCGGCAGCTCATAGGGTTCCAGAACACTGTCACCATCGAAGTAGCCCCCAAGCCCACCGTTATGAAGCTGGTAGATTGATTCCGCCTCTCCGCTAGAGGATCCATCCTCTGAGAAGATCAGGGTTTCCTCTCATGACACAGAGCCTTCCTCAAGCTCCGCGCCTTGGGTGAAGCCGACGAAGACGTGCTTCCGGCCCGGCTTGATCCGGGCGGGTCGCGCACGCCGGGCTGACTCCACGAGGTTGGTGCAGATGTCCGACCCGGGCTTAGATCCGCCGATCTTGCCAATGAAAACGTGAATCCCGCCAAAGGGGTCCCAGTACCCGTACTCGATTGAGTCGGCCTCGGGTCCCCAGCCAGCATCGTCGATGTAGAGTTTGCCGCGGCGACTCTTAGTCATCCTGCCAATGGCGTATCCCTCGATCCCTAGGAGAGAGCCCTTCGAGTACTCCAAACCACCGCGCATCTGCCCCACGGTGGGCGCCAACTGTCGTGGTTTTATCACGACAGATGTCCTAGTGCAAGGACTTAGGGGTGAAGCCATCACTACTGTCGGGGATATACCCCGCGGTATGACCCGGGGACAGTTATAAGCCGGCAGACACTTGTAAGCCGGCAGACAGTTATAACCCGGTAACAGTTATGACCCGGCAGACAGTTATAACCTGGCAGACAGTTATAACCCGGCAGACAGTTATGACCCGTCAGACAGTTATGACCCGGCAGACAGTTAAGTCCCGGAGACGAGTCCGTGAAGATGAGTCTTGAAGATAAGCCCGGTTGTAAGCCGCCCGGTTGTAAGCCGCCCGTCGGAGATAAGAAGCCCGGGACTCAGAAGCCCATGAGGAGAAGCCCGCGATGGGAAGTCATAATAAGTTAAGTCTCAATCCGACTTAGACTCTACATGTAAACCGCCCCTCCAGCTTATATAAGGAGGGGCGGGTCACCACAAGAGGGTCAGGTTTTTAGAGGTCTCAATAGACAGGTCTTAGATAGACAAGTCATGAGAGATAGACAAATTAGAGACACTCGAGATTAGAGGTGGCAATTCCGCCCCCTTATAGCCGAGATCGTCATCATCATCAATACAAGACAAGCATGACGTAGGCTTTTACCTCGATCGGAGGGGCCGAACCTGGGTAAACTCGCGTCTCTCGATTCCGACCAACCCCTCTGAAGCCGCCACATAGTTGCGATGGGCTCACACCTAAGTCCGTTAACCCGGACATCTTGCCGTGACAAAACCATGACAGTTGGCGCCCACCGTGGGGCTTGCGCACGGTGGTTTGTGTTCTTGGAGGGATCTCTTTCAGGGATCGAGAAGCCTGCGATCGATTGGATGAAGAAAATTTCAAGAAATTAGGGTGGCGTCAGTCGCGCGTCGACGAGACCGACTGGATTTCCATCAAGCCGGCGCGTCGCTTCTGTCGCTGTGGCCTCGACCCGCCTCGTTGCTCTGCCCCGGCCGGAGCTTCTGCTACGAGCTGCTAACCGTCGCTGCCGAATCGCCGCGGCACACCGTCTCGCTGTTTCACTCGTCTCTGCTTCAAAGCCGCCAGGAGGTAGACACCGCCGCTGAAGCAGTCTTGATGCCAAAGGCAGCTGGGGAAAATACTATTAGTACTAGTAGTATTACCCGGTCAAATCTGGGCACAAGTTCCAAAGGAAAGGTCAAATCTGTGTGCCCTCACGTGGAGCATCACCCATGAAACTCCATCTCCGCCTCCACTATTCCAAAATAAATTAGGCATAGCACCACCTGTGTAAGGGGCTGGGTGCATCAGTTTTCATCTGAGCCAATGAGAGTCGATATCGTGTACAAAAAAAAGAGGGTCAAATCGGATACTTCTTTGACTCCCATACAGATGCATGGAAGCAGAATCAATTAGTACTATAGAGCAGAGAGTACTACTACGACCCACGTGGAGATCTAGCAAGAGAAGGAAAAGGAAGAGAAGAAAAAGGGGGGGGGGGGGGCTACCCCACGACCAGAGGAGGACACGGATGACAAATCGCCCTCGCTCGGCCTCTGCTCCGACTCGTCTCCGCGTCCTCACTACCGCTGCGGCCTCGGCATGCCTCGGGACGGTTCTTCTTCCGCCGCCTCACCACGAGCAGTTGCCGCCTCCCTCCTGCGTCGAGTCGCCACGCTGGCCTGCCTCCTCACCTCTGCGGTGAACCATTGACCCGCCTCGCCGGATTCATCGACACCTCAAGTAGCCGCGCAGGCCTCACGCCCGTTCCGGACCGCCCACGCGCCCTGGCCAGTTCGCCGCACCCGGTTGTTTCCGAGCGTACCTGCCGGTCCTGTGTCAACTCACCTTGAGCCGCCGCCAGAGCCACCGCCGGGGGCCTCCACGATCTCAAGCCGCCTTCGTTTCCCCGAGCGGCCGCCGCAGCTCTCCGCCTGGCTGCCTCCGCTATTTTGAGCCGTTACCCTGGCTGAGCGGCCTCGCCAAACACCGGCCTCCGTCTCCTTCGCCTCACCGGCTCTCCTCCGTAGCCTCAGGTTTCGCCTCACGCCACCTCCGAGGCCTCAATCGCTTGCCCGCAACCCGGTCGCGGCAGCTGTGAGCCGCCTCTGTTACAAGTCGCCAGCGCACCTTTACTACGACCACGCTCCACTTCCACCGAGCGGTCCAACCTCCGCCGCCTTTGCCGCTCTCGCCGTCTCCGCCAGCCGCCGGCTCCCGCTGCTCCGAGCCACTCCACCGCCCGGGGGTGCGGCCCCGAGTTGCCGGCCTTCGCCACCACAGCCGCTGCGCCGCCTTCCTGAGCCGCCCTCTGTTCGGCCTCGCCTTTGCTGCTCCAAAATCGGCTCTGCATCGCCGCTCCGACCACGCCGACGAGCCGCCCAGGCCGGGCAGCTTCGCCCCGAGCCACCTCCGCCTTCGAGCCGGCCGGCCTCCGCCGTCGCCACCTCGGCCTTGCTCTGAGCCGCCGGGGGGGCCTCGCTCCGAGTCGCTCCGAGCCGCCGTCGCTGGCTCGCCTCCGTCCACGAGCCGCCTCACTCAGCCGTCTCCACGTCCCGCGCTGAGCCGGCTAGCCGCTGCCGCCTCCCGCTCGCCGGTTTGCCCGCCCGCTCCGGCCCGAGCGCCTCCAGCCGCGCCGCCCGCAACACCCCCGCGCCTGCTCGTCCGGGTCGCTCCCGCGCGCTCGCTCCGCCTGGCCGCTCCGTCGTCGCATTGCTCTGTCACCGCCCCGCAGCGGCTTCACCTCCGCTTCGCCCCTCCGCCGAGCCGGCTCTACCTCGCTCGTGACGCCATGGCCGGCTCTGTCGCGCCTCGCCGTCACCTCTCCCGCTGCACGCCGCCTTGAGCCGGCGCCGCTCCCGCTCCATGAGCCGCCGCGCGCCCCGCTCCCCCGCTCCTCCCACGCTACGGCCGGCTCTGCCGTGCCCGCCAGCCACCGTCGCCTCGCCCCCGAGCGCCCGCTCGATGAGCCGGCCGCTTCGCCTTGCCACCAGCCGGCCTCGCGCCGCCGCGCCCGCCTTCACCATGGCTCACCTCGCCCTAAGTTGACCCGCCGCTGTGGGTTCACCTCGCCGCCGTCGGCTCGCCACGTTGGCTGAGCCGGCCGGCTCCTGCCGCGCTAGCCACTGTGGCTCTGCGCCGTCTCCACCCCACAGCGCCTCCGCCGTGGCCGCACCCCGCCTTTGCACCGCCTCACCGCGTCTCCCTCGCGCGCGCCCGCCTCTGTTGTGCCTAGCAGCGCGTCGGCTCTCTCCGACCCCGCTACGCCGTTTCCATCCGCCCGCTCCTGCCGGCCCAGTGCGCCTCGCCCGTGCCGCCGTACCTACTGAGGAACCGCCCTGCGCTGCTGAGCCGCCGCTCCGTCGAGCTGCCTCCGCCTCTGCCGCGGGCCGGAGCAGCTGAGCCGCCGTCGCGACCTTCTATTTCCGCCTTGCCTCGCGTTCGAAGCCGCCATTGCCTCGCCGCACTTTGCTTTGAGCCGCCGCGGCACCAGCCGCCGTCGCCTTGCGTCTGAGCCGTCGCGGCCTTGCTGCGCCCGCCTCGCCACCTCCGCCGTGTTTTTGCTCCACCTCGCCCCTGCGGGGCTTGCCTCTGCTTGCCGGCGCAAGCCGCCAGCCCCGCTGAGCCGGCTCGCCTCTGCTGCGCCGGGCGCCACCTGCCACGCATTCTCGGCAAGCAGGAGAGGCAACGACGACGACCTGGAGCGCTAGACAGCGGATGCACGCACCAACACTCCGGCAGCTGCAGAAAGAAAAAGAAGAAAAGAGAGATCACGTGGTGGAGAAGTCAAATTTGTACTATAATAGGGGACTAGTAGTGCTCCAGCTCTATGTCCGCGTCCATCAGAGAACGTTTGCGGTCATCCGACAAAAACGCCAGGTGTTATTTACCGTATTTGTTTATCAGTACATATACAATTCTTTCAAGAACAATTACTTTTCCTGCAATATCTGTACGCAAGACGATTCTTCATTACAAAGTGGTATTAAAACGCGGAGGAGGAGCGTGCTCCAGCATCATTCCGCACTAGTGTTTGTCCGTGTCGCATTACTCAACGGACTCGAGCACCGACTTCCGACGCCATGACCGCACCGGCTTTCAACGCCGCGGCCGTCTCTCGCGACCAAACCGGCTTACAACGCCGCGGCCGTCTCTCGCGACCGCGTCGTCTTCAAACACCGCGGCCGACTTCTACGTCTACATCAACACGCCAGGGGCCGCATACACCAGTACGAGCCGCCCAACGGACGCTTATGAGTCGCCGCCCTGCGGTCCAATCTACATTGACATGCGGGTGTTGTGCTCGTTCGTTCAAGCCGCCAAACGGACGCACGCAAGACGCGACCCCCATGATCTGGTCTACATCAACATGCCGGTGCCGCGCCTGCTCACTTGAACCGCCCAACGGACGCGCGCAAGCCGCCGTGCCCGCGGTTCGGTGTACATCGACTCATCGGTGCAGGGCTCGCCTATCTGAGCCGCCCAACAGACGCGCCTTCAGCACATTCAAGTGTTTCCGGTGTCAACTATATGTCGGTTTATGCCACGGTCAAGTATGGAGAATCTCAAGCCAACTCTTCGAGTCGACTTAAGACTCGGGGGCTACAGGCATGGCTCGACACATTTGGTCATTTTCAACAAGAACCCCGGGTCATTACAAGGAAGTTAACCCGATCCCAGGGGCTACTACATTATTGGCGGAACAATTAAAAGTCGCCCAAGAGGACGAACCGCCATGATGCACCATTCAAACATGGGTGCCCGGATTTATTGGATCATCATAAAGTCACTTGGAGGCCTCTGCCGTTTCTTCATACAAGATGGCAGCTTACAAAGATGGTGCAAAAAGTTGACTCCGTCGACAAGGTCATTTGGGGGCTTCCAACCTGCCGGGTTTAGCTTACACACCCTCTTAATCGGCTCTTCAGCCATCGTAAGGCCGGGTTGTATACCCAAAAAGTTGACTCCGTCAACAAGGTCATTTGGGGGCTTCCAACCCACCGGGTTTAGCTTACACACCCTTCTTGATCGGCTCTTCAGCCACCGCAAGTTCGAGTTAAACCTGCCTGTATGCTGTTGCTGCTCCGCTAGGTGACCCGCCGAACTCTTACCAGTTAATCTCGGCTAGAGACCCTGAGCTGTTCAAAGTATTTGACAGTCACTCTCAATAGAGACCCTGTACTGGTCAAGGTTAAACCGGCGACTCTTGTCACGTGAGGGCCGGCTTACGGAAAGCGAGGATAAACTCACCCATCTGCTGCATACTCTCCGCTATGTGGCCCGTTCGTACTCTTAAACAGTTACTCTTTTAAAGACCCTGCACTGTTTAAGGTTCAAACGACGGATTTATGTCACGTGAGAAGTAGCTTATGGGCACGGGGGGTACTCATGCCTTGCTGCGCCTCTCTATGGTTCGTTGTGCTTTTACCAGTTAATCTCGCCTAGAGACCCTGAGCCGCTCAAAGGAGTTGACGGTCACTCTCACTAGAGACCCTGTACTGGTAAGAGTTCAAACAATGAGTTCACGCCAGGAGAGCCGGCATATGAGTTTTCGAAAAAGAAAAAGCAAGAACATATACAAGAGTTGATCTCTTCTGGTTGTGCCTTCAAAGCAAGAACATCATACATTACATCATACATTGCATCATACATTGCATCATCATTGCATCATCTTACCATGCATCATATATGCATGGATATCCTGGTTTACATTGCAGGAACCGGTTTTTTCAAACCGGATTATATTATTAAAATCTCAAATAGCCAACATGGCTGGATTTTTCATTATGGTTGTCATAACCAGCATTGGATGATTGAGGTTTTCAAAGTCCCTTCAGAGTAATGGCTATTATTCCTTCATCCCAAAAATACCAGCTTACAGCAAGGAGCATGGTTCAACACTGATATGCAAGGTTTTCAGCAAACATCATCTGGACAGTGGATAAAATTTTATTCTACAATGGAAGGAATAGTCCCGAATCGTTGCAGGCATACGACCGGCACTTGGGGGCTACATTTTTCAAGTCCTGTTTATATCAAGTATGCAAGTCCCATGTCACTGCAATCATGCACCACGGCACTTGGGGGCTAATGCAAGCTGTTTTTCAAGTCATTATGTTGTCAACAGACCCCGTTATCTCAAGGAGATGAGCCGGCCTTTATATCTTTTTCTAAAGTCCCAGCCCAGTATTGTCTTACTGAGCCGGCCCTTGGGGGCTACACATTGCTCCTCAAGTCTATATGATCAGATCTACAACAAGTTCCTGCTCATTATTGCATAATGACCCGGCCCTTGGGGGCTACACTGGCTGAAGTTTTATGAGCATCAGACATTTACAAGTCCCAGGTTGCTGCAGGCAAGACAACCCGGTACTTGGGGGCTACATATGTGGAACATTCAACTTATGACTGGTGACTCAGATAAACAATCTGGATTTCTCTAGGTTTGCACTATGTTGAAGCAAATCTTAAGGCTATCACTACGTTTCCCTTCTTAAGACTTGGGGGGCTACAGGAGGTTACCATGAATAAATTCAAGCTAACCTGGGGGCTAATGTCGAGGATATACCCCACGGTATGACCCGGGGACAGTTATAAGCCGGCAGACACTTGTAAGCCGGCAGACAGTTATAACCCGGTAACAGTTAAGACCCGGCAGACAGTTGTAAGCCGGCAGACAGTTATAACCCGGCAGACAGTTATAACCCGGTAGACAGTTATGACCCGGCAGACAGTTATGACCCGTCAGACAGTTATGACCCGGCAGACAGTTAAGTCCCGGAGACGAGTCCCTGAAGATGAGTCTTGAAGATAAGCCCGGTTGTAAGCCCCCCGGTTGTAAGCCGCCCGTCAGAGATAAGAAGCCCGGGACTCAGAAGCCCATGAGGAGAAGCCCGCGATGGGAAGTCATAATAAGTTAAGTCTCAATCCGACTTAGACCCTACATGTAAACCGCCCCTTCAGCTTATATAAGGAGGGGCGGGTCACCCCAAGAGGGTCAGGTTTTTAGAGGTCTCAATAGACATGTCTTAGATAGACAAGTCATGAGAGATAGACAAATTAGAGACACTCGAGATTAGAGGCGGCAATTCCGCCCCCTTATAGCCGAGATCGTCATCATCGTCAATACAAGACAAGCAGGACGTAGGCTTTTACCTCGATCGGAGGGGCCGAACCTGGGTAAACTCGCATCTCTCGATTCCGACCAACCCCTCTCAAGCCGCCACATAGTTGCGATGGCCTCACACCTAAGTCCGTTAACCCGCACATCTTGCCGTGATAAAACCACGACAGCTACGGTGGTTAACTCGAAGGGGTTGATCGGGACGAAAGACACAAGTTTACCCAGGTTCGCCCCTCTCGAAGGAGGTAATAGCCTACGTCCAGCTTTGAGTTGTATTGATTGGGTATCGATTACAAGGGAGCAGAATTCGCTTGGCCTAGCACTCGATCAAAGGTTTCGTGTCTTAAGCCGCCCAGGGAACCCACCTTTATATATACAGGTCGAGGCCCTAGGTTTACAAGAGTCCGGGTCGGGTTACATCTAGTAACCGACCTTATCTCTAACTATCCTTGCCTTGTCTGGCAAGCCGTCTCCCGGCGGCTTATGCCTCCGGGTCACACGTTGCCTTCAGGCTCTGGGCCTCCGTCAGGCCCGTCTGGCGAGTCACATCCAGGCCTTGTCTTATTCTTCTTGCCCGTTCAAGGCCTCACTGCTAAGCCACCAACTTCATGACCCGGCACGCCAAGGGCGGGTCTCATCGTGGGTTTATATCCCCAACAGACTGCCATATCAACAGTCTCTCCAACACCGCAACAGGTGTGCAGCTCAGTGATGGAGCGGTCCTGCCGATCCCAGATAACAACCTCAGCGTGATACTCCTCCTGGTTGAACTCGCAGTAGTCCTCATAAACAGTGTACTCGGGGTACCAGCGATATCCCAGCCTGGTCAAATGGTTGATCAGAATGGTCGGGAATCCAATCGCATCGACAACCATAGTCAGACAAATGAGCTGCCTAGAGGGACACATCTGTAACAAGGAGATTCAAAGATGTCAAATGACATTGTGTGCATCATAACTTCAAGGGAAAACAATTGTCGATAAAATAACTCTCTGGTGGATGTGATCACGAGAACCTAATGTTAGAATTAGCAAAATCTTTAACATGAAAGAGAATAGAGATCAGAACTCAGAGTATAGACGAGGAATAAAAGATCCTAATGCCACCCGATTGAGATGTGGGCCCGTAAGCCACACAACAATGTTAGTAAAGTTTTTCAAGTACTAGACTCAACTTCGGCCAAGGAGCTGGAAAGGGGGCTACCTACAGGCAGTTGGCTCTGATACCAACTTGTGACGCCCCCATTTTGATCATACGCTAATCATACACGCAAGTACGTACGATCAAGATTAGGGACTCACTGGAAGATATCACAACACAACACTAGACACAAATTAAAGTCATACAAGCTTCATATTACAAGCTAGGGGCCTCGAGGGCTCGAATACATAAGCTCAAATTCAAACGAGTCAGCGGAAGCAAATATTATCTGAGTATAGACATAAGTAAACAAGTTTGCCTTAAGAAGGCTAGCACAAACATAAGCAACGGATCGAACGAGGCAAGGCCTCCTGCCTGGGAACCTCATATCCTACTGTTGGTCGGGGGCGGCCTCCACATAGTAGAAGGCTCCATCAGTGAAGTAGGGGTCATTGGTGGGATCATATGCCTCCTGGGCTCCGTCATCTGGTCGCGGCAATCATATCAAGAGGAAAAGGGGAGAAAAGCAACGGTGAGTACTCATCCAAAGTACTCGCAAGACCGACATCAGAACTATGCTAAGTATGCATCATTATCAAAGGAATGGGGTTATATCTTTGGACTGACTGGAGAAATGCCAAAATAGGGAGAAAAGCCTAGTCCTATCGAAGACTAGCATCTTCAACATCTTGCAGCATTAGAAGAGTGTAGATTGGTAACTCATATGTAGTAATATTATTGTAGCAATTTTATTAAGTAACCACGCCTAGAGATTCTTCCTCAACTACCTGCGAGAAAACAATCTCTGAGCCAAACATTTCAATTTTTAAGTCACAATTCTAGTTGTATTATATCGGGATAGAACTCCAAGTCGTCCTATTACCATGGACACGACTATTCGAATAGTTGAATTCATCCCTGCAGGGGTGCACCACATTTCCCAACACGCTCGATAACCTCTGGCCGGACACACTTTCCTGGGTCATGCCCGGCCTCGGGACATCAACACGTCGTCGCCCTACCTAGGCTTAACAGAGAGGCCAGCCCACCGGTCTAAATCCTAAGCGCGCAGGGGTCATGGGCCCATAACCCTTTGCACTCCTGCACGATGTGTGGGCGGCTGAGGTCAGTCCTAGCACCTCTTATACAAGATCAATGTTGTCGCGGACCACTCGAGTGCGCGCCGCTCCATTGCTGACGTCCGAAGAGCTTTGGCTGATACAACGACGCCGAGTACCCATAACTTCTCCCACGTGAAGGTTAATGCGAAAAAAGGTCAATCGACCAACTCAGATAATATACCCAACCCATTAGCATTTTGTTAACTGCGGTGACGATCGGTGATCCACGATATGTGGTCCCGTCACCCTGTCTCGAGGACTTGCGGCAAGTGCCAAGAATGCCCGGCCACGCCTCGTCATCATTACACCAACACCCTCCAGGTCATCCTGACCTCAACATGTTTCAACAGTAAAGTAAATGTAACCGTGTGTCTATAACACCAAGGGGGAAAACCGAGGAATCACCTTCGATGGATCCCACTAAATGTAACCGTCAAGGTGACCAGGGAGGAATCACCCTCGATGGCCTATGCTTGAGATTTTGTACGACAGAGCCGTTATCGGAAGTGGTGACGGAGGAATCACCCTCGATTTCCATGACCGATTAGTTACGCTACAGAGTTAGCATCATGAGTACTTTATGAGGAGTCACCCTCGGTACTCGATAGTAGCCCTGCAGAGTCGTACAACTAAAGGGGGGTGTGATGTGATGTGACGGGCATGGCTCGTCGATCGGTTGATCGAGTCTTTGAGTCGTCGATGAAGAAGTAGGGGCAACTGAGACTAAGGGGTCACAGGGGATCACTAATCAACCTATGCTAAGCAGGTGATATAACAGTAGGTACAATAGTAGTTTAACAAAAACAGGCTATGCATCACAATAGGAGCTAACTAAACAGTAGCAAAATCTAATGCAAGCATGAGGGAGAAAGAATGGGCGATATCGGTATGATCAAGGGGGGGGGGGTTGCTTGCCTTCTTGCTCTGCTGCAACTGGCTGATCTTCAGTGGCGTAGTCGTACCCGGCAGCAGCGTCAGTCTCGGTGTCTACCGGAGAGAAGAGGGGGGAATAAACAATAAATATAAAGCAGACAGATGCATCATGTTGCATGACATGGCAATATGCAGTGCTAAGGATGAGCTAACGCAGTACTACACGTCACAAACGGAGCGGGATAATATCTGACGATATTTCCGAGGTCTCTGGCTATTACCGAACAGAAGAATCATAGAGGAAAGTTCCATTTCATCATGCTAGAGGCATGTGACACATGAACGGACAGCGTATTCGGATTCGTTGGATTTTTCTGATCAACTTTCATATATAAATTATTTTCATCTGACATTTAGATTATTTTATATTAATTTTCAAAGATTTAAATCATTTTAAGAAATTATCAGAATTATTATAATTAGAAAAGTCTTTATTGCATCAGCATGACCTCACTGTGACGTCAGCTGTCAATAGGACTGCTGACTGGTCAAACCTGACCAGTGGGGCCCCTCTGTCATAGACAGAGGGCTAATTCCAGAGTTAAAATTAATCTATTTAACTAATATAATTACCAGGGCCCACATGTCATTGACTATTTAAACAAATTAATTAGATTAACTAAATTAACAATTTAAGTAGATGTTAATTTAAACCTGGGCCCACATGTCAGTGGCCCAGGGGGGCGGCCCACCGGTCAACTGCTCGGGCTGCCCAGTCAGCACAGTTGACTGATACGTCTGCAACGTATCTACTTTTCCTCACTCTTTTGCCCTTGTTTTGGACTCTAATTTGCATGATTTGAATGAAACTAACCCGGACTAATGTTGTTTTCAGCAGAATTACCATGGTGTTGTTTTTGTGCAGAAATAAAAGTTCTCGGATTGGAACGAAACTTTTTGGAGAATTATTTCAGAATATATAAGAATTATTGGAGCCAAAAACTATCGGAGAAGGGGGCCAGGGTGGCCAGCACCCACCAGGGCGCGCCCTGGTGGGTTGTGCCCATCTCGTGGCCCCACTAACCCTAATTCTGCCACCATTAATTCCTATTTTCGGAGAAAAAAATCAGAGAGAAAGTTTCATCGCGTTTTATGATACGGAGCCGCCGCCACCTCCTGTTCTTCATCGGGAGGCCAGATCTGGAGCCCGTTTGGGGCTCCGGAGAGGGGAATCTTCGGTCTTTGTCATCACCAACCCTTCTCCATCGCCAATTCCATGATGCTCCCCACCGGGAGTGAGTAATCCCTTCGTAGGCTTGTTGGTCGGTAAGGAGTTGGATGAGATTCATCATGTAATCGAGTTAGTTTTGTTAGGGCTTGATCCCTAGTATCCACTATGTTCTGAGATTGATGTTGCTATGACTTTGCTATGCCTAATGCTTGTCACTAGGGCCCGAGTGCCATGATTTCAGATCTGAACCGTTTATGTTATCACCATTATATCTATGTTCTTGATCCGATCTTTCCTAGTCATATGCACCTATTACGTGTTATGATCCGTCAACCCCATAGTGACAATATTTGGGATACTTCACGGTGATGACCGTAGTTTGAGGAGTTCATGTATTCACCGTGTGTTAATGCTTTGTTCCGGTTCTTTATTAAAAGGAGGCCTTAATATCCCTTAGTTTCCTTATGGACCACGCTGCCAAGGGAGGGTAGGACAAAAGATGTCATGCAAGTTCTTTTCCATAAGCACGTATGACTATTTACGGAATACATGCCTACATTACATTGATGAACTGGAGCTAGTTCTGTGTCGCCCTAGGTTATGACTGTTATATGATGAATATCATCCAACGAGTTACCGATACAGTGCCTACAAGCTTTCCACTTATTGTTCTTGCTAAGGTACTATTGTTGCTGCTACTGTTCCAACTGCTACAAAACTATTGCTACTACTGGTACCAAAACTATCATATTACTGTGCTACTGATCACTTTGCTGCAGATATTTAATCTCCAGGTGTGGTTGAATTGACAACTCAACTGGTAATACTCTCAAGTATTCTTTGGCTCCCCTTGTGTCGAATCTATAAATTTGGGTTGAATAATCTACCCTCGAAAACTGTTGCGATCCCCTATACTTGTGGGTTATCAAGATCTTTTTCTGGCGCCGTTGCCGGGGAGCATAGCTATATTTGTTGAGTCACTTGGGATTTATATCAATTGATCACTATGAAGAATCTAAAGGATCCAAAAACCAAGATTTTTCCCTCTAAGACGAGGGGAGGTAAGGAACTGCCATCTAGCTCTACACTTGATTCACTTTCTATTATGAGTAAGCTTGCAACACCGCCACATGCTAGTAATCCTGATATGTCGCAATTTATTGATGATGCTACCTCTACTATGAATGATGCTTATGATGATGCTAGTACCATGCTTGATGATAGTGTGCCACTTGGTGAATTTCTTGATGAACAAATTGCTAGAGCTAAAGAGAATGAAATCACTGAAACTGATAAGGTTGCTGAAACTGATGAAGCTTATGAAACTGATGATGACTATGAAACACCTATTAATCCTAGCTCACCTAAGTTTGAAATGCCTAAGATACCTGAAGGTTATGTTATGGACGAAGAGGTAACTAGAGAAATTCTTTCTTGCAAGGATAGAAACAATCTTAAGAAATTGCTACGCATGTATAAGGAAAAGACTTTGAATGCTAGAATGAAATGTGATCCTAAGTTTGCTACTTCACCTATCTTTGTTACCGATAAGGATTATGAATTCTCTGTCGACCCAGAGTTAATTACTTTGGTTGAATATGATCCTTTCCATGGCTATGAAACTGAAACTGTAGTGGCACACCTTACTAAGTTGAATGATATAGCCACCCTCTTTGCTCATGATGAGAAGATTTGCTACTATTACATCCTTAAGTTATTTCCGTTCTCATTAAAGGGTGATGCTAAGACATGGTACAATACTCTTACTCCTGGTTGTGTGCGTAGTCCCCAGGATATGATTTACTACTTTTCTGAAAAATATTTTCCTGCTCATAAGAAACAAGCCGCCTTATAGGAAATATTTAACTTTGTGCAAATTGAAGAAGAGAGTCTCCCACAAGCTTGGGGGAGGCTTCTCCAGTTGCTTAATGCTTTGCCTGATCATCCTCTCAAGAAAAATGAAATACTTGATATCTTTTATAATGGACTAACCGATGTTTCTAGGTATTTCCTAGATAGTTGTGCTAGTTGTGTTTTCAGGGAACGAACTGTTGAACAAGCTGAAGAATTATTGAATAACATATTGAAGAATTATGATGATTGGACTCCTCCTGAACCACCGCCTAAACCCACTCCGAAGAAGAGGGGTATCTTATTTCTCAGTCATGAAGACATGCAAGAGGCAAAGAAATCTATGAAGGAAAAAGGTATTAAAACTGTGGATGTTTAGAATTCGCCTAAACCTATTGAAGAAATACATGGCCTTGATGCACCACCACCTCCACAGGTGGTAGAGGTAAATTATTTATTAAAGTTTGATGAAGGTGATATCCCTCACAATAAATCTCCTAGTCAATGCTTATATGAGTTTGACAACTATATTATGAAGCAAGATCATTTCAATGCACATGTTCTGAAACAATTGAAATACAATTCTGATATGATTGCTCGCTTGAGTGACTTGCTATTTAGAATCAGTAATGATGTTAGAGGTGTAGGAAAACATGCCTCTATGGATCAAACTCAGCTAGAACAAGTTGATAAGTCTAAAAAAGAATTGCTTGATGAAATGAATAATAATATGAATGATTTTGCTGCTAGAGTAGTAACTAGGGGAGGTAGAATGACCCAAGAACCACTTTATCCTGAGGGTCATCCTAAAAGAATTGAACAAGACTCTCAGAGAATTAATATTGATGCACCTAGTCCTTCTAGGATGAAAAGGAAGAAGAAAAATGATAGGACTTTGCATACCTCTAGTGAACGTGAGACACAAAAACTTCCTGTTAACAATGATGTCTCTATTTCCGATGCTGAAACTCAGCCTTGTAATGAACATTCACCTAGTGATAATGAAAATGATAATGATGATGTTCACGAAGATGCTCAACCTAATAATGATAAAGAACCAGATAATTATGTTGAAATAGAGCCTGCTGCTGATCTTGATAACCCACAACGTAAAAATAAACGTTATGATAAAAAAGACTTTGTGGCTAGGAAACATGGGAAAGAAAGAGAGCCATGGGTTCAGAAACCCATGCCATTTCCACCTAAGCCATCTAAGACAAAGGATGATGAAGAATTTGAACGCTTTGCTGAAATGATTAGGCCAGTCTTTTTGCGTACCCGCTTAACTGATTTTCTAAAGATGGCCCCTTATGTAAAGTATATGAAAGACATCATCACTAATAAAAGAAAGATACCTAAAGCTGAAATCTCCACCATGCTTGCTAATTACTCTTTTAAGGATGGAGTACCTAAAATTTTTGGAGACCCTGGAATACCAACTATACCTTGCTCCATTAAAAGAAACTATGTCAAAACTGCTTTGTGTGACTTGGGAGTCGGTGTTAGTGTTATGCCTTTCTCCTTATATAAAAGACTTGACTTGAATAAACTCACACCTACTGAAATATCATTGCAAATGGCTGACAAATCAACTGTCATACCTATCGGTATTTGTGAGGATGTGCCCGTTGTTGTTCGAAATGTTACTATTTCAACGGACTTTGTTATTCTTGAGATGCCCGAGGACGACAACATGTCGATTATCCTTGGTAGACCCTTTTTGAATACTGCAGGGGCTGTTATTGATTGCAATAAAAGCGAAGTCACTTTTCATATCAATGGTAATGCGCACACGGTGCACTTTCCAAAGAAAGAATTCCAAGTGAATGGTATAAATGTTATTGAAGAATCTCCTACCATCACTATTGGAAGTTTTCAATTACCTCTACGTACTGCCAAAAAGAAATATGATATACTTATTGTTGGGGATATGCACATCCCCATTGAGGTAACTTAGTGTTTTACGAAAGTTCTTCGGTTTCATGCTAATCGGAAGTGGTTGTTAATAAGACTTGATCAACCTTATTAATGGATCATTTTTAGGAAATATGAAGTCGATGAATCTAGTAAGCACAACTCTCTGCTCCCACCTTTTATTTCCTGTTTTAGTTAGTCAAATAAAATAAAATGCCATGATTATCCTGTTTTCTGTTTTCTCCGTGCAATAAAAAATGACCCAAAAATAAAAATTCTCAGAATATCCTGAAAATTTGACACGATTTTTTTTCTGAATATTTATGAATTTCCGTTGCAAATAATACAATAGGGGGGGGTGCACTGATACGTCCATTTTGCATCATGATTTCCTACTGTTATTTACTTTGTTTTGTTGAATAATAATGCTTTGGGGAGGGATTCTATTGCCTTTTCTCTCATAATTTGCAAGGTTTACACAAAGAGGGAGAATACCGGCAGCTGGAATTCTGGACCCAAGAAAAGCATGTCAGAGATACCTATTCTGCACAACTCCAATGAAGCTGAAATTTTACGGAGATTATTTTTGCATTTAATAAAAAATACTGGAACTGAAAACTACCGGAGGGGGCCTCCCAGGTGGGCACAACCCACCAGGGCACGACAGGCCCCCTGGGCGCGCCCTGATGGGTTGTGGTCACCCTGGCCCACCTTCGGTACCCATCTTCTGGTATAAGGTCACTCTTGACCTAGAAAAAATCAGAGAAGGACTTTCGGGACGAAGCGCCGCCGCCTCGAGGCGGAACTTGGGCAGGAGCACTTTTGCCCTCCGGCGGAGCGATTCCGCCTGGTGAACTTCCCTCCCGGAGGGGGAAATCGAAGCTATTGTCATCACCAACACCCCTCTCATGTTTGGGAGGCCAATCTGCATCAACATCTTCAACAACACCATCTCCTCTCAAACCCTAGTTCATCTCTTGTGTTCAATCTTTGTACCGGAACCTCAGATTGGTACCTGTGGGTGACTAGTAGTGTTGATTACCTTGCGTAGTTGATTACTATATGGTTTATTTGGTGGAAGATTATATGTTCAGATCCATTATGCTATTCAATACTCCTCTGATCTTGAGCATGATTATTATATGTGAGTAGTTACCTTTGTTCTTGAGGTCACGGGAGAAGTCATGTTGCGAGTAATCATGTGAATTTGATATGTGTTCGATATTTTGATGATATGTATGTTGTGATTCCCTTAGTGGTGTCATGTGAACGTCGACTACATGACACTTCACCATTCATGGGCCTAAGGGAATGCATTGTGGAGTAGTTATTAGATGATGGGTTGCTAGAGTGACAGAAGCTTAAACCCTAGTTTATGCGCTACTTCGTAAGGGGCTGATTTGGATCCACATGTTTAATGCTATGGTTAGACTTTGTCTTAATACTTTTCTCGTAGTTGCGGATGCTTGCGAGGGGGTTAATCATAAGTAGGTTGTTAGTTCAAGTAAGAAAAACACCTTAGCACCGGTCCACCCACATATCAAATTATCAAAGTAGCGAACACGAATCAAACCAACATGATAAAAGTGACTAGACGAAATTCCCGTGTACCCTCAAGAACACTTTGCCTATTACTAGTGATTGTTCTGGCCTGTCCTTTGCCTCAAAAGGATTTGGTACCTTGCTGCACCTTGTTTACAGTTACCGTTACTTGCTCGTTACCAATTACCTTTCTATCAAACTATCTGTTACCTACAATTTCAGTGCTTGCAGAAATTACCTTGCTGAAAACCGTTTGTTATTTCCTTCTGCTCCTCATTGGGTTCGACACTCTTACTTATCGAAAGGACTATGATTGATCCCATATACTTGTGGGTCATCAAGACTCTTTTCTGTCGCCGTTGCCGGGGAGTGAAACGCTATTGGTAAGTGGAAATCGGTAAGGAAAAACTTATACTACGTGCTGAAATTTATTGCTTCTTGCTACTATGGAGAACAATCCTTTGAGGGGTTTGTTCGGGGTATCTTCACCTCGACCGGAACCACAATTAGTTACCCCTCAACCTACAGCACCTACTGATGTTACTTATGAAATTCCTTCAGGTATGCTAGAACAACTGCTTGCTAAACCTTATGCAGGAGACGGAACTTAACATCCTGATATGCACCTTTTATATGTGAACGAGATTTGTGGATTATTTAAGCTTGCAGGTTTAGCCAGAGATGAAGTTAAGAAGAATGTTTTCCCTTTATCTTTGGAGGGAAAAGCATTGACATGGTATAGGCTATGTGATGATCTTGGATCATGGAACTGGAATCGTTACAATTGGAATTCCATCAAAAGTTTTATCCTATGCATCTAGTTAATCGTGATCGGAATTATATATATAATTTTTGGCCTCGTGAAGGAGAAAGTATCGCTCTAGCTTGGGGGAGGCTTAAGTCAATGTTATATTCATGCCCCAATCATGACATTCCGAGTGAAGTTATCATTCAAAATTTTTATGCTCGACTTTCTCATAATGATCAATCCATGATCGATACTTCTTGTGCTGGTTCTTATATGATGAAGACTATTGAATTCAAGTGGGATCTCTGAGAAAGAATTAAACGCAAATCTGAAGATTGGGAACTCGACGAAGGTAATGAGTCAGGTATAAAACTTGAATTTGATTGTGTTAAATCTTTTATGAATACCGATACTTTTCACAAGTTTAGCACTAAATATGGACTTGACTCTGAGATAGTAGCCTCTTTCTGTGAAGCATTTGCTACTCACGTTGATCTCCCTAAGGAGAAGTGGTTTAAATATCATCCCCCTATTAAGGAAGAAATTAAAGAACCAGTCATAGCTAAAGAAGAAACCATCTTTTACAATGTTGATCCAGTTGTGCCTACCGCTTATATTGAAAAACCACCTTTCCCTGTTAGGATAAAGGAACATGCTAAGGTATCAACTATGGTTCGTAAGAGTAATATAAGAGCACCTAACCCCCCTGAGCAAATTAAAGTAGAACCTAGTGTTGCTATGGTTAAAGATCTCTTGGTAGAAAATATTGATGGGCATGTTATCTACTTTTGTGATGAAGCTGCTAGAATTGCTAAACCCGAGGAAAAAGATAAACATAGACCAATTGAAGGCTTGCCTGTTGTCTCAGTTAAAATAGGAGATCATTGCTATCATGGTTTATGTGATTTGGGTGCTAGTGTGAGTGCTATCCCTTTTACCTTATACCAAGAAATTATGGATGAAATAGCACCTGCTGAAATGGAAGATATTGATGTTACTATTTAACTTGCTAATAGAGACACTATCACACCACTTGGGATTGTTAGAGATGTGGAAGTCTTGTGCGGGAAAGTAAAATACCCTACTGATTTTCTAGTCCTTGGTTCCCCACAAGATGACTTTTGTCCCATTATCTTTGGTAGACCTTTCTTGAGCACCGTCAATGCTAAGATAGATTGTGAAAAACAAATTGTCGGTGTCAGTTTTGGTAATGTGTCTCATGAGTTTAATTTTTCCAAGTTTAGTAGACAACCCCGTGATAAAGCGTTATCTAGTAAGGATGAAATAATTGGTCTTGCTTCTATTGTTGTGCCTCCTACTGATCCCTTAGAACAATATTTGCTCGACCATGAAAATGATATGCATTTGCGCGAAAGAAATGAAATAGATCAAATTTTCTTCGAACAACAACCTCTCTTGAAACACAATTTGCCTATTGAAACTCTTGGAGGTCCTCCTCCACCTAAAGGTGATCCTGTGTTTGAATTGAAACAATTGCCTGACACTTTGAAGTATGCTTATCTTGATGAGAAAAAGATATATCCTGTTATTATTAGTGCTAACCTTTCAGAACATGAAGAAGAGAGATTATTGAAAGTTCTAAGGAAGCACCGGGCTGCTATTGGATATACTCTTGATGATCTTAAGGGCATCAGTCCCACTCTACGTCAGCACAAGATCAATATGGAACCTGATGCTAAACCCGTTGTTGATCACCAACGGCGATTGAATCCTAAGATGAAAGAAGTGGTAAGAACTGAAATATTAAAGCTTCTGGAAGCAGGTATAATCTATCCCATAGCTGATAGTAGATGGGTAAGTCCCGTTCATTGTGTCCCTAAGAAAGGAGGTATTACCGTTGTTCCCAATGATAAGAATGAACTCATTCCACAAAGAATTGTCACTGGCTATAGAATGGTAATTGATTTTAGAAAATTAAACAAAGCTACTAGGAAAGATCATTACCCTCTACCGTTCATTGATCAAATGCTAGAGAGACTATTTAAGCACACACACTTTTGTTTCCTAGATGGATATTCTGGTTTCTCGCAAATACCTGTGTCACAATCCGATCAAGAGAAAACTACCTTTACTTGCCCTTTTGGAACCTATGCTTATAGATGTATGCCTTTTGGTTTATGCAATGCACCTGCTACCTTTCAAAGATGTATGACTGCTATATTCTCTGATTTTTGTGAAAAGATTGTGGAGGTTTTGATGGATGATTTTTCCGTTTACGGAACTTCTCTTGATGATTGCTTAAGCAACCTTGATCGAGTTTTGCAGAGATGTGAACAAACTAATCTCGTCTTGAATTGGGAGAAGTGCCACTTTATGGTTAATGAAGGCATTGTCTTGGGGCATAAAATATCTTAACGAGGTATTGAGGTGGATAAAGCTAAAGTTGATGCAATTGAGAAAATGCCATGTCCTAAGGATATTAAAGGTATTCGAAGTTTCCTTGGTCATGCTGGTTTTTATAGGAGGTTCATTAAAGAATTCTCTAAAATTTCTAGGCCTCTTACTAATCTTTTGCAAAAGGATATTCCTTTTGTTTTTGATGATGATTGTGTTGTCGGGGGGGATTACCCCCGGGTAGGCTCATGGGGGCGACTCAACATTTTCAAAACAACGGGGCGGCCAACGCCCCTCTGTCCGGCTGCTCCGGCTAGTACCCCGGTCCAGCCGGCTGCTGAGGCCGGCCGGCTCCCTGCCCGGCCGGCTGCTCCGACCGACCTCTGTCCGGCTGCTCCAGCCGGCTTGCTGCGCGAGGTGAACCACACGTCCCATCGGACATGACGTGAAGACACTATAGCCTGCATCATGCGTCACTTCGCTGCACCCCCAATACGTGTGCACTATAGCCTACGTCATCGCGTCACCTCGCATGTCATCTCCAATAGTGGTGCACTGTTGCCTACATCACTTGTCATCTCCAATAGTGTTTAGTTGGCCATGCGGGCCACCCCTTGTCCCCTGGGCCTCCCTTTATAAGAGGCACCAGGGGAGCCTCTCATGGACATTCACGCACACACACCTGAGGCTTCCCTCACTCTCTCATTCCCCTGGACATTCACGCACACACACTTGAGGCTTCCCTCACTCTCTCATTCCCCTGGACATTCACGCACACACACATGAGGCTTCCCTCACTCTCTCATCCCCCTGGATATTCACGCACACACACATGAGGCTTCCCTCACTCTCTCATTCCCCTGGATATTCACGCACACACACATGAGGCTTCCCTCACTCTCTCATTCCCCTGGATACTCACACGTACACATGTGAGTCTTCTTGCCTCATGGCTCTCCTCTCCCATACAGCTCTAGGAGCAACTCTGTACCGCAATACACCTCATATACAAACATGCAGGAGTAGGGGTATTATCTCTCCGGAGAGCCCCGAACCTGGGTAAACCACCGCGTGTTGTTGCCCTATCCTGTCCCGGATCTCCACTACAGCCTTGCTCTCACCTCTTAATCCATCCCATGGCATCTGCCGTCCCGGGGCACCCCCCGTGAGAAAACGACGACAGTTGGCGCCCACCTTGGGGCAAGCTGCCGCTGGAACCGTGGTCCGGGCGGGACCCTCTTCGTCATCACCACCGCCACCGCCGTCTTTCCGGCGGCGCTCGGGGGCTCAACGCCAACACTCCCCCGGGGCTGCCGCACGGGACGGCGCGTCCCTGCCGTAGGCCTTGTCCACCTCCAGCTCGCTCCAACGCGCCACCGGGGCAACCGTGCAGGTCGGTGCGTCCTCGACGCTGGTCTCATACCGCTCCGGTCTCCCCTCGGCGACGCCCCCGCGACGTCGACCTCCCGACGTCCCCGCGTCACTGCGCCACCGGTGTCCCAGTCACCACATCGCCATGCCGGCGCGATGCACGCAACGCCGACCTCCCGGCGCCCCCGCGCCGCTGCGTGGCCGGCGCCTCCAACGCCGCACCAAGCTGCCTCCCCTGCCTTGGCTCGCCTCGGCCACCTCCTCTCCGGGCGTCGTTGTGGGGCGGCGCCAGACCCCAGCCGCGGCATCACTACTGCCGCTGCTCCCGTTCGAGCGGCGCACAAGGCTCCTGAAGAAGCTCAAACAACGCCTCCTATGGCGTCCTCGCCCTGCGCCGCTACCCCGCAGCCGCAGCTCTGCGTCGCAGCGCTACTCCCCATGCTGGCGCTGCTCGACGCGTTCGTCGCGGCCCTCTCGCCACACGTCTGCTGCTGGTGCTGCGGGTGCGCCTTCCTCTTCCTCGCCCCGCGAGCTCCGGCCTCCACAGCGCGGACCCCCTCTGAGCTCCGCCTGCGTCGCACCCGACCACCCCGCTGCATCTTCAGCATCGTCCCTAACATCAGCCGCGCTCTGTTGCAAATACTGGGAAGGAAAAGCAACCACGGAGGTGCCCGGCGGGCACGGCCACGCGGCCGCACTCCCATTGCAGTTCCAGCCCAGCGCCCCCGCGTCGCGTGCCGCTCCGCTCGTCCGGGCCCCCCTTCGCAGCTTCCCGTGCGCCCGCCGGCCGGCCACTCGCGCGCCTTGCCGGTCGCCTCTCCTCCTGCGCGTGACCTCACGGCCGCACGTCCTGCAACGCCAGCACCGCTCCGCCCCCATCGCCTCTTTCCAAGTCGGGGCGGGCTCGGCCTCCACCTCCACTGCGCTTACTCCCGAGCCGCGGCGCGGCGCCGGCTCCACCCTGCTCCGCCCCCGGCGCAGCTCACTCCCGTGCGCCCGCGTTCCTGCGAAGCCAGCGCCGGCTCCGCCCCCGGACGCTGGCCACCTCCGGCTCCAGCCCGGGCGTCGGCTCTGCCCCGGTCGCCCGACATCTCCGCCTCCCTGCACCTGCGCGCACCGGCCGGTTCCCGCTGCTGCGCCACGCAGCTGGCTCCCGCTGCCGTGCCCTGCGGCCAGCTGCCGCCTCCGCGCGCCCGCGCCAGCTACGTCGCTCGCCGCGCCCGCGCCGTTCCGTTCCCGTGCCTCCGCATGCGTCTTCTGCTCTGTGCCTGCGAGGTCCGCGCGCGCCAGTTCCGCCCTGGCTCCCCCGCGCGCCCGCGGCCGGCTTCACTCGCGACGCCCTGCAAAGATCGGCTCTGCCACGCTCCGCCTCCACGCATCCGGGCTGAGCTCCGCGGCCGCATCTCCCACCGGCAGGCGCGGTGTCGCGCCCTCCGATGGCTCCGTACAGCCTGGCCGCCTGCGCCTCTTCCCTGCGCGCGCCCCCGTGCGTGGCCTCACCGTGGCCAGCCGTGGCCTCGCCCGCTGCGCCCGCTGCGCCCAGGTCGGATTCGCCTCACCTTGCTCCAGTCCAGCGTCCCGCCGACCCCACCTACAGCCGCGACGGCTCCGCCACTGGCCGCGCCGGTCCCCTCCTCGCGCGCGCCTCCGACTGGGCCGCTTGCTAGCAAGGCCGGCTCCTGGCCCCCATGCCCAATTGCCGCGTCGGCTGCCCACTTTGAAAAGAAGAAAAAGCGAGCGAGCCGGCTGCCAAAAAAAAAAGAAGAAGAAGAAGACCCGCCGGGCCCCGCTTGCCTGCGTTGTCGCCCGGCCGGCAGGGCTTCCCGCCTACTTCAACATTGGGTCGGCTGGAGAGCCGGCCCGGCTGCCAGCCTGCTTCGACGCTGACCGGTCGAGCCTGCCCGGCCGGCACCCCCATAGACCGCCCCGGAGGCTACACCTAGCGGGTGCGGCCGGCGCGTCCCGCCGGTAAAAAGCCGCAACGGCTGAAGGCCGACAGCCGGCTACCTTCGACAACACCCGCCTCTCCTACGCGAAAATCAATGTGAGCTCCCGATCGCCCATCTCGTGCCACGCACAAACAACGGACACCCCGAGCATCCCTCAGAGGCCATCTCCACATTTATTCAGCTGCCTTTACTGTTCACCTCGGCGCTAGCTAGTCTCGCCCCGGGCCGGCCACTTGGCCCGATACCTGCGTTCCCACGAAACGGCTTAGTAGCGTGTATGGTACCAAAGGCCCACTCTTTGTCTCAGCTACAGACCGCACCGCGGCTGTCCGGCTAGCAAGAGCAAAAGCTGGAGGTCACCACACGCGAAAAACGTCCAGGGAGAAAACGGCTTGGGCGACGCGCTCGTTTCATTTGTGAGTATCTGCTCGGTCGAGTGTGCTCCTAGTGTCCGAGTACTGTACGCTCCACTCCGCGGCCCACTCTTCGCCTCAGCCACAGACCGGCTCCCGGCTGTCCAGCTGGCAAGAGCAAAAACCAAAGAGTGGAGAGGACACAAAAAACACTTAAGGGGGCTCGGACGAAACCGAGCCGACACCCTCTGCGTAAACTTGCACTACCAAAATCAAATGTTTGATATATCTGCGCCGACTAAACCTTGTCTTCTGCACGATCATTTCCATGAGGAACCTCCTCGCCCGAAGGCTCGGAGGCTACTCCCGTCAGGGCCCCGCGCCCGTCAGCCGGTGGACCCCACGTCCGCCCTCGGCTGCGCCTAGCGCTCATCAGCCGGCAGACCCCGCGTCCGCCCTCGGCAGGGCTCCGCGCCGTTCAGCCGACGGACCCCCGCGTCCATCCTCGGCAGGGCTCCACGCCATTCAGCCGGCGGACTCCGTGTCCGCCCTCGGCAGGGCTCCACGCCCATCAGCCGGCGGACCCCTCGTCCGCGCCCGGCAGCGCCTCGCGCTCGACAGCCGGCGGACCCCGCGTCCGCCCTCGACAGGGCTCCATGTCCATCAGCCGGCGAACCCCGCGTCCGCGCCCGGCAGCGCCTCGCGCTCGACAGCCGGTGGACCCCGCGTCCGCCCTTGGCAGGGCTCCACGCCCATCATCCGACGGACCACGCGTCCGCGCCCGGCAGCGCCTCGCGCTCGACAGCCGCTGGACCCCGCGTCCGCCCCGGCTGGGCTCCGCGCCCATCAGCCGACGGACCCTGCGTCCGCCCCCGGCTGGGCTCCACGCCCATCAGCCCGCGGACCCCGCGTCCGCGCCCGACATCCCAGACGCCATCGTCTGCTTCAGCAACAGCAAAGACCCTCCGCCCGACTCTTCGAGTCGCCCGGAGGCTCGGAGGCTACACCCAGCGGGTGCGCTGGCGCGCCCCCGCTGGAAACAGCCAGCCGGTGGACTCCGCGTCCGCGCCAGGCAGGGCCCCACGCCCGTCAGTTGGCGGACCCCACGTCCGCGCCCGACGTCCTCGACGCCACCGTCTGTTTCAGCAATAGCAAAGACCCTCCGCCCGACTCTTCAAGTCACCCGGAGGCTCGGAGGCTACACCCAGCGGGTGCGCTGGTGCGCCCGCGCTGAAAGCGAGCCACGCCGTCCCCGGCCCGCGATCAACCGTCCTCAAACAACTCCTGCAGCAACAACAACAACAACGGCGAAAACCCTCCGCCCGACTCCCCAAGTCGCCCGGAGGCTCGGAGGCTACTGTCGGGGGGGATTACCCCCGGGTAGGCTCATGGAGGCGACTCAACATTTTAAAACAACGGAGCTGCCAACGCCCCTCTGTCCGGCTGCTCCGGCTAGTACCCCGGTCCGGCCGGTTGCTGAGGCCGGCCGGCTCCCTGCCCGGCCGGCTGCTCCGACCGACCTCTGTCCGGCTGCTCCAGCCGGCCTACTGCGCGAGGTCAACCACACGTCCCATCGGACACGACATGAAGACACTATAGCCTGCATCATGCGTCACTTCGCTGCACCCCCAATAGTGGTGCACTATAGCCTGCGTCATCGCGTCACCTCGCATGTCATCTCCAATAGTGGTGCACTGTTGCCTGCATCACTTGTCATCTCCAATAGTGTTTAGTTGGCCATGCGGGCCACCCCTTGTCCCTTGGGCCTCCCTTTATAAGAGGCACCAGGGGAGCCTCTCATGGACATTCACGCACACACACATGAGGCTTCCCTCACTCTCTCATTCCCCTAGACATTCACGCACACACACATGAGGCTTCCCTCACTCTCTCATTCCCCTAGACATTCACGCACACACACATGAGGCTTCCCTCACTCTCTCACCCCCTGGATATTCACGCACACACACATCAGGCTTCCCTCACTCTCTCATTCCACTGGATACTCACACGTACACACGTGAGGCTTCTTGCCTCATGGCTTTCCTCTCCCATACATCTCTAGGAGCAACTCTGTACCGCAATACACCTCATATACAAACATGCAGGAGTAGGGGTATTATCTCTCCGGAGAGCCCCGAACCTGGGTAAACCACCGCGTGTTGTTGCCCTATCCCGTCCCGGATCTCCACTGCAGCCTTGCTCTCACCTCTTAAGCCATCCCATGGCATATACCGTCCCGGGGAACCCCCCGTGAGAAAACGACGACATGTGTGGAAGCCTTTGAAACACTCAAGAAAGCCTTAACCTCTGCACCTATCATTCAACCACCTGACTGGAACTTGCCTTTTGAAATTATGTGTGATGCTAGTGATTATGCTGTTGGTGCTGTCCTAGGACAAAGAATTGATAAGAAATTGAATGTTATCCATTATGCTAGTAAAACTCTAGACAATGCCCAACGAAACTATGCTACTACTGAAAAAGAATTTTTAGCAGTTCTGTTTGCTTGTGATAAATTTAGATCCTATATTGTTGACTCCAAAGTTATTGTTCACACCGATCATGCTGCTATAAAATACCTTATGGAAAAGAAAGATGCTAAACCTAGACTCATTAGGTGGGTTCTTCTACTCCAAGAATTTGACTTACACATCGTTGATAGGAAAGGAGCTAAGAACCCCGTAGCAGATAACTTGTCTAGGTTAGAAAATATTCTTGATGACCCACTACCCATTGATGATAGTTTCCCTGACAAACAGCTAGCTGCAATAAGTGTCTCACAAAACACACCTTGGTATGCTGATTATGCTAATTATATTGTCGCTAAATATATACCACCTAGCTTCACTTATCAACAAAAGAGAAAAAAATTCTATGACTTGAGACATTACTTTTGGGATGACCCACACCTTTATAAAGAAGGAGTAGATGGTATTATTAGACGTTGTGTACCTGAGCATGAACAGGAACAAATCCTACGGAAATGTCATTCTGAAGCTTATGGAGGACATCATGCGGGAGATAGAACTGCTCATAAGGTATTGCAATCTGGTTTTTATTGGCCTACTCTCTTCAAGGATGCCCGTAAGTTTGTCTTGTCTTGTAATGAATGTCAAAGAATTGGTAATATCGGTAAGCGTCAAGAAATGCCTATGAATTATTCACTTGTTGTAGAACCATTTGACGTTTGGGGTTTTGATTATATGGGGCTTTTCCCTTCCTCTAATGGGTACACTCATATTTGTTGGGGAACGTTGCATGGGAAACAAAAATTTTCCTACGCACACACAAGATCTATCCATGGTGATGAGCATCTACGAGAGGGAGAGTGAATCTACATACCCTTGTAGATCGCTAAGCGGAAGCGTTAAGAAACGCGGTTGATGTAGTCGAACGTCTCCGCGATCCAAATCGCAAGTCGTCCCTCGATCCGATCACGAACTAGCGCCGAACGGACGGCACCTCCACGTTCAACACACGTACGGCTTGATGACGCCTTCACCTCCTCGATCCAGCGAGCGATGGTGAAGTAGTGGTTGAGTTCCAACAGCACGACGGCGTGGTGATGGTGGTGAGGAACAATCTCTGCAGGGCTTCGCCAAGCACTACGGAGATTATGACGGAGGAACTAGAGGGTTAGGGTTGCCGCACACGGCTTGGGGAAATCTTGATGTGTCCCGTGTGCTAGCCCTGCCCCTCTATTTATATGTTGAGCCTTGGGGTCTAAACTTGGAGTAAAAGCCTCCTCCAGGTCGGTTTTGCCCGCACAAGGTCGGTTTGGCCCGCAGGAAAAGAGTCCAACTCGGATCCCTGCCGAACCGTGCACAGCCGCACACAAGCGGTAGTACCGCTTCACACAAGCGGTAGTACCGCTTGGGCGGTAGTACCGCTTAACACAAGCGGTAGTACCGCTCGGGCGGTAGTACCGCTTCACCAAGCGGTAGTACCGCTTACGCGGCAGCAAAACTACTTTTGCACTTTCCAATACCTTGTGGGCTTTTATCCCTTGGCCCATATAAAGTGTTCTCGCACCCGAACACTTCGGTAAACATCCGGAACCCCTTCCGGTGAACTCCGGAACTCTTCCGGAGATCAAAACACTATTATCACATATATCAATCTTTACCTCCGGACTATTCCGGAGATCCTCGTCATGTCCGGGATCTTATCCGGGACTTCGAACAACCTTCGGTCACCAACATAATAACTCAACTATACTAATCGTCACCAAACGTTAAGTGTGTAGACCCTGCGGGTTCGAGAACTATGTAGACATGACCGAGACACCTCTACGGTCAATAACCAATAGCGGGACCTAGATGCCCATATTGGCTCCTACATATTCTACGAAGATCTTTTATCGGTCGAACCTCTATGTCAAGGATTCAATTAATCCCGTATGCTGTTCCCTTTGTTCTTCGGTATGTTACTTGCCCGAGATTCGATCGTCGGTATCTCTATACCTAGTTCAATCTCGTTACCGGCAAGTCTCTTTACTCGTTCCGTAATACAAGATCCTGTGGCTAACTCTTTAGTCACTTTGCTTGCAAGGCTCAATGTGATGTTGTATTACCGAGTGGGCCCTGAGATACCTCTCCGTCATACGGAGTAACAAATCCCAGTCTTGATCCATGCCAACCCAACAGACACCCTCGGAGATACCTGTAGAGCACCTTTATAGTCACCCAGTTACGTTGCGACGTTTGATACACACAAGGTATTCCTCCGGTGTCAGTGAGTTGCATGATCTCATGGTCAAAGGAACAGATACTTGACATGCAGAAAACAATAGCAATAAACTGACACGATCAAATGCTACGTTTACAGTTTGGGTCTTGTCCATCACATCATTCTCCTAATGATGTGATCCCGTTATCAAATGACATCTCATGTCAATGGCTAGGAAACCTTAACCATCTTTGATCAACGAGCTAGTCAACTAGAGGCATACTAGGGACATAGTGTTGTCTATGTACCCACACATGTATTTGAGTTTCCAATCAATACAATTATAGCATGGATAATAAACGATTATCATGAACAAGGAAATATAATAATAACCAATTTATTATTGCCTCTAGGGCATATTTCCAACAGTCTCCCACTTGCACTAGAGTCAATAATCTAGTTCACATCACTATGTGATTTACATTGTAATGAATCGAACACCCATGCAGTTCTGGTGTTGTTCATGCTTAGCCCTTGGAAGAGGTTTAGTCATCGGATCTGCAACATTTAGATCCGTGTGTACTTTGCAAATATTTATGTCGTCCTCCTTGATGTAATCGCGGATGGAATTGAAGCGTCGCTTTATGTGTCTGGTCCTCTTGTGAAATCTTGGTTCCTTGGCTAGAGCAATGGCACCAGTATTATCACAAAACAGAGTCATTGGGTTAAGTGCACTAGGCACTACTCCAAGATCTGTCATGAACTCCTTCATCCAGACACCTTCCTTCGCCGCCTCCGAGGCAGCGATGTACTCCGCTTCGCATGTAGAATCTGCTACCACGCTTTGCTTGGAACTGCACCAGCTAACCGCACCCCCATTAAGAATAAATACGTATCCGGTTTGCGACTTAGAGTCATCCGGATCAGTGTCAAAGCTTGCATCGACGTAACCCTTTACGACGAGCTCTTGATCACCTCCATAAACGAGAAACATGTCCTTAGTCCTTTTCAGGTACTTCAGGATATTCTTGACCGCTGTCCAGTGTTCCATTCCTGGATCACTTTGAAACCTTCCGACCATACTTATGGCAAGGCTGACATCGGGTCTTGTGCACAGCATTGCATACATGATAGAGCCTATGGCCGAAGCATAGGGGATGACACTCATCTTTTCTCTATCTTCTGCAGTCACTGTGCATTGAGTCTTACTCAACTTCACACCTTGCAATACAGGCAAGAACCCCTTCTTGGACTGATCCATTTTGAACTTCTTCAAAACTTTGTCAAGGTATGTGCTTTGTGAAAGTCCTATTAAGCGTCTCGATCTATCTCTATAGATCTTGATGCCTAATATGAAAGCAGCTTCTCCTAGGTCCTTCATTGAAAAACTCTTGTTCAAATATTCCTTCACGCTTTCCAGCATTTCTATATTGTTTCCAATCAGTAATATGTCATCCACATATAATATTAGAAACGCTATAGAGCTCCCACTCACTTTCTTGTAAATACAAGCTTCTCCGTAAACTTGTATAAACTCGAACGCTTTGATCACCTCATCAAAACGAAGATTCCAACTCCGAGATGCTTGCACCAGTCCATAAATGGATCGCTGGAGTTTGCAAACTTTGTCAGCATTCTCTGGATCGACAAAACCTTCTGGTTGCATCATATACAACTCTTCCTTAAGGTAACCGTTAAGGAACGCTGTTTTGACATCCATCTGCCAAATTTCATAATCGAAAAAGGCAGCTATTGCTAACATGATTCTGACGGACTTAAGCATCGCTACGGGTGAGAAGGTCTCATCGTAGTCAACTCCTTGAACTTGTGAAAAACCCTTTGCCACAAGTCGAGCTTTATAGACGGTGACATTACCGTCCGCGTCCGTCTTCCTCTTAAAGATCCATTTGTTCTGAATGGCCTTACGCCCTTCAGGTAATACTTCCAAAGTCCATACTTTGTTTTCATACATGGATCCCATCTCGGATTTCATGGCCTCTAACCACTTCTCGGAATCCGGGCCCATCATCGCTTCTCCATAGCTCGTAGGTTCATCGTTGTCTAACAACATGACCTCTAAGACAGGGTTGCCGTACCACTCGGGAGCAGTACGCGTCCTTGTCGACCTACGAGGTTCGATAGCAACTTGATCCAAAGCTTCATGATCATCATCATTAACTTCCTCTTCAGCTAATGTAGGCTCCACAGAAACATCTTTCTGCGCTGCGCTACTCTCAGGTTGAAGTAAAGGTTCAACAACCTCATCAAGTTCTATCTTCCTCCCACTCAATTCTTTCGAGAGAAACTCTTTCTCAAGAAATGTTCCGTTTTTTAGCGACAAACACTTTGCCTTCGGATCTGAGGTAGAAGGTATACCCAACTGTCTCTTTTGGGTATCCTATGAAGACGCATTTCTCCGCTTTGGGTTCCAGCTTTTCAGGCTGAAGCTTTTTGACATAAGCATCACATCCCCAAACTTTAAGAAACGACAGCTTTGGCTTCTTGCCAAACCAAAGTTCATATGGCGTCGTCTCAACGGATTTCGATGGTGCCCTATTTAAAGTGAATGCAGCTGTCTCTAATGCATAACCCCAAAACGATAATGCAGCTGTCTCTATGTCAAGGATTCAATTAATCCCGTATGCTGTTCCCTTTGTTCTTCGGTATGTTACTTGCCCGAGATTCGATCGTCGGTATCTCTATACCTAGTTCAATCTCGTTACCGGCAAGTCTCTTTACTCGTTCCGTAATACAAGATCTCGTGGCTAACACTTTAGTCACATTGCTTGCAAGGCTCAATGTGATGTTGTATTACCGAGTGGGCCCTGAGATACCTCTCCGTCATACGGAGTAACAAATCCCAGTCTTGATCCATGCCAACCCAACAGACACCCTCGGAGATACCTGTAGAGCACCTTTATAGTCACCCAGTTACGTTGTGACGTTTGATACACACAAGGTATTCCTCCGGTGTCAGTGAGTTGCATGATCTCATGGTCAAAGGAACAGATACTTGACATGCAGAAAACAATAGCAATAAACTGACACGATCAAATGCTACGTTTACAGTTTGGGTCTTGTCCATCACATCATTCTCCTAATGATGTGATCCCGTTATCAAATGACATCTCATGTCAATGGCTAGGAAACCTTAACCATCTTTGATCAACGAGCTAGTCAACTAGAGGCATACTAGGGACATAGTGTTGTCTATGTACCCACACATGTATTTGAGTTTCCAATCAATACAATTATAGCATGGATAATAAATGATTATCATGAACAAGGAAATATAATAATAACCAATTTATTATTGCCTCTAGGGCATATTTCCAACAATATTTTGGTTGCGGTTGATTCTGTCACTAAGTGGGTAGAAGCTATTCCAACTAGTAGTGCCGATCACCACACCTCCATTAAAATGCTTAAAGAGGTTATCTTCCCGAGGTTTGGAGTCCCTAGATATTTAATGACCGATGGTGGTTCACACTTTATTTATGGTGCTTTCCGTAAGATGCTTGCTAAATATGATGTTAACCATAGAATTGCATCACCCTATCATCCTCAATCTAGCGGTCAAGTTGAACTTAGCAATAGAGAAATAAAATTAATATTACAAAAAACTGTTAATCGGTCTCGAAAGAATTGGTCTAAGAAACTAGATGATGCACTTTGGGCCTATAGAACAGCTTATAAAAATCCCATGGGTATGTCTCCATATAAAATGGTGTATGGGAAAGCTTGTCATTTGCCTCTAGAACTAGAACACAAAGCATTTTGGGCAATTAAAGAACTCAACTATGATTTCAAACTTGCCGGTGAGAAGAGGCTATTTGATATTAGCTCACTAGATGAATGGAGAACCCAAGCATATGAAAATGCCAAGCTATTCAAAGAAAAAGTAAAAAGATGGCATGACAAAAGAATCCAAAAGCGGGAATTCAAAATAGGAGATTATGTTCTTTTGTTCAACTCCCGTTTAAGATTTTTTGCAGGAAAGCTTCTCTCAAAATGGGAAGGACCATATATTATTGAAGAGGTTTATCGTTCTGGAGCTATCAAGATTAATAACGCCGAAGGTACTAACCCGAAGGTGGTCAATGGACAAAGAATTAAGCATTATACCTCAGGTACGCTTATTAGCGTTGAAAGCAATGTTATCCAAACCATGACACGGGAGGAACATATAAAAGAAACCTTTCGGAACACTCCAGAAAACGGAAAAATAGGAGGTATGTGATACGGTAAGTAAACGGACTCCAAAAAATCCGCAAAAATATTTTTTGTCAGTTTTGGAATATTTTAGAATTTTGGAAATAAAAAAATAAACCGGAATGTGATCGAGGTGAGCACGATACACCAGGGCGCGCCAGGCACCCCTGGGCGCGCCCTGGTGGGTTGTGCCCACCTCGGATGCCTTCCCGACTCCGTTCTCCTTCAAAATACTTGTTTCCCAGGAATAATAATGCTCTATATATACCCCCGACTGTTTTGATGACCGCATCGCAGAAAAATCCTCTGTTCTTGTTTCTTGCTGTTTTCTCGTCAGATCTAGATCTCCATGGCTCCACCAAGCTCCTCCAAGGACAAGTTCTTCGAGAAGGTCATCAACCCGTACTTGCCGGAGGTGATGAAGCACCCTCAAGCCATTGAGATGCGTGAAGGGGTGCTCCACATCCGCGATGTTCAAGGACCCAAGAAGACCGGAAGCGTGGAGGTTAGGCTCGAGGCGATGGAACAGGAAATCTTCAAGTGCCAGAAGATGGTGGAGCGTGGACTTAGTGCCAATCACTCCATGATCAGGGAATTCACCCATGATCAGACGGTGGATGGCCGGTCTGTGAAGGACATAATCTCCACCCTCAACGAGCAAATTAATTTTCTGTAGAGCCAAGTTTATGATCTTCAAAACCAAGTCTTCGAATATGAAGCGAGATTTAAAGTTATGAGTTTAGCTGCCTGTTGCAAGACTCACAGGACTCTCGCGTTAACCTTTGATGGGGAGCCCTTGCCCTGGAAGCTGGAGGACAAGGTTACTACATCAACACCTCCACCTTCTTCATCACAACCACCAAAGGAGACTTGAGCAGATGGGTATGGGCACTCCCCTTGGCTTGAGCCAAGCTTGGGGGAGGTGCCCCGGTATCGTATCACCACCACTTTAATTCAACTTTACATATTTTAGTTAGATCTTTAGTTTCCCTTTGCTTTAGTTGAATAAAAGTTTAGTATGATCTATTTTCGTGTGTTAGTTCCGTGGTCTATCTATCCATGTAATCGAGTGAAAGTCATATAATAAAGTTTAGTTTGAGTTTTTGCCTTTCTACATTCTTGTTGCGATCAAATAAAGGAAAAGAAATAAATGAAAAGAATCATATGCTAATCTTATGGTTAGTAATGACATCAGATAAGGAAAAATATAAGTAGTAAAATTTATTCGAGATTGACAAACATAGCATTGGTCAATGATGCAATTCATGAAAGAATTAATTAGGGAAGAGAAGATTCACATGCAAATACACTATCTTGGGCATCTTTTATGATTGTGAGCCCCCATCAAATATTATATGTCAAAATTGTTGACGTTGGACGAGGAAGACAACGTAATGATTTATGTTTGTTCATATCCACATAGAAGTTATATTGTCATAGATCCTTTAACATGTGGTGCTTGCCCAATATCTTTGCTAGCCAAAAAATTCCGCACTAAGTAGAGATACTACTTGTGCATCCAAAAACCCAAACCAAACTCTTTCTTTGAGTGTCCACCGTACCTACCTATGGATCGAGAAAGATCCTTCAAGTAAGTTGTCATATGTGCAACAAGGCAATAAAAATTGCTTCTAAAAGTGTTTTGATCAATTAGTGTAAGGGAAAATTGAGCGTTATACGAACTTATGATGGCAAAGTAATAAAAGCGACGGACTGCTTAATAAAGGTTGCTATCATAGGGGGCCAATCGTCATCACCAACACCCCTCTCATCTTTGGGAGGCCAATCTTCATCAACATCTTCAACAACACCATCTCCTCTCAAACCCTAGTTCATCTCTTGTGTTCAATCTTTGTACCGGAACCTCAGATTGGTACCTGTGGGTGACTAGTAGTGTTGATTACCTTGCGTAGTTGATTACTATATGGTTTATTTAGTGGAAGATTATACGTTCAGATCCATTATGCTATTCAATACTCCTCTGATCTTGAGCATGATTATTATTTGTGAGTTGTTACCTTTGTTCTTGAGGTCACGGGAGAAGTCATGTTGCGAGTAATCATGTGAATTTGATATGTGTTCGATATTTTGATGATATGTATGTTGTGATTCCCTTAGTGGTGTCATGTGAACGTCGACTACATGACACTTCACCATTCATGGGCCTAAGGGAATGCATTGTGGAGTAGTTATTAGATGATGGGTTGCTAGAGTGACAGAAGCTTAAACCCTAGTTTATGCGCTACTTTGTAAGGGGTTTTTTGGATCCACATGTTTAATGCTATGGTTAGACTTTGTCTTAATACTTTTCTCGTAGTTGCGGATGCTTGCGAGGGGGTTAATCATAAGTAGGTTGTTAGTTCAAGTAAGAAAAACACCTTAGCACCGGTCCACCCACATATCAAATTATCAAAGTAGCGAACAGGAATCAAACCAACATGATAAAAGTGACTAGACGAAATTCCCGTGTACCCTCAAGAACACTTTGCCTATTACTAGTGATTGTTCTGGCCTGTCCTTTGCCTCAAAAGGATTGGGCTACCTTGCTGCACCTTGTTTACAGTTACCGTTACTTGCTCGTTACCAATTACCTTGCTATCAAACTATCCGTTACCTACAATTTCAGTGCTTGCAGAAATTACCTTGCTGAAAACCGCTTGTCATTTCCTTCTGCTCCTCGTTGGGTTCGACACTCTTACTTATAGAAAGGACTACGATTGATCCCATATACTTGTGGGTCATCATGCACCTGGTGCCCACAAGACACCAGGGCGCACCAGTACCCCCAGGCGCGCCCTGGTGGGTTGTGGCCCCCACGTGGGCCCCCTCACTTATCTCCTTAGCCCACATAATCGCCTACCTCTAGAAAAAATCACCACAGCCACCATTCTCGTGTTCTTAATCTCAAACCTTGGGACTTCGATCACTTAGCTCGAAGTTCCGTTTCTAAAACTGTTTGGAGGGATTGCTACTTGGTATGTGACTCCTCCATTGCTCCAATTAGTTTTTGATTTAGTGCGTTAATTTTAGAATAATTAGCTACTCTTGGTGCTGCTGTAGATGAGCTTGCATGTTGAATTCTTAGAGTTCTAAGTGGTTTGAATGCTCAATATGGCCTCTATGCATGCTTAGGAGTAGTTGCTATCAATCTTACAAAGTTTAGTTGACAAAATTTTTGTGGACTAAAATTTTTCAGAATTTTTATAGGAATAAGATGGATTTCTTTAGGAAGTTTTCCTCCAAGAAAAATGCCAAAGTAGTCATTGGGGAATCATCGGACAATGACCTTCACACCCCAAGAAGGGCGGAGGTGCGGCGTTGTGAATGGCCGCATGATGCCCTCATGGAGGAGGCCGGGTTCCAAATGTCGGGCTGACCGAGTTCCTCGCAGCTAAGTGTGACCAATATCACATCCTTACAGATTCCTTTGTGCAAGGTTTTCATTTTCTGAGGAAGAATAATCCCCCTGAGGTGCAGTTTAACCTCTATGCTGAAACTTACAAAATGCCGCTGACTGACTTTTGTAACATATGCTTGATTCCCACTGATGGGGAATTGAGAGAACCCAGACCATCAGAGTTTGAGGATTTTCTCCTGACTTTAATAGTGGGTGAAGATAGAGGCGTGTAGAACGCTACTGCTACCAGTTTGTAGTTTCCCTCAGTACATTACTTTGCTTTGTTCATCACGAAGTGCTTAACCGCAAGGTAGAAGGTCGGTGCACTAAGTGCCCCCGACCTCGCTATTTTACGCCGTGCACTGTATGATGACCGCACCTTTAGTATGGGGGCTATTATTGCACTTCGCTTAAACCTTAACAAAACTAAGGGAAAGATACATGGTGGTATTTATGCTACTCGTTTAGCGAGACACTTTAATGTTCAGATTCGCCCACATGATTATATCTTGCCCCGAGTTTACCTAGATCATAAGTCGTTGCAGGATCATCAATTCCTTGACATGACTGACTCTTTCCATGACATTCAGTACAACCTAGTATTCAGCAAAGAAACCCGTGATGTTATTCCGTTGCCTGCACCTGCTTTGTTTGATTCTATTGCCAGGAACGGATACAGGATCATGCCAGATGACATTACAGCCTACCGGAACAACCTAGCAGCCGCTGAGGAGGAGCCCCAGGGGTGGGATGCACAGGTGCCGCCTCCACCTCACTACAACTTGGGACCGAACAGTTACTACGAATGGTGATTACCAAGCTAGGCCAAAAGCCTAAGCTTGGTGGAGTATGTGTTTCCACCGATATTACATTCATGTTCACACATTTCATTCAAGTTGTCGGTCTTCACACTTTTTCATTGTAATATCCATGCTAAATTGTTTTCTCGATTTCTTCTTGTGTGTTTGAAAACTTTGAGAAAACCCAAAAATATTTTCTACTTATTTTTAGTTTTTCTTCAGAAAATCCAAAAAGATTTCACGCTTCTTCTTTTACTTGTTGGGAGCTTTCCCGTGTAAATAGTTTTTTTTCTCATTTTTGTTTTTCCCTCTTTAATTTGCTTTCTTCAGGAAAAACCAAAAACTCCAAAAATATTTCAGTGTGTTTCTCTGAAATTCTTTTCCTTGTATTTGAGTCGTACCAAGGAGAAGACCACAATGAAAATGTTGAGTGGCCCTCATATGCATTATTGTTCATCTAACAAAGAGCCCATATTACTTTGTCTTCTCTTCTTGAATAAAATGTTTGCAGATTCCAGCTTAGTCCACGACACTCTTGCACTATTATTATCTTCTTATCATTCGGTCGTGCAAGTGAAAGGCAATAATGACGATATTTGATGAATTGACTGTGGCAGAGAAGAGCGGGTATGAACTCAACTTGTTTTTGTTTTTATAAATATGTTTAACCTAGTATCCTTGATTCAGCATATTCAAACATGTTTGCAATGACCATTAGAGATTATAGTTGTTCATGCCATGCTTAAGTAGCTAGGAATGGATAATGATTTATCTTGGGTGTCAACATGCATTAAAATGGTCGTGATGCGGTATGATGATATGGTATCCTCCTCTGAATGTTTCAAGTGGCTTGACTTCGCACATGTTCACGCATGTAGTTGAATCAAAATCAACATAGCCTTCATGATATTTATGTTCATGGTGTCCATATCCTACTCATGATAGTATTCAAAGTTGATTATATGTAATGCATGTTCATGACCATTTTCGCTCTCTAGCTGGTCGCTTCTCAATCTATTTGCTAGCCTTCGCCTGTACTAAGCGGGAATACTGCTTGTGCATCAAAACCCTTAAACCAAGTTATGCCAGATGAGTCCACTATATCTACCTATATGCGGTATTACCATGCTGTTCCAAAGTAAATTTGCATGTGCCATCTCTAAAAATTCAAATGAACATCTATTTTGTGTGTCTGGACTGCTCATGGAGCGACAGGGAGCGGTCAGTATCTTCCATGTTAAGCGGGTCATTCTCATGATAAGTGTTTATTCACTTGTCCTTACACGAGAGGGACGGTAATAGGGATTCCCAGTCCCGAAATAAAAAATAAAAAATAATTAAACAAAACTCCCCCAGGAATGTTGTTGGTTTGGACGGTACCAGTGGATGCGGCTAGCCGTGGAGTGTGATTGTTGGTGGAGGGGGAGTAAACCTTTACTTTTACCGCTTGGGAACCGCCGCTAATTTGTTTAGCATGGAAGATATTGATAACTCTTGGTCGTGACCTTGACAGGAAGGGTGTATCTCCCAAAATTATATCTATCTCTGTTTTAAGCTTTGAGCTCTGGCACCGCTACAAATCCATGCTTCCCTCTGCGAAGGGACTATCTATTTACTTTTATGTTGAGTCATCACCTTCTCAAATAAGCGCCAGACCTGAGAGCACTATTGTCATCCTCATGCATTGTGTATAGTTGATGTTGGGTGCAGCATGACTGGATCTTTTCTACCATGAATTACAATGTTTACTCGCTGCTTGAACTTTGGAGGTGCTCTGCATTTATATTTTGCGGTCTCAGAAAGGGCTAGCGAGATACCACTATTGTCATATTGTATCATGATTGTTTTGACAAAGTGTTGGCGCTTGAGATATCTTATTATTGCTTGCTAGTTGCTTATGTTATTGTTACGAGTTAATATAATATCTAAGAGTTAATCTTGGCATCATTAGTCATAATCTTTGCTGAAAACCTGGGCGCTACTTAAGCATATATATGTAAACAAGAACAAAAGAGTTCATAAAAGTTTTTCTTTATCACTTTCAGTTTGTCAACTGAATTGCTTGAGGACAAGCAAAGGTTTAAGCTTGGGGGAGTTGATACGCCTCCAATATATCTACTTTTCCTCACTATTTTGCCCTTGTTTTGGACTCTAATTTGCATGATTTGAATGAAACTAACCTGGACTAACATTATTTCGGCAAAATTACCATGGTGTTGTTTTTGTGCAGAAATAAAAGTTCTCGGAATGGAACGAAATTTTTTGGAGAATTATTTCAGAATATATAAGAATTATTGGAGCCAAAAACTACTGGAGAAGGGGGCCAAGGTTGCCAGCACCCACCAGGGCGCGACAGGCCCCCTGGGCGCGTCCTGGTGGGATGTGCCCACCTCGTGGCCCCACTGACCCTAATTCTGCCACTATAAATTCCTATTTTTGGAGAAAAAAATCAGAGAGAAAGTTTCATCTCGTTTTACGATATGGAGCAGCCGCCACCTCCTGTTCTTCATCGGGAGGCCAGATCTGGAGCCTGTTTGGGGCTTCGGAGAGGTGAATCTTCGGTCTTCGTCATCACCAACCCTTCTCCATCGCCAATTCCATGATGCTCCCCACTGGGAGTGAGTAATCCCTTCGTAGGCTTGCTGGTCGGTGAGGAGTTGGATGAGATTCATCATGTAATCGAGTTAGTTTTGTCAGGTCTTGATCCCTAGTATCCACTATGTTCTGAGATTGATGTTGCTATGACTTTGCGATGCCTAATGCTTGTCACTAGGGCCCGAGTGCCATGATTTCAGATCTGAACTGTTTATGTTATCATCATTATATCTATGTAATTGATCTGATGTTGCCTAGTGATATGCACCTATTACGTGTTATGATCCGTCAACCCCATAGTGACAATATTTGGGATACTTCACGGTGATGACCGTAGTTTGAGGAGTTCATGTATTCACCGTGTGTTAATGCTTTGTTCCGGTTCTCTATTAAAAGGAGGCCTTAATATCCCTTAGTTTCCTTATGGACCCCGCTGCCACGGGAGGGTAGGACAAAAGAAGTCATGCAAGTTCTTTTCCATAAGCACGTATGACTATTTACGGAATACATGCCTACATTACATTGATGAACTGGAGCTAGTTCTATGTCGCCCTAGGTTATGACTGTTATATGATGAATATCATCCAATGAGTTACTGATCCAGTGGCTACGAGCTTTCCACTTATTGTTCTTGCTAAGTTACTATTGGTGCTGCTACTGTTCCAACTACTACAAAACTATTGCTACTACTGCTACCAAAACTATCATATTACTGTGCTACTGATCACTTTGCAGCAGATATTTAATCTCCAGGTGTGGTTGAATTGACAACTCAACTGCTAATACTCTCAAGTATTCTTTGGCTCCCCATGTATCGAATCTATAAATTTTGGTTGAATACTCTACCCTCGAAAACTGTTGCGATCCCCTATACTTGTGCGTTATCAAGATCTTTTTCTGGCGCCGTTGCCGGGGAGCATAGCTATATTTGTTGAGTCACTTGGGATTTATATCAATTGATCACTATGAAGAATCTGAAGGATCCAAAAACCAAGATTTTTCCCTCTAAGACGAGGGGAGATAAGGAACTGCCATCTAGCTCTGCACTTGATTCACCTTCTGATATGAGTAAGCTTGCAACACCACCACATGCTAGTAATCCTGATATGTTGCAAGTTATTGATGATGCTACCTCTGCTATGAATGATGCTTATGATGATGCTAGTACCATGCTTGATGATAGTGTGCCACTTGGTGAATTTCTTGATGAACAAATTGCTAGAGCTAAAGAGAATGAAATCACTCAAACTGATGAGATTGCTGAAACTAAGCTTATGAAACTGATGATGACTATGAAACACCTATTAATCCTAGCTCTCCTAAGTTTGAAATGCCTAAGATACCTGAAGGTTATGCTATGGACGAAGAGGTAACTAGAGAAATTCTTTCTTGCAAGGATAGAAATGATCTTAAGAAATTGCTACACAAGTATAAGGAAAAGACTTTGAATGCTAGAATGAAATGTGATCCTAAGTTTGCTACTTCACCTATCTTTGTTACCGATAAGGATTATGAATTCTCTGTTGACCCAGAGTTAATTACTTTGGTTGAATCTGATCCTTTCCATGGCTATGAAACTGAAACTGTAGTGGCACACCTTACTAAGTTGAATGATATAGCCACCCTCTTTGCTCATGATGAGAAGATTCTCTACTATTACATCCTTAAGTTATTTCCATTCTCATTAAAGGGTGATGCTAAGACATGGTACAATACTCTTACTCCTGGTTGTGTGCGTAGTCCCCAGGATATGATTTACTACTTTTCTGAAAAATATTTTCCTGCTCATAAGAAACAAGCCGCCTTACAGGAAATATTTAACTTTGTGCAAAAATAAGAAGAGAGTCTCCCACAAGCTTGGGGGAGGCTTCTCCAGTTGCTTAATGCTTTGCCTGATCATCCTCTCAAGAAAAATGAAATACTTGATATCTTTTATAATGGACTGACCGATGCTTCTAGGGATTTCCTAGATAGTTGTGCTGGTTGTGTTTTCAGGGAACGAACTGTTGAACAAGCTGAAGAATTATTGAATAACATATTGAAGAATTATGATGATTGGACTCCTCCTGAACCACCGCCTAAACCCACTCCGAAGAAGAGGGGGTATCTTATTTCTCAGTCCTGAAGATATGCAAGAGGCAAAGAAATCTATGAATGAAATAGGTATAAAAGCTGAGGATGTTAAGAATTTGCCACCTATTAAAGAAATACATGGCCTTGACGCACCACCACCTCCACAGGTGGTAGAGGTAAATTCTTTATTAAAGTTTGATGAAGGTGATATCCCTCACAATAAACATCCTAGTCAATGCTTATATGAGTTTGACAACTATATTACGAAGCAAGATCATTTCAATGCACATGTTCTGAAACAATTGAAATACAATTCTGATATGATTGCTCGCTTGAGTGACTTGCTATTTAGAATCAGTAATGATGTTAGAGGTGTAGGAAAACATGCCTCTATGGATCAAACTCAGCTAGAACAAGTTGCTAAGTCTCAAAAAGAATTGCTTGATGAAATGAATAATAATATGAATGATTTTGCTGCTAGAGTAGTAACTAGAGGAGGTAGAATGACCCAAGAACCACTTTATCCTGAGGGTCATCCTAAAAGAATTGAACAAGACTCTCAGAGAATTAATATTGATGCACCTAGTCCTTCTAGGATGAAAAAGAAGAAGAAAATGATAGGACTTTGCATACCTCTAGTGAACCTGAGACACAAAAACCTACTGTTAACAATGATGTCTCTATTTCCGATGCTGAAACTCAGGCTGGTAATGAACATTCACCTAGTGATAATGAAAATCATAATGATGATGTTCATGAAGATGCTCAACCTAATAATGATAAAGAACCAGATAATGATGTTGAAATAGAGCCTACTGCTGATCTTGATAACCCACAACCTAAAAATAAATATTATGATAAAAGAGACTTTGTGGCTAGGAAACATGGTAAAGAAAGAGAGCCATGGGTTCAGAAACCCATGCCATTTCCACCTAAGCCATCTAAGAAAAAGGATGATAAAGAATTTGAATGCTTTGCTGAAATGATTAGGCCAGTCTTTTTGCGTACCCGCTTAACTGATATCTTAAAGATGGCCCCTTATGCAAAGTATATGAGAGACATCATCACTAATAAAAGAAAGATACCTGAAGCTGAAATCTCCACCATGCTTGCTAATTACTCTTTTAAGGATGGAGTACCTAAAAAACTTGGAGACCCTGGAATACCAACTATACCTTGCTCCATTAAAAGAAACTATGTCAAAACTGCTTTGTGTGACTTGGAAGCCGGTGTTAGTGTTATGCCTTTCTCCTTATATAAAAGACTTGACTTGAATAAACTCATACCTACTGAAATATCATTGCAAATGGCTGACAAATCAACTGTCATACCTATCGGTATTTGTGAGGATATGCCCGTTGTTGTTGCAAATGTTACTATCTTAACGGACTTTGTTATTCTTGAGATGCCCGAGGACGACAACATGTCGATTATCCTTGGTAGACCCTTTTTAAATACTGCAGGGGATGTTATTGATTGCAATAAAAGCAAAGTCACTTTTCATATCGATGGTAATGAGCACACGGTGCACTTTCCGAAGAAACAATTCCAAGTGAATGGTATAAATGTTATTGAAAAATCTCCGACCATCACTATTGGAAGTTTTCAATTACCTCTACCTACTGCCAAAAAGAAATATGATATACTTATTGTTGGGGATATGCACATCCCCATTGAGGTAACTTAGTGTTTTACAAAAGTTCTTCAGTTTCATGCTAATCGGAAGTGGTTGTTAATAAGACTTGATCAACCTTATTAATGGATCATTTTTGCAACCCAAACATGATTTTAGTTTTCATGTTTAGCAAAATATTTTATCCACTTATTATTTGAATTTTGAATTTCAGAAAGGAAATTTGAAATGAGATATGATTCTAATATTGATCAAGCAATGTTTAGCAAAAGCATTTAGCTAAATCTTGGCCATCACCGTAGCTTAATTACAATGATCACTGTCGCTTAATCCAAGGGTGTCACACTTGCAGTGAAAGCAAACGGTCCCCGTGTTTGGTCCGGACTTGGGCGCAACGACGATAGTAGGATTTGCCTCCTTGCCCTTTGCCTTAGTCTTTTTCTTGGACCAGCTCTTCTTGAACTTTGCCTTGTTCTGCACCATCAACACATGATGTGTGCCTTTCTTGATATCCTGCTCTACCACTTTTAGCATCCCATGCAATTCAGTGAGCTTATTTTCCATGCCGTGCATATTGTAGTTCGAGATGAACGTCCCGTAGCTAGACGGAAGAGAAGCCAAAATTGTATCCATGGACAATTCGTCCCCAAGTGGGAAGCCTAACCAATCCAAAGCTTGCATGTATCCGATCATCTTGATCACATGCGGGCTCAGTGGATCACCCTCTTTCAGCTTACAATCCATCAAGGATCACCAGACATTGAACCTTTTGGTCCTTGCCTGCATCTGAAACATGCTCTTGAGGTTCTCGATCATATCGAAAGCCTCAATGTTGTCAAAATGCTACTGCAGATCGGGCTCCATAGAAGCCAGCATGAGACAGCTGATCTCGTTTGACTCATCAACATGTGTCTGGTGGGCATTCCTGGCCGTGGCATTAGCATTCTCGACAGGTTCCTCTAGAAAATGTTCCTTTTTATCATGCTTGAGAATAATTCTCAGATTTCTATACGAGGTGGTAAAGTTTGTTCCTTTCAGTTTATCCTTTTCTAGGATTGATTTCAGCGAAAAACTGGGTTGAGCAGGTGGTGCCATTGATGTACAACAGAAATATGCAAAACACTAAGACATGTATTCATAAAGAGTAATTCAGACTAAACATTTTAATAAGAACATTACTCCCACTAAAATCAACATCCCTCCGTTGATTCTTAGCGATTCAAGATCCAAGATCCACATGTCAACTAGTGAGCTTTTGCATCACCGCTAGAAGACTAGTTCACTCGGAAAGCAACACTTACTAATCATATCTCTATACGACTCTTGTTTGTTGGGGACATCTCATGCCACGCAAACTCTTATACCTCGAGGCCCAAAACTATTTTGATATCCACGACAAGTTAACCAATGCTTCGCTCGTATGTGTCTGACACAAACACACCACGTTAAGGAGAATTAATAGCACCCTAATTTTATAGGCCCACCACTAAAAATACTTAACATGTGATGGTGCAGCAATTGGTGAGGCATTTTACTTGACATTATTTGAGGGATCACCCTACTTAAAACATATATCATGCAAAAGAAGGGCGCATAAAAGGGATAAACTTTGTCATGCAGTTTATATATGTGTGATATGGTATAGCCCCTTTCATTAACGCACGGTGATCTCCATCTCCACATGCGCTGCATGCCCATGGGGATCTCCATCTCCATGCATGGTTGTCCTTGTGGTGATCTCCATCTCCACAACATGATGTCAACCGCCCAGTGTTACATAACATACTATGCTATTACAAACTAATAGCTATGAGAGTAAATTACATTACAAGGCATCTTATGTTGACACGCAGGTCATTAATACAATAATGGGACAACCATATGGCTCCAGCCGGTTGCCGCACTCACAACACGCAGCTCATTAAATAATAATTTACAAGCAACATTCATGGGCTATACCAAATCACAAGCATTCCGTGCAAAAACAAGTCAGATATTCTACCGCCGAAAATAAAACCGTCTGAAACTCTATTTTCCAAGAGGATTTTGACCTCGAACATTTCACCGAAAACGCCAAAGGGGTTGAACGTCAAATGCATCTTTTCGTGCTATTCAGTTTGACAGGTCGTGGAGCGAAAACGGAGTTCGTATGCAAAAGTTATGCCCGTTTTACTATGACTGCTCCAACAGATTTCAGCACTACGGAAATCACATTTCCACGGTGTCGATCTTTGTTCCAGTTCGATCAATCCCATTGATCTTCGCGTGCTGCATCTGGATTTACGTTCCACTGTCTACCCCGATGACGGAAACCAACCGGTAGGGGTAATTCGTGTCACGACCTTTGCATCACGATCACAGAAGCAAGATCACGAAACCAATGTTCAACACTGCCGTGCACGACCGATCTCATCGACCCGCACCTGAACCGATGTACATATCTTATATGCAAATCACCGAATCTATCACCACACAGCGGAGGCTCTGATACCACGGTTGGAACATGTGGTATGCTATGCTAGCGCCAAATACAATTTTCTGCCGCGCACCCAAGAACATGCTGCTGGAAATAAATCACGAGATCGGGTTTACCACCAGACGCGCAGTCACCGCAGCGGATGTAGACTTGGTGTTGCATGTAGTCGATCTGCCGATCCGTCTCCTCCTGCTGTAGCCGATCTCCCACGAGCAGTGATCTCCCACGAACAGCTCCTCACGGATCCCTTGAACGGTTCGTCACGGATCCCTCAAACGGTTCGTCCAAGCACCGCAGATGCGATGCCTCCAAGGTATCCACACGTACGGGGGCAGCGTCGGGTGGCGGACTGCTAGGTCCGATCGCACGACATGATGGCGTGGGAGTGGTGGTGACTGTCGAGGAGAGAAAAGGATCAACCCTAAAAGGTGCGCCCACTCCCCTTTATATAGACCTCCGAGGTGGGCTCAACACTTGAGGCCCACAACGAGTCTAGTTCCATTTTCCATTCGGATCCAATCCGAATGGGTTGCAATCCCTTAAGTGTGCGACCCTATAGGTTCACGTACACGTGTACACGACCCGAGTCGATAGTCGGTAGCGGCTCCTAGCAGAACGTGCCAACTCCTATGTGTGCGCAAAGTCGTTAGACGAACCTCGACAATGTGTCATTTACAACATTCCTGTCACCTCATGATATAGGTTCTACAGCTCAAGGCGAGTACTCGTCACCCTCGTGGTAGCTCGACATCTCTTCTCGAAACCGTGATGCAGATTCCCGAACTGGGTTAACACTTAACCCATGTCGCATGGTCATGCTTTCTGAATCTGATCACACAAGAGGGCCCAAAGAATATCTCTCCTCACGGAGGGGCAAATCCCATCTTAGTCAACCATGTCTCGCGGCATGTCTCATGACTCACTCGAAAGCTACCTTTATAACTACCCAGTTACGGAGTAGCATTTGATAGACCCTAAGTAAGTCAATCCTCATCCCGAGAACATGCGAGGACCTCAGGTCTTGGACATGGCATATACAATGTACTTGAGACTAACACATGACATTATCTCGTTGTGTCTCAAAGTGGGTCTGTCCGACTCGGTGATCTCAATCCCCGAGTCCATACTATCAGTTTAGCATCTCTATGCAAATGACTTGTGAAACGTAGTCATCAACTGAATCGTATACTAGTAAAGGATATGTGTCCGCATAACCTTAACAATTAGGGACTATTAGAACAATCATCATACAATATATAGTCTCACAAATAAGTCGCATACTTATCGATACATATCACTTATGATGTTCAAGGACAATACAAAATACTCATGAATATATAGGAAACGAAATCATCACATGATTGCCTCTAGGGCATATCTCCAACATTTGCTTGGAGCCTATCTTGGGGTCCTGGCTAATGTCTCTCCAACATTCACAAAGAAGTTTGTCCTCATTGAGGGAGTCTAGGACTAAGGGGTCCTCAGGCCATCGACCTATTTCCCATAGGCCGGACAGATGGACCGCTCTGGGCCCAATGCAAGAAGGCCGAGCTACAAGCCAACCTCGTGTTCGGGAAGGAAAGTTTAGATGTCTTGGTGTGTCCTTCAAGTTAAGATGGCCAGACCGGCGGGTTTACCCCTTGATGATAACCGGCCATGTGTAACCCTAGGTACCCCTGGTGTCTATATAAACCAGAGGGTTTAGCTTATACAGGCAACAACCATTACTCCGACTCATCTAGGTTTTAGTTCATCTGATCTCGTGGTAGATCGACTCTGTAATCATCATACACCCATTAATACAATCAAAGTAGGACGTAGGGTTTTACCTCTTCGAGAGGGCCTGAACCTGGGTAAACACCGTGTCCATGTTCCTTGTTAACCATCGATCCAAGATCTACAGCTCGGGACCCCTACCCGAGATCTGCCGGTTTTGACACCGACATTGGTGCTTTCATTGAGAGTTCCGTTGTTGGATTGCCAACAGGATCGATGGCTCGCTTGGGTATCAGCGATAGCATCTTCATCACGGACATCTTTGTCCCCAATCAGCCTTACGTGTCGGGCATCAATCTACGCGACGATATGGCTGGCCACCCCGATCAGATCGGCGGCTTTGCCCCTGGGCAAATAATCAGGTTCGTTAGCCTGGAGTACACCACTGACACCCAGGGCAACCTGTCTCTGGTCGGGCTCACGGCCTCATCCGACGAGCCCAGAAGCCCCGAAGCCTTAACTTCGGACCACCTCCTCGGCCCCGTCTCTAGATCAACCATCGCCCCGGACCTTGCTTCGAGCTCGGAGCCGACCATAACGGCCGGAGGACGGGGCTCGGCCTCGGCCGAACATGCATCCCGCTTTAGCGCGCCGGAGATTGACTCCGAAGGATTCCGCGAAAATAGCCCGGCCGGCTCATCGCTCTTAAGCGAGACGCTGGCCCGGATCCAAAAGACGAATATTACACATGGCCCGCCCCCGTCTTACACTCAGACAGACTTTGAGGCCGACCACTAGAAATTTTGCGTCTCACCCACCACCCATTTAGTAGCCACTATCGAGGACTTAACGGATATGCTAGCCTACACCTCCGAGGAGGTCGATGACATCGATGAAGATATCGATAACATCCCCACCCCCACTGGACTATGGACAGCTACCTACACCTACGATGTCTATATGGTGGACACCCCCAACACCACGGGGAAGGATGGTGAGGGCACCCCCAGCAAGAACGACGATAACCGCAGAGAGGTGCCTCCCAAGCGTCGACGGCAGCGCAAGTGATCCAGGGGGCGTAAAGGAAAGGAAAGCAACACGATCACCGGAGAGGGGGACACTATGGACAACATGCAAAATCTAGACGACCTCGCTGCCCCCGAGCAACAGCTAGATGTCGCACAGGGACACGAGGATCAGTACAACCCCGAAGACCTCAGCGATTTCTAGGATAGTACCTATTTTCCCCACTCCGAAGACGAGGCCAGTCTCGGAGCGGAGGACTTCATTGTCCCCGAAGACCCGCTGGATCAAGAAAGGTTCAAGCGGCAGCTGATAACTACTCCCCGGAGCCGAAAGAAGAAACAACAACAAATAAAAGCCGAACAAGACACCCTCAACGACAGATGGATGAAAGTCCTAGCTGTCGAAGAAGGGCTCGACAACGAGCGGCCGGACCAAAATAAGAGCTACCCACGCCGACACTGAGCCCGCACCCCCCAGGCGCACTTGATAACCCACAAGTATAGGGGATCGCGACAGTCTTCACAGGTAGTATTTCACCCTAATTTATTGATTCGACACAAGGGGAGCCAAAGAATATTTATTGGCCTTGACAGTTGAGTTGTCAATTCAACCGCACCTGGGATATCTCTCCGCAGCAAAGGTTTAGTAGCACGGAAAATAGTAGTAGCAAAAGTAACAGTAGTAGTAACAGCAGCAATTTTGTAGCGATTGTCACAGTAGCAGTAGCAATAGTAACTTAGAAAGATTCAATATATGTAAAGCGTAGGCATGTGGATCGGTGATGGATAATGATTTAGATGACATTGATCATATAACATTTACACACTAGGGCGACACAGAACTAGCTCCAATTCATCAATGTAATGTAGGCATGTATTCCGTATATAGTCATACGTGCTTGCGATAAGAACTTGCATGACATCTTTTGTCCTACCCTCCCCGTGGCAGCGGGGTCCTATTAGAAACTAAGGGATATTATGACCTCCTTTTAATAGAGAACCGGAACAAAGCATTAACACATGGTGAATACATGAACTCCTCAAACTACGGCAATCACCGGAAAGAATCCCATTTATTGTCACCTTGGGGTATGCGGATCAAGACACGTAATAGGTGCATAAAACTTGCAAGATAGGATCCAAAGCACTCTCATATTCGTGAAAACATAATATATTCAGATCTGAAATCATGCCACTCGTTCCCTAGTAACAGGCATTAAGCGACCAGCTAGAGAGCGAAAATAGTCATAGGTATGCATTGCGAATAATTAACATTGGACATAGCATGAGTAGGATAGGAACACTTTGAATTTAAACATCATGAAGGCTACATTGGTTTTGAATCAACTACATGTTTGCAGATGGGCCAAGTCAAGCCGCTTGAATTTCTCAGAGGGAAATACCATACTACCATACCACATCATAACCATTTTAATGCATGTTGATCTATAAGATAAATCATTATTTACTACTAGTTGTTTAAGCATGGCATGAAAAGGTATAATCTCTAATTGTCATCATGAACATGTTCACTCATAATATATTGAATCGAGATCGAACAAGCTAAACATATTTACAAAAACGGAAAACAAGAAGAGTTCATACCAGCTTCCGTTGCCACGATCACGTTGTCAAATATCGTCATTATTGCCTTTCACTTGCATGACCGAATGATGTTGTAATAATAATAGTGCAAGGATACCATGGACTAAGCTGGAATCTGCAGGGTAGTTTTGGACAAAGGAGAAGACAAGGTAATATTGGTTCTCAGTGAGATCATTAATAAAGCGTATAAGAGCCACTCAACATTTTCATCGTGGTCTTCTCCTTTCAAAGACTCAACAAAAAGAAAAGAAATTCAGAGAAACACACTGAAATATTTTTGGAGTTTTTGTTTTTCTCAAGAAAACGAATAAACTTAAAGGAAAACAAGAACGAGAAAAATTATTTACACGGGAAAGCTCCCAACATGCAAAGGAAATCTTATTGGGTTTTCTTTTTAGTACTAAGATAATTAAAACGGGGAACGAAAACTAAAAAGAAGCGAGAAATATTTTTGGGTTTTCCAAAGTTTTTCAAAACACACAAGAAGAAAGCGGAAAAATAAAACTAATATGGATATACAATGAAAGAGGATGAACACCGAAAATTTATATGAAGTGTGTGAACATGAATGTAATGTCGGCGAGAAATACTTACTCCCCCAAGCTTAGGTGTTTGCCTTACTTGGTGATCACCACTGGTAGTCTGGAAAATGGTTAAAATGATAACTTGTGGAGGCGTTCCTGGCCGCCTCCTCCGCTAAACGAGTAGCCTCCACTGCAGCTTTGTATTCCCGCACCTCCTCCCTGAGAACATAATAACGCTATCGAGCCTGAAAATAAAAGAGGGCAGGTGCAAGCAAAGTGACAGACACATGCGTATATTTCCCAAATATTAAATTATATTCATAACCCCTAGCGCGGTTTACAATAAACTCATGATAACGCAGCGTCAAAGTCTAAATATCTTTCATGCAGGATAGGATCATTAGGTTGAGGCGACACTCCCAGCTTTGCAGCTACGCGGGAGGCATAAATCCCTCCATACAAATCACCATTGCTAGAGTTATAATTAAGCGTTCGGGCAACAATTGCACCAAGGTTATAGTGTTGTTCACCAGTTACAACTGTGTGAATAAGGCTTAAATCAGGGGCACATAAAGCACTACAATCTTGTTTCCCTACTACGCATTTCCCTTTAAACAGTGCAAAGTAACGAATAGAGGGAAACTGTATGCTTTTAATTCTTGCCCGTGTTACTCCCCTATCTTATCCAACGCATGGACTCTCGAGAAACATATTATAATCAGTTTTTGAAGGTTTCTCAGCTGAGCCCCAAAGTGGAAGTTTGCAAGCAATAGAGAAATCTTCTAGAGTCATGCTAAAGGATTTTATCATAAAGTTTAAATAACACTCTTGTAGCGTCCCGACTCAAAACGAGTCAAGCCTCTGTGTGACCGTGCCATCCCTGGATCAGTATGCTGGCACACACAGTACATCAATGTATATATCAAAGTGCAATCACATGTAATTAACGTAAACTGATATATACCTCATAAATCTCAGCGGAAACAGTCAACGGGAGTGGAGTCCCAATAAACACCAACGGCATGTTGAATGTAGACCGTAACCCTGAATCATACTCTTACTCGTCGTAGAAAAGTACCTGCAACATAAGACGTTGCAGCCATGTAGGTCAGTACATTGAATGTACCGGCAAGATCACCATAGAAATAAATGATAAAGGCTATTCTATATTCAAAAGGCTTTGTGGCTCTGTGTCTGAGTTTTTTGCAGAAAAGCTGGTTTTATTTTCCCTACAACAAAAAGAGTCAAACGGAATATCACTACAAAAGTTGGTTGTTAATGAGATGGTTCCACCAACCAATTCTCATGTCCCAAAATAATTTATAGACCCACTCATCATAATTTATTAATTGTGTTGAGACTGGCTGATAGTATCATCTCCGGTGCTCATGTTGTCCATAACCCGGGACACGGCAAATCGATTAGTTTGACACTCTGCAGAGGTTTGTACACTTTACCCGCAAGATTCGATCCCTCTCGTTGTGTCCTCGCACTTCCTGGTGTTTGAGAACGAGACGATCGAAACATGGTCTTCCAAAGCGATCTTCCGGTAGAAAGTCAGTTCCCATCCAATCCTACCGTTCTTCTACATCTCGTAGCAATCTGACCTACCAGAGTCACCACTAAGGTCAACCAAGCCAGAGCCCATAATGACTTGCGGTTGCACACGTAAGCTTTCCGGCCTTGAAGTATCCATCCATCTCTTCGGACCTGGGTGGCATTTCGTCGGGATGATCACAGGTAGATACCAGGATTCCCGGGCATAACCATGATAGATATCAGGCTGCCAGATGCATGTCCAATCCACCCAGAGGTATATTGAGTCCTTGAAGTCTTGATCATCATGTAGGTCTTGAGATAATTAATTAACCTCACAACACTCCTGAATCTCACAACCAAACCCCGTTTACTAAAGCGTAGCAATTGTGAACTAACGTCTCTTCCCGGGCAATGGTAACAGGGTGTTGGGTTTCTCCTACCTCATGATACTACCACAAGTTCAAGCTCAATATCCTACTGGATGTATGATGGAGATATTTACTCTAATGCAGATAAAACATAGGTAATGTAAGATGATCAAAGTGAACTTGCATGTACTGTTGATGAAGATAAATATCGCTCTCAGAAATAACTTGATAGAACTATTCGTCACTCTCCGATGAAATCTATATAATCAAACATTGCATTCATATAAGCAACCAATTCTAGAAATCAATACTATCAATCAAAAAGCAACACAAAAACCAAACACAAAAGGGTTGTGATGAAGGAAATACTTAAGACAAAAGTTAAAACAACAAAACTTCATCAAAGCAACCAAGGTAGTCTTTTCCTACAAATAACCTACTTTCAAAAGTAATAAAACATTAACAAATTAAAATCTAACAAAAAAATATTTTATTAAATATTTTACTAGCAAAAAGAATTACTTTTGAAGAACAAGTAAGAACTATGAAAACAACACACTAAACAACATAAGTTTTTGTCTAATAAACTTAACAACAAGAAAAACAATAAAATACTAAAAATAGAGAAAACAAAACATAAAACAACTAAGTTAACAGAAAGTAAAACTTATAAAACAATTTATGAAAATATTTTCAAATAGGAAATCAAACTAGCAATGAAACCAATTTGCAAGTTATTATGAAACTAGAATTGATTTCATGCTATCAAATAATAATAAATAACATAAAAATAATCTTGGTTGAAATACTACTGCTAACTAACAGAAAACAATACAAATCTTGTCAACAAATACAAAAGAAAAGAAATTTAAAACAATTAAAACAAATGAAATAGAAATAAACCTAAAAAGAACTAAAACAGATTCTGTTTTGCTTGAAACCCTAATTTAAAATATTCTAAAAATTCTCAAATTGAACAGGGTGATAAAAATAAATAATACAAAACAGTGGCAAAAAGTTTCATTCAAAAATATATTTTTAAACTCAAGATATTCAGAATCTAGTGATTTGAGCAAATTCAAAAGAATTCAAATTTAAAAATTCAAATATGGGCAAACTTGGTATCTACAGAAACTACATAAAATTTGTGACACAATGCAAAAAGAATCAACCAAACATACTTAAAACATAAAAGATAAGGCAAAAACAAAATCAGAATCTATTTTGTTTTTAAAACAAAAAAAGGAAAAAGAAAAATCTAACCTAACGAACAGGTGTACACGTGGCTAATTCTTACTGTCTACGGGGTGTGCGCGCGGGGGCTAAACGAGCGGACGATCGCTAATTAAAAGATAATGTTTCGGCTAAACTAAATAAAAGAAAAACCGGTCGGTTTATTTAAATAAACCGAAGGGGTACGCGGGATTCTAATCTACGCCGTTGGGTTCAGATCTGACGGTGGAGGGGAGCTCTGGCGACTTACAAAGGAGGAGGAGCTCCGGCGAGGTTCGAGCGATGTCCGAGGCGGCGGGGTTGATGCAGGGCGGTGCTCCGGTGGTCCTCCGACATCGGGGATAAGCCCAGGCGATGCAGTCGAGGATGGCGACTCCGATGGTGGCCTTAGCAGAGCTCGGGGATGACGGGGTTGACGGCGGCGAGCTCGTGCGCGGCGAGGGCGTTCGGTGGTCGGCGGCTACGGAGCTCTAGTGGCTCTGGAGCTTGGGAAGGGAAATGGGGAGGTGCAGAGGAGCGAGGGGTTTCTCGGGGTGGGCTCAGGTGGTCATGAGGGGGTCGGGACAAGCTCTGGGGTGTCAATGGTGCGGCGGCAGCGGCTCTGCTCCGGCGAGCAATTGCGAGCAGAGGAGAGGGTCGGGCGAGCGAGACTCCGGCGAAATGAGGTGCGGGGGTCCTCCTTTTATAGGGGGGCTCGAATTGGAGCAGGGGCAGCGTCTGCGCTCGGATTCGAGTAGATCCGGCGAATCTCCGGCGAGAAGTAAGGAGGTGACCGGCAGGATCTATGCTCGTGCGGTGGGGCCAGGGTGACAGAGAGAGAGAGAGGGGGGGGGGGGGTGAGCGAGGGGATCGGTTGCCGATTCGGGCGCGGGCGAAAGAATCCTGGGCCTGATTCGCTCATGGGTCGCAGGGTTTGTTTCCGTTTAAAAGAAATCCCTTTCCTTTTTATTTAAAACAGAGAAAGTAAAATAAAACTAGAAATAAAACAAAAACTTTATATATTCATATTATATGTAAAAATTTGCAGAAAAAGATTTCCTACAAGATGAACATATTTTCAAGGTCAAACAAAATTCTCACAAATTCAAATAATTCAAACAGTGCTACTGTTGAATTTTAAAATGCAATAAATATTTTCAAAAATACCAAAATGATTTCAAATTCATATCTCTCCATTTATATATTGAAGGGAATCATTTTACCCTATTTTCCATGTATTTTATTTTAGGAGAAAAAGAAATTTTGAAAACCACTTCAAGAATTGCTTTTGAAACCTAATATGAAATATTTTCAAAATAGTCTTCTGAGTTTTATAAGTTCAAATATAATTCAAATGGCCCCTGGTTTGGAGTGTCATATTGCTCCTCTCAAGATTTGGAATTTGGGTAAGGGAATTTATATTCATTCAAACTTTGAAATAGAACCGAATATGAAATGGATTCCAATAGAATATTTCAGAGATTTTCAAATCCACTTTTGAAATCCTTTTATTTGAAGAAGTCATGTCATCTTCTCTCGTTGATTTGAATTGGATAAATTTGAAATCAAACCCAAAGGGGAAAGTCATTTTATTCCCTCTCATTCAAAAGTTTCAAAAAGTTTCAAATTTCACTCAATTTTCAATCACTCAATCAAACAATCAATCATTCTATTGATTAATATAACATTCCAAATTTTGGGATGTTACAAGCCTACCACACTTAAAATGAATCTCGTCCTCGAGATTCGAAAGGGCTAGAAAGAAAAGGTTAGGGTTTGGGGGGGGGGGGGTCTTCTAACAAATCCATTGACCATGAAAGTGTGGGGTCTACCACACTTAAAATGAGAGTCACTGGTCCCGTAAAATCATGACCATTACTCTTGTGTCTTTGGCAATATCTGTCTCTCCAAATTCCAAACAGTAACTCCTTTGTTGATGCTCCTCCATTATAGTCATAACGTTTCCTTCAAAATCATGTGTTCTCGTATCAAAGTAGATTTCTTCCGATACTGGGTCTTCTTAACTGACAGACCTCGTGACCATTCTAAATAGCTTATCGATGATCTCCTGGTGGTCTACCATTTGTGGTTATCCTGCAGTGAAATGGGGCTTGGCTTCATCCTCACCGTAAAATTTCCTACGTTTTGCAACAGCTGCCAAGTACAAGGGGTCTTCCTCCTACCTTTCTAAGGCTTAAACAAAAGCTTCAAAGAACGTCGTCTCTTTACTATGGGTAAGTCACTCAGATTTACCATTCCGAATAGCAAGAGAAATGATAAGGGTAAGTCGTCATGGTGATCAATCCATCCACACCCAGATCATTACTCTGTATAAGGTTTAGCGAATCTCGTATTCTAACACTTGGGCATTCTCACAAGCATTGCAGATTTTCTCTTGTCAACGAACGAAGTTCGGATAAGTCCATTGATTCTGCAAGCTAAACAAAAGATCTAGCGTTCCTTCACAACTCTCAGGTTTACGTGTTCTCCTAAGAAAACGTCTGCTGATCTGTCATAGCTTCTTCCAAGTTCCTTCCTTCATAAAGGTAGGGCTTGCTCCTTATCAATCTTGAGGTCGTGGCTCACTTCAATACTTGTACGGCTTTAGCTCACCCTTGGGGTTACTAGCGTTTCATATTCCAACATTACTTCATTCCATCATACCGTTTGGTAATCAAAAATAAATCACAGACTTATTCTTGATACAGACTCCACTTTGTGGAACTCATTTTCCTTTCCATTAGTCTGTTTTACCAATACAGGTGTTGGTTCATCAAAAGTCATATTCTTCTCATATTCAATCCTTTATTACATCCTAAATCACTTCTCAAAACTCCAAATTTAAAAATACTTTATTACAAATGCTGCCATCCACATAGTTTGTTATGGTCCAGCATTTCCTTCTTCTTTATTCATTTACCCAAACTCCTTGGCATGAAGTGTACATTCTTTTTTTTCCTTGGATCATGTGGTTTTACCGATTACTACCACACTTAAAGTGAAACGTACACATGCCTGCATAGACCATATTTTCTCATATCCTCAAAAATGGTCGGATATGTTTGTTTATAGAGTAACAACTCATACGATATGTTTGTTTATAGAGTAACAACTCATACAATTCAACATAGAAATTCATGACTATAAATTCTATTGATGCAAGAAGTTATTACAATCTTTGGGACTTCCATTACATAATCCAACTTCATAACCTCAAGAAAATCAACAGTGCTTCCTATTACATTTATTACTTCCAAAATCCAAAACTCAAACTACTCATGTTTAGCCTTCTTCTCCGGGCAGGCATAGGAGTAGTGTCCGGTCTTGTTGCACTGATGACAAGTGAGGTGGCTTAGATCCTTCCGTGTAGAAAACCACGGAGTCCTTTTCTACTTCTTCGGTTGGGTTCCTTTCCTGATGCTTGGCTCATACCTCTTGCAAAAACAGTGGGGCCTCTCCAAGCTACAATGCAAACATCTGATGCCTCCACTTACTTGGGCTTTCTTCTTGTCCAGGTTGATCATCACTTCTATCTCCTTAGGATTGTATTGCACTTCTTCTGTCGGGAAGTCTCCCAGATACTTGTTCGGACAATCTTGAGAGATATGTCCTTCTTATCCACATGAGTAGCAGGCATTGGAGAAGAATCTGGTTAAGCCTTGTCCATCAGGGTCTTCCAAATCTTCCTTCATCATACGTTCTTCAAAAATCCCCTTGAACGTTTCCTTCATTGCTTCTTTCTGATTCTTGATAACTTGTTGCACCTTGGGGTAAATGTGGCAATGAGCCGGGTAGTGGGTGGTTCCTACACACAAGAAACAAGTCACCAGACTAGTTGGGCATTCCTCAGCTAGGTGATTTTCTTCACAATGAGGGCATCCATCCTTGTGTTCTTCATGGGTGTGTCCTATTTCTCCACATATTTTGCATGCACAAGGCTTCTTCACTTCACGATCACAGGGCTTCTGTATGGGATGAGATCTTACTAGAATCGTCTTGAGTTCTTCCCAAGCATTTGCTCCATTCCATCCTTGTATAGCTTGCTGTATCTCTCGCCATGTTGCAGCACCTTATGTGATGCGTCGTAGAGCGTATGGAACCATATACTCTCCTTCAATACGGTACTCCTTCATGCGATCTTCCATGTTCTGTAACCACTGTGCTACTTCCAGTTGTATCATTGGTCCGGAGAATGTAGGTCCATCTTCATTCACCATCTAATGGGTCCAAGGGTTTTGGGATGAGATACGGGAGAGAGATGGAGGGAGATACACACAATACAAACAATGGTTTTGAAAATAGATTTTATTTGTGGCTGTCGAAAAAAAATACACACAAATGATAGCTCACTAATCATCGTACCTAACATGAGTATACGACAGGGGTTTGGTCTTTTAGGCGACATAAAATCTTGGAATTTCTTCGGGTCTTTATAGTCTTAAATTTTTGTAGCTCTTTCCATAGTGAAATCCATTTTTTTGTCTGAGTTGGTCATCAGTTGTCCGATATCTTGTCCTGGTTGAAGTGACATTAGTTGATTCTTCCGAGTGGTCAAAGGGACAAGGGTATTGTCTAACTATTTGGGGTAAGGGGAATATTTGATAAAACTCAGAAGGATAATAAGTAAAAGATCTTTTTGAAAATAAAGTTTTGAGAGATATCCTGTCCTATGGGCTTTCCAGTTTCTAGGGTCACGTCCTACAGTCAAGATGTGCTCTGATACCATTTCTGTAGCGTCCCGACTCAAAACGAGTCAAGCCTCTGTGTGACCGTGCCATCCCTGGATCAGTATGCTGGCACACACAGTACATCAATGTATATATCAAAGTGCAATCACATGTAATTAACGTAAACTGCTATATACCTCCTAAATCTTAGCGGAAACAGTCAACGGGAGTGGAGTCCCAATAAACACCAACGGCAGGTTGAGTGTAGACCGTAACCCTGAATTGTACTCTTACTCGTCGTAGAAAAGTATCTGCAACATAAGACGTTGCGGCCGTGTAGGTCAGTACATTGAATGTACCGGCAAGATCACCATAGAAATAAATGATAAAGGCTATTCTATATGCAAAAGGCTTTGTGGCTCTGTGTCTAAGTTTTTTTTGCAGAAAAGCTGGTTTTATTTTCCCTACAACAAAAAGAGTCAAACGGAATATCACTACAAAAGTTGGTTGTTAATGAGATGGTTCCACCAACCAATTGTCATGTCCCAAAATAATTAATAGACCCACTCATCATAATTTATTAATTGTGTTGATACTGGCTGATAGTATCATCTCCGGTGCTCATGTTGTCCATAACCGGGGACACGGCAAATCGATTAGTTTGACACTCTGCAGAGGTTTGTACACTTTACCCGCAAGATTCGATCCCTCTCGTTGTGTCCTCGCACTGCCTGGTGTTTGAGAACGAGATGATCGAAACATTGTCTTCCAAAGCGATCCTCCGGTAGAAAGGCAGTGCCCATCCAATCCTACCGTTCTTCTACATCTCGTAGCAATCTGACCTACCAGAGTCACCACTAAGGTCAACCAAGCCAGAGCCCATAATGACTTGCGGTTGCACACGTAAGCTTTCCGGCCTTGAAGTATCCATCCATCTCTTTGGACCTGGGTGGCATTCCGTCGGGATGATCACAGGTAGATACCAGGATTACCGGCATAACCATGATAGATATCCCGCTGCCAGATGCATGTCCAATCCACCCAGAGGTATATTGAGTCCTTGAAGTCTTGAAGTCTTTATCGTCATGTATGTCTTGAAATAATTAATTAACCTCACAACACTCCTGAATCTCACAACCAAACCCCGTCTACTAAAGTGTAGCAATTGTGAAGTAACGTCCCTTCCCGGGCAATGGTAACAGGGTGTTTGGTTTCTCCTACCTCATGATACTACCACAAGTTCAGGCTCAATATCCTACTGGATGTATGATGGAGAGATTGATTCTAATGCAAATAAAACATAGGTAATGTAAGATGATCAAAGTGAACTTGCATGTACTGTTGATGAAGATAAATATCGCTCTCAGAAATAACTTGATAGAACTATTCGTCACTCTCCGATGAAAATCTATATAATCAAACATTGCACTCATATAAGCAATCATACTAGCATTCAATACTAACAATCAATAAGCCAAACCAAAAAAAATTTAACACACTTGTGTTGTGATGAAGGAAATACTTAAAACAACAAAACTTCATCAAAACAACCAGGGGTAGTTTTCCCATAAATAATCCTATTTTCAATAGTAACCAAAACAACAACAAAGTAAAATCTAACAAAAGTATTTTAGCAAATATTTTACTAGCAAAAAGAATTACTTTTGAAGAACAACTAAGCACTATGAAAACAACACACTAAACAACATAAGTGTTTGTCTAATAAACTTAACAACAAGAAAAACTACAAAATACTAAAATAACAGAAAAATATATAACAAATAAATAACAGAAAGTATTTTCTCATAAACCTTTATTTAACAAAAGAACTATTTGACTAGTTTTCACTAAACACTACTTATGGCCTAACCAAAATTAACCTAGAGTTAAACCACAAACAATTTCAATTATAATACAAATTGCTTCTGGTGTAAACTAAAGTTAACAGAAAAATAAATCTTATAAAACAATTTATTGAAATTATTTTCAAATAGGAAAATAGCAATGAAATCAATTTGCAAGTTATTACTGAACTAGAATTGATTTCATGCAAAACCAAATAATAAATAAGAATAAAATAAATTAATCTTTGTTGAAATGCTACTGTTAAATAACATAAAACAAAGTAAAACTTGTCAACTAATATAAAAGAAAACAAATTAAAAACAATTAAAACAAAAGAAATAGAAATAAACCTAAAAAGAACTAAAACAGAATCTGTTTTGCTTGAAACCCTAATTTAAATTATTCTAAAAATTCCCAAATTCTACATACTGATAAATAAAGTCACTAGTGACCAGTAGCAAAAAGAATCACTCAAAAATATGTTTTTAAACTCAAGTTATCCACCAAACAAGATTTAAATCAAATCTGTTTGAATTCAAATTTAAAATTTTCAAACATGGTCAAACTTGATATCTACAGAAACTAGGCAAAATTTTTGACACAATGCAAAAAGAATCAATTAAAAACTCTAAATAACCTAGGCGATATCCTATTTGCAAAAACAGAAACAAATCTGTTTCAAAAAAAAAACAGAAAAAGAAAAACCTAACTAACGAACATGAGGCCACGTGGCAGCTTCTAACTGGCTGAGGGTGTGCGCTGCGGTTGCTAAACTAGCGAACGGCCACACATTTAAAGAAAACGGTTCGTTTAAACTAGTGGTCTAATCTTGACCGTTGGATCAGAATCTAACGGGGAAGGGAGCTCCGACGACTTACAGAGGGCGGAGGAGGTTTCTCCGGCGATGCCCGACGACGGCGGTGGCTCTGGGTCGACGGAGAGGGAGCTCCGGAGGTCGTCGGCGTCGGTGAAGAGCTCCGGTCAATGAAGTCGACCACGCCGGTTCCCCTGGTGGGCTCAGGTGAGGTCGGGGACGTTGGGGGTGACGACTGCGAGCTTCGGGGCGGCAGTGGCGTTCGGGCTTGATGCGGGCGGCGCCTCCGGCGGTCCTCCGGCATGGAGATGGGTCCAGTCGACGTAGAAGATGACGGCGGTGAGTTTGGGGTGGCGGTGGGAGCTCGGGGTGGCTAGGGCGTCGACAACGAGCAGTGGCGGGCGGCGGCAGTGCTCGGCTCCGGTGAGCGATTGCGAGGGAGAGAGGGACTCGGGGTTGGGTTTTTTTGGGCGTAACGGGTGTGGGAGGGCTTGTCTTTTATAGCGGGGGCAGACTTGGGTGAGGGGGCGACGAGATCCGGCGTATCGGGCGAATCCCGACGCGGTGGCGGCGATCTCCGGCGAAAGGAAGGAGGCGACCGATCGGGGATTCGGTCGGGCGCGGGCCCCACTGGCGAGAGAGAGGGAAGGGAAGGAAAGGGATCGGGCATCCGATCCGATCCTAATTCGGGTCGGTCGCCTGGATCTGGGCCAGATCTGCTGCTGGGCCGGCTCGGGCTTTCCATTTTTAAGAAAGTTTTTCCTTTTCTAAACCAAAACAGAAAGGAAAAACTAAATAAAAGAAAAACTATAATACTTTTATATAGACATATTATATATCAAAATGACCAGAAAAATATTTCCTACAACATGAACATATTTCCAATATCAAAAACAAATCTCACAAATTCTAATAATTCAAACAGTGCTACTGTTGAATTGTAAAATGCAATAAATATTTTCAAAAATACCAAAATGATTTCAAATTCATTTCTCTCCATTTATATATTGAAGGGAATCATTTTACCCTATTTTCCATGTATTTTATTTTAGGAGAAAAATAAATTTTGAAAATCACTTCAAAAATGGCTTTGAACCCTATTATGAAATATTTTCCAAATATTTTTCTGAGTTTTATGAATTCAAATATAATTCAAACTTGCCCTAGTTTGGAGTGTCATATTGCTCCTCTCAAGATTTGAATTTGGGCAAGGGTTTTGAATTCATTGAAACTTTGAAATAGAACTAGAACCCATTATGAAATGAATTCCAAAAGTTTTAGTAGTTTTTTCAAATCCACTTTTCAAATTCTTTATTTTGAAGAAGTCATGTCATCTTCTCTCACTAATTTGAATTGGATGAATTTGAAATTCACAAGCAAAGGGGAAAGTCATGTTATTCCCTCTCATTCAAAAGTTTCAAATTTCACTCAAATTCAATCACTCAATCAAACAATCAATCATTCTAGTCGTTAATATAACATTCCAAATTTTGGGATGTTACAAACGGCTAGAATTTTTTTGCTGGAGGTAGAAGAGAGTGTGGGACGAAGGCATAAGGCAGGGGGCCCCTATGGGCCCCACAAGCCATCAGGGCGCGGCCAAGGGGGGGCCCTAATGTGTGGTGCCACACAGGTGCAGTCCCCTGCTATTATTTTTCTGCTGATTTTTTTTATTTAATCTAGAAAAATTCATGTTAAAATTTGGTGGCAATCTAAGACTTTTTATTTTCTGACATTTTTCTACGCAAGGGAAAAATAGAAAAACGGAAAATCATGCTAATTTATTTTATATAAACTGAAAATAACAGAGGATAAACTTTTGATACAGAGAGTTGTGAGTACTAAATTCATCATTCACATGCCTTACGAAAAGGATTCATTAATAAGGTTGATCAAGTCTTATTAACAACCGTTTCCGGTTAACATGCAACCGAAGAATTTTCGTATATCACTAGGTTACCTCAATGGGGATTTGCATCTCCCCAACAATAAGATTATAATATTTTTTTCTTGACAGTAGGTAGAGGAATTGCAAAGCTTCCAATGATAACCGTGGGAGTAGGCTCAATGACATTAACATTATTAACCAAAATTTGATTCTTCAGAAAATGCACGGTATGTTGATTGCCTTTGACGTGAAAGGTAACCTTGCCTTTACTGCAATCAATAACAGCCCCTACAGTATCTAAGAATGGTCTACCAAGGAAGATCGACATATTGTCATCCTCGGGCATATCAAGAATAACAAAGTCTGTCAAGATAGTAACATTTGCAACCACAACAGGAACGTCCTTGCAAATTCCAATAGGTAAAGCAGTGGATTTATCAGCCATTTGCATAGATATCTCAGTAGGTGTAAGCTTACTCAAATCAAGTCTTTTATAAAGGGAGAAAGGCATAACACTAACACCGGCTCCTAAATCACATAGAGCAGTTTTAACATAATTTCTTTTGATAGAGCAAGGTATTGTGGGTATGCCAGGATCTCCTAGCTTCTTAGGTATTCCTCCATCAAAAGAGTAATTGGCAAGCATAGTTTCAATTTCAGTTTCAGGAATCTTTCTTTTATTAGTAATAACATCCTTCATATACTTAGCATACGGAGGCATTTTCAATATATCGGTCAAACAAGTACGCAAAAAGACGGGTCTAATCATTTCAGCAAAGCATTCAAAATCTTCATCATCCTTATTTTTAGAAGGATTACGAGGGAATGGCATGGGTTTTTGAACCCATGGCTCTCTTTCCCATCCATGTTTTCTTGCAACAAAGTCTCTCTTATCATAGCATTTATTTTTAGGAGGTGGGTTATCAAGATCATCCGCAGGTTCTATTTCTACATCATTATCATGTTCTTTATTACTATCTGGTGGAGCATCTACATGCAAAGTATTGTTTTCATCTCCTTTTTCATTAGCACTAGGTGCATGTTCACTACCAGATTGTGTCTCAGCATCAGAAATAGAAACATCGTTATGTTTCTCAGTAGGTGTTTCTATAACAGGTTCACTAGAAGCATGCAAGTTCCTATCATTTTTATTCTTGTTTTTCTTATTAGAGGAACTAGGTGCATCAACATTAATTCTCTAGGAATCCTGTTCTATTCTTTTAGGATGACCTTCTGGATAGAGAGATTCTTGGGTCATATGACCTCCCCTAGTCATTACTCTAAGAGCATGATCATTCATATTATTATTTATTTCAGCAAGCAAATCATTTTGCGACTTAGCAACTTGGTCTAATTGGGTGTGTACCATTGAAGCATGTTTACCTAGACCTTTCACATCATTAGCAATTCTAAACATTAAGTCACTTAAGCGGTCTATCATCATGGAATTACGTCTCAATTGATCCTTAACATAATTGTTGAAGTGTTGTTGCTTAACAACATAATTGTCATATTCATCCATGCATTGTTCAGGAGTCTTATTGTAAGGTATATCATTTTCACTAAAGGAATGGAGAGAGTTTACCTCTACTACCTGTGTCGGGTTATCAAGTCCATGTATTTTTTTTCAATAGGTGGTAGTTTCTTGATATCCTCAATTTTAATACCTTTCTCCTTCATAGATAATTTTTGCTTCTTGCATATCTTCGGGGTTTAGGAATAGAATACCTCTCCTCTTTTGAATAGGTTCCGGAGGTGGTTCAGGAAGTGTCCAATCATCGACATTTTGCAATATGTTATTCAATAATTCTTCAACTTGACCGACAGTTCTTTCCTTAAAAACACAACCAGCACAACTATCTAGGAAGTCCCAACAAGCATCGGTTAGTCCATTATAAAAGATATCGCGAATTTCATTTTTAAGAGGACAATCAGGCAAAGCTCTAAGTAACCGGAGATGCCTCCCCCAAGCTTGAGGGAGATTCTCTTCTTCAATTTGCACAAAGTTAAATATTTCTTGTAAGGCAGCTTGTTTCTTATGAGGAGGACAATATTTTGCAGAAAAATAATGGAGCATATCCTGGGAACTACGCATACAACCAGGAGCAAGAGAAAGAAACCATTCCTTGGCCTTGCCTTTTAGCGAGAAAGGAAAAAAGCTTAAGGATATAATAGTAGCATATCTTTTCATCATTGGTAAATAGAGCAGCAATATTATTCAGTTTCATCAGGTGTTCGACAACAGTTTCATTTTCATAACCATGGAGAGGATCAGATTCTACTATAGGAATTAACTCAGGGTCAACAGAGAACTCATAATCCTTATCAGTAACAAATATAGGAGAAGTAGCAAATTTAGGATCATATTTCATTTTCTCCATCATAGATTATTCTTTCAGTTTGCATAATAGTTTCTTCAAGTCATCTCTATTTTCACAAGCAAAGAAATCACTAGCTATTTCCTCATCCATGACATAACCTTCAGGTACATGAGGCAATTCATATCTATTAGGAGAGCGAGGTGTAACAGGTGATTCAAAGTCCTCATCAGTTTCAGCATTTTCAAGTTCTCTAGCTATGAGCATCAAGTAATTCATTCAATGGCACATTTTCAGTTTCAATATGTGTAGCAATAGTATCATCATTAATTTCAAAGGTAGCATCATCAAGTTCATGTGACATATCACGACGATCAACAAGTAGTGGTGTAACAAGCTGATTCAAAACAGTAGGTGAATCAAAAGCAGAGCTAGATGGCAGTTCCTTACCTCCTCTCGTGTGAGAGGGGACGATCTTAGTTCGAGTATATTTCAGATTCTTCATAGTAGCAATTGGATATCCTCAAGTTAACACAATAAATAGAGCTATGCTTCCCGGTAAGGGCGCCAGAAAAAGGTCTTGATAACCCACAAGTATAGGGGATCGCGACAGTCTTCACGGGTAGTATTTCACCCTAATTTATTAATTCGACACAAGGGGAGCCAAAGAATATTTATTGGCCTTGACAGTTGAGTTGTCAATTCAACCGCACCTAGGATATCTCTCTGCAGCAAAGGTTTAGAAGCATGGCAATTTTGTAGCGATTGTGACAGTAGCAATAGCAATTGTAACTTAGTAAGATTCAGTATATGTAAAGCGTAGGCACGTGGATTGGTGATGGATAATGATTTAGATGACATTGATCATATAACAGTTACACACTAGGGCAACACAGAACTAGCTCCAATTCATCAGTCTAATGTAGGCATGTATTCCATATATAGTCATATGTGCTTGTGATAAGAACTTGCATGACATCTTTTGTCCTAACCTCCCGTGGCAGCGGGGTCCTATTGGATACTAAGGGATATTAAGGCCTCCTTTTAATAGAGAACCGGAACAAATCATTAACACATGGTGAATACATGAACTCCTCAAACTATGGCAATCACCGGAAAGAATCCCAATTATTGTCACCTTGGGGTATGCGAATCAAGACACGTAATAGGTGCATACAACTTGCAAGATAGGATCCAAATCACTCTCATATTCATGAAAACATAATAGGTTCAGATCTGAAATCATGGCACTCGGTCCCTAGTAACAAGCATTAAGCATAGCAAAGTCATAGCGACATCAATCTCAGAACACAGTGGATACTAGGGATCAAGCCCTATCAAACTTAACTCGGTTACATGATCAATCTCATCCAAACCCACCACCGTCCAGCAAGCCTATAAAGGAATTACTCACTCCCGATGGTGAGCATCATGGCGATGTTGATGGAGAAGGGTTGGTGATGACGATGACGACGATTTCCCCTCTCCGGAGCCCCAAACGGACTCCAGATCAGCCCTCCCGAGAAAGAACAGGAGGTGATGGCGGCTTAGTCTCGTGAAACGCGATGAAAACTTCTCTCCGATTTTTTCTCCGAAGATGTGATTTTAAAGGACTGGAATTAGGGTCGGAGGATCCACAAGGGCCCACAAGCCATTAGGGCGCGGCATAGGGGGGTCGCGCCCTGATGTGTGGTGGCCCCTTGGCACACCCCCTCCGGCAGGTCTTTGCTCCACAATTCATCATAATTCTCAAAAATAATTCACAAAAAGTTTCATCCAATTCTGAGAAATTTTATTTCTGCACAAAAATAACACCAAGGTAGTTATGTTGAAAACAACGTTAGTCCGGGTTAGTTTCATTCAAATCTTGCAAATTAGATGTCAAAACCAAAGCAAACGTGTTTGGAAAAGTAGATACGTTGGAGACGTATCAGCACTCAGGACAACCAGTCAGACTGCCCCCCTCGAGGACGGGACAGGACGACTGAAAGGGTTGAGGATAGACCTACCCCCCCCCCTCGCAGGAGAGGAAGGGACTGTTGGAAATATGCCCTAGAGGCAATAATAAAGTTGTTATTATCATATTTCCTTGTTCATGATAATCGTTTATTATCCATGCTATAATTGTATTGATTGGAAAGTGAGATACATGTGTGGATACATAGACAACACTGTGTCACTAGTGAGCCTCTACTAGACTAGCTCGTTGATCAAAGATGGTTAAGGTTTCCTCACCATGGACATGAGTTGTCATTTGATAACGGGATCACATCATTAGAAGAATGATGTGATGGACAAGACCCAACCGTAAGCATAGCATTTGATCGTACTAGTTTAGTGCTACTGCTTTATCCATGTCAACTACCTGTTCCTATGACCATGAGATCATGCAACTCCCTAACACCGGAGGAATGCCTTGTGTGTATCAAACGTCACAACGTAACTGGGTGACTATAAAGGTGCTCTATAGGTATCTCCGAGGGTGTCTGTTGGGTTGGCGTGAATCGAGACTGGGATTTGTCACTCCGTATGACGGAGAGGTATCTCTGGGCCCACTCGGTAATACAGCATCACAAGAAGCTTGCAAGCAATGTGACTAAGGAGTTAGTCACGGGATCTTGTATTACAGAACGAGTAAAGAGACATGCCGGTAACGAGATTGAACTAGGTATGGAGATACCGACGATCGAATCTCGGGTAAGTAACATGCTGATGGACAAAGGGAACTGCATACGGGATTGATTGAATCCTTGACATCGTGGTTCGACCGATAAAGATCTTCGTAGAATATGTAGGAACCAATATGGGGATCCAGGTCCTGCTATTGGTTATTGACCTGAGAGTGTCTCGGTCATGTATACATAGTTCTCGAACCCGCAGGGTCTGCACACTTAACGTTCGGTGACGATTCGGTATTGTTGAGTTATATATGTTGGTGACCGAAGGTTTTTTGGAGTCCCGGATGAGATCCCGGACGTCACGAGGAGTTCCGGAATGGTCCGGAGGTAAAGATTCATATATGGGAAGTTTGTATTCGGGCACCGAAATAGTTTAGGGGTTTGCCGGATTCCATCGGGAGTGCCGGAAGGGGTTCCGGGGGTCCACTCGGGAGGGCCACCTGCCCCGAAGGGCCCCATGGGCTGAGAGGGAGGTGCACCAGCCCCTGGTGGGCTGGGCTCCCCGCCACCCAAGGGCCTATGCGGCCGAGGATAAGGGCTGGCCCTGGGGTGGCCGCCGCCCCCCTTGCCTTGGGGGCCAAGGCAGCCCCCAAGGCCGCCGCGCCCAACCCTAGGGAAACTCTAGGGCGGCCGGCCCCTCCCCCTTGCCCCTATATATACTCGAGGGGAGGGAGGGCAGCCGTACCCAAGCCACGGTGCAGCCCTCTTCTCCCTCTCGTAGTTCTTCCTCCTATCACGACACCGCTTGGCGAAGCCCTGCCGGGACAGCTCCACCACCACGTCGTCGTGCTGCCGGAGAAATCATCTACCTCTCCGCCCTCGCTTGCTGGATCAAGGAGGCGGAGACGTCATCGATCTGTATGTGTGCTGAACGCGGAGGTGCTGTCCGTTTGGCGCTAGATCGGAACGGATCAAGATTGGATCGCGGGACGAATCGTGATTGGATCGCAAAGATGTTCGACTACACACACCGCGTTTCTTAACGCTTCCCGCTTAGCGATCTACAAGGGTATGTAGATGCACTCCCCCTCTCGTAGTTTTTGATCTCCACAGATAGTTCTTGGGTGTTCATAGAATTTTTTTTGTTTCCCATGCAACGTTCCCCAACAGTGGCATCATGAGCTAGGTCTATGCGTAGATAACATGCACGAGTAGAACACAAAAGAGTTTGTGGGCGTTGATGTTCAGATTGCTTACTTCTTTAGTCTTATCTTGATTCGGCGGTATTGTGGGATGAAGGGCTCGGACCAACCTTACTCGTCCACGTACGAGAGAACGGTTCCATCGACTGACATGCACTTGTTGCATAAAGATGGCTGGCGGGAGTCTGTCTCTCCCACTTTAGTTGAATCGGATTCGACATAGACGGTCCTTGTAGAAGGTTAAAAGGCAACTTGAATATCACCGTTGTGGCTTTGCGTAGGTAAGAATGGTTCTTACTAGTTGCCCATAGCAGCCACGTAAAACTTACAACAACAAAGTAGAGGACGTCTAACTTGTTTTTGCAGGGCATGTTGTGATGTGATATGGCCAGTGACATGATGTGATATATGTGATGTATGAGATGATCATGTTTTGTATAGATTATCACGACTTGCATGTCAATGAGTATGGCAACCGGCAGGAGCCATAGGGTTGTCTTTAATTATTTTGCCTTCTTTTGCTTTACTTGATCGCTATGAGTTAGCAATAGTTGTAGAAGCAATAGTTGGCGCGACAACCACATGACGACACGATGATGGAGATCATGGTGTCATGCTGGTGACGATGGAGATCATGCCGGTGCTTTGGAGACGGAGATCAAAAGCACAAGATGATGATGGCCATATCATGTCACTTATATGATTTGCATGTGATGTTTATCCTATTTATGCATCTTATTTTGCTTAGAACGACGGTAGCATTATAAGATGATATCTCACTTAAATTTCAAGATAAAATTGTGTGCTCCCCAAGTATACACCGTTGCGAAGGTTCGTCGTTTCGAAGCACCTCGTGATGATCGGGTGTGATAGACTCTACGTTCGCATACAATGGGTGTAAGCCAGATTTACACACGCGGAATACGTGGATTAAACTTGACACGCCTAGCATGTACAGACATGGCCTCGAAACACACGAGACCGAAAGGTCGAACATGAGTCATATAGTAGATATGATCAACATAGAGATGTTCACCATTTAAACCACCTCATCTCACGTGATGATCGGACTTGGGTTGGTGGATTTGGATCATGTTACACTTAGATAACCTGAGGGATGTTGATTTGAGTGGGATTTCTTTAGTAATATGATTAGTTGAACTCATTATCATGAACATAGTCTAAAGTTGTCTTTGCAAAATTATGTTGTAGATCAATGGCTCATGCAGTAGCTCCTCTGAATTTTAATGCATTCCTAGAGAAAGCTAAGTTGAAAGATGATGGAAGTAACTATGCGGGCTGGGTCCATAATCTGAGGATTATCCTCACGGCTTCGCAAAAGGCTTATGTCCTTGATGCGCCGCTTGGTGTGCGACCCCCTCCAGCGTCGTCTGTGGATGTTGTGAATGCCTGGAAGGCACGTTCTGATGACTACTCTATAGTTTAGTGCGCCATGCTGTACGGCTTAGAATCGGGACTTCAAAAGCGTTTTGAACGCCATGGGGCATATGAGATGTTCCAGGAGTTGAAGTCAATATTTCAAGCAAATGCCCGGATCGAGAGGTATGAGACCTCCAATAAGTTCTTCGCCTGCAAGATGGAGGAGAATAGTTCTGTCAGTGAACACCTACTCAGAATGTCAGGGTACTACAACCGTTTGAATGATTTGGGAGTCCAGGTTCCGCCCGAAACGGTCAGTGATAGAATTCTCCAGTCATTGCCACCTAGCTTCAAAGGCTTCGTGATGAACTATAATATGCAAGGAATGGAAAAGTCTGTCTCTGAGCTGTTTGCGATGCTGAAAGTCACGGAAGTAGAAATCAAAAAGGAGCATCAAGTGTTGATGGTGAATAAAACCACTAGTTTCAAGAAAGGCAAGGGGAAGAATGGAAACTTCAAGAATGGTGGCAAGCAAGTTGTCGCTCCCGTGAAGAAACCCAAGGCTGGACCCAAGCCTGAGACTGAATGCTTCTATTGCAAGGGAACTGGCCACTGGAAGCGGAATTGCCCCAAGTGCCTGGCTGATAAGAAGGCTGGCAACGTTAACACAGGTATATTTGATATACATGTTATTGATCTGTACCTCACTAGCTCTCGTAGCAGTGCCTGGGTATTTGATACCGGTTCGGTTGCTCTTATTTGTAACTCGAAACAGGAACTGCGGAATAAATGGAGGCTGGCGAAGGATGAAGTGACGATGCTCGTCGAAAATGGTTCCAAGGTTGATGTGATAGCCGTCGGCACGCTCGCTCTTCAATTACCATCGATATTAGTAGTAAACCTAAATAATTGTTATTTGGTCCCTGCGTTGAGCATGAACATTATATCTGGATCTTGTTTATTGCGAGGCGGTTATTCATTTAAATCAGAGAATAATGGTTGTTCTATTTATATGAGTAACATCTTTTATGGACATGCACCCAATTTAAATGGTATATTCTTGTTGAATCTCGATAGTGGTGATACACACGTTCATAACATTGAACCAAAAGATGCAAAGTTAATAATGATAGTACCACTTTCTTGTGGCACTGCCGCTTAGGTCATATTGGTGTAAAACGCATGAAGAAGTTCCATGCTGATGGACGTTTGGAATCACTCGATTTTGAACTGCTTGATACATGTGAACCATGCCTCTTGGGCAAGATGACGAAAACCCGTTCTCTGGTACAATGGAGCGGGCAAGTGACTTGTTGGAAATCATACATAATGATGTGTGCGGACCGATGAGTGCTGAGGCGCGCGGTGGATATCGTTATTTTCTTACCTTCACTGATGATTTAAGTAGATATGGGTATATTTACTTAATGAAACACAAGTCTGAAACATTTCAAAAGTTCAAGGAATTTCAGAGTGAAGTAGAAAATCATCATAACAAGAATATAAAGTTTCTATGGTCTGATCGTGGTGGAGAATATCTAAGTTATGAGTTTGGTATGCATTTGACACAGTGTGGAATAGTTTCACAACTAACGCCACCTAGAACACCACAGCGTAATGATGTGTCCGAGCGTCATAATCGTACTCTATTGGATATGGTGCGATCTATGATGTCTCTCACTGATCTGCCACTATCGTTTTGGGGTTATGCATTAGAGACAGCCGCATTCACTTTAAATAGGGCACCATCAAAATCCGTTGAGACGACACCGTATGAATTATGGTTTGGCAAGAAACCTAAGCTGTCGTTTCTTAAAGTTTGGGGTTGCGACGCTTATGTGAAAAGGCTTCAACCTGATAAGCTCGAACCCAAAGTGGACAAATGCGTCTTCATAGGTTACCGTAAGGAAACAGTTGGGTATACCTTCTATCTCATATACGAGGGCAAAGTGTTTGTTGCTAAGAACGGTTCCTTTCTCGAGAAAGAGTTTCTCTCGAAAGAATTGAGTGGGAGGAAGGTAGAACTTGATGAGGTTATTGAACCGTCACTTCAGTTGGATAGTAGCGCGACGCAGAAAGATGTTTCTGCAGCGCCTACACCAAGTGAAGAAGAAGCTAATGATAATGATAATGAAACTTCAGATCAAGTTACTACTGAGCCTCGTAGGTCGACAAGGAATCGTACCGGCCCTGAGTGGTACGGCAATCCTGTCTTGGAGGTCATGTTGTTAGACAACAGTGAACCTACGAGCTATGAAGAGGCGATGGTGGGCCCGGATTCAAACAATGGCTAGAGGCCATGAAATCCGAGATAGGATACATGTATGGGAACAAAGTGTGGACTTTGGAGGACTTACCATTTGATCGTAAGGCCATACAGAATAAATAGATCTTTAAGAAAAAGACGGACGCGGACGGTAATGTCACCGTCTATAAAGCTCGACTTGTTGCAAAAGGGTTTTCACAAGTTCAAGGAGTTGACTACGATGAGACCTTCTCTCCCGTAGTGATGCTTAAGTCCGTCGGGATCATGTTAGCAATAGCTGCATTTTTCGATTACGAGATCTGGTAGATGGATGTCAAAACAGCGTTCCTTAATGGTTTCCTTAAGGAAGAGTTGTATATGATGCAACCAGAAGGTTTTGTCGATCCTAAAAATGCTAACAAAGTGTGGAAGCTCCAGCGATCCATTTATGGACTGGTGCAGGCATCTCGGAGTTGGAATCTTCGCTTTGATGAGGTGATCAAAGCGTTCGGGTTCATACAAGTTTATGGAGAAGCTTGTATTTACAAGAAAGTGAGTGGGAGATCTATAGCGTTTCTAATATTATATGTGGATGAAATATTGCTGATTGGAAACAATATAGAACTCTTAGAAAGCGTGAAGATATATTTGAACAAGAGTTTTTCAATGAAAGACCTCGGAGAAGCTGCTTACATATTAGGCATCAAGATCTATAGAGATAGATCCAGACGTTTAATAGGACTTTCACAAAGCACATATCTTGATAAGGTTTTGAAGAAGTTCAAAATGGATCAGTCCAAGAAAGGGTTCTTGCATGTCTTACAAGGTGTGAAGTTGAGGAAGACTCAATGCCCGGCGACTACAGAGGATAGAGAAAAGATGAGTGTCATCCCCTATGCTTAAGCCATAGGCTCTATCATGTATGCGATGCTGTGCACAAGACCAGACGTCAGCCTTGCCATAAGTATGGCAGGGAGTTTCAAAGTGATCCAGGAATGGAACACTGGACAGCGGTCAATAATATCCTTAAGTACGTGAAAAGGACTAAAGAAATGGTTCTCGTTTATGGAGGTGATCAAGACCTCGTCGTAAAGGGTTAAGTCGATGCTAGCTTTGACACAGATCCAGATGACTCTAAGTCTCAAACCGGATACATATATATTCTAAATGGTGGAGCGGTAAGCTGGTGCAGTTCTCAGCAAAGCTTGGTAGCTGATTCTACATGTGAAGCAGAGTACATCGCTGCTTCGGAAGCGGGGAAGGAAGGAGTCTGGATGAAGCAGTTCATGATAGATCTCGGAGTTGTGCCCAGTGCACTGGATCCGATGACTCTCTTGTGTGATAACACTAACACCATTGCTCTAGCCAAACAGTCCGGGTTTCACAAGAGGACCAGACACATAAAGCGTCGCTTCAATTCCATCCGCAATTACATCAAGGAGGAGGACATAAATATTTGCAAAGTACATACGGATCTGAATGTTGCAGACCCGTTGACTAAGCCTCTTCCACGGAGAATGTAAATCACATAGCGATGTGAACTAGATTATTGACTCTAGTGCAAGTGGGAGACTGTTTGAAATATGCCCTAGAGGAAATAATAAAGTTGTTATTATCATATTTCCTTGTTCATGATAATCGTTTATTATCCATGCTATAATTGTATTGATTGGAAACTCAGATACATGTGTGGATACATAGACAACACTGTGTCCCTAGTGAGCCTCTACTAGACTAGCTCGTTGATCAAAGATGGTTAAGGTTTCCTGACCATGGACATGAGTTGTCATTTGATAACGGGATCACATCATTAGAAGAATGATGTGATGGACAAGACCCAACCGTAAGCATAGCATTTGATCGTACTAGTTTATTGCTACTGCTTTATCCATGTCAAGTATCTGTTCCTATGACCATGAGATCATGCAACTCCCGTACACCGGAGGAATGCCTTGTGTGTATCAAACGTCACAACGTAGCTGGGTGACTATAAAGGTGCTCTACAGGTATCTCCGAGGGTGTCTGTTGGGTTGGCGTGAATCGAGACTGGGATTTGTCACTCCGTATGACGGAGAGGTATCTCTGGGCCCACTCGGTAATACAACATCACAAGAAGCTTGCAAGCAATGTGACTAACACTACTACGGAAAACCTTATACACAGAACCTTAGCAGTAGCGCTGGATAGACAGCGGCGCTACTCCTACATAGCAGTAGCGCGCGTCCAGAACAGCCGCTACTGCTAACTGCTTAGCAGTAGCGCGGCATTAGAAAAAGCGCTACTACTAATATTGCCCCCGTTGCCGCTAGGCTAGGTTTAGCAGTAGCGCTGGTTCCTGAAACGCGCTATAGGTACGTCAGGTAGCAGTAGCGCTCGTCCCTAAAAAGCGCTACTGCTATCTTGACATAACCCCGGCCCGCGCGGGCTTCTTCCTCCTCCACATCTTTCCTCCATCCTCATTCCCCCATTCGATCCCTCTCCTCCCTCGCCCTCTCTCCATTCGATCTCGTCTCCCTCTCATCACTCCCTCTCCCCGACCGCTGCCGTCGCCATCGCCTCGACGCCGCCACCGTCGCGCCTCCTCACTCGCCGTCACGCCCCCTCCCTCACCGTCGCCTACCCCCGATCCCCGACCCGGACGCCACCACCGTCACGCCCCCTCCCTCACCGCCGCGCCCCCTCCCTCCGCAGGTAGCCACCACTCCCTCCTTCCTCCCTCTTCCCTCTCCCCTCACTCCCTTCATAGGCAGAGCAGTTTGATTCTTGGGTTAGGGGGGTTAGGAATATGAGAGTTATTTAAGGAAAGCCTCGACGGACCGAAAGTCAACCGATATTGAATTAGGTCTATTTGGACATGTGTGTATGTTATTGCAGGGAACCCCTCCTAGTGCCTATGTTTTGCTGGAATGTTGATTTATTTCCGTTCCGGCAAATTTTAGGCGCTCAATATGTCTTACATTAGCAATGGTCATGCCGTAACTTTTGAATCATGAACACAGGAAATGTCGTCGTCTGATAACGACGATAGGATCCAAGCGTGTGAACTCTGCGGCGAAGATAAGGGTCTTTGCGACCAGCCTGGGTTGCGAGACGACAGGTTCTTCACCATCAAGCTTGACGACACCTTCATTGTTTCTACGGTACGCAATGATGACAAGTGTTTTTTCGTAATTAAGCATGACTTCTGTTTCTTTGCTTCAACGTGTAATTTCTGTTTTATACAATTCGACTAGTTCATCCCCTTCCATGCAAGATGGTATGTCTTGGAGAGGCTCGGTTTCGAGGACCACGAGAGTATGGAGACGAGGAGAGCTAACCTGAGGACTAAACATGGTCACACATTTCTGGTCAAAGTAATGAATGTAGTTAATAACACAGAATTAGGGTGCTCAAATTGGGAAGCTCTTTGCAAGGCATATGGATTTCAGGAGGATATGGAAATAACCTTCAATCTTCGTCCTAAAGATCATATTGAAGGTAACATCGACATTTGGGTGGATGTCGATATGCTTCCTGTTTTACCTCCATGTGAGTTTATCAACCATGCATATTTGTCAAGTAATTTGCATTCTATATTTAAAAATAGTTGGTGTTCATCCATACTAAATTTGTTAATTTATAATTTACAGCTTATTTCGTTTCTTTGAGTGAAACACAGAAAATAATTGACACGACACACTACACTTATGGATCACATCTAACTTGGGAGGAGAAGGATGATCTTATCAACTTTGTTATTGGTGTCCTAGTTGGTAGGGAGATCTTCCCGTATAATTTGGGAACTGGCCCAAATTATACATTGTACATGCCACTAGTGCATAGGTTGAGGGCGGATGACATTCGCCGAAATATCTTGGTAAGAGTTGCTAATTAAGTACACTACTATTGCGTAAATGGTATTGATTACATTGCTAACTAGGCTACTATTATGTTCTTCAACAGAAACTTCCAAATGAAGTTGTGCCTTCGTTGATGCATGGCGAAGGTAATATGACAATTAAAAGACCTATGAGGCCCCAGTTCTCTTTTGCATACTCGACTGAGCGCAAACCACCAAGACGGCTCCAAATTGAAGCATGGGGAGAAATAAAGAAGGATCGCAAGCCACAAGTTGGAGACCGTTGGATCTCTTTGCTTCATCATGGAGACATAGGTGTTATTCTGTTTTATGTCATTTTACCTAGGAGGGAGGACTAGGTCCTATGAGAGAGAAGTTTTTCTGGTTTATATTAACTTGCATGATCGATTAGGATGATTACTATTATGATGTTTTTCTATTTTATGAGATTTTAACTTGGTATGATTAAGACGATGATGAGTTGATAGATTAGTAAGATGATGATGAGTTATATGACATATATTTGATTAAGGTGGATGGTTGCAAGTGATCATGTTGAATTAGAGGAAAATATGATGTTGCGACTGGCAACATCATATTTTCTTCTAATTCAGCATGATCACTTGCATCCATGCACTTTAATCTAAATGTAGTTGCTGGCACAATAATTATTGACGTTGTCATATGATGAAACTACTGTATAGAGCATGCACAAATATGTAGAGGGGAATGTAATCTGTGAAAGCAGGAATATTAGCAGTAGCGCTGGTAGGCGTCTAGCGGCAGCGCTGGTTTATCAACAATGCTTGTTGTTTTCCAGCGCTACTGCTAACCGTACTTACCAGTAGCGCTGGTTTTCCAGTGCTACTGCTACAACTTAGCTGTAGCGCTGCCACCAGCGCTACTGGTATGGGTAATTCTAGGGCTACTACTAGGCTTTCTCCTAGTAGTGTAAGGAGTTAGTCATGGGATCTTGTATTATGGAACGAGTAAAGATACTTGACGGTAATGAGATTGAACTAGGTATGGAGATACCGACGATCGAATGTCGGGCAAGTAACATGCCGATGGACAAAGGGAACTGCATACGGGATTGATTGAATCCTTGACATCATGGTTCGACCGATAAAGATCTTCGTAGAATATGTAGGAAACAATATGGGCATCCAGGTCCCACTATTGGTTATTGACCGGAGAGTGTCTCGGTCATGTCTACATAGTTGTCGAACCCGCGCGGTCTGCACACTTAACGTTCGGTGACGATTCGGTATTGTTGAGTTATATATGTTGGTGACCGAAGGTTGTTCGGAGTCCCAGATGAGATCCCGGACGTCACAAGGAATTCTGGAATGGTCCAGAGGTAAAGATTCATATATGGGAAGTTGGTATTCGGGCACCGGAATAGTTTCGGGGTTTGCCAGATTCCATCGGGAGTGTCGGAAGGGGTTCCATGGGTCCACCAGGGAGGGCCACCTGCCCCGGAGGGCCCCATGGGCTGAGAGGGAGGCGCACCAGCCCCTGGTGGGCTGGGCGCCCCGCCTCCCAAGGGCCCATGCGGCCGAGGGCAAGGGATGGCCCTGGGGTGACCGCCACCCCCCTTGCCTTGGGGGCCAAGGCAGCCCCCCAGGCCGCCGCGCCCAACCCTAGGGAAACCCTAGGGCGGACGGCCCCTCCCCCTTGCCCCTATATATACTCGAGGGGAGGGAGGCCAGCCGCACCCAAGCCACGGCGCAACCCTCCTCTCCCTCTCGTAGTTCTTCTTCCTCCTGTCACGGCACCGCTTGGCGAAGCCCTGCCGGGACAGCTCCACCACCACTGCCACCACGCTGTCGTGCAGCCGGAGAACTCATCTACCTCTCCGATCTTGCTTGCTGGATAAAGGAGGCGGAGAGGTCATTGAGATGTACGTGTGCTGAACGCGGAGGTGCCATCCGTTCGGCGCTAGATCGGCACGCATCAGGATTGGATCGCGGGACGGATCGTGATTGGATCGCGAAGACGTTCGACAACACCAACCGCGTTTCTTAACACTTCCCGCTTAGCGATTTACGTGGCTTGAGACTGTGTCGGTATTTCCCCAAAGAGGAAGGGATTATGTAGCACAGTGACGGTAAGTATTTCCCTCAGTTATGAAACCAAGGCATCGAACCAGTAGGAGGATCACCACCACTACATAAACATCACCTACACACAAAGAACAAATACTTGCAACCCGACGCGAAAGAGAGGTTGTCAATCTCTCTACGGTAAAAAGATAGATTAGGTAGTGATAGATTGGAGAGATAGATCTCTCAAGAACAGACAATAGAAAGGGCAAATAAAAAGTGCAGCAAGGTATTTTTGGGGTTTTGGAATAATAGATCTGAAAACAAAAGAGGCAAAAAGATAGATCGGAAAGCAATATGTTGGAAAAGTAGACCCGGGGGCCGTAGGATTCACTAGTGGCTTCTCTCATGAGTATAGCGCACGGTGGGTGAACAAATTACTGTTAGGCAATTGATAGAAGATCAAATAATCATAACGATATCCAAGGCGATGCTCACTATATAGGCATCACATCCAAGATAAGTAGACTGACTCCTGCCTGCATCTATCACTATTACTCCACACATCGACCGCTATCCAGCATGCATCTAGTGTATTAAGTTCATGGAAAAACGGAGTAATGCAGTAAGAACGATGACATGATGTAGATAAGATCTATTCATGTAGGAATAGACCCCATCTTGTTATCCTTAATGGCAACGATACATGCGTGCCTTGCTGCCCCTTCTGTCACTTGGAAAGGACACCACAAGATCGAACCCATCACAAAGCACCTCTTCCCATGGCAAGAAAAATCGATCTAGTCGGCCTAGCTAAACCAAAGATTCGAAGAAGAAATACGAGGCTATAAGTAATCATGCATATAAGAGATCAAAGAAGACTCAAATAATATGCATGGATAGAAACTGATCATGAACTCAAAATTCATCGGATCCCAACAAACACACCGCAAAAGTTTACATCAAATAGATCAACAAGAGACCATCGTATTGAGAATCAAAAGAGAGAGAGGAAGACATCTAGCTACTGCCTACGGAACCGTAGGTCTATGGTGGACTACTCATGCATCATCGGAGAGGCACCAATGAGGATGATGAACCCCTCCGTGATGGTGTTAGATTGGATCTCGAGGTTGTGGAACTTGCGGCGGCTGGATATGTTTTTCGTCGACTCCTCTAGGATATCTGGAATATTTGGGAATTTATAGGCATCAGAGGCGGTGGAGAGGGGCCCCGAGGAGGGCACAACCCATCAGGGCGCACCGGGGGTCTCTGGCGCGCCCTGGTGGGTTGTGGTCTCCACGGCCCACCTCTCTGGCACTTCTTTGGCCCACTGGGTGTCTCCTGGTCCAAAAAAATCTCCAAAAAGTTTCGTCGTGATTGGACTCCATTTGTTACTGATATTTTGCAAAGTAAAAAACAAGCAAAAACAGCAACTGGCACTTTGGCACTATGTCAATAGGTTAGTCCCAAAAAATGATATAAAGTTGCTATAAAGTGATTGTAAAACATCCAAGAATGATAATATAACAGCATGGAACAAGCAAAAATTATAGATACGTTGGAGACATATCAGCATCCCCAAGCTTAATTCCTACTCGTCCTCGAGTAGGTAAATGATAAAAACAGAATTTTTGATGTGGAATGCTGCCTAACATGTTCATCTCATATTCTTTTATTTTGAAGCATTGACATTTGGAATTTTAGATGATTCAAAGCAATAGTCTAGTTTTAACATAATGACTTCAATACTCAAGCATGCCAACAAGAAACCATGTCTTTCAAAATATCAACACTAAAGAAAGTTATCCCTAGCCCACCATGCTCAATCATTGATCCCTTCATGAAACACACTCAAATATTAGCTACACCCAATGCTCTAGTACTATCATAGTGCCCCCTAGTTGGTGCTTTAAAAGAGAAGATGGAGACTCAAAGTAAAAATAAAAATTGCATAAAGTAAATAGAAAGGCCCTTCACAGAGGGAAGTAGGGATTTGTAGAGGTGCCAGAGCTCAAAGTTTAAATTGAGAGAGAAAAATATTTTGAGTGGCATGCCTTTCCTGTCAACGAAAACGACAAAGTAGTTCACAATACTTTCCATGCTAGATACATCATAGGCGGTTCCCAAACAGAAAATAAAGTTTATTCCTTTTTCCACCATTCTTTCACTTTCCATGGCTGGCCGTATCCACGGTTGCCTTCCATACCAACACTTTCCAAGGAATTTATTATTTGACAACATAAAGTAAATATTTTGTCTTTTTCATTTTGGGAATGGGCATCCCTATTACTGCTATACTCTCGTGCAATGACAAGTGAATAAACACTCATCTTGAGAATAACACATCTAGCATGGAAACATATTGGACCCCCCTACCGTTTCATGAGCGGTACGAGCATACAAAAGAGAAATTTATTTTGAAAATTAGAGATGGCACATACAAATTTGCTTAGAACGGCATGGAAATACCGCATATAGGTAGGTATGGTGGACTCATAAGGCAAAACTTGGTTTAAGGATTTTGGATGCACAAGTAGTATTTCTACTTAGTACAAATGGAGGCTAGCAAATAGATTGAGAAGCAACCAACCAAGAAAAAAAATTCACATAAGCGAGCATTGAGCATAACTAACACTGAATAATGAACCATAGGTAGGATGTAATTTCATTGCACAACTATTGAATTTCGTGCATGCATAGGTAATCACAAACCTTAACACCAATATTCCTACTAAAGCATAATTACACACTAGCATGACTCATATATTACTATCATCATGTCTCAAAACTATTACAAGGAATCAAGTTTTAATTTGTCCAATGAACTTCATGAAAGTTTTTATTATATTCCCCTTGGATATCTATCACTTTGGGACTAGTTTCATACATTGTCATTGCTTTTTGACAAGCTCAAACAAATTTAAGTGAAGCACATGAGCATAAAGATTTCATCTCTCAAAATAGTATAAGTGAAGCATGAGAGGATTTCTTCAAAATTTACTAACTCTCAAATTAATCTAAGTGAAGCATGAGAGTGTTTCTTCAAAAGTTTTCAAGCACACCGTGCTCAAAAAGATATAAGTGAAGCACTAGAGCAATTCTATAGCTCAAAAAGTTTAAGTGAAGCATATAGAGCAATTCTAACAAATCATAGCATAAGTTTGGCTCTCTAAAATAGGTGTGTCCAGCAAGGATACAAGTGACAAACTAACAAGCAAAGCAAGCAAAGACTCAAATGATATAAGACGCTCTAAGCAAAAGTCATGATATGTGACGAATAAAAATATAGCTCCAAGTAAAATACCGATGGTCGTTAGAAGAAAGAGGGGATGCCACTCGGGGGCATCCCCAAGCTTAGTTGCTTGTTTCTCTTTGGATATATCTTGGGGGTGCTGTAGCATCCCCAAGCTTAGGCTCTTTTCACTCCTTATTCCTTCATCCATCGTGATCTCACCCAAAACTTGAAAACTTCAATCACACATAACTCAACAAAATCTTCGTGAGATCCGTTAGTATAATAAAGCAAATCACTACTTTCAGTACTGTTGCAAACCCATTCATATTTTATTATTGCATTATACCTACTGTATTTTAACTTTACCATGGCTCATACCCTTCAATATAACCCATAGATTCATCAAAACAAGCACACAATGCAACGAAAACAGAATCTGTCTTAAACAGAACATTCTGTAGTAATCTGTACTCTAACCATACTTCTGTAACTCTAAAAATTCTGAAAAATTAGGACAACATAAAGAATTTGTATAGAAACACTATGTTAAAATTTCAGCACAATATCACGTTCCAGTAAAAAAATGATAATTCGAACACTGGAGGCAAAGTTTCTGTTTCAGATCCAGCATCGCTTCTACTCATCTTATGAATCATCCTAAAGGCTCTACTTGGCACAAACACTAACTAAAACATAAAAACACAATCATAACAGAGGCATAGTTGTGTCAACACTCAAAAACAAAAAGGAAAAAAAACAAAAATAAATTTATTCATTGGGTTGCCTCCCAACAAGCGCTATCGTTTTACGCCCCTAGCTAGGCATAACGCATAGATTCAAGTATTGTCATCTTTAGTTTTGGTTCCATAGGATGCTCTCATGATTGATTCATATGGTGGCTTAATTCTTGTTCTAGGGAAATGTTCCATACCCTTTCTTAGTGGAAACTGAAATCTAATATTGCCTTCTTTCATATCAACCACGACACCTATAGTGCGTAAGAATGGTCAACCAAGTATAATGGGACAAGACGGATTGCAATCAATATCAAGAACAATAAATCTATGGGCACATAGTTCCTATTTGCAAGAATAAGAACATCATTCATTCTTCCCAAAGGCTTTTTAATAGTAGAATCCGCCAAGTGCAAATTAAGAGAGCATTCTTCAATATTGGTGAGACCAAGCACATCACATAGAGATTCCGGAATCGTGGAAACACTAGCACCCAAATCACATAAAGCAAAGCGCTCATAATTTTTAATCTTGGCCTTAATAGTAGGTTCCCACTCATCATGTAATTTTCTAGGAATAGAAATCTCCAACTACAACTTTTCTTCAAAAGATTTCATCATGGCATCAAAGATATGTTTAGTGAAAGCTTTATTTTGCTCATAGGCATGGGGTGAATTCAACATGGATTGCAGCAAAGAAATACATTCAATCAAAGAGCAACTATCATAATTAAAGTCTTTGCAATCCAAAATAGTGGGCACATCACTAGTTATAGTTTTGACCTCTTCAAACCCACTTTCATCAAATTTTTCATCAAGATTTTCACCCTCCAAATTATTGGGACGCCTTCTAGCTAAAGTTGACTCTACTTCAGTCCCTTTATCATCAATCTTAATATTACTAAACAAGGAATCAATAGAAGAAACACCAATCACTTTAAGATCTTCATCATTTTTATGAAAGCAATCAATAGAAAACGATTTTTCAAAGAATTCTCTTCTAGCTCTAAGCATAGCGGTTCTTTTCTTACTTTCATCCATAGAGACATATAAAGCTTTAATTGATTCATCAATCTTAGGCACAAAAGCTTTCAACTTGAGATTTTCCACATCATGAGAAATCCTATCAATGCTTCTGGACATATCATCAATCTTATTCAACTTTTCTTCAATCGTAGTATTGAAAGCCTTTTGCGCATTGATAAATTCTTTAATATTACTCTCAAGATCAGAGGTGTTCCTATTATTATTGTAAGAAGTATTACCATAGGAATTACCATAATTATTAGAGGAATTTCCAGGAAAAGGCCTAGGATAAAAATTACCTCTATAAGCATTGTTATTGAAATTGTTTCGCGAGACAAAGTTCACATCTACAGAATCACTATTTTGCTCAATCATGGTAGACAAAGGCACATCATTAAGATCAATAGGAGCATTTTTACTAGCAACCAATTTCATCAAAGCATCAACCTTATCACTCAAAGTACTAATTTCTTCAACCGAATTAACTTTTTTACTAGTAGGTGCTCTTTCGGTATGCCATTGTGAATAATTTGCCATAATATTATCTAACAATTTAGTAGCTTCTCCCAAATAAATTTCCGTAAAAGTACCACCCGCGGCGGAATCTAAAAGATTTCTAGAGACAAAATTCATACCCGCATAAAAAATTTGTATGATCATCCAAAGATTTAAACCATGAGTAGGACAATTCTTAGCATCAATTTCATTCTTTCCTAAGATTGTGCAACATGTTCGTGCTCAAGTTGCTTAAAATTCATGATTTGTGTCCTAAGGGAAATAATTTTCGCGGGCGGAAAATACTTAGTGATAAAAGCATCCTTGCACTTATTCCAAGAATCGGTACTATTGCGAGGCAAAGAGGAAAACCTAATTTTTGCACGACCCCGCAAGGAAAAAGGAAATAATTTCAACTTCACTATATCATTGTCCACATCTTTTTTCTTTTGCATATCACACAATTCTACGAAAGAATTTAGATGGGATGCGGTATCCTCATTAGGATTACCGGCAAATTTATCTTTCATGACAAGATTCAACAAAGCAACATTAATATTCCGCACTAGTGGCGGGAGGAGCAATCGGAGTACTAATAAAATCATTGTTATTAGTATTGGAAAAATCACACAACTTGGTGTTTTCTTGAGTCATCGTTACCACGCAAACAAGATTGCAAGCAGCAAGAGATCTGACGAGAAAAAGGCAAACAAAAAAAAGGGCGAATAAAACGGCAAATTGGTGAAGTGGGGGAGAGGAAAACGAGAGGCAAATGGCAAATAATGTAATTGCAAGGAGATGAGATTTGTGATTAGGAACCTGGTAGATGATGATGATGTCTCCTCGGCGCCTGAGATTGGCACGTAGAAGAGACCGCTTCCTCCCCGGCAACGGCACCAGAAACTCCTTTGACGTGGCTTGAGACTGCGTCGGTATTTCCCCAAAGAGGAAGGGATGATGCAGCACAGCGACGGTAAGTATTTCCCTCAGTTATGAAACAAAGGTATCGAACCAGTAGGAGGATCACCACCACTACGTAAACAGCACCTCCACACAAAGAACAAATACTTGCAACCCGACACGAAAGAGAGGTTGTCAATCTCTCTACGGTAAAAAGATAGATTAGGTAGTGATAGATTGGAGAGATAGATCTCTCAAGATCACAAAATAAAAATGGCAAATACAAAGTGCAGCAAGGTATTTTTGGGTTTTTGGAATAATAGATTTGACACTACTAGAAAAAGGGCTATAGCTAATATAGACATTAGTGGCGCACTATGTATGTGGTGCGCCACTGCTAAATAGCAGTGGCGCACCACACATGGGTGCACTACTAATCTCTATATTACTAATGGCGCACCACACACACGGTACGCCATTGCTATTTTTTTCTGAGTCCACCCCCTCCCCAGGCTTACCAATGGCGCACCACAGCCAGGTGCGCCATTACTATTTTAGGTAGCAATGGCGCACCTAGGTGTGGTGCGCCATTACTAAGTCTGGGCATAGTGGCGCACCTAGATGTGGTGCGCCATTACTAAATCTGCCCAGACTTAGTAATGGCGCACCACACCTAGGTGCGCCACCCCAGTACCGGCACCGCACCGCGCGGACAGCTAACCACCCACCCAGCCCCCGCGCCCCCATCTTCTTCCCCCCATCTCCCCCACCTTCTTCCACAGTGCACCGCCGCCGCCGGCCCCGTCCAACCGACAGAGCCGCCGGCCCGCCCCCGCCCCACCATCTGCCACGCCCAGCCAGATCCCCCCGTCGCGCCCCCCTCTCCCCCAAGCATCGCCCAGCCAGATCCACGCCCAGCCAGCGGCGGACCCGCGAGATGCGCCGCATCTGGATCCCCCATCCAGCCGCGGCCAGGTGCAGGCGGCCACCGCCGGATCCCGGCCCTACCCGTGGACGACAGGGCCGTCACCTCCCGCCGCCCGCCCCAGCCTCCCTTCGCCATCCTCCCGCGCTCGCAGCCGGTGTGCCGAGGGATCCAGCAGGCGCCGCAAAACCCTAGCAGCACCAGCAGCAGGTGGGGACGGCGCCGCCGCATCTGCTCCTGCGCCGGTGCTACCCTCCGTCCCCACTGCTCCCGCGTGAGCCTCAGGCGCCGGTGCTGCCCATCTGCGCCACCGGGGATTCCCGCGTGCACCGGCTAGGAGCAGCTCCTGTGCGTCGTCGGCTGAGTCGATCTGGCACTGAGGCGACCTTGACGGCTCTCCACCACCCTACTGCACCGGCTGGTGACCATGTCCCCCCTCCCGCATGGCGGCCTGGCTGCTCCGATGACCCCAAGCCCCGCCTCCTCGTCTCCATTAAAACAAGCTGTAACTGGTGCCCTCATAGCTTCCAGTATAATCTTCCCAGATCGCATCCCTAAGGTTCTCAGCATTTAAAAAAAACATTTGGTTATTTACATTTTTCCTGCAGTATTTTGTGTGTGTGGCTGTGTGCTACTTCTATAAATTTTTGTTTGTTGTCCTATAGTGCATTGCTTATTTCATTTTGCTCTGCTAATCGGATAACTGAATTCTTTTCACCTCTTTTGATTCCAGGCACCTGAACTTGATGGGTGCCAAGCCGGTCCCAACTGCATGAACCAGTATGGGTACTATCCCCTCCACCGAGCTGCTGACTTTTTTTCGGTTGACATGATTCAGTTGCTTGTCCGCCACGGCGCGTCCGCCAATCTACGCACAGCCGGTGCTGAGGTCATCGAGGGACTTCTCCCACTCCATGTTGCAGTCGAGAACACATGCATGCATTAAGTATCTGGAAGACAGTCTATTTCCAAACCACGAGCATCGTGATTACAGTGAGGCAGATGCCAACTTTATCTTCAAGCTCATCCATCTTCTGTGCCTACCTGAAATGGTTTGTCTCGCATCCATCCCCTTCACAATTTAAACAAAGTCACATATCTTAAATAACTGAAGTAGCAATAATACTCGAGGAACCATAAATTCCTACATCTCGATTTACCATACTCGAAATTGTTTTCTGTGCTGTAGTGACGTTTTTTAGCCTTCGACACTTTGTTCAGAGAAAACAAACTCTATTTTTATGTTAACAGAGAAAATAAGATTGTGATTTTATTTAGATTGTTGGTGAGAACACAGTTTTAAGATAATAAGCACTACCTTGCCTATAAATTCTAAAAGGACTCGGTTTTTGCTCTCTGTTGGTGGTTTTTGCAGAAGATCTTCTTGGATACGACTCGGCTGATCGCAAAATACACAGATAATCTATTGGATGAGCTGTGGAATTACATAAAAGAGGGAAAGCTTGTCGAGACAGCCGTTTTGCTCTTGGCAGCTCAAGAGCAGATACGTAAGGGAACTTCTCGCAAAAGAAATGGAGATAGTAAGCCAGACGGGTTTGCGATTATCCGTGACCGTATTTTAAACAACAATATTACTTTGCATTCTGAGAAGGATCAGCAAGTGGAGGCAAGGATACGGCTTAATAATATGGCATTGATGCTTGTTCATGTAATTTCTAAAGCTGGTGAAGGTCTTGATTCATACATTCAGAAGCATCTAGAGGTATCATTCTGTTGGTGCGTGATGTTACAATTCCTCGATTTTCTCTGCTTTACAAAAATTGCATATATTGGTATAGTATAATGGTTTTTTGGTAATTCCTAGACTATCTTCTTTTTTTGCGAATCGGATTATCTGATCAATATAATATTTTTAGAAACACTGAATAAAATTTGCAATATATCTAATACTTATTATAGTCTCAGTCAAGAATGTAAGATTTATTTGGGGTCATTGGCAACAAATACAGTCTGTAAATGACTTTTAAAATATGAATCATTTAGACTTCCTCTCCTTCACGAAAACTTCTCATTTTGGGAATTAAGGTTCAAATTAGCGTTAGGTGTAGTTGATGCGGTTGGTGTTCGCCTAGTGTTGCATAGGCGCTTCCTCTTATAGTTTTGTTTATCGTGGGTGTATTTGGGGTGCCTAGGCGGTTGTGGAGCTTTGACTGCCAGGGGTGTATTGTTGGAATAAACCCAAGTCTGTACCTAGTGAATTTCTCTGCCATGGCAGCAGTTTTAGCTCAATATATACTAAAAGTTGAAACAAATATGAGTAGGAGATATGTTACAAAAATGAAGTTCCCAAGGACAGACAACAGTTTACAAAGCTCATTGTCCAAAAAAGGACAGACAATCATAATAGTAAATCTTGCCTTTTTTTGGAGTAGTCTGCATGCCATCTAAGTGCAGGTGTTTAGCAACTTCCTTTTGTAATGAAGAGGCAGAGCTCCTGCTGGTTTCTTGGGGAAAATAAGTCTAGTCCAGTTTACACAAACTGTCTGTGCTGGGTTGTTACTTTCAGTTAGATAGTGTGGACAATATCAACACACTACTCTTTTTAAAAGCCAAAACAAAAGAATTGGGGCAAACTTGGAACTAAAACAAAATAATGCTGTATATCTAATTAACCCAAATAAGACAAAATGTGTGTTCTATACATGTATTGATGTCATAAAAATACATTCAGTCTACAATGTTGTTAGTAATCTTAAGTTTTTATTTTGCCTTTCCACTTATATTATATTAATATTGTTCCCACTGCAAACAAATCTTTCTATAATATCTCAGTCATCATGTTTCATGGTGCTCATGACATATATGATATATCTCACAATTTAAAATGGTCATGCAGGTGCCCCATTCGGAGGTCATTGAACGTGTTTCCTCAATTCTCAAGGATAATGGTTTTTGTCCTACTAGTGAATGGATAGAAATTGGAAACCTGTAAGTTTTGTTCAAGGACTATGTTTTGTATCCATACACAGCTGATATGATCTTTATTTAATTATTTCTTCCACTTGTTCTTGAAGTTCCCCCTATGAGGATGTGTTGAACAGCGCCATCGACATGGGGCAGAAGCAGCGTCGACGACGACATCGACATGGGGCAGCGGCAGCATCGACGACGACATTGACACGGGCTGCTGCGGCGTCGACGACGACATCGACATGGGGCTACTGCGGCGTCGACGACGAGATTGACACAGAGCAGTGCTGCTTGAAGTTACATTATTAAGCCTGGCATATGTAGTTTGCGGTAGTCCTATCTTGCTGAAAGCGAATGCTTAACATTCAGCTAATTGATGACTTGCTTGTTAGTGGCACAGTTGTAATTTAATACCTCAAAAAAATTTAATTTAATTTAATCTTATTACGTGGACGACCTGGCTGTGCATTTTTTTTGTTTCCCACCATGGATATCAGTGGCGCATGGGCTAAGGTGCGCCATTGGTACACTATGGATATCAGTGGCTGTGCATTTTTTTTTGTTTCCCACCATGGATATCAGTGGCGCATGGGCTAAGGTGCGCCATTGGTACACTGGATATCAGTGGCGCATGTGGCCTTATCAGTGGCGCACCACCAGGTGCGCCACTGGTATTTGGATTAGTAATGGCGCATCAGAGGTGCGCCACTGGTATTTGGATTAGTAATGGCGCACCAGAGGTGCGCCATTACTAACCATTACTAGTGGCGTGGTAATAGTGGCGCACCTATAGTGCGCCATTAATAGCAAAAACAGGTGCGCCACTAATAGCCTTTTTTCTAGTAGTGTGAAAACAAAAAAGGCAAAAAGATAGATCGGAAAGCAATAAGTTGGAAAAGTAGACCGGGGGGCCGTGGGATTCACTAGTGGCTTCTCTCATGAGTATAGCGCACGGTGGGTGAACAAATTACTGTTGGGCAATTGATAGAAGATCAAATAATCATAACAATATCCAAGGCGATGATCATTATATAGGCATCACGTCCAAGATAAGTAGACCAACTCCTGCCCGCATCAACCACTATTACTCCACACATCGACCGCTATCCAGCATGCATCTAGTGTATTAAGTTCATAGAAAACCGGAGTAATGCAATAAGAACGATGACATGATGTAGACAAGATATATTCATGTAGGAATAGACCCCATCTTGTTATCCTTAATGGCAACGATACATGCGTGCCTTGCTGCCCCTTCTGTCACTGGGAAAGGACACCGCAAAATTGAACCCATCACAAAGCACCTCTTCCAATGGCAAGAAAAATTGATCTAGTCGGCCTAACAAAACCAAAGATTTGAAGAATAAATACGAGGCTATAAGTAATCATGCATATAAGAGATCAAAGAAGAGTCAAATAATATTCATGGATAGAAACTGATCATGAACTCAAAATTCATCAGATACCAACAAACACACCGCAAAAGTTTACATCAAATAGATCTCCAAGAGACCATTGTATTGAGAATCAAGAGAGAGAGAGAGAGAGAGAGGAAGCCATCTAGCTACTGCCTACGGACCCATAGGTCTATGGTGGACTACTCACGCATCATCGGAGAAGCACCAATGAGGATGATGAACCCCTCCGTGATGGTGTTAGATTGGATCTCGAGGCTCTGGAACTTGCGGCAGCTGGATGTGTTTTTCGTCGACTCCTCTAGGGTTTTTGGAATATTTGGGAATTTATAGGCATCATAGGCGGTGGAGAGGGGCTCCGAGGAGGGCACAACCCATTAGGGCGCACCATGGGCCTCTGGCGCGCCCTGGTGGGTTATGGTCTCCACGGCCCACCTCTCTGGCACTTCTTTGGCCCACTGGGTGTCTTCTGGTCCAAAAAAAATCTCCAAAAAGTTTCGTCGCGATTGGACTCCGTTTGATACTGATATTCTGTGAAGTAAAAAACAAGCAAAAACAACAACTGGCACTTTGGCACTATGTCAATTGGTTAGTCCCAAAAAATGATATAAAGTTGCTATAAAATGATTGTAAAACATCCAAGAATGATAATATAATAGCATGGAACAAGGAAAAATTATGGATACGTTGGAGACGTATCTGTGATCTACAAGGGTATGTAGATGCACTCCCCCTCTCGTAGCTGTTGATCTCCATAGATAGTTCTTGGATGTTCGTAGGAAAAAAATTGTTTCCCATGCAATGTTCCCCAATAGGGAGCGAACATATCCTGAGGATCCATACGACCTACAACACGGCCTGGGTGCTAGAATAGGCCAGACAAGATCCATCTATGGACCAAGAGAGCATAGCCCCGTTAAACGGGACAATTATCAAGATTGGCTCGACCGAAACAATAGATTTCGGGAGGAGCGCCGTGTCCAGATGGCGTCCGACCTCCGTAGAAACGTACCTCGAGTTCGGGGCGCCACTCACCCAATGTGCTTCACAGACGAGGTGATGCAGCACCAGTTCCCTGAAGGGTTTAAACCCGTAAATATCGAACAATACGACAGGACTACAGACCCGACGGTGTGGATCGAAGACTTCCTTATCCACATCCATATGGCTCGTGGAGACGATCTCCATGCCATTAAATGCTTACCTTTAAAACTTAAGGGACCAGCATGACACTAGTTAAACAACCTCCCCGAGGACTCCATCGGGAGCTGGGCAGAGCTCGAGGATGCTTTCCGAGCTAACTTCCAGGGCACTTATGTCCGGCCTCCGAACTCAGATGACTTAAGCCGCGTCGTGCAACGTCCCGACGAGTCAGCCAGCCAATTCTGGAACCGGTTCTTGACTAAAAAGAACCAGATAATTGACTATCTGGATGCTGAGGCAATAGCTTCTTTCAAACACAACATTCGGGATGAATGGCTAGCTCGACAGCTTGGCCAAAAGTGGCCAAGGACAATGTCGGCCCAAACCTCACTCATGACCCGCTTTTACGCGGATGAGGACAGCTGGCTCGCTCGCCGGGACAGCAATCCCGGAGGCCCCGACACCTCTGAAGCTCGGGATGGAAACGGGAAACCATGGCACAATAGGAACAAGCGCCGACACAACGGTGGTGATACTGAAGACACGGCCGTTAATGCCGGATTCAGCAACTCCAAATCAGGAAAACGGAAGAATCCCACCAAAGGGAATAGGGATGGACCTACTCACTTGGAAAAAAATCTTGGACAGGCCATGCCAGATCCACGACACTTCAGACAAGCCCACCAATCATAGCAACCGTAACTGTTGGGTGTTCAAACAGGCCGGCAGGACAGCAGCCGAAGACCAAGGCAAGGGCCCCTGCAGCGAAGACGATGACGAGACCCCCGGTCCGAACAACGGGGGACAAAAGAAATTCCCTCCTGAGGTGAAAACCGTGAACATGATCTATGTCACGCATATACCGAAGAAGGAGAGGAAGCGCGCTCTCTGGGAGGTATACGCTGTCGAGCCCGTAGCTCCAAAGTTTAACCCATGGTCGGCATGCCCGATCACCTTCGATCGTAGGGACCATCCGATCAGCATCCATCATGAAGGATCGGCGGCCCAGGTCCTCGACCCCATTATCGATGGGTACCACCTGACTAGAGTCCTCATGGACGGAGGCAGTAGCCTCATTCTGATTTACTCAGATACGGTAAAAAAAAGATGGGTATTGATCCATCAAGGATCAATCCCAGCAACACCGCCTTTAAAGGGGTAATACCGGGCGTGGAAGCCCAATGCTCGGGCACCTTAATCCTGGAGGTCATTATCGGCTCGCCCGACAACTTTGGCAGCGAAGACTTGATCTTCGACATTGTCCCTTTAAGTAGCGGCTACCACGCACTCCTCGGCCGTACAACATTCACCCGCTTCAATGTCGTTCCCCACTATGCATATTTAAAGCTCAAGATGTCGGGACCCAGGGGCGTCATCACGGTCAACAGCAACACGGAGCGCTCCCTCCGGACTGAGGAACACATAGTGTCCCTAGCAGCCAAAATACAGATCGGCAAGGAGGTGCCAAACTCCTAGCCCGCCGTCAAGGCATGAAAGGTGAGCAAGCGAGCCCGGGCCCTGTTCCAACTCCCGGATCCTTCTCACACCGAAGACAAATAGAAACACGCTCCCCACAGCAAGGCCCCGTTAGCCATAAGGTGTGTACCCCGACTGCATAATTTCGTGCTTAAGATACCATCGGTAGCTTGTGGGGGGGCGCCAAGTGTTCGGATAGACCGAACCATAGGCAAACTTGTCTTCGGACACACAATAGGAACCGTTAAGGACCTGATAAGAATCAAGCTAATGTACCACGGCGACCTCTCAAGACCAAAGGTCCGCTCGCCGATCACCACCTCCTCTTAGAGGAGCTCTAGAGCAAAGGCGCAGATGTGCAACAGGGCATAGTAGGGATGTCAAACCACTTGTAAAAATCCCTGTATAAATCTTTCCTGTGTTAAAGTTTACTTCATAATAAAGTATCCATAACATTTGCTTCGGCAGTGCGGATTGTACGGTTCAACATCACGAGCGCATTGGACATCTAAATCCATTTTCGCCGCTCTTACCGCGATCATTTGTGTTGGATACTCTTTTTTCCCTCTTCGCTCTTCGATGCCGAAGCAACTTTGTTTGGTAGAAAGTTTAGATGTAGTCGGTTAATATACCGGGGGCTTGGCCATTGCAGTCACCCCAAAGCATCATCCTGACACCTTTTTATGTGGCCGGAAGTCTCGGATGTTGCGTGATACGTCTCCAATGTATCTATAATTTTTGCTTGTTCCATGCTGTTATATTATCATTCTTGGATGTTTTACAATCATTTTATAGCACCTTTATATCATTTTTTGGGACTAACCTATTGACATAGTGCCAAAGTGTCAGTTGTTGTTTTTGCTTGTTTTTTACTTCGCAGAATATCAGTACCAAACGGAGTCCAATCGCGACGAAACTTTTTGGAGATTTTTTTTGGGCCAGAAGACATCCAGTGGGCCAAAGAAGTGCCAGACGGGAGGGTCGAGGAGACCACAACCCACCAGGGCGCGCCAGAAGCCCCGGGCGTGCCCTGATGGGTTGTGCCCTCCTCGGGGCCCCTCTCCACCGCCTCTGACGCCTATAAATTCCCAAATATTCCAGAAACCCTAGAGGAGTCGACGAAAAACACATCCAGACGCCGCAAGTTCCAAAACCTCGAGATCCAATCTAACACCATCACGGAGGGGTTCATCATCCTCATTGGTGCCTCTCCGATGATGCGTGAGTAGTCCACCATAGACCTACGGGTCCATAGGCAGTAGCTAGATGGCTTCCTCTCTCTCTCTCTTTTGATTCTCAATACAATGGTCTCGTGGAGATCTATTTGATGTAAACTTTTGTGGTGTGTTTGTTGGGATCTGATGAATTTCGAGTTCATGATCAATTTCTATCCATGAATATTATTTGAGTCTTCTTTGATCTCTTATATGCATGATTACTTATAGCCTCGTATTTCTTCTTCGAATCTTTGGTTTAGTTAGGCCAACTAGATCAATTTTTTTTGCCATGGGAAGAGGTGCTTTGTGATGCGTTCGATCTTGCGGTGTCCTCTCCCAGTGACAAAAGGGGCAGCAAGGCACGCATGTATCGTTGCTATTAAGGATAACAAGACGGGGTCTATTCCTACATGAATATATCTTGTCTACATCATGTGACCGTTCTTATTGCATTACTCCGTTTTTCCATGAACTTAATACACTAGATGCATGCTGGATATCAGTCGATGTTTGGAGTAATAGTAGTAGATGCAGAATCGTTTCGGTCTACTAATCTTGGTCGTGAAGCCTATATAATGATCATCGCCTTGGATATCGTCATGATTATTTGATCTTCTATCAATTGCCCAACAGTAATTTGTTCACCCACCGTGTGCTATACTCATGAGAGAAGCCACTAGTGAAACCTACGCCCCCCGGGTCTACTTTTCCAACATATTGATTTCCGATCTATCTTTTTGCCGCTTTTGTTTTCAGATCTATTATTCCAAAAAACCCAAAAATTCCTTGCTGCACTTTTTATTTGCCCTTTTTATATTGTGCTCTTGAGAGATCTATCTCTCCAATCTATCATATCCTAATCTATCTTTTTACCGTAGAGAGATTGACAACCTCTCTTTCGCGTCGGGTTGCAAGTATTTGTTCTTTGTCTGCAGGTGCTCTTTACGTAGTGGTGGTGATGCTCCTACTGGTTCGATACCTTGGTTTCATAACTGAGGGAAATACTTACCATCGTTGCGTTGTATCATCCCTTCCTCTTTGGGGAAATACCGACGCAGTCTCAAGCCACGTCAAAGTAATTTCTGGCGCCGTTGCCGGGGAGGAAGCGATCTCTTCTATGTGCCAATCTCTGGCGCCGAGGAGACACCATCATCATCTACCAGGTTCCTAATAACAAATCTCATCTCCATGCAATTACATTATTTGCCATTTGCCTATCGTTTTCCTCTCCCCCACTTCACCCAATTTGCCGTTTTATTCGCCCTCTTTTTTGTTTGCCTTTTTCTCGTCAGATCTCTTCTTTGCCAACCTTGTTGCTATGACTGGCATTACTAATCCCCCTTTGTCACCAGATTTTGAAGTTCTATACTTCGAACAAAAACAAGGGGAAAATTTGAAAGATGCCTGGTATAGGCTAATGGAATCCTATCGCATTTGCATCCTAAAAGGAGATGCAAAAATTTAGCTTCAATTTTTTTACATAGGATTAGCTTTGCATCATAGACAACTCTTAGATTTTACCGCTAAAGGGAACTTTATTGAGCTTGATGCAAACACCGCTTATGAAATTTTGGAAGGGATATTGGGGGTTCCTCCATCAAAAAATGGGCTTTCTTTTACACAAGAGGGGGTTCAAATTTTAGAAAAATTGGGTGACTTACATAAGCACTTGGTCAAGTTGCAAAAATATAATGAACGAACCTCTCAAACATATTAGTGGGAACCTCAATCGCTTGAATACTTTGATTACTCTTTGCAATAGGCGTTTGGATATTTTGGATCTCAAGATGGTTTCTTCTCCTGAAAATTTGGGGAAGCATAAAGAGCCCCCCGGATTCGAGAAAGCCCTCACAAAAGTAGCAAAAACCAAAGATGACAATACTTGAATCTATGCGTTATGCCTAGCTAGGGGCGTAAAACGATAGTGCTTGTTGGGAGGCAACCCAATGAATAAATTTATTTTCTTTTTTTTTCTTTCTGTTTTTGAGTGTTGACACAATTATGCCTCTGTTATGATTGTGTTCTTATGTTTTATTTAGTGTTTGTGCCAAGTAGAGCTTTTAGGATGATTCATAAGATGAGTAGAAACAATGCTGAATCTGAAACAGAAACTTTGCCTCCAGGGTTTGAATTTTCATTTTTTGCTGGAACGTGATATTGAGCTGAATTTTAACACAGTATTGCTATACAAATTATTTACGTTGTCCTAATTTTTCAAAAAATTTAGAGTTACATAAGTATGGTTAGAGTACAGATTACTACGAACTATTCTGTTTAAGGCAGATTCTGTTTTCGTTGCATTGTGTGCTTGTTTTGATGAATCTATGGGTTATATTGAAGGGTATGAGCCATGGTAAAGTTAAAATACAGTAGGTATAATGCAATAACAAAATTTGAATAAGTTTGCAACAGCACTTAAATTAGTGATTTGCTTTATTATACTAACGGATCTCACGAAGATTTTGTTGAGTTTTGTGTGATTGAAGTTTTCAAGTTTTGGGTGAGATCACGATGGACGAAGGAATAAGGAGTGAAAAGAGCCTAAGATTGGGGATGCTACAACACCCCCAAGATATATCCAAAGAGAAACAAGCAACTAAGCTTGGGGACGCCCCGAGTGGCATCCCCTCTTTCTTCTAACGACCATCGGTATTTTACTTGGAGCTATATTTTTATTCGTCACATATCACGAGTTTTGCTTGGAGTGTCTTGTATCATTTGAGTCTTTGCTTGCTTTGCTTTTTATTTTGTAACTTGTATCCTTGCTGGACACACCTATTTGAGAGAGCCAAAATTATGCTATGATTTGATAGAATTGCTCTATATGCTTCACTTAAACTTTTTGAGCTATAGAATTGCTCTAGTGCTTCACTTATATCTTTTTGAGCACGGTGTGCTTGGAAACTTTTGAAGAAATACTCTCATGCTTCACTTAGATTAATTTGAGAGTTAGTAAATTTTTAATAAATACTCTCATGCTTCACTTAGATTAATTTGAGAGTTAGTAAATTTTGAAGAAATCCTCTCATGCTTCACTTATACTCAATGCTCGCTTATGATTCCCTATGCAAGTACGAAAGTCAATGTTATGGAACGAAATTACATCCTACTTATGGTGCATTATTCAGTGTTAGTTATGCTCAATGCTCGCTTATGTGAATTTTTGTTTCTTGGTTGGTTGCTTCTCAATCTATTTGCTAGACTCCACTTGTACTAAGTAGAAATACTACTTGTCCATCCAAAATCCTTAAACCCAGTTTTGCCTTATGAGTCCACATACCTACCTATATGCGGTATTTCCATGCCGTTCTAAGAAAATTTGTATGTGCCATCTCTAATTTTCAAAATAAATTTCCTTTTTGTGTGCTTGTACCGCTCATGAAACGGTAGCGGGTGTCCAATATTTTTCCATGCTAGATGTGTTATTCTCAAGATGAGTGTTTATTCACTTGTCGTTGCACGAGAGTACGGCGGTAATAGGGATGTCCAGTCCCGAAAAGAAAAGAAAAAAGAAAAAATAATTTATGTTGTGAAATAATAAATTCCTTGGAAAGTGTTGGTATGGAAGGCAACCGTGGATACGGCCAGCCATGGATTGTGAAAGTATGGTGGAAAAAGGAATAAACTTTATTTTTTTGTTTGGGATCCGCCTATGATATATCTAGCATGGAAAGTATTGTGAACTACTTTGTCGTTTTCGTTGACAGGAAAGGCATGCCAGTCAAAATATTTTTCTCTCTCAATTTAAACTTTGAGCTCTGGCACCTCTACAAATCCCTACTTCCCTCTGCGAAGGGCCTATATATTTACTTTATGTAAATTTTATTTTTACTTTGAGTCTCCATCTTCTCTTATAAAGCACCAACTAGGGGGCACTATGATCGTACTTGAGCATTGGGTGTAGCTAATATTTGAGTGTGTTTCATGAATGGATCAATGATGGACTAGGGATAACTTTCTTTAGTGTTGATATTTTGAAAGACATGGTTGCTTGTTGGCATGCTTGAGTATTGAAGTCATTATGTTAAAACTAGACTATTGCTTTGAACCATCTAAAAGTCGAAATGTCCATGCTACAAAAGAAAATATTATGTGATGAACATGTTAGGCAGCATTCCACATCAAAAATTCTGTTTTTATCATTTACCTACTCGAGGACGAGTAGGAATTAAGCTTGGGGATGCTGATACATCTCCAACGTATCTATAATTTTTGCTTGTTCCATGATGTTATATTATCATTCTTGGATGTTCTACAATCATTTTATAGCAACTTTATATCATTTTTTTGGGACTACCCTATTGACATAGTGCCAAAGTGCCAGTTGTTGTTTTTTGCTAGTTTTTTACTTCATAGAATATCAGTACCAAACGGACTCCAATCGCGACGAAACTTTTTGGAGTTTTTTTTGGGCCAGAAGACATCCAATGGGCCAAAGAAGTGCCAGAGGGGAGGGTCGAGGAGACCACAACCCACCAGGGCCCGCCAGAGGCCCCGGGCGCGCCCTGATGGGTTGTGCCCTCCTCGGGGCCCCTCTCCACCGCCCCTGACGCCTATAAATTCCCAAATATACCAGAAACCCTAGAGGAGTCGACGAAAAACACATCCAGCCGCCGCAAGTTCCAGAACCTTGAGATCCAATCTAACACCATCACGGAGGGGTTCATCATCCTCATTGGTGCCTCTCCGATGATGCGTGAGTAGTCCACCATAGACCTACGGGTCCGTAGGCAGTAGCTAGATGGCTTCCTCTCTCTCTCTTTTGATTCTCAATACAATGGTCTCTTGGAGATCTATTTGATGTAAACTTTTGTGGTGTGTTTGTTGGGATCCGATGAATTTTGAGTTCATGCTCAGTTTCTATCCCTGAATATTATTTGAGTCTTCTTTGATCTCTTATATGCATGATTACTTATAGCCTCGTATTTCTTCTTCGAATCTTTGGTTTAGTTAGGCCAACTAGATCGATTTTTCTTGCCATGGGAAGAGGTGCTTTGTGATGGGTTCGATCTTGCGGTGTCCTCTCCCAGTGACAGAAGGGGCAACGAGGCACGCGTGTATCGTTGCTATTAAGGATAACAAGATGGGGTCTATTCCTACATGAATAGATCTTGTCTACATCATGTCACCGTTCTTATTGCATTACTCCGTTTTTCCATGAACTTAATACACTAGATGGATGCTAGATAGCGGTCGATGTGTGGAGTAATAGTAGTAGATGCAGGATCGTTTCGGTCTACTACTATTGGACGTGATGCCTATATAATGAACATCGCCTTGGATATCGTCATGATTATTTGATCTTCTATCAATTGCCCAATAGTAATTTGTTCACCCACCTTGTGCTATACTCATGAGAGAAGCCACTAGTGAAACCTACGCCCCTCGGGTCTACTTTTCCAACATATTGCTTTCCGATCTATCTTTTTGCCGCTTTTGTTTTCAGATCTATTATTCCAAAAAAAACCAAAAAAACCATGCTGCACTTTTTATTTGCCCTTTTTATTTTGTGTTCCTAAGAGATCTATCTCCAATCTATCATATCCTAATCTATCTTTTTACCATAGAGAGATTGACAACCTCTCTTTTGCGTCGGGTTGCAAGTATTTGTTCTTTGTGTGCAGGTGTTGTTTACGTAGTGGTGGTGATCCTCCTACTGGTTCGATACCTTGGTTTCATAACTGAGGGAAATACTTACCGTCACTGTGCTGCATCATCCCTTCCTCTTTGGGGAAATACCGACACAGTCTCAAGCCACATTGCATTATATGCATCGGTCCCGAATTATGTCTTGGGTCAATAGTTGGGTTGCCCGGCTCCTGTGTTTGCCCTCTTAAGTTTCGCATGTTCGGCTAGGAGGGTAAAGGGAGAACCACTACGACTGTACTTCTAGCTCATCCGGTTAAGTACATGAGGGGAGAAAGTCGAAAACGGACTATCATAATAAGCGAGGACCGGTCTGCGATCCGATGACAAGTGTCAAACTAAATATCGCTGGAGGTTATCCCGTGTTACACGAGGGGTTTGTATTCACACACGCCAAGTGGTTATGGTACTTACCTCGGCACTGCCGAACACCACAAACACTGGGGGCTAGTCACTAGCCTCCGCAGCCAAGCTCCTATAGCTAAGTGAAAGCAATAAAGCCATATAGTCCGTATTGCCTTGTTTACCTTAAGTACTACCGCCTACGGGCACCGAGACGTCGGCTAAGGGTTACAGTACAGAGGTCGAAACACCCCTTGTATCGTCTACAAGGGGGATGAAGCCGAAGACTGGCAACTTTCAGATAAAACGGCCGCACAAGAGTCAAAATAAACAAAACTAAACATCATTTACCATGCAAAGAACTTGGATTATAATTCGCGAAAGTCTAATTGATATCCAGTACATAATGGCACACCTACTGAAATATTACATCTTTGGAGCATTGGGCTTCTACCGCCCAAGCACCATCCATAACAATGGAGAAGTACTGCTCGGGGCTCCTGTGCTCCTTGCGAGGTGGCGGAGGCGCGGTGGCCATCTTCGTCGGCTTAATCTTAGGCCAGTGCATCATGGTCCTGGCAAAAGCCATTCGAGCTCCTCCGATGCAGATGGAGAGCTTCAGGACATCGATCTGAGGCACAACATCACAGAGTCTCTGCACCAGGCCGAAGTAGCTCCTCGGCAGCGGCTCTGTAGGCCATAGCCAGATAAAGAGATCCTTCATGGCCGACTCCGCCATCCGATGCAGCTTCATCAACTGCTTCATCTGGTCGGCAAGGGGGGGAGGATGTTGTGCGGCTTGAAATTGCGCCCAGAACAGCCGCTGTTCGACATCCCCGTCCGGAATGGCATAATGCCTGGCGGCATCCACCACACGCTTTGGTAGATCCGAAAAAGCGCCTGCAGAATGCCGTAGCCGGGTCAGAAATATGAACCTGTTATTGCCAAAAGGACATTGTATTTAATATGGCTTACCATCCGCAATGAGTTGGACCTCGCGAAGCTCCTTCAAGTAGCCTTGCACCTCCATCCACGCCTCTTGAGCCGTCGATTTAGCCGCGAACAGCTCAGAGTTTTGCTCTTTATTTTTCTGCTCCAGGGCCTCACGTTTCATGATGGCATCCTTGAGCTCCTGCTGCACTTCGGCTACCCTAGCCTTGTGCTTCTCACTTGTCGTCCTCACCGACAACAGTTCGGCGGCCGCTACTTCGGCCGCCTTCTTCTGATCTTCGGCTTCTTGCCTCGGCTTCTGCAGCTCGGTCTTGAGCCTCTCGACCTTTGCGGTGACAGCTGTAGTCATAACAAACACCCCGCACTTAGGGCCGATAATCCGAACACTATGATGACCCACAAGTATAGGGGATCAATCGTAGTCCTTTCGATAAGTAAGAGTGTCGAACCCAACGAGGAGCAGAAGGAAATGACAAGCGGTTTTCAGCAAGGTAATTTCTGCAAGCACTGAAATTGTAGGTAACAGATAGTTTGATAGCAAGATAATTGATAACGAGCAAGTAGCGGTAACAGTAAATAAAGTGCAGCAAGGTAGCCCAATCCTTTTGTGGCAAAGGACGGGCCAGAACAGTCGCTAGTAATAGGCAAAGTGTTCTTGAGAGTACACGGGAATTTCATCTAGTCACTTTTATCATGTTGGTTTGATTCGTGTTCGCTACTCTGATAATTTGATATGTGGGTGGACCGGTGCTTGGGTGCTATTCTTACTTGAACAACCTCCCACTTATGATTAACCCCCTCGCAAGCATCCGCAACTACGAGAAAAGTATTAAGATAAAATCTAACCGTAGCATTAAACATTTGGATCCAAATCAGCCCCTTATGAAGTAGCACATAAACTAGGGTTTAACCTTCTGTCACTCTAGCAACCCATCATCTAATAACTACTCCACAATGCATTCCCTTAGGCCCAAGGATGGTGAAGTGTCATGTAATCGACCTTCACATGACACCACTAAGGGAATCACAACATTCATATCATCATAATATCGAACACATATCAAATTCACATGATTACTTGCAACATGACTTCTCCCGTGACCTCAAGAACAAAGGTAACTACTCACAAATAATATTTATGCTCAAGATCAGAGGGGTATTTAATAGCATAATGGATCTGAACATACAATCTTCCACCAAATAAACCATATAGTAATCAACTACAAGATGTAATCAACACTACTAGTCACCCACAGGTACCAATCTGAGGTTCAAGGACAAAGATTGAACACAAGAGATGAACTAGGGTTTGAGAGGAGATGGTGATGTTGAAGATGTTGATGAAGATTGGCCTCCCAAAGATGAGAGGGGTGTTGGTGATGATGATGGCTTCAATTTCCCCCTCCGGGAGGGAATATCCCCCGGCGGAATCGCTCCGCCGGAGGGCAAAAGTGCTCCTGCCCAAGTTCCGCCTCGAGACGGCGGTGTTCCATCCCGAAAGTCCTCTCCTTATTTTTTTCTAGGTCAAAAGACCTTATATACCAGAAGATGGGCACCGGAGGTGGGCCGAGGAGGGCACAACCCACCAGGGCGCGCCTGGGGGGCCTGGCGCGCCCTGGTGTCTTGTGCCCACCAGGGTGGCCCCCTCCGATAGTTATTTGCTCCAGTATTTTTCATATATTCCAAAAATATTCTCCTAAATTTTCAAATTCTTTGGAGATGTGCAGAATAGGTAACTCTGATGTGCTTTTTCAGGTCCAGAATTCCAGCTGCCGGTATTCTCCCTCCTTGTGTAAACCTTGAATATTATGAGAGAAAAGGCATTAGAATCACTCCCTAAAGCATTATTATCCAACAAAACATAATAAATAACAGTAGGAAATCATGATGCAAAATGGACGTATCAACTCCCCCAAGCTTAGACCTCGCTTGTCCTCAAGCGAAAAGCCAATATTGAAAAGCATGTCCACATGGTTTGAGAGAGAGGTGTCGATAAAAACAAAATACGGACATATTAGCATCATGCTTATTATCATAACAGCAAAAAACTCTATCATAAAACTTATTCATATAACTTTTATCATATAACTTCTCAGGAACAAGTAACAATTCTTCACAACAAAGAAGTATAAAGCAGAAACCTTATTGGAAACCAACAAACTATGTTCTCAGTCAACTTTGCAACTACAATTCATCATATTTTCAGGAAGGGTCTCATGTCGGAGCCTTTTGGTAAGCCCACATACTCATCCATAATTTAGTCTTCTATGATTGCTAACACTCACAGCATACCCATGAGCAAAAAGTTTCAACCGGACACATAGAAAGATAGGGGCTTATAGTTTCGCATCCCAACGTATTCACCTCAAGGGTGATGTCAACAATAATAACTCATGCTCACTCACATCAAACTGGATATATGTGCCTAGATCTTCCCTCACCACATGATGCTTGCAAAAGAAAAAGTAAAAAGGAATAGGGAAGAATACTTTGACTCTTGCATAAAAGTAAATACATAAAAGTAAAAGATAGGCCCTTCGCAGAGGGAAGCAGAGGTTGTCATGCACTTTTTGGTTTGTATGCCCAATCCCTTAATGTAAAAGAACGTCATGCTATATAGCCCCCTATGATAGCAACCTTTATTATGCAGTCCGTCGCTTTTATTACTGTTCCATCATAAGTTCGTATAGCGCTCAATTTTTTCTTACACTAATTGATCAAAACAAATTTAGAAGCAATTTTTATTGCCTTATTGCACCAATGACAACTTACTTGAAGGATCTTACTCGATCCGTAGGTAGGTATGGTGGACTCTCAAGCAAGAATTTGGGTTTTGGGTTTTTGGATGCACAAGTAGTGTCTCTACTTAGTGTGGAATTTTGGCTAGCAAAGATATTGAGCAAGCACCACATGTTGAAGGATCTATGACAATATAACTTCTATGTGAATATGAACAAACATAAATCATTACGTTGTCTTCCTTGTCCAACGTCAACAATTTTGACATATAATATTTAATGGGGGCTCACAATCATAAAAGTTGTCCAAGATAGTGTATTTGCATGTGAATCTTCTCTTCCCTTATTAATTATTTCATGAATTGCATCATTGACCAATGCTATGTTTGTCAATCTCCAACAATTTTTACCACTTATACCTTTCCTTATGTGATGTCACTAGTTACCATAAGATTAGCATATGATTCTTTTCATTTATTTCTCTTTCCTTTAATTTTGATTGCAACAAGAAAGTAGGGAGGCAAAAGCTCAAACCAAACTTTATTATATAAATCTCACTCGATTACATAGATAGATAGACCATGAAACTAACACACGAAAATAGATCATGCTAAACTTTTATTCAACTAAATCAAAAGGAAACTAAAATAGGTAAAGGTGAATAAAAGTGATGGTGATACGATACCCGGGCACCTCCCCCAAGCTTGGCTCAAGCCAAGGGGAGTACCCATACCCGTGTGCTCAAGTCTCCTTTGGTGATGGTGATGAAGAAGGTGGTGGTGATGAAGTGGTAGGCTTGTTCTCCAGCTTCCAGGGCAAGGGCTCACCATCAAAAGTTGACGCACTAGTCCCCTGAGTCCTGCAACTGGCAGCTAAACTCATACCTTTAAATCTTGCTTCATATTCAAAAACTTGGTTTTGAAGATCATAAATTTGACTTTGCAGAAAATTGATTTACTCGTTGAGGGTGAAGATGGTATCCTTCACAGACCGGCCATCCACCATCTGATCATGGGTGAATTCCGTGATCATGGAGTGATTGGCACTAAGTCCACGCTCCACCATCCTTTGGCACTTGAAGATGTCTTGCTCCACCGCCTCGAGCCTAGCCACCACGCTTCCGGTCCTCTTGGGTCCCTGAACATCGCGGATGTGGAGCACCCCCTCACGCATCTCAATGGCTTGAGGGTGCTTCATCACCTCCGGCAAGTACGGATTGATGACCTTCTCGAAGAACTTGTCCTTGGAGGAGCTTGGTGGAGCCATGGAGATCTAGATCTGACGAGAAAACAGCACGAAACAAGAACAGAGGATTTTTCTTCGATGCAGTCGTCAAAATAGTCGGGGGTATATATAGAGAATTTTTATTCTTGGGAAGCAAGCATATGGAAGGAAAAAGGAGTCGGGAAGGTTTCCGAGGTGGGCATAACCCACCAAGGCGCGCCTGGCAGGGCTGGCGCGCCCTGGTGTATTTTGCTCACCTCGGTTGCCTTCGAGTTTATTTCTAATTTTCATAATTTTTCTAATATTCCAAAACTGACAGAAAATATTTTTGCGGATTTTTCGGAGTCCGTTTACTTACCGTATCACGTACCTCCTATTTTTTAGAATTCTGGAGTGTTCTGGAAGGTTTCTTTTATGTGTTCCTCCGGTGTCATGGTTTGGATAACATTGATTTCAATATTAATAGGCGTACCTGAGATATAATTATTAATTCTTTGTCCATTGACCACCTTCGGGTTAGTACCTTCGGCATTGTTAATCTTGATAGCTCCAGAACGATAAACCTCTTCGATAATATATGGTCCTTCCATTTGGACAGAAGCTTACTTGCAAAAAATCTTAAACGAGAGTTGAACAAAAGAACATAGTCTCCTATTTTGAATTCCCGCTTTTGGATTCTTTTGTCATGCCATCTTTTTACTTTTTCTTTGAATAGTTTGGCATTTTCATAGGCTTGGGTTCTCCATTCATCTAGTGAGCTAATATCAAATAGCCTCTTCTCATCGGCAAGTTTGAAATCATAATTGAATTCTTTAATTGCCCAAAATGCTTTATGTTCTAATTCTAGAGGCAAATGACAAGCTTTTCTATATACCATTTTGTATGGAGACATGCCCATAGGATTTTTATAAGCTGTTCTATAGGCCCAAAGTGCATCATCTAGTTTCTTAGACCAATTCTTTCGAGACCGATTAACAGTTTTTTGTAATATTAATTTTATTTCTCTATTGCTAAGTTCAACTTGACCGCTAGATTGAGGATGATAGGGTGATGCAATTCTATGGTTAACATCGTATTTAGCAAGCAACTTACGGAAAGCACCATGAATAAAGTGTGAACCACCATCAGTCATTAAATATCTAGGGACTCCAAACCTCGGGAAGATAACTTCTTTAAGCATTTTAATAGAGGTGTTGTGATCAGCACTACTAGTTGGAATAGCTTCTACCCACTTAGTGACATAATCAACGGCAACCAAAATATGAGTGTACCCGTTAGAGGAAGGAAAAGGCCCCATATAATCAAAACCCCAAACATCAAATGGTTCGACAACAAGTGAATAATTCATAGGCATTTCCTGACGCTTACCGATATTACCAATTCTCTGACATTCATCACAAGACAATACAAACTTATGGGCATCCTTGAAGAGAGTAGGCCAATAAAAACCAGATTGCAATACCTTGTGAGCAGTTCTATCTCCCGCATGATGTCCTCCATAAGCTTCGGAATGACATTTCCGTAGAATTTGTTCCTGTTCATGCTCAGGTACACAACGTCTAATAATACCATCTACTCCTTCTTTATAGAGATGTGAGTCATCCCAAAAGTAATGTCTTACATCATAGAAGAATTTTTTCTTTTGTTGGTATGTGAAACTAGGTGGTATATATTTAGCGACAATGTAGTTAGCATAATCAGCATACCAAGGGGTGTTTTGAGAAACATTTATTGCAGCTAACTGTTCATTAGGGAAACTGTCATTAATAGGTAGTGGGTCATCAAGAATATTTTCTAACCTAGACATGTTATCAACTACGGGGTTCTCAGCTCCCTTCCTATCAACAATATGTAAGTCAAATTCTTGAAGCAAGAGAACCCACCTAATAAGTCTAGGTTTAGCATCTTTCTTTTCCATAAGATATTTTATAGCAGCATGATCGGTGTGAACGATAACCTTGGAATCAACAATATAAGATCTAAATTTATCACAAGCAAATACAACTGCTAAAAATTCTTTTTCGGTAGTAGCATAATTTCGTTGGGCATTGTCTAGAGTTTTGCTAGCATAATGGATAACATTCAATTTCTTATCAACTCTTTGTCCTGGAATAGCGCCAACAGCATAATCACTAGCATCACAATAATTTCAAAAGGTAAGTTCCAATCAGGTGGTTGAACGATAGGTGCAGAGGTTAAGGCTTTCTTGAGTGTTTCAAAGGCTTCCACACAATCATCATCAAAAACAAAAGGGATATCCTTTTGCAAAAGATTAGTAAGAGGCCTAGAAATTTTAGAGAAGTCTTTAATGAACCTCCTATAGAAACCAGCATGACCAAGGAAATTTCGAATACCTTTAATATATTTAGGACATGGCATTTTCTCAATTGCATCAACTTTAGCTTTATCCACCTCAATACCTCGTTCAGATATTTTATGACCCAAGACAATACCTTCGTTAACCATAAAGCGGCACTTCTCCCAATTCAAGACAAGATTAGTTTGTTCACATCTCTGCAAGACTCGATCAAGGTTGCTTAAGCAATCATCAAAAGAAGTCCCGTAAACGGAAAAATCATCCATGAAAACCTCCACAATCTTTTCACAAAAGTCAGAGAATATAGCAGTCATACATCTTTGAAAGGTAGCAGGTGCATTGCATAAACCAAAAGGCATACGTCTATAAGCATAGGTTCCAAAAGGGCAAGTAAAGGTGGTTTTCTCTTGATCGGATTGTGATACAGGTATTTGAGAGAAACCAGAATATCCGTCCAGAAAACAAAAGTGTGTGTGCTTAGATAATCTGTCTAGCATTTGATCAATGAAAGGCAGAGGCTAATGATCTTTTCTAGTAGCTTTATTTAATTTTCTAAAATCAATTACCATTCTATAGCCAGTGACAATTCTTTGTGGAATGAGTTCATTTTTATCATTAGGAACAACGGTAATACCTCCTTTCTTAGGGACACAATGAACGGGGCTTACCCATCTACTATCAGCTATGGGGTAGATTATACCTGCTTCCAGAAGCTTTAATATTTCAGTTCTTACCACTTCTTTCATATTAGGATTCAATCGCCGCTGGTGATCAACAACGGGTTTAGCATCGGGTTCCATATTAATCTTGTGTTGACATAGAGTGGGACTAATGCCCTGTAAGATCATCAAGAGTATATCCAATAGCAGCCCGGTGCTTCCTCAGAATTTTTAATAATCTTTCTTCTTCATGTTCTGAAAGGTTAGCACTAATAATAACAAGATATATCTTTTTCTCATCAAGATAAGCATACTTCAAAGTAGCAGGCAGTTGCTTTAATTCAAACACAGGATCACCTTTAGGTGGAGGAGGACCTCCAAGAGTTTCAATAGGAAAATTGTGTTCCAGGAGAGGTTGTTGTTCAAAGAAAATTTTATCTATCTCATTTCTTTCACGCAAGTGCATATCTTTTTCATGGTCAAGCAAATATTGTTCTAATGGATCAGTAGGAGGCACGACAATAGAAGAAGGACCAATTATTTCATCCTTACTAGATAATTCTCTATCACGAGGTTGTCTACTAAACTTGGAAAAATTAAACTCATGAGACACATCATCAAAACTGACACCGACAATTTGTTTTTCACAATCTATCTTAGCATTGATGGTGTTCAAGAAAGGTCTACCAAAGATAATGGGACAAAAGTTATCTTGTGGGGAACCAAGAACTAGAAAATCAGTAGGATATTTTACTTTCCCACACAAGACTTCTACATCTCTAATAATCCCAAGTGGTGTGATGGTGTCTCTATTAGCAAGTTTAATAGTAACATCAATGTCTTCTATTTCAGCAGGTGCTATTTCATTCATAATTTCTTGGTATAAGGTAAAAGGGATATCACTCACACTAGCACCCAAATCACATAGACCATGATAGCAATGATCTCCTATTATGACTAAGACAACAGGCATGCCCACCACGGGTCTATGTTTATCTTTTTCATCACGTTTGGCAATTCTAGCAGCTTCATCACAGAAGTAGATAACATGCCCATCAATATTTTCTACCAAGAGATCTTTAACCATAGCAACACTAGGTTCTACTTGAATTTTCTCAGGGGGCTTAGGTGCTCTAATATTACTCTTGTGAACTGCTACTTCTTGAGCTTGCGTTGGTTTTCCCTTGAAGAGGAAAGGGTGATGCAGCAAAGTAGATAAGTATTTCCCTCAGTTGTTGAGAACCAAGGTATCAATCCAGTAGGAGGTACAAGCAAGGCCCCAATCTATGCACCTGCACAAACAATCAAACACTTGCACCCAACGCTATAAAGGGGTTGTCAATGCCTTCACGGTTACTTGCAAGGATGAGATCTGATAGAGATAGATATAAAAGATTACTAAAACAAAAACTAAAATAAAAGTAAATAAATTGCAGCAATGTATTTTTGGTATTTTTGGTTTATAGATCTGAAAATATAATATGGAAAATAGACCCGGGGGCCATAGGTTTCACTAGAGGCTTCTCTCTTGAAGGAAAATAATACGGTGGGTGAACAAATTACCGTCGAGCAATTGATAGAAAAGCGCATAGTTATGACGATATCCAAGGCAATGATTATGCATATAGGCATCACGTCCGTATCAAGTAGACCGAAACGATTCTGCATCTACTACTATTACTCGACACATCGACCGACTCCTGCCTGCATCTAGAGTATTAAGTTCATGAAGAACAGAGTAACGCATTAAGTAAGACGACATGATGTAGAGGGATAAACTCAAGCAATATGATGAAAACCCCATCTTTTTATCCTTGATGGCAACAATACAAATACGTGCCTCGCTACCCCTACTTTGTCACTGGGTGAGGACACTGCAAGATTGAACCCAAAACTAAGCACTTCTCCCATTGCAAGAATTACCAATCTAGTTGGCCAAACCAAACCAATAACTCGAAGAGACTTACAAAGATATGAAATCATGCATATAAGAATTCAGAGAAGATTCAAATAATATTCATAGATAATCTGATCATAAACCCACAATTCATCGGATCTCGACAAACACACCGCAAAAGAGTATTACATCGGATAGATCTCCATGAAGATCATGGAGAACATGGTATTGAAGAACATAGAGAGAGAAGAAGCCATCTAGCTACTAGCTATGGACCCGAAGGTCTGAGGTAAACTACTCATGCATCATCGGAAGGGCAATGGTGTTGATGTAGAGGCCCTCCGTGATCGAATCCCCCTCCGGCAGATTACCAGAAAGGGCCCCAAGATGGGATCTCACGGGAACAGAGGCTTGCGGCGGCGGAAAAGTATTATCGTGGCTCCCTTTGGTATTGGGGGAATATTCCTGAATTTATAGGCGAAGAGTTAGGGTTGGAGGAGCTACGGGGGGCCCACAAGCCAGGGGGCGCCCCCCCCCCCCAGGGGCGTGCCCTGGTGGCTTGTGGCCCACCCGTAGGTCTTCTGGCCTCTTCTCGAAGCCTCCTGGGTTACTTCTGGTCCAAGAAAAATCAGCGTAGAATTTTATTCCGTTTGGACTCCGTTGGATATTCCTTTTCTGCAATACTCAAAAACAAGGAAAAAACAGAAACTGGCACTGGGCACTAGGTTAATAGGTTAGTCCCAAAAATAATATAAAATAGCATATTAATGCATATAAAACATCGAAAATAGATAATATAATAGCATGGAACAATCAAAAATTATAGATACGTTGGAGACATATCAGCATCCCCAAGCTTAATTACTGCTAGTCCTCGAGTAGGTAAATGATAAAAACATAATTTTTGATGTGGAATGCTACCTAACATATTTATCCATGTAATATTATTTATTGTGGCATGAATGTTCAGATCCATAAGATTCAAAACAAAAGTTTAATGTTGACATAAAAACCATAATACTTCTAGCATACTAACAAAGCAATCGTGTCTTTTCAAAATAACATGGCCAAAGAAAGTTATCCCTACAAAATCATATGGTCTGGCTATGCTCCATCTTCCCCACACAAAGTATTTAAATCATGCACAACCCCGATGAAAAGTCAAGCAATTGTTTCACACTTTTTATGTTCTCAAACCTTTTCAACTTTCACGCAATACATGAGCGTGAGCCATGGATATATCACTATAGGTGGAATAGAATATGGTGGAAGTTGTGAGGAAAAGGAAAAGATAGTCTCACATCAACTAGGCGTATCAACGGGCTATGGAGATGCCCATCAATAGATATCAATGTGAGTGAGTAGGGATTGCCATGCAACGGATGCACTAGAGCTATAAGAGTATGAAAGCTCAAAAAGAAACTACGTGGGTGTGCATCCAACTCGCTTGCTCACGAAGACCTAGGGCAATTTGAGGAAGCCCATCATTGGAATATACAAGCCAAGTTATATAATGAAAAATTCCCACTAGTATATGAAAGTGACAAAATAGGAGACTCTCTATCATGAAGATCATGGTGCTACTTTGAAGCACAAGTGTGGAAAAAAGATAGTAGCATTGTCCCTTCTCTCTTTTCTCTCACTTTTTTTTGGTGGGCATCTTTGGCCTCTTTTTTTTTATTTGGGCTTCATTGGCCTCTTTTATTATTTGTAAAGTCCGGAGACTCGTCCCAACTTGTGAGGGAATCATAGCTTCCATCATCCTTTCCTCACATGGGACAATGCTCTAATAATGATGATCATCACACTTTTATTTACTTACAACTCAAGAATTACAACTCGATACTTAGAACAAAATATGACTCTATATGAATGCCTCCGGCGGTGTACCGGGATGTGCAACGATCTAGCATAGCAAATGACATCAAAAAATGGACAAGCCATGAAAACATCATGCTAGCTATCTTACGATCATGCAAAGCAATATGACAATGATGGTGCGTGTCATGATAAACGGAACGGTGGAAGTTGCATGGCAATATATCTCGGAATGGCTATGGAAATGCCATAATAGGTAGGTATGGTGTCTGTTTTGAGGAAGGGAATATGGTGGGTTTAATGCACCGGCGAAAGTTGCGCGGTACTAGAGAGGCTAGCAATGGTGGAAGGGTGAGAGTGCGTATAATCCATGGACTCACATTAGTCATAAAGAACTCACATATTGCAAAAGTCTATTAGTTATCGAAGCAAAGTATTAGACGCATGCTCCTAGGGGAGAGGTTGGTAGGAGTTAACCATCGCGTACTCCCGACCCTCACACAAAGGATGACAATCAATAAACAAATTATGCTCTGACTTCGTTACATAACGGTTCACCATACGTGCATGCTACGGGAATCACAAACTTTTAACACAAGTATTTCTACCAATCCACAATTACTCACTAGCATGACTCTAATATCACCCTCTTTATATCTCAAAACTATATGCAAGGAATCAAACTTCTCATAGTATTCAATGCACTTTATATGAAAGTTTTTATTATATCCCTCTTGGGATGCCCATTATATTAGGACTAAATTCATAACCTAAACCAATTACCATGTTGTTTAAAGACTCTCAAAATAATATAAGTGAGGTATGAGAGTTCAATTATTTCTATAAAATAAAACACCACCGTGCTCTAAAGAGATATAAGTGAAGCACTAGAGCAAAATTGCCTAGCTCAAAAGATATAAGTGAAGCACATAGAGTATTCTAATAAATTCACGATTTCTGCGTGTCCCTCTCAAAATATGTGTGCATCAAGGATGATTGTGGAAAACTAAAAAGCAAAGACTCATATCATACAAGACGCTCCAAGCAAAACACATATCATGTGGTGAATAAAAATATAGCCTCAAGTAAATTTACTGATGGATTGAAGACGAAAGAGGGGATGCCTTCCGGGGCATCCCCAAGCTTAGGCTCTTTGGTATCCTTGAATATTCATTGGGGTGCCTTGGGCATCCCCCAAGATTAGGCTCTTGCCACTCCTTATTCCATAGTCCATCAAATCTTTACCCAAAACTTGAAAACTTCACAACACAAAACTCAACAGACAACTCGTGAGATCCGTTAGTATAAGAAAAATAAATCACCACTTTAGGTACTGTTGTGAACTCATTCTTTATTTATATTGGTGTAATATCTACTGTATTCCAACTTCTCCATGGTTCATACCCCCCCGATACAACCCATAGATACATCAAAATAAGCAAACAACACAAAGAAAACAGAATCTGTCAAAAACAAAACAGTCTGTAGCAATCTGTAAACTTCGAATACTTATGTAACTCAAAAAATTCTGAAAAATTAGAACAATCTGGGAAATTTGTATATCAATCTTTTGTAAAAATTTCAGACTCATTAGACACTCTGGTGAATTTATACAATTCCTGGACTGAGCGCAAAAGTTTTAGGCATTACCCCCGTACAATTGGTGCTAAGAAGAATAGATCTCTTATTCATAGGCATTACCCCCGTACAATCAAAGAACTCTTGAATAACACTCTTCCCAATAATATCACCGTCTCCCACTTGAAAAGTTTTAGCTTTATAATTAGGAGGAGGTTCAGTTTCATGATCTAGAGAGCAAGATCCAAATTTTTCCTCAAGATTTGTACTAGCAATACCCTCAAAATTTTCAATGATAACCTTCCTAGATTCAGACATGGTGGCAATGAATCGATCCAGCACCCAAGCAAACGAAAAGACGAACGGAAGAAGGGTGAATAAAAAGGCAAATCTTTTTGGTTTTTTCTGAAAATCGTTTTAGAAGTGGGGGAGAGGAAAACGCGAGGCAAATGGCAAATAATGTAAATGCAAGAGACGAGTTTGTGATGGGTACTTGGTAGGCTTGATGTAGATCTCTCCGACAACCACGCCAAAAATTGGCAAGTTGACGGGAGAGTTCTTGTCTTGACTTGCTATGTATCCTCCCCGGCAACGGCGCCAAAAATCCTTCTTGCTACTTCTTGAGCTTGCGTTGGTTTTCCCTTGAAGAGGAAAGGGTGATGCAGCAAAGTAGATAAGTATTTCCCTTAGTTGTTGAGAACCAAGGTATCAATCCAGTAGGAGGTACAAGCAAGGCCCCAATCTATGCACCTGCACAAACAATCAAACACTTGCACCCAACGCTATAAAGGGGTTGTCAATCCCTTCACGGTTACTTGCAAGGATGAGATCTGATAGAGATAGATATAAAAGATTACTAAAACGAAAACTAAAATAAAAGTAAATAAATTGCAGCAAAGTATTTTTGGTATTTTTGGTTTATAGATCTGAAAATATAATATGGAAAATAGACCCGGGGGCCATAGGTTTCACTAGAGGCTTCTCTCTTGAAGGAAAATAATACGGTGGGTGAACAAATTACTGTCGAGCAATTGATAGAAAAGTGCATAGTTATGACGATATCCAAGGCAATGATTATGCATATAGGCATCACGTCCGTATCAAGTAGACCGAAACGATTCTGCATCTACTACTATTACTCCACACATCGACCGACTCCTGCCTGCATTTACAGTATTAAGTTCATGAAGAACAGAGTAACGCATTAAGTAAGATGACATGATGTAGAGGGATAAACTCAAGCAATATGATGAAAACCCCATCTTTTTATCCTTGATGGCAACAATACAAATACGTGCCTCGCTACCCCTACTTTGTCACTGGGTGAAGACACCGCAAGATTGAACCCAAAACTAAGCACTTCTCCCATTGCAAGAATTACCAATCTAGTTAGCCAAACCAAACCAATAACTCGAAGAGACTTGCAAAGATATGAAATCATGCATATAAGAATTCAGAGAAGATTCAAATAATATTCATAGATAATCTGATCATAAACCCACAATTCATCGGATCTCGACAAACACACCGCAAAAGAGTATTACATCGGATAGATCTCCATGAAGATCATGGAGAACATGGTATTGAAGATCATAGAGAGACAAGAAGCCATCTAGCTACTAGCTATGGACCCAAAGGTCTGAGGTGAACTACTCACGCATCATCGGCAGGGCAATGGTGTTGATGTAGATGCCCTCCGTGATCGAATCCCCCTCCGGCAGATTACCGGAAAAGGCCCCAAGATGGGATCTCACGGGAACAGAGGCTTGCGGCGGCGAAAAAGTATTATCGTGGCTCCCTTTGGTATTGGGCGAATATTCCTGAATTTATAGGTGAAGAGTTAGGGTTGGAGGAGCTACGAGGGGCCCACAAGCCAGGGCCCCCCCCAGGGGCGCGCCCTGGTGTCTTGTGCCCCACCCGTAGGTCTTCTGGCCTCTTTTCAAAGCCTCCTGGGTTCCTTCTGGTCCAAGAAAAATCAGCGTAGAATTTTATTCCGTTTGGACTCCGTTGGATATTCCTTTTCTGCAATACTCAAAAACAAGGAAAAAAAACAGAAACTGGCACTGGGCACTAGGTTAATAGGTTAGTCCCAAAAATAATATAAAATAGCATATTAATGCATATAAAACATCCAAAATAGATAATATAATAGCATGGAACAATCAAAAATTATAGATACATTGGAGACGTATCACGAACCACAGTTGATATCTTAGCATGTTCCTTTATCCTAACAGGGAAAGGTGGTTTTTCAATATAAGCGGTAGGCACAACTGGATCAACATTGTAAATGATGGTTTCATCTTTAGCTATGACTGGTTCTTTGATTTCTTCTTTAATAGGGGGATGATATTTAAACCACTTCTCCTTTGGGAGATCAACATGAGTAGCAAATGCTTCACAGAAAGAGGCTACTATCTCAGAATCAAGTCCATATTTAGTGCTAAACTTGTGAAAAACATCGGTATTCATAAAAGATTTAACACAATCAAACTTAAGATTTATACCTGACTCCTTACCTCCGTCGAGTTCCCAATCTTCAGAGTTGCGTTTAATTCTTTCTAAGAGATCCCACTTGAATTCAATAGTCTTCTTCATAACAGAACCAGTACAAGAAGTATCGAGCATGGATTGATCATTATGAGAAAGCCGAGCATAAAAATTCTGAATAATAACTTCTCTCAGGATATCATGATTGGGGCATGAATATAACATTGACTTAAGCCTAACCCAAGCTAGAGCGATGCTTTCTCCTTCACGAGGCCAAAAATTATATATATAATTCCGATCACGATGAACTAGATGCATGGGATAAAACTTTTGATGGAATTCCAATTGCAATCGATTCCAGTTACATGATCCAATATCATCACAAAGCCTAAACCATGTCAATGCTTTTCCCTTCAAAGATAAAGGGAAGACCTTCTTCTTAGGTTCATCTCCGGGTAAACCTGCAAGCTTAAATAATCCACAAATTTCGTTCACATATAAGACGTGCATATCAGGATGTTTAGTTCCATCTCCTGCATAAGGTTTAGCAAGCAGTTGTTCTACCATACCCTAAGGAATTTCATAACCAATATTTTCAGTAGGTTCAGTAGGTTGAGGGGCAACTAATTGTGGTTCTGGTCGAGGTGAAGATACCCCGAACAAAGCCCTCAAAGGATTGTTTTCCATAGTAGCAAGTGACAATAAATTTCAGCACGTAGTATAAGTTTTTCCTTACCAATTTCCACTTACCAAGAGTGCTTCACTCCCCGGCAACGGCGCCAGAAAAGAGTCCCGATGACCCACAAGTATAGGTGATCAATCATAGTCCTTTCGATAAGTAAGAGTGTCGAACCCAACGAGGAGCATAAGGAAATGACAAGCGGTTTTCAGCGAGGTAATTTCTGCAAGCACTGAAATTGTAGGTAACAGATAGTTTGATAGCAAGATAATTGGTAACGAGCAAGTAACGGTAACAGTAAATAAAGTGCAGCAAGGTAGCCCAATCCTTTTGTGGCAAAGGACAGGCCAGAACAGTCTCTAGTAATAGGCAAAGTGTTCTTGAGGGTACATGGGAATTTCATCTAGTCACTTTTATCATGTTGGTTTTATTCGTGTTCGCTAGTTTGATAATTTCATATGTGGGTGGACCGGTGCTTGGGTGATGTTCTTACTTGAACAACCTCCCACTTATGATTAACCCCCTCGCAAGCATCCGCAACTATGAGAAAAGTATTAAGATAAAATCTAACCATAGCATTAAACGTTTGGATCCAAATCATCCCCTTACGAAGTAGCGCATAAACTAGGGTTTAAGCTTCTGTCACTCTAGCAACCCATCATCTAATAACTAATACACAATGCATTCCCTTAGGCCTAAGGATGGTGAAGTGTCATGTAGTCGACGTTCACATGACACCACTAAGGGAATCACAACATACATATCATCATAATATCGAACACATATCAAATTCACATGATTACTTGCAACATGACTTCTCCCGTGACCTCAAGAACAAAGGTAACTACTCACAAATGATATTCATGCTCAAGATCAGAGGGGTGTTGAATAGCATAATGGATCTGAACATATAATCTTCCACCAAATAAACCATATAGTAATCAACTACAAGATGTAATCAACACTACTAGTCACCCACAGGTACCAATCTGAGGTTCCGGTACAAAGATTGAACACAAGAGATGAACTAGGGTTTGAGAGGAGATGGTGTTGTTGAAGATGTTGATGAATATTGGCCTCCCAAAGATGAGAGGGGTGTTGGTGATGACGATGGCTTCGATTTCCCCCTCCGGGAGGGAAGTTCCCCCGGCGGAATCGCACAGCCGGAAGGCAAAAGTGCTCCTACCCAAGTTCCGCCTCAAGACGGCGGCGTTCCATCCTGAAAGTCCTCTCCTTATTTTTTCTAGGTCCAAAGACCTTATATACCAGAAGATGGGCACCGGAGATGGGCCGAGGAGGGCACAACCCACCAGGGCGCGCCTGGGGGGCCTGGCGCGCCCTGGTGTCTTGTGCCCACCAGGGTGGCCCCCTTCGATAGTTATTTGATCCAGTATTTTTCATATTTTCCAACAATATTCTCCGTAAAGTTTCAGCTTCTTTGGAGATGTGCAGAATAGGTAACTCTGATGTGCTTTTTCAGGTCCAGAATTCCAGCTGCCGGTATTCTCCCTCCTTGTGTAAACCTTGCATATTATGAGAGAAAAGGCATTAGAATCACTCCCTAAAGAATATTTATTCAACAAAACATAATAAATAACAGTAGGAAATCATGATGCAAAATGGACGTATCACACTACATCTATTGAGAAAATTCAAGGAAATCAGACAATGTAGCTCGGATTTACCTTGCGCTTCGTCGAACCGCTTGTTAAGGCAGTTGAGCTCTTCGTCGGAGCTCTTGAGCTTCTGATTCATTTCGGCAAGCTCCATAGTGTTGGCAGCCGCAGTCGAGGATGATGCCTACATAAAACTTTATGAGCGTTAGACTCCTGGGTTATCGAATTTTTGACCCTCTGCCCGGATTTTACTTCAATCCGGCCAAAGACTCGGGGGCTACGGCTCAATTTTACTATTATTAAGTGTTTTTAGCACATTTTTCGATCCCCGCTCGAGTTTCCCTAACTCAATCAGGGCTCAGGGGCTGCCATATATATATATAAATTACACAAAGTAAATAGTCTTTGTAAAAGGAACATTACATCACTCACCTTGAAGCCCGTAAAGAGGCCGCCGAAAGCTTCCTTCAATCCACTATCAATGGATCGAATACCTTGCAAAACTGCACCCAGAAGGGTATGGTGCTCTTGGGTGATGGAGGAGTCATTTAAACCCTCCTCTATCAGGGCCGTCCACCCGGTTTTTGTCCGCTCTATTACAAACGGCTCTGGGTGCGGCATTGCAGCTTCTCCCCTCGGAGAAACCGGAGTAGACGACTCCGGAGGCTTGGAAGCCTTCGGAACTGGCTTCGGAGAAAGCTCGGGTTGACCAGGCTCTCCCTTTTTGCTTGCCAGGAGAGATTCACCCACCTGTTCTTCGGTGACCACGTTGTTAACCTCGGCCATGATATCATCACCCCCGCCCCTCGTATATGGCTCAGGGAGGGTCTTTCCAGACACCACCTCCTCGATGGCCGGGGGAAGGGAGTTATGGGATGCAGTCCCACTCTCCGCCAGTTTGGCTGGCGGAGAGTCCCCTTCCGAAGCTTGGTCGGTGGAGAGATCGCGCGGTGGACTACAATGGGAAAAGCATATGTACAGCTCATAACAAAAAACTTCAAAGTGGAAAAACACTATAATATTCGAATTCATACCTTTGCGCCCGGGGCTTGACTCTGGGAGTCATTCGAGGAACCCTTTCAAAGCCCTCAGACTCCTCTTTGGAGTCCAGAACGTCATCGAATAGGGCCACCTTGGCACTGCATTGCCTTTTTGGGGTAGTGGGAGGTAGATCTCCCTCGGTGTCTTCGGATGCCGCCCTCTTCTTCGTATGGGAGGAATCACTCTCCTCCTCGGCCTCTTCCAGCTCACCTTCGAGAGTAGAAGGAGCGTGTGTATCTTCGGAGATAGTGTCTGGAGGTCCTTTTGAACGGAGACCTCCCCGGGCCTCCTTCTTCTCTTCTTTCTTCTCTTCTTTCTTCTTTCGTGCCGCATATGGCTTTTCGACCAGCATGGCCCTTAGTAAGGCCATCCTGGGGCCCTCAGGTAGCGGTGCCAGGCAGTTGATCCACTGAAATTTCTTTAGACAAATCTGCAAATACGGGGGAAAAAGGGATAAGGACCTTGTCGAAAGGAAATAATCCGAATACAAATAATGAAATCTTACCTCTCCGGGAGGGTTCGTGGCGTCGATGCCGATGTCCTCCTCTTCGGCTGGCCAAGTCTTTCGCGGCTTGAACAACACCTTCCACAACTTTTTGTGGGTAATGCGGAAGAAGTATTGCATAGTGACCGGGTCATCCGAACTAGGCCCACATAGGGGCAGCCCGATGCTGAAAAGGGAGGAGGCAGCGGTGTAGCACGACCTGAACTATGTTGGGCAGCTCGATCTTCTTCACCAGAATGGAGATGCACCTTTGCAGCGTCTTCACCTCCGCAGCGTCCCCCCAATCAAGCCTTTTTTGTCCATGACACTAGTCTAGTGGGGGTCCGGATCTAAATCTGGGGGGTGCTGCCCACCCCTCGTCGCGCGGTTCGGTGATATTGAACCACTCCTGCTGCCTGACCTTGACGTTATCTATGAAAGAACCGTCCGGCCATTGAACCAGGGGTTGCTTGCTGATCCTTACACCCCCGCAGTCTGCGTGCTCACCGCTAACTACCTTTGGCTTAACGTTGAACACTTTCAACCACAGACCGAAATGGGGTTGGACCCGTAGGAAGGACTCGCAAGCGGTGATGAAAGCAGAAATGTGCATAAAAGAGTTTGGGGGAAGGTGATACGTCTCCATCGTATCTATTTTTCCTCACACTTTTTCCCTTGTTTTGGACTCTAATTTGCATGATTTGAATGAAACTAACCTGGCCTGACGTTGTTTTCAGCAGAACTACCATGGTCGTGTTTTTGTGCAGAAATAAAAGTTCTCGGAATTGGACGAAACTTTTTGGAGATTTATTTTACAATAAATAAAAAAATACTGGAGCCAAGAACCACTAGAGGGGGAGCCCTGGCTGGGCACGATACACCAGGGCAGGCCAGCCCCCCCCCCCCCCCCCCGGGCGCGCCCTGGTGGGTTGTGTCCACCTCGGGGATCCACTGACCCTAATTCCAACGCTATAAAATCCTATTTTTGGAGAGAAAAATCAGAGAGAAAGTTCATTGCGTTTTACGATACGGAGCCGCCGCCACCTCCTGTTCTTTATCGGGAGGCCAGATCTGGAGCCCGTTTGGGGCTCCGGAGAGGGGAATCTTCGGTCTTCGTCATCATCAACCCTTCTCCATCGCCAATTCCATGATGCTCCCCACCGGGAGTGAGTAATTCCTTCGTAGGCTTGCTGGTCGGTGAGGAGTTGGATGAGATTCATCTTGTAATCGGGTTAATTTTGTTAGGGCTTGATCCCTAGTATCCACTATGTTCTGAGATTGATGTTGCTATGACTTGATGCTTTTCACTAGGGCCCGAGTGCCATGATTTCAGATCTGAACCATTTATGTTATCACCATTATATCTATGATCTTGATCCGATCTTGCTAGTCATACGCACCTATTACGTGTTATGATCCGTAAACCCCGGAGTGACAATAGTCGGGATACTTTCCGGTGATGACCGTAGTTTGAGGAGTTCATGTATTCACCGTGTGTTAATGCTTAGTTCTGGTTCTCTATTAAAAGGAGGCCTTAATATCCCTTAGTTTCCTTATGGATCCCGCTGCCACGGGAGGGTAGGAAAAAAGATGCCATGCAAGTTCTTTTCCATAAGCACGTATGACTATTTACGGAATACATGCCTACATTACATTTATGAACTGGAGCTAGTTCTGTGTCGCCCTAGGTTATGACTGTTGTATGATGAATATCATCCAACTAGTTCACCGATCCAGTGCCTACGAGTTTCCCCATATTGTTCTTGCTAAGTTACTACTGCTACTGCTACTGTTACGCTAGCTACAAAACTATTGCTATCACTGTTACCGTTACCGTTACTGCTACTACTGCTATCAAAACTATCATACTACTGTGCTACTGATCACTCTGCTGCAGATATTTAATCTCCAGGTGTGGTTTAATTGACAACTCAGCTGCTAATAATCTCAAATATTCTTTGGCTCCCCTTGTGTCGAATCTATAAATTTGGGTTGAATACTCTACCCTCGAAAACTGTTGCGATCCCCTATACTTGTGGGTTATCAAGACATTTTTCTGGCGCCTTTGCCGAGGAGCATAGCTATATTTGTTGAGTCACTTGGGATTTATATCAATTGATCACTATAAAGAATCTGAATGATCCAAAAACCAAGATTTTTCCCTGTAAGACGAAGGGAGGTAAGGAACTGCCATCTAGCTATGCACTTGATTCACCTTTGGTTATGAGTAAGCTTGCAACACCACCACATGCTATTAATCCTGATATGTCGCAAGTTATTGATGATGCTACTTCTGCTATGAATGATGCTTATGATGATGATGTTGGTACCATGCCTGATGATATTGTGCCACTAGGTGAATTTCTTGATGAACAAATTGCTAGAGCTAGAGAGAATGAAATTATTGAAACTGATGAGATTGCTGAAACTGATGAAGCTCTTGAAACTGATGATTATGAAACGCCTATTAGACCTGGCTCTCCTAGATTTGAAATGCCTAAGATACCTGAAGGTTATGTTATGGATGAGGAGACAACTAGGGAAATCCTTTCTTGCAAGGATAGAAATGATCTTAAGAAATTACTACGCAAGTATAAGGAAAAGACTTTGAATGCTAGAATGAAATGTGATCCTAAGTTTGCTACTTATCCTATCTTTGTTATCGATAAGGTTTATGAATTCTCTGTCGACCCAGAGTTAATTACTTTGGTTGAATCTGATCCTTTCCATGGCTATGAAACTGAAACTGTAGTGGCACATCTTACTAAGATGAATGATATAGCCACCCTCTTTGCTCATGATGAGAAGATTCGCTACTTCTATATCCTAAAATTATTTCCGTTCTCATTAGAGGGTGATGCTAAGACATGGTACAATACTCTTGCTCCTGGTTGTGCGCGTAGCCCCCAGGATATGATTTACTACTTCTCTGAAAAATATTTTCCTGCCCATAAGAAACAAGTTGCCTTACAGGAAATATTTAACTTTGTGCAAATTGAAGAAGAGAGTCTCCCACAAGCTTGGTGCAGGCTTCTCCAATTGCTTAATGTTTTGCCTGATCACCCACTCAAGAAAAATAAATACTTGATATCTTCTATAATGGACTAACTGATGCTTCTAGGGACTTCCTAGATAGTTGTGCTGGTTGTGTTTTCAGGGAACGAACTATTGAACAAGCTGAGGAACTATTGAATAATATATTGAAGAATTATGATGATTGGACTCTCCCTAAACCACCACTTAAACCCACTCTGAAGAAGAGGGGTATCTTATTTCTCAGTCCCGGAGATATGCAAGAGGCAAAGAAATGTATGAAGGAAAAAGGTATTAAAGCTGAGGATGTTAAGAATTTACCACCTATTGAAGAAATACATGGCCTTGACACACCACCACCTCCACGGGTGTTAGAGGTAAATTCTTTATTAAAGTTTGATGAAAGTGACATCCCTTACAATAAACATCCTAGTCAATGCTTATATGAGTTTGATAACTACATTATGAAACAAGAACACTTCAATGCACATGTTCTGAAACAATTGAAATATAACCCTGATATGATTGGTCGCTTGAGTGACTTATTATTTAGAATCAGTAATGACGTTAGAGGTGTAGGAAAACATGCCTCTATGGTAACCCAGTTAGAACAAGTTGCTAAATCTCAAAAAGAATTGCTTGATGAAATGAACAATAATATGAATGATTTCGCTGCTAGAGTAGTAACTAGCGGAGGTAGAATGACCCAAGAACCACTCTATCCTGAGGGTCATCCTAAAATAATTGAACAAGACTCTCAGAGAATTAATACTGATGCACCTAGTCCCTCTAAAAAGAAAAAGAAAAAGAAAAATGATAGGACTTTGCATACCTCTAGTGAACCTGAGATACAAAAACCTCCTAAAGATAATGATGTCTCTGTTTCCGATGTTGAAACTCAGTCTGGTAATGAACATTCACCTAGTGATAATGAACACAATAATGATGATGTTCATGAAGATACTCAACCGAACAATGATAAAGAACCGGATAATGATGTTGAAATAGAGCCGGTTGTTGATCTTGATAACCCACAAGCTAAAATAAACGTTATGATAAAAGAGACTTTGTCGCTAGAAAACATGGTAAAGAAAGAGAACCATGGGTTCAGAAACCCATGCCCTTTCCACCTAAACGATCTAAGAAAAAGGATGATGAAGAATTTGAATGCTTTGCTGAAATGATTAGGCCAGTCTTTTTGCGTACCCGCTTAACTGATATCTTAAAGATGGCCCCTTATGCAAAATACATGAAGGACATCATCACTAATAAAAGAAAGATACCTGAAGCTGAAATCTCCACCATGCTTGCTAATTATTCTTTTAAGGGTGGAGTACCTAAAAAACTTGGAGACCCTGGAATACCAACTATACCTTGCTCCATTAAAAGAAATTATGTCAAAACTGCTTTGTGTGATTTGGGAGCTGGTGTTAGTGTTATGCCTTTCTCCTTATATAAAAGACTTGATTTGAATAAACTCACACCTACTAAGATATCATTGCAAATGGCTGACAAATCAACTGCCATACCTATCGGTATTTGTGAGGATGTGCCCGTTGTTGTTGCAAATGTTACTATCTTAACAGACTTTGTTATTCTTGAGATGCCAGAGGACGACAACATGTCGATTATCCTTGGTAGACCTTTTTTGAATACTGCAGGGGCTGTTATTGATTGCAATAAAAGCAAAATCAATTTTCATATTAATGGTAATGAGCATACGGTGCACTTTCCAAAGAAACAATTCCAAGTGAATGGTATAAATGTTATTGAAGAATCTCCGACACTCACTATTGGAAGTTTTCAATTACCTCTACCTACTGCCAAAAAGAAATATGATATACTTATTGTTGGGGATATGCATATCCCCATTGAGGTAACTTAGTGTTTTACGAAAGTTCTTCGGTTTCATGCTAATCGGAAGTGGTTGTTAATAAGACTTGATCAACCTTATTAATGGATCATTTTTGAGAGGTATGAAGTTGATGAATCTAGTAAGCACAATCTTTTGCTCCCACCTTTTATTTTCTGTTTTACTTAGTGGAATAAAATAAAATGCCATGTTTATCCTGTTTTCTGTTTTCTCCGTGCAATAAAAAATGACCCAAAATAAAAGTTCTCAGAATGTCGTGAAAATTTGATACGGTTTTTTTCTTGAATATTTTTGAATTTCTGGTGCAAATAACATCAGAGGGGGTGCACCTGGTGCCCACAAGACACCAGGGCGCGCCAGCAACCCAGGCGCGCCCTGGTAGGTTATGGCCCCCACGTGGGCCCCCTCACTTATCCCTTTAGCCCATGTCATCCCCTACCTCCAGAAAAAAATCACCATAGCTCCCATTCCCGTGTTCTTGCTCTCAAACCCGCGCATTTCGATCTCTTTGCTCGAAGCTCCATTTGCAAATCTGTTTGGAGGGATTGCTACTTGGTATGTGACTCCTCCATTGCTCCAATTAGTTTTTGATTTAGTGGGTTATTTTTAGAGTAATTAGCTACTCTTGGTGCTGCTGTAGATGAGCTTGCATGTTGAATTCTTAGAGTTCTAAGTAGTTTGAATGCTTAATATGGCCTCTATGCACCCTTAGGAGTAGTTGCTATCAATCTTACAAAGTTTTGTTGACAAAAAAATCATGGACTAAAATTTTCAGAATTTTTATTATAGGAATAAGATGGATTTCTTTAGGAAGTTTTCCTCCAAGAAAAATGCCAAAGGAGTCATTGGTGAATCATCGTACAATGACCTCCACACTCCGAGAACGGTGGAGGTGCGGCCGTGCGAATGGCAGCATGATGCCTTCATGGAGGAGGCCGGGTTCCATCAAGAGTTTGCTCAATTTGTTGCAAAAATGTTGGGCTGACCGAGTTCCTTGCAGCTAATTGTGACCAACACCACATCCTTACAAATTCCTTTGTGCAAAGTTTTCATTTTCTGTGTAGGAATAATCCTCCTGAGGTGCAGTTTAAGTTATACGCTGAAACTCACAAGATACCGCTCACTGACTTTTGCGACATATGCTTGATCCCTTCTGATGGGGAATTAAGAGAGCCTAGACCAGCGGAGTTTGATGATTTTCTCCTCACTTTAACAGTGGGTGAAGATAGAGGCGTGTCAAAAGCCACTACTACCAGTTTGCAGTTTCCTTCTATGCACTACTTTGCTTTATTCATCGCGAAGTGTTTAACCGCTAGGGAGAAGGTTGGCGCATTTAGTGCCCCCGACTTCGTCATTTTACGCCACGCACTGTACAATGATCACACCTTTAGCATGGGGGCTATTATTGCACGTCGCTTAGACCTTAGCAGGACTAAGGGAAAGATACATGGTGGTATTTATGCTACTCGCTTAGCGAGACACTTTAATGTTCAGATTCGCCCACATGATTATCCTTTGTCCCAAGTTTATCTAGATCACAAGGCGTTGCAGGATCACCAATTTATTGAGGCAACTGATTCTTTCCATAACATTCGTTACAACTTAGTATTCAGCGTCGAAACCCGTGATGTTATCCCGTTGCCTGCACTTGCTCTGTTTGATTCTATTGCCAGGAACGGATACAGGATCATGCCAGATGACATTACAGCCTATTGGAACAACCTAGCAGCTGCTGAGGAGGAGCCCCAGGAGTGGGACGCTCAGGTGCCGCCTCCACCTTAGGACCGGATGGCTACTATGGATGGTGATTGCCAAGCTAGTCCAAGAGCCTAAGCTTGGGGGAGTACGTATTTCCACCGACATTATATTCATGTTCACACATTTCATTCCAGTTGTCGGTGTTCATACTTTTTCATTGTACTATCCATGCTAGATTTATTTTCTCGTTTTCTTCTTGCGTGTTTGAAAAACTTTGAGAAAACCTAAAAATATTTCCTACTTCTTTTCGGTTTTTCTTTCTAGCTTAAATTAATTGTAGTATTAAAAGAAAACCCAAAAAGATTTCTAGTTTCTTCTTTTACTTGTTGGGAGCCTTCCCGTGTAAATAGTTTTTCTCGTTTTTGTTTTCCCTCTTTAATTTGCTTTCTTCTTGAAAAAACAAAAACTCCAAAAATATTTTAGTGTGCTTCTCTGAAATTCTTTTCCTTTTATTTGAGTCGTACCAAGGAGAAGACCACGATGAAAATGTTGAGTGGCTCCCATATGCACTATTGTTAATCTAACAAAGAGCCCATGTTACCTTGTCTTCTCCTCTTTTATAAAATGTTTGCAGTTTCCAGCTTAGTCCACGTCACTCTTACACTATTATTATTTTCATATCATTCGGTCGTGCAAGTGAAAGGCAATAATGATGATATTTGATGAAGTGACTGTGGCAGAGAAAAGCGGGTATGAACTCAACTTGTTTTTGTTTGCGTAAATATGTTTAAACTAGTATCCTTGATTCAGCATATTATGATCAAACATGTTTGCAATGACAATTAGAGATTATAGTTGCTCATGTCATGCTTAATTAGCTAGGAGTTGATAATGATTTATCTTGGATGTCAACATGCATCAAAATAATTGTGATGTGGTATGATGATATGGTATCCTCCTCTGAATGTTTCAAGTGGCTTGACTTGGCACATGTTCACGCATGTAGTTGAATCAAAACCAACATAGCCTTTGTGATATTTATGTTCATGGTGTTCATATCCTACTCATGCTAGTAGTCAATGTTTATTATGCATAATGCATGCTCATGACCGTTTTCGCTCTCTAGCTGGCCGCTTCTCAATCTATTTGCTAGCCTTCGCCTGTACTAAGCGGGAATACTGCTTGTGCATCAAAATCCTTAAACCAAAGTTATTCCAGATGAGTCCACTATATCTACCTATATGCGGTATTACCTTGCCGTTCCAAGTAAATTTGCATGTGCCACCTCTAAAAATTCAAATGAACATCTGTTTTGTGTGCCTAGACCGCTCATGGAGCGATAGGGGGCGGTCAGTATCTTCCATGTTAAGCGGGTTATTCTCATGATGAGTGTTTATTCACTCGTCCTTACACGAGAGGGGCGGTAATAGGGATTCCCAGTCCCGAAATCAAAAACTACAAATAATTAAACAAAACTCCCCCAGGAATGTTGTTGGTATGGACGGTACCCATGGATTCGGCTAGCCGTGGAGTGTGATTGTTGGTGGAGGGGGAGTAAACCTTTACTTTTACCTCTTGGTCGTAACGTTGACGGGAAGGGTGTACCTCCCAAAATTATAGCTATCTCTGTTTTAAGCTTTGAGCTCTGGCACCTCTGCAAATCCCTGCTTCCCTCTGCGAAGGGACTATCTATTTACTTTTACGTTGAGTCATCACCTTCTCAAATAAGCGCCAGACCTAAGAGCACTATTATCATCCTCATGCATTGTGTATAGTTAATGTTGGGTGCAGCATGACTGAATCTTTTCTACCATGAATTACAATGTTTAGTCGCTGCTTGAACTTTGGAGGTGCTTTGCATTTATGTTTTGCGGTCTCAGAAAGGGCTAGCGAGATGCCACTGTTGTCATATTATATCACGGTTGTTTTGACAAAGTGTTGGCGCTTGAGATATTTTATTATTGCTCGCTAGTTGCTTATGTCATTGATATGAGTTAATATAATTTATAAGAGTTATTGCTGGCATGGTTAGTCATAATCTTTGCTGAAAACATGGGTGCTACTTAAGCATATATATGTAAACAAGAACAAAAGAGTTCGTAAAAGTTTTTCTTTATCACTTTCAGTTTGTCAACTGAATTGCTTGAGGACAAGCAATGGGTTAAGCCTGGGGGAGTTGATACGTTTCTGTCGTATCTACTTTTCCTCACACTTTTGCCCTTGTTTTGGACTCTAATTTGCATGATTTGAAAGAAACTAACTCGGACTGACGCTGTTTTCAGCAGAACTATCATGGTGTTGTTTTTGTGCAGAAATAAAAGTTATCGGAATTGGATGAAACTTTTTGGAGATTTATTTTACAATAAATAAAAAATACTGGAGCCAAGAACCACCGGAGGGGGAGCCCTGGCTGGGCACGATACACCAGGGTGCGCCAGCCCCCCCCCCCCCCCCCGGGCGCGCCCTGGTGGGTTGTGCCCACCTCGGGGCCCCACTGACCCTAATTCCGACGCTATAAAATCATATTTTTGGAGAAAAAAACAGAGAGAAAGTTTCATCGCGTTTTACGATACGGAGCGGCCGCCACCTCCTGTTCTTCATCGGGAGGCCAGATCTGGAGCCCGTTTGGGGCTCCGGAGAGGGGAATCTTCGGTCTTCGTCATCATCAACACTTCTCCATAGCCAATTACATGATGCTCCCCACTGGGAGTGAGTAATTCCTTCGTAGGCTTGCTGGTCGGTGAGGAGTTGGATGAGATTCATCATGTAATCGAGTTAGTTTTGTTAGGGCTTGATCCCTAGTATCCACTATGTTCTGAGATTGATATTGCTATGACTTTGCCATGCTTAATGCTTGTCACTAGGGCCCGAGTGCCATGATTTCAGATCTGAACCGTTTATGTTATCACCATTATATCTATGTTCTTGATCCGATCTTGCTAGTCATACGCACCTATTACGTGTTATGATCCGTAAACCCCGGAATGACAATAGTAGGGCTACTTTCCGGTGATGACCGTAGTTTGAGGAGTTCATGTATTCACCATGTGTTAATGCTTTGTTCCGATTCTCTATTAAAAGGAGGCCTTAATATCCCTTAGTTTTCTTATGGACCCCGCTGCCACGGGAGGGTAGGACAAAAGATGTCATGCAAGTTCTTTTCCATAAGCACGTATGACTATTTATGGAATACATGCCTACATTACATTTATGAACTGGAGCTAGTTCTGTGTCGCCCTAGGTTATGACTGTTATATGATGAATATCATCCAATGAGTTCATCGATCCAGTGCCTACGAGTTTTCCCCATAGTGTTCTTGCTAAGTTACTACTGCTATTGCTACTGCTACTGTTACGCTTGCTACAAAACTATTGTTGTCACTGTTACCGTTACTGTTACTGCTACTATTGCTATCAAAACTATCATACTACTGTGCTACTGATCACTCTGCTGCAGATATTTAATCTTCAGGTGTGGTTGAATTGACAACTCAGCTGCTAATACTCTCAAATACTCTTTGGCTCCCCTTGTGTCGAATCTATAAATTTGGGTTGAATACTCTACCCTCGAAAACTGTTGCGATCCCCTATACTTGTGGGTTATGAGAAGGTCATGGAAATCCAGCCCGTAGTAAAACATTAAACCCCTCATGAAGGGATGGAGGGGGAAGCCGAGGCCCCGGAGGAAGTGAGGAATGAACACCACCCTCTTGCCTTCTTTAGGCATGGGGATGACTTGGCCCTTCTCCGACGCGCGATGAACAATGTCCGCCGACAAATAGCCGGCGTGCTTCAACTCCAAAACGTCATTATTAGTGACGCAGGAGGCCTTCCACTTGCCCTTTGAGCCCGCGCTGGCCATGGCTGGGTTGGAGAGGGGTTTGAGGAGATTGGGGAAAGATGGAGTTTGGGGGTTGGGAGCCCAGAGGATTAGGGACGGTGATGGCGATGTGAGATCTGAGAAGCGTGCGGAGGCTACGGTGGCCGTTTCCTTTTTATGAGACGCTTTAATACCAAGAGCCCCTCTGTTGCGTCGCGGACCTTGCCGCTTCCCGATGAATTGTGCAGTTATGTGCCGCTGGAACCAGTGCGCTGGAACCAGTGCGCTGCCGGCGTGGTGGACATGTGCGACAAGTCCGGAAGTGGGTGACGAAAGGGTGATGAGCCGGTGCTGGCCATGGCCACAGCGGCAGCGACGAGCCTGTGCTGGCCAGGGTTTAACCCTAGCATCAGCAGGGTCTGTCTCGTGGCCTCGCGGACGAGCTGGCTGGTCTTCGCGGCGTTGGCCTCTTGCTCCAAGGGCGGCGGCGAGGGTGGACGTGGCCGCGGCCTCGTTCCTGGCTTCTTGCTGATGCCGGTGGTTCTTCTCCTCAACGATTGGTCGGCGCGCTCCGCGGGCGTCAGCACCTTCTTCTTCTTGGTCGCCGCCGACCCTTTTCGCCCGCCGCGAGGACCGGCGAAGGCGAGGGAGACGAGGCCGATGGAGTCGAGGGAGGTGAGGATGGCGGCGGCGTCGAGGGTCGGCGCGTCGCGTCCATGGCGTGCGAGGGGGGTGGGCGGAAGGTTTTTGGAAAATTTGGGGGGAAATGATGGCGGTGTGCCACCGACGAGCGGGACAGGGGAGGAGAAGGGCGGGCGTCGCGCGCGTCCGTCCCATGTCCGTGAGGACGTAAATCCGGTCCAAATTTAAACCTAGAATGAATCACGGGCGGATAAAAAACGGATGCGCGTCCATTTGGGTCGACGGGTTGGGCTGAGTTTTTCGTTCGTGGCGAGCCAAACGGATACGCGCAAACGAAATGGGTCGCCCGATTGGAATTGCTTTAAAGATCAATCCATCGATCTACATATGAGTAATACTAGCAAACATACCCGTGTGTTGCAACGGGAGAAAAAAATCACCCCTCAAACACACTCTAAACATACCCGTGCGTTGCAACGGGAGAAAAAAATCACCCCTCAAACACACTCGAAGACATTAGCAAATTTTTGAAATTGTTCATTATACTATAGAACAAGCAACATAATAAGTGGTGATGTGCAAAAACATAAAGGTAGGATGCTTTTTGAAGTATACTCAAGGTGTTTCCAATTCATTATACAACAGAAATATCTACCTAGTTGCTGCCTTGTCGGTATATGTTTACGTCTTTGTTGTCGTTTTTCCTTAGTGATGCCCAAGAAATATTTCATTATAATAAAAGTATATTCTAGTATTCAATGATAACATGTCCGTAAGAGCATTATTTTTGTTTTATTGATATATGTGTTTGCAACTTTAATCCAAGTCGAGACTTAATTTGGTTGGAAACATATTAAACACCTCCATCGTAAACAATCAATCTGTAAGGACATGTGTACCAAATGTTTAAGGTTGCATATCAACATCGATGTTCTTAAATTATGGGCACAATTTCAAACAATATAGAAATTAACGTTAAGCCACTGGTTTATATAAAGTTTGTATCAGCAGTTTCGTGTACATCATCGTATACAGGATGATTAGTGTGCAAAGTACGAAATAGAGATGATGATTATGTACGTATTGTAACCTTCATCATATAGTATCTGATAGGAATCAACATCACATATAGTGCCAATAAGATCTTTTATGAGAGCATCAAATAATCATATTTACTCCATTTAAATGAGTAGGAAGCATATACATTAGACATTTCCAAATTACCCCATATAAAGAAGGTATTAAACTATTAATTAAGGTTGCAACCAAACATAATTTAAAAAAAAATTAATATGCAAGATAATTGCAGATTTGGAATCTACATAATTTTCTCTATGTCATTTTCATATATAATAAGTTAGATTTGAATTTTAGGTTTAAAAAGATATGAATATTTCGAAAAGTATTTTAAATCTGCGCGTAAAAACGAAAATAAAAAGATAAAACGAATTAGCTGGGCCAAAAAGTGAACGCATCAGGTAAGCACACATATACGGCCATAAAAAAATCAGAAAGAAAAAGTGAAGGAGGTGGGATTTGAACTCTGGCCGAGTGGATAGAAGAACAACGGTCCAACCAGTAAGACACCTGTGTACTTGTGAAAATCTAAAGGATCGCCGTGACTTAACCTATTACAACAGCCGATGCGAAAAACGAATCGTTTTCTTACTTACCGGTGGCATGGTAGGTAATTATTCACAACTTCAGGGGTAAATTTTGTGACGGACGACCAGAAGCAATAGTTGCTTTATTATTATTATTATATATATATATATATAATTATAGGTAGAGAGGTAGAGAGGTAGAGATACTGCTCGGTCACGTGACGTACGTTTGCACGCAAGCAAAATCGCCACGCGAAACTATCCAAGAATCTTTGCATAAACTAACACGCTGGCTCGAACTAGCATACACTGCAGGTCGACCATGGTGGCCAAACAGGTCACAGGTTCCCTCCAAACCCTTCTTGCTCGCTCGCTCGCTTCGTTCGCTCCGTGTGAAATCTGCTTGCTACAACGACTTTTTTTATCTTGTGCAGTACTCCAGTGATACCAGCAGGTTTCACCCCGTTGGTAAGTACTACAGTAGTAAATAAATTGGCAAGAGCAGGGGCGCCGCTGGGCTTCACGAGAAACTAGAAATTCCTCCGGGCCAGACCGATCGTGGACCATACTCTACCTCACCACCACGCCCTGCGAAGGTTTATGGACCGCCATTTACGCCCGCTTCATGGTGGTGGTCATGCTCATGCGCGCAGGGGCGCAGAAATAATACTACTCAATTCACCCACTGATCAATTCCAGCAGCCATAAATAAATTCAGACATCTGCAGCAATACCAGTGGCATGTCTTTCAGTGGGAATTACGTACCTCACTATTTTACTCCGGGAAACAAACAAGCAGCGAAGGACGCATGCCGACCGACGTCGCCCTCCTCCGTGCGTCACTCGCCGCACTCGATGGGCCGAGAGAAACGCAGATGCTGCTGCCGGTTGTACAACCACACGACCTGCCTACAGTACTACAAGGTTCCAAGAGAACAATGGCGATGTGTCTGCGGGTGGCGACGCGACGCCAAGAAGCACTTCCCATCGTTGGTTGCTGCCTCCTCTCCTCTAGCTGACTTCGTCCTTCGACCAGCCCTGTTTGTTTCTTATGCCTATAATTTGCGGCTCCCACCGACCGCTAGATCGTAGGTTTTGATTCGGTTGCATTAGGAAGTCGTGTGGGTTTAATTAGTCGGCTAGGTATATATACAACAACTCTAAGAGATTCATCGTATCGATAGCCTCCATAACACACCTGTAGGCTGTAGTGCACTTCGTAACTTTTTCGAGGCTGTGGAGATTGTGTGTATACACAAAATCATTGCGGCCTTCATATTGTCCTTGCATATCGGGTCATACATTCTTTCAGGCCAATTTTCAAAATTTAGACCAAACGATCAAATAATTCAGCAATTTCGATTACGATTTAGACCAAACAATGAACTGATCGTGGCCTACTATTCTGTTCTCGCAATGATTATGAACGCTTTGTTTGGATTGGTGATATAATTGAGCAACCATCAATAATGCCTAGTCTTATTTGGCGTTCATGATTTCACTCTCGGACTGGAACCTCGAATCCGACAAGGACTCAATAGAAATAGTTTCATCATCGGATTCATCTACACATAATGTGAATCATATGCCATCTACATGAATCTAGGAGCAGCTAAACTAAATCAACAAAAAAAGGTTGAGAAAATTACCTTCGAGCAAGTCATCGAACACCTTGAGGTCGCACTGCTGAAGGGTTGATGGAGTTGAACGGCGGGAAGTAGGTGCGGGGTAGCCGGGAAGCGTGGGAGGTCCAAAAACGCAAATCAGCGGAGGTGACCGAGGCCAAATTCCGACGATGCAGCCGTCACAGGTGACACTAAATGAAGGTGGAGTGGGCTTGTTGGCTATGGCGAAAGGAAGCGTGCATTCTAAAACATTAGCGATGTCAAAATTTCGGTGAATGGAAGGCACACTATATTGCCTTGCCCAACCTTCAAATACAAAGACCCACGGGCTTGGTTGGGAGTGCGCTTCAAAATTATGACGATTGAGGGCAGAATAATATCTTTGTTGGATTGGTCTTTTCGGTCGAAATAGTCACGGTGATGGCTATTATGGCGACGGGGGATTCCGTAAATATCTCATTAGAAAAATCAAATCAATCGAGATTGTACGGAGATAGAATGCAATTACTAATTCATGATCTGACATGTATTATATGAAACCTTCATTCTCTATTCTACGGGATTTTTTATGAAATCGTTCCATTTGCTTCTCTTTAGTGGAAGTTTTATCTTTCCAGGATGTATTCTAATTTTTGACTCAATTCTTCTTGATGACCGATTCAACTTTTGATGGGTTAATGTGACGACCCTTTTAGAGTTTCTCTTGTACTCCCTCTGTCCGAAAATACTTTTCGTAGAAATTGATTAAAATGGGTGTATCAAAAACTAAAATACATACATTCATTTCCCCGGAGTATATAATAATATGCCTTCTTCGCACTGTGTATCCTATGCTTCATCAGTGTGTCACCTTTTTGGTTGTCCGTTTGGAAGATTTTGCAAGAGGGTATATTCTCTCTCTCTCTCTCTCAAGTGTCAGTTCCAGATATTCCTTCTTATACTACATGAAAAGAAGAGCTTTTTGAAAGAACAGAATCAAGAAGAAAAATAAACAAAGTAGCCAGGCTACTGCTTCTGCGTGCAAACAAAACAAAACCCGCCCACCTTAATTAATTAAGTAGCATTTTCATGTTGATGGAAGAGTTGATACCAGCTAGGTTTTAGTTTGATCGTTATAAAGTGGCACTAGTGAACCTACTCCGGCCTTTTGTTTGAGACGAGCATGGGAGATGGTCCATGATTTGCGTCTTCTTTAACGGTGAAGACACAGTGTAGGCAAAGCCCTGTTTGATTTGTTTGTTTGTACTGGAGTGCCAAAGCTGTGTGGCCCACGTCGCACTCATAGCGTGGCGCAGGGTGAGGATCCGAATAATTGCTAGGCCTGGTACCTAATAACAAATAATCCATCCATTTCACAATGTAGTGCGTGTGTTTTTCGAGATCTAAATTTGACCATATATTGTTTGGTGAAGACAATGGAGTGATTTCACAATGGAGTTTGCTTCTTCCCTCCTTCAATGTATATTTTTCTTTGTTGCATAGCATTTAAGTTTGAGGACTACTAACTCCGTTGGAAAATACTTGTCGAAGAAATGAATGTATCTAGATGTATTTTAGTTTTAAATACATCCATTTTTATCCATTTCTCTGACAAGTATTTCCGAATGGAGGGAGTAGTGGTCCTTCTTAGCTCATCTTTAGTTTGCTTGGTTGTCGTCGGGTGGTCTGACGGTGTTCGGCACCTTTGTATTTTGTTTTGGGTGTGTGGGTTGTGTGCCGTGGTGGCATGTGTTTTTCGGTTCGCTCGGATGTTTGTGGTGATGGTTGTTTTATAATATAAAGCGGGGAAAACCCTTTTTCGGTAATCTCAAAATATTTAATTCTACATCAGCATCTCTTCTATGGGATGATTAAAATTTCGAATTCCCTAAAAAACATTCAGATAGATGGTATGAAGATTGATTATTTTTGTGAAAATATAGCTAAATTGAACAGATACTTTTGCCGGATTAATGGACAAAAAAGCTGGATAGATTGCTTTTCACATGAAGAATAATAGAGAGAAAAATCAACTCTTAACAAGTTTTAGTTCTTACTAACAACCAGTAAATATAACATGTTTACTATTTTTAGTACTCTATAGCACAACTAGACCAACTGCAATAGAAGTGATCATGTTCCTGGCGATTTTCATGAGCAAACATGTGGGGCTCGCCTGGTCAAAATGCATTTGTATGATCAATTAGTAGCTAGCCTTTAGTGGCCGTGTGTTTGCCTTTAGTTTGTGGCATCAGGGCCACTCCAGTTACTCTAATTATTCATCCCCGACTCTATCAGACGAGGCTACACCATGCATGGCTCCACTACATGATTGCTTGCACAAAAAATCTTTTTTTTAGAACTGCTTGTGCAGCGCACCAAATTGAGGAAAACCAGAAAGTGAAAAGGGCCTGAAGCAACTGGGCCTAGTGAGCCTAATGCGGCCCTAATCTTGCCTATCAGTTAGTCGTATGCAGCGACTATATCTCCTTTATAACGAGCAATAAGAACGATCACCACATGCATCTACATGAGCCGACCCATCAGTGCACGGTTAAAACAAATAGTAAAGAAAAATGATGCGTGCGGGGAATCAATCCCTGGTCTTCTGAAAGATTGGCAACGCTGCTAGCCCCTGGGCTCGTGTCGGACTGGTGATGAAATAGTAGGGCACAGCCTACTTGAGATGAAATAAGCAGGTTTTTCAATTGTTTTTCCGGGTTTTTGTTTTTGGTTTGTATTTTCACCGTGGTTTAGGTGTTTTTTCTCAGTTTTAACTGGTTTTTTCATTCTTTTTTTCCTTGTTTCCTTTTATTTTATTTTTTATTTCTCGGTTTTCAATAGGTTTTTTTCTTTCTTTTTTCTTTGGGTTTGATTGTCTCTCTCGTTTCATCGGTTTTCTTTGTTTTCTATTGGATGAAACTGTTTTCATGTATATATTTTTGGTATATATTTAATACATATTTTTAATACATGTTAATTTTTTTTGCAAAGCTTGATTAACATTTTTCAAATACCATATTAAAAAATGTAATACCTGGTCAACCTTTTTTATACACATTTAAAAATTTATTCAAATGCTTGAATAACATTTTTTAAATTTCAGATTAAAAAATTTCTAATACATGGTCAATATTTTTTTATACACATTAAATATTTTTATTCAAATTCTTGATTAATAGTTTTTGATTACATGGTCAACACTTTTCTATACACATTTAAAAGAATTCAAATGATTGATTAACATTTTTCAATTACTTGTTTAATATTTCTTATATACACATTAAAAAAATTCAAATGAAATTTTAAAATTTTAAATACATTATGAACATTTTTCTATACATATTTAACATTTTCACAAGTTGATCATTTCTGGAATACATGGTCAACATTTTTTAAATACATGGTCAACTTTTTTCACACACATGGTATATTTTTTTATATATGGTTAACATTTTTTATATACGCATTTAATATTTTTAAACTACATAATTGATATTTTTCAAAAAATTATGTAAAGTATATTTTTGTAATATACTCCCTTCGTTCCTAAATACAAGACATTTTGCTAGTTCAATTTAAACTACCAAACGTCTTATATTTAGGAAGGGGGAGTACTATATGTTTAGAATTTTTTTGAAGTGTAAAGAAAAGTAAAAATAGAAACAAAAAACGTGGAAAACATAAACAACGAGGTTGTGGCCTCCAGCGCACCTGGTCAGCCCCATCTAGAGCTGCCTTGCCACGAGGGTTCCCTGCGAGAGCTATATCTCCAATCAGGCGAGACCGAAGGTTCTCTCGTTGAAGGACTCTACAATAATCACCCCGGCCCATTCGTGCAGAGTTAATCGCTGAAGGGTTGTACAATAGTTGGCCCGGCTCATTCGCGTACAGTTAATAAAGGAAAAGGAGAGGAGAAAAGGGAGCGCACAGGGGATTCGAACTCATGTCTCCTGGTTGGGACCCTTTCCTATCAGATAGGAGGAGCACTTATACAAAATAAACTTACAAAGTAATAACCTCATAAAATCTATCTATATAAAAATAAAGAGTAAATCGTGTTAGGAAGCGGGGTTTTCTTTGGCCAAAAGGTACTACGAACAGAGAATGAGCATGAAGAGATTAACGAGACTTCTTTCTCTTTTGAGTTTCTCTGGTGGACCTCTCATGCAAGATCTTTGCTCTTCCCGTGGAACGAATGAGAAAAGGTGCACTCGGCTTGCCTGTGATAAAGCAGTAGGGCCGGACTACTTGAGTCAAAACGAGCGGGGTTTCCATTGTTCTTCTTAGTTTTTTCTTGGGGTTTTTCATTTTTGTTTTTTCACTCTTTATTCAGTTATTTCATTTTTTTTTCTTATTTTTTTCTTTGCTTTTATTTATTTGTTTATTTCTTTCTTTTATTGTTTTTTTGTTTTGTTTCTTTTTTCTTCTCTGATTTTTTACTCTTTTCGCATTTGTTTCTTTGGTTTATTTTGTTTCTTTTTTGGTTTTCATTCCACATTTTTTTAATGTCAACAAGATTTTTCGAATACATGTTTAATAGTTTCTAAATGCAAATTTAACAGTATTTTAATACATGGTCAACATTTGTTTCTACACATATTTTCAACATTTTTCAAATACCTGATTAGCAATTTCCAAATACAAGAATAATATATTTTTAATACTTGGTTAAAATATTTCCTATACACCCTTTTAATGTTTTTTCAAAGTCTTGATTAAAATTTAACACATGGTCAACAACTTTTCTATGCACATTTAACATTTATCAAATGCTTGATTCAATCTGCTAAATGCAATATTAACATTTTTTTTCTAAACACATTCAATATTTTTCAAATGCTTGACTAACATTCTTCAAATACTTGTTGAACATTTTTTTCAAATTCTTGATGAATATTTTTATATACATGATCAAAATATTCGTCAATTTTTTAATACATGTTCAACAGTTTCCTTTACACATTTAACACTTTTTAATATATGGTCAACATTTTTATTTACACTTTTTTAAAAATGAAAATAATTGTTCAACATTTTTTCAAATGCCAGATTAACATTTTTATATAGATGATCATTTTTTCATCATTTTAATACATGGTCAACATTTTTGCAACACGTAATATTTTCCAAATGCTTGCTTAACAGTTTTCAAACATTTGGTCAACATTTTTTCAAATGCTTGATTTACTTTTTAAATACAAAATCAATTTTTTTCATACACATTTTTGTATATATTTTTCATATATGTAATAAACATTTTCTCTATACAACCTTAACTTTTTTCGAATGCTTGGTAACACTTTTCAAATATTTTGTATAGAGAATTTTTTTTATATATAAATTATACACAAAAGTAAAAAAAGAAAGCAAAACACGAAAACAAAAAACATGATTATTTTTTTTACAAAAAACGAGGTTGTTGTTTCCGGCGTGCCTGGGTAGTCTCAATTCGCAGCACCCTTCAGTGAGGACTCCCTCTGTCTCGCTGAATGCGTGACATAGGGGTGCCCAGGGTTCCGTAAGTTTTGCTTTAAGCGAGACATATAGCCCGGCCCACAGGAGAGCACCTCGCGCCGTGGTCCTGTGGGCCGGGCCATATGTATTAGCCATTACTATCGAAACTGTATAGCGCAGACGAATTATTCCAGCCTGTTTATAATTTATAAGCCGTTTCCTATTAGATATATTTCTCAAAAAATAGAAATATTTTCTAAAATTAAAAAATACTTAGGAAATTAAAAAAATCAAACAAATCATCAAATTAAAAAAAACTCGAATTTAGAAAATGTTAGTGAATGAAAAAAATTAGAATGTTTAAAAAGCTTCCCTGAATTTTGAAAAATGTTCATGAATTCTATTTTATAAAACAATTCTTAATATTTTATGTTCAAAAATTTGGAAACTCCTCTCAAATTCCAGAAATGTTCCCAAATTTCAAAAAAATGGTCCCAGATTTCAAATAATGTCCCCAAGTTTCACTATGGCCATTTTTTTATGCGCATTTTTTTTTAAAATACACAAGAAACATGTTCATCAAAAATTTAAAATTGTCCACGTACACTTTCTAGATAAATTTTTATGTGACCAAAAATGGTTCAAGTTTTTTATAAAATTGTGTTTCAATAATGTTTTGTTTATTTTTTATAAAAAAGTTCACCTATTTTTAAGTAATATACATTTTGTTATTATCGTGAAAAACAAATGAAAGCCCACAAAAACTAAGGGAAAACAAAACCCCAAAAGAAAAAGGAAATTTTTTTGGAAAACAATATGAGAGGTGTGGTCGGTAACTGGGCGCTACCTCAAACTATTTGTTGTGTTTACTTGGGCGCTTTGATAGTCATTTACACAGGAATGACAAACCTCGCAACAATCTTCCTATTCGACGTATACATGTTGATTCGGGCCGAAGATGGTTGTCAAGGATATCAAGCAAGGTTCGTTATGAAGCTAAGCTGCCATCATCTAGGATATTGAAGGGGAGTTCTACAATGTTTGCCTCATGCGGATTTTTGTCATGAGCCTAGAAACTTCAATTACGAAGCTCACAATATCGCAAAACATGCTCTTCTGAGGGTCAGTCGCCACGTCTCGTTAGCTCCCCCAATGATCCGTTCTTAATTCTTGTAAACATTATCTTTGAATAATTAAAGTTGTGCAAGTTTGCCCAAAAAACTTTGCCACGGTGAGCCGTTGATTTGAGGTCTCTACGTAGCTGCCAAAGGAAAACTCTATTTCTTTGCCACTATTGTTTGTGCCGACTCTTGTCATTTTGATATCATCTTCTGCAATTTTAAAGGTTAGGTTAGCTGCTAGAGGAAAATATATAGCATGTGATGTTATTGTCTTATAGTTGGCTTTACATCCGACGAGCTGTCTTTCGGCGCTTCAATGTGTGTTGGCGGTCTTGGGAAAGTTTGGTTTGGTTACTAGTTCTTTTGTCTTTGTCCACACTTTGCGGCCTGTCTTGCAAGCGGTGTGTCCTCAACTCCAATGATCTTAGGTTCTCGCCTATGAGTATGAATGACTAATACCACTTTTCAAAACCTATGAGGCCAGTCGTGTTTGTGTAGTCTTGTTCTTCCATCATTTTTTTACCCAAGGTCTCAAGAAATTTCGAGATATAAAGATGGAGACGAGCAACAACTTTGTATGAATTTAATAGTACGACAATCATATGATCCAATACCAGGTTACAAATAGGAGTGCCGTCACCTTGGGGAGGTCCCTGCTATTCCTTACCTAAAAATGCAATTCCTTTTTGGGGACAAAAGTCAATGTATTGGTATCAAGATAATAGCAGTAACACCCAGTCTCTGTTCGACACAATATCATAAGCTTATAAGCTAGTTGAGAAATTGAGGATGCGCACAACCAGAAAGGGATAAATGGAAGAAGAAAAACAAAGAAAGTCTAACATGGCCAACTAATTGTAACAGACCAACAACAACGCCATCCACCGTCCTTGACTAACACACAAGCTACAAGAAAGGTTTTCTGAAAACAATATCTCCAAGACGGTAACAACGTGCAAGTGCCGTCATCGCGGGATTCAAGCACTTCAGGTCAAACCTTGGGTTTTCACCCTGGAGAGTACATCTAAGCAGGCTCCAAAGCAATGCATTCAACAAGGGCGTGATACATAAAACAACACAATTGCCAGATGCAACCATCAAAGATCATACATACGGTTTTCACCATGAAGGTTGAAACCCAGTGCTCAATGAGCACCGTTGAGTCGACGAAACCGTATGTTGTTGATACGTCCATTTTGCATCATGATTTCCTACTGTTATTTATAATGTTTTTATGCATAATAATGCTTGATGGAGTAATTCTAATGCCTTTTCCCCCATAATATGCAAGGTTTACACAAAGAGGGAGAATGCCGGGAGCTGGAATTCTGGACCTGAAAAAGCATATCAGAGACACCTATTCTGCACATCTCCAAATAAGCTGAAACTTTGGAGAATTATTTTGGAATATATAAAAAATACTGGAGCAAATAACTACCGGAGGGGGGCCACCTGGTGACCACAAGACACCAGGGCGTGCCAGGCCCCCCAGGCGCGCCCTGGTGGGTTGTGGCCAGCCCGGACCACCTCTGGTGCCCATCTTCTGGTACTTAAGGTCTTTTGACCTAGAAAAAATCAAGGGAGGACTTTCGGGATGGAACGCCGCCATCTCAAGGTGGAACTTGGGCAAGAGCACTTTTGCCCTCCGGCGGAGCGATTTCGCCAGGGGAACTTCCCTCCCGGAGGGGGAAATCGAAGCCATCGTCATCACCAACAACCCTCTCATCTTTGGGAGGCCTATCTTCATCAACATATTCAACAACACCATCTCCTCTCAAACCCTAGTTCATCTCTTGTGTTCAATCTTTGTACCGGAACCTCAGATTGGTACCTGTGGGTGACTAGTAGTGTTGATTATATCTTGTAGTTGATTACTATATGGTTTATTTGGTGGAAGATTACATGTTCAGATCCATTATGCTATTTAATACCCCTCTGATCTTGAGCATGAATATCATTTGTGAGTAGTTACCTTTGTTCTTGAGGTCATGGGAGAAGTCATGTTGCAAGTAATCATGTGAAGTTGATATTTGTTCGATATTTTGATGATATGAATGTTGTGATTCCCTTAGTGGTGTCATATGAACGTCGACTACATGGCACTTCACCATCTTTGGGCCTAAGGGAATGCATTGTGGAGTAGTTATTAGATGATGAGTTGCTAGAGTGACAGAAGCTTAAACCCTAGTTTATGCGCTATTTCGTAAGGGGCTGATTTGGATCCAAATGTTTAATGCTATGGTTAGATTTTATCTTAATACTTTTCTCGTAGTTGCGGATGCTTGCGAGGGGGTTAATCATAAGTGGGAGGTTTTTTCAAGTAAGAACAACACCCAAGCACCGGTCCACCCACATATCCAATTATCAAAGTAGCGAACGCAAATCAAACCAACATGATGAAAGTGACTAGATGAAATTCCCGTGTACCCTCAAGAACGTTTGCTTATTATAAGAGACCGTTTTGGCCTGTCCTTTGCCAAAAAAGGATTGGGCTATCTTGCTGCACTTTATTTACCGTTACCTTTACTTGCTCGTTACCAATTATCTTGCTATCAAACTACCTGTTACCAACAATTTCAGTGCCTGCAGAAATTACCTTGCTGAAAACCGCTTGTCATTTCCTTCTGCTCCACGTTGGGTTCGACACTCTTACTTATCGAAAGGACTATGATTGACCCCCTATACTTGTGGGTCAGCAAGACTCTTTTCTGGAGCCGTTGCCGGGGAGTGAAGCGCTCTTGGTAAGTGGAAATCAGTAAGGAAAAATTTATACTACGTGCTGAAATTTATTGTCACTTGCTACTATGGAAAACAATCCTTTGAGGGGTTTGTTCGGGGTATCTTCACCTCGACCGGAACCACAATTAGTTGCCCCTCAACCTACTGCACCTACTGAAAATATTGGTTATGAAATTCCTTCGGGTATGATAGAACAACTGCTAGCTAATCCTTATGCAGGAGACGGAACTAAACATCCTGATATGCATCTAATACATGTGGATGAAATTTGTGGATTATTGAAGCTTGTAGGTTTACCCGGAGATGAAGTTAAGAAGAAGAGTTTCCCTTTATCTTTGAAGGTAAAAGCATTGACATGGTATAGGCTATGTGATGATATTGGATCATGGAACTGGAATCGATTGAAATTAGAATTCCACCAAAAGTTTTATCATATGCATCTAGTTCATCGTGATCGGAATTATATATATAATTTTTGGCCTCGTGAAGGAGAAAGCATCTCTCTAGCTTGGGGGAGTCTTAAGTCAATTTTATATTCATGCCCCAATCATGAGCTCCCGAGAGAAATTATTATTCAGAATTTTTATGCTCGGCTTTCTCATAATGATCGATCCATGCTCGATACTTCTTGTACTGGTTCTTTTATGAAGAAGACTACTGAATTCAAGTGGGATCTCTTAGAAAGAATTAAACGCAACTATGAAGATTGGGAACTCGACAAAGGTAATGAGTCAGGTATTAAGCTTAAGTTTGATTGTGTTAAATCTTTTATGAATATCAATGCTTTTCACAAGTTTAGCACTAAATATGGACTTGACTCTGAGATAGTAGCCTCTTTCTGTGAATCATTTGCTACTCATGTTGACCTCCCTAAGGAGAAGTGGTTTAAATATCATCCCCCTATTAAAGAAGAAATTAAAGAACCGGTAAAAGCTAAAGATGAAACCATCATTTACAATGTTGATCCAATTGTGCCTACTGCTTATATTGAAAAACCATCTTTCCCTGTTAGGGTAAAGGAACATGCTAAGGTTTCAAATGTGGTTCACAAAATTAATATTAAAGCACCTAAGCCCTCTAAACAAATTAAAGTAGAACCTAGTGTTGATATGGTTAAAGATCTCTTGGTAGAAAATATTGATGGGCATGTTATTTACTTCTATGATGAAGCTGCTAGAATTGCCAAACCAGATGAAAAAGATAAACATAGACCCGTAGTTGGAATGTGTGTTGTCTCAGTCAAAACAGGAGATCATTGCTATCATGGTTTATGTGATGTGGGTGCTAGTGTGAGTGCTATTCCTTTTACCTTATACCAAGAATTATGAATGATATAGCACCCGCCGAAATAGAAGACATTGATGTTACTATTAAACTTGCTAATAGAGACACCATCACACCACTTGGGATTGTTAGATATGTTAAAGTCTTGTGTGGGAAAATAAAATATCCTACTGATTTTCTAGTTCTTGGTTCCCCACAAGATGACTTTTGTCCCATTATCTTTGGTAGACCTTTCTTGAACATTGTTAATGCTAAGATAGATTGCAAGAGAGAAACTGTCAGTGTTAATTTTGATGATGTGTCTCATGAATTTAATTTCTCCAAGTTTAGTAGACAACCACGTAATAAAGAATTATCTAGTAAGGATGAAATAATTGGTCTTGCTTCTATTGTCGTACCTCCTACCGATCCACTAGAACAATATTTGCTTGACCATGAAAATGATATGCACTTGCATGAAAGAAATGAAATAGATAAAAAATCCTTTGAACAACAACCTCTCCTAAAACACAATTTTCCTATTGAAACTCTAGGAGGTCCTCCTCCACCTAAAGGTGATCCTATGTTTGAATTAAAACAATTGCCTGACACTTTGAAGTATGCTTATCTTGATGAGAAAAAGATATATCCTGTTATTATTAGTGCTAACCTTTCAAAACGTGAAGAAGAAAGATTATTAAAAATTCCGAGGAAGCACCGGGCTGCTATTGGATATACTCTTGATGATCTTAAGGGCATTAGTCCCACTCTCTGTCAGCACAAGATCAATATGGAACCTGATGTTAAACCCGTTGTTGATCACCAACGACGATTGAATCCTAAAATGTAAGAAGTGGTAAGAACTGAAATATTAAAGCTTCTGGAAGCAAGTATAATTTATCCCATAGCTGATAGTAGATGGGTAAGTCTCATTCATTGTGTCCCTAAGAAGGGAGGTATTACTGTTGTTCCTAATGATAAAAATGAACTTATCCCACAGAGAATTGTCACTGGCTATAGAATGGTAATTGATTTTAGAAAATTAAATAAAGCTACTCGAAAAGATCATTACCCTCTGCCTTTCATTGATCAAATGCTAGAAAGATTATCTAAGCACACACACTTTTGTTTTCTGGATGGATATTCTGGTTTCTCTCAAATACCCGTATCACAATCTGATCAAGAGAAAACCACCTTTACTTGTCCGTTTGAAACCTATGCTTGTAGACATATGCCTTTTGGTTTATGCAATGCACCTGCTACCTTTCAAAGATGTATGACTGCTATATTCTCTGATTTTTGTGAAAAGATTGTGGAGGTTTTCATGGATGATTTTTCCGTTTACGGAACTTCTTTTGATGATTGCTTAAGCAACCTTGATCGAGTTTTGCAGAGATGCGAACAAACTAGTCTCGTCTTGAATTGGGAGAAGTGCCACTTTATGGTTAATGATGGTATTGTCTTGGGGCATAAAGTATCTGAACGAGTTATTGAGGTGGATAAAGCTAAAGTTGATGCAATTGAGAAAATGCCATGTCCTAAAGATATTAAAGGTATTCAGAGTTCCCTTGGTCATGCTGGTTTCTATAGGAGGTTTATTAAAGACTTCTCTAAAATTTCTAGGCCTCTTACTAATCTTTTATAAAAGGATATTCCATTTGTTTTTTATGATGATTGTGTAGAAGCCTTTGAAACACTCAAAAAAGCCTTAACTTCTGCGCCTATTGTTCAACCACCTGATTGGAACTTGCCTTTTGAAATTATGTGTGATGCTAGTGATTATGATGTTGGTGTTGTTCTAGGACAAAGAGTTGATAAGAAATTAAATGTTATCCATTATGCTAGCAAAACTCTAGACAGTGCCCAAAGAAATTATGCTACTACTGAAAAAGAATTTTTAGCAGTTGTGTTTGCTTGTGATAAATTTAGATCTTACATTGTTGATTCCAAAGTTATTGTTCACACTCATCATGCTGCTATTAAATATCTTATGGAAAAGAAAGATGCTAAACCTAGACTCACTAGGTGGGTTCTCTTGCTTCAAGAATTTGATTTACATATCACTGATAGGAAAGGAGCTGAGAACCCCGTAGCTGATAACTTGTCTAGGTTAGAAAATATTCTTGATGACCCACTACCTATTGATGATAGTTTTCCTGATGAACAGTTAGCTGCAATAAATGTTTCTCGAAACACTCCTTGGTATGTTGATTATGCTAACTACATTGTTGCTAAATATATACCACCTAGTTTCACATACCAACAAAAGAAAAAATTCTTCAATGATTTAAGACATTACTTTTGGGATGACCCACATCTTTATAAAGAAGGGATAGATGGTATTATTAGACGTTGTGTACCTGAGCATGAACAGGAACAAATCCTACGGAAATGTCATTCCGAAGCCTATGGAGGACATCATGCGGGATATAGAACTGCTCACAAAGTATTGCAATCTAGTTTTTATTGGCCTACTCTCTTCAAGGATGCCCGTAAGTTTGTCTTGTCTTGTGATGAATGTCAAAGAATTGGTAATATCAGTAAGCGTCGGGAAATGCCTATGAATTATTCACTTGTTGTTGAACCATTTGATGTTTGGGGTTTTGACTATATGGGACCTTTTCCTTCCTCTAATGGGTATACTCACATTTTGGTTGCTGTTGATTATGTTACTAAGTGGGTAGAAGCTATTCCAACTAGTAGTGCTGATCATAACACCTCCATTAAAATGCTTAAAGAAGTTATTTTCCCGAGGTTTGGAGTCCCTAGATATTTAATGACTGATGGTGGTTCACACTTTATTCATGGTGCTTTCCGTAAGATGCTTTCTAAGTATGATGTTAACCATAGAATTGCATCACCCTATCATCCTCAATCTAGTGGTCAAGTTGAACTTAGCAATAGAGAAATAAAGTTAATATTACAAAAAACTGTCAATAGGTCCCGAAAGAATTGGTCTAAGAAACTAGATGATGCACTTTGGGCTTATAGAACAGCTTATAAAAATCCTATGGGTATGTATCCATATAAAATGGTATATGGAAAAGCTTGTCATTTGCCTCTAGAGTTAGAACACAAAGCATTTTGGGCAATTAAAGAACTCAATTATGATTTCAAACTTGCCGGTGAAAAGAGGTTATTTGATATTAGCTCACTAGATGAATGGAGAACCCAAGCTTATGAAAATGCCAAACCGTTCAAAGAAAAGGTTAAAAGATGGCATGACAAAACAATCCAAAAACGGGAATTCAAAGTTGGAGAATATGTTCTTTTGTACAACTCTCGTTTTAGATTTTTTGCAGGAAATCTTCTTTCCAAATGGGAAGGACCATATATTATCGAAGAGGTTTATCGTTCTAGAGCTATCAAGATTAATAATGCCAAAGGTACTAACCCGAAGGTGGTCAATGGACAAAGAATTAAACACTATATCTCAGGTACGCCTATTAATGTTGAAAGCAATATTATCCAAACCATTACACCGGAGGAACACATAAAAGAAACCTTCCGGAACACTCCAGAATCCTGAAAAAGAGGAGGTACGTGATACGGTAAGTAAACGGACTCCGAAAAATCCGCAAAATATTTTCTGTTAGTTTTGGAATATTACAAAAAATAGGAAAATAAGAAATAAACAGGAAAGCAACCGAGGTGAGCACGATACACCAGGGCGCGCCTGCCCTCCCTGGCGTGCCCTGGTGGGTTGTGCCCCCCTCGGGCACCTTCCCGACTCCGTCTTCCTTCCATATGCTTGTTTCCCAAGATAAAAAATCATTATATATACCCCCGATTGTTTTGACCACCGTATCGCAGAAAAATTCTCTATTCTTGTTTTGTGCTGTTTTCCTATCAGATCTATCAAGCCAGGCATCATGTCTTCTCCCTCCTCCAATAACGTAGAAGAAGATGCTTGGTTGATGAAGATGGAGCTGAAGAGAGAGGAGCCAAAAGAAGCCAACAATGAAGACAAGGGCAAGGAAGCTATGAGGGATCAAGCTCAAGAAGGAGGGCAATCCATGCCAATAGAAGAGGAGGAAGAAGAAGATATCCTTTGACCTTATTACAATCATCTCACCCCCGCTGAAACTGAAGCTTTTAGGGCTTTCGAAGAGGTTCGTGTTCAAAATAAATTTCTCACTCGTGAAAATATTTTGCTAGAGGAGCACATCATCACCCTTCGGAGCGTCATCCGTAAATTGGAGTACCTATTGAGGCTAAAGTGTGACACTTCATCACCACCACCTTCATCATCTTCACCACCAAAGGAGACTTGAATACACGGGTATGGGCACTCCCCTTGGCTTGAGCCAAGCTTGGGGGAGATGCCCCGGTATCGTATCACCATCACTTTTATTTACCTTTACCTATTTTAGTTTGATCCTTAGCTATTTCATGATTTAGTTGAATAAAAGTTTAGTATGATCTATTTTCGAGTGCTAGTTTCGTGATCTATCTATCTATGTAACCGAGTGAGAGTTATATAATAAAGTTTAGTTTGAGCTTTTGATTCTTTACTTTCTTGTTGCAATCAAAATAAAAAGGAAATAAATGAAAAGGATCATATGCTAATCTCATGGTAAGTAATGACATCACATAATGAAAAGTATAAGTAGTAAAATTTATTGGAGATTGACAAACATAGCATTGGTCAATGATGCAATTCATGAAAGAATTAATAAGGGAAGAGAAGATTCACATGCAAATACACTATCTTGGACATCTTTTATGATTGTGAGCCCCCATTAAATATTATATGCCAAAATTGTTGACGTTGGACAAGGAAGACAACGTAATGATTTATGTTTGTTCATATTCACATAGAAGTTATATTGTCATAGATCCTTCAACATGTGGTGCTTGCTCAATATCTTTGCTAGCCAAAAATTTCGCACTAAGTAGAGATACTACTTGTGCATCCAAAAACCCTAAACCCAGACTCATGTTTTGAGAGTCCACCATACCTACCTATGGATTGAGTAAGATCCTTCAAGTAAGTTGTCATCGGTGCACTAAGGCAATAAAAATTGCTTCTAAATGTGTTTGATCAATTAGTGTAAGAGAAAATTGAGTGTTATACGAACTTGTGATGGCAAAGTAATAAAAGCGACAGACTGCATAATAAAGGTTGCTATCATAGGGGGGCAATATAGTGTGACGTTCTTTTGCATTAAGGGATTGGGCATACAAACCAATAAGCGCATGACAACCTCTGCTTCCCTCTGCGAAGGGCCTATCTTTTACTTTTCTGCACTTACTTTTATGCAAGAGTCAAAGTATTCTTCCCTATTCCTTTTTACTTTTTTTTGCAAGCATCATGTGGTGAGGAAAGATCTAGGCACATATATCCAGTTGGATATGAGTGAGCATGAATTATTATTGTTGACATCACCTTTGAGGTGAATACGTTGGGAGGCGAAACTATAAGCCCCTATATTTCTATGTGTCCGGTTGAAACTTTTTGCTCATGGGTATGTTGTGAGTGTTAGCAATCATAGAAGATTAAATGATGGTTGAGTATGTGAACTTGCCAAAAGGCTCCGACACGAGACCCTTCCTAAAAATATGATGAATTGTAGTTGCAAAGTTGACTGAGAACATAGTTTGTTGGTTTTCAATAAGGTTTATGCTTTATACTTCTATGTTGTGATGAATTGTAACTTGTTCATGAGAAGTTATATGATGAAGTTATATAATAAAAGTTATATGAAAAAGTCATATGACAAAGTATGTTGCTGCTATGATAATAAGCATGATGCTACTATGTCTGTATTTTGTTTTTATCGACACCTCTCTCTCAAACCATGTGGACATGTTTTTCGATATCGGCTTTCGCTTGAGGACAAGCGAGGTCTAAGCTTGGGGGAGTTGATACGTCCATTTTGCGTCATGATTTCCTACTGTTATTTATAATGTTTTTATGCATAATAATGCTTTATGGAGTAATTCTAATGCCTTTTCTCTCATAATATGCAAGGTTTACACAAAGAGGGAGAATGCCGGCAGCTGGAATTCTGGACCTGAAAAACCATATCAGATACACCTATTCTGCACATCTCCAAATAAGCTGAAACTTAGGAGAATTATTTTGGAATATATAAAAAATACTGGAGCAAATAACTACCGGAGGGGGGCAACCTGGTGACCACAAGACACCAGGGCGCGCCAGCCCCCCCCCCCCCCCCCCCCCAGGCGCGCCCTGGTGGTTTTGGCTAGCCCGGCCCACCTCCGGTGCCCATCTTCTGGTACTTAAGGTCTTTTGACCTAGAAAAAATCAAGGGAGGACTTTCGGGACGGAAAGCCGCCGTCTCGAGGCGGAACTTGGGCAGGAGCACTTTTGCCCTCCGGCGGAGCGATTCCGCCAGGGGAACTTCCCTCCCGGAGGGGGAAATCGAAGCCATCGTCATCACCAACAACCCTCTCATCTTTGGGAGGCCCATCTTCATCAACATCTTCAACAGCACCATCTCCTCTCAAACCCTAGTTCATCTCTCGTGTTCAATCTTTGTACCGGAACCTCAGATTGGTACCTGTGGGTGACTAGTAGTGTTGACTACATCTTGTAGTTGATTACTATATGGTTTATTTGGTGGAAGATTATATGTTCAGATGCATTATGCTATTTAATACCCCTCTGATCTTGAGCATGAATATCATTTGTGAGTAGTTACCTTTGTTCTTGAGGTCACGGGAGAAGTCATATTGCAAGTAATCATGTGAAGTTGATATGTGTTCGATATTTTGATGATATGAATGTTGTGATTCCCTTAGTGGTGTCATGTGAACGTCGACTACATGGCACTTCACCATCTTTGGTTCTAAGGGAATGCATTGTGGAGTAGTTATTAGATGATGGGTTGCTAGAGTGACAGAAGCTTAAACCCTAGTTTATGCGCTATTTCGTAAGGGGCTGATTTGGATCCAAATGTTTAATGCTATGGTTAGATTTTATCTTAATACTTTTCTCGTAGTTGCGGATGCTTGCGAGGGGGTTAATCATAAGTGGGAGGTTTGTTCAAGTAAGAACAGCACCCAAGCACTGGTCCACCCACATATCAAATTATCAAAGTAGCGAACGCAAATCAAACCAACATGATGAAAGTGACTAGATGAAATTCCCGTGTACCCTCAAGAACGTTTGCTTATTATAAGAGACCGTTTTGGCCTGTCCTTTGCCACAAAAGGATTGGGCTATCTTGCTGCACTTTATTTACCGTTACCTTTACTTGCTCGTTACCAATTATCTTGCTATCAAACTACCTGTTACCAATAATTTCAGTGCCTGCAGAAATTACCTTGCTGAAAACCGCTTGTCATTTCCTTCTGCTCCTCGTTGGGTTCGATACTCTTACTTATCGAAAGGACTACGATTGACCCCCTATACTTGTGGGTCATCAGTTGTCGCCATCCCTCGTCGAAGAATACAAAGTTGCATGAAAGGGCACCCACACATCATGATTGCGGTAAACTGAAATCTAAACCGTTCCATGGCATTCATGCCGGAAGGTAGCCACTCTCGTGCATATCTATGGTGTGGATATGACCACTCGACCAAATCTATGCATGTGAGCCTAAAATTGATACATAACGGGAAGAGTCAAACGTCGCCAAAAGCCATCTCAGGCGTGTGTGCTCCATAAACCTTGTGGTGGAGACCGACAACGACATGTCACTCAGAGAAGGCGTCAACAACATGGTTGCCGCAAGCCGTAGCCGCACCACCCAAACCCACAATCACACCTCTTGGTGTCGCCGCCATCGTTGTTGCTTCGCCATTACCATTGTCGACTAGCCCCTAAGCCGCCGATGCTAGGTCTAGACGCCGGAGGCCCATGAGCACACGCGGCCACCGTCGCCCATGTATCATAACATCACGACGAACACATATGCCACCCGGGACGACCACCTTGGCATTCATGCTCCACCAACCGTGCCACGTTGTCCAGGGCCGCCACCCCCCCCCCCCCCCCAAACTAGAGAGCTCCCTATACGAGAGATAGATGCACCAGAAAGTATCCCCGCGGTTGAGCGGGATTTGCCCGCAGGCGTCCTCCGGTGGCAGCAAGGGAAGACACGAGGGAGGTGGCAACGATTAAGGTTTGGCTCGAGCCCCCATCCCCTGTGGCGACGGGAGTGAACGGTTTCAACGATCAAACACTAACTAAGAACTTTCTCAACTCGTATAGCATAAACATGATTTCCCAGAACCTCGAACTTGGCGTAGGTTGCTTACACAACGAGCAAAAAATGCAAGAAGACAAGAGCAACTAATAGTACACAAGATACGCAAAATGTTGGGCAGTGAAGTACTACCTCCTTTCTGGTTTATAGGTTCTACGCATATTTCTAGGTCGTCGATTTTATCAATGTAATATGAGTTGTATATCATAAAAAATTATTACCATTAGGAAACATAACATTTGAAGTTTCAAATGGTAGTATATGTTTTGTGATGTACTCCCTCCGTCCGGGTTTATTAGGCCCCCTCTTATTTTGGGCTAAAGTTTGACCTATAAATTTTACTAACAAAATGTAAACTACATGTCATAAAAATTATATTGTTGAGGAGCCCTTTGAAACCCAAATACAACATTATAATGTTTCATAGCATATATTTTATATTTTAGTAGTCTATAGATGATCAAAGTCTGACCCAAAATACAAAGGGGGCCAATAAATCCGGACGGAGGTAGTATAACTAATATTACATTTTCCAAATTGTTAACCTAGAGGTACGTTTAAGCCTAAACCGGAAAGGAGTACACTGGATATCTAAACCACCACATCAATATGCTCTATCTGGCCACTATCATTGTAACCGTGGTGGTGTCATAGGAGTGTGCCGGACACACACATGTTAGCGCGGTTGTTCGTAAGCTAATCACAGAGATATGCAACAGAATGAATATCAATTAAAGCAAGCAGAGTGAAGTTACGAACATGGCAAAGAAACGGAGATATGTACGATGGATATATTGTACTCCCTCTTTAAAAATGTCACCCACCAACAACACCATTAACAAGTTTCATCGTTCAAAGCTGTTTATGAGTACCACATGAAACTAATAGCCGATTTCCTGATATAACCAATGAACCATATAAGCAAGTGTAGAATTTAACGTCCATAGCGGAATGCAAGGACTTCTAATTTCTAAACGAGTCACGAATCTGTGCATCATACCATGTTTCCGTTTACACTTCTATAAAGCGTAAAGCTATAAAAGAAAACAGGAAGGAGAAGAAACGAAAAAAGGCCAAAACCCTGGAGAATATCTATCCTTTACACCTGGGAAGGAGTGGAATTTCTGTTAAGAGCGTGGTCATTTTGATACACTAAAAATGAAAAACCAACTGAAATCGGCAAAGACTATTCAACACTCGTCATCCTACGAAGCAAAGAGCACAGCGTTGTTCGTGTATCCCCTTCAGGAACTGCTAGACTGCAAGGCAACAAGGGACGCGTAGGCCCCACCGGGCAGGCGAAGGAGCTGCTCATGCCGGCCTTCCTCGGCGACCACCCCATTCTTGATCACTGCAATCTTGTCGGCGGCGGTGATGGTCGACAGCCGGTGAGCCACGACCACGGTTGTTCTTCCAACCTTCACCCTGTCCAGCGCCTCCTGCACGCTGCGCTCCGACTCCGCGTCTAGTGCGCTGGTCGCCTCGTCCAGGAGCAGCAGCTTGGGGTTCTTGAGGATCGCCCTTGCGATGGCTATCCGCTGCTTCTGCCCACCCGACAGCTGCACCCCCCGCTCGCCGACGCTCGTATCATACCCGTTTGGGAGGGTGGAGATAAACGTGTGGGCGTTGGCTGCCTCGGCGACGGCAACGATCTCTTCCTCAGATACCTGCTCCATCTTGCCGTAGGCGATGTTTGCCCTGATGGTGTCATTGAAGAGGACCGGCTCTTGGCCTACCAGACCAATCTGCTGCCTGAGCCAGGTGAGCTTGAGGGTCTTCATATCCACCCCATCTAGAAAGATGCCGCCAGAGTCAGGATCGTAGAACCTCTCGATCAAGGCTATGACTGTAGATTTCCCACTTCCACTTTCTCCGACAAGCGCAACAGTCTGCAGCAAACAAGTCAGGATGACAATGTATGAGATACTGAGATCTGCATGAGTGACTTTTGTTATCGTTCCAGGTTTTAGTACCAACCAGTCATGATGTTTCAGCTCTGGGCACTAGTTTTAACTTAGCCAACAAACCAGCTACTGTAAACTACTGTATTAACTCAAATGATGTTGCATTTGCTTAAGATTTCTGAGAAACACTTCGGTTCCTTTTACTTCTCTGCTAAGCTACTGTATTAACTCAAATGTTATCGCATTGCTTAAGATTTCTAAAGGAACTGACAGCTCTGTTTACATTGGATTGTGTTTTATCCACTTTACCCCAATCAAGTTATTTTCATCTTGTTTAAGTTCCATACAGCAGAGCACTTGAACAGTACTGTAAAAAGTGGGAGAAAACTGAAAACCAAATGTACCTTGCCAGATGGTATCCTCAAGCACAAATCTCTGAAGATTTGCACGTCAGTCCGAGCAGGGTACTTGAAGCTCACGTGCTGCAACTCTATATTCCCTTCCACTGCCTCTAGTGTCATTCCTACTTCTTGGCTTGCGTCAATCTTGGATTTCCTATCAATAATCCTGAAAATGGAGGCAGCTGCATTTTGCACTTTGCCAAAATCCCGAGCAAGGGAACTCGACTGGGAAACTCCAACAGCCATCATGGTTAAAGCGAAGAAGACCTGCATTTTCAAGAAACGGCAGCGGCAATGAGAAGAAGCCCCAGATAATTTCTTTGATTTTACGAATTGTTGGGTTCTCACCCTGAAGACTTGCCCAACTTCTGCAGTCCCATTGTGTACAAAGCGAGCTCCAATGTAAAAGGATATGGCATAAAAACAGAAGAGCAACGCGAATGAGAATCCATAACCCACACCACTTATAGCCCCCTGACGAACTCCTTGTCTCACAGGACCTTCACATTTCTTTCTGTAGCTTTCAATTATCTTCTCTTCTGCACAAAATGAAGCAACAGTTCTGATGTTACCGATGGCATCAGTGGCAATCGTGCTCGCTTGTTCATACATTTCCTGCAGGCAACATTACAAAGAATTTCAGCTAATAACTACACAATGATATGATCGCCATGAAAAAGAAATAACAGACCATATACCTTGGCATCAGCACCAAAACCCCTCATTAACCTCGTTTGAGCATAACTCTGTGCAATCACGCAAGGAAGGAAGCACAATACAATGCATGCTAGTTTCCAGTTTGCAATCATGGCTATTACGATACCGACAACAGCAGTGCTTATGCTTTGCACTATCAATGACAAGACATCCCCAGCAATGCTTTTAACAGACACCGCATCCCCTGATAGCCTGGAGCCTATTGCGCCGCTAGAGAATTGGAACAATGCTTGAGAATCAGCAAACAAAAAAATGATGGCAATCTACAGCATTGATGTATCAGATGAATAAGTGAACACAGAAGTACCTGCTGTTCAGAGGGTCATCGAACCATCCTATTTCCTGGTAAACAACCCGACTAAATGAAACTGCACGTATGCGCTCGATAAGTTTACCACCTGCCATGTTGAACAAACCATATTGCAATGGGATGACAAAGATGGAGATCACACCCAACATCACATACATCTCTGCCCAGAATACAGAGTCTTTTCGCAATTGTTGTGGCGGTTCATAGAATGTGTTAATTGCACTTGAAAGCAGCATGCCAAACACAGGAAGTATAGCACCATTGGCTGCAGCAGCAGTGCATCCTAACAGAAGGATTGGAACCTCAGGCTTATGGAGGTAGAGCAGGCGTCTGATCACATTCTTCCCTGACTTGGCATCATCAACCCCTTCGGTTTCATGTTCGTGCAATGAGAATGTTTGCGAGTTTCTTCTGCTTCCATCCTGTGGTGAATATCTACTCATAGATCTCCCAAAGGATGGCTTTATACTGCTGTGTTGACTTGCAGAATTTGCAGTATCAGATCCTGATTGTAACCTGCTGGAGTCATCTCCATGAGATCCCTCCCTTTTTGTATTAACCTCTTGCAGCCGTAAAAGTTGGGAGTAGGCTCCATCGGGATCCTTCATCAACTCAACATGTGGCCCTGTTGATCAAAATCTGAAACTTCACCCTTGATGAATTAATGCAGTAAGACTAGCTAAAAGTGATGCAGAAATTAAGCTTACCTTGCTCCACAAGCTGTCCACGATGTAGCACTGATATCCTATCAGCATTTTTTACAGTGCTCAGGCGATGTGCTACAACTATTGTGGTTCTGTCCACCATGATATTATTTAGTGCATCTTGAACTACACGTTCAGACTCGGCATCAAGCGCGCTTGTAGCTTCATCAAGAAGTAGTATGCTGGGGTTCTTCAAAATTGCTCTTGCGATTGCAATTCTTTGTTTCTGTCCACCAGATAGTTGTGTTCCATGCTCACCAACCATTGTATCCAGTCCCTGGTAATAGTTGCCAACTTATAATTAGGGGTGAAAATAATACTGCAAAAATACAAGATTGCAGAATGCACGAGACGGGATTAAATGGGCATACATTTGGTAACTTGTCGATGAACTTCGCAGCATTAGCAAGCACAATTGATCTCCTAATTTCTTCCTCTGTCGCACCCTTCTTTCCATATTCTATGTTTTCTCGTATAGTAGTTGTGAAAAGAATAGGTTCTTGGCTAACAAGCCCTATTTTCTGTCTTACCCAGCTAAGGTTTAGCTGTTTCAGATTAACACCATCCAAAAGAACTTCACCTGATTGTGGATCATAGAATCTCTCTACCAAGCCAATTACAGTAGATTTCCCGCTTCCACTCTCCCCAACCAGTGCCACCGTCATGCCAGTTGGAATGCTTATTGAGAAGCCATTGAAGATAAGTTGCTCAGGCCGTGCAGGGTAACTGAAATGGACATCTTTCAACTCAACATCTCCAACAAAGTTCTCCAATATAAGGCCACTCTTATCACTTGCATCAATCTCAGGTTTTCTATAAATGGTTGCAAACATTTTGTGAGCTGCAATCTGTCCTGATGCAAAAGCAGTCAAGCATGGAGAAGATTGGCCAAGAGCCCTGCAAACAATTAGAAGAAACAAACGTCATGCAAATGATGGCAATTTAATTGAATTTGGAGCTTTGTATCTTGAAAATTGTGGCCATTATTGAAAATGAGCCATGCAAATGAAAATACTAACATTGCACCAGTCATGATGGCCATCAATACATTAATGATATATCCCCCAGTATATCCCTTTTCAATAATCAGCTTTGCACCATACCATACAGCTAATCCATAGCTGCAGAAAACAATAAGCAGAAGTGAACCAATTCCAAGGCCCCCGGCAATACCCTGGTGGACTGCCGACTTGTATGATATTTTCAGATGCTCTTTGTATTTACTAATTGCTCTGCTCTCTCCGGTGAAAGATATCACCTGTTTTCATGAAGGAAATGAGAAGTTTGCCAGGCACAAGAACTATAAGGGTATAGTTTATGGAAGATATACCGTTCTGATTGATCCTATTGTCTGTTCAACCACTTTCCCTGCTTCAGCATAGGCCATCTGGGAACGGTTTGATAACTTTGATAGAACAAGTGACATGACTGCAGCAGCTGCTACAACAGGAGGAATACTTGACAACATAACAAGGGACAGAAGCCAGCCTCTTGTAAATGCGATGATAAATCCACCCAGAAATGTTGATACCAGTTGGAGAAACTTGCCCACCTTCATAAATGGTCAAATGAAAGTGTGTTAAACCGCAAGTTTCTAGAGATGGTGTTCTATGCATTACATATGATATTTCTACTGTAATCAATAAAAAGAATCTTAAACACGCACCCAAGTGCAAGTAGTTTTGTATTGGAGGAAAGCCTCAAGATGACACGGGTGTTACAGCGGCGAGCAGGCGACTAAAACACTGATAAGAAAAGGGACAAAATAACAACAGAAACAACCCTAGGCTAGCCAAAACCGAACGGCATAAGGAAGCACTAGCCCATCGACAAAGCCACATCGGGGGGGCCTAGCATGCTGTATTCAGTAAATCTGTATACTGGAAGTAGCCTCAAAGTTTTTTGCATGGTTAAAACTGCCAAGCTTTTTATTGAAACTAACATACATCAAAATCATGATTCACTTAAAATAACAATTATGATCTTTATAAATCCATGCTACTGAAACATATACTTGAACTAACTATGATTGTGTGATAATTTGTAAGAGAAACAGAAAACCGAAGGTATGCATTAAAGTACTTGAGAAATAACAAAATCATAAATCTCAAATTTAACAGGGAGTCACATGGGTAAGATATGGCTCACCTTTTCTCCAATTGCATCTTGAATTAACACTGTGTCACTAGACATCCTTTCAATAACTTCTCCGGTTGATGTCTCCACATCGAAAAATGATATATCTTGTCTAAGTATAGTCTCGAGGTATAGCCCACGGATGCGTGCAGACTGTCTTTCTCCAGTCACCATCCAGCATGACACCTCTGCATGAAGCACAGTTCAAAGAGATAGTACGATAATCATATGTAACCAATTGCAGTTTCTGACATCTTTATGGAAAAAAAAACCAAAACCAGTGTTATTCTTTCACTACTAATATGCTTCATACAAGAATGAGTAAGACGATCTCTGTATGGAAGTATTTGCCCGTATCCACTTCAACTTTTGGTTAAAAAAGTATACAATGAATTCCCAAACAAATTAATAAATCTACATATTTTAAATGTTGTACCAAAAGAATACATCAAAGCTTACAATAAATTATCACTAATATAATTAGAGTTCATCAGATGGTTGGATTATGTCTTTTCTTTTACTCCAAAAATGGAAATTCTAGTGACTTCGTGTTTTCTTCAGTTGGTGTGGAAAACTGGTAATATGAATAATTAGCTTCTGGTGCGCAATACTCTTCCAGTGCTCCGGTGCAAACATATGCAAAAACCATTATACTGGTTGTGACAAATTCTGTGAAGTTCCTAGAACTTTTACGTAAGTAAAACATGCATGCCAAATAAATAACCTCAAAATATGAATGGGTAGGATGCATCACACATATACTAAGCCAGAGACAAATTTATTTCCTTAAGGAGCATAAATGAGTACAGTAGAATTAAATGGGTCTGGCGCCATAGCATATTATGAGAGTAGTTAATAAATATCATCAACAAATTGGTAGTGATACATGCATATAATTTACTTCCTTTCCAGTATTGTGGCAGATAATCTCTAGTCTTCATTTCCTCCAAATTAGGATTGCCAATTTTCTAACCAATAGAAATTTTCTATATATGCAGAATCCTGAACAAGTGGAGTAAACATTTTTTATACGAAACTACGTAAATATACATGAGCGAAGCAAACATGGATAACATGTGAGAAATTTGCTCCAGAAGACAATATGGGATTATGCACTTCCAAACTGCTTCTATAATAGAAATGATACTTTTGATACTTACGAAGAAACCCTGCTACTCCAGAAGCTAATGCTAGATACACAAATCTGACAGCAACCTGGAAAGACAAAAATGCATACAACATAAAATGGTGAAAAGATAGTGTGAATGTAAAACCAGCAACTCAGCTTATAAATGCAATCTGATGAAATTTCCTTTTCAGTAAGAAGTACCACTGTACTACCTGTTCAACTTGACAGTAAAGAGAATCAGGCATGAAACATAGAAACAGAACTAATATACATGTATTCCGTCAAATAGCAATTACTGCATAACACTCCTGGGGGAGAAGAGAGTACAACCAGCTAACTTTCAGATACAAGAGCCTTCACAAGAGAAACTTTGAGATACAAGCGGACCATTTCGCATATTGTGTTTTGGACATTCGTGCATGAACCATTTTGACCATGAAAAGGAGCAGCACTATTAATTTTGCTGTTGGTGAGGAATTCATCCTCTCTTAGTTATGACGTTGTTATCACTTATCACACAGTCATCCTACCAAAATTAGTTAGCACAGGAAAATAAGATCCATATATCAAATACTAGTAGAACTGTGGTACTTGCCACCTTTCGTTCGAGAAAATTCTGGTGATCTGGAACTCTGGGATGGGAACATCGAACAAATTGATCACAAATCAAGTAAGCCCCATACCAAAAATAGCAACGCAAGTTAATCAACTCCATACCAAAAATAGCAAAATAAACTAATTATGCTCCATACCGGGGGAAAATCGAAACAAATTAATGATAAAATATGTGATCGACACTCTTCTCAGATAACTAAATCAATCGCGAGAAGGCTAAACGTTCGATCTGAAGGGTTCGATTCACTCGAGTCCGACGCTGCCTATGCCAAAACCCTCGAAAACTCTTGCGGTAGGAACCGGAAGTGCGAAGAAGAACTAGCGAGCGAGCGAGGCGGGAGCAAGGCGAAACAGGAGGGCGAGGGGCTACTCCTAGACGACGCGGCATTGAATCGTCGGCCACCCGGGAACGCGAGGGAGAGGAGAGGGAGCCCTCGACGGGGGCGGGGGCGGGGGCGGCGCGAACCTTGGAGACGGCGTGGACGAGGTCGGCGCGGTGGGCGGGGCCGAAGGCGTCGACGAGGTCGCCGACGAGGAAGGCGAGGAAGGGCATCGCGACGCCGTTGGCCACGGCCGCTGCGGCGCCGACCGCCATCAGCGCCGCGTCCCGCCGGTCCGCCAACGCGAACAGCCGGTACATCGGCACCCTCTTCACGGCGGCGGCGCCGCCTCCCGCTCCCCCCGCAGGCGCCATCTGGTGCCGAGAGATCGGTCCGAGGCCGCGGCCGCGGCCGCCACCTTCCCGCCTAGCGCCCTACTCTCTCGCGCCTCGCGCTGCCGGGGGAGGAGAGGGGCGATGCGACTGCGGCTGCGATGGTGTGTGCATGGGTGTGTGTGGCGTCCCTCCTGGTGTTTAATGTGGCGGCGGGCGGAGTCGATCGTGTAGCCGCCAGCTGTCTTCTTGTTGGTGGAATCTTCTCCCCGCTGTTTGTTTCGCTCCGGCGTGGGTTTATCTCCTCTCCCTTTCTTTCCCCCGTATAATTTTGGGCTCGTCGACTCAAGCGCAAGACATGCGCAACTCGAACGTGGCAGACCCATTTTGGGTAGCCAAAGTGGAAGACCCATTTCTGCCGTTGCCGTGTAAAAAAAATATACCTAGTCACAGACCCATTTTGTGTCGGGTGTCAGGAGCAAACGACCCATTTTACGTCTCACATAGATAGACAGTCGGTGCTATGCAATGTCAAAAGGTATTCAATTTGCAATTAGCACGGCTTTCCACATCCTGATAAACAAAAGCGTTGTAATCATCTCTACCTAAATCTAAATGACCGGATAATGGCTATATATACTCTAAATGCATTTTGTATACTGCAGTAGTTTAGTATTTCCTCACGTTCATCGGATCCGCTTGTTGAGTGCAAATGCACGCACACAAAAGCAGCTCTACGCACAAACAGGCAGCTTACTTCTGAATGTGTCCTTCTAGTCAAAATATGGTGTTGGTGATACGGATGCCTCGCCGGAAATTGTCTACGATGTGCCGCTGCCTAATTAATACAACCTCCGAATATGAGTGCGCGTCTAGCTCTTTCCGCATTTGGAGGGTCTCACCTTACAATGTTCTCCTACAGGAGATTGTGTGCCGTCCTTTGTGATAGCTTCAACAATATTAATATCCACATACACACAAAAAAAACAATATTGATATCCCGTTGGAAGTGTTCATATCTGGGATAATTACCTATATTGATGTTGGATATAATCTTTAGTAGCATTGTTATTTGAATTTTATTCCATATATAGATTTCTCACATCATATGGGTGATCATATGATCAGTTGTTGTTCAACAGAAACACCTTGCTTGGTTGTTAAAGACATGTACAATAGTGTATAGTGAGCCGTTTGTAAGGGGTGCCACATAGGAATTTTCGTGATGGGGCGGCGCGGGGGGGGGGGGGGGGGGGGGCGGGGGGAGGCATTGTGTTTGGTTGAGCTGCAGATTCTGAAAAAGCATAAGCCAGTTTAGCGTAGTAGGTCACCGGAGGGAAGGGTGGACCACGGCCTAGGATGGTCCACCGATCCTTGGTATGGATGTTGCATGCACTGGTGCAGCGACGTGCTATATAAACGGTTTTTACCCCCTTTCCGACAGAGTTTTAAATCGTCACCTAGCCTGTGCGTGCGATACGGGGTCCATCCCACACGACACAGAAAAATCATCAGCGATAGTGACCGATGAACGCAAATGCTCTGCTAAATATACTCGTGTACGATGCAGGAACATATCGCACACACTTTATTTTTGTCAACCGTATGGGATAGAGGACCAATCACACACGGCCATCATCAGTCGAACGCGTCGTATTGCTCATGGAAACCAAACGGTATTTGACCTGTAACAGTTTCTGAAATATTACCTAAGCCACACGGGCGATCAAAGAAACTGTGTGCGGTATCTGGATCATTGCACACGAGTCGTGTATGGTAAGCGTCTGCCGAAGGCTTCGGCGAGGTCGCTGATACGTCTCCAATGTATCTATAATTTTTTATTGTTCCATGCTATTATATTATCATTCTAGGATACTTTTTAGGCATTTACTTGTTGTTTTATATTATTTCTAATCACTAACCTATTAACCCAGTGTCAAGTGTCAGTTGTTGTTTTCTGCATGTTTTTGGCTTTTCAGGAATACTGTACCAAACGAAGTCCAAATACCCCGAAACTTTTTGATGATTTTTTCTGGACCAAAATAAGACCTGGAAGCTTCGGAGGAAGACTGGAGGGCACAGTGATAACCCACAACTGTAGGGGGTCGTTTGTAGCCTTTTTTGATAAGTAAGAGTGTCGAATCCAACGAGGAGCTAAAGTTAGAATTAATATTCTCTCAAGTTCTATCGATCACCGATACAACTGTACGCACGCGAACGCTTACTTTACCTAGAACAAGTATGAAACTATTTTGCAAGAATAAAACTAGAAGTACTTAGTAGGTGTAATAGATAGTTTTGCGAGATAAAAAAACAAGTAAATAAAAGTTAGTGGTTGTTTAGATAAATATTAATTAAGTTAATTGTTTAGTAGAAAGCTTTTTGTAGCACAAGAGAAAGATTTGTCCCTAGGCAATCGATAACTAGATCGGTAATCATTATTGCAGTTTTATATGAGGGAGAGGCATACGCTAACATACTTTCCGTACTTGGATCATATGAACTTATGATTGGACCTCTAGCAAGCATCCGTAACTACTAGAGATCACCATAGCATTAACACTTCAAGTCCCCTTTACTCCCATACGCAACAACCCCCTTACCCGGGTGTAACCTTCTGTCACTCTAGCCACCCACTATAAGCGAGTCATGAACGTATTGCAACACCGTACAACGGGAATCCTCCACGTGTGTGCGGCACGGAAGGCACCATAGGACAGCACCAAAATAAAACATACAACTCAAACCAATCACGATCATCAATCAACCCATAGGACAAAACAAATCTACTCAAACATCATAGGATAGCCACACATCATTGGATAATAATATATAGCATTAAGCACTGATACGTCTGCAATGTATCTATAATTTTTTATTGTTTCATGCTATTATATTATCATTCTTGGATACTTTTTGGGTGTTTATTTACCAATTAATATTATTTTTGAGCACTAACCTATTAACCCAGTGCCCAGTGCCAGTTGTTGTTTTCTGCGTGTTGTTGGCTTTTCAGGTTTACAGTACCAAACGAAGTCCAATTGCCAGGAAACTTTTTGGTGATTTTTTCTGGACCAATTAAAGACCTGGAAGCTTCGGGAGGAGGCCAGAAGCCGCACAAAAGGAGCACGAGGCAACCAGGCGTGGCCAGGGGGTAGGGCACGCCTGGTTGGCTTGGGCTCCCCTCGGTTGCCTCTTGGCATACATCTTCGCCTTATAAATTCACGTTAATACCAAAAACCCTAGATGAGCTCCCAAAATAATTTTTCCGCCGCCGCAAGTCTGTTCCGTCGTGTGCCCATCTGGAGCCCTATTCCGGTGCCCTGTCGGAGGGGGTATCGATCACGGAGGGCCTCTTCATCATCCTTGCTACTCCCATGGTGATGTGTGAGTAGTTCACCACAGACATACGGGTCCGTAGTTAGTACCTAGATGGCTATCTCTCTCTCTCTCTTGATCTTCAATACAATGATCATCGCATCTTCGCTTTGATCTATCCGATGTAATTCTTTTGGGTGGTGCGTTTGTTGGGATCCGATGAATTGTGGGTTTATGTTTCAGATTATTCATGAAAAGTATTTGAGTCACCTCTGAATATTATGATTCTTATTTGCATGGTCATCATATATAGCTTCATAAATCTCTCCAATCTATTGAAATAGTTTGGTCAACTAGATTGATATTTCTTCAGTGAGAGGGGTGCGTTGTAGTGGGTTCAATCTGGCGGTGCTCTATATCCCAGTGACAGAAAGGGACAAGACACGTCTTTGTATTGTTGCCACTAAGGATAAAACGATGGGGTTAGTTCATATTAATTGAATTCTCTTTGTCTACATCATGTCATCGTTCTCCAAGCATTAGTCTGTTTTACTTAATACTCTGGATGCATGTTGGATAACGGTCGACGGGTGGAGTAGTAGTAGTAGGTGCAGGCAGGACTCGGCCTACTTGATTATGGACGTGATGTCTATATACACATGATCATTGCCGTGAATATCGCATAACTATCCGCTTTTCTATCAATTGCCAAACAGTAATTTGTCTACCGACCGTATGCTTATTTTCATGAGAGATGCCACTAGGGAAAACTATGGCCCCCGGGTCTATCCACTTATAAGTTTACAAACGCTACTATTTACTTGCTGCTATTATTTGTCTTTTATTTTATTTTGCAATTCATAATTATCTACTACCAACCACACTACTCATAAGCTTGCAAATAACGAGTCCAAGGGGATTGACAACCCTCTTGCCCGCGTTGGGTGCAAGTGTTTGTTTCTTTGTGTGTAGCCGCTGAAGACGGGGGTTGGTTGCCACTCATTTTGGTTCGATAAACCTTGGTTCTCTATTGAGGGAAATACTTACCTATATTGTGCTGCATCACCCGTTCCTCTTCACGGAAAAACCCAATGCAGATCACAAGTATCAGGAAGGATTTCTGGCGCTGTTGCCGGGGAATATCATCAACCTACCATCAAGTATCTTCACACAAATTTTCATTCACTTGTTCTACTTTTTATTTGCTGTTATATTTTGCTTGCTTCATAAAAATCAAAAATACAAAAATATTTATCTTTGCTAGTCACTAGTTTACTTCCTTGCTTGTCGCTATGGCTAGTTATTCTTTTGTTCCCTTTACTACCGATAATGAGGCATTGTTGAGGAAATCGTTAACTGGTAACTGCTCGGTTGGTTAGTGAGTAGGGGATTAATAGGCTAATCGGAAAGTTAATCGGCCATTTAATCAATTAATCTGGCGATTTATCAGTTAATCGGCTATTCAGTGACCCAATGAGTAGGGATTAATCGGCAAGTTAACTGGTTAATCGGATGAATTATTGAACAGGGTAATGAGGTACTCAATTTTAAACAAAGCGGAGGAGAAAGTTTAAAAGATGCATGGTATAGGATTTGCAATGCTCAAAATAAATCAATTCATAAGCAATCCCCCAACATCTTGCTATGTAATTTCTATGTTGGTATTACCACTTGGTATAGATTTGTACTTGATACGATTACCGGCGGTAATTTCTTAATGAGTCATACTTCGGATGCCTTTAAGGCCATGGAAAATTTGGTTGGGTCACCACCTATTATCATTAATGAAACTATTTTGACCATGGAACATGTTATGCAAAGGCTTGATGCTATTGAAAAGAAAATCACTATTAAGGAACAAATTGAGGAGCTAGATAAAAAGCTTCATAATCATATCACTCAATTTGGGTCTCGAGTAGGAATGACTTTGAAAACCTTAAAAGAGAAGGATACAATTATTGATGAGAGGGTAGAACAAAGCATGAGTAGGATTGATAAAATGGAGGAAGTAATTGATAAAGTGGGTTCCGCTTTCATACCATCCAAAACTAATGCTAGTACCTCAAATAAAAGTCCCAAGTTCATATATATTCCTAAGAGCATTAGTACCCCTCCTATCAATGGGAACGAAGATCTCAAAATGATTAGTGTGCATCCCAACTTTGTAAACTTGATAAAGGGTCCTATTTTCAAGTCTCCTATTATTCATGGTTGTGTTATTGAGGAGCTTGATGTCAAGGATGACAACACTTGATCATATGCATTATGCCTAGCTAGGGGCATAAAACAATAGCGCTTATTGGGAGGCAACCCAATAGTTATCTTTATTTTTACTTTTTACTTTCTGTTTGTGTGTGATAACATGATTATTGCCTCTGTAATGATTGTGTTTTTATGTTTTAATTAGTGTTTGTGCCAAGTAAAGCCTTTGGGATGACTCACAAGATGAGTAGAATTGATACGGTGCAAAAACAGAAACTTTAGCGTTCAGTGCAAAATTTCTATGATTTTACTGGAACGTCTTTTTGATATGAAATTTTACACAGTATTTCTATACAAATTATACAGGTTGTCCTAATTTTTCAGAATTTTTAGAGTTACATAAGTATAGGTTCTTTACAGATCTTTACAGACTATTCTATTTTAGACAGATTATGTTTTTGCTTGCATAGTTTGCTTGTTTTGATGAAACTATGGATTGTATCGGAGTGTATAAGCCATGGAGAAGTTAGAATACAGTACCTATTATGCAATAATGAAATATGAATCAATTTATAACAGTACCTAAAGTATTTGATATGTTGCTTATACTAACGGATCTCACGAAGTTTTGTTGAGTTTTGTGTGATTGAAGTTTTCAAGTTTTGGGTGTTATCACGATGGATGAAGGAATAAGGAGCGGCAAGAGCCTAAGCTTGGGGATGCCCAAGGCACCCCAAGGTAATATTCTAGGAAGACTCAAGCGTCTAAGCTTGGGGATGCCCCCGAAGGCATCTCCTCTTTCATCTCAATCCATCGGTATGTCACTTGGAGCTATATTTTTATTCATCACATGATATGTGTTTTGCTTGGAGCGTCATTTCGTTAGTTTGCTTTTTGTTTTTAGTTTTCCACAATCATTGTTTGCTGGATGCACCTATATGAGAGAGATGCACAATCACCATGATTTGTTAGAATACTCTATGTGCTTCACTTATATCTTTTGAGCTTAGCAGTTGCTCTAGTAGTTCACTTATATCTTTTAGAGCACGGTGGCGTATTATAGAAATAATTGCACTCTCGTTCTTCACTTATATTTGTTTGAAAGTTAATAAATAGTGACGGTAATTTGCATGGGTTATAAGACTAGTTCAAAAATAATAGGTATCCAATGAGTGCATAATCAAGACCACATGTAGCACATAAAAGAGAAATCATGGTTAATGATATTAATGTGGTAATGTGAAAGAGAATGAGTGCATGATCATTGATTAATAAAAGTATCGTGAATTAGAGGTTGTCAACTTGCTGTTCATCCAAATATTTTTATAGCATAGTGATGATGTGTGAGCATACTTATTCCTCGTTGAAATCCTAGTGTTGTTTAAGTCGGGGGCGCGCGATGGTCAACTCCTACCAACCTCCTCCCTAGGGGCATGCGAGTAGTGCTTTGCTTCGAGAGAGCTAATAAAATCTTGCAATAAGTATGTGAGTTCTTTATGACTAATGTGAAACCATGGATATACGCACTTTCACCTCCACATATTTGCTAGCCTCTTCGGTATCGTGCATCGCCCATTCTCACCTCGAGGATCGGTGCAACTTTTGCCGGTGCATCCAAACTCCGTCTCGGGAAGATTAAACTTTCAAAAGTTTTGAAGTGCAACCTACCCTTTCTGCATAGTCAAGGCAAGCATCTTGAACTTGATATAATATAAGTTGTGTGTTGTTTGCTATGATGAATAAACTTCATCACTATGTTAAAGTGAAGTAACATTATTTCATGTGGAGGTATAATCATGCATATAAGTAAATGATGAGAATTTCTTTCTGTTGCAATTGAGATGCATGTGACAGTAGTCACTACCTTATGCCACATATGCCTACCGGATGAAATCCGGGAAAAGACTCTGTCTCGGGAAGACACGACCATGGAGCTGACATATCGTGGGACGAGGATGATCAGTGAGGCATGATGGATAGGTGGTGACTCTGTTAGGATTGTGAAGAGGATTTGTTGTGCTAACCTTGAAGGGAAAACATAAACCTCCTGAGTCGACCATAGATCGAGTCTTGTTCCAGTAACCCCCATACTTGTTTCGTACTACCACTTGTCCCTGTTACAGGTAGGGTATGGTCGAGTAACTTGTTAACCCCTTTCTCCCACACACCGTACAGAGAGGCCACGATGATGGTCTCCAGGATCCAGGAATAATGCCAGTCATCGGGTCAGGGGGCATGGGTGTTTCCGGCTGAGGCCGAGAGGGGGGCACCCCTTAGTTTGCGTGCGGTACAAATTTTAATCCCATGCTACTCGAGGTGTTGGCCTCCCCGCCTTAGAGTTTTCCTTGAATGATGTCTTGGGTGATTCCAAGCATCGGGAAGTTAAGCTGGTGTGTGCGGGTGAGGTGTGTTTTGAGCCCAAAGACCATAATCGGAATTAGTCAACATCTCGGGTTGACTAAATAAATCCGTTACTCGTGGGTAAAGAGTACAACCTCTGCAGAGTATTCATCTATTTGAATAGCCGTGTCCGCGGTTAAGGACTACAGTCTGGGATAGGTCAAGTGTCGGTCTTAGTGTCGGTCTTCGGAGGAATCTTCTAAACCAGTATATTGATCATGAAGTGTGACGAATGATGATTATGATTATTATTATTGTGGACTAGCCATTTATATTATTTGAATTATTGAGTATCTCATGGGATGGTTCTACCTCCTGGATACTCATTGTTATTATTATCTTATAAGCCCTTTATGTGGCTTCACATAGACACCCGACTGCGGCACGCATGTTATTTACTTGTCTTTATAAGCCCTTTATGTGACGTCGCTCCAGACGCCCGACTGTGGCACTTTTATTATTTTCGTATAAGCCCTTTATGTGGTGTCGCTCAGACGCCCGACTGAGGCATGTTATATATTTATTTATTTTTCCTTTCGAGGCGTCGCTTCAGACACCCGATCGGACCATTTTATTTTCTTGGAATTTTTGGGAGGACTACCGCCCGATGTTCCATTTTTATTTTTTTAATTCCTTGATTGCTTATTTATTTTATTACCTGCATCATGAATTTATCTGGTGGAATATCCGTGACTAATTTCAGTGCATGCATATCACCTTCTTTATTATATCTGTTCTCATGATGTTTGCGAGTACATTCAAACGTACTCACTGGCTTGTCCCTGGCTATTGTCTTGGCCAGATTGCGTATTTTGGAGAGGAGCACCATGACGATAACCCCGGAACTTAGGCATCGAAGATAGCAGCCACGCAAGATAGGAGTTATCCAGGTCAGCTGTTCTTGTGGGAATGGAGTCCCATAGACGCTGGAGATCCCGAACCGCTTCCGCCATCAACCACTAGAAACCTTTGTTGTACTCCATAGACCATCATGGTCTTGTACTTCAAATTTTGTAATCTCTTGGAATTTCTATATCAAGAATGTGTCCACCAGCTAACAGTAATCTTGGGCTAGTGAGCACAAGGACCATTTGTGGGAAATTTATATCCCTGAAAACCGGTCCTGACACATTGTCATATTGCTTTGCATGATCATATAAGCTGACATAGTATTTGTGGCAAAGCCACCATTCATCATTATCATACATGTTACGCTTGATCATTGCACATACTGGTACACTGCCAGACGCATTCATATAGAGTTATATCATCCTATCAGTTTTTCATATCGAGTTGTAAGTAAATAAAAGTGTGATGATCATCATTAGTTAGGGCACTGTCTCCATGAGGAAAGGATGATGGAGTCAATGATTCCCCCACAAGTCGGGAAGAGACTCCATACGAAAAAAATAAAAGAAAAAGAAAAAAGAAAAAAGAGAGAAGGAAAAAAAGGAAAAAATGAATAAATGAGAGGAAAGAGAGAAGGGACAGTGCTACTACTTCTTATTCCACACTTGTGCCTCAAAGTGGCACCAGGTTCTTCATATAGAGAGTCTCTTGTTTTGTCACTTCCATATGCTAGTGGGAATTTTTCGTTATAGAACTGGGCTTGTATATTCTAATGACGGGCTTCCTCAAATGCCCGAGGTCTTCATGAGCAAGCAAGTTAGATGCACACCCACTTAGCTTCAGTTGAGCTTTCATACACTTATAGCTCTAGTGCATCCGTTGCATGGAAATCCCTACTCCTCGCATTGATATCTATTGATGGGCATCTTCATAGGCCGTTGATACGCCTAGTTGATGCGAGACTTTCTTCTCCACTTTCACCCCTTTGAAACATACCACCATATTCTATTCCACCTTTATGCTATATCCATGGTTCACGCTCATATATTGCACAAGTAATAAAAACTTGAAGCGCGTTAAAAAGTACGATCCAATTGCCTGACTTGACACCGTGGTGCTTAACATTTGTATTTATGTGGTGAGGACCGAGCCATGCTATTCTTATATGATAAAATGAATAGGGGGTGAACATTCTTTTTGGATCGTATGCTTTGAAACTTTATGATTATGTTGCTTATGTTTATAAGTATTACTATGTTGATGTTTATTAATTCATCGTTTCTCAATTATCAAACCTGCAAAAGATTACATGTTGGGTAGCATGTCACATCAAAAATTCTGTTTTTATCATTTACCTACTCGAGGACGAGCAGGAATTAAGCTTGGGGATGCTGATACGTCTCCAACGTATCTATAATTTTTGATTGTTCCATGCTATTATATTATCATTCTAGGATACTTTTTGGGTGTTTATTTACCAATTAATATTATTTTTGAGCACTAACCTATTAACTTGGTGCCCAGTGCCAGTTGTTGTTTTCTGCGTGTTTTTGACTTTTCAGGTTTATAGTACCAAACAAAGTCCAATTGCCACAAAACTTTTTAGTGATTTTTTCTGGACCAATTAAAGACTTGGAAGCTTCGGGAGGAGGCCAGAAGCCGCACGAGAGGAGCACGAGGCAACCAGGCGCGGCCAGGGGGGTAGGGCGTGCCTGGTTGGCTTGGGCTCCCCTCGGTTGCCTCACTTATGTTTTTATGGCTCTATCTAAAGAAACTCTTCCGTGCATTCCTGGCAAGCAAGTGTTGTCTAGATTAAATGAAATGAAGTGTTACAAAGTTGTTTTATCTAGTAGATCAAGAACTTTGTGTTAATTAACTTTGCTTTACTAACACTTGCACTATTACCATGGCACCGCTATATCTATGCTAAGTTTTCAGGTCAAGAGGCGGAGGGCTATCTAGGCATACCGATCGTAAGTGAACCAAACCCTTCTCGTTATTTCGGTTTAAACAACTGAGTTCCTTATGCTTTGGATTTCTCTTCATATTGCTCGAGGATGATCAAGTTTAAGCTTGGGGAAGTTGATCAGTGATATTTTTACACTCATTTCACCCTTGTTTAAACCGAGATATTTCACTAAAAGAGAGATATTCGCTCCAACATTGCCACTAATGACTTATGAATGCAAAGGATTCCATAAATCCTCTCTTTAATGTTTTTCCAAAGGAAATGGGCTAAAAAGGAAAGAAATCACGTGGAGGAATGGAAAGGAATGAAAATGGAGAAAGAATCAATCAACGGGAGGCGTTTGCGATGAGACAAAGAAAAACACGGTGTTCCATACAGGCACACGCGCCCGTATGAGCGATCATTTGGCGTGGAAACCAAGGCAGCTTGTCTACCAGAACAACTTTTATAAAGGGGACCCCGTCGAAATATCAACAGAATGGCGTCAAGCACAGCCAAAACCTTTTCATCATCTTCATCATCCACAAACCCTAGCCACCATCATTTCCATCTCCATAGCCATATCCACCACCATAGTGCTCTCTCATCTAGTTCATACTTGTAACCGTGCATCGCACAAGGCATCCATTGTAAGACATATTGCAATCAATCAATCCCAAGATGTCTTCTTCAATGTTTTCTTCTTGCAATCTGATATCCATGTGTGAGTAGTTCGGTAAGGTATGCGTTGAGGCATGAGCCTTGCAACCCTGAGTATTTGTTGAGGGGATCAATGGAAGTCTTTGACATAACGTCCCGTATGTGTGAAATAGAATTGTTTCATGAAGTGTCTCTTGTCTTGTCCGTGATATTCATCCCTGCAGGTACCCAGGATCATGGAGAATGAGCACCAGTGAGGCTAGGAGCAAGGGGACTGTGAAGTGTTATACCGAACACCAGTGACACTAAGGTTTAGTAGGGTAACATGGATCATATCCTTGGGGATTCATGAGGTGTAGTCATTAAACACCAAATGCTTTTGTATGATTTGATTATCTTAATTATCAAGGCAACCTCGCCAGACGGACAGGGCCTTTGGTAGGACAGTTGATTCTTGATGCAGGACTCATGCCGGTCAAGATGTTATTTGGACACATCCCCCTGAAAGCACATTTGCTCCCTTGGTGGTTTTGGTAATTAATAACAACATATAAGTCATTGAACTAATGTTTCCACTAAGTATATTTCAGGAAAAGTTCAATGATAGGGATGGCAAAAAGGATTGTGGAGATTGTGGAAATAGCCCAAGATGCAAGGAAATGGATTGGCAAAGCTTCAAGCAAGAGGACTCTACATTTTACATTTGTGAGAAATCACTTTGAGTTCATAGGAAAGCCAATACTATTAAAAGGGGGTAAGGTTTTGTTGGTGAACAAAATGCTCATACGTGCACAAGTGATAGTAACCAAAAACACCCACAAGCTCTTCCACAAAAGTCTGTCCATAGCCAAATATTCAAAATCGGTGCAACCAACACTTTCCACTTGGTGCCACCGATTCCCATACTCAGACAGACTCAGCCAAACCCTAGCCACTTCGGTGCAACCGATTCTGCTTCGGTGCCACCGAGTTTAGGTTGCCAACTTTCTGTTACGCAAATTCACAATATCGGTACCACCGAGATTGTTGGATCGGTGTCACCGAGAATGGCAATCTGACCGTTGGTCACCTTATCGGTGCAACTGAGTTTCCTATATCGTTCTCACCGAGATTCAAAAGTTGCCACCTTTTGGTCACTTCGGTACCACCGAGATTAACACACCGGTGTCACCGAGTTGGTCATTTTGTGTGTAACGGTTGGATTTTTGGGGATGCCTATATATACCCCTTCACCACCACCTACTCGAGAAAGAAGCACTCAGAACTATTCCATACTTGCCCCATCCAGTTTTCTGAGAGAGAACCACCTACCCTTGTGTTGAGGTCAAGATATTCCACTCCAACCATATGGATCTTGATTTCTAGCCTCCCCAAGTTGATTTCCACCAATCTCATCTCTTCCACCAAGCCAAATCTGTGAGAGAGTGATTGTGTGTTGAGGAGTCTATCATCTTGAAGCACAAGAGCAAGGAGTTCATCATCATTGTCGAGCCTATTACCTTTTGGAGGGTGGTGCCTCCTAGATTGGTTAGGTGTCGCTTGGGAGCCTCCTACTTCGTGTTGAGGAGTTGAACCAAGAAGTTTGTAAGGGCAAGGAGATCGCCTACTTCGTGAAGATCTACCCATAGTGATGTAGGGTAACGCAGTAGAAAACAAAAAATTTCCGACCTACGCACCAGCCCAGGACCACTATGGAGACTGCATACAAGGTTTGATCATTTTTCGTTACCGACTCGTAGCGCAGCGGAAGTAGAGTCGATGATGAACGGCGGTGCAGATCCCCGCAGCTAGGATTTTACAACCTCCCAACCACGAGGATGTATACCCTCATCTGCCCCGCGGACAGCCCTCCGGGAGGCGGTCGCACAGTCCCCCGGACGGTGTCGCGGACAGCCCTTCGGGAGGACCTCCGAAACTCGGACTGTCACTCGGACAGCCCTTCGGGAGGACCTCCAAAACTCGGACGGTCACACGGACAGCCCTTCGGGAGGCACTCTCGAACTAAGACCGAAACTACGATCTCTCTACAGAGTTGCACACATACGGTGTCATCTATCCGGCAGGGCTTCGCCGTCCAGAACTAGTTCCCACCGGAACCCAGACAGCCTTTCGGCTCTACGAAACTATTTCGTGGGAGGGAGAGAAGAAAGGCAGATCATGCATGCCATGTGTGTGAGAGTTGGAGTGAGGATGGAGAGCTCCTCTCCACCTCCTTATATAGTGGTGGGAGGGGTGAGGGGGGGCTGAAATTTCAGCCCACTAAACATGCACCCACCAAACAAGGAAGCATGTTCCCACCAAACATGGAGAAAACATGTTCCCTTGTCCATGGTGTTCCCCCATGGGGCCCCACCTTCCTCCCAACACTCTCCACCATTTGTGGGGGCTGCCCCCCACCATGGGGGGCCCCCCCAACACTTTGTCCAGCCACAAGGGGGCTGTCCCCTAAAGGGGGCGCCCCCAAAAACAGCCCCCACGATCCGTGGGATCTTGTCCCCTCTCGCTGGGACAAGATGTTTTCTGAAACTATTTCTTCTGAAAAATTCCGGAAGGTCCCAGAACATTTCCGGCACCCTCTAAAATTATCTGGACTCGCTCCGGAACATTTCCGGTATGGTGGTTTAATTTAAAACCATCTTCGTTTACCCGGTAAACAATTCCGGCAGCTCCGAAAACCTTTTTCGGTTTTTTCTCCGAAAAAATTCCAGAAATTACCAGACCAATCTGGCAACCTCCAAAACATTCCCGGTGCTTGCCGAAACCTTTTTGGATCAATGGTTTTATCCGAAACAACTTTTCGGTTTTACCGAAACTTTTTCGGTGTTCTCTCCGGAACTTTTCCGTTGTCTCCGAAACTTTTCCAGTGACTTTCTCTCGGACTCCTCGTCTAGTATTCAGCAGATAGATGACCCTTAAGCGTGTGACCCTATAGGTTCGGTGAAGCATAGACATGACCCGGAACCCCTTCCGATCAATGATCAACATCGGAGCCGTGGACACCCATTTTGATCCCTATACCCACACGAATGAATATTCGAGTGAACCTCGAGTTGCCGTGTGCTATTCCTGTTGCTTCGCGATATGTTACAAATACCCAAGGTGAGACATGTAGGCATCCCCGTGGATCAACACTTGTCCACAATGCCAGTTACCTCGTTGCCGGTATTGTTCTCTTTTCTCGTTCCCGTGTTCCGGCATCCCTGTGATCAAATCACCCTGTGTCTGGCCAGACGATGATGGATACCGTAACACCGAGAGGGCCCAGAGATATCTCTCCATCGTCGGAGGAGCAAATCCCAATCTCGAGCTATCAAGTTACTTGACACACTTTTCCATGAACCCGTAAGCCGCCGTAATAGCCACCCATTTACGGATGACGTTTAACAAACCCCAAAGTTCATGAAGCAAGCATGAAGAAACTCGATACTCTCATGGTCTAAGGAATTATGCAAACATTAACTTCTCTGTGTTATTAACCATAAACTTATGACGAATGTATCTCATAGCATAACATCAATCGGGTCGATTCAACACAAGTGTTCTACCAACAATTGTGCCCTCGAAATTGCCGGCATAGTCATGCCCATGATCAGGAAAACAGGATCATCATGCAATACTTGAGCCAGTCATAGAGGCTTGACTAGGAATAATTTTACCGTTTATTATCCCACACGTGCACATGAGTTTCCCTCCAAGCCTCGTTTTATTTGTAGACTCGAGAATCATTGCAGTTATAGCATGGAACATAAACATAATTATGAACAGGGAGATAATCAATAACATTTATTATTGCCTCTAGGGCATATCTCCTACAAGTGAGGCTAGTCCTTCGTGGACGGAAGCCGTTATGGAATAGTCAAGGTTGCTACTTCGTGGACCCTTATGGGTGGAGCCCTCCATGGACTCTCGCGACCGTTACCCTCCGTGGGTTGAAGACTCCATAAACGTGGATGTACAATAGCACCATCTATCGGAACCACGGGAAAAATCATCGTGTCTACAATTGCGTTTGATCCCCCTACCCTATCCTTTCTACTCATGCTTGTTGTTACTTTCCGCTGCTATACTCTTAGACATGCATGTGTATGGTGTACTTGACTTGCCATGAAATGCTTAAAATCTGCCAACTCTAAAATTTGGAAAAAGGTAGAACTTTTATTTGGTCAAGTAGTCTAATCACCCCCCCCCCTCTAGACATACTTTCGGTACTACAAGTGGTATCAGAGCTTTGGTCTCCATTGCATTGGTCTCACAACCTAGGAGAGTATGGCGTCTAGTGAGGGAAATTATCACCGTAGAGGTCCGTACTTTGATGGCATTAATTTTGCTAGGTGGAAGCACAAAATGAAAATGCATATTCTTGGTCATAACCCCGCCGTTTGGGCTGTTGTTCGTGTTGGCTTGCAAGGTGAGTTCTTTGGTGATGGAAAGGAACTGGATCATGAAGCGACCACGGAAGAATTGAAGATGTTGCAATACAACGCTCAAGCATGTGACATTCTCTTCAACTGCCTATGCCCCGAAGAATTCAACAAAATCAGCCGTCTTGAGAATGCAAAAGAGATTTGGGATACTTTGGTTGATATGCACGAAGGAACTGAGTCCGTGAGAGAGTCCAAGTTAGATGTTCTTCAAAGTCAGCTTGATAAGTTCAAGATGAAGGATGGTGAAGGAGTCGCAGAGATGTACTCTAGGCTAGCTCTCATCACCAATGAGATTGCCGGCTTAGGAAGCGAAGAAATGACCGACAAATTCATCATCAAGAAGATACTTAGAGCTTTGGATGATCGATACGACACCGTGTGCACATTGATCCAAATGATGCCAAACTACAAAGATCTCAAGCCTACGAAAGTCATTGGAAAGATTGTTGCTCATGAGATGACACTCAAAGACAAAGAAGAGCTTCACCACAAGTCTAGCGGTGCTTACAAAGCCACAAGTGATGCTCCCGCAACTTCAAGCGACAACCTTGTCACCAATGAAGAGATAAGCCTCATGGTCAAGAAATTCAACAAGTTCTACAAGAGTAGAGGCAAAGAACGAAGCTCCAACTCAAGATATGATGAGAAGCGTTCGTCAAGTCGTGACCGCAATTGCTACAATTGTGGGAAGCCCGGACACTACTCCAATGAGTTCACGGCTCCCTACAAACGAAGAGAAGAGTCACCTCGAAGACGAAGCTCAAGGAATGAATCACCTCAAAGAGAGAGAAGGAGTAGAGATGATCGTTATGAACGAAGACACTCAAGGAGAAGTAAAGATTCGGAGAAGAAGGACAAGTACACCAAGAGCTATACTAGAAGAAAACATCAAGCTCATGTTGGTGAATGGGTTTCCGGCTCCGACTCCAACAACAACTCCGAGAGAAGCTATCACTCCGACTCCGACTATAGTCAAGATGATGGTGTTGCCGGAATTGCTCTAGTGACTACCAACTCCTATGATCTATTTGATTCACCAAACGAAGGGAGTGGAAGTTGCTTCATGGATAAAGGCCCCAAGGTATCACACCCCGAGTATCTTGATTTTGATAGTGATGAAGATGATTTGCTTTGTCATGATGACTTGCTCTTTGATAAAACTAGTGATGTTAGTCAAAATGAACTTGATAATTCTCATGCTAGTCAAGATAAGTCACTTGATGATGATAAGATGAAAATAGAACAACTAACTAAAGAATTAAACACTCTTAAGTTAGCTCATGAATCTACTCTTGAAGATCATAGAGAGCTTTTAAGAACTCATGAGAAGCTACGCTTCGAGAAGCTCAACTTGGAGCAAGAGCATGAGTTTCTTAAAGCTATCAATGACGATCTCCGAAAGAAGACTTCATCTTATCTAGCCAAACGACTACTCTTGTCTACATTCATGCCTCAAGTTAAATCTAAACAAACTAGTAACAAAGGCAAGAAAGGTTCTTCATCTAGTAGCAACAATAAAAATGCTAAACCTAATGATGTTGCTTCTAGTAGTTCTATTGATTCCACTAATGATGATTCTCTTAGCCAAGTTACACTTGAGCAAGAAAATGCTTTATTGAAAGGAATTATAGAGAAAGGTATCTATAAGAGTCTTGCCGGGTGTAAGCAATTTGAGGAAATTGTACGCAAGCACGGAGGATACCGAAAGAACCATGGTGTTGGCTACTTCAACGCAAATGGAGTTGAATGGGAAGAAGGTCAATACCCCAAGCCCAAGTTTGTTCCTCAAAAGGAGAAGTATGAAAATACTCTTCCCAAGGGAACAAACACTCAAGATGACCTTCCACCACAAGACCACAAGCTCAAGGGAAAGAACAAGCTTCAAGAGGACATTGACTCACATGAAGATGAATCCCTAGCTTTGGTGGAGTGGGTTCCCAAGGCTACTTCAAGCTCAACTTCTACAAAGGCCACTTCAACACCAAGGATCCCCATCAACTTGATGTGGGTCCCCAAGAAGAAGAACTAGAGAGTTCTTGAGGGGTGACTCCGCCAATGAAATTCACTCACATTCATTATTGGCAAGAACTATTTTGCAATCAACATCAACTCTATGCAATAGTTCAAGGAGTCACACATTCCCTCAAAGGTAAGCAAGGGACAAGGTAATCAACAAATCAATGGACATCATTACACATGCTTTGCACTCCATGTCCATAGATATCCTTGTATTTGTCTCTTGTGTGTTGGGACTAACCCATGTAGGTGAGAAGAGTAAGGAAACATCAAGGATGCTCCCAACTCTTGGCGATCTTCATCAACCTTGAGCATCCCCCACTACCTCACCAACATGAAGTCTTCATCGACAAAACCCAAGGTTAGTTTATCCCTTCCATGGGGGGGATGTCACATCAAGGGGGAGCTTTACTCTAAGACTTGAGTTAAAGCATCTCTTAGCATGTGACAACATTAAATGCTTTATGTAAAAGTAGTAACCCCATTTGTGCTTAAACGATGAGTATGACCTATGATCAAGTATTCTTACTTGGCTCCTATGTCAATATATTCATATATAGATGACTTCGTCATCGCCCAAGTGCTTGTTAGATGCTAGTGTGTATGTGCATGTTTGTCATGATTTCATTTGACATCTTATTGTGTGAGCATGTTGGTCTGCAATTTTTTACCATTCGAGGACATCCAATTGTTGCTATTTGGTTTTTGATTTATCTTTTGCCAATTGGATGGACAAGAATGCCTAGGACCACTCTTTAGCTATCCATGCTTTCTCACCTCATATTCCATTCATGCTACATCACAAAACTTGAACAAGTACTTTTCGATCCCTCTATGTGTGGAGCACTCGGAGTTCCGTATCGACAAGGACTGACCATTAAAACCTCCCAAATGCATCTCGGTGGAACCAACCCAAAATTCTCGGTATCACCGAATGCCTAGGGTTGATCTGGTTTTCAATCTCGGTACTACCGATTCCATATTCTCGGTTACACCAAGTTTCCCTGTCAACTGACAGTTGAGGAACTCGATGACACCAAAAATTTAGAATCGGCGTCACCGACAGTGAAGGGTATATATGTTGTGGTCCCGACGGTTCGAAAATTCAATCTTCAATCGTCGCGCCCCAAACCCTAAGCTGCCGTAAAAGGACCCCCTGGTCATCGCCCTTGTCTCCCCGCGCTCCTCCGCCGCTGGGATTCTCGCCGTCGATGGGCATCTTCGCCGCCGTCGCCGCCGTAGCGGATCCGTCGCCAAGCTAGGGTACGGATTTGATTTTCCTTGCGCTCCCCATCTGATTCTCGCGCATTGGATTTGATTTTATCTATATGCCACCTCTTGCACATCCTCCTATCCACGAGAAAATTCCATAGATTAGAGAATGATCGATTTTCTAGGGTTTACCGTCCGCCCGATGGAAATCGGTAGAACCGAAGCAAACAAATCGGTATCACCGATTTGCCTTTCTGAGCTGCTGAGAACTATCTCGGTGAAACCGAGTACTTCTTTTCGGTCTCACCGAAAAGAGTGCCAAGTTTCTGTTAAGGAGAAAGTCAGTCTCGGTAGCACCGAAATTTTTGCTTCGGTTGTACCGATTTTCATGTGACAGAATGTAAACCTTGAGAATCTTTTGTTCAAATTTTCAAAAATAGCTGCAATTTTGTGATGACTCATCTTCTTCTGCTCCTCTATACTCTATTCACAGGGTCAGTATGTCAAGTGCTGAGGACAGTGAGAACAACTTCAGAGAGCAGAGTGTTGAGATGGATTCAGGCACTAGTCCTGAGTCTAGTTCACCTTCAGATCCAGGCACTCCCAGTTCTCATGGGTTGCCCAAGGCTGCAACAAGGGCCAGGAAGAAGTTGAATTCAGATGAGGAGGATTAAGACTTTGTGCCAGAAGAGACTCTTGCCAAGAAGCAAGAGAAGGCTGCCAAGAAATCTGCAAATGAAGCTACCTCTTCAAGGAGAGCTGTCAGGAAGGAGTATGCCAGCTCAGAAGCTATGAGAGCACCTGAGGGTGCTAGGGCAAAAATGGCTCTTCACCTTGAGTCACCCCCAAAGAAGTCTATGCCTAAGAAGGCAAGGGAGAAGAAGAGAGCTAGGAAGAGGATTGTCTATGTCACTGGCAGGCAAACCTCCATGTTTGAGGACCCTGAGGAGGCTGCTGGTGCTGCTGCTGAGGAGGAGGAAGAACATGTTGAGAAGGCACCTTCCAAGAAGAAAAAGAAGCTTATGTCTGATGCTATGCCAAAGACTGGCACATCCAAGAGCACCAAGTCTGTCCCCAAGAAGGCTGCTGCTGAAAAGCCCAAGAGATTGTCAAGGCAAATTCCTGCTTCTGAAAAGAACAAGGGAACCACCTCCAGAGTTGAGGATGATGATGCTATGTCTGCTTTGATGAAGCTTAGACCACACCTTCCAGTACATAATGCCAGCTATCCACTTGCTGAAGATATGAAGAAGAGGAAGGATTCTGGTTTGAGGGCATGGAGAGCTGCTGATCCATATGTCCAAAGGAGGAAGACAGCTGTGGATTACAGATTCTATACCAAGGAGCAACAGGATTTCTATGAGACTGTGCTGTTTGACAAGAGTCCAGCTGTGAGTGACATGAGATATGTGGACTGGAAATTCATCAAGGAGAATGAAGACTATTTTCCAAGTGTTCAAGACAATTTCCACTGCATTGGTTTGGATGAGTTTGTTGGCAGAGAGTTTACTGCTTGGAATGATGAGATGATCATGCAATTCTACTCCACTGCACATTTTTATGGAGATGGTAGGATTGTATGGATGACTGAAGGAGCAAGATATGAGTCCACCATTGATGAATGGGTTGCAATCTTAGGAGTCCCAGAGGTACAGGATGGTGACTTGGATGTCTACTCAGAATCCAAGGAGAGCCACAATGTCATGGCCAATATGTACAATGAGATCCCTGCTGCTCATGTGAAGTCTCACAAGTTAGGATCCATCTACTTTCTCCAGGCAGGCCTCCGCACCATGAACACCATTTTGAGGCATACTTTGATGCCCAAGTCAGGAGATGAGAAGATGATCCGAGGCTACTCCATCAACATGCTGATCCATCTTGACAGCCACACCAGGATTAGAGTCATGGACTTGATTGTTGAAACAATCAAGAGGGTTGCTGCTGATCAGAAGCGCTCTTGCTGCTATGCACCATATATCCAGATGCTCATTAACTCCAAGCTGGAGAAGCACATCTTTGCTCTGGACAGACCCCACTTGCCCCTACAGCCAGATCTCGAGGACAACATTGTGGTGATGGATCCAGAACATCCCACATCTGCTGCAGCTCAGGCAGAGGCAGAGGCAGCTAGAGCCACTAGTGCTCAAGTCCCTAGATCCAGGAACGAGAAAATGGATCTTTTGATCTCATCAGTTTAGGGCATGCAAAAGGACATTAAGGACATCTTAGACAACCAAAACAGTCTTGTCAGGATCTTTGAGAACGGGATCAAGACCCTTAATGATAAGGTGGATGGGCTGACTAAGACAGTCAATGAGCTCAAGAAGGAAGTTGACTCAGTGCCTCTTCCTCATTCCTCAGATGATGATGATGATGATGAGGATGGATCACCTCTCAGGCCAGGCACACAGTTCACTACTCAGGCCAGATCAACCACCGTGCCAGCTCCAGACTTGAGGCCCTCTTCATCAGCTCCTGCTACTGTCACCTCAACTCCATCAGCTCCAGTTCCTCCAGTTGCCACTCCAACTCCATCCGCGACATCTGCAGAGATCTTCGCCAACGCTGTTCTCTTGACTCCTTCATCAACAACCGGAGGAGTTCAACCCAAGAACGTTTAGATATATGCCTTTGAACTTTTTGGTAACTTGTTGCCAAAGGGGGAGAAGTGTATATAGATCTTTAGGCTTCGAATGAGAGAGCGTTTGGTTTTTATTGCTTTACAAAACATTTGATCTTTTGGTTGCTTGTGATACACGTTTGTTGGTGTTTGATCATACGCTTAATGTGTGCTACTATTTCCTATCATTATGCTACTTATGAGATGATCTTTCACCTTTGCTTGATTGTGTTGTGCTATGATGTTCAATCTTATTATTCTCGCACACCACCAAGTTGTATGTGACATGGAAGAAGTGCCCCATGTACCTAATCGATTGTGCATTTGCATTCAAACGCAAATTCATAAATAATGCACAAATTTAGGGGGAGCTCTTGCTTATCACATAGTTCTCAAAGCGACGATTACATTCATTGATTATATCATATGTCGAAGCTTTGATCTATATGTTGTCATCAATTACCAAAAAGGGGGAGATTGAAAGCACATTTGCTCCCTTGGTGGTTTTGGTAATTAATAACAACATATAAGTCATTGAACTAATGTTTCCACTAAGTATATTTCAGGAAAAGTTCAATGATAGGGATGGCAAAAAGGATTGTGGAGATTGTGGAAATAGCCCAAGATGCAAGGAAATGGATTGGCAAAGCTTCAAGCAAGAGGACTCTACATTTTACATTTGTGAGAAATCACTTTGAGTTCATAGGAAAGCCAATACTATTAAAAGGGGGTAAGGTTTTGTTGGTGAACAAAATGCTCATACGTGCACAAGTGATAGTAACCAAAAACACCCACAAGCTCTTCCACAAAAGTCTGTCCATAGCCAAATATTCAAAATCGGTGCAACCAACACTTTCCACTCGGTGCCACCGATTCCCATACTCAGACAGACTCAGCCAAACCCTAGCCACTTCGGTGCAACCGATTCTGCTTCGGTGCCACCGAGTTTAGGTTGCCAACTTTCTGTTACGCAAATTCACAATATCGGTACAACCGAGATTGTTGGATCGACGTCACCGAGAATGGCAATCTGACCGTTGGTCACCTTATCGGTGCAACCGAGTTTCCTATATCGGTCTCACCGAGATTCAAAAGTTGCCACCTTTTGGTCACTTCGGTACCACCGAGATTAACACACCGGTGTCACCGAGTTGGTCATTTTGTGTGTAACGGTTGGATCTTTGGGGATGCCTATATATACCCCTTCACCACCACCTACTCGAGAAAGAAGCACTCAGAACTATTCCATACTTGCCCCATCCAGTTTTCTGAGAGAGAACCACCTACCCTTGTGTTGAGGTCAAGATCTTCCACTCCAACCACATGGATCTTGATTTCTAGCCTCCCCAAGTTGCTTTCCACCAATCCCATCTCTTCCACCAAGCCAAATCTGTGAGAGAGTGATTGTGTGTTGAGGAGTCTATCATCTTGAAGCACAAGAGCAAGGAGTTCATCATCATTGCCGAGCCTATTACCTTTTGTAGGGTGGTGCCTCCTAGATTGGTTAGGTGTCGCTTGGGAGCCTCCTACTTCGTGTTGTGGAGTTGAACCAAGAAGTTTGTAAGGGCAAGGAGATCGCCTACTTCGTGAAGATCTACCCATAGTGAGGCTAGTCCTTCGTGGACGGAAGCCGTTATGGAATAGTCAAGGTTGCTACTTCGTGGACCCTTATGGGTGGAGCCCTCCGTGGACTCTCGCGACCGTTACCCTCCGTGGGTTGAAGACTCCATAAACGTGGATGTACGATAGCACCACCTATCGGAACCACGGGAAAAATCATCGTGTCTACAATTGCGTTTGATCCCCCTACCATATCCTTTCTACTCATGCTTGTTGTTACTTTCCGCTGCTATACTCTTAGACATGCATGTGTAGGGTGTACTTGACTTGCCATGAAATGCTTAAAATCTGCCAACTCTAAAATTTGGAAAAAGGTAGAACTTTTATTTGGTCAAGTAGTCTAATCACCCCCCTCTAGACATACTTTCGGTCCTACACCCCCACTCTGATATGAAACAAGCACATCTTGATGGGTGACTTCCCGAGCACAAACTAATATCCTTTTTTATCCCAACGCAAATACATGGTTGTAAGCATTAAGACCTCATACCCGTACCTCTTTTTATTATAAGTGTTTGAATCACAATTTGCTTGTTGATTCGGTCAAAAGCCGGATTTGACACTTTGGCAAAAGCTTGCTAGAGACCATTGATTCAAGGGAGTCTTCCTCTCGTGTGTTCGATACCCAGGGTCACCTCTGGGGAAATAGGTGCGGGATACCCTTTTATGTTCCAACACCGGATAAATAAAAAGGAGATATCAGTCATCAATTACCAAAACCAAACATGGGGCACCATGCTCTTTCACTATGGGTTCATGGCACTAGCCAAGATGTAATCCCTCCATTTTTTATGTTCAATACAATGGCCATATGAGCTGCCAACATGATTATGGTTAATCTGATGTACCCTTTAGCGGTGATCTTGATCATGTGATGACTTATTTCTTTATGTTCGGATTCATGGATGCCTTTATGTTTGATTTGTATATGTATATTTATCTCATGTTGCTTGTTTATTCTTGGCAATTTTAGATCGGTAACCTGTAATGGGAGAAGTGTGCATTAGTTGGGTTCAATCTAGCAAGTAAACTACCGCAATGAAAGAAAATGGAAAAGACTTGTATTGTATTGTTTTCACTAAAGAGTTAAGGTTCATTAGAGTATTCAATTGAGTCTCATAAATAACAATATATCATATTGCTTAAAGCAATTCCTTGAGTTTATAATTAATGTCTAGGTGGTGATGAGATAATCTTGATCTATGAACGAGCTATTTGGCTGATTTTGGAGCGCGTGCGCAAAGTTATGGCAGCTTTGGTCTATAGTATCTGGATGTATCGCCTATGTAGGATCAACACATCCATATGTTTGGCATTGATATGTGCCAAACGTCTCTATAATTTTGCTTATTTCATGCTACATTATATCATTTTGGAATAGTTTTATATTATTTTTTTATAAATTTTTTGGACTAACCTATTAATTTGGTGCCTAGTGCCACTAGTTTTCTCTTGTTTTGGGGGTTCACAAAACATTTTTTTGGGGACCCAAAACATGGGGTAAAATACACATGAAGTTCAAGTCCATAAGGTTCCAGGAAGCACTACAGGGGCGAAAGCCAGTGCATGTCGGTCCCATGCACCCCTAGCCCGCGGCCAAGGGCGTGAGATGTTGGGAAACATAGTAGGAAACAAAAAATCGTCCTATGAATCAACTCATAAAAGTTCCAGAAAAAACACAAAAATACATATACTCATATATAGCATATGGAACATTAATTCCAGCTCAACGTGACTTTTAAAAAATTATTTTATGCAATAATGCTAATTTGGGGTCTTATGGATAATTCACAAATAAAAAAGTAAAAAGTCCAAATAATATTCTAACATTTTCAACTTTTTATATTGAAGAAGTCATTTTCTTGAGTGGAAAAACATTTGAATATTCCAGGAAATTTACCAAAATGCAATAAAAACATGATATGAAATGAATGAATTATTAATATTCCAAACTTATAAATTTTGGGAAGTTACAAATGCCTTACAAGATTAGAGGAACAAGCCTTTTTCGGCGCTATTGTTGGGGATTCTTTGATTACAGCTTGCAAATATTTCTCACCAAAGTGCCAAAAGCCTTTTCTGGGAAATATTCGCTTCCACAGTATGTCCTACACTCATTTACTTTACGTCCTTGTTATTTACCTTGCTTAGTTACTTTTTATTAGTTGTTATCTTCTAGCATGCTAGTTTTTTTAAAGGTAGCAACATTATTGACACTGAATACTAAAAATTATTGAAATTTCAACATGCTAGTTTTTTTAAAGGTAGCAACATTATTGACACTAAAATGAATCCATTGCTGATGGAAATGTTTGCAATCATATTTAAAGTGGCCTTGGAGAGGTCATGGCTTTAGGTAGAAAGAATCCCACTATTCTAAGAGTGTTCAATTTTATGATAATATTGTTATAAGTGGGTTTGTAGAGGTCATGAATTTAGTTAATGTTGATCCCACTATTTTGGAGAGTGATAAAATATATATGCATGTGGATCTTGAGGAAAGATTCTTGGGAGATATCTATATTAGTGAACTTGATTATTATCCACTTATAATTATTATGACGGGGTGAAATATGGTTGTAGAGATCTTATTGTTACTAAATCACCTCTCTTTGTGAATAGAATTTGAAAGTTGCATTGTTCTCCCTTATTTATGCTATGGATTTCTTGTTCTAATAACTTGTTTACTTGTGAGATGCCTATGCACAGAAAGTGGGTTAGACTTAAATGTGTTTGATATATGCCTTTTGTGCTTCCATTCCTATTCATAGACATTAGGGAAGTTTCAACTTGGGTTCCTGCGTCAACCGGTCTAGTTTTTGGCCGGCCGCTAATGGTAACCCAAATATATATCACATGTAGCAATTTTTAGTTGGGACCAATTTGGGTCTAAATATAGGCATTGGTCTGCCATTGGAGCCATTTTTTGGCATCAAAAGACTAAAAGGCAGTTTTTTGCTGATGATGACGTTTTTGGGTCTGTTGTTCGAGATGCTCTAAGAGGGGGTAGGGTTCGAATGGCAGCCAATAATATGGTGAAGGAAATTGGTTTAAAGGGTGACGAGAGAAGATTTTTGGTCACCAGAAACTTTTGTGCTTCAGCAGGCCAAAAAATTGTGACCAATAATTTAGCCTTCTTATTATACCACGCATATTTGTGCATATGTAATGTTATAAATAATATCAAATTTATAACAAAGTAATCTAAAACAAATAATAGTACTTAATTATTAAATAGTTGATAAATCCTCAACCCCAAATTCAACACAATTGTCCATCAAACATAACACAAAGTGCATCAAACATTAAACACGAGACATAGAAGTAGAACTAGTGGTCATGTTGCCCATTCCAACCACTCGGTGAGATATTGTTGAAGACTTTCATGGGTATTCGCATCTCGATTTTCATGGTGAAGTTGAAGAAATTCTCGGATGCGGTTTTCCCTTCTATGTGGATGCACACCCTTCTCGTAAAGTCATAGTAGGAGTAATCCAAATCTTGCCAGCACACAACAATCATGTCATGCAAGACCACAGTGGCAATCATGATGTACCAAAGGATCCATTCGTCCCAAAATCGAGCTGGTCCTCTCACAATAGCAACCTGAGCTTGCAAAATCCCAATGTACTCTCCACATTATTCGTGGTTGTTAATTGAGCATTATGAAATTAAAGTTGTTTCTTACGTTGGGATCTTGGAACTGGCTTCACAAAGGTTTTCTACTTTGGATAAATCTCATCCGCTAGGTAGTAGCCCATGTTGTATTTCCTTCCATTTGCTTGAAACGTACTCCACTAGTTGTGATTGCCCATTAGCTAACTGTGGGAAGAGTGTGTGAATTCCCCTTTGATTGATGACTATCATGGCAATGGGAATGAGAACTTCATGCTCTTTGAGGAATACTCCAGCCCAAACACTTCATCGTCTGCAATGCCGAAGTCACCTTCTGGATGGTCTGATGTCCGATATCTCCGACACAATTCCTCATCTGCACGAAGAATAGTTCATGCTCTTTGATGGAGTTAGCAATGCGAAGAAACAAATCCAGAGCTATTTTGAACCGACATTGAATGTATCGCTCTGAATACACCATATTTGCGCAAAAATAATCAAGCATGATCCTATTCTGTCCATCTAGCCTCCTCCTGCGAATCACCTCATGAACGACAACGGAACTACCATGCTTCACCTAATTATTCTTCTCCATGTCAAACAACATGATCATGGCAATGTCCTCATCTTCATCCCACTCATATTCCTCCTCGGAGGAGAAATCATCATACACACTCGACGAGGAGAATTCACGCCAACTCATCTACACAACACACCATATGCTATCACAAACAAGTCTAGGCCGCAACACATGACAGGAAAAATATCTTAGAGGAATTCTGTCAAACACCTTGTGGGCACCGAGCTCAAATCCGGGCAGCAGAGCTCGTCGCGGCCAAGACGGACGTGCAACTCGGCGGTGGCCGCATTGGTTTAGTGGAGCTCGCCCAACCGCTAATCGACCTCGGTGGGCCATGATTGTGTGGCGCAAGCATTCTGTCCGACGGGGGGGGGGGGGGGGGGGGGGACTGATGGAATTGGCGACAACGGGTGGTGGCGTCCCAAGCTTTCCCGACAATCCTCTAAAGCGGCTGGAATGGGTGGTGGGGTGGCAGCGGGGCTAAGGACTGTCGACGGGGTGGCGGCAACAGCGGCCGACGACAAGAATCGGTTGGCGTCGAGGTGGGATGGGTCAGCTGCAGTGAAGTTTCAGTTTGGGCCATTGGGCCTCCCATGCCAGACGGTTTGGTCTTTTGGTAGGCTGGTAGTGGTGATGCAAATATGCATTACTTGTAGTAATTTTTTGGTCATGACTAAAAAAAAGTTGGACATATATAGGGCTATTGTTGAAGGATTGTTTTTTACTTTAAAGGATAAAAAATGGTTGTTCTTTTGCCACGATGGCATTTTTTGGTTTGTTGTTGGAGATACTCTAAGTGAGCTATCGACCTTCCCTGATGTCTGTGTATCGAACAAAATGACACATGTTGTCATTCCAACTACACAAGGGAGTTGGTCATTCCATACATGAAAATGGATGTAAAAAAGGCAAACGTGATTGGGCTTATTTGTTCAAAGTTAATGAACAAAAACTTCGATGCTCCACATTTGACCATAAATCTTTATCGACGGACTCTATGCCATGTTAGCTTTGTATTGGTTTTCCTCTTTTCTAGTAAATATTCCGATATTATTTTGTTGTTTCATTTCGGACCAATGCTTTTCTCTGCCTTGATAGAGTTTCTCAAGGCAAGACCTCACAATTAGTATTAAAGCAAGAACTAACAATTAGAATACTTGAACAAAGCATCTCAAGCTTTTGACAGAGAACGTGCATAAATGTGAAACTCTATCACACATTCACACTTGAGCATGCATAATCTCTTACGATAAGTAGACCCAGTTTTAGTGCCCAAGGAACAAGAACATGCATACATGCCAAGCTTTGTTTTTCAACTTTATAGGCTTGATGATATAACCTGGTTAAAATAACAATTTCTTATACGATTTACAAACATCATACATTTAGAACTTGATTGAGAAATCATTAAAAGAATCTTTTATTGGATATTGTGAATTGACTTCCCTTTCATAATAACCAATCAAATAAGTAGTTTCACAAAAATAAATCAGGTAAGTAGTTCGAATTACAAGGAGATGGCCACGACATCATACATTGTACCACAATTTACCTACACATGTCACAAACAATTCAGTTTAAACATCCTTGCTTGTTTTTTCTGCCATTATTGCTTCCACCGTGGTGTTTCCCGCCACGCTTTCTCTCGTCACCACCAACTCCGGCACCAACATTGTGGCCCATTCTACCCCCTCCACTAGTGCCACGGCCAGCTCCAAGATCACCACTAGCACCAAGGCCCTTGCCGGCTCCAGCACCTGCGCCGACATCAATCCCGCCTCGAGCACCAACACCCTTGCCCAATCCACTACCTCCACCAATACCGCTACCACTGCCAGCTCCGATGCCGCCTCCAGCACCAACGCCCTTTCCCAATCCACTACCTCCACCAATACCGTTGTCACTGCCAGCTCCGATGCCGCCTCCGGCACCAACGCCCTTGTCCAATCCATTACCTCCACCAATACCGCCACCACTGCCAACACCGATGCCACCTCCGACGCCAACTCCCATGCCTCCACCCGCACCACCACCACTTCCAAAGCCGCCTCCCGCACCACCACCACTTCCAAAACCGTCTCTCGTACCTCCGCCGGCTCCAAAGCCACTTCCACCTCCAAAACCGCCACCTACACCACTGCCAGCTCCAAGGCCGCCTCCAAAACCGCTGCCTGCACCACCGCCGCCTCCAAAGCCGCCACCCATTCCAGCACCAGAACCTGCTCCGACACCAAATCCACCACCGCTACCTCCGCCGGCACCACCACCAAAACCACCGCCTTTTCCTCCACCGCCTCCAAAGCCGCCTCCCATTCCAGCACCAGAACCGGCTCCAACACCAAATCCACCACCGCCGCCCTTCCCTCCACCTACACCGTTGCCACCTCCGAGGCCTCCACCGCTGTCATCGCCTAGGCCTCCCCCGGAACCACCGCCCATACCGCCGCCGGCACCAAAGCCTCCACCGGAACCACCACCCATACCCCCACCACCACCGAAGCCTCCACCGCTCCCGCCACCTATGCCTCCACCAGAACCACCGCCCATGCCACCGCCGGCTCCAAAACCTCCACCGCTCCCTCCACCAATGCCACCACCAGAACCAGCACCGATGCCGCCACCGGCGCCGCCTCCAAGGCCACCACCAAGACCCGTGCCGCTACCAACACCTCCTCCGGCGCCACCACCAGCACCGAACCCACCGCCGCCGCCAAATCCTCCACCACCACCTGCGCCAGCTCCTCCTCCAAGTCCCCCGCCACCACCAATTCCTCCACCAGCTCCAGCTCCGGCTCCTCCCCCAAGTCCACCACCAGCGCCCATGCCTCCGCCAGCTCCTCCTCCAAACCCTCCTCCACCGCTGCTACCCATGCCCCCGCCAGCTCCGCCCCCGCCTCCGAATCCACCTCCACCACCAGCGCCAACACCACCACCCGCGCCCGCCCCACCTCCGAGCCCACCGCCCGCTCCTACACCTCCTCCGCTTCCAAGCCCTGCACCGGCACCGCTGCCCATGCCACCGCCGGCGCCACCTCCTCCCCCAAACCCACCACCACCTCCCATGCCTCCGCCTCCGCCTCCGCCCACACCACCGCCCGCTCCACCTCCGGCACCAACGCCGCCTCCCATCCCACCACCTACACCAACGCCAGCACCCTTGCCATGCTTCTTCTTATCGCAGCCCGCCGCCTCCGGCCCAACCATGCCCGTGGTCCACACCACAGGCTTGTCCCACGCCGCAGCGCTCGCCGCCCACCCAAGCGGCAGCAGCAGCACCAGCAGGCACGCCATCGCCCGGCTCCCCATCGGAACCCCGCCTTTCACTTTCAGCCGCCGCGAGCAAGCCAGTACCTTCGCGTTTCGCAGGTACGTAGCAGGAGGAGGGTGTGCTATGCTGCTCGCTGGGTGTACGTACGTACGTGTGCTGCGAAGCGGGAGGCGCCGCGCGGGGCTATTTAAACGGCAGGAGCACGCGCTGCGTCGGCTCTGGATTAAATGGGGGCGCGCCCGCTTTCGGTTTGGTGGCGGGTGGACGAGGGCGAGGGGAGCGTTGACATGGCTCAACAACGTACGTCTTTTTAATGCAATGCCTGTGGCGGGAGGGCTTTGGTTTGCGCAGCCCAGCGCCGCGTTTCTCACTTTCGAGGCCGTGAGCGAGAGCTACTCATCATGCATGTCTAGCTGTTCTCTGCATGCGTTGGCTTGATCGGCTGCCTGCTTTGCCTTCTTTACTTCTTTTAGCCTGTGATTTGTACAGTTGTCTCTCTCTCTCTGTGTTTGTGTGTGCATGCACGATGATGCAGTGGATGGTGCAGCTGTCCATTAATGGCGAGGAGCTCGCAAAGGAGCGATCCGGGTAGTAGGAAGAGAGGACAGACAGCTCGGCGCACACGGGGATGCTTGTGTGTGTGAAATGGCGGCAAGCCCTTTTCTCTGCAAGTGGGCTTTGTAGTTGTCCATCCAGGCAAATGGGGTTCGATGATACTTGAGGTGTTGGTGTTTCATCTTGGCAACCTTGTCAAAATCTTCAACTACTCACTAGGGGGATGTGCATGTGATTACAAACTACGAGATGAAGTTTTTGACAGTTCATACAAACGCGAGGTGAATATGTACAAGACCGTCGACTGGGACGGATCAAAACACTGATGATTAGTGGTTAGCGGTGACTTTCTCTCGGTGCTCGTCTTCCTCCTGCAGACTAGCTACATCTAATGATGCCACACATAATTACTGGTGGCGCCGACTTCTCAGGGCTCATCTTCCTCCTTTCCTGAAATGAGACTTGAGCTCCTGGGCGACGCAGAACATCGTGTCCATGGTATCCTCGTCCAGGTGCGCGTCCTTGACGCCGCCGATGGCCAGGATCGTCCACAGCCAGTCCTCGTGGAGGGTGGAGAACTCCGCTCGTCCTTCGCTCGACCTGAAGTTCCCGGCGATCCTCGACTTCATCATCTCGCCCGCGACCGCCGCCTTCTCCACTATGGACTTTGGGATCCCCGCCATTGTGGCGACCTGCAGGCCGTAGCTCTCCGGGGAGGCGCCTGACGCGAGCCGGTAGAGGAAGGTGAGCTCCATCTCACCATTGCCGCCGCTCCTTGGCCTCAGCATGCAGGCCATGTGCTGGAGGCTCACGTGGGGGTGGGAGGCAAACTCCTTCGTGAGAGGGTGGTAGTGCGTGGCGAAGAGCAGACGGCATCGCACCTGCTCCACCAGGTGCCGGAATACCTGACGCAAAATATAGTTATCAGAAGCACGAAATGTTTGCCAGATAATGGACACGATGAGCAATGTCAAAACAGGGAGAAAGCACACATCAAGTATGCCATGTTGAGCGTACGAAATTGATCGGTTTTCCGACTGTCCTATCAATGGCGGATACGCAAAAGTAGCTTACTTGTACAGACAATGTACCACGCAGCACATGACCTTAAAGGCCGCGGTAACTGCATCTACCATGAAGGCATGCTGAAGGGTATGGCAAGGATGGTGATGTAATGGCTTGAAGGAAGACTTACAGCATATGCAATCGCGTATCCGTCAAATGTGCTAGTTCCTCTGCCAAGTTCATCAAGCAAGACGAGAGAATCCTCAGTTGCATTCTGAAGAACAGATGCAGTCTCACTACATTCGACAAGAAAGGTACCTGCAAGAGCGCAAGTAATGTTGTAACAATCCAAGTTAGGGTCATTGTCGAATTCAAGTACTTTAGAAGTTCCCTATTGAGAACCAATGGATTTACTCAACAGATATATCATGTAAAAATAGCTATATGATTTACGTGCAAACACATGTTTGACTATACAATTATCATTTTATTGGGAACCAATGTCAGAATACATCATTTATGCAGAACAATTAATAATAAACCCACATCTGATCAGATCCAGTTGTAGGACATAAAGACCTTATCCATTTTTAACTCCTATTTTGCGCCAAAAGCAATAGGATTTGCTACACTGATCACTTACTTTCTCCAGACATAATCCGATCCGTTGCACCTAGCCGTGTGAAGATGGAGTCTGCAAGGGTCAATTCACATGATATGCAGGGGACATAACAGCCAAGCTGCAGACAAGAAGAAATTCCATTTATATATCCAAAATAGGGAGCACGAGAGTTAACAAGCAAAAGGGTATAACCAGATTTAGTTATACGTACCTGGGCAAGTACAATTGCCAAGCAGGTGGCACGCATTATTGTAGATTTTCCTCCCATATTTGGACCAGTCAACAACAATGCAAAGCGATTATGACCCGATAAATCCTGACCAAGAGACAAATCATTTGGTACAAGACCAGTTCCACTTTCTGCAAAAGCATAGGGATGCCATAGACCCTTCATCCGAAGTATAGGCGATTTGTCTTTCAACAGAATACGTGGTCTGCACATGGTGCCAAACGACGACAATGCCATTGCTGCAAAGGACCTAAGGACATCAACAGTGCTGATGGCATTGATTACCAAAGACCATTCAGAAGCTTTTCCAACAAAAAGCTCCACTAAAATAGCCAAGGTGGTAGCATCATCATCTTTGATATCATGATCCTGTCAAAACACACAAGATCAGTGCTGTGGATGTCCGAAACACGGACAGCAAATACTAGAAAAAGAAACAACCGCCTCTTAGATTGATAGCGTCCAAAGAAATTCCCAGCATATTCATACCTGGTACTGTTCAAAGTCATTGCGTATAGCCTCTTCAAATTGATGAACTAATTCATCAAGAGAGCTCAGGGTTGGAATATCAACTAATTTTGACAGCGCTGGGATGCCATGGTCATCTTTACGTAAGGCACTTAATAAGTCAATTCCAACCCGGAGGCCCTTGATAAGCATGCCAAACGTTTTAATCTGGAAAATGCAGAAAATTGTATGTCATTAGTCAGTAGCGTAGATACAAGAAAGAAGGCAAACTTCATAATTTGCAAAAAATGGGCATCTCATTGATTGAATCTAATCCATACGAAAGAGAATTTTAAGGTGCAATAAGCTTAAGAAACTGGGACTGGAAAAGGAAAGAACAATCGCTAACCCGTCTCTTTAATATCTTATCTCCAACAAAGGGCAAGAGAACAGCTGATGTTAGCCCAATAGTGGATCTGACTCGTCCAAGTAACCTCTCAAGGTCAGGAATTTTACGGAGATGCTCAAGTGTGATAGAGCCTACCCCACAATGTTGAATGAAACCCTCAACGATATCAAGCCTTCTATTTATAGCATCGACATCTTTTAGTGGATGGCATATCCATCTTCTTAAAAGCCGCTTACCAGATGCGGTTATGCAGTGATTGAGGTGCTTGTACAGAGTACCTACAACAAAGTAAAGATTATACAAAGTTTATCTGTGTATATATGTTTGGATATATTAGGAGATTGTCACAGCAGGCTGCAAAACTAAGTAGAGCAGAAAATAGGTAGAAGGTACACTCCTACCTGATGAGCCACCATCAAAGTTATTGCTGAAAATCTCCAGGTTCACAAGAGTCTGACCATCCATCCTTAAACAAGTTTGGTACACATTGTAAGGTAAGACTTCCCCATTTTTTAGAGCATCGTCTAGCTGTTTCCAGATTGTAGCTTATCAGAACGTGAACAGGCAGTCTTATGAAAATCATCGTTTCCCAGGCAAATAAAAAAAGAAAGGCAAGCACATCATTTACTCTATGATTTGCTCAAGCAATTTTTTGACATCATGCTTGTTTAAAACTAGAACACCTTTGCACATATAATTTGTAAGTTGATGTGGTTAGCATAGAAAATGAAAAGGTTTTATATATTAAAGAAACTACATACTAATTAGCTGTATCTAGGAAACTGGAAAATGATGTCTAATACTCTAATGACAGTGTTCTGAATCAATATTTGTAAGTGTTGCTGAAAAGGAAAATGTTGCAATGGCATAATTGATTGATAAATCTTAAAAGTGTGCAACATAGGCACTCAAAGAAAGAGAGTTGGATTAACATAAGTATACCATAAGTCTAGTCAAATGACCAATAAGTCCACCAAGTGCACAGATAACTGCATCTCGATTCACTAAATAATCCAATGCAGATGACCAAGAATCTGTTGATGCTTTAAAGTATCCTTTAGAATGTACTAGCATTTGAATTTGTGAAGCGTCGGAGAAATCTGTCCCAGGTAGTGGGGTCAATTGCATTTTCACAGAGCCTGCAGTTAGAAGAAAGATGTTTAACAGTGAAACCAGATGAATATAGAAACTAAAAGAGCAAAAGATTACAATATTTTACCTGCTGAGGCATATTTTATCATTGATTTACGACTTTCTCTTGAGAGGCCTGACAAAAGAAAACAAATATTAGTTCTTATATACATCAAGATTACAAGATACAAGATGTACTGACCTGAGGATTCATGGATTATCTCCCTCGGGGCAACCTGAAAAAGTATACTGATGAATGATCATTTCTGATCTGTTGAACTAAAGCAAATAAATTGCTACAGCAAAGAGCCTACCTGCACCAGCAAAGCCCCCAAAGCTGCAGACGCATCATCATCTTGAAGTGAACCAACCCAGATTTTAAGGGCAGCATAATCTAGAAAAGCAAATCCATAGACCCGAGAACCATTAGAAGCTAGAGTAACCTGAAAATTCCCAAAAAAAAAAAGAGGACAGGCTACATTAGGTCAACATCACCTATGAAAAATGTTAATAAAACTAACTCAAGATGAATTACAGAATTTGTGAACAAATTGCAGGACAAAACTGACTCAGTAAAAACTAGGATACATAACACTACATGTTTCACGGGGACACTGAAAATGTCATTTTATTAATGAATAAAACAATAGATGAATTAAGTATCAAGATTGTCTTCTGCAAGTTCCATACATTTCTACATTCTTGCCACAATATTTTACATATTTATACATAGTGACCAGCCAGATTTAGATTTATCACTATGTTTCTATGTAAATTTATTTGGCTATTGTGTCCAACAGCCACGAGTTTGTAGTTCTTTCCTGTCTTTTGAGGAAATAGTGTTCTTTCTATTATCAGATGGTTAGCTTTTGTGGTAGCATCGTGCCTTCTCAAGTGTGTCAGATGAACATACAAAACATTATACCAAATCATATCGTCCAAATGCAATGTATTGCTTTGTTAGCAAAAGCAAACCTCTTTCAATGCAAGAAGATGAACAGCATCAGGCCCTATGTTGCTGTCAGCTGCAGTTGACGGTGTGGATACATGAGCTAACTTTCTTTCGATAACCTTGCAGAAGTAAGAAAAAATGTCACACTTATATACAATCAATCTCTTGTAACTTGAAAGGACAAGCTTTATGCATCAGTCAATGATCAGTCAACGGAGATGCCAGGGTACATATTTAATACATGCATCCAAGTGCTGCTGCACACATCACAGGTTATGTACCTACTACCTTGATTCAATTCTACTACATGTTTTAGACCATGAGAGTGTCCAATGTGTGTGCTTCACAACCCATTAGTTTTGCAGTCACATGTCAATGGAAGTTCTTAAAACTGTACTGACCTCTAAGTTTTTTTATGACAATCTAGTAATAACATTTGCATGAGATTAATCAAAATACTATTGAGTATATAATATATTAGTGGTCAAAGTTTCAAAGTGTTGACTACACACATTCTGTAAGGGCATCCAAAAAGGAATGGGAGTGGAAAACTCACTGAATTTGGTCCTCTAGCTTTTGCCTGTCCTGCAGATTCCATTTGTTCTATCCTTCCAACTTTATATCTGGAGGGAAATGCTAGATAGATGAGTAATCAAACCACCAAAAGAAATAAAAGTAGAGCAGAAGTAATTTATATCCAGTACCATGATGGATGTGTCACATCACAAATCATATCATATACTCCCTCCATTTCAGTATACAAGGCCACTTCATACTTTTATGTCTAACTTTTACTGTTAATTTTACCAACAAAAAGTGAGTTATATGCCACAAGAAGTATGTCATTGGATGCACATTGGAAAGAACTTCCGGATGGTATATTTTTTATGACATTTTTGTTGACCAAAATTATAAGTCAAAGTTTGACACAAAAACAAAGTGGCCTTGTATACAGAAATGGAGGGAGTACTCATATAGCATTCAGAAGGAAACTAAATGCATCGTGCAGCTGAACAGATATAGTTTTTTTTTCACAACTACACTGGCACAGAAACCAATAAGGAATCAATCTTGAGTACCTTTCTCATATTATAATCAACAACAATACCGATAGAAACAAACATATGGCCTATCAATACCAACTGGAAGAACTGAGCATGAACTTGCTGATGTTCAAGATAATGTTAAGATCAAAATGTTGAAAATGAGCAAAGCATAAGGAGACTAAGAAGTTTACCCCCGAGCTAAAAGCTTTTCAACAGCATCGTCAATCCCACTCTCTGAAATACCAACCTTCACATAAGATGAACAAGTCAGCCTCATGTACCACAATGTGATAATAAAGCTACTAAAATGCTGTATAAACCTCCCTTTTCTTCATGAGTGTTCACTACAAAAGCATTAGTTGAAACAAAACATGAAATGCTACTATAGTGGCTGGCAAAATATAAAAACCACAATTTAGCCAATCATCTCCAAAATGCCAATAGAAGTACATTACCAAGAGTATTGTCTAAATACTAGTACAAATAATATAGCGTACGCGTAATATTATACAACAAATGATGTAGCAAATGAATGATACTTATTACTCAAGCAACAAAACCATGAGTAGTTTTTTTTTTTTTTAGAAAAGGAGTGTGACCTCCGGCCTCTGCATCAGCATGATGCATACGGCCACTTTATTGAAAGTGCAAAGACAAATAGTCTGCGGTACCAATCAAGCTCTGAAGGAGCGAAATTACAAAATGTAAAACAAATCAGTAAATGCCACAACCGGCGAAAATAGACCTAGATGCCTACAAAACCATGAGTAGTACAGGAAATGATGTGTAATTTAGCAGGGTCAGTACAGCAGACATTCAGACGTCAGAACCAAGCATTCCAGTGGCAAAATAAGAATGGTCTGGTTATGATTTTGGATACCTGTCGGCATTTTCCCACCCCACTAATAGTCATTTTCCAATCAAGTTCCTTTTGGCCGATCTCAGCGTCAACTTCATAGAGCTCATAAAACTTCCCCTACACATACAGGAAAAATACTTCTGTGGCTTATATATCTCAAATACCAGAAAAGAACTGGTTAACTTAGATAATTTTGAAGGCCAGGGGAGTCTGGGAGAGGGATCAAAGCAGCATTCAAAACTGTGAGGTGTAAGCAGTCTGAGAGGATAAGAACAAATGAAGGAACCCAAAATAAAAAAGCAAATAACATTTTGGATTATTAACCAGAACAAACATCATTCATAAAATCATAGATGTCTAACTTCTGATGCATATGTCAACATGCATGGAGTAATTGAGTAAAACTGTTTAAGCATGACCAGTAAACAAAGAATTGTGCAGTAGTCCCATGAGCAAAATGCATCTAGTTCATAATAATAGGGTTAGGCAATAGCTCAGTATGACACCAAGGTATGCGAGATACTGGTTAGCATTGCAGTAATCTTTCACGTGATAATCTTACAGATATTATACTGCACATATGCAGTGTATGAGTCAATGATGATGGCATTTACCACTTTGAAGAAGAGGAGAACATCCATATATTTGCACTTAATAGTCCAGTATTGCTTTTGAGATGTTGACATCTTTCTCAGTGCATCAGGTGGAATAAAAAGAGTTCTCTTGTCATAAAGTGGGTCATCTGGCCGCCTTTTATTTGCATCCCTGATACTCAAAGGATTCAGCCATTCAAATTTATTACGTGCACTTTCAGCCATTTCATCATTAACCATCTTCCCAGCTGGAGAACAATGAGCTGATTTCACCTTCTTATTTGAACCCCACAAAGCAGAGTGACTGTTATTGGCAGTCACGCATTGATCCTGTTGAACTCTCTTCCCACGAGGAGCCACTGCTCGTGTCACTGGAGTTTCTGGTTTCAGAAGAACATAATCAAGTTCCGGAAACAGTGTAGCAGGTGCTCCAATACCATTCATAGATACTGAGAACTTATTCGAGTGGTTCTGCAGCGGAGTTCCATTTGAATCAAATTCCGCAAACAAATTAGTTGCTTTAATGTATGAATGGTCTGAAGACCCAGAGAATAGCTTCTTTGAGTGTTTCACTGTAGGAGTATCATTCATATCAGGTCCAAGCGGTGTCACTGCTCTAACGTATTCACCACTAGAAGAGCCCAATGACAACTTCTTCGATGGATGCTGCAAAGGAATTGGATATGAACGATGCTCTGATAAAGGTGTATCTGCTCCATGAAAAGGGCCAGAAAAGATTCTCTTTAAGGGATCCTGGGACGGGGTTTGTACATCAAATGCTTCAAACACTGAATTAGCTTGAGCATACTGATTGTTTGGGCACTCTGATGATAACTTCTTCGGACACTCATGAAGCAGAGTTTGATCTGAACCATGTTCAGGGAACAGCGTGCTTGCTCTAACAAATTCATCTGTGGAAGACCTTGCAGAGAACTTCAACGGCTCCTGTGGCGGAGTGGTGTCCATGCTATGTTCTGCAAATAGCATAGTTCCTCTACTATAGTTGCCGTTGTACGGTACAGGGAATAATGCACTTGGGCGCTCATTTGAGGTATCTTCATTTTTACCAGGTATGGCTCTCTCAGCATTTCTAACCTGGGCGGCATCTTTGTTTCTGCGACAAGCACAGAGAGCATCATTGTGATGGCAAAGCAAAGAAACAAGACAGTGTTTTCCAAATTGAGCGGAAACGATGCTGATGCAAACCAACAAACAAGAGATTATGGACCAATAAGGCAAGAACATACACCTGGCATATGCCCAATAACACAGAGACAAATACATTCAATCCAAACATTCCATAGTCTATTACAGCAATCCAAGCTTGCACTAAAGTGAAGGACAATTAGCACAGTAAATCCAATAACCTTAAGGCTAGCTGCAATGTAGATAAGAGTGAACCACATGCAAAATACGAATCGGCAATCGCTGATAATGTGTATTAGCCCAGATTCTTCCTTTCGATTGTATGGAACAACCCAATCTGAATTTTACTTTCGTTCGCAAAATTATGGTGCATCATCCATCCATGCTCAAAAACTACAAACATGTGAATCAGAACATAGATAGATCACATAAAACACCATCCAACAGCCAAGAGACACGGACAGTAAGCAAATTGGAGTTAAGAGAAACGGATTTAACAGGAAGCATGGCGACTGATGAGGACAATGCAACAGCAAAAGTAAACTGACTAGCTGAGGATGACGAAGCAAGCCCGTAAACTATCAGGCACAACACATGACAGTGGCCAGCAGGCTCGGTCAAGAGCTAGGCCCGTCAAAAGACAGCGCAACTGCAAACTCGCATCCCTGCTGCTACTGGCCACACAATAGCGCTAAACACAACAAATGAAGCCACGCCAGAATTTGAGCTCAAGCAATTCCAACAGCATAGATGTGGAGACCAATCCAACGATAAATCGACCGAATCGGCACGCACTATCAAGCGGCAACCACCTAAGCGAATGCGCGCGCGGAACCGTTAGCTGAATACTGCGGCAGCTAGCTAGCTAGCCCAATCAAACGACGCCCAAACCCAGGCAAAACCCTAGGACGGCGGCAGCTGCGCCGGTCGCGTCCGTCCGTACGCACGTACCTCCCCTGCGACGGCGGCCGCACGAGCCTCTCCATGATGCCGTCGACCGACGACGCGGCGGGGGGGCGCGGGGGCCTCTCGGGGGTCGCGCCGGCGCCGAGCGCCTCCTGCCCCGGGCTCTGGCGCGGGTGGAGGAAGGAGAGGATGGACTGCTGCTGCCGCCGCGGCTGCATCGCGGTCGCCAGGGAGGGCCCTGGGGTTCGATTCGCGGTGGCTCCGTCCGGGCGGGAGAAGCGGGGTTCTCTGGGAGGTGGAGCGGAGAGGGGAATGGGATGGGAGGGAGATGAAATTATTTGGGGGAATTTCCGAGCGGGAAATGCAAGCGCGGTGGAGGTGGAGAGGGGAACGGGCTGGGGGTTTTCCGCGGCGTTTTCCCCGCCGTCTCGCGTCTCGCGCCCTGCGTGCAGGGAAGAAGATTGGTTTGGGCCTAGGCCTGAAAGCGTTGTGCCAAATCGGCGGTCTGGACTTCCAGCTCGCTCCCGCACACGATGGGCCCTCGGATTTGTTTTGTAGGATTCCTCTGACCGTCTGACGCCATCAAAAAAATAGGTGAGCAAACACCCAGTCCTCTACTATATGGGCCGGTTAGAGCGCCGCCCGATAAGATTAGAGGTTTTGTTGTTATTATTTTTCTAGAAATTTGGTACGAAGATACTTTCCTTAAAATATGTTGAAAACAATTTAAAAATAGAAAACATATGTATTGGGGAAATATTCATCAAGTGTTAAAAAGTGTTTGCCATGTATTTGAGAAAAGTTCGCCATGTGTTAAAATGTCCGGAGGATTTTCAAAAATATTCATGTGTAGAAATATAGAATGAAATTTTAAATGAGAAGGAGAAGAAAAATGGGGAAAAGGGTGAAAGAAAAGAAAATTAAAGTAAATCCGTGCAAAAGCCGAAAGAAACAAACAGAAACCTTAAGGAAAAAAACTTAAAATTGGAGGAGAAATGATAAGGTTGAAAACTTTGACAAATGGCCTTGCCTAGGAGACACACATGTGAGCGCTCGCCCTCCTATCTAATACAACGGATGCCAGGATAGGAATTCTAATCTTAATAAAAGGAAGAGTTCGAGAAGCATATACTACTAGCATTGAAAACTTCGTGATCGTATTTACCATCTGTATTGGCCTTAAGCTTTCACTAGAAAAATAAAAAAGCATTTAGACAGAAAGGAAAGCAAACGTTATATCTCACTTGCCTACAATCGTTCTGCCCAGTAGCGCCGATTCCTAGGGAGTAGTTCCTAGCGCTTTTTTATGATTCTATGCATCGGGGTTTTTATCTAGTTTCCATGTGCTCTGACGGCTTTCTTTTGGGATTTTTTACAGTAAATCTGTTTTTCCTTTTCAGGTTGTAATTATTTTATTTATTTTATTTTCATATTTTAATATGTTCATTTTTTTAATTACCCAAACATTTTTTGAAAAAATCGAAATGTTTTTTATGTGTTGAACATTTTTCCCTTTTCCTTTTTTATTATCCCTATATGTCTTCATTTATACTATATGAATTTTAACAATAAGCGCATATTTTAAAGATTGCTCCTTTTAAATTATATTACTATTTTATTTAAAATACATGAACCTCTTTTAGATCGAACGAACCTTTTTCAACATGTTAATAATTTAAAAATTACATGAGGATTTCATAAAATGCTTCGAACACTTTTTAAATTACATGAACATTATAAAAAAAGTGTGTCTAACAGTTTTCAAAATTACAAGATTTTTTTATTACATGATTGTTTTTACGAAATGCATTGAACACTTTTCTTAATGAAGTGTTTTTATAAATGTGTTGAACGTTTTCTTAATCATATGAACATTTTTATAATTACACGCAGATTTATAAAAATGCATCAAACACTTTAATTATTCAATTGAATATTTTAAAAACAATCCGGTAACCTCTATTAATTAAATCATCACTTCTATGTTTTCCTTTTCTATTTCTTTTTCTTCTTTTTTTTTGCTCCACCTATCTGTTGTTTATCTAAAATAAACATATATTTTTATATAAGAAGATTTCTTCAATTACATGTCAAACATTTGTTTGAAAATATATGCTAAACATTTTTAAAAAATACATGTCAAACTTTTCCCAAACACACGTTGAATTTTCTCACTGAACTCGTTGAATATTTTGAAAATATATGATGAACCATTTCTAAATGAGCCAACACTCTTTTTGTTCAATTTCACCACAAATGTAAATATTTGTTTACATTTATTTGTACATGAACAATGACAAAAAAAAAAGGAATCGAACAAAAGAAGAAATATAGGGAACCCCGCAAAAAAAATATAGGGAAGAAATAAAAACTAAAAGGGAAAAGATCGACCCCTGACGGGATTTATATACATCGTAACTCTACTGTTTTGTTGACCCGAGAAGTTTGAATACCACACATTTTCTCGTTTGGGAGAAACAAAAACAAGGGCAATAGATAAGGTGGTGTAGCACGGTTAGCCACACTTTTTCTCTGCTCTTATTTTAGTCTTTTCGGAAGTTTCTAAATACGTTTTTTTTTCTTTTGGAGACAACGAAGTTTCTAAGTACGTGAGCAAATGCTGACGCACCACAAGTCGACCAGTCCACCTCTTCTAGTACGAGCCGCTACATATTTAGTATATTCCTACTACATATTTTGACAGTTTTAATTGTTATCTTGACTAGTCCCCTACTAGAAGTTCTCATCGGTGACGCTTGGCCAGAGCCGAGCTGGTTCGATTTGGACGCGGCACCCTCGTCTCATATTCGATTTGGATGCGTCTCGGCCACGGGGAAACGCGGCAGAAGCTTCTGAGCAAACGACTTTCACGCGCCTAAGCAAAAGGGCCGGCAGGCACGTTTGACCGGGAATCCGACCCGCAATACCCTCCCAAGGAATCCTATCCCGCTATATAAACGAGCGCCAGATCCACCGCCTCTCCACGAAGCACAAATTGGCCACGACCAGCACCCGCCACCCGGATCCAGATCTTTGGTCTAGTAGCGTCTTCTTCTCCGTCGGCGGCTCGCAGGGAAGGGCCCTACCGTCGTCGGTCGAGCCGATTCTGTGAGAAGATCGTCGATCAAGCGATGGCTCGCGCGGCGAACGTCGACGTGCCCGCTGCCGGCGCGGCGCAGGGCGGGGCGAGGAAGGCGGAGGGGATCGTGGCCGTGGCCGTGGCCGGCGACGGCAGGAGGGTCGACCAGGCCGTGGCGTACCTGCTCATGGCCGCCGCGCTCGCCGTCACCTACCTCGTGCACTGATCGGTCGGACGGACCACGGACGGACGGCAGCTAGGAGAGTTCGTTCATATTCGTTTCGCTTCGTCTTTGTATAAATCTTTAGCGAGGAGAAAATTAAAGAGATGCTTACTACTAGTAGTACTTTTGTGTGTGTATAGCTAGTCGGAATCAGATGGATTCGTAGGTGAATCGCCAGTTCGTGTTGTTTCATCCATGTTTGTTCTGAAGGTTTCGCACGCTCATGGTCAGGCCCAGTTAATTGAAGAACTAGGTTGACTTCTTTCCCATCTTGTTTGAGTTTTTAACCCCAAGGGCGACGCTAGGCGTCGGCCTACCGGCCCGAATTTTGTTCGATCACCTAATGGGTCGTACGATTAGCTCATGCCCAACTGTGCATATCTTATCGCCCGCATCCCTCGTACACTCACGCTCTTGAGCGCCCACACCGCGCAACAAACTCACACGTGTGTCCTTCTTCCTCACCCCCTCCCCCCTCTTCCCACCGTCGAAGCACTAGCAGGTCGTCACCTTCGCGACACCCAGACCGTCGTCGTCGGAGCACCGGCAGGCAGTGGCGAATCTACTAGGGGGGCTTTAACAGGCTCAAGCCCCCCCCCTCCAGCTTTGCAAAAATAGTTTTTACTACTAGTTTAAAGGTTCAATCCAGCCATTTGTCAGCCCAGCACAACATATATTCGCATGACATACGCAACCCAGCCCACCCTCTGTTTTCTCTGTAGATTCGCCACTGCCGGCAGGCGCCGTCATCGTGTCGTGGATGTCATGTCGCCGCTGCACATCTCGCCTGTCAGAGCATAAATCGCGCCATGAACGGGCTTGCGCCTCAACCGATCGTCGTCTTTTGGTACTGGCCATTGCCACTTATAGCAGGAACTCCACTGGTCGTTGTCTATGGCGCCGGCTATTTGCCGCTTGTAGCAAATTTGCCCCTTGGTTGCAGCAACTTCATCCCATGGTGCCAACAGAAGAATCCAACCCAGTGGTGGCAACACCTTCGCCCCTGTCCCTCGTGGTTGCACTATCACCAGATGTTGTTTTCAGCATCGCCGATTGCCGGTTGCAGCAAACGTTGCCGACCGCCAGGTTTGCAACAACTAAGGTCATGGGTTTCAGCAAAAAACGTTGTCGGTCCCAGCACGACACATCGCCCGTTCCGGCATAGGCAAGCTCTAAGCCTCTGTGGTTGTAGCATCCTCGCTCTCCGGTTCCAGCATCACCGATCGTCGGTTCCAAAGTCACCAGTTGCAGCAAAACGTTACCGGCGGGGAGTGGGTGCCGCCTGGTTTGCATCACCATGGTCGCCGGTTGTAACAAATTTTGCCACCAGTTCTAGCATGTCTCATCGCCTGTTCCTGCATGGACACGGCCGATATTTAGCATGACACATCGTCAAGTCAAGCACACGGCAGCCGTAGGCGTAGCATGAAATCCAGCCAATTCCAAGCAGCAATCTCGATTTTTCCGCGTGACTAGGGAGGAGCCTAGCTCATGTCCATTGCGGTCAGGCTCGCTGCACCATGGGGTCTCTGCATCTGTAGCTCCTGGGTTGCAACACATGGCCGCAACAACAACATGCGGTGGGGAGGGGCTCGCAGCAGCGGTGGGTCGACGTATGTTGGTGGCGGCTAGCTCATTAGTGTGGGGAGGGCTGGTGAGAGTGAGAGTGAGACGAAGACTAAAAGGAAGAGGCGGAGACAGGGAGTATAGAGAGGTTGCGCGGATGAGAAACGAGGGAAGATGAAAAAAGGGATAAGATAGGGACAACACAATCGATGCATGGGCGTGGGATCTACCTTCATTGGATGACGCGCACGGAACCAACCAAAATTTCACTGTTTCTTTTTTTTTGGAAACAGGTTGTAAAAACCTAATGCTAAATAGAAACTGCTCGCTGGATATAAAAATTAATAAACACAAGAATTTCACTTCCCTAAAGAAGTTGTAATAAAAAATAATCTAGAAATTAAATCTGCTTGCTCAATCTTCTTTGTAACTCCTTCAGAAATAGCTGTAAGCTTACAGCTTGTATACAAACTTGTTTCTGATATTTCAGAACTTTCTTTCCAGCTCAAGGTAACAAAAGAAACTTCAGAGATTGAGCAGCTGAAGGTCAATCATACTGCTTGTTTACAAAAATTGTTTATGACGTTTCGGAACATTCTTCCCAGCTGAAGGTCACATTTTCCGATTGAGCAGCAAGACGAAAAAAGGAAACTGACTGAAACATTTTCCGTTGGAAGTCTTCCTTTCAGTTGATTCATCGTTGAAGTTCAGTATTAACAGCATTGACACCCTTCATAATAGCAAGGTGAAACTTGTTATTTGGAAATAGATATTCAAATTGTAAAAAAAGGTGCTAAATAAATTTTTTGAAAACCTGTTAAACATTGTTTCGGTGAAACGTGTTACAGTACATCATGCTTACTGAATATGAAACAAGCTACAAAATGTTCATATGAGCAAACCAATCAACAAGTTACCTAATATGCAGAACGAAAATTCATTGGCATTGAAAGCTTCACTTGAATATACGGAAACCCTGAAGAAACAAACAAAGATGACAAAAATAAGTTCGTAACAGAAAAATACAGGGTGAGTTTCAGTTTTGAAATATCAGGGCGAAAAAAAGTTAATAGGGGACTTACATGACTTTGCAGAAAAGAAGATACTAATGGTAGTTGAATTTCATTGTCATTGGAAGTTACGATCTCGAAAAGGAACTTCTCACGTAGAGCTTGTATATCATCCTTCAATATTTTAAATAAAAGTTCATTTTAAAATCAGAGAGCTGATGTTTCGCACAATAAATGACCATATAGGAAATAGGTGCATATCACTTACTGTAGAGAGACACTCCAATCCAACACCTTTGTACTTGTTAATGTACTGAAGCAGGAATATTCCTGAGTCATACCTGCAACAATAAATAATGGAAGAATCAGTAGTGGAATTACTTTGAATTTGTGATACTTTAAATCTGTTTTTTGGTTTGCATAGAAAAAAAATAGTTGAATTCCATGGAAGACGCACCTGAAAATCACCTTGGGAGATGCTACAAATCTTGATTCAAAATTTCCTATGTTAAAAGAAGTAGAATTTCCATAAGTAGCAGAGAACAAAGTCTTGAAGTTGTAGATAACAGCACTAATTGTTGGTAGGAAGGTATCGCCATTGTAGTATGGGTTCATAATATCAAAAAAATTGGCCCTGAAGTTAGCAACGATTAAAATCCATTGCTTCTCCTTGAACACAGGCATTTTTACCTACGTAATTGTTTGAAGGAACTAACTATTAGTACAACCTCTATCAAACAATCAGAAAATATAAGAGTATTTTGTACAAAATAACTTTTCTTACCAAGGAAGCATTCAATAAACTGAAGCCAACAATACTTTCATGTAAAATTTGTTTATTCGAGGATCTGAATGATTTAGCACTGGGTTCATAAGCTTCTCCTACAGATTTTTTCCAAAAAATTTATTGATAGTTAAGAAAAGGAAAATACTGATGAATTGAACACGAAAACTGAAGAAAAAAATTACAAAATGTAGGCTGACCATGTCATCAATGCTAACTACATGCTCTAGTAAATCACTGTTTAGTAGGAGGCCTTTTCTTCCTCGGTTCAGCTGGTCTTTGTTCTTTAGTTTTGTGAAACAGCCAACAACCCGAGGATTAATCCAACCACCTGTCTTGAATGATAGAGTTATAATCTTCTGGTCCACCCAAACCCCTTCAATCTGAAAAATCCTTTGACTGTTCATTGCAGAAGATATGACAACAGGGATAATGTTAATTGGGAATTCATATTCAAATACTTAAAAAAGGTGAAAAACATTTAATCAGTTATATTCTTTGGGTGAAAGGTGTTACAGTACAGCATGCTTAACGAGACATACTTCATATGAACAAGCTATAAAATGTTCATGTGTACATACCAATCAGAAGGGAAATCAAAGTGCATATCATAGACATTTTTATGTTCAAATTAAAACAAGTTGAACAAGGTTTTGTTAAGAAATTATGTAAAGCACACAGGCTGTTTGTACATACCTGTGAGTTAACTTCGGAAGAGTTCCAACCATTAATTGGTAGAAATCATTCTCTATTCCATTCGACTGGATGACTTTCTTACTTGACTGTTGTTGTTCTTGAATTACTAGTTTCCCAGATTTGAAACATTTGTTCGCACCTTGATGCCAAGTTGACGGTTGCGGTCTTGAGAACTTACTGGACTGTCCTTCATGTTGTTCGTGTACTTGGACTAGCAAAGGATCTTCAATCGGTGTGGCAATATTTTTTGGGTAGCCTTTAGGTGACATGAAATCCAGTATCCTTATTGGGTTCTCAGTTGCAGGAACATTGGGGTTCACATGACTATTAGAATGTGCGTTGTGGTTACTTGTTTGAAGGCTGAACTGACTAGAGGAACCAGTTGCAAAAGGTTTAGCTGCTTCTGAGGTAATAATATCATAATTCGAAGGATCATTTTCAACTATGTAAATTGAATTGCTGATTCCATCAAAAGAAGGAGCATCTGCGGCTTCGTATTGACTGTTGTTAATGTTGGAAATATGCCCTAGAGGCAATAATAAAATGGTTATTATTATATTTCCTTGTTCATGATAATTGTCTATTGTTCATGCTATAATTGTATTAACCGGAAACCGTAATACATGTGTGAATACATAGACCACACCATGTCCCTAGTGAGCCTCTAGTTGACTAGCTCGTTGATCAATAGATGGTCATGGTTTCCTGACCATGGACATTGGATGTCGTTGATAACGGGATCACATCATTAGGAGAATGATGTGATGGACAAGACCCAATCCTAAGCATAGCACAAGATCGTGTAGTTCGTCTGCTAGAGCTTTTCTAATGTCAAGTATCATTTCCTTAGACCATGAGATTGTGCAACTCCCGGATACCGTAGGAATGCTTTGGGTGTATCAAACGTCACAACGTAACTGGGTGACTATAAAGGTGCACTACAGGTATCTCCGAAAGTGTCTGTTGGGTTGGCACGAATCGAGACTGGGATTTGTCACTCCGTGTGACGGAGAGGTATCTCCGGGCCCACTCGGTAATACATCATCATAATGAGCTCAATATGACTAAGGAGTTAGTCACGGGATCATGTGTTACGGAACAAGTAAAGAGACTTGCCGGTAACGAGATTGAACAAGGTATAGGGATACCGACGATCGAATCTCGCGCAAGTAACATACCGATGGACAAAGGGAATTGTATACGGGATTAATTGAATCCCCGACATCGTGGTTCATCCGATGAGATCATCGTGGAACATGTGGGAGCCAATATGGGTATCCAGATCCCGCTATTGGTTATTGGCCGGAGAGGTGTCTCGGTCATGTCTGCATGGTTCCCGAACCCGTAGGGTCTACACACTTAAGGTTCGGTGACGCTAGAGTTGTAATGGGAATTGTATGTGGTTACCGAAAGTTGTTCGGAGTCCCGGATGAGATCCTGGACGTCACGAGGAGTTCCGGAATGGTTCGGAGGTAAAGATCTATATATGGGAAGTCCTATTTTGGCCACCAGAAAATGTTTGGGATTTTTCGGTATTGTACCGGGAAGGTTCTAGAAGGTTCCGGAGTGGGGCCCACCTACATGGGGGGACCCACATGAACGTGGGTAGTGGGGGCAAGGCCCCACACCCCTGGTCAAGGCGCACCAAGATCCCCCCTTAGAAGGAATAAGATCATATCCCGAAGGGATAAGATCAAGATCCCTAAAAAGGGGGGATAACAATCGGTGGGGAAGGGAAAGGATGGGATTTCTTTCCTCCCACCTTTGCCAACGCCCCAATGGACTTGGAGGGCAAGAAACCAGCCCCCTCCACCCCTATATATAGTGGGGAGGCGCATGGGAGCTGCACCCCTTGCCCCTGGCGCAGCCCTCCCTCCTCCTACACCTCCTCTTCCTCCGTAGTGCTTAGCGTAGCTCTGCCGGAGAACCACGAGCTCCACCGCCACCATGCCGTCGTGCTGCCGGAGCTCTCCCTCAACTTCTCCTCCCCCCTTGCTGGATCAAGAAGGAGGAGACGTCCCCGGGTTGTACGTGTGTTGAACGCCGAGGCGCCGTCCGTTCGGCGCTTGGATCGGATCTTCCGCGATTTGAATCGCCGCGAGTACGACTCCATCAACCGCGTTCTTTGCAACGCTTCCACTTAGCGATCTTCAAGGGTATGAAGATGCACTCCCTCTCTCTTGTTGCTAGCATCTCCTAGATTGATCTTGGTGACACGTAGGAAATTTTTGAATTATTACTACGTTCCCCAACAGTGGCATCATGAGCAAGGTCTATGCGTAGATTCTATGCACGAGTAGAACACAAGTAGTTGTGGGCGATGATTTGGTCAATTTCCTTGCCGTTACTAGTCCTATCTTGATTCGGCGGCATTGTGGGATGAAGCGGCCCGGACCGACTTTACACGTACGCTTACGTGAGACTGGTTCCACCGCCTGACATGCACTTGTTGCATAAGGTGGCTAGCGGGTGTCTGTCTCTCCCACTTTAGTCGGATCGGATTCGATGAAGAGGGTCCTGATGAAGGGTAAATAGCAATTGGCATATCACCGTTGTGGCTTTTGCGTAGGTAAGAAACGTTCTTGCTAGAAACCCATAGCAGCCACGTAAAACTTGCAACAACAATTAGAGGACGTCTAACTTGTTTTTGCAGGGTATGCTATGTGATGTGATATGGCCAAAAGGATGTGATGAAATATATGTGATGTATGAGATTGATCATGTTCTTGTAATAGGAATCACGACTTGCATGTCGATGAGTATGACAACCGGCAGGAGCCATAGGAGTTGTCTTAATTTATTTTATGACCTGCGTGTCAATCAAAAACGCCATGTAATTACTTTACTTTATTGCTAACCGTTAGCCATAGTAGTAGAAGTAATAGTTGGCGAGACAACTTCATGAAGACACGATGATGGAGATCATGGTGTCGTGCCGGTGACGATGGTGATCATGCCGCGCCCCGAAGATGGAGATCAAAGGCGCAAGATGATATTGGCCATATCATGTCACTTTATGATTTGCATGTGATGTTTATCATGTTTTTACATCTTATTTGCTTAGAACGACGGTAGCATAAATAAGATGATCCCTCACTAAAATTTCAAGAAATGTGTTCCCCCTAAGTGTGCACCGTTGCGAAGGATCGTTGTTTCGAAGCACCACGTGATGATCGGGTGTGATAGATTCTAACGTTCGCATACAACGGGTGTAAGCCAGATTTACACACGCGAAACACTTAGGTTGACTTGACGAGCCTAGCATGTACAGACATGGCCTCGGAACACGAGAGATCGAAAGGTCGAACATGAGTCGTATAGTAGATGCGATCAACATGGAGATGTTCACCATTGATGACTAGTCCGTCTCACGTGATGATCGGACACGGCCTAGTCAATATGGATCATGTATCACTTAGATGACTAGAGGGATGTCTATCTGAGTGGGAGTTCATTAAATAATTTGATTAGATGAACTTAATTATCATGAACTTAGTCTAAAATTGTCTTTACAATCTATCTTGTAGATCCAATGGCCCACGCTAATGTTGCCCTCAACTTCAACGCGTTCCTAGAGAAAACCAAGCTGAAAGACGATGGAAGCAACTATACGGACTGGGTCCGTAACTTGAGGATCATCCTCATAGCTTCCAAGAAAGCATATGTCCTTGATGCACCGCTAGGTGACGCATCCATTTTCCCAGCAACTCAAGACGTTATGAACGCTTGGAAGTCGCATAGTGATGATTACTCCCTGGTTCAGTGCGGCATGCTTTACAGCTTAGAACCGGGGCTCCAAAAGCGTTTTGAGCAACACGAAGCATATGAGATGTTCCAAGAGCTGAGAATGGTTTTCCAAGCTCATGCCCGGGTCGAGAGATATGAAGTCTCCGACAAGTTCTTCAGTTGTAAGATGGAGGAAAATAGTTCTGTCAGCGAGCACATACTCAAAATGTCTGGGTTGCACAACCGCTTGTCTCAGCTGGGAGTTAATCTTCCGGATGACTCGGTTATTGACAGAATCCTCCAGTCGCTTCCACCTAGCTACAAGAGCTTTGTGATCAACTTCAATATGCAAGGAATGGAGAAGTCCATTCCTGAGTTATATTCGATGCTGAAATCAGCGGAGGTGGGGATCAAAAAGGAACATCAAGTGTTGATGGTGAATAAGACCACCAGTTTCAAGAAAGGCAAGGGTAATAAGAACTTCAAGAAGGATGGCAAAGCAGTTGCCGCGCCCGGTAAATCAGTTGCCGGGAAGAAGCCCAAGAATGGACCCAAGCCTGAGACTGAGTGCTTTTATTGCAAGGGAACCGGTCACTGGAAGCGGAACTGCCCCAAGTACTTAGCGGATAAGAAGGCCGGCAACGTCAAAGGTATATATGATATACATGTTATTGATGTGTACCTTACCAGCGCTCGTAGTAGCTCATGGGTATTTGATACCGGTGTGGTTGCTCACATTTGTAACTCAAAACAGGAGTTGTGGAATAAGCGAAGACTGGCGAAGGACGAGGTGACGATGCGCGTCGGGAATGGTTCCAAGGTCGATGTGATCGCCGTAGGCACGCTACCTCTGCATCTACCTTCGGGATTAGTTTTAAACCTCAATAATTGTTATTTAGTACCAGCTTTGAGCATGAACATTGTATCTGGATCTCGTTTGATGCGAGATGGCTACTCATTTAAATCCGAGAATAATGGTTGTTCTATTTATATGAGAGATATGTTTTATGGTCATGCCCCGCTGGTCAATGGTTTATTTTTATTGAATCTCGAACGTGATGTTACACATATTCATAGTGTGAATACCAAACGATGTAAGGTTGATAATGATAGTCCCACATACTTGTGGCACTGCCGCCTTGGTCATATTGGTGTCAAACGCATGAAGAAACTCCATGCAGATGGACTTTTGGAGTCTCTTGATTATGAATCATTTGACACGTGCGAACCATGCCTCATGGGCAAGATGACTAAGACTCCGTTCTCCGGAACAATGGAGCGAGCAACCAACTTGTTGGAAATAATACATACCGATGTATGCGGTCCAATGAGCGTTGAGGCTCGCGGTGGCTATCGTTATGTTCTCACCCTCACTGATGACTTAAGCAGATATGGGTATGTCTACTTAATGAAACACAAGTCTGAGACCTTTGAAAAGTTCAAGGAATTTCATAGTGAGGTAGAGAATCAACGTGACGAGAAAATAAAGTTCTTACGATCTGATCGTGGAGGAGAATATTTGAGTCACGAGTTTGGCACGCACTTAAGGAAATGTGGAATTGTTTCACAACTCACGCCGCCTGGCACACCTCAGCGTAATGGTGTGTCCGAACGTCGTAATCGCACTCTATTGGATATGGTGCGATCTATGATGTCTCTTACTGATTTACCGCTATCATTTTGGGGATATGCATTAGAGACTGCCGCATTCACTTTAAATAGGGCACCGTCTAAATCCGTTGAGACGACACCATATGAATTATGGTTTGGGAAGAAACCTAAGTTGTCGTTTCTGAAAGTTTGGGGATGCGATGCTTATGTCAAGAAACTTCAACCTGAAAAGCTCGAACCCAAATCGGAAAAGTGCGTCTTCATAGGATACCCTAAGGAAACTATTGGGTATACCTTCTACCTCAGATCCGAAGGCAAGATCTTTGTTGCCAAGAATGGATCCTTTCTAGAGAAAGAGTTTCTCTCGAAAGAAGTAAGTGGGAGGAAAGTAGAACTTGATGAGGTAATTGTACCCCCTCTCGAACCGAAGAGTAGCGCAGCGCAGGAAAATGTTTCTGTGGTGCCTGCACCGACAAGAGAGGAAGTTAATGATGATGATCATGAAACTTCGGATCAAGTTACTACTGAACTTCGTAGGTCCACGAGGACACGTTCCGCACCAGAGTGGTACGACAACCCTGTCCTGGAAATCATGTTGTTAGACAATGGCGAACCTTCGAACTATGAAGAAGCCATGGCGGGCTCGGATTCCAACAAATGGCTTGAAGCCATGAAATCCGAGATAGGATCCATGTATGAGAACAAAGTATGGACTTTGGTGGACTTGCCCGATGATCGGCAAGCCATAGAAAATAAATGGATCTTTAAGAAGAAGACTGACGCGGATGGTAATGTGACTGTCTATAAGGCTCGTCTTGTCGCTAAGGGTTATCAACAAGTTCAAGGAGTTGACTACGATGAGACTTTCTCACCCGTAGCGATGCTGAAGTCCATCCGAATCATGTTAGCAGTTGCCGCATTTTATGATTATGAGATCTGGCAAATGGACGTCAAAACGGCATTCCTTAACGGTTTCCTTAAGGAAGAATTGTATATGATGCAGCCGGAAGGTTTTGTCGATCCTAAGAATGCTGACAAGGTATGCAAGCTCCAGCGCTCCATCTATGGGCTGGTGCAAGCATCTCGGAGTTGGAACATTCGCTTTGATGAGGTGATCAAAGTGTTTGGGTTTATACAGACTTATGGAGAAGCCTGTATTTACAAGAAAGTGAGTGGGAGATCTGTAGCATTTCTCATTTTATATGTGGATGACATATTGTTGATGGGAAATGATATAGAACTTTTGGAAAGCATAAAGGCCTACTTGAATAAGTGTTTTTCAATGAAGGACCTTGGAGAAGCTGCTTACATATTAGGCATCAAGATCTATAGAGATAGATCGAGACGCCTCATTGGTCTTTCACAAAGCACACACCTTGACAAGATATTGAAGAAGTTCAATATGGACCAGTCCAAGAAGGGGTTCTTGCCTGTATTGCAAGGTGTGAGATTGAGCACAGCTCAATGCCCGACCTCGGCAGAAGATAGAGAAAAGATGAGTGTCATCCCCTATGCCTCAGCCATAGGCTCTATTATGTATGCCATGCTGTGTACCAGACCTGATGTGAACCTTGCCATAAGTTTGTTAGGGAGGTACCAAAGTGATCCCGGAATGGAACACTGGACAGCGGTCAAGAATATCCTTAAGTACCTGAAAAGGACTAAGGATATGTTTCTCGTTTATGGAGGTGCCGAAGAGCTCGTCGTAAAGGGTTACGTCGATGCTAGCTTCGACACAGATCCGGATGACTCCAAGTCATAAACCGGATACGTGTATATTTTGAATGGTGGGGCAGTCAGCTGGTGCAGTTGCAAGCAAAGCGTCGTGGCGGCATCTACATGTGAAGCGGAGTACATAGCTGCTTCGGAAGCAGCGCAGGAAGGAGTTTGGATGAAGGAGTTCATCACCGACCTAGGAGTGATTCCCAATGCGTCGGGCCCGATGACTCTCTTCTGTGACAACACTGGAGCTATTGCCATTGCCAAGGAGCCTAGGTTTCACAAGAAGACCAAGCACATCAAGCGCCGCTTCAACTCCATTCGTGGTTACATTCAGGATGGAGATATAGATATTTGTAAAGTACATACGGATCTGAATGTCGCAGATCCGTTGACTAAACCTCTTCCACGAGCGAAACATGATCAGCACCAGAACTCTATGGGTGTTCGATTCATCACAATGTAACTAGATTATTGACTCTAGTGCAAGTGGGAGACTGTTGGAAATATGCCCTAGAGGCAATAATAAAATGGTTATTATTATATTTCCTTGTTCATGATAATTGTCTATTGTTCATGCTATAATTGTATTAACCGGAAACCGTAATACATGTGTGAATACATAGACCACACCATGTCCCTAGTGAGCCTCTAGTTGACTAGCTCGTTGATCAAAAGATGGTCATGGTTTCCTGACCATGGACATTGGATGTCGTTGATAACGGGATCACATCATTAGGAGAATGATGTGATGGACAAGACCCAATCCTAAGCATAGCACAAGATCGTGTAGTTCGTCTGCTAGAGCTTTTCTAATGTCAAGTATCATTTCCTTAGACCATGAGATTGTGCAACTCCCGGATACCGTAGGAATGCTTTGGGTGTATCAAACGTCACAACGTAACTGGGTGACTATAAAGGTGCACTACAGGTATCTCCGAAAGTGTCTGTTGGGTTGGCACGAATCGAGACTGGGATTTGTCACTCCGTGTGACGGAGAGGTATCTCTGGGCCCACTCGGTAATACATCATCATAATGAGCTCAATGTGACTAAGGAGTTAGTCACGGGATCATGTGTTACGGAACGAGTAAAGAGACTTGCCGGTAACGAGATTGAACAAGGTATAGGGATACCGACGATCGAATCTCGCGCAAGTAACATACCGATGGACAAAGGGAATTGTATACGGGATTAATTGAATCCCCGACATCGTGGTTCATCCGATGAGATCATCGTGGAACATGTGGGAGCCAATATGGGTATCCAGATCCCGCTATTGGTTATTGGCCGGAGAGGTGTCTCGGTCATGTCTGCATGATTCCCGAACCCGTAGGGTCTACACACTTAAGGTTCGGTGACGCTAGAGTTGTAATGGGAATTGTATGTGGTTACCGAAAGTTGTTCGGAGTCCCGGATGAGATCCCGGACGTCACGTGGAGTTCCGGAATGGTTCAGAGGTAAAGATCTATATATGGGAAGTCCTATTTTGGCCACCGGAAAATGTTTGGGATTTTTCGGTATTGTACCGGGAAGGTTCTAGAAGGTTCCGGAGTGGGGCCCACCTGCATAGGGGGGCCCACATGAATGTGGGTAGTGGGGGCAAGGCCCCACACCCCTGGTCAAGGCGCACCAAGATCCCCCCTTAGAAGGAATAAGATCATATCCCGAAGGGATAAGATCAAGATCCCTAAAAAGGGGGATAACAATCGGTGGGGAAGGGAAAGGATGGGATTTTTTTCCTCCCACCTTTGCCAACGCCCCAATGGACTTGGAGGGCAAGAAAGCAGCCCCCTCCATCCCTATATATAGTGGGGAGGTGCATGAGAGCTGCACCCCTTGCCCCTGGCGCAGCCCTCCCTCCTCCTACACCTCCTCCTCCTCCTCCGTAGTGCTTAGCGTAGCTCTGCCGGAGAACCACTAGCTCCACCGCCACCACGCCGTCGTGCTGCCGGAGCTCTCCCTCAACTTATCCTTCCCCCTTGCTGGATCAATAAGGAGGAGACGTCCCCGGGCTGTACGTGTGTTGAACGCGGAGGCGTCGTCCGTTCGACGCTTGGATCGGATCTTCCGCGATTTAAATCGCCGCGAGTACGACTCCATCAACCGCGTTCTTTGCAACGCTTCCGCTTAGCGATCTTCAAGGGTATGAAGATGCACTCCCTCTCTCTCATTGCTAGCATCTCCTAGATTGATCTTGGTGACACGTAGGAAAATTTTGAATTATTACTACGTTCCCCAACAGTTAATAGGCTCTGCCTTTGAATTGCCATGAAGTAAGCAGCCTTCATCCAGTTCATGCGTGCTAAAATCTGGTTGACAACGAAAAATCGTATTAAAAAGTTATTTGAGCTGATTTCGTGAAAGAAACTTTGGTAAAAAAGAATTTCGTAAGAGAAATAACCTTCCAAACGCTCTCCTGGTAATAAGAATCTGAATAGTGGTAAGCAGAATTTTGTTTCTTCCACTCTTCTGTATGTGGATCTTGATTCAGACATGTATTCTGGTAAAAAAAAGATTTGTTATGATTTGTTTCATGATCAATTAGTTTAGAAATAAAAAAATTCTGAAATGCAGAGGTACACATGAAAAACTTACGGTGTAACAGTGCTGAAACATCAATTGGGGGTGATGCTTTTGGACTTTGTGTCTTCACAAATAGTTCTGGACACGAAAGCTCTTCTAAAGTTGGTACATTAAAAGAGAGCGAGAAATTCGAGCTTGTTATGTTAACAGAATCAGAAAAATCTTTGACCAAATCCTCAAGAATTTCATTTATTTTTATTTCTTTAAATTCATCAATGATTGTTGGCAGAGTTAGCATTGGAAAATTTGGAGGTGATTCTATAGCCAACACTTGTTTGGTGCTAGGAACTTTGAATTTGTTTTCTGACAAGTCTGGTTTAAATTGGAGATTCGCACTGCTGGAAGATGTCTTCAGAAACAATGAATGCATATCATCTACATAGGTCTTCAAAGTAGGTGTTGAGTTCCGAATGATATTCCTGAAGTGTCAGAGAAACGACACCTATGGGATCGCGAGGATCCCTTAACGATTCGGCAAGGGGAAGGGCTTGTACAGAGAGCAGATCTAATGATCAACACGCGGGAATTTTACCCAGGTTCGGGCCGCAAAGATGCGTAAAACCCTACTCCTGCTTGGTTGAATTAGATGTGTTCTAGCTCAAGTTCTGGGGGCGCTACAGTACTCAGCTGCTACTCATGCAGAATGGGCTAAAGAAGATCCGATCCCCCTGTAGCTATGCCTTGGGCCTCCTTTTATACGTTCGAAGGGGTCACCAACACTGGCGTACAGGGCATACATGAGGTGTAAAAGTAGCTACAGTGTTATCATACCTAACACTGACGGTTTAGGACAAGAACATTAAATGCTCCGTTGAGGTGTCCCTTAGCGTCTTGGGGATGGGAAAAGAAGCCGTCCCATCAGCACCGCTTAAGCCCTTCTACCACTAGCATCTGACACGCACCCAGGAGGACAACAGCTAAACGACAAGCTAGTCGCTGCACTGGAGCGGTAACAGAGTGGCGAGGTCTTGCCGGGTGCGAGCCTTGCCGGGGCTCCAGCCTTCGGTCTTCTATCTTCTGATTACTGCCTTGTCTTGGATGCCTCCTCGACTTTATGAACTTGCAATCGGTTGTCTCCCGGCAGGCCTTGCCGCAGGTGTGGCTACAACTATCCGTGCACAAGTACGGGGTACTAAGGGACCCAATCTTAGTACACCGACAGGAGCCCCCGGGCCTGGGCCATACACGGGTGCGAGGCGTTGTTGGGACAGGCCCAAACAGTGCATGGGCACGCGTGGCACGCCCACGATGCCCATTGAATGCGGGACGTGGGGGACGTGCGCAGCGCGGCTGTTGCAGCAGCGCGCTCACGAAGCGTTTCAATATTATTTTAGTAAAGAGGCGGCCTCGCGTCCTCCCCATAAAAAGGAATCCGCAGAGGTGCTGCTCATTTACCTCTTGTCTCTTCCAATCTGGAACCGCCGTCGTCTTCTTCCTCGAGTCGAAACAGAGCTTCCCCCTCTCATCCGCCGCCTCCACGCCCTCTCCGCCCTCAGCCTCCGTCTCCCATAGCCGCCATGCCGCCCAAAGCAAGGAGGGGCAAGGAGGTGGATGCCGCCGTCTCGGAGAGCAAGATGGCGAAGATGCGGAAGGAGCACGTCGTCTTCCCCCCGGCGCTTGATGCGGCCGCACTGAGGGAGCAGTATCAGTTCATGTGGGCGGCAGAGACGATAGCGCATCCGGCCACCGCCGTGAGTCTAGGTTCTTCTAGGGGCGGCCCAAATAAATACCATTTCTTCGCCGATTATTTCTACTGCGGACTCTGCCCCCCTTTCTCTGATTTCTTCAATGACATCATGCTCACCTACGGCTTCCAACTTTTGGATTTCACGCCGAATGCCGTAACTTGCATGTCCGTTTTCGCTCACCTTTGCGAAAACTTTGCCGGAGTAGTTCCTAGCACCGCTCTTTTCCGCCATTACTTCATTCCCCGCATCCAAAAAGGCGAGGCCCTTTCTGGTTCCATCGCTTGGATCCCACGGCCAGGAACCAAGGAGGTCTACCCAGACGGGGCCTTCCGCGAGAAGTGGGATGAATGGCGGGCCAGATGGTGCTGGGTTCGGGAGACAGAAAAATCAGAAGTCCAACCTTTCTGCTTGCCGCGGCAGACAAAGATAGTGCGCAGCAACGACTGGAGCGCCTTCGATCCTGACGACAAGAAGCTCACCGTCGCTACTACCAGGATTCACCGCCTCAGAGCTGCCGGGCTCACAGTAGAGATGATAGGCGCCGATTTCCTTCGCCGGCGCATCGCCCCTTTGCAGAACAAAGGGAGACCAGCCTGGCAATTCCGGAACGCGGCAGACATCATGAGACTGCGCCCTGGGCTGAATGGCAATCTGACATTTATGCATCACGCAGCTCTCTGTCAGAAACTGTTCAAGGGCGACGTGGTATGCAAGCTGCCGGCAAGCATAGTCCCTCTATGCAACAACTCCTCTCTAGGCCCAATCATCGCCATGATGCCGGCGTTTAATGCCCACAGCCTTGACGGATCTTGGATTGAGCCATCTGAAGAGCAAGTGCAGCAATTCTTTGACAACCTGACGGAGAGGGTCATCCGGGAAGAAGAGGGCCTCGTCCGGGACACCACTGAGGAAGAAGTGGCATACATTGCCAGCAGGGCGGAGGAAGCAAACCTTGCCGCGGAGGCCGGCAGCGCTGGCTTCGTGGAAGGGGGAACCAGCGGAGGAGAAACGCTGCCGGATGAGGATCTTGCCGGGCAGGGCGAGACTGTCGGAGAGTAGGGCGGCGCATCTTTCCGGGGCCCTTCTGCCGTAGACACAGCCGAGGAGGAACTGCACGAGGAGGCCCCGACTCTTGAGCCAAGGAAGAGGTGCGTCCTTCGGAGCGCCGCTTCTGGGGCCGCAGTCCACCAGCCTTCCTCGAGCGGTGGAGCCCCCGGCAAGGGGGTAGCCGGCAAGGTGACGCAGCGGCAAGAGGCCCTTCAGCAACCCAAGCCCGCTACAGCCAAGCGGCCTAGAAGCACCCCTCCACCTCCTCCCGTGGCAGAAGTCGACTTCGACCTTTCTGCCTTTAGCTCGGGAGAAGAAGAAGAGTAAAGATCTTGCCGCGCCCTTTACTTTCTGAATTTCTGGTTTTACTTGACTCATTTATTTTGCTTTGGCCTATCTCCATAGGGATACGGAAACATTGGCGCAGAGGATAGCGAAGAGGGCGAAGACTTCGACGGGCGAGGAGCCGCCGGCAAGCACCTCCGGTGCGCCAGAGACGGTCACTATCAACCCGGGGCCCAGCCCACGACGCAGTCCTCGACTCAGCCCCCGGCGTGAGTCCATTACTCACTTTCCGCTGGCAAGTGACGGGGTGTGCATCTTTTTTGCTGACATCACCAGGCGTGCAGGAGGAGAGCAGCGACAAGGAGAACCATCAAAGGCCACCCCTGATATGCCGCCTCCGTCAACCACGCCGCCCAGAGATGGATCGCCGGCAAGGACTTCCTCTAGCGTGCTCTATCGCGATGAGGAAGAGCCGGCAAGCACGGGCACCGGCAGTTCTACGCCGGCAACCAATGTTGGCGCGGGTACTTGTTATCCTGTTCTTTCTTTTTTGTCTTCTTGAACTTCTACTTCAATCTCATTCTGATTTGTTTTCTTGGCCTTCAGACATTCCCTCGACAGAGCAAATGGACGTTGACACCGTCATCGAGGAGACCGCCAGGGATGCTGCCGCCGAGGCCGGCAGGCATGCCGCCGAGGAGGCCGCCAAGAATGCTACCGCCGAAGCCGCCAAGAACGCTACTGCCGAGGCCGCCAAGGATGCCAGCGCCGAAGCTGCCAGGGCTGCACAGGAAGAGGCCGCCAAGGAAACTGCCGAGAGGGCCGGCGAGGAGGCTAGTGACCGTACTGACGGCATCCCTGCCGCAGGAGCGCCAGGCGCTACGCCGGACACAGAGCCCCCAGCTGCCGGGGAGGCGGCTGTTGAGGAACAGCCACCAACATCCGAAACTCCCTCGTCAACCAAGTACCTCAAGGTCGGCGACAACCTGTTCGTCAGCATCCCAGGCACGGCAAGTACTAGGGCGCCAACCGAAGGGGAAATCTTCGACAACGACGCCATCACCGCTGCCGGGCTCGAGATCGTTGATGAACCAAGCGCCAGTAGCAGCAAATCTGAGGAAGAGAAACTCCTCCAAGCCATGGGCGACAACTACCAGAAGCTCCAAGCACTCCACCGCGCCCGGAAGGAGAAACTAGACTCCAGGGCCGCGGTTGCCGACAAGGTGGAAGCAGATCTCCAGAAACGCGTTGAGGAGACGCAGACCTGGTTTGCTGAAGCTTTTCAGGAGTTGAGGGCGGGGCAAGAGCAGTTGAGCCAAAGATGGAACGACCTCCTCATGAAGCAGTCTGACGTGGAGAAGGCACAGGAGGATGCCAAGCAACAGGCTGCCACAGAGGAAGCACGCTTGAGGGAACTTCGCGTCGGGCTTGAGGCGCATGATGATGACCTCACCGCTCGCGAGAAGGCTCTTGCCGACAAGCTCCGCGCCAAGGACGAGGAGATTGAAAAGCTTGTCGCGCAGCGGACCCAGGATCTGGAGCTGAAGCACAAAGAGGCACTCGAAGCTCTGACTGTAGATCATGCCGGCAAGCTGAAGGAGGCCGTCGATGCCGCCAAAGCTGCAGAGGCCGCCAAGGACAAGCTTGCCGACAGGGTGAAGAAGCTGGAAGCAGATCTTGAGGAACACGGCAAGCAGATCTCAACGCTCAAGACCGAGAGAGACAAAGCTCTCCACAGCTTGATGGAGACGCAAGTTGCTGTATCCGACAAGACCAAGGAGCTCTCCACAGCCAACGAATCCATCCCTGATCTGAAGCTGAAGCTATCCACACTGAAGGAGACTCTTGAGGTCGCAGAAGCTCGCGAGAAGACCCTGGTCAAAAGTCTCCGGGATGAGGAGGAGCTGGTCAAGAGTGTCGCCGCCACTCACAACGACTATGTGCACGGAGTGCAAATCTGGACTGAAAAGCTTGCCGATGTTGCAGAGAAGCTTGCCGCACAATTGTCCACCATGGGCCTACAAGGCTTCAGGTACTCTTCTGATGACAGGGTATCCCCGAGCGCCAAGCTGACCATGTTCTTCGATGGAATGATTTATGCCCTGAAGCAGCTCGAGTCTGACCGAACAACCCATCTGGCCAGCGAATCACGCAAGCTCTGCCAGGCTGTCCTCCGCAAGGTGCTTGTCAAAATGGTGCATAAAAACCCCGGCATCAACCTCAGCATCTTCGACCGCCTGCCGAAGGACGTGGACGTCAAGGCACTTGAGGAGCTTGTCGCGCCCATCGTTGATAGGGTAAGCCAAGTCAAGAGAGTTGAAGGCGATCGCCGGGATTAGCTGCCTTACTTCCCGCCGCCATCCATGCCAAGAACGATTTATCTTATGTTAGAATTGCGGCAAGATTGATGTAATATAACTTGCTATGTTCTGGATGAATGCTATGCTATTCCCCTTGTTTAATTTCTTTCTGTATGTATTCGCCCTACGCTTAATTGGAAACTTGCCGGCGCGCGCACCCTTGCCGCGAGCGCTAGATGCGGGACTTTAGCAGCCTGCTGGCGGTGCCGCTACCGGCAAGAGACCTTGGTGTTTTCAGTGCAGCCACCTAAATTGTTGAGCGGACTCGAAACAGGATAAGGGCGCAACCAATCACAACAAGGTTCCTTCGCGTGCAGGTTTTCCATACAAGAGTTGAAATCGTTCAAGGAGAATAACAAAAACAGAAAAATTTGTTTAAAGTTTCTGCAGCTTAGCTTTTCCGCTTGCACTTCTTCCGGCAAGATGTCAACCTTGAACGTCGCATGTTGGCATCCATACCATCCCTTCCCCCCCGGCAAACTTGCATGCGAGGGAACCTTCTGTCCTTTGAGAAAAAGAAAGAAGAGAAAATAGAGATATGGAACCTTGGCGGTTCGTTAGCACTTGCTGGAGATAAGTGTAATACAATATCTCAGATAAACATGCACATAAATAAACATGAACATCAACAAGAATTGTAAAACACTTAGGCTTTATTCAACTACGCACAGGGTCTGCGCCTGGCTTTGTACAAAGGATTACATGGTTCATCGGCAAGACTTGTACAAAAGGGGTTGCCGGGAGGCCCGGCAACCGCGCCTTATGGATAGAACTTACGAAGATGTTCGATATTCCAGGAGTTGCTCACTGGGATGCCATCCTCGGTCTCCAGGCGGACTGCGCCAGGCCTGGTGACTCGTACTACCCGATAAGGGCTTTCCCACTTCGGCGTCAACTTGTTGGAATTCTTGGCGGACTGAACGCGCCGAAGAACAAGGTTGCCTTCCTCAAGACTTCGGGCGTGAACCTTGCGGCTATGATAGCGGCGCAAGGCTTGCTGGTAGCGTGCAGCTCGCACAGCAGCCTGAAGACGATCTTCCTCAAGGAGCAACGCGTCATCTTGCCGCAGCTGCTCTTGCTCAAGCTCATCATAAGCGAGCACTCGAGGTGACCCGTATATGAGTTCCGTGGGGAGAACTGCTTCCGCCCCATATACTAGGGAGAAAGGTGTCTGGCCGGTAGCTCGATTTGGTGTCGTCCCAATCGACCAAAGAACCACCGGCAACTCATCAACCCAGCGCCTTCCGCACTTGCGCAACTTGTCGAAAGTCCTCCTCCTGAGTCCTCGCAGCACTTCAGCATTAGCCCTTTCCGCCTGGCCGTTGCTCCTCGGGTGGGCAACAGAAGCAAAACAAATCTTGCCGCCAAGGTCTTGGACATACTGCATGAAGGTGCGACTCGTGAACTGTGTGCCGTTGTCGGTGATGATCCTGTTTGGTACACCAAAGCGGCAAACTATTCCTTTGAAGAACTTGATGGCTGACTGTGCTGTCACCTTTCTCACTGCTTCCACTTCCGGCCACTTTGTAAACTTGTCGATTGCAACGTACAAGTACTCAAAGCCCCCGGAAGCACGGGGAAAAGGGCCCAAGATATCGAGCCCCCAGACCAAAAACGGCCAGGAGAGAGGTATTGTCTGAAGAGCTTGAGTTGGTTGATGCAATTTCTTCGAATGAAACTGGCACGCTTCACACTAGGTTACTAGCGCAGTTGCATCATGGAGGGCAGTGGGCCAAAAGAAACCTTGCCGGAATGCCTTGCCGGCAAGAGCTCTTGATCCTATGTGGGAACCACATATGCCTCCATGTATCTCTGCCAACAGCTCCAGTCCATCCTCCCGAGGAATGCATTTCAATTTCACACCGTTCGGCCTCTTCCTGTACAGGACATTGTCCACAAACTGGTACATTTTAGACCGACGGGCTACTTTCTCTGCTTCTTCCTGCTCTTCGGGGAGTTCTCCTGTCTGAAGGAAATGGACGATGTGCTGTGCCCATGCTGGAGCCCGAGGCTCGACGGCAAGGACTAAAGGCATATCTTCTGCCGCGGAAGCAGTTGTCTCGACAGCAAGGGCCTGAGGCCCTGCCGGAGCTTGCTGTTCCCCGGCAAGCTTGGCGGGAGCATTTGTCTCGACGGCAAGAGCTTGAGGCCCTGCCGGAGCCTGTCGCTCACCGGCAAGCTTGGCGTTGTTCCTAGCAACTTCCTTGCCGGCGGCTTCTGGGAGCTCTGCCGGGAAGTACTTGCCGGAACTCAACTTTCTTCTTTTCTCTTGTCCCATCTATGGTGTCACGGATGGTTGAGTCAGCCGGAGCACAAAAGTTCCTGGTTCCACAGGTAACTTGAGAGCAGCGCATTTTGACAGGCCATCAGCAATGCTATTTTCTGCACGAGGAATGTGCTCCATTTGCAGGCCGTCAAAATGCTCTTCCAACTTCCTCACTTCATCTACATAAGCTTCCATCAACGGGCTCTGATAATCTTTGTTGACTTGCTTGACGACAAGTTGAGAATCACCTCTGACAATAAGCTTCTGGATTCCAAGGTCTGCCGCGATCCTGAGACCGGCATGCAACCCTTCATACTCCGCAGTATTGTTCGTTGACCTCTCCCGGGGAAAATGCATCTAAATCACGTATTTGAGGTGCTCTCCGGTGGGTGCGACAAGCAGCACGCCAGCACCGGCGCCTTGCAGCGAGAAAGCCCCATCAAAATACATAATCCACTCTTGATTTGTTTCCTTGCCGGGGAGAGTTGACTCTGGAACTTCTTCATCTGGCGTTGGGGTCCATTCTGCAACGAACTCTGCCAATGCTCTGCTCTGTATGGTTGGAGTACTTTCAAACTTGAGACCAAAGCTTGACAGCTCCAAAGCCCACTCCACAATCCTGCCAGTAGCATCTGGGTTCCGCAAAATTCGCTGCAATGGAAAGCGAGTGACAACGGTGATCTCGTGTGCTTGGAAGTAATGGCGCGGCTTCCTTGAGGCCATGAGGAGGCCGAAGAGCAACTTCTACACACCAGAATATCTTGACCTAGCCCCCTGCAAAAGGGAGCTGACAAAATAGACCGGGCGCTGCACCATCTTCTTCTTCTGAATTGATTCTTTTGGCTGCGCAAATCCTGCTTTGTCAGCACCAGACCCTGCCGGGGAGGATCCCGGCTTGTCGCTTGGCGGTCCTGCCGTTGCCGCTGCTTCTTCATCAACCTCTCTCTCTGCCACTAGTGCGGCGCTCACCACTTGATTTGTTGCTGCTAAATATAGCAGCAACGGCTCTTGTGGTTTTGGCGCAACTAGGACTGGCGGAGAGGAGAGGTACTTCTTCAAATCCTGCAGCGCTGCCTCCGCCTCCGGAGTCCACTTCATTGGACCTGCCTTCTTCAATATTTTGAAAAAGGGCAGGGCGCGCTCAGCAGATTTTGAGATGAACCTACTCAGAGCCGCGACGCAGCCGGCAAGGCGACGCACATCCTTGACACGTCTTGGCGCTTCAATTTGCTCGATTGCTTTGATCTTGTCGGGATTTGCTTCAATTCCACGTTGAGATACAAAGAACCCGAGAAGCTTGCCGGACGGGACACCAAACACACACTTCTCAGGGTTGAGCTTTAAATTGATCTTGCGCAGATTGGCAAATGTTTCTTCTAAATCTGATATGAGCGTTGCCTTGTCCTTGGTTTTGACCACTATGTTATCCATATAAGCTTCCATATTTCTATGTAGCTGGGGCTCAAAACCGATCTGGACCGCTCTTGCAAATGTAGAACCAGCACTTTTCAACCCGAAAGGCCTACGCAAGAAGCAGTACGTACCACATGGGGTGATAAATGCGGTCTTTTCTTCGTCTTCCTTGGCCATGAAAATCTGATGATAGCCTGAATAGGCGTCAAGGAACGATAGCAAGTCGCAGCCGGCAGTAGAGTCCACAATCTGGTCGATGCGCGGCAAGGGAAAATGATCTTTTGGATAGGCTTTATTGATATCTGTATAATCAATACACAGCGTCCATTTTCCATTCGCCTTGCGCACTACAACTGGATTGGCCAACCATGTTGGATGAAGTACTCCTCTAACCAAGCCTGCCGCTTCCAACTTCTTAATTTCTTCGGCAATAAACTGTTGCCGCTCCAAAGCTTGCTTCCTGACCTTCTGCTTGACGGGCCGCGCGTGTGGACAGACGGCAAGGTGGTGCTCAATCACCTTCCTGGGAACACCGGGGATATCAGATGGTTGCCATGCAAACACATCGACATTCGCCCGCAGGAAGGCAACGAGCGCGCTTTTCTATTTGCTATCGAGGGTGGAACTTATGGTGAAAGTTCCTCCCGAGCCATCTTCCTTGGCGGGCACCTTCTTGGTCTCTGGCGGAGCAGCCTTGGACTTCTTGCTCTTGCCGGTGGAACTCTCTGGCACATCCTCAACAGGAGCGCAGCACTCCGAGGAGGTGCGCTTGCCGGAGTGTGTGCGGGAGGTCCTGTCGGTCTTCTTCCCCTCGGTAGTTTCAGCGGCAGGAGCAAGTGCCTTGGCGGAAGATGCTGCAACTGCCTCCCAGTAGAGTTGATCGGTGCAGATAAGCGCGTCTTTCTTGTCGGAACTGACAGTGATAACGCTCATCGGCCCGGGCATCTTCAGCACATTGTAGGCGTAATGTGATGCCACCATGAACTTGGCCAGTGCTGGACGGCCAAGGATCCCATTATATGGCAACGGAATCTTGGCGACATCGAAAACAATCTTCTCCGTCCTGAAGTTCAGATCGCTACCAAATGTCACCGGCAGCGTGATCTTTCCCTTGGGCTGGCTCCTTCCCGGATTGACCCCTTGAAACGAGCCCGTTTCCTCGAGATCTCCATCAGGAATTTGCAATCTCTTGATTACCTCGGGTGAGATCAAGTTCAAACCGGCCCCATCGTCAACTAACATCTTCGTCATCTTGAGGTTGCGAATCGTTGGTGAGACCAACAACGGCAAACACCCAACCGCAGCTACACGATCAGGGTGATCCTCAACGTCGAAAATGATAGGCGTGTTGGACCATTTCAAAGGCTTCCGGGCGCCGACAGATGGCTCAGTCGCATTAACCTCACGCGCCCACTGTTTAAGTTGGCGGTGGGAAGAATGCAACGAGGCACCTCCGTCAACACACATGGCGTCCGTAGCTTTCTGGAACTCTTGCTCACTCGATTCATCGTCCTCCTCAATGTCATCATCACCCCCCTCTTGCTTGTCGCGGCCTCGAGCGGGCCGGTCCTTCTGTTGCTTGGCCTTGCCGCGGCGACCTCCTCGGCCACCACGCTTCTTGCCGGACCCCTCCACGCCATCCTGGGCCTTCTCCTTGTCTCGCCTCTCGTACTCGGCTTTCTGCTTCTCGACAAGCTGCTCGACTTGCCGGCAGTCCTGGAGATCGTGGCCCTTGGTGCCATGGATCTTGCAGTACTGCTTGCCGGAACCGTCTGGCTTGTCGGCAGCCGCCAAGGCCTGGCAGGAGGCACACCCGGCAACATCCTTGACGGGGTCATCAACCTTGGCCTTCTTGGCAGTACCGGGGTTGCCGGATCCCTCAACGGCAAGCACGGCCTTGCCCTTGCGCTTCCTGTTACGCCGCCGGCCCTTCTTTGCCGGAGCGGGGGTGTCCTCATCTCCAGAGTCGACCCCTGCACCAGCATCTTTGCCGGGGAGTCTCCTCCCTTCTTCAGCTCGAGCACACTTATCTGCCAGAGCATAAAGCTCGGCAACATCCCTGATCTTGTTCATCGCCAGCTCTTCCCGCATCCTGCGGTTACGCACGTTCTGATGGAACGCGCTGATAACAGCGGTAGGGTGGACGTCTGGAATGTTGTGATGTATGCGGCTAAACCTCTAGATGTACTTGCGCAAGGTCTCGCCTTCCTTCTGGGGGATGAGATGCAAATCGCTTTCCTGGCCAGGAGCTTGGTGGCCTCCAGTAAAGGCGCCAACAAACTCATGGCATAGGTATGCCCAAGAAGAGATGGAATTCTCCGGCAGGTGCATCAACCACGACCTGACGTTGGGCTTAAGCACCAACGGGAAGTAGTTGGCAAGTATCTTGTCGTCCCGACCCCCGGAAGCCTGCACCGCAATGGTGTAGACGCTCAGGAACTCTGACGGGTGGGTCTTGCCGTCGTATTTCTCCGGGACCTCCGGCTTGAACGTGCGGGAATTGGGCCACTGGACTCGCCGCAGCTCACGGGTAAACGCTGGACAACCCACCTCGTAAGGTAGATCGACAGGATACCCCGGCGCTGGCTTGTCTACAGTAGGTCCTGCGCGCTTGTCAGATTGATAGCGCGCTTCCCGCCGCCGCTCGATGGTAGTTCGAGCGTCTTCCTTGCCTCGCTCCCGAAGAACTTGATGTTGATCGCGGTGAGTTCGCGGATCGGACGACGCCATGGAATCGTCATCACGGGTGTCGACCCGTCGAGTCAGTGTCCGCTGCTACCGCTGTGGGGGAGAGTACACTGTAGTTGTACCACCTCCAGTCTTCTCACCACCGACGCGTGCCGGCTCGATGGACTGCCGCCGCGAGGGCTCCGCCTGCTCCGGCTTATCTTCGTTGGCAAGGCCGACGAGGCTCTGAATGGCAGCTCTCCATTCGTCGAGCTTGTCCGCAGCAGGAGGGAAGTTCAGAAGCAGTTGTGCACGTGCCAGCGCTTCTGCTCGTGTAGGCGGCGGCGACAGGTGCGAGGAACGTGAGGTGCTCTGACTCCTAACCGTGTTAGAAGGAGCTCCATCACGGTCCCGCGACCGTACACCGCTTCCACCAGCATGTGGACGTGCATGTTGGTTTCGCACATCCCGAGGTTGGTGCTCAGGAGACTTTCCATGGGGATGCCCGGACCCACCAACATCACGGCGACGTTCGTCGTGCACGCCCTGAGAAGGTCGCGGCACGTGCGCCGGTGTGGGTGTCTTGGAAGGCGCCCTTCCATCTCTGGAGTTCGCTACTCCGCCTGCTGGCAGCACAGCTCCATCCCTAGATCTAGCGGCGCGAACGACGCCGCTCGCCTGGCTATGATTACCAGAACGTCGCGGAAGCTCAGAGCCTCCGCCTCCTCCGCCCGCGTCTACACCGTCTCCCGTCTGTGTAGCCACGGGGACAGCGGACGTGGATGGACCAACCGCCATGAAACCCTTCTTCTTGGGGGCCATGGCGACGAAGATGATGAAGAACTGGCACGCTAGTCACCAGATCAGGTCCGCACAACCTCTCTTCCCCTACCTGGCGCGCCAAAGATGTCGGAGAAACGACACCTATGGGATCGCGAGGATCCCTTAACGATTCGGCAAGGGGAAGGGCTTGTACAGAGAGCAGATCTGATGATCAACACGCGGGAATTTTACCCAGGTTCGGGCCGCAAAGATGCGTAAAACCCTACTCCTGCTTGGTTGAATTAGATGTGTTCTAGCTCAAGTTCTGGGGGCGCTACAGTACTCAGCTGCTACTCATGCAGAATGGGCTAAAGAAGATCCGATCCCCCTGTAGCTATGCCTTGGGCCTCCTTTTATACGTTCGAAGGGGTCACCAACAGTGGAGTACATGGCATACATGAGGTGTAAAAGTAGCTACAGTGTTATCATACCTAACACTGACGGTTTAGGACAAGAACATTAAATGCTCCGTTGAGGTGTCCCTTAGCGTCTTGGGGATGGGAAAAGAAGCCGTCCCATCAGCACCGCTTAAGCCCTTCTACCACTAGCATCTAACACGCACCCAGGAGGACAACAGCTAAACGACAAGCTAGTCGCTGCACTGGAGCGGTAACAGAGTGGCGAGGTCTTGCCGGGTGCGAGCCTTGCCAGGGCTGTGAGCCATCCCGGCAAGATCTTGCCGGGGCTCCAGCCTTCGGTCTTCTATCTTCTGATTACTGCCTTGTCTTGGATGCCTCCTCGACTTTATGAACTTGCATTCGGTTGTCTCCCGGCAGGCCTTGCCGCAGGTGTGGCTACAACTGTCCGTGCACAAGTACGGGGTACTAAGGGACCCAATCTTAGTACACCGACATGAAGAATTTTTGAGATTGCATTTGGAGTATCATCTTGTCCTGGGAAATGAGAGAGTATATCTTGTTAAACAGATTGCAAAGATGAGAAATGTCATAATGCTGTTACTCCAAAAAGACCAGAATGAAGAAGTGAAATTACCTATGTCAGACTAATATCTGTGAATTTGGAATCAATATAATCTGATATTTCTTCAGGTTGTTCAAAGAAATCTGGATCATTGAATGGTGTAGAGGAGATGTGCTTCCTCTGTTTGATAAGAGCAAAAGAAGAGGATGGTAAATATTAATATAATGTTTCACTTTGCTTCGAAGCAGTACCAGAACAATGAATTGAAATTTAATAATATGCAGAGAGTAATATCTATGAAGATCGAGGGCATACCGGTAGTCTGCCATATTCATTATCTTTGCCATTGAGTGCATCAAGCGCCATGTATGAATTTAGCATGTTTGCCGACCATATTGGTAGTCTTGGTTCATTGTTTGGCAACTTGAATTCAGTTATAATGAGGAACTCAAAGTAGGAAATCTGTAATTGAAAATGTAAATGCAGACAAAGTTGGAAAAAATGGAAATTGTGAATTTGAGGGAAATAATTTTCTAGTATGGTATATAGAAAGATCAAATTTAAAGTAGTTTTGACGTGGAAAAATTCTCACCACCAGTAGTAATTTACTTCCACCAGGAAGAAACTTTTTGCTGCTTCTGTTCTTGATTCTTGCTTTATTTATTGAATAAACCATGTAGCTTAGAGCTAGCAAGCACCAATCGTATTGCGCAATCCTGCTGATGTCAACTATTGCATTGTACACAAATTTGCTAACAACTCCACTTGAATTAGGGGCAACAAACAGAGAAAGCACAATGAGAATGAAGATTCGGCAAAATTTATCTTCTGGAAGATCATCATTGATAATTGAGAATAGGTAGTCAATAGTTGGTGTAGTTGTCCCTAATTCTTGTTTGATGAAATCATATGTTGATTCTGTTGGTTTTGTGACAACTGGAAGTCCACCAATTGGTATGCCAAAAAATTTGTGAACAGCTGAAGATGTAATTGGGAATTTGAATCCATTTGGCATTTCAATAGAGCAAGAACTAGTGTTGAAATGCTTAGTAAGCCAAAAGTAAATGCAGTCAACATTGGACACGCTGCTCATTTCCAGGAATGACTGGAAACCCATTGTAGCTATACGTTGCTTCCGACTGTCAGATATTTCAGATGCAAGCTTCAGAAATAATTCTACATGATAAAATTTATCTGGCTGCATTAAAATAAAGAAAGAAAAATGAAATGTTAGAGGTTATTTTTTTATTTGAGAAGATAAAATATTGTTTCACTTGAGAAGATACATGCTTCAGAGGTTAAGTTGATTACCTTGCATCTTTTGCCTTCATTTACAATTTCTTCTGCTTCCCTCTTCTTTGTACACCCTTGTTCCATCTACAAGGAATGCAGGGTTATAATTAACTATGGTGATCAAATTAAGAGAATGAAACTAAAAAAAACGATGCCCCTTTACAACTAGAAGGAAAATTTATGTTGAAAGATGATCATGAATATGTTGCAAATGTACCAACTTGTTTGTGTAATCTTATTTTGACATTTCTATTCATAACATTTGTTGTTTTTGTTTTTACTGATATCAGGACACAGAGTACAACAACATTGTAGTGCTAACAAACAGAAAACAATGTAGGTTTTCTAGAAAAGGCACCTGCTCCATGAACTAATAAAACAAACAGACAGAATGCTGCTATTTCTGAACTGTTCAAGTTGAAACTTGCAAAAAAAATGGGTAGCAGAATTTTCATAGCAAGAAGTTCCTACTGAAAATGATGCAAAAACTCAGAAATAGTTCCAAAAACATGAAAAAATAAATGGCCTGAACTTCTGTTTTGCTACCAACACATAAACTTGAAAACTTCAGCATGCTGCTGAGTTTTATAGCCAGAATAATGTTCCTGCCCCTCCCTAAAATTTATAGAAACTGCTCTCTGTTGCCTAGCAAGGACATGACTACTATTAATTTCTGAAATGTTCACTTAGGTGATCTACTAGCAATTAGCATGGGGACAACCCACAATAGTTGGCCATTGCATGATCACTAAAACATTTTATAGCCATCCAGGCAGACAATTATTGGTAGACAATAAACCTGAGAGCAGGTCGAAAACTCCTGAAGAACCCAAGCAACAAGTACAGCGGGAATGCAAAACTCAAGGTGGCGAAGCCTACGCGCCAGCCTCTGAAACCGGGCAGCCTGAAGAAAGCCCGAGCAAGAAGGGTATCACTAATTAATCTAAGTCAGAGACCATCGACAAAAAAACAAGACGAAATGTTTGCAAGAACTCATGCGTGGTCTGAGTTCGTTCCTACCCCTCCCTACCCCTTCCTTGTTCCTTGTTCCTTCGTACCCCTCCGTACTCCTACCTTCTCCCCAATTCTGATGTTTTGCCAGATGAAGACGATGAACAAAGGGAGGGAGGCTGCGCAGCTTAGAAGAGAAAAGGTTAGGGGAGGAGGAGGGGACTAACCTTTTGATTGGAGCAGAAACAGCGGCACCGGCAGCGGTGAAGATCAGATCTGGGCAGCAACGACAGCGAGCGGAGGTAGGAGAGAACAGAGAAGCGAAATGTCTATCTCCTTAGCTGAGGGTCGTGGGGAAAGCGTTCTCAGTGGACGGCCCCACTTGTCTGTGGTTCAGACGAAAAAAGGAAAGGGAAAAAAAATTAAAACCAGGGTCCCGACCAGATAAGACCTGGGGGGTACGTGGCTCCATCTATTCCACCCATCCACCAGAAACGGGGCGGTAGTGTAGCGGCGGCACCCAGGGCACGTTCTTCTTCTTTCCACCGGCGGTGGCGCTGCGGCGCACAGGTACTGAGGAATACCTCTCCCTCTCTTCTTGATCTTCTTCCTTTCGTTGTTTGATCTGCTAGGTATAAGAAAGTCTTCTTCCACAGACGACTTTCATTGGGCACAGATAGAAGCTGTGTTGGCAGAAAAAGGGCATGAACAGCTAGATTTGATGTAGAATTGACCAATTATTTGTTGTTGATCTGCGAATAAGGCCGTGGCTTGAAACACCAAGTAACTTGTTTAGGAAAATCGATAGTTTCTTCAAATTACTTGTTTATAATCCTGAATTGTGGTTGCAGCCTATGGTATATCAAGATGGAAGTTGAAAGCAGTTTTGTGCAATCTGCTAACCAGCCAGTAACCAGTAAGAAGAAAGAGGTTACTAAGAAGGTTAGCTTCTACAAATCTTGTTTATACATAAAATCTTGGTTGAGTTGATGTAAAGTTACTCAGTTAGCTGCTGCTCTGTTTTCTGTTAGATGCACAAACAAACTGAGAAAATGTCTGCATCCAAGGGGAAAGATGTGAAGAAAACAAAGAACAAACATGAAAATAACCTTCTGAAACCTACAGCAGGCAATTGTGCTGCTGAATCTGCAAGTGTTGTAAGTCTCTTACCTTCATTAAGTCATGAGCTTCACACAAGATTTTGCCGAGTACGAACAATCAATTAATTTAATTCAACTTTTCTATTAGGAATGTGATTTGATGGAAGAATTTGATCAGTTTATTCAATACCAAAGTTTGAGGAAAGAAACTGAGGTTGGTTCAAATGCTATTCTTCTAGGTTTATTTATGTGCTCTGCTTTCTTATTACAAAATTTGATATGAGCTAACAATTTTTAACACACCAAAATGGTGGCCAGGAACTGATTGAGAGTCAGGAAGTTGAAAAGGGGTTTAATTTGTTTGGTGGGATTGACGATGAACCAGAAGAAGGTGCACGAAACATAATGAGCATAAATTTGGGAATGTCAACAAACAATGAACAGACTGTAAGTACTTACAAAGTGGGTAGTAATATAATGATTCTATCAAAGATTTTGTGTGTACAAAAAGTTGTGAGAAAAGATTGGATACAGTTTTATTGTTTGACAGAAAGTTTATCTTGATTGTTTTTGGCAGGAACTAGGTACAACTGATAGGAACAACTGCAATGCTACTCAATCTTCTTCAGCAATAGTGCTAAGTTTGAGCAAGCAGGTCAGTATGGAAAAAAAAGAAAAACTTGCAAGTAACTTAACCTTTTTCGAAAATAGATTGATAAAGTTTCCAAATAAATTCCTACAGGATAGTGTTGGCGAGAACATGTGCATTGAACCTTTAACAACCACAGAAGAAGTGCAGAATATTTGCAATGAGGTAAGATTGTGCATTTTGAGGAATAAATAATGAAAACAGACCTTGTACATATAAACATTATTTACTGAAGATGGTTCTTCTGATGTCGAATAATTTTGTTATTTCCTTTTGCAGGTACTTTCTTTGGCACAGAATTCTGAATATGATAATGAAGCCAATTCTAACAGCAAAGATTCTGAGGAAGATACAGTTGCTTGTGCTGGTAATGAAGAGTATGTGTTCCCTACACCAGAAGAAGCAGACGATGCTAGTACACCCGGAGTTGGCAAGGTGTTTTCAACACTGGACGACGCTTTCCGGTTTGCAAATATCTATGCTCAGTTGAATGGTTTTGCATTGATAAAAGGAAGGAATTATAAAAATAGGAAGTTGTATTTCCAGTGCAACAGAAGTAGGAAAAGAACAAGTGCAAACAATGGTTTGAGGAAAAGGAAACGAAACGTTATTGAAGGGACAAACTGTCAGACGAATATAACAGTCAAGTTGGTCGATGACAAGTGGCATATTGCATCTATTTGTCTTGAACATAACCATGATCTGGTTAGGTCTCCATCACTTGCAAAAAATTTCTTGAGCCACAGGAATATGAATGAGGCAGAAATTATGCTGTCAAAGTTGCTTCAGGAGCACAGAGTGAAACCAAGAAGAATCATGAGTATATTCAGAAAGCTTTGTGGTGGCAAGTTGGAAAACATTACCTTTGATGTGAAGAAACTAGATAATTTGAAACAGGGAGAAAGGGTGCGTAAAAAGGAGAACACCGATATTGAATGGACATTGCAGTACATCGAGAAACTACAGACTGATACTCCTGGTTTCTGCTACAGGATGCAAAGAGATAAAGAGAACACAGTTCTCAGCTTATTCTGGACAGATGCTCGTTCTCGGATGAACTATCGGCTGTTTGGTGAAATAATTTCATTTGACACCACTTACAGCACAAACAAATATAACATGCCTTTTGCGCCTATAGTGGGAATAAATGGTCATGGAAGAACAATTGTTTTTGGTTGAGCCCTATTGCAAGATGAGACTTCTGATTCTTTTGAATGGCTGTTTGAAGCTTTCATGGAGGTCATGCAGTGGAAAAAACCAGGAATAATACTGACAGATCAAGACGCAGCGATGAAAGCTGCTATTCCTAAAATATTTCTAGACGCTGTTCATAGGTTCTGTCTTTGGCATATATTCAAGAATGTGAGGGAAAACATGAGTTCTTTCATGTCTACGAGGGAAAATATTGAGAAAGATATGATGAAGTGTTTGTTACAGTCCATCACTGTTGATGAATTCGAAGAAAGATGGCATAATTTTGTTCTGAAGTACAAGTGTGCTGAACATGCTCACATCAAAAGAATGTGGGAGAACCGGACCTTCTTTGTTCCAGCTTATTTGCGGGGGTTGTTTTGCCCTTTCATTAGGTCTACTAGCCGTAGTGAAAGCTTCAACTCAAATTTTAAAGACTACATCAAGAGGAAAGATACTATGGAGGCATTCATGAAACAGTACGTCTTATTCCAAGAGAATGTTATTCACATAGAAAACCAAGACAGATTCTTGTCGAATGAGAAGAGTCCTGTTTTTTGGAGCCATCAGCTTGTCGAACGGCATGCAGCAGCAATATATACAAGATGGATCTACTTGAAGTTTTTGACAGAATTAGTGAATGCAACAGCTTTTAAAGTTATAGAAATTGAGAAGGACAAAGTGTATGACTTGAAAAAACACATCAGATATGAAAAACCAGAATTCACAAGAGAAATGTTCAGAGTCAACGTGGACCTTGCTGCTGGTTCATTCGAATGTTTCTGTGGGAAATTTGAGCGTGATGGAATTGTTTGTTGCCATATCCTCAGACTATTTACGCAGTTTGACATTACTCATATTCCAGAGAAGCTGATTGTTCAGAGATGGACTATATCCTTCCGAGAAAAGGAATTGGATAAGTGCAGAAAAGAAATGGTGCTGCTTACAGGTGATGACCAGTCTCACAATGCAGTTAGATATGCTGTTCTGATGAGTAAAGTTGAGGAAGCTTGCTCGGACATCAGCAAGGATTCTGAACTAAGCAAAGAACTTCTAGATGATGCTGCTCAAGTTCATAACAAGTATTTGCAGGGAAAGAAACCACAACAACAAGTGTAGTCTGAAAATTCATTGAAAGATCCTCCTGTACGGTCATCCAAGTCTGTCAACAAAGGGGAAAGATAGAAACCACAATCTGAGAAGAAAACTAGGAAGAAGGCAGCTGTTAAAAAGAAGACTGGTTGAAGCTTTTCACAGTGAAAAAGAAAAACTTGGTGCAGCAAGGAAATATTAATTTTTGTATTTATGTTTTGTAGTATTACATGAGGAAATCATTATGGATTTTAATAATTGTTTCAATCAAAAAAAGATATTAATTTGCACTTGCTTTTGTAATATTATTTGAGGTTGAATATTTCCCTTGATTAATGTCCCTTTACTATTGTTTTTATAAAAATGTTCATTAAATAATGTATCGCAATGTAATGTTCCCTAATTAATGTTCCCCTATAATAAAATGAATAATGTATGTGAAAACAATTGAAAAAAGTTAATATATTCTAATGTTAGTTCACAATAGTTGTTTTTCAAAAAATAATTTCTAAAAAACAAGAACATTTTTTCAATTTTCGAACAAATTTTACATTAAAAAAAGGACCATAATAAAATTATTGTTATAAAATGATGATCAACAAAATGATGGAACAATTTGAAAGGAACTTTTTTCCCAAACAATATTTGTTTTTAAATGTTAGTGCATAATGGAACATTTCCCACTGGGTTTGAAGGAACGTTGCTGAGCGAACATTATTAATGAACCATTTTTGCAGGGAACATTATTCAAGGAACATTTTGTTGATCATCATTTTGTAACAACAACTTTTTATTATGGACCTTCTTTTAATGTAAAATTTGTAGCAAACATTGAAGTGATGTTTTTCCAAAAAAATATTGGTCTTAAAATTTTAAACGAAACAGTATTAAGCGAATATTATTATTGAAATATTTTTAAGGACACAATAAAAGATGAACATTTCTACATGAAAAATTAATGAGGTAACAATATTTTCCACATTAATGAGGGAACAAAATTTAGTTTACAACAAAGAAACATTATGAAATGATGATCAACAACATTTTTCATTAAAAATGTTTCATTAACGTTATTCTGCACAATATTTCTTCACAGAACAATGAAGCTGCACAATATTTCTTCACAGAACAATATTTTTCACATTAATGGATTTTCTTCATTGTTGAGTGAAGAAATATTGTGCAGAAATGTTCGCTCAGCACATTGTTTCCAATAAATGAATGTTTTTCCCAAACATTGTGGGTTTTTAAAAATGCAGAAACAGAAAATCCAGAACATTATTAAGGAACAATTTCAATGGTACATTTTTTATGAAACATTTTTCTAGAAGGAAAAACATTTTTAATGGTACATTTTTTACGAAACATGAATCAAGGAACATTATTAAGGGAACGAGATTTAAATAAGAAAACATTACTAAAGAACCATTATTGAGGGAACAACAATGAAGTAACAACTTGAAGGAACGTTGCTAAGCGAACATTATTAAGGAAACATTTCCCAGGGAACATTATTCAAGGAACATTTTGTTGATCACTATTGAGGAATGTTACTAAAGAACCATTATTAATTAACGTTATTCATGGAACATTATTGACGAATGTTACTAAAGAACCATTATTAATTAACGTTATTCATGGAAATCAGGATTTAAATGTGTGAACATTACTAAAGGAACAATTTTGAGGGGATGTTACTAAAGGAACAATTGAAGGAACAATTATTTAGCAACATTATTCAAGGATCATTATTAATTGATCATTTTTCGTGGAACATTTTTTACGGAACATGAATCATGGAACATTATTAAGGGAACGTGATTTAAAGAACCATTATTGAGGGAACAACATTGAAGTAATATCTTGAGGGAATGTTGATGAGCGAACATTATTAATGAAACATTTTTGAGGGAACATTATTCAAGGAACAATTATTCGGTGACATTATTGAAGGAACATTTTGTTCAACAATATTGAGGAACGTTAATTAACGTTATTCATGGAACATTATTGAGGAATGTTTCTAAAGAACCATTATTAATTAACGTTATTCATTGAAACGAGGATTTAAATACTAAAGGAACAATTTTGAGGGGATGTTACTACAGGAACATTATTGAAGGAACACTTATTTAGCAACATTATTCAAGGATCATTATTAATTGATCATTTTTCATGGAACATTTTTTACGGAACATGAATCATGGAACATTATTAAGGGGGCGTGATTTAAATAAGGAAACATTACTAAAGAACCATTATTGAGGGAACAACATTGAAGTAACAACTTGAAGGAACGTTGCTGAGTGAATATTATTAATGAAACATTTTTCAGGGAACATTATTAAAGGAACAATTATTCGATGACATTATTCAAGGAACATTTTATTGATCATCATTTTGTAACAACAACTTTTTATTATGGAACTTTTTTTAATGAAAAATTTGTAGCAAACATTGAAGTAATGTTTTTCCCAAACATTATTGGCCTTAAAATGTTAAACGAAACAGTATTAAGCTAAAGGAACAATTTTGAGGGGATGTTACCAAAGGAACATTATTGAAGGAACAATTATTTAGCAACATTATTCAAGGATCAATATTAATTGATCATTTTCATGGAACATTTTTTACGGAACATGAATCACGGAACATTATTAAGGGGACGTGATTTAAATAAGGAAACATTACTAAAGAACCATTATTGAGGGAACAACATTGAAGTAACATCTTGAAGGAAACGTTGCTGAGAGAACATTATTAATGAAACATTTTTCAGGGAACATTATTAAAGGAACAATTATTCGGTGACATTATTCAAGGAACATTTTATTGATCATCATTTTATAACAACAACTTTTTATTATGGAACTTTTTTTTAATGAAAAATTTGTAGCAAACATTGAAGTAATGTTTTTCCCAAACATTATTGGCCTTAAAATGTTAAACGAAAGAGTATTAAGCTAAAGGAACAATTTTGAGGGGATGTTACTAAAGGAACATTATTGAAGGAACAATTATTTAGCAACATTATTCAAGGATCATTATTAATTGATCATTTTTCATGGAACATTTTTTACGGAACATGAATCACGGAACATTATTAAGGGGACGTGATTTAAATAAGGAAACATTACTAAAGAACCATTATTGAGGGAACAACATTGAAGTAACATCTTGAAGGAAACGTTGCTGAGAGAACATTATTAATGAAACATTTTTCAGGGAACATTATTAAAGGAACATTTATTCGGTGACATTATTCAAGGAACATTTTATTGATCATCATTTTGTAACAACAACTTTCTATTATGAAGCTTTTTTTAATGAAAAATTTGTTGCAAACATTGAAGTAATGTTTTTCCCAAACATTATTGGCCTTAAAATGTTAAATAAAGAAACAATTTTGAGGGGATGTTACTAAAGGAACAATTGAAGGAACAATTATTTAGCAACATTATTCAAGGATCATTATTAATTGATCATTTTTCATGGAACATTTTTTACGAAACATGAATCATGGAACATTATTAAGGGAACGTCATTTAAAATAAGGAAACATTACTAAAGAACCATTATTGAGGGAACAACATTGAAGTAACATCTTGAAGGAATGTTGCTGAGCGAACATTATTAATGAAACATTTTTTAGGGAACATTATTCAAGGAACATTATTAAAGGAACAATTATTCGGTGACATTATTCAAGGAACATTTTGTTGATCAATATTGAGGAATGTTAATTAACGTTATTCATGGAACATTATTGAGGAATGTTTCTAAAGAACCATTATTAATTAACGTTATTCATTGAAATCAGGATTTAAATACTAAAGGAACAATTTTGAGGGGATGTTACTAAAGGAACATTATTGAAGGAACAATTATTTAGCAACATTATTCAAGTATCATTATTAATTGATCATTTTTCATGGAACATTTTTTACGGAACATGAATCATGGAACATTATTAAGGGGACGTGATTTAAATAAGGAAACATTACTAAAGAACCATTATTGAGGGAACAACATTGAAGTAACATCTTGAAGGAACGTTGTTGAGCGAACATTATTAATGAAACATTTCTCAGGGAACATTATTAAAGGAACAATTATTCGGTGACATTATTCAAGGAACATTTTATTGATCATCATTTTGTAACAACAACTTTTTATTATGGAGCTTTTTTTTAATGAAAAATTTGTAGCAAACATTGAAGTAATGTTCCCAAACATTATTGGCCTTAAAATGTTAAACGAAAGGAACAATTTTGAGGGGATGTTACTAAAGGAACAATTGAAGGAACATTATTTAGCAACATTATTCAAGGATCATTATTAATTGATCATTTTTCATGGAACATTAATAACTGAATGTTTTTCCCAAACATTGGTTTTAAAATTTTGTTCACGGAACATTATTAATGAAACATTTTTCGGACAACATTATTCAGCGAACTTTACAAATAAAACATTTTTGAAGGAACATTATTCAAGCAACACTATTCATGGAACATTATTCTTGGAAGATGTTTTAAATGAGCGAAAATCATTGAAAATCATTATTCAAGGAACATTATTCATGCAACACTATTGAAGAACGTTTTAAATGAGCGAAAATCATTATTCTGGGAAGATGTTTTAAATGTTTGTCTTGAAATGTTTAATTATTTATCAGGGTTTTGAGTAACACTATTAAGCGAACATTATTAATGAAAAATTTAGAAGAGGACATTATTTAGCGAATATTAATAGTCAAACATTTTCTATGGAACATTATTCAGGGGAAAATTTTGTAATAATATTATTGGAAGATATAAAAATTGTGAATATTTTTTAATTGTTCTTGAGAAATTATTCTTAAATAAGCTCCATAATAAAAAATTGTTGTTAAAAAGTGTTTATCAACAAAATGGTTTAGAAAAAAAAGTTGTGTCCTTCAAAAAAGTTGTTTGAACATATCTTTCATGGAACATAATTAAAGAAACATTATAGAGAGAACAATTTGAAAGGAACATTTTCCCCAAACAATGTTTGTTGTAAAATGTTAAGTAGTTCATAATGATACATTTACCATGGTTTTCAAGGAACGCCGTTGAACGAACATTATTTTTGAAACATTTTTTAGGGAACACTATTCAGCGAATAACAACAACAAACAAACAATAACTAACTTCAACAACGTTAATCATTAATATTTTGTAATTGTTCTTGAAAAATTATCCTTCAAAAAGCTGTAGTACTAATTTATAATTTGTTCCCCATTTGTTTCTTTTCGCAGAAAATGTACATTCTATTTTAAAATCGGAAATGATAAGTGCATGGCGTAATGTAGCAGCACATTGCGTGGAAAAAATGTTGTTCAAACATGTATTTCATGGGACATTGCTGATAGTTGAATTTAAATGAACATTGTTAAAGGAACAATACTAAAAGAAGAATGTTCCATTATTGTTCATGTGATTAATATTTTAAAACTAACAAATGAACAAATTTTTAAGGAACGTTATTCATGGAACAATATTCATGGGATGTTATAAAAATTGTTCATGAAACATTATTCACATCAGGCAACGTTATTCGGCGAACATTGTTGAGGGAACATGATTTAAAATACTAAAGGAATATTATTGAAAGGACGTTTTTCTGAAAACATAGTATTGGTAACACAATTTAAAACGTAAAAAACATTTAAGAACAATAGCAGGGAATGATGAAACGCTTGGAATGGTGCTTGTCATAATCAGGTAGTTTAGTTACACCACTGAATATTTTCTGGAATTGTATTCCACACTAGGCAAAAAGTGACACAGGATGTATTCAAAACAAGAGACATGAAACATGAGACTAAGTATTTTTGTTGAGCATTAAAGGCATTGGCCAGAAACTAGTTCAATTTTGGAACTTGAAGTAGGTTTCTACACATAACTAGCGGCGCTTCCTCCTCTTTTTGGTTGATGCGGATTCTTCAAGACCCTGAAACTGTTCTTCGTTGAGGTCAGATTTCGCCAGCTTGTAAGCAACAACCTGCCTGAATGGAGGGATATTTTCCTGAATAGAAAGGAAATTGTCAACAACAAATTAAAACATAAGAAGGATAGGGCAGGCCAAAAACTTATTGAATATAGGGAGAACACAATAAACAAAGGGAGAACACACACATCATCAAAGTCTTTCATGTTCTTCCCATCCCAGATGTCCATGTACATGATAGCATACAAAGCACAATTGTGTCTGTACAAAAAAATACAATGTTTTCAGTAAAATAAGTTGCTATTTAAAAAAAACAAGGGAGTAAAACAAATACAAAGAAGAATGAATGGAGTACATTGATGCTGTTTTACTCACAGGTTGTTTTGTTTTGGGTAATTCTCAGGTGAAATGCACTCAAAATTCTCAACATTCTTGTATGTCCATCCGGCAGACTTGAAAAGCGTGCCCAGGTTGATGATCTGTTTTATGAACAAACACTAGGGATCAAGAAGTGCAGTACTGTCTCAAAAATACCGAAAAGCCAAATTGTTTCGAAAACAACACAAAAAATGATAGGGGTGATAACAAAACCAGGTTTGACAATTGACAGTGCAAAAAGTGACAGTAAAGGTAACAGAAACATTTGACAGCGCAAAAAAAATAAGAAAAAAACTTACCAGGTTTGATGTTAACTTGTTGACTTGATTTTGAGGAACAAAACTCCTTGAGTCAAAGAAATTAACAGTTTCGAACAGATTGTTGACACAGAACAAAGTCCAATGGAATGAATCAACTCTGGGGAAATAAAGCTGGTTGGCAAGAAAAATCAGAACATTGTTGAGAAGATATAATAAATGTAAGTTGTTGCAATGTTTAAAGATGTCTACCAGATCACGCTTATGTATGTTCTTCCCAGAGTCAGTTTTATTCAATTCTCGTAGGCAAGACCTGCAATTGAAATTTTTGGGATCTACAAGCATTTTCTCCTGGAGAAAAAATGAAAACAGATGACAGCATTAAGAAACTGGACTTGCAGGATTGTTAAACAAAATATCTTAAAAATTATGGATAAGAATATAGGGAAATACCGTGAAGTATGAAGTGAAACAGTATTTTGAAGGTTGTTTAGCTTTTGGATCTGGACATTCATTGTCATAATTGAACACTTGGACATAGGCATTGAATACTTGATTGTCAACGTTCCCTACTGCCTTTAATGAATTGTAGAAACTATCATATTCCACAGGGAAGCCATTGACATTGATAACGGTTGGACTGCATGAAGAGAATATAAAAGGTAAAAAACAAAAAGTTGAACACGGAGATAATTCAATGATTCAAAATAAACATGTTCACGAAAGAACTTACTTATTGCCATTCTTGTAGTATTTGTTAGCAAGGTATTTCTTATAAAACTCCTGAACATGAGGTTCAGGTGTGATTCTTGGTAGCTTCTCTTGGGAACATAACATTTTAGCTTTCCTCTTCTTTCTATTTCTCTTGTCTATAGTGCTTGGCCCAGAGATATGTAGTGCTGCATCAGATTCCTTGTTCTTAGGGAATACAAGATCTGTAATTCATGAAATGCATAAAAGTAAGCTTTGTGCTCAAAAAACAAAGAAGCATATAAAAAGAACGTTGTGCAAATCAATAATTGAAACAATAAAATGATAGTAAAAAGCAATACATTCAAAACATGTTGGAAGTTACCTTTAGGACCTGACTTGTCAACTTGTGGGATTAAAGAATCCTCAGCAAACTTCATGGAAAATTCAATGCCATGTCTTGGGTCTTCAATTGTTTCTGAATTGAAATCATTTGGAATACAGCCATGCTCAATTGAACTGTTATTCAAAGGAGACACTATAATCTCAAGACCAGGATTGCTCTAAAATAAGATTGGAACACTCGGACAACAAGCATACATTTCTTTGTTTGTTGTTTCATTGAGCACACTAACAGGAGTTTCTTGAACAATCAATGTTGGAGTGTTGACTTGATGAAAATCTAACTGATTTGGCTCAGTTTTGTTTGCAGTATGAACATAATCCACTTGTTTCAGGATTGGCACTGTTGGAGTATTATTGGCATCTACCTCTTGCTCTTGCTTGGAGTCGTTTCTCTGAACTGGCTCAGAAATTGTACCTTCATATTCATCGAAAAGACCGTTAACAATGATTTTGATTTGCTATAACATATTTCATTATAAGAAAAGTGATGATCAGGTTGGTAATCAGAATTAATACCTTTGTTACCAGCTGAATGTGCTTCCAATGTTTCATCCACTTGTGTACGAGATTGAACTTGTGTAGGAGATTGTGTAGGAGATTGAACTTTGCTGACATTGTTTGTGTCCCTTAAGGTTACATGAGGAGAAGGGCTGACCCCTAGATCATCTTGAAACAACTCCTCTATAATTGGACCAGAGCTTGTGTGTGATGTATTTTTGTTGGTGTTCACTGGTTCAGAGATAATGTACCTGTCTCTCAGTCCTGAAAGAAGAATTATTGGATTTGTTGTTGAAGTGCCAGCATTGTTGACTTGGCTGTTTGAGTTGTGCTGCAATGACATCACAATAGTTTTCATTTCTGCATACATGTTTTGGACATGCTGTTCATGAATCCTCTTCCATTTTTCTTCATGTTTCGCAACAATTTGAGATATCATATTCAAAACCTATTAGTTCGACCAAGAAAACAGATACATGGGAATTAGTCCTTTGCACAAAACTGAACTAAAATGACCAAAAACTATAAAGAAACAACAGCTAAAAAAGCTTGAAAACATACTTCTGAGTTGTTGTTTGTAGTAGATGCAACATTGTCTGTTTGAGGAAAAGTTTCATGTTCCTGAGTATGAAAAGTCCGTGGGGCTTTTGACCACTTTTCCTCAGCCAATATGATTGCACGAGCATTGTAAGGTGTCCTGGATATGTCTTTCATCTGAAAAAGAAAAAATCATGTAAACAAAGAATTGCTCCTGAATCAACATGAGTTTTGCTGACTTAAAAATTGTAGAACAACAATTGAATAGAACAAGCTTACTGGTAAGAATCCCAATGCAAAAGGCTTCTTCGAAGTTGTCTTCAAGTCCACTGAAGTAAGATAGTCAAAATCTTCATTCTTAATATGTGCCATCCTAGGGACTCCATAATTGATATTTGCTTGTTTTGAAGCTTTTGAGAAGTCTACGAAATCCAGATAAACAATCTAGGAAGGTTGCGGATTAGAGGAGGAAATGAAAAGAAAATAATCAGTGACTATAAAAAAATACAAAACTTACAGACTGCTTAAAAATAGTAAAATGTTATCTGATTTTTTTTACTTACAGCAGCTAAAGGTAAACATCCACCAACATAGATAGTATTGTTCAAGGGGATTTCAGTTCTGTTGAAGAGCTTAGTGCTGAAATTGTCAATTTCCTTGTTTAAATGGTCAATACAAAGCTGAGGTAAATCAAAGGTCTTCAACTGTGTAATGTCGTGGAGCCCATAAAGAAGTTTCCAATTTGCATAATTCTGAGTTGTTGGGCAGAAAACAGTACTTATGAAAAGAAACATAAAACTCCGGATGAAACCTTCCTCGGTTTCATCATTCTTCATCCTAGTGACAATATTATCCACTACAACATTCTGCTGGCCAGGAGTGAGATACTCAGCTCGAAGTTGTAGCACTCTATTGACGACAACAATATCTGTGCTATCCTTAGGAAAAGGCACAGAACCAGATTGAATCCCAAAAACCTGAATTACCATTTCCCTTCTCAGATGAATTATACTTTTACCCTTTCTGAAAACGCCAGTACCATTACAATTCAAGTGGTCCGCAACCCATTGCAGAATTGGAACTGGTATCATTAAGTGCGGATGAATATTCAGTAGGTTTTCAAGCTCATACTTAGAAACATATGACTTCTGCTTATCAGTTAATTCAGAGACTGCCTTATGCCACCTAATGGTGGAGAACCTGTGCTTAATAGTAGCTGCAGGATATTTGTAAAGCCTAGGCATTTTGATAGTTGAAGGATAGCTGCATAATAATTAAAAAAAGTAAGAGGGCTGAAACAAGCATTATTTCATAGGAGAACAAAAAGAAGTAAATAGTAACCATGTTTAGTAACAAAAAAAATGGCTACTAACAGGGACACAACTAAAATATGTAAAGTGGAGAAAGAAGATTACAACTCACACAAGAAACAAAAATTACATACAAGTGTAAGAATAAACTCATCAAACAAAAATCTCACATGAGCTCAGGTAACCGGCTACAAACAAGGTACATTCTCTACAATGATTGAGGCGGGGACATAGCAACAAGACCCTTCATGGAGGGACCAACAGTGTACCCCTAATATATATTAGTTCTTACAGATGCTCTACAATGAACGAAACAGCAGAACATCGTAATGGTAGCATTATTTCATCACTAAAACATTGAAATAATGACCTCAAAATAGTGTGTACTTAAACAGAGACACAAAATACTCTGTACTTAAACAGAGTCTGAAGGAGAACCTAGTAAACAAATGACCAGAACTAAAAGTCACCAAAAGTAATCATGCTGCTACAAAAATCAGAAAACTAACATAACATAAATAAAAAACAGAGGAAAACTAACATAACATCTATCTTTTCAACACTCTCTTGCTTTCAATTCTAATCTTTCACATATATTGATGGGTATTGATATAACAGATGCTCGTCAAACAAATTCAGTCCACAAGTCATGTTGGTGAGGATGTTTGATCCGGTAAGTGATTATTTTCTTTGCTCATTTCCTTGGTGTTAGATTTATTTTCTTTCTCAGTAGCATATACTTAAGGATTCATTATAAGCTACACCTGCTACTAAACAGAGTCTGAAGCAGAAAACAATCACAAAATACTCTGTATTTGTTTCTCTTATAGATGCAACCCTCTTACTTTTCTAAATCCTATCATTCCCATGTTTCTCTTATAGATGCTACCAGAGACACAAAAACACTAGATAAAAAGTTTTTCGTCTAGGGTTTCGATCCACCCCTGCTGATTGAAGCATACTACAAACACTTGCACAAGGACATGAAGGAATCGAACGAAGAAATTGGGGGCGTTACCTTTCTGGAACCAGATCTTGAAGAAGCTTGACGGGGACTAGATGACGCAGACCTTGACGGGACACTAGAAGACGCCCAGCTAGACGAAACCCTAGACGACACCGACGCCGAAGCCGCAGACACTGGTCACCTGCAAAAAACATCCAACGCCGCCGGTCAGCCAGATCTGAAGCCCTGTCCGCCGATGAAGCCGACGAATATGTAGGAGAAAGGCCTGGCGGCTGCTCACCAGGCCGGCGGTCGCTTGCCGAAGCAGGATCCTGGAAGAATATTGGAACGGCGGGGAGACAGCGGATCTCTTGCCGAGTCCGCCGGTCGCACGACGGAAGAGGAACGGGGGGAGATGAGACGGAAAGGAAAGGAAAGGAAAGAACGGGGAAAAGAAAGGAACGCTTCGGGATGAAATAAAAGGGCCGGCCCAAAAACAGTCGGGGGGTATGCGTAGCCTCGACATTTCGACGCAGAATGCGGCGAATAGGGATTTCCCCCTAAGCGCCACCGCCCACTCCCCGTGTCACTCTCATAGGCTTGTGAGTCCACCACATCATCCACCACTAGCGCCTCTCCTCCCCTCGCCATGGTGATTGCTAAGTGGAGCAGTGTTTTTTTAGTAAGTCATGTGTATCACAAACAGAATACATGTACGAGCTAGAGAAATTAAGAGTTGACGGATGTCCTGACAACTGTCCAGAGAGGATCCCTTGACATAAAAAAATACGAGAAGGCCCGTACGGTTTCTTGCACACACCAAACTAACGATTGCAACCAATATTTGGCATCGCAAACCAACTTGTGGTTGGATGGTTAGAGGGACTGTGGTATCCCCAGCCCATCAGGGTTCAAGTCTTGGTGCTTGCATTATTCCTGAATTTATTTCAGGATTTTCGGCGATGCGCATTCAGTGGGAGGAGGCGTTCCCGTCGACGACGATGCGCCTACGGTGACTTCGTAAATCTCAAGATGATATGCCGGCTCAGACTTTCGGAGGTGCTCATAGGGGTAGGATGTGCGTGTGTGTGTTCATAGGGGTGAGTGTATGCGCGTGTATATGAGCGCTTGCGTCTGTACTGTGTTAAAAAAAAAACAATATTTGGCATCGTCGAGGCGCTCGCTCGAGAAGAAGCACAACCTATACCATCGCCCGATTTAGGGGAACACCATTGCATAAAGACTTCCTGAGTCGGGGTGGCATGTGGGACATACAACTTCCCCGTGCTATAACTTGGACCCGAATCTGCCGCATCCCATCGACTTAGTCGGGGAAGAGCGCCAGAGCCTCAGCCGTCAAACCACCAATCCCGATTCAGACCACTCAAAAAAAAAAACCCAATCCCGATTCAGAAAATCCATCTCCTTCCAGTCTCCAGCACCACCGTAAAAAAAATCGCCAAAAGAGAAAAAAAGGATCTAATATCATCGCCCCGACCTGACGATGAGAAGACGAGGCCATCGGCTTCTCGTTGTCGTCATGGTGAGGAGGAATCCGAGGCAAATTTATTCGACGTGGTTCGTCCTCATCCTTCCGACGCCACCACACCAAAGACTAACTTCATCTATGAAAAAAATACAGGAAAGAAACAGGACCCCGCCCCCTCCTCCACCCGTCGGCAGAGCAGCGAGGAGAGGTGGAAACCACGGCCTCGTCGGCTTTCACCAAGATGAGAAACCGCCTGCCCACGATAGCATTTTTTCCTGGGGAGGGAGACGGGTATGGGCAACTACCACGTATGTACGTTCCACTCCAACCGGAGCAGCGTTGAGCGGGCGTCCCCACACCGTTCCTGCTCCATATCAGTTGCGGCAGGGGCTCTGTCATTTTTTATTTATTTTTTTGAGAGAGAAGGGGCTCTGTCGTTGGGTTCCTCCGCGACAAACACATCCTCCACCACCAGCGCCTCTCCCCCTCCCCACGTTCGTCATCGCTAACCGTTCTTTTTGGGAAAAACGTTCCATTTTACCTTTACCCTAGTAATCCTTGCAACAACATGCAGCATAAGGCTTAACCAAAGCACAACCTCTGGCGCCACATACATCAAGCATTCAAGCAAGCCACTTCCAAAATACACGAGCACCGCAATTTACTCCAGGCCGGCCAGGGCATGCCTGATCAGTTTAAAGTTTCATAAAAGCATAATTTAAGTCTGACAACACGACAAGTATGTACAACCACAACAACAGAGTATACCCACGACTTTGAAGATAACCAGGCGATTCTTCGGAGAGAAAAAAAAAAGATAACTAGGCAATGGTGCCGTCTGAGCCGGTATAAGTGGAAGCCGGCGAGGGCCCTAAACCTACTATCGAACTCGCCGACTTCCATCGATGACACAAAATGCAAAAGAGATGCACAGATACTCATCTCTAAGACGACTTAGATTCCTCCTCCGAATCTGCAGCTGACTCTGACTGATGATCATCTTCCTCAGAATCTGCAGCTGACTCTGAATGATGCTCATCTTCCTCGGAATCTGCAGCTGACTCTGACTGATGCTCGTCTTCCTCGGAATCTGCAGCTGACTCTGACTGATGATCATCTTCGGAGCCATCTTCAGAGCCTGACATAGAGAACTGCTTGGAGATGGGTGTCGGTCTTTGCCTCGTTGTCTTCTTTGTCATAGCTTCAGGAGTGACCTCCCCCGGGTGCACCATCTCTTCGTCGGAACCTTTCATGTTTCTTCGACTCCGACGAACCCCTGGTCGATACTGCCTGCTAGCAAGACCTCGGGCAGCAAGGCGAGTCCTCTTGCGGGTTACAACAACCTCCTCCTCTTCCGAGTTGCTCTCGTGGGAGTCAGAAGCATCAGTGTCTCCATCGCTGCTGGAGGAGCCGTCATCCTTGTCATCATAGTCTGAGACTTCATCGTCGCCAGAACTAGGATCGTCTGGGTCCTCCTTGGCATCCTCCTGTTCTCTATCTTCAGTATGCTCAATGTCAGATCCTATATCAGCTTTGTTGTCTCCCTGACGAGGAACGTGCTTTTCCTTTTTGTCTGCCACCTTTTGTGGATCAGTTTCCTTTCCTTTCCTGCAACCAAGTATATGGATTATTTTCAAGAATAATGCATTGCCGTTGTATAAACAAAGGAGCAACCAGTGAAATTTCAGTATGTGAAAAAGAAATGAGAATGCAAGTCATATTCCACTGTTGATGTTTCTTTCAGGAAAACCAGACAGTGTCAAATCCCTGGAACCAAGACCCAGACATCATTTTTCTTCATTCTTTAGAGTTCTATATCCACCACTCCCCAATCAAAATTTACAAACTGCAGAGCATGCTTATTTACAATATTAATTTTAAGATTCGTTTTCTGCTAAATGTTACGGCCTAAATGCCGAACTATTGACCCTACTTGTTCGGATGGGTGTTCACCCCAAAGTGTTCCCGGACTGCATGCATACATCCGTAAGTAACTTAGTGCAACATGATGAGCAAGAAAGGACGCACTTTGAAAAGGTGGTAAGCATTATCATAAACAAATTTGTTTATGCTTCTATTATGACAGAGCAGCTAAATGCTACACCCTCAGTTCACATATGTATTGAACTGCCAAAACATCTTATAATTAGGAACAGAGGTAGTATAGTATTTATTACTAAGAAACTAGTGGAAAACAGCAGTGGATTGTTTGAACTTACGCTGTAGCTTTTATTGCCTCGTTTATGCGACGATCATAATCAGCTGCGCAGAAAACAAACACATGGTATCAATGTCAAAAGGATAGCAGGTGATCACAAAATATAAATATTTTTAATTAACGGTCAAAATATAAACTTCTACAAAATTGGAACATAGTGGAAGCAACCTACATCACATATTGCAAATAACAAATACTATCAAATACATTAGAATCAGTGTTCCAAGTCCCCTAATTTGCCTCTGACGATCAGAACCAGTAAAAGCATATTGATACAAGCATTGATTACATAAACGAGGGATGCCAAAAGACCATGAGGGATGCCAAAAGAACACGAGTTTTAATATAACAACCAAGCTGCAGGTCGTGAAGCCAAAGATATTGCCAATGTAAGGAACAATTGTGACAAGGTATCGTTAAAATTTCAATTATTCCTCTACTGCTGGAAATTTAGAGTGTTTTTTTTTCATCTGTAGCTAAGTTTGTGGAATAGAAATGCTCCTTACAGTAATCATAGGTGACAGGTTTACGTTCACGCAATGAACGGGTTTGGAAAACATTAGCAAAAGCTAAACGATCCAAACGCTCATTCTTCTGCTGCCGACGTTTCAAGTCCCTCTCTTTCTTCTGCAAGTTAAAGAACAGATAAAATGCTGTGATAAACAATCAGCGCAAAAGTAAAATCTGTTGCCAAGGATAGATAGATGCAAACCTAACAAAAAATGCAACAAGGGTGGAACTTACCTTTTGAAACTTCTCCACAGCTGGAACAATATTTTCCTTAAGGTGCTCTCCAATGGTAGCTTCAGATCGACCCTTGCTGCATAACTTCTCCTGTAAACATCCCATGTCAAACATCGGTACTAAAAAGTGAAATGCACATGAGAATATATCAGCAGGAACCGTAACTGATATCTCAAGAAACTCATCAAGGTTAGTTGCAACTGTTTCCCACTGAATATTGATAATGGGTTTTGTCAAACGGCCATCCTTCCCCTTCCAGTTATTCTTAAAACCAACCGATGCATCTTCTTTGTATAGTCTATGGCCAACAGTTGAGTCCCCAACATACCTTCAAGCAGGAAAATTTTAAAAAGAAGTGTTAGCAAGACAATAAACACCAGATGAAAATATTCAAGGTGCAAGTCTGCCAGATAACATAAAGCATCACTTTAAATGAAGTGTATGTGTCATATTAGAGATGCAGTAGGTGGACAGTTGAAAACCAATAAGGGCAATACCAAGGATGGAGGAGTAAATCCTTATCAGTCAGCCACATTTGTCGCTATCGAGTTTCTAGAACAGTCATCCAATTTGCATTCGTAGCAAATTCCTTGCCTGACAGCTGACCATCTCAATTTGATCATCTATGATCTATGCTTACCATAGATATAGTCCATATTTGCATTTGTCTTACTATGAAGGAAAACCAAGACAAATATGGACTATATCTATGGTAAGTTTCATGTTGCTGAGCCAAGGCGAGTTGAGTCGACATGGCACCCGGCATGGCGACAATTAGGCGTTCGGTGAAAATAATAATAGGTAATATATTACACGGCAAGAAATATAAAACTATACCCCATAAGGTAGCAAATTCCAACATTATGTCAAAGTTAGGCCCAAAAAGGTATTCCAGAGCCAACCCATTAGGCCCGCCCAACAACCTGTACTATATAAGCTAACAGAAACCCTAGCAGCTCTCCGTACCATCTATGCCTCTTCCTCCAACCTAGCTGCCATCTACCGCATCACCCAGCTCAGTCTCTCCAAGTCTCTCCCCTGTATGCTCCTACCATGCCACCCCTACAGCCACCAACCCCATCTCTGCTGCCGCTCCAGCAGCCCCGTGACCGGTGAGCCACGGCGAGCTCCAGAAGCTGCACAGCTCCCAGTCTCTGTCCACAAGCGAATCGGCCACACTGGTGGCATCCCCCCTCCCCAGTGCACTCAGACCCTCCAGATCCAATATCACCCATTCTTGTGCCAAAACTCAAGTTTACGCCATCGATTTCCCACTGGTCAAGTGAAAAAGTTAGCTGAGGCGGCACCATTAATTTCTGGGCACCCGCCTAACTGAGAGATCCTGGGCATCGATCCCAGTCATCCACGTCAGAGCACCCAGACTAAATGGGGACGACTCAATAATCTTGAGTCAAGCCATGAATATCAAAGATTGCATCAACTTCTGTTTTGGAAGTTGTGATTGCAATTTTGGAATATGCAGAAACGGCTTTAAGAAGTGAGTTTGAGCCGATAAGGAATAGGGTCTATTAAATGAGTTACTATGAAGGGTATATGCACCTGTGGAAGTTACCCCCCCCCCCCCCCAAAACCCTAGGTATGCAGGCGGACGCGTCTGCATCGTCCGCCGGGCCGGAAATGAACTAATCGTTGATGCTTTAATAACTGTATTAGTTCAAAAAACATTCAGTGCAGACGGATGCAGGCTTCGCAGACTTGTCCGCCTGCATCCCTACCCAACCCCTCCCTCGTGTCTGATATGTGCATGGAAGGGTTTAAAATTTATGAAATGGGCATATTAGGTTTCCTGCTCATTAGGGTAACAAGACCTTTCTGTCGAAGCTTACTGTTATAGTATAGTAATACTGAAAAACTTAAATGAGGAGAAGTGACCGAAGATGATAAATTACGGAAAATGTAATGAAAAGGAAAGGAGTACTGACCAGTATATAGCCCCATCACTAGCACTCCCTAACTTGTCTTTCCTGAAGCTGCCAATAGTACCTCCTTTCTTCACTTCATCATTTATGTACGCTACTGCATCATTTTGCTGAAATATAGAATTTTTTTATCAATCTAGCATGCGTAAAACACTCACGGAAACTTGTTGATATTTAAGATGTGTAAATGCTAAGCTAGCTGAAATTTCACCAATTAAGAACATCTCTCACAAAAGCAATACCTCTGAGTGAACTTCACAAAGCGCTTTGAGTATAAATAAACGGTTCACTGGATCCTGCTCCTTAAACGTCTCGATTTCCTTACTGCACCAATAAAAGGGTTATAGTGATGAAAAATCAATAGAGAGTAAAACACAGAGCCTTGTTTGCAATATGATGATGCATACCGAGGATTTTTTTCAAACGGGTTTGCTCCTTCAGCAACCTGAAACCAAAACTTAGTAAGACCTGGGCTAGTCTATTTTATTTACATCACTAAAAAGGCCAGGCAATATGTAGCAGCAACCTACCCATGGCCACCAGTCGGATAATTTCTTGGCAGTTGATATTACCCATCCATAATCAGCATTGAGATTTTTGTTAACTGGTGGTATTCCCTGAAACATTTGACCACTATAAGTTAGCGAACAACATCAAGGACAAACATGGCACCGTACAACAAAAAAAGTTGATACTTCACTATGTCAGAAGCAGAAAGTACCAAACTAAAATCTATACCGCCATATAGTTTACCAATATCAACACGTCTAAACAGTTGGATCTCTTCAATCATACGGCTCAGATTCAATGGATTTAAGTACTGGACTTTGTGGCAATATGTACACCGTTGGATAGAGATATCTAACGGCCTATGATTCCAGGATTTGCGGTCAGCCCCACCACCTAGCTTCCTGTGCGCTCCTCACTTGCGTGTTGTACAAGGTTCTTGAATTTTCTGTCAGATACTAGCGGGCCACACCTATATCTACTTATCTAGTAAGGCAGACAGGCCACAGAGGACCGGTGATTATACTAGAAGATGTATACAGATGGCATGCATGTATATCACTTAGAAAAGCATGCAACGCAGCGGCGGTAAAAGCGCACAAGTTGAAACCTAAAAGGGCAATCTTTCCATTTTCTTTAGATGCATGCTTCTTCCGTTCTCTCCTAGCATGGCACGTAAAGAGATGCCTCCCCGCTCTTTCAGATACACATCCCAAACCTTCGTTGAACCATTTGTGTACCTATATATGGAGCAATCTTATTTTCTCTTTGTTATTAATTTTAAGGTACCATTGTACCCTCTTCTAAATTTTGGACGTGCTTTTGCATGTACAGATTACTAGTAGGTGTAGGGACATAAAATCCCTTTCTGCAGATGTGTAGGCAATGTATCATACAATAAACAATGCTAACATTTAGTACAAATACATAAACCATGAAGATGCCGCACACATGTCCTGTTGAGAAATGCAGACTGCACTAGAAGATCAATTTTTTTATGAGCACAGAGGTTTTTACAAAATTGATTGGTCAGACTCAGACACAGACATTATAGACAACTAGTTGGTAGAAGATCTTCACTTGGCAACATATTTTCTGGATTGACAGGTGTGAAACGTGCAGTACGTAAAAGAACAATAATTTAGTTTAGAAAATAGTAGTAGGTAGACAGACGTCTTGATGACTTGGTGTGTATGATCAGTCAATCAGATACTGTTTTTAGCTCTATACCAGACATATTGGCGACTGAGCATAATTCCAAAGTCTCAAACACACATCCATAAGAACATGAAACCAATCAGGCCATCCTTGTTCCATAAACATTAGCATGAATACCTAATATGCACAGTAATCGGTACACAATGATCAAAAAACACAAAGTTAGAAGGGAAATTAATATTAAAATGTTTTTTTACAAATCAAGTAATTAAAAAGTTAAAATATGGCATTGAAAATGCTAAAACAAAGCATACTAGGCACTCCAAACCTAGACTATTTAGGCATGCCACTATGCATCTGATCTCTGCGCAAACAATCAACCGCACTGTTGGCCGGACCAAATCAGATCAGCAGAGTGCTTGCACGCACTCTCCAACCCACGGCCCACGCAAACCCAGCAGAAAGATTAGGAGGGCGATGAAAACCTTCAAAAGGGCAATGTGGATGCGCGCGAGGTCGTCGTTGTTGGTGATGAGCGCCGTCTCGATCTCGTCGGCCGAGAGGCCCAGGTTGGCCTCGATCACCGGCTCGAACACCTGCAAAATCCGTATCCGATTACGGCGAAGCGAAGCAAAAAAACGACAGATGGCAAAAGGGCAAACGGAACCCTAGACGGAGCCGGGCGCACCTGGAGGAAGTGGAGAACGGAGGCGAGCTCCCAGCGGCGGCGGAGGAGCACGCGGGGATCCTCCGCGGGGCCTTCCTCCGGGGGCGGCGGCGTCGCCTCCCCGCGCTTCCCCGGCGAGGAGTGCTTCGAGCGCTTCGCCGGCGAGGCCATGGGGGCGGGCGGGGGAGCGTTGGGTGGGCGGGAAGGGGGGAGAATTCGGGGGTGGAGGCGGGACGGAGGGCGGGGAAGAGTCGAGGCGCACACGGGGAAGCGGCGCTGGCGAGTGGTCGAGTATTATAGGTTTTTTTTTCTCACGCAAAGCGGACGCACATTTCGTTTTTAACCCTAGCAAACGCGTGGATTTGCTCGTGGAGTCAGGGGCCTATATTTGGATAGAAACTGGATTGGAGGTTTCCGTAGCATTTTATTAGACACGTCGTGCGTTTTTGCAGCTCAATGAGGGAATCACAACCCTCGCCTCACACTTTTTATTTCTCTATCCATGTAAGTGTGGCCTTATCTTTCTTCACAGGTGACATAGAGCCAAAACGGATAATCGACTATATGAAAACATATTTTAAATTTTTTTAAATTGCATTGTTTTAGACCCCAAACGTCTAAATCCAAATCGGTTTAACCAACGTGTTCCTCACAACGTCTTTCTTTATCCTCGGTTACTCAAATACATGAATATAGGTCCTCACAACGTGCTCTTCATAATTAGATTCCACACGAGCTTATTCCCATAAACTTTTCTGAAAAGCAATTCCACATCATGGAAAGCAAGTTTGTACTACGAAACATGCTTTTCTATCATAATGATAACCCGATCATTTGTTATGAATGAGTTCTTTTGGATTTGTTCCCTCGGTCACGTAGGTTACAACGAGGTGAGTCACTATCTCTCCTTTTTATTCCTCCTTATGGCTGACGGTCTTCTCGTTCTCATAGGACAATGGGTGTTGGTGAATGTCGTTGAGTCAATGAAGGGGTGCAGTCGTGCGCTCGGGTTGTCTCGTCTTCTCTTCACTGACGACATGCCCTGTTTTTACATATATATCAAGGAAGCCATTAGTGGCTATGTGTTGGCAATAGGGCAACTCATAAATCATGCCAAGTGCCCCATGCGTGTTTGGACCTAATTGCCCCCCCCCCCCCCCCCCCCCGCTCAACAAGAAGTACACCTTCTGTTTATAAGTTGATAGTATATATTTTGAAGCCAGGTTCATGGAATTGTCTACCACCAAGAGGATCACATGCATATGAGAAGATTCAAATCTCACAAGAAAATTTCACTAACGGGCAAATAGGTCTTGATCAAAAGTGGTCAATCAAGTCATTCCAACAAACATGACAGGGTTCTTAACTCCCCATGTATGTGCATGATGACCTTACACGCATGGTGAGGAACTATCGGCGAGGGTCGACGAACAACAAATGGAAGATGCACTGAAAGTCATGGGGGTCTCTTATCTAACCAAAGCACATGGGTGTCCTCAGGTTCCGAGATTTTCTGGATGTTCAACCAAGCTTTGCTAGCTCGGCAAGCCTAGCGTTTACTCACAATGTAGGATAGATTGTGTGCTTAGGTACTTAAGGCCAAATATTATTCTAACGCCCGCCTCAAGGATACTGAGGATACTGTGTTTGCGAGAAACGCTTCATCTACCTGAAAGACAATCCACCACAATTCGAACGTGCTAAAGAAGGGCCTGGTGTGACAATTGGCGATGACAAGTAGGTCTACATCTGACGCGACCCGTGTCTACCACGAGCAACGTCGTACCAACCTACTTTTGCGCTTGGCAACTCCGGCCTCATCCGGGTGTATGAGATCCTCACCAAGAATGATGCATGGAACGTTGAACTTGCGCGTCAAGACTTCATGCCGCTTGACTTGACGAGATACTCAAGATCAAGTTGTGGCCACGTTGCCTTTAGGACGTCCTAGCCTAGGCTTCATGTGAAGGGAATTTTCTGTGCTCGCTCTGCTTATCGCCTTGCCCTTGACGAACATTTTCACATGACATCCTGCACTACGAGCAGGGTATCAGATGGCCGGCTTATCTAAGATCATGGGCATGTTTAGTTTCCATACTAAGTTTGTCAATATTTGCCATACTTTCTTGACATACATGCCTAAGGATAGCCGATTAAAACTGACGCCACAGTTTACCACACTTGAGGCAATCTTGCCACATATTTCCAAACATATGACATGTAAGGCCTAAAATACAGGAAAATAATCTTGCCATTGGTTGGAGGAAAGAAATAGCCACATGTAGCCGAAGCTCAACTAGGAGTAGTTATCGGCAGGCCCCAATGCTCTAAGGTGTACTATATCTAAAGCGTATCACATTGATAAAAATATGGCGTGACACCATATTTAATGAAGGAGAGTACTACTATATCTTAATCTATATATAGCTCTTAACACGGGAACCAAAAAAACTAGTGTTTTCTCTCTCATGAAACATATTAAATGAGATGTTCTTTTAGATACAACTCTAAGATATAATTCATTGGATAAGTTGTATATCTAAACACACATTTAATGTGTATGATTGCGAGCTAGATTCAAGCTCAGTGATGACTAATTTCCCTTTACCACGTCATGATAACGGCCATGTTCAATCAACATTAGAAATGAGACATAGCAACAAAGTAGCGTGTTTGATACGTAAGTTGGTGGCGTCAAATTAATGACCTCATTTTGGATATACCAAATCCTCTAAGGTAGCATAAGGATTTCCCCCCTTGGTGCTCTGGCATGTCACATGAAATATGGCGAGCCCACTTTGGTCCAATATTTTTAGCTCGACGACGTCAGACAAGCTCCAAGTTTCAGCCATAGAATGCCACAAGGCTCTAGGCAAAGTGCATTTGCACAACGCATGAAATGTTCTTCACGCTCCACACCACAAGCGGGCAATCATTAGAGGGCTCAAGGTTCCTAGAGTGTTATAGAGCGCAGGTCAGAAGCGAGTCTATTGCAAGTATGCAGGAGAAAATTTCCACCTTGGGGCAAATTGTATCCCCATATGGCCGACCGCATAGTCCAATTACCATTAGGCGCGAAACTGGATGCACATTGATCGGAAACTCTTCAAAGCGAGACAATAGACACTACAAACAGTGAAGTTCCATATTTCTCGTAAGCCCAGGCAATGAATCATCAAGATTTCCATTGGAGGTCTCGATCTTCAAAATCTCTTCAGCATCAAGTGGAAAATACTGGCGAATCGGCTATGTATTCCATGTCCCATTCAAGTTCACGAGTTCATATACCTACTACCTAGAGAAGGTGGCAGAGGCCCTTAAGGGAGAAGATTTTGAAATCAAGCTTCTGGAGTATCCATTGGTCCCTCTAGATCCTAATTTGATTACCATTGCTAATGATTCATATTAAACCCTTTTTGAGCAAATCAAGACCATGAGATATAAATTGCCATGAAGACGAGGGCTTTCCAGTGAACACCATATCCATGAGCCTATCGCGGGGATAGTACTTAGCCCTTATAATTCTAGCACATAAACTTTCTGGTGTAGCCGGCGCCATACCTGGAAAGCAAGCAACACCAGATTGAATAGTCAAGAGTCTTGGAAGCCAAGGCTGAAAGGACCGAGATGACGACTAGAGGGGGGGATAGGCGTTTTTAAACTTTACAAATTTGGCTTTATCTAACGCGGAATTAAACTAAACAAATACTTTTTCAAGCACAAATCCTAAATATGCTAGGCTCAAGTAAGTGCACCAATAATCTATAGTAAGCAAGCTAGGCACTTAAGTAAACTAGCAATCACAAACTATATCACAAGATATGGAAATGTAGGAGCAACTAAGCAATTCTAACTAGCACAAGATGTATGAGCAAGTATGAATTGCGGAAAGTAAAAGGTGTGGGAATGAGATAACCACAAGTGAGTCGGGGATGTGGATTTATTCCGAAGTTCACACTCGTGAGAGTGCTAATCTTTGTTGGAGCAGTGCCGAAGCCAAAGCTCCGGAGCACCGCCAAGTGGCTCGCCGTATTCTCACTTTCGAGTCACCCCCAACGGATGATCCTTGATTCACTCAGGGTTGGTCTTGAAGGCGACCACCACTGTTGGGAAACGTAGTAAAAAACAAAAAAATTGCCCTACAATCAACCAAGAACACTATGAAGATACGATAACGGTTGGCATCACGATCGTTATCGTCACCGAGTTGCAGCAAAAGTAGAATGTGACGATGTAGATCGTACTTGGAGTCCCTCAAACCGTAGATGAACGATCCCTCGAACTGGAGACCAAAAGCACTACCTCTCTACTTGGTTGCAAGCGTACGGTCTTCACGATCCGGCAGCGCTTTGCCGTCCAGAGCTAATCGTCACCAGAGAATTAGAGAGACTAGATTAGAACCACACTGGGATTATAATTGTGAGGATTAGAGGAACTAGACCAAGCTCTACTTAGTCAACTAGGACTTACTAGAATTAGAACTAGAAGAACTAGAGGAGGCTCCAAAACTTGTGTGTTCAAAGGACCAAAGTCCTCAAGTATATATAGGTTGGAGGGAGGGGGAGAGGGGGTGCCACAAGGGAGGAAAATCCCTCCCTTTGGCCGGCCTAGCAGGAGGATTTGGACTCCTCGCCCTCCCCAATTCGTCCTCCTTCCTTAGGGAAGGGAGGCGCCTCCCACTTGGGCCCTTGTGGTCCAAGTTGCTTTCCACCTCTTGGCCTTTTAAGGCATGTTGATATTAAATTAAATTAAAAAATGTTCTAAATACTTCCAGAGCATTTTATATATAATTTAACATCGCAGAAACATTTTCCACCGATATATTATTTATCGGTAATACCCGGTATTACCCGATACTCTCTGAAACCCTTCTGGTGACCCCGAAACGCTTCCGGAACCTCTCGAAACTATTTTCAATATTAATGAAAAGAAATCACAAATATGTTCTCATCACTCACGTCCTACTAACACTCGACAGATCTTGATTACCTTAAGCTTGTGACCCCATAGGTTCGGTAACTCATAGACATGAACGGAACCCCTTCGTTCAATGACCGATAGCGGAATTGTGGACGTCCATATCAACCCCTATGAACACACGTATGATATTCAAGTGAATCTTTGGTTACCATGTGACATTCCCTTTGCTTCACGATACTTTGCAAAACACACGATGCATCGGTATCCTCCTGAGTCATCACATGCTCACTATACCGTCATCCTCGTTCACAGTTTTGTTGTTCTTTCTCGTTTTCGTGTTCTGACATCCCCGTGACATAGTCACATGTGTTTGGCCAGACGATGACGGATGCTATCACACCGAGAGGGCCCTAAGAATATCTCTCCGTTGTCGGAGGAGCAAATCCCACTCGCGAGCTATCTAGTCCCTTGTCAAACTTTCCTATAAATCTGTAAGTTGTCGTTATGATCACCTAGTTACGGATGACGTTTGAGCAACCCAAAGCTCATCGTACGGTACGAAGTGACTACAATACTCTCATGGTCTAAGGAACATAAAACACATGTTAACACTCCGTGTTATAATAATTGATTTCAGACGATATTATCTCAAAGTATAATAAACAAGTTTGGATCGATTCAATATGATTGTTCTTCTAACATCATGCTCTCAATGTTGTTTTAGGATCATCATTACACTTAACGATATCCTAAGATCCAGAAAATGTGATCAGCAAAAACACTTGAGCTAGTCTTAGAGGCAAGACTAGGAATCTTATTTTACTGTTTATCATTCCACACGTGCATATGAATTTTCCAATGAATCACATATTCAGGATCATAACAGCTGTAACATAGAATATAAAATCTTAATTATGAATATGGAAATACAATAATACAATATTATTGCCTCTAGGGAATATTTCCAACAGTCTCCCACTTGCACTAGAGTTAATGATCTAGTTAGAACATTTTACTTCTACACCAATGGCAATCCGGTGTGAGTCCATGCTTTGCTTGTGGTATAATTCATTTTGTGAAACTGGTTTTGTATATACTGAATAATTAGCAGAACCTTTGATTCCTTAGACTTAGCTATGGAACCACTATTTAAGAATAGTGTTCCGTTGGCACAAACACCTGTAAATCATACCAAGTTCATAAATGTACTATTGATTCATTATCCTCCATTGTTACTTCTAAAGCGACAATATACCCAGCCTTCTGTTATAGAATTCACCACAGTAACTCTCTTGGACCAATTCCAACTTACTGTGCCACTATAAATCATTTAATTTAAATCAAAAATTGCTTGGAGACATTTTTACCTGGATAACCCACAAGTATAGGGGATCGTAACAGTCTTCGAGGGAAGTATTTTACCTAAATTTGTTGATTCGACACAAGGGGAGCCAAAGGATATTTATTGGTCTTGACAGTTGAGTTGTCAATTCAACCACACCAGGTTATCTCTTTGTAGCAAAAGTTTTAGTAGCACAACAAAATAGTAGTAGTAACGGTAACAGTAACAACAACAGTTTTATAGTGATTGTAACAGTATTAGCAGCAATAGTAACTTAGCAAGATTCAGTATATGAAAATCATAGGCCATGGATCGGTGATGGATAATGATTTAGATGACATCAATCATGTAACAGTTACATACTAGAGCGACACGAAACTAGCTCCAATTCATCAATGTAATGTAGGCATGTATTTCGTATATAGTCATACGTGCTTATAATAAGAACTTGCATGACATCTTTTGTCCTACCCTCCCGTGGCAGCGGGGTCCATAAGGAAATCTAAGGGAGATTAAGGCCTCCTTTTAATAGAGAACCAGAACAAAGCATTAACACATGGTGAATACATGAACTCCTCAAACTACGACAATCACCGGAAAGAATCCCAATTATTGTCACCTTGGGGTATGCGGATCATGACACGTAATAGGTGCATACAACTTGCAAGATAGGATCTAAAACACTCTCATATTCATGAAAACATAATAGGTTCAGATCTGAAATCATTGCACTCGGGCCCTGGTGGCAAGCATTAATCATAGCAACATCAATCTCAAAACATAGTGGATACTAGGGATCAAGCCCTATCAAAATAACCCGATTACATGATCAATCTCATCCAATCCCATCACCGTCTAGCAAGCCTACAAAGGAATTACTCACTCCCGGTGGCGAGCATCATGGCGGTGTTGATGAAGATGGGTTGGTGATGACGATGGCGATGAATCCCCCTCTCCGGAGCCCCCAAACGGACTCCAGACCAGACCTCCCGTGGAAGAACAGGAGGTGGTGGCGGCTCCATCTCGTGAAACGCGATGAAAACTTCTCTGTTTTCTGCGGAAATAGGAATTTATAGGACTGGAATTAGGGTCGGAGGAGCCACGAGGTGGCCCTAAGCCATCAGGGCGCGCGGGGAGTGGATGTGCCCTGTTGGCTTGGCACCAACAGGTGGCCCCCCTTTGGTGGATCTTCGCTCCATTATTATTTTTATTCCAGAAAAAAACCACAAAAAGTTTCGTCCAATTCCAAGAACTTTCATTTCTACACAAAAACAACACCAAGGGTAGCTCTGCTGAAAACAACGATAGTCCAGGTTAATTTCATTCAAATCATGCAAATTAGAGTCCAAAACAAGAGCAGAAGTGTTTGGAAAAGTAAATACGTTTGAGATGTATCAACTCCCCCAAGTTTAACTCATTGCTTGTCCTTGATGTCTACTACGCAAAGTTATTCTTGTAGACGTCGTTGGGCCTCCAAGTGCAGAGTTTTGTAGGACAACAACAAATTTCCCTCAAGTGGATGACCTAAGGTTTATCATTCGTGGGAGGTGTAGGGTGAATATGGTCTCTCTCAAACCACCCTGCAATCAAATACAAGAAATCTCGCGTGTCCCCAACACACCCCATAAAATGGTAAATTGTATAGGTGCACTAGTTCGGCGAAGAGATGGTGATACAAGTGTGGTATGGATAGTAGATATAGGTTTTTGTAATTTGAAAATATAAAAACAGCAAGGTAGCAAGTGACAAACAGCGAGCAAAATGTTGTATAAATGCTTGGAAATAGGGTCTAGGGTTCATACTTGAGGGAGTCCTGGTTTAAGGGGTCCTCGGGAGATCGGCCTATTGCTTATGGGCCGGACTATATGGGCCACTTGCCGAATACTGGAAGGATTGAAGACCTCGTCTCCAAGGAGGAAGCTTCGAGAATCGTGGCTTGTCCTCCACGTTTGGAGTAGTAAATAGGCATGTTTATCCCTTCGACGTGTAACCGACCATGTGTAAACCCTAGGGACCCCCAACGTCTATATAAGCCGGAGGGTTTTAGGTTGTAGAGGGACAGAACTCATCTAGTGTTTAGTTACTTGGTCTCGAGGTAGATCAGCTCTGTAATCCCCATACAATCAATATAATCAAGCAGGACGTAGGGCATTACCTCCATAGGAGGGCCCGAACCTGGGTAAAACCTTGCCCCCTTTGTCTCCTGTTACCATCGATCCAAGTCTCACAGTTCGGGACCCCCTACCCGAGATCTGCCGGTTTTGACACCGACATTGGTGCTTTCATTGAGAGTTCCGCTGTGATTGCCAGAAGGAATCGATGGCTCACCTAGTCATCAATGAAGAGGTCCGCAATATGGACACTTTTGTCCCTGGACAGATCTTCGCTTTCGGCAGCATAGTGCTGCACGCCGACCCGACCGGCCATCTAGGCCGCGTCGGAAGTTTCGCCCCTGATCAAGAGGTCAGATTCGGGAACTTAGAGTTCTCCGTAGACTCTCGAGGCGATCTATCACTAACCGGGCTCGCAGTCTCGCCTGCCATGCCCGAAGACTCTGAGGCCTCAACCCCAGACCCATCTTTCAGCTCCGCCCGTGGGATCTACCCCGGCGAGGGCCTGACCTTCAGTCCGGATCAGGTCATAGTACCCGACGTCCGGACATCAGTTCTTGCCGAACACACTCCCTGCACGGACGCATCGTAGGTTCACTCCGGAAGCTCTGGGCAGACCAGTCCGATCGAGCTCTCGATACTCGACGAGGCTCTAGATCGGATCTCGTCGATGAAGATCAATGACGACCCAACCCCGATCTATTCTCAGATCGGGCCTCAGACGGGTCAGGACAGATTTTTCGTCCCACCCACCACCCACTTGATAGCCACTGTCGAGGATTTAACCGACATGCTAGACTACGCTTCCGAGGAAGCAGAGTACATGGATGAGGAAGATCACTCCCTCACCCCCGCTAAGACCGGGCAGTGGACTGCCACCTCTACATACGACGTCTACATGGTGGACACTCCGAAAAACAACGGTGATAAATCGGATGAAGCGCCATCAAGACGCCGAAAGCCGCATAAACGGTCAAAAGGAAAAAAGGGGCGAAAGTCTATCGATGGCACCGGGGACGGAGACACCCCGGAAGACATCGGCGGTCCCGAAATCCCTGAACACCCGTTGGAGGGTCAGGAGAGACCCGAAGACCGTCGCAACCCTGATGATCCAGATGATCCTGAGGACGATGAATACCTCCGCTCTATCGAGGGGGAAGATAATGCGGCTGCCGATGACTTTGCCATCCCCGACAATCCTGAAGATCAGGAATTGTTCAGGCAACAACTCATATCCACAGCTCGCAGCCTGAAAGCAAAAGAGCGGCAGCTCAGAGCCGAACAAGACAACCTCAACGACCGATGGACGAGAGTCCTATCAGCTAAGGAAGGACACGGCACCGGTCTATCGGACCAACCTAAGAGCTACCCACGCAGAAGGCTGCTGCCGCAATTCGATGACGAGCTCACTGATACGCCGTCTCCCAAGCATACCCCATATGACAAGCCAGACCACCCCCCTCGAGGACGCGACAGGACGGCTGATGATACCGGTTATAGGCCGACGATACCCCGTAGACGGGGAAAGGAGCCACTAGAGCCCGATGACAGGTTCGACCTGCGACACGACCTGGACTATAGAGCAGGCCGCACACGATCCATCTACGGATCCAAAGGATACTCACTTGATAGACGGGAAGGGTACCGGCCTTGGTTTGACCGCAATGAAGATCGGGAACGAGCCCGAGCTAGGACAGACACCGATCACCGGCGCGTCATAGCTCGGGTCAGAGGCGCCGCCCACCCACTGTGCTTCACGGACGAGGTGATGCGGCATCAGTTCCCGGAAGGGTTTAAACCCGTAAACATAGAGCAATACGATGGGACAACTGACCCAACCGTATGGATTGAGGATTTCCTCCTCCACATCCACATGGCACGAGGAAATGATCTCCACGCCATCAAATACTTACCCCTGAAGCTCAAGGGGCCAGCTCGGCACTGGTTAAATAGCCTCCCCGAAAACTCTATTGGGTGCTTGGAAGACTTAGAAGAGGCATTCCGATCTAACTTCCAGGGCACTTATGTTCGACCGCCGGACTCCTCCGATCTAAGCAACGTCGTTCAGAAGCCAGGAGAGTCCGCGCGGCTATTCTGGAATCGTTTCCTGACCAAGAAGAATCAGATCGTAGACTGCCCGGACGCCGAAGCTATAGCCTCCTTCAGGCATAATATTCGGGATGAATGGCTGGCTCGACAGCTCGGCCAGGACAAACCAAGGACAATGTCCGCCCTCACATCACTTATGACCCGCTTTTGCGCGGGCGAGGATAATTGGCTAGCTAGACGTAGCCATAACCCCGAAGACCCCGAAACCTCTGAAGTTCGGGATGGAAACGGGAAACCGAAGCGCAACAAGAACAAGCGCCGGCACAATAATAGTGATGCCGATGACACGGCTGTCAATGCCGGCTTCCGCAATTCCCGTCCTGGGCAGTGGAAGAAGCCTCCTAAAGGCAAACACGACGGACCCACCCCGCTGGATAAGATCCTAGAGAGGCCTTGCCAGATCCACAGCACTCAAGAGAAGTCCGCCAATCACACCAACCGTAAATGTTGGGTCTTCAAACAGGCCGGCAAGCTCGCATCCGAGGACCAAGGCAAGAGCCCACGCAGCGAGGACGAGGATGAACCTCGTGGTCCGATCGGTGGCAGTCAAAAGAAATTCCCTCCAGAGGTAAAGACACTAAACATGATCTACGCCACTCATATACCCAAAAAGGAGAGAAAGCGCGCCCTTCGAGATGTCTACGCCATAGAGCCTGTAGCCCCGAAGTATAACCCATGGTCGGCATATCCGATCACTTTCGATCGACGCGACCACCCGACCAGTATCCGTCACGGGGGTTCGGCCGCACTCGTCCTAGACCCGATAATAGATGGGTACCACCTCACTAAAGTCCTAATGGACGGTGGAAGTAGCCTCAATCTGATTTACTCAGATACGGTGAAAAAGATGGGCATAGATCCGTCAAGGATCAAGCCCAGCAACACTACTTTCAAAGGAGTGATCCCAGGCGTTGAAGCCCGGTGCACAGGCTCCGTAAGCCTGGAGGTTGTGTTCGGCTTGCCCGATAACTTTCGAAGTGAGGACTCGATCTTCGACATCGTACCTTTCCGCAGCGGCTATCACGCCCTACTCGGCCGTACAGCGTTCGCTCGCTTTAACGCCGTCCCTCACTACGCATACCTCAAGCTCAAGATGCCCGGCCCTAGGGGGGTCATTACAGTTAATGGCAATACAGAGCGCTCCCTCTGCACTGAGGAACATGCGTTGGCCCTGGCGGCCGAATTCCATTACACCGATGATTGGCAATCGCCGACATCTGCCGTCAAGGCACCCAAGGCTGTGAAGAGAGCTCGGTCTCAATCCGAAGTACCAGAACCTTCCACTCCCCGTAAATAGGGACTCACCCCCCATCGCACGGTCCTAGAACCGGCAAGGTACGTGCCACGGAGGCACAACTTCGCGCTCAAAATCCCTTGGGCAGCGGTGGGGAAAATTATTAAAGGGTAGGTGTTCGGCTGGACCGAACCATTACCATAAACACGTCTTCGGACATACTACAGGTACCATAAAGTGCCTGCAGAAGGCGTCAAGCTCATCCATACCTAGGCGACTTCTCAAGGTCCGTTCGCCGAACTAACAAAGCCCATAAAGGCATACACCTCCTTAGGAGATGCAGGAGCAGATAAGCGACAGGGCACATCAAGGACGTCAGGTCATCTATCGAAGGCCCTTGGTACAACCTCTCCTGTCAAATTTATATTTCATTTATCAAAAACCTGTAAACAGTTGCATCGGCAATTTGAATAATAAGAGTTGTTGAGTAAAATACAGATATATCATTTTCTCTTTGCTGTCCCTTTTCGGAACACTTTCTGTTTTCTCCCTCTTCTTGCGAACCTGTTTGGTATACTATACGATGCAACCGGCTAATAGACCGGGGGCTCGACCTTAAAAATCGCCCTAATCACAATTTCTTTAAGTGTTCGGTGTCTTGGAATTCCGCTTTATATGCATTGGTTCCGAACTATGTCTTGGGTCAATAGTTGGGTTGCCCGGCTCCTATGCTTGCCCCTTTATGTTCCGCTAGTTCGGCTAAAAGGGCAAAGGGAGCACCGTTGCGATTGCGCTTCCGGCTAGTCTGGTTAAGCGCCTCAGCGGAGAAAGCCGAAAACTGACTGTCATGGTACGCGAGAACTGGTCTGCGAATCCGAGCTTAGCTAAATCTCGTCAGAGGTTATTCCGTGTCATACGACGGGTTTGGTGTTAGTACAAACCATGTGATATAGGCTTTGGCCGTGGTTTATCCGAACATCACAAACGCCTGGGGGCTAGTCATCAGCCCCCGCACTCCTTTCTCGCGCCCCTACGGCTAAGTGAAAGCAATAAAGCATTATGGTCCGATTGCCTTGTCCGCTCCACACTACCGCCTTCGGGTGCCGATAGTTCGGCTAAGGGTTATAGTGCGGTTGGAAGAGACACCTTGTGTAGTATCTACACGGGGGCTGAAGCCGACGACTCGCAGCTTTCAGGATTAACGGCCACAAAGGAGTTATAAAGGATGCAAAACATACAAGACATGATAAAACCATGCATTTTAAATATATACACGCTGACAAGTCTTCGGACATAATACATCAATATATTCATACTCGTTCTCTCTCGTACACTGTGATTCTATGGCCCGAGCACCCTCCATAACTCCGGAGAAGTACAGCTCGGGGCGCCTATGACCCTTTCCAGGGGGCGGAGGAGTTGTGGCTACCTTCATCGAATCCAGCCCCGACCAGTGCACCTTGGCCTTCACGAAGGTCATCCTAGCTCCCTCGATGCAGGAAGACCGCCTCAATGCGTCGATCCGAGGAGTGGCATCGCTCAGCTTCTGCACCAGGCCGAAGTAGCTGCCCGGCAGTGGCTCGTTGGGCCATAGCCGGATACAGAGATCCTTCATGGCCGGTTCCACCATCCGGTGTAGCTCCATCAGCTGCTTCAGCTGCTCCACAAGGAGAGGAGAACGCTCGGGGGCTTCGAATTGCGCCCAGAATAGCCGAGCTTCATCTCCTTCTCCCCGTGAAGCATAGAACTGCTTTGCGTCCGCTAAGCTCTTCTGGAGGTCCGAGCAGGCGCCTGAGGAACGCCATACTTGGGTAAGCAACTCGAACTTGCTGTCCCCGAAGATACACTGCAATGAATACGGCTTACCATCCATGATAGCTTTGGCTTGGCTAAGCTCCTCTTCAAATGACCGCCTATCTACCCGCTCCTTTTGGAGATTGGTTTTCAGGGTGGATAGTTCGGCGGCCTGCTCCTTGCCCTTCCGCTCCAAGTCCTCGCACTTCTGCCCAACATCTTTGAGCTCCTGCTGGATTTCCTCCACCCGAGCCTCGTGCTTGTCGCTGGTGGCTCTTAGGGCGGATAGCGCGGTAGCTGCTTCTTTGGCAGCCGCCTTCTCCACCGCAGCCTCCTGCTTGGCCTTCTCAAGCTCGGCCTTGAGTTTCTCAAGCTCCTTCGCCGAGGCTGTGCAAGCATTAAGCATATCAAACAACACTGCATTGACAGTACGGTAACGAAGAGTTTTTTACTCTAATTCGACTTACCTTGCGCCTCGTCGAATCTCTTGTTTAGAGCGTCAAGCTCGTCGTTGGAGCTCTTAAGCTTCTGATTTAGCTCTTCTAGCTCGGCAGCGTTATTGGCCGCTGCCGTCGACGAAGCCTGTAACAAACAACATCATATAACGTTACAGGAATTTACAACCTCCGAACTGTCACTAAAATGATCCTATGTACGATCCTCTTAAGGGCTGACAAAATGATCCGAACATATATTGTCCTATACATAGTTCGGATAAGGATCTATGATTTGACCCCCAGGTAAGTTTTTCAAAACTCACCTGGGGCTCGGGGGCTGCCATGTGTATAATCATAACTTATAGAAAATAATATTTCACAAAATAGAGCATTACATGGCTTACCTGGAAGCCCGTCAGGAGGCCATTGAAGGCCTCCTTCAGTCCGTGGTCAACGGACTGGATGCTCCGCAATACCGCACCCATAAGAGTGCGGTGTTCCCCAGAGATGGAGGCGCTTGATAGAGCCTCCCCCATGGCCTGCCACCCATTCGTCGGTGGCGCCGGTGGGGATCGGTCGACCCGATCTCCAACCGGAGATTGAATCGGTGCCTCCGGAGGCATGGTGCGCTCCGGAGACCGCCTTGGAGGTGACTGGACGTCTTCTTGTACGGTCTCCTCAATGTCCGGGAGGGGCCTCTCCCCCGGGTCTTCGGCGGCCGAGGTGTTTGCCTCGGCCATGACTTCGTCGCCCCTACCTCCAGAGTCCGGCTCCAAAGGAGCCTGTTGGGAGGACGCCTCCGCGGCATCCTTCGCGGCGCCCGGAGGAGAGGGGTGCGACGTGGTCCCGCTCTCCGCTAGCTCGGCGGGCGGGGTCTCCCCGTCCGAAACTTGATCGATGGGGAGGACTTGTGGCGGGCTGCGAGTCAATAAAGCGCTCACATGTTAAGTAACATTCGAAGCTTAGCATTAATAGCCCGGAAGGGTCTTCGGATATGTACCTTCGAGGTGGGGGCTTGACCCTGAGGTTCCTCCGCGGAACCCTCTCGAAGTCCTCGGACTCAGTATTCGAGTCCGAACTATCGTCGGACGGGACTACCTGTGTCCGGTGCGGTTTCTTCTGGGCGGGAGGAGCTACCTCCTCCGAGGCATCCGATGACGCCGCCCTCTTTCCTGTGAGGGGGGAATCACCTCCCCCCCCAGCCTCGTGCTCCTCCTCTTGATTCGAGGAGGCATGGGTCTCTTCGGACACAACCCCTGGCTGGTCCCTGTTGCGCAGGCCTGTTCGGCCTGGCTTCTTCTTCTCCTTCTTCTCTGGCGCCTTGTAAGGCGCCACGATGAGCATCTCCAACAGCAGCGGAGACTTGGGGTCTTCGGGCTTAGGAGCCGGACACTTGATGCCCGTGGCTTTGCTCAACCATTCCTGTGAAAGGCGATGCTTAGACTATCTTTAGGAAGGCAGAGCCGATGAAACGAAATTATACTATACCTAGGGTGGGGGCTTGATGGCGCTCAAGCCCTTGTCCTCCTTCTTGCCCGGCCAATTCTCCTGCACCTTGAACAGCGCCTTCCATAGCTTCTCCCGAGTGGTGCGGAAGAGTTGGCGAACTGTAGGATCGTCGTCAGTCCGATAATTCCATATAGGAGAACTCCGGCGCTGGCAGGGGAGGATGCGCCGCCGAAGCATAACCTGGACCACGTTGGTCAGGCCGACGCCCTCCCTGATCAAGGAGGCGATGCCCCTCTGCAGGTCCTCCACCTCTGTGTCCGACCCCCAGTCGAGGCCCTTTCGGACCCATGAGGTCAATCTGGTCGGGGGGGGCGGATCTGAATTCGGTAGGAACAGTTCCTCCCTCCTCCCTTGGCTCGGTGATGTAAAACCACTCTTTTTGCCAAGTCTTGATGGTATCGATGAAGGTGCCGGATGGCCACACTGCACGCGGAAGCTTGCCGATGACTGCCCCGCCGCAGTCCGCATGTGCGCCGGCGACACACTTCGGCTTGATGTTGAAGATCTTGAGCCATAGTCCGAAGTGTGGCTCGACTCGCAAGAAAGCCTCGCAGATTATGATGAAAGCCGATATATGCATGAAAGAGTTCGGCGGGAGGTCGTGGAAGTCGAGGCCGTAGAAGAACATGAGGCCCCTCATGAAGGGGTGGAGCGGGAAGCTCAGTCCCCAGATGAAGTGAGGGACAAAGACCACCCTCTCGCCTAGTTTGGGGGTGGGAATCACCTGGCCCTCCTCTGCGGCGCGGTGGAAGACATTGGCGGGGAGGTAGCCGGCGTCCTTGAGATCCCGGATGTCCTGGTCTGTGACCGTGGACGCCTTCCACTTGCCGTTGGAGCCAGAGCTGGCCATGGCTAAGCTCGGAGGGGGAAGAATGGAAGACCTAGATTTGGGCTCGGTAAGCTCGGAAGATTGGGAAAGCAGGGATGCGAATGGGGGGTGCGGATAAGCCTTGGGGTTTTCTTCCCCTTTTTATTGAAGCTTGCTGCCGGTTAGCCTCCCTTCACGGCGCCGTGAATCTCTCCGCTTCCCAAGGCGTGCGTACCGTTATATGCGCATGATTAAACATATCCCGTGTAAAACGGGGCACGATTTGTGCGTTGATGGATCGTGCTGGTGAAAACGGCCTCGAACCGCGAATCGAGTCTTTACGACTGGTTCAGTGGTCGTGGTGGGCCGTGACCTTTCTTCTGAAAGGTTGCCAGAAATCACTACTTACTCCCTGACGTTTGGCCTTTGGGGCCGGTTACTCATGGTGTTCGGACGGTCTATGATCGAAGAAATTACACGTCGACGGAGGCCGAACTAACTCGGCCGATCATTGTTCGGAGAAAGGAACTCGCCTCGCAAGCCGAAGACTATAATCATTTGAAGCAGCTGGAGCTTGGACCCTTGGCGTTGGAGGCTAGTTCGGGGGCTACTGAGGGAGTCCTGGTTTAAGGGGTCCTCGGGAGATCGGCCTATTGCTTATGGGCCGGACTATATGGGCCACTTACCGAATACTGGAAGGATTGAAGACCTCGTCTCCAAGGAGGAAGCTTCGAGAATTGTGGCTTGTCCTCCACGTTTGGAGTAGTAAATAGGCATGTTTATCCCTTCGACGTGTAACCGACCATGTGTAAACCCTAGGGACCCCCAGCGTCTATATAAGCCGGAGGGTTTTAGGTTGTAGAGGGACAAAACTCATCTAGGGTTTAGTTACTTGATCTCGAGGTAGATCAGCTCTGTAATCCCTATACAATCAATATAATCAAGCAGGACGTAGGGTATTACCTCCATAGGAGGGCCCGAACCTGGGTAAAACCTTGCCCCCTTTGTCTCCTATTACCATCGATCCAAGTCTCACAGTTCGGGACCCCCTACCCGAGATCCGCCGGTTTTGACACCGACAATACTTTCACTAGTGCAATCTCTCAACAATGTTAACATAATAGAATCATATGATCATCCCTCAACGTGCGACAAAGAATCACTCCAAAGTTCATAAGTAGAGGAGAACATAAGATGAAACTATTATAGGTAGTAGAACCACCTCAAAGTTATCCTTTCTGATCAATCTATTGAGCTATCTGATACGTCCATTTTGCATCATGATTTCCTACTGTTATTTACCATGTTCTGTTGAATAATAATGCTTTAGGGAGTGATTCTAATGCCTTTTCTCTCATAATATGCAAGGTTTACACAAAGAGGGAGAATACAGGTAGCTGGAATTCTGGACCTAAGAAAAGCACATCAGAGATACCTATTCTGCACAACTCCAATGAAGCTAAAATTTTACGGAGATTATTTTTGTATTTAATAAAAAATACTGGAACAGAAAACTACCGGAGGGGGCCTGCCAGGTGGGCACAACCCACCAGGGCGCGCCCTGGTGTATCGTGGCCTCCTTGGCCCACCTCCGGTGCCCATCTTCTGGTATATAGTCACATTTGACCTAGAAAAATTAGAGGAGGACTTTCGGGACGAAGCGCCGCCGCCTCGAGGCGGAACTTGTGCAGGAGCACTTTTGCCCTCCGGCGGAGCGATTCCGCCGGAGGAACTTCCCTCCCGGAGGGGGAAATCGAAGCCATCGTCATCACCAACACCCCTCTCATCTTTGGGAGAGCAATCTTCATCAACATCTTCAACAACACCATCTCCTCTCAAACCCTAGTTCATCTCTTGTGTTCAATCTTTGTACCGGAACCTCAAATTGGTACCTGTGGGTGACTAGTAGTGTTGATTACCTTGCGTAGTTGATTACTATATGGTTTATTTGGTGGAAGATCACATGTTCAGATCCATTATGCTATTTAATACCCCTCTGATCTTGAGCATATTTATTATTTTTGAGTAGTTACCTTTGTTCTTGAGGTCACGGGAGAAGTCATGTTGCAAGTAATCATGTGAATTTGATATGTGTTCGATATTTTGATGATATGTTTGTTGTGATTCCCTTAGTGGTGTCATGTGAACGTCGACTACATGACACTTCACCATTCATGGGCCTAAGGGAATGCATTGTGGAGTAGTTATCAGATGATGGGTTGCTAGAGTGACAGAAGCTTAAACCCTAGTTTATGCGCTACTTCGTAAGGGGCTGATTTGGATCCAAACGTTTAATGCTATGGTTAGATTTTATCTTAATACTTTTCTCGTAGTTGCGGATGCTTGCGAGGGGGTTAATCATAAGTGGGAGGTTGTTCAAGTAAGAACAACACCCAAGCACCGGTCCACCCACATATCAAGTTATCAAAGTAGCGAACACGAATCAAACCAACATGATAAAAGTGACTAGATGAAATTCCCGTGTACCCTCAAGAACACTTTGCCTATTACTAGAGATTGTTCTGGCCTGTCCTTTGCCACAAAAGGATTGGGCTACCTTTCTGCACCTTGTTTACCATTACCGTTACTTGCTCGTTATCAATTATCTTGCTATCAAACTACCTGTTACCTACAATTTCAGTGCTTGCAGAAATTACCTTGCTGAAAACCGCTTGTCATTTCCTTCTGCTCCTCGTTGGGTTCGACACTCTTACTTATCGAAAGGACTACGATTGATCCCCTATACTTGTGGGTCATCAAGACTCTTTTCTGGCGCCGTTGCCGGGGAGTGAAGCGCTCTTGGTAAGTGGAAATCGGTAAGGAAAAACTTATACTACGTGCTGAAATTTATTGCTACTTGCTACTATGTAGAACAATCCTTTGAGGGGTTTGTTCGGGGTATCTTCACCTCGACCAGAACCACAATTAGTTGCCCCTCAACCTACATCACCTACTGAAAATATTGGTTATGAAATTCCTTCGGGTATGGTAGGACAACTGCTTGCTATACCTTATGCAGGAGATGGAACTGAACATCCTGATATGCACCTCTTATATGTGAACGAAATTTGTGGATTATTTAAGCTTGCAGGTTTACCCGGAGATGAAGTTAAGAAGAAGGTTTTCCCTTTTATCTTTGAAGGGAAAAGCATTGACATGGTATAGGCTATGTGATGATCTTGGATCGTGGAACTGGAATCGTTTGCAATTGGAATTCCACCAAAAGTTTTATCCCATGCATCTAGTTCATCGTGATCAGAATTATATATATAATTTTTGGCCTCGTGAAGGAGAAAGCATCGCTCTAGCCTGGGGGAGGCTTAAGTCAATGTTATATTCATGCCCCAATCATGACATTCCGAGAGAAGTTATCATTCAGAATTTTTATGCTCGGCTTTCTCATAATGATCAGTCCATGCTCGATACTTCTTGTGATGGTTCTTATATGAAGAAGACTATTGAATTCAAGTGGGGTCTCTTAGAAAGGATTAAACGCAACTCTGAAGATTGGGAACTCGACGAAGGTAATGAGTCAGGTATAAAGCTTGAATCTGATTGTGTTAAATCTTTTATGAATACCGATACTTTTCACAAGTTTAGCACTAAATATGGACTTGACTCTGAGATAGTAGCCTCTTTCTGCGAAGCATTTGCTACTCACGTTGACCTCCCTAAGGAGAAGTGGTTTAAATATCATCCCCCTATTAAATAAGAAATTAAAGAACCGGTCATAGCTAAAGAAGAAACCATCATTTACAATGTTGATCCAGTTGTGCCTACCGCTTATATTCAAAAATCACCTTTCCCTGTTAGGATAAAAAGAACATGTTAAGGTATCAATTGTGGTTCGTAAGAGTAATATAAGAGCACCTAAGCCCCCTTGATGGGCATGTAATTTACTTCTGTGATGAAGCTGCTAGAATTGCTAACCCCGATGAAAAAGATAAACATAGACCCATAGAAGGCATGCCTGTTGTCTTAGTCAAAATAGGAGATCATTGCTATCATGATTTATGTGATTTGGGTGCTAGTGTGAGTGCTATCCCTTTTACTCTATACCAAGAAATTATGGATGAAATAGCACCTGCTGAAATAGAAGACATTGATGTTACTATTAAACTTGCTAATAGAGACACTATCACACCACTTGGGATTGTTAGAGATGTTGAAGTCTTGTGTGGGAAAGTAAAATACCCTACTGATTTTCTAGTCCTTGGTTTCCCACAAGATGACTTTTGTCCCATTATCTTTGGTAGACCTTTCCTGAGCACCGTCAATGCTAAGATAGATTGTGAAAAACAAACTGTTGGTGTCGGTTTTGGTAATGTGTCTCATGAGTTTAATTTTGCCAAGTTTAGTAGACAACCTCGTGATAAAGCGTTATCTAGTAAGGATGAAATAATTGGTCTTGCTTCCATTGTTGTGCCTCCCACTGATCCATTGGAACAATATTTTCTTGACCATGAAAATGATATGCATTTGCGTGAAAGAAATGAAATAGATAAAATTTTCTTTGAACAACAACCTCTCCTGAAACACAATTTGCCTATTGAAACTCTTGGAGGTCCTCCTCCACCTAAAGGTGATCCTGTGTTTGAATTGAAACAATTGCCTGACACTCTGAAGTATGCTTATCTTGATGAGAAAAAGATATATCATGTTATTATTAGTGCTAACCTTTCAGAACATGAAGAAGAGAGATTATTGAAAGTTCTGAGGAAGCACCGGGCTGCTATTGGATATACTCTTGATGATCTTAAGGGCATTAGTCCCACTCTATGTCAGCACAAGATTAATATGGAACCTGATGCTAAACCCGTTGTTGATCACCAACGGCGTTTGAATCCTAAGATGAAGGAAGTGGTAAGAACCGAAATATTAAAGCTTCTGGAAGCAGGTATAATCTATCCCATAGCTGATAGTAGATGGGTAAGTCCCGTTCATTGTGTCCCTGAGAAAGGAGGTATTACCGTTGTTCCCAATGATAAGAATGAACTCATTCCACAAAGAATTGTCACTGGCTGTAGAATGGTAATTGATTTTAGAAAATTAAATAAAGCTACTAGGAAAGACCATTACCCTCTGCCTTTCATTGATCAAATTCTAGAAAGACTATCTAAGCACACACACTTTTGTTTCCTAGATGGATATTCTGGTTTCTCTCAAATACCCGTGTCACAATCCGATCAAGAGAAAACTACCTTTACCTGCCCTTTTGGAACCTATGCTTATAGACGTATGCCTTTTGGTTTATGCAATGCACCTGCTACCTTTCAAAGATGTATGACCGCTATATTCTCTGATTTTTGTGAAAAGATGGTGGAGGTTTTCTTGGATGATTTTTCCGTTTACGGAACTTCTTTTGATGATTGCTTAAGCAACCTTGATCGAGTTTTGCAGAGATGTGAACAAACTAATCTCGTCTTGAATTGGGAGAAGTGCCACTTTATGGTTAATGAAGTCATTGTCTTGGGGCATAAAATATCTGAACGAGGTATTGAGGTGGATAAAGCTAAAGTTGATGCAATTGAGAAAATGCCATGTCCTAAAGATATTAAAGGTATTCGAAGTTTCCTTGGTCATGCTGGTTTTTATAGGAGGTTCATTAAAGACTTCTCTAAAATTTCTAGGCCTCTTACTAATCTTTTGCAAAAGGATATTCCTTTTGTTTTTGATGATGATTGTGTGGAAGCCTTTGAAACACTCAAAAAAGCCTTAACCTCTGCACCTATCGTACAACCACCTGATTGGAACTTGCCTTTTGAAATTATGTGTGATGCTTGTGATTATGCCGTTGGTGCTGTTCTAGGACAGAAAGTTGATAAGAAATTGAATGTTATCCATTATGCTAGTAAAACTCTAGACAGTGCCCAACGAAATTATGCTACCACTGAAAAAGAATTTTTAGCAGTTGTGTTTGCTTGTGATAAATTTAGATCCTATATTGTTGATTCCAAAGTTATTGTTCACACCGATCATGCTGCTATAAAATACCTTATGGAAAAGAAAGATGCTAAACCTAGACTCATTACGTGGGTTCTCTTGCTTCAACAATTTGACTTACACATCATTGATAGGAAGGGAGCTGAGAACCCCGTAGCTGATAACTTGTCTAGGTTAGAAAATATTCTTGATGACCCACTACCTATTGATGATAGTTTCCCTGATGAACAGTTAGCTGCAATAAATGTTTCACAAAACACACCTTGGTATGCTGATTATGCTAACTAAATTGTCGCTAAATATATACCACCTAGCTTCACATACCAACAAAAGAGAAAAAAATTCTATGACTTGAGACATTACTTTTGGGATGACCCACATCTTTATAAAGAAGGAGTAGGTGGTATTATTAGACGTTGTGTACCTGAGCATGAACAGGAACAAATCCTACGGAAATGTCATTCCGAAGCTTATGGAGGACATCATGCGGGAGATAGAACTGCTCATAAGGTATTGCAATCTGGTTTTATTGGCCTACTCTTTTCAAGGATGCCCATAAGTTTGTCTTGTCTTGTGATGAATGACAAAGAATTGGTAATATCGGTAAGCATCAGGAAATGCCTATGAATTATTCACTTGTTGTTGAACCATTTGACGTTTGGGGTTTTGATTATATGGGGCCTTTTCCTTCCTCCAACGGGTACACTCATATTTTGGTTGATGTTGATTATGTCACTAAGTGGGTAGAAGCTATGCCAACTAGTAGTGCTGATCACCACACTTCCATTAAAATGCTTAAAGAGGTTATCTTCCTGAGGTTTGGAGTCCCTAGATATTTAATGACCGATGGTGGTTCACACTTTATCCATGGTGCTTTCCGTAAGATGCTTGCTAAATATGATGTTAACCATAGAATTGCATCACCCTATCATCCTCAATCTAGTGGTCAAGTAGAACTTAGCAATAGAGAAATAAAATTAATATTACAAAAAACTATCAATAGGTCTCGTAAGAATTGGTCTAAGAAATTAGATGATGCACTTTGGGCCTATAGAACAGTCTATAAAAATCCTATGGGTATGTCTCCATACAAAATGGTGTATGGAAAAGCTTGTCATTTGCCTCTAGAATTAGAACACAAAGCATTTTGGGCAATTAAAGAACTTAACTATGATTTCAAACTTGCCGGTGAGAAGAGGTTATTTGATATTAGCTCACTAGATGAATGGAGAATCCAAGCCTATGAAAATGCCAAGCTATTCAAAGAAACAGTAAAAAGATGGCATGACAAAAGAATCCAAAAGCGGGAATTCAAAATAGGAGACCATGTTCTTTTGTTCAACTCTCGTTTAAGATTTTTTGCAGGTAAGCTTCTCTCCAAATGGGAAGGACCATATATTATCGAAGAGGTTTATCGTTCTGGAGCTATCAAGATTAATAACGCCGAAGGTACTAACCCGAAGGTGGTCAATGGACAAAGAATTAAGCATTACATCTCAGGTACGCCTATTAACGTTGAAAGCAATGTTATCCAAACCATGACACCGGAGGAACACATAAAAGAAACCTTCCGGAACACTCCAGAATTCTGAAAAATAGGAGGTACGTGATACGGTAAGTAAACGGACTCCGAAAAATTCGCAAAAATATTTTTCGTCAGTTTTGGAATAAAAATAAACCGGAAGGTGATCGAGGTGAGCACGATACACCAGGGCGCGCCCTGGTGGGTTGTGCCCACCTCGGATGCCTTCCCGACTCCGTTTTCCTTCCATATGCTTGTTTCCCAAGAATAAAAATTCTCTATACATACCCCCGACTATTTTGACGACCGCATCGCAGAAAAATCCTCTGTTCTTGTTTCGTGCTGTTACTCTGACAGGTCTGAAAATATGTCGTCTCAAGATTCGGAGGGGGAGAGCCATGTTGATCCCTGTGTTTCAGACCCAAAGATCTTTAGGGAAATTTACCCCTATCTCTAGACCTTAGAGGAGGAGGAAGACGCTACCATGAAGGAAACAAAAGATGATAGCTCTGAGGAAGAGGACGATCCATTGCCTCAACCCGGAGACATGCATGTGGAATTTAAGAAGTCAAGCCTCCCTAGAAGATACAAACCTAAGGTCCAATTTATCCCGTCTCGTTTTCTGTAGGAGAGCAAGGAGGCATTATGCAAAAAGATACTAAAGCTTGAGTTGGAGAATGATGATCTAAGGGTGGAAAACTTTATGCTTAAATATAAGTTGAAGAAGAAGGCTACATCATCACCACCACCTTCTTCATCACCACCACCAAAGGAGACTTGAGCACACGGGTATGTGCACTCCCCTTGGCTTGAGCCAAGCTTGGGGGAGGTGCCCCGGTATCGTATCACCACCACTTTTATTCACCTTTACCTATTTTAGTTCGATCCTTAGTTTCCCTTTGCTTTAGTTGAATAAAAGTTTAGCATGATCTATTTTCGTGTGTTAGTTTCGTGACCTATCTATCTATGTAATCGAGTGAGAGTTATATAATAAAGTTTAGTTTGAGTTTTGCCTCTCTACGTTCTTGTTGCAATCAAAATAAAGGAAAAGAAAACAAATGAAAAGAATCATATGCTAATCTTATGGTGAGTAATGACATCACATAAGGGAAAGTAAAGTAGTAAAATTTATTGGAGATTGACAAACATAGCATTGGTCAATGATGCAATTCATGAAAGAATTAATAAGGGAAGAGAAGATTCACATGCAAATACACCATCTTGGACATCTTTTATGATTGTGAGCCCCCATCAAATATTATATGTCAAAAATGTTGACGTTGGACAAGGAAGACAACGTAATGATTTATGTTTGTTCATATCCACATAGAAGTTATATTGTCATAGATCCTTTAACATGTGGTGCTTGCCCAATATCCTTGCTAGCCAAAAATTCCGCACTAAGTAGAGATACTACTTGTGCATCCAAAAACCCAAACCCAAATTCATTCTTTGAGTGTCCACCATACCTACCTATGGATCGAGAAAGATCCTTCAAGTAAGTTTTCATCGGTGCAATAAGGCAATAAAAATTGCTTCTAAAAGTGTTTGATCAATTAGTGTAAGAGAAAATTGAGCGCTATATGAACTTATGATGGCAAAGTAATAAAAGCGACGGACTGCATAATAAAGGTTGCTATCATAGGGGGCAATATAGTGTGACGTTCTTTTACATTAAGGGATTGGGCATACAAACCAATAAGCGCATGACAACCTCTGCTTCCCTCTGCGAAGGTCCTATCTTTTACTTTCATGTATTCACTTTTATGCAAGAGTCAAAGTATTATTCCCTATTCCTTTTTTCTTTTTTCTTTTTGCAAGCATCATGTGGTGAGGAAATATCTAGGCACATATATCCAGTTGGATATGAGTGGGCATGAGTTATTATTGTTGACATCACCCTTGAGGTGAATACGTTGGGAGGCGAAACTATAAGCCCCTATCTTCCTATGTGTCTGGTTGAAACTATTTGTTCATGGGTATGTCGTGAGTATTAGCAATCATAGAAGACTAAATGATGGTTGAGTATGTGGACTTGCCAAAAGGCTCTAACATGAGACCCTTTCTTAAAATATAATGAATTGTAGTTGCAAAGTTGACTGAGAACATAGTTTGTTGGTTTTCAATAAGGTTTATGCTTCATACTTCTATGTTGTGATGAATTGTTACTTGTTCATAAGAAGCTATATGATAAAAATGCATTGAATAAATTTTATGTTAAAGCTTGTTGATGTTATATTAATAAGCATGATGCTTCTATGTCCGTATTTTGTTTTTATCGATACCTCTCTCTCAAACCATGTGGACATGCTTTTCAATATCGGCTTTCGCTTGAGGACAAGCGAGGTCTAAGCTTGGGGGAGTTGATACGTCCATTTTGCATCATGATTTCCTACTATTATTTACCATGTTTTGTTGAATAATAATGCTTTAGGGAGTGATTCTAATGCCTTTTCTCTCATAATATGCAAGGTTTACACAAAGAGAGAGAATACTGGCAGCTAGAATTCTGGACCTAAGAAAAGCACATCAGAGATACCTATTCTGCACAACTCTAATGAAGCTGAAATTTTACGAAGATTATTTTTGTATTTAATAAAAAATACTGGAGCAGAAAACTACCGGAGGGGGCCTGCCTGGTGGGCACAACCCACCAGGGCACGCCCTGGTGTATCGTGGCCTCCTCGTCCCACCTCCGGTGCCCATCTTCTGGTATATAGTCACATTTGACAACAACAACAACAACAACAACAACAACAACAACAAAGCCTTTAGTCCCAAACAAGTTGGGGTAGGCTAGAGGTGAAACCCATAAGATCTCGCGACCAACTCATGGTTCTGGCACATGGATAGCAAGCTTCCACGCACCCCTGTCCATGGCTAGTTCTTTGGTGATGTTCCAATCCTTCAGGTCTCTCTTTACGGACTCTTCCCATGTCAAGTTCGGTCTACCCCGGCCTCTTTTGACATTATCAGCATGCTTTAGCCGTCCGCTATGTACTGGGGCTTCTGGAGGCATATAGTCACATTTGACGTAGAAAAAAATTAGAGGAGGACTTTTGGGACGAAGTGCCGCCGCCTCGAGGCAAAACTTGGGCAGGAGCACTTTTGCCCTCCGGTGGAGCGATTCCGCCGAGGGAACTTCCCTCCCGGAGGGGGAAATCGAAGCCGTCGTCATCACCAACACCCCTCTCATCTTTGGGAGACCAATTTTCATCAACATCTTCAACAACACCATCTCCTCTCAAACCCTAGTTCATCTCTTATGTTCAATCTTTGTACCGGAACCTCAAATTGGTACCTGTGGGTGACTAGTAGTGTTGATTACCTTGCGTAGTTGATTACTATATGGTTTATTTGGTGGAAGATCATATGTTCAGATCCATTATGCTATTTAATACCCCTCTGATCTTGAGCATGTTTATTATTTGTGAGTAGTTACCTTTGTTCTTGAGGTCACGGGAGAAGTCATGTTGCAAGTAATCATGTGAATTTGATATGTGTTCGATATTTTGATGATATGTATGTTGTGATTCCCTTAGTGGTGTCATGTGAACGTCGACTACATGACACTTCACCATTCATGGGCCTAAGGGAATGCATTGTGGAGTAGTTATTAGATGATGGGTTGCTAGAGTGACAGAAGCTTAAACCCTAGTTTATGCGCTACTTCGTAAGGGGCTGATTTGGATCCAAACGTTTAATGCTATGGTTAGATTTTATCTTAATACTTTTCTCGTAGTTGCGGATGCTTGCGAGGGGGTTAATCATAAGTGGGAGGTTGTTCAAGTAAGAACAGCACCCAAGCACCGGTCCACCCACATATCAAATTATCAAAGTAGCGAACACGAATCAAACCAACATGATAAAAGTGACTAGATGAAATTCCCGTGTACCCTCAAGAACACCTTGCCTATTACTAGAGATTGTTCTGGCCTGTCCTTTGCCACAAAAGGATTGGGCTACCTTGCTGCACCTTGTTTACCATTACCGTTACTTGCTCGTTATCAATTATCTTGCTATCAAACTACCTGTTACCTACAATTTCAGTGCTTGCAGAAATTACCTTGCTGAAAACTGCTTGTCATTTCCTTCTGCTCCTCGTTGGGTTCGACACTCTTACTTATCGAAAGGACTACGATTGATCCCCTATACTTGTGCGGCCCTCGTGCCCTGTTGGCTTGTGCGGCCCTCGTGCGGCCTCCGGCCTCCTTCCGAAGCTTCCAGGTCTTCTTTTGGTCCAGAAAAAATCATCAAAAAGTTTCGTGGCAATTGGACTTCATTTGGTACTGTAAAACTGAAAAGTGAAAAACATGCAGAAAACAGCAACTGGCACTGGGCACTGGGTCAATAGGTTAGTGCTCAAAAATATTATAAATTGGTAAATAAAGACCCAAAAAGTATCCTAGAATGATAATATATCAGCATGGAACAATAAAAAAGTATAGATACGTTGGAGATGTATCAAGCATCCCCAAGCTTAATTCCTGCTCGTCCTCGAGTAGGTAAATGATAAAAACAGAATTTTTGATGTGACATGCTATCCATTATGTAATCTTATGCATGTATGCTCATTGAGAAATGATGAATCAACAAATATTAACATAGCAATAATTAAAGTGTAAGAAACAAAATCATTAATCTTTCAAAGTATACGATCCTCAAGGAATGTTTACCCCCCATTCATCTTATTATATTAGCAAGGCATGGCTCCATCTTCACCACTTTAATACAAATGTCAAGCACCACAGTGTCCAAGTCAGGCAATTGGAGCGTACTTTTTCAGTATGCATCAAATTTTTATTCTTCACGCAATACATGAGCGTGAGCCATTGGACATAGCACTTAGGTGGAATAGAATATGGTGGTAGACATCAAAGGGGCAAATGTGGAGAAGATAGTCTCACAACAACTAGGCGTACCAACGGGCTATGGAGATGCCCATCGATAGATGTTAATGCAAGGAGTAGGGATTGCCATGCAAATGATGCACTAGAGCTATAAGTGTATGAAAGCTCAAATGAAGCTAAGTGGGGTGTGCATCCAACTTGCTTGCTCATGAAGACCTCGGGCATTTGAGATAGCCCATCATCGGAATATACAAGCCAAGTTTGTAATAATGAATAGGTAATTCCCACTAGCATATGAAAATGACATATCATGAGACTCTCTACATGAGGAGCATAGTGTCACTTTGAGGCACAAGTGTGGTAAAAGATAGCAGCAAAGTCCCTTCTCTTATTTTCTCTCATCATTTTTTTTCCAGAATGGTGGGCTCATTTGGCCTCCCCCATCTTTATTTTTCGTCCGGAGTCTCATCCCGACTTGTGGGGGAATCATAGTCTCCATAATTCTTTCCTCACTGGGACAATGCTCTAATAATGATGATCATCACACTTTATTTACTTACAGCTCGATATGGAGAACTAATATGAAGATATGACTCTGTATGAATGCCTCTGGCAGTGTACCAGGATGTGCAATGATCTAGCGTGACACGTATCAAAAATATGATGAACGGTGGCTTTGCCACAAATACTATGTCAACTCTATATGATCATTCAAAGCAATATGATGATGAACGAACTAGTCATGTGAAGTGACAATGGAATTTGCATGGCAATATATCTCGGAATGGCTATAAAAATGCCATGAGAGGTAGGTATAGTGGCTGCTTTGAGAAAGATATAATGAGGCTTATGTGCAATAGAGCGTATCATGTCACGGGGTTTGGATGCACCGGCGAAAGTTGCACCGATCCTCGAGGTGAGAATGGGCTATTGATATTCGTGATCTGCGTTGGGTTTTCCGTGAAGAGGAACGGGTAATCACAGCACAAAGTGGGTAAGTATTTCTCTCAGTTATGAAACTAAGGTTTATCGAACCAATAGGAATACCAATCCTCAACCGTCTTCAGGGGCTGCACACAAAAGAACAAACAACTTGCACCCAACGCCGGCTAGAGGGTCGTCAATCCCCTTGATCTCGTTATTTGCAAGCAAGTGAGTTGTGTAGATAATTGTAGATAATAGTAAAGTGCAAAATAAAATAAAAGGTAATAAATAACAGCAAGGTAATGATAGCGTTTGTGAATTTATAAGTGAATAGACCCGGGGGAGGGGGGGGCGTAGAGTTCTCTAGTGGCATCTCTCATAAGCAAAGCATACGGTGGGTAAACAAATTACTGTTGGGCAATTGATAGAAAAGCAAATAATTATGCGATGTTCACGGCAATGATCATGTGTATATAGGCATCACGTCCATAAGCAAATAGGCCGACTCCTGCCTGCATCTACTACTATTACTCCACTTCAAGAGCGCTTCTATGCTTGCCTCTCTACGTATTAAGTTCATGACAAACGGAGTAATGCTTGGAGAATGATGACATGATGTAGACAAAGTAAACTCAACTAATATGAATAAACCCCATCGTTTTATCCTTAGTAGCAACAGCACAAAGACGCAACTTGTCCCCTTCTGTCACTGGGATATAGAAACTCGTCAGGTTGAACCTACTACAACGCACCACTCCCACCGAAGAAATATCAATCTAGTTGGCCAAACTATCTCAATAGATTGGATATCATTACGAAGCTATGATGATCATGCAAATAAGAATCATAGTAATCAGGTTTGACTCAAATACTTTTCATGAATAATCTGAACATAAACTCACAGTTCATCGGATCCCAACAAACACACCATACAAAGGGATTACATCGGATAGATCAAGGCAAAGATGCGATGAACATTGTATTGAAGATCAAGAGAGAGAGAGATTGCCATCTAGGTACTACCTACGGACCCGTAGGTCTGTGGTGAACTACTCACACATCATGGTGAGGGCAGCAAGGTTGATGAAGAGGCCCTCCGTGATCGATCTCCCCTCCGGCAGGGTGCCGGAACAGAGGTGTAGATGGCCTCCCGTCAGTTAAGAGACTTGCGGCGGCGGAAAAAGTGTTCCGGGAGCGCTTCTGGTGTTTTTAGGGTAGATGTGAATTTATAGGCCAGAGAACGGCGTCGGGGGACGCTCCAGGGGGCCACCACATATCTGGCCGTGCCCCCGTAGGGGCGCGGCTAGATATGTGGTGGGCCCCTGGTGCATCTCCTAGCCCTCCTCGGAAGCTTCTAGGTCTTGTATGGGTCCAAAAAAATCACCAAAAAGTTTCGTGGCAATTGGACTCTGTTTGGTAGTGTAACTCTGAAAAGGCAAAAACACGCAGAAAACAGGAACTGGCATTGGGCACTCTGTCAATAGGTTAGTGCTCAAAAATATTATAAATTGGTAAATAAATACCCAAAAAGTATCCTAGAATGATAATATGTCAGCATGGAACAATCAAAAATTATAGATACGTTGGAGACGTATCAGCTATGCACGGTACCGAAGAGGCTAGCAAATATGAGAAGGTGAGATTGCATATGTCCATGGTTTCACATTAGTCATAAAGAACTCATATACTTATTGCAAAGTTTTATTAGTTTTATCATAAATCAAAGTACTACTCGCATGCCCCGAGGGAAGAGGTTGGTAGGAGTAAACCATCGCGCGCTTCCGACCCGAAACAACACTAGGATTTCAACGAGGAATAGAAATGCTCACACATCATCACCATGCCTCTTTAATTTTTAGATGAACACAAAGTTAACCTTTCTTAATATCGACACTTCTACGAATCAATAATTATGAACTCACACCTTTTTCATATTACCACATCAATATCATTAACCCAAAATTTCTCTATATATGCTACTTGATGGTTTTGATTATCACTCATTGAATACCTAATATTTTTGGACTAGTCTTATGACCCATGCAAATTACCATCACTATTTATTAACTCTCAAACAAATATAAGTTAAGAACGAGAGTGAAATTATTTGTATAAAATCTACACGCCACCGTGCTCAAAAAGATATAAGTGAAGTACTAGAGCAACTGCTAAGCTCAAAAGATATAAGTGAAGCACATAGAGTATTCTAACAAATTATGACGAAGGTGTGTCCCTCTTAAATAGGTGTGTCCAGCAAACAATGATTGTGCCAAACTGAAAGTAAAAGCAAAACAAAAACAAATGACGCTTCAAGCAAAACTCATATCATGTGACGAATAAAAATATAGCTTCAAGTGACATACCGATGGATTGAGACGAAAGAGGGGATGCCTTCCGGGGCATCCCCAAGCTTAGACGCTTGAGTCTTCCTTAGAATATTACCTTGGGATGCCTTGGGCATCCCCAAGCTTAGGCTCTTGCTACTCCTTATTCCTTTGTCCATCATTATAACACCCAAAACTTGAAAACTTCAATCACACAAAACTCAACAAAACTTCGTGAGATCCGTTAGTATAAGAAACATATTGCATAATTTAGGTACTGTTATAAATTGATTCTTATTTCATAATTGCATAATAGGTACTTTATTCTAACTTCTCCATGGCTTATACCCCCCGATACAATCCATAGCATAATCAAAACAAGCAACTATGCAAGCAAAAACAGAATCTGTCCAAAACGGAATAGTCTGTAGCAATCTGTAGAGAACCTATACTTATGTAACTCTAAAAAATCTGAAAAATTAGTAAAACCTCGAAAATTTTATATAAATATAGTGTAAAAATTTGAAATCATTATCACGCTCCAGTAAAAAATGAAAATTCTTGTACTGGAGTCAAAAGTTTCTGTTTTGTTTCAGCATCAATTCTACTCATCTTGTGAGTCATCCCAAAGGATTTACTTGGCACAAACAGTAATTTAAACACAAAAACATAATAATTACATAGGAAATAATCATGTTATCAAAAACAAACAGAAAGTTTAAAGCAAAAATTTAAAGATAAGTATTGGGTTGCCTCCCAACAAGCGCTATTGTTTTATGCCCCTAGCTAGGCATAATGCATAGTTTCAAGTATTGTCGTCTTTGACATTTCCTTGAGAAGAAGATTTTTCAAAGACAATATGGAACACATCATCAAGTAATATCTTGGAATTCTCAATGGTGGTCTCCTTAAACCCCTGCACATTCTCTCTTACTATCCACGAATATTGTTTGTTAATGGTATTGAAAACTTGTTGGATAATATGGATAGGAGGGACTTCTTTAATTGTGTTTTTTATCATAAGTATGATTATCCTTAAAAAATATATCATCATATAGTCCTTTTTATATATATTTTTATCTATTACGGGATGCTCACAACTCATATTATAGTGCTCAAAGATTTCACGAGCTTCCCGTACTATATAGTCAAATTCTTGCATGAGGATAAGAGTGGCTATCTTCTTAGCCCTAGGGTATTTTATGACCGGAAATTCATAGAAAAGCCTTTGTAAGGTGGGGTGAGTACGCATAAATCTTCTTTCAAGCTTTAGAACAAGGGCAGCGATAGCATCGGCATAACTTTTAGTTCTTTTCAGGATTGGTGTATCCTTGCAAGTTAAATCACCCGTATAATTAAAGAATTCTTGGATACCACTTATCCCTATGATATTCCCCTTCCCCGCAATGAAAACTTTTACATCTTGTTGTGGGGGAGTTTCCTCATTGGGGAATTCACTCCCATCATCTTTTTCAATGATGAAGTCAGATATGATAGGTACTTCAAGCAAGCAAAGAAGTAAACTAGTAACAAGCAAAGATAAATATTTTTGTATTTTTTATTTTTATGAGACAAACTAAATATAAAAGCAAATAAAAAGAAGAACAAGTGAATGAAAATTCGTTTGAAGTTACTTGGTAGTTGATGATGATACTCCCCGGCAACGACGCCAGAAATCCTTCCTGATACTTGTGATCTGCGTTGGGTTTTCCGTGAAGAGGAACGGGTTATTGCAGCACAAAGTGGGTAAGTATTTTCCTCAGTTATGAAACCAAGGTTTATCGAACCAATAGGAATATCAATCCTCAACCGTCTTCAATGGCTGCACACAAATGAACAAACAACTTGCACCCAACGCGGGCAAGAGGGTTGTCAATCCCCTTGATCTCGTTATTTGCAAGCAAATGAGTTGTGTAGATACTTGTAGATTGTCGGTGCACTAGTACAGGGGTACCCAGTGCCCCTGACTTATGCACAGGCGGTAGAAGCAAAACCCCGGCCAGCAATCAAGACCAAGACTCCAGCTAGCTCAACGCGGCAGCCCAAGCCTGGGCTGCGACGCGCCAAGCACGTCCCCGACGCTTGCCGGGGACCAAGACGTACACACCTTCCAGAAGACCCGGCAAGCCACTCCCCGGCAGGCGTGAGCTACCCGGCCACCACTCCACCGCATCGCTACGCCTGTCACTTATCGATGCGGTGTCGAGCCCTCCGGCGGCTAATCAGCTCTCGCTAAGCACGTGGCAACACATTGGAAGGCAAGTTACGCTCGGCCAAGATCTTAAGCAACGACCGGCCAAGCGGTGGCAAGAGCTTGCCGGGGATGCACCCCCAAGCGCCACCTAGGCAGGTAATCATGGCATTTTGTCCTAAATGCCAGAGTTAGGTATGATAGCTCTGCTTAGCTATCTAATCAATAGATAATGTCTGTTTTGCCATTGTGGTAACCCCTTGCACTATAAAAGGAGGCCCAAGGCAACCTAGCTCAAGGTTGGCAATTCGAACCCCCGAACACTTGTACTCGCATAGCCGCTCTTTCCCCGACAACAGTCCTTGCCGGGGTTAGGCGCTCTGCGTTCTTCGTGTTCCTCCGATCAATCCACCAAAAAGCAGGAGTAGGGTTTTACGCTTAGCAGCGGCCCGAACCTGGGTAAAATGCATGTGTCCTCATCGTTGCACCGTCTCATGCTCTCCGCTCTTCGTGCAACGTGACCCCCCTTGCCGAACCACAAGGGACCTCTGGTCCCATAGGTGATCGTGAGCATCCGTGCCCCGACATCTTTGGCGCGCCAGGTAGGGGGCGTTCATCATTTGCGCGAACCTGAGTTCGTGAACGGCGAATCGATCTTCATCATCATCTTCTTCAACAATGGCTCCGAAGAAGAAATCTAGTGCGGCCGTGCATCCTTCCACTTCAAAGGCTCCCTCACACACGGCCGCCGGTGCCGTAGGCACCGTGGCGGCTGCGGGCGAGGCGGGCATCGTGGGCGACGCGGTCGACGCAGGCGGCGCCCCCGTCCAGCACTTCACGGCCGGCGATGGAGCATGAGGCGCCGGAGGGGAGCAACTACAGCAACAACATGGCGAGCTCGGCCCCGACGCCACGGGTGGAGGGAACATCCGTTCATCACCTCCCCGCCGCGAGGATGGCCGAGGCCGCCTCAGCGGCGCCCAGTCCGGTGTGAGCCGTGACCTTCCGGCCGCATGCGTCGTCAGCGAGATTGTTGGGCGTGCACCTCGTGCAGAGCGAGACGGGGCGCCCAGCGGAACTGTAGCCCCGCAGGATCGGCCCGCTGCCCACCAGAAAGCTCCAGCGAGTGGCGCACGGCATCAAGGACGCGACGACGCTTCTCTTGGTCCTACCAAGAGTCAAGCAACGTCACGGTCCGCCTCTTTCACCATGCCGGGCACCACAGAGGAGGCCATGGCGAGAGTCCAGATGATGCTCAACTTCATGCCAGCGGCTGATAAGATGGATGAATGGAGAGCCACCATTCAGAGTTTGATCTCTTTCGTTGAAGCCAACAAGACCCAGCATGTGGAGCCGTCGCGACGTACGCGAACAGCAGCGGCGACCCGGGGCGGCGAGCGCGTCGAAGGGGCCACCCCAACGGTGCAATCCCCTCCGCGACAACAGGCCCAGAGGCATCCGCAGCAAGCTTCACATGCTGACGACCGCGACGAGGCGTCCATAGTCTCGTCTGGCCCGCACGACCGCCAGGATCAACGGTGTGTCCTTGAAGACCGGCGGAAAGAAGACTTGCGCATCACCATCGAGCGACGCCGGGAAGCACACTGTCAATTCGACAAGCGCAACGGTCTAGACGTCGGCGACCCCGCACCCAGTGTTGGCGGGTACCTTCCTTACGAGGTTGGTTGCCCTGCCTTCACTAGCGAGCTGCGACGGGTCCGCTGGCCGTCGACCCAAGCTTTCAAGCCTGAACTACCGGAGAAATACGACGGGAAGCTGAACCCTGTGGAGTTCTTGGGCATTTACACGATAGCTGTTCAAGCTGCGGGAGGAAGAGATGAGAAGGTGATCGCCAACTATTTTCCTTTGGCACTCAAGCCAAATGTGAGATCATGGCTGATGCACCTGCCGGAGAATTCCATTTCGTCTTGGGCTGATCTATGCATTGAGTTCGTTGGCGCCTTCGCCGGTGGTCATCAAGAACTAGGCCAGCCCAGCGACCTCCAAGTCCTCCCGCAAAAGGATGGAGAAACTTTGAGAAAGTATATCCAAAGATTCAGCCGAGTACATCGCAACATCCCAGAGATCCATCCCGCAGCGGTGATTGCCGCGTTCCACTCGAACATGCGCAACAGAAGGATGCGAGCCAAGATGAATGTCAAGCTCCCCAAGACTGTCAATGAACTTTACACCTTGGCGGATAAGTGTGCTCGAGCTGAAGATGGAAGGCGACTTCCCGGAGAAGAGGCGGGCGTCGAAGTGGACTCTGATGATGACGTCGATGCCCCCGACCCGAAGGGAAGGAATAGGAAACGCAACAAGAAGCGTAAGGGAAAATCAGTATTGGCTGTCGAGAGCTCCGGAGAGCTCAGTGCAGGCAAGAAGGCGAAAGCCGAAACCCCCGGCAAGGGAGCTGCCGCGTGCGCTGATTGCCGGGTGGCTGCTGGCGTTGAGAAGACCGGGAAGTCCGACGGGCCGTACTGCAAAATTCACCGCACCAAGGGCCATGATCTCCAAGAATGCCGACAGGTCGAGCAACTTGTTGAGAAACTGAGGGCCGAGTACGAGAAACGCGACAAGGAAAAAGGCCAGGATGGCGCTGCCGGGAAAGGCCGTGGCGGCGGAGGAGGTCATCGCGGCAAAACCCCGCAGCAAAAGGAAAAGTCCACCAGAGGCCGAGAGAAGAAGGAAACAGATGATATAAGTGAATATGAGGACGATGATGAGGGTTCCAGTGACAGGGAGTTCCAGAAAGCAACTGAAGCCATGTGCGTTGACGGGGGTGCGTCCTTGCACTGCTCTCGCCGCCAGCTCAAGCAGTGAGCGCGCGAGGTCAATGCTGTGGAACCAACTGCAGAATCTAGGAAGCCACTCAGATGGTCCCGCACGCCTATCATCTTTGACGAAGAGGATCATCCTGACCATACCACTATGGTTGGGTGTTTGCCATTGTTGGTTTCCCCGACAATCCGCAACCTCAAGGTGTCTAAGATGTTAGTTGACGGCGTGGCCGGGTTGAACTTGATCTCTCCTAGAGTGGCTGAGAAACTGCAGATCCTTGATGAAGAGCTCGAAGCCACGGGTACGTTCCAAGGAATCAACCCCGGCAGGAGCCATCCCAAGGGAAAGATCACTCCGTCTGTGACATTCGGCGGGGAGTTGAACTTCCGAACAGAGAGGATAGTGTTCGACGTCGCCGAAATCCCACTGCCTTACAACGGAATCCTCGGTCGCCCAGCTCTGGCAAAGTTCATGGCGGCATCACACTACGCCTACAATACCTTGAAGATGCCAGGGCCCATCGAGATCATTTCCATCCCGTCCAACAAGAAGAACGCAGTTATTTGCGTGGACCAGATGTATCGTGACGTGGTAGCAGCTGAAGCCACAGAAATCCCAGCTCCCGCCAAAGGGCACAGAGAGAATGAAGAAAGCTAGCAAGAACACCGGCAAGGACTCCGGGAAGCATGCCTCTTCGGAGTGCGTCACACCTGACGATGACCTACCGGAGAGTTCCGCCAGCAAGAAGACCAGGGTCACCTATCCTGAGATGAAGAAAGTCCCGGCAAGGGAGGATGGCACTGGTGGTACCTTCACCATCAGTGCCACCCTTACTGACAAATAGGAAAGCGCGCTTGTTGCCTTCCTACGGGAGAATGTCGATGTGTTTGCCTGGCAACCATCTGACCTCCCCGGTGTTCCCAGGGAGGTAATTGAGCACCACCTTGCTGTCTGCCCTCATGCCCGACCCGTCAAGCAAAAGGTTAGGAAACAGGCCTTGGAGCGGCAACAGTTCATTGCCGAGGAAATCAAGAAGCTTGAAGCAGCTGGTTTGGTCAGAGGAGTGCATCCAACTTGGTTGGCAAACCCGGTGGTGGTACGAAAGGCAAATGGGAAATGGAGGCTTTGCATAGACTTCACTGACTTGAACAAGGCTTGCCCGAAGGACCCTTCCCCCTTGCCGCGCATAGATCAAATTGTTGATTCCACCTCCGGATGTGACTTGCTCTCCTTTTTGGATGCCTACTCCGGCTACCACCAGATATTTATGAACAAGGAAGATGAGGAGAAGACCGCATTTATAACTCCCTGTGGCACGTACTGCTTTGTACGTATGCCCTTCGGGTTAAAGAGTGCTGGTTCGACTTTCGCCAGGGCTGTTCAAATTGGTTTTGGACCTTAACTGCACAGAAATGTGGAAGCCTATATGGATGACATCGTGGTCAAAACCAAGGATGAAGCCACTCTCATACAAGATTTGGATGAAACTTTCGCAAACTTGCGCAAGATCAACCTGAAGCTCAACCCTGAAAAATGTGTGTTCGGTGTCCCATCCAGCAAGCTGCTTGGGTTCTTCGTGTCTTAGCGAGGAATAGAAGCCAATCCCGACAAGATCAAGGCGATTGAGAAGATACAGGCACCCAAGACCATCAAAGATATCAGACGTCTGATCGGATGTGTTGCCGCGTTGAGTAGGTTCATCTCCAAGTCCGCTGAGCGCGCCTTGCCGTTCTTCAAAATCCTGAAGAAGGCTGGCCCAATGAAGTGGACCCCGGAGGCGGATGCAGCGCTGCAAGACCTAAAAAAATACCTATCCTCTGCTCCCACCTTGGTCGCTCCTAAACCGCAAGAGCCGTTGCTGCTATATTTAGCGGCAGCGAATGAAGTTGTTAGTGCAGTGCTGATGGCGCAGCGGGGGTGGATGAAGATTCAGCAGCCGCTGTTGATGCTGCCGGGAGCGAGAAAGAAACATCCGCGGCAGGGCTCAACACAGATCAAGGGGGATCTTAGCAAATGGTTGACAGTGAATCCAAGGAAGTGGCAAAGAAGAAAATGGTGCAACGGCCCGTGTACTTTGTCAGTTCCCTATTACAGGGGGCTAGGTCAAGGTACTCCGGAGTACAAAAGCCGATCTTCGGCCTCATCATGGCCTCGAGGAAGCTGCGCCACTACTTCCAAGCCCATGAGATAATAGTTGTCACCCGTTTCCCATTGCAACGTATACTGAGGAACCCCGAAGCCACTGGCAGTATAGTTGAGTGGGCACTGGAATTGTCAAGCTTCGGATTAAAGTATGAGAGCACTTCCACCATCCAAAGTAGGGTGTTGGCGGAGTTTATTGCAGAATGGACACCCACGCCTGATGATGAAGCTCCGGAGACAATCCTCCCCGGCAAAGAGGCACCAAAGGATTGGATCATGTACTTTGACAGTGCTTTCTCACTCCAGGGCGCTGGAGCAGGCATGCTCCTCATCGCCCCGACCGGAGAGCACCTCAAGTACGTCGTCCAGATGCACTTTCCCCGGGAGGAAGCCACCAACAAAACCGATGACTACGAGGGGCTCCTTGCTAGACTCAGAATCGCGGTAGAGTTGGGAATAAAGAGGCTGATCGTCCGAGGAGAATCTCAACTTGTTATAAAGCAAGTTAACAAGGATTACCAGAGCCCGCTGATGGAAGCCTATGTGGAAGAAGTGAGGAAATTGGAGGAGTACTTCGATGGGCTGCAAACAGAGCATGTGCCACGAGCAGAAAACAACATTGTTGACCATCTATCAAAGTGCGCTGTGCAGAAGCTTCCTGTGGAACTAGGGACCTTTGTTCTCTGCCTCACTCCACCATCAGTGTCCCCATCAGCGATGTCCAAGAAGAGAAGAAAGCTGAACTCCGGCAAGCATTTCCCAACAGAGCTTCCTGAAGCCGCTGGTAGAGAAGCTACTGGGGAAAATCCCGTTCCAGTTGACGAGCAGCTGCCTCCCGCAAGACCTCAGGGCCTAGCGGTTGAGGCAAGCGCTCCCGGAGACGAGGATATGCCTTTAGTCCTTGTTGTCGAGCCACAGGCTCCAACCTGGGCACAGCATATAGTCCATTTCCTTCAAACAGGAGAACTCCCCGAAGAGCAAGAGGAAGCCGAAAGAGTAGCCCGTCGGTCAAGTATGTACTAGTTTGTCGATGACACCCTATACAGAAGGCGGCCGAACGGTGTGAAAGTGAGGTGTATCTGCCGGGGGGATGGACTGGAGCTGTTGGCGGAGATTCACGGAGGAGTATGTGGTTCCCACATTGGATCAAGGGCCCTTGCCGGGAAAGCTTTCCGACAGGGTTTCTATTGGCCCACTGCCCTCTAGGACGCTACTGAGCTGGTCACAAAATGTGAAGCCTGCCAGTTCCATTCCAAGAATATCCATCAGCCAGCTCAAGCCCTGCAAACAATCCCTCTATCCTAGCCATTCTTGGTCTGGGGGCTCGATATCTTGGGCCCCTTCCCCCGTGCTGTCGGGGGCTTTGAGTTCTTGTTCGTGGCAACTGACAAGTTCATGAAAGGACTGGTGTGCCGCTTTGGAGTGCCTAACAGAGTGATCACCGACAACGGCACCCAGTTCACGAGCCGCGCCTTCATGCAATATATCCAAAACCTTGGAAGCAAGGTCTCCTTCACCTCTGCTGCTCACCCGAGGAGCAACGGGCAAGTCGAGAGGATGAATGCTGAAGTGCTGCGAGGACTCAAGACAAGGACTTTTGATAAGCTGCGGAAGAGCGGCATGCGCTGGATTGATGAGCTGCCGGTGGTTCTTTGGTCCCTCAGAACGACACCAAATCGAGCCACTGGCCAGACGCCCTTCTCCCTAGTGTACGGGGCGGAAGCAGTGCTCCCCACAGAACTCATATACGGGTCACCTCAAGTGCTTGCCTACGATGAAGTATAGCAACAGCAGCTACGGCATGACGATGCCACGCTCCTCGAGGAAGACCGTCTCCGGGCTGCTGTGCGTGCCACACGCTACTAGCAGGCTCTGCGCCGCTACCATAGCCGCAGAGTTCACGCTCGGAGCCTTGAGGAAGGCAACCTTGTCCTTCGGCGTGTTCAGTCCGCCAAGGGTACAAACAAGTTGACGCCAAAGTGGGAAGGCCCTTACCGGGTAGTACGAGCCACCAGACCTGGCGCAATCCGTCTGGATACCGAAGATGGTACCAAGGTGCAGAACTCATGGAACATTGAGCATCTTCGTAAGTTCTACCCGTAAGGCGCGGCTGCCGGGCTCAGTCCCCGGCAGCCATCTTTTGTACAAGCCTTGCCGATGTTGCATGTCACCCTTTGTACAAAGCCAGGCGCAGACCCTGTGCAACAATAATAAAGCTAGGCATTGCATCATATCATCATCTTTACATGCTCATTACGCATTTTTTATGACTGCAATGTTATCGCTTTTAAGTTATTAAGATTTGCTAGAATGCTTGATGAAACCGTAATCTTTGTTACTGTCCTCACCCTACATGTTTTACCATCGAGAAAACAAGAAAGGGAAACAAGGGAACAAATATGGCGGCCCATCACGCTTGGAAAGAAGATACTACCTGGAAAAGATAAGTGTATCATATATTTCCAGTTCAGTACTTCTCATTTTCTCAAGGAAACCCTTAGTATCTTCCTTACTGCGGGATGTGGAGTCGTCCACGTGGTGAAAACCCTTGTCGGGATGAGCCGTCCCCCTGTCCTTGCTCATAGGGGTGACAACGCCGATACCGACAAGGAGCTCTGCCGGGGAACAACACCAACCTGTTGCCGGGGGCTCGCTCCCCCACTTTGGCACTCGTGGTTTGAATGACGACCCGGCAAGTAGCTTGATACGTCTCCAACGTATCTATAATTTTTGCTTATTCCATGCTATTATATTATCATTCTTGGATGTTTTACAATCATTTTATTACAACTTTATATCATTTTTTGGGACTAACCTATTGACAGAGTGCCAAAGTGCCTATTGCTTTTTTTTGCTTGTTTTTTACTTCACAGAAAATCAGTACCAAACGGAGACAAAACGCTGCGGGGATTTTTGTGGATTTTTTATGGACCAGAAGAAAGAAGATGGGCCAAAGAACACCAGAAGAGGGGGCCCAGGGTGGCCAGCACCCACCAGGGCGCGCCAGAGGGCCCCTGGCGCGGCCTGGTGGGGGCTGGGCACCTCGGGCACCCCCTCAACCGACTATCGTGCCTATAAATTCCCAGAAAATCCAAAAACCCTAGAGGAGTCGACGAAACACAATTCTAGCCGCCGCAAGTTCCAGAACCACGAGATCCAATCTAAACACCATCACGGAGGGGTTCATCTTCCTCGTAGGTGCCTCTCCGATGATGCGTGAGTAGTCCACCATAGACCTACGGGTCCGTAGGTAGTACCTAGATGGCTTCTTCTCTATCTCTTATGATTCTCAATACAATGGTCTCTTGGAGATCTATTTGATGTCAACTTTTGCGGTGTGTTTGTTGGGATCCGATGAATTTTGAGTTCATGATCAATTTCTATCCATGAATATTATTTGAGTCTTCTTTGATCTCTTATATGCATGATTACTTATAGCCTCGTATTTCTTCTTCAAATCTTTGGTTTAGTTAGGCCAACTAGATCGATTTTTCTTGCCATGGGAAGAGGTGCTTTGTGATGGGTTCGATCTTGCGGTGTTCTTTCCCAGTGACAGAAGGGGCAGCAAGACACACATGTATCGTTGCTATCAAGGATAACAAGATGGGGTCTATTCCTACATGAATATATCTTGTCTACATCATGTCATCATTCTTATTGCATTACTCCATTTTTCCATGAACTTAATACACTAGATGCATGCTGGATAGCGGTCGATGTGTGGAGTAATAGAGGTAGATGCAGGCAGGAGTCGGTCTATCTATCTTGGACGTGATGCCTATATAATGATCATCGCCTTGGATATCGTCATGACTATTCGATTTTCTATCAATTGCCCAACAGTAATTTGTTCACCCACCGTGCGCTATACTCATGAGAGAAGCCACTAGTGAACCCTACGGCCCCCGGGTCTACTTCTATCATATTGCTTTTCGATCTACATTTTTTGCAATCTTTGTTTTCAGATCTACAAAACCAAAAACCCAAAAATATATTGCTGCATACTTACTCTTTTTATTTGTGTTCTCGAGAGATCTATCTCTCCTATTTATCACTACCTAATCTATCTATTTACCGTTGAGAGATTGACAACCTCTCTTTCGTGTCGGGTTGCAAGTATTTGTTGTTTGTGTGCAGGTGCTGCTTATTGGGTGGTGGTGATCCTCCTACTGGTTCGATAACCTTGGTTTCATAACTGAGGGAAATACTTACCGTCGCTGTGCTGCATCATCCCTTCCTCTTTGGGGAAGTACCGACGCAGTCCAAGCCACGTCAAAGGAGATTATGGCGCCGTTGCCGGGGAGGAAGCGGTCTCTTCTACGTGCCTATCGTAGGCACCGAGGGGACTCCACCATCATCTACCAGGTTCCTAATCACAAATCTCATCTCCTTGCAATTACATTATTTGCCATTTGCCTCTCGTTTTCCTCTCCCCCACTTCACCAATTTGCCGTTCTATTCGCCCTCTTTTTCGTTTGCCCTTTTCTCACTGGATCTCTTGCCTTGTCACTATGGCTAGTTCTTCCTTTATTGCGTGTACTCCCGATAATGAGGTTCTTAATTTTAAGCAAAGGGGAGGGGAGAACCTAAAAGATGCTTGGTATAGGATTTGCAATGCTCATAATAAATCTATCCATAAGCAATCTACCGTTGTTCTTCTTCGCAGTTTCTATGTTGGCATTACCACTTGGTATAGATTCGTCCTTGATACGATTACCGGTGGGAATTTCTTGATGTGTCCATCTTTGGATGCTTTTAATGCTTTGGGAAGTTTAGTGGGATCGCCACCTATCATGATCAATGAAAGAACTTTAACTCTCGAGCACGTTATGGAGAGATTAGATGCTATCAAAAAGAAGTTGATTACTAAGGAACATCTTGATGATCTAGATAAAAAGATGCATAATCTTGCTAATAAAACTGGATCTAAGGCGGGAGATGCTCTTAAATTGTTTAAGGCAAAAGAAACCGTAGTTAACGAAAGGGTAGAAGAAAGTCCTTACCGTATTGATAAGTTGGAAGAGATCTTTAGTAATTTGGGTTCGGCTTTTTCTTCTATCAAGTCTATTGAAAAAACTCCTGTAAAAATTGACAAGACCACGCAAGTCACTAAGAACAAAGTTGCTACAACTAGTGGCCACAAGGGGGATCTTAAAATGATTAGTATTCATCCCGACTTTGTTGAAATCATAAGAGATCCTATTTACAAGAATGATTTTTTTGGTTTTCTTCCTAGGAGTGTTATCGTTAAGAACATGCATGCTAAATCCTTGAAGAAATCTAGTTGTGTGATTGAAGAGTTGAAAACCAAAGATGACAATACTTGAATCTATCCAATATGCCTAGCTAGGGGCGTAAAACGATAGCGCTTGTTGGGAGGCAACCCAATGAATAAATAAATTTTTGCTTTTTCCTTTCTGTTTTTGAGTGTTGACACAATTATGCCTCTGTTATGATTGTGTTTTTATGGTTTATTTAGTGTTTGTGCCAAGTAGAACCATTAGGATGATTCATAGGATGAGTAGAAGTGATGTTGAATCTGAAACAGAAACTTTGCATCCAGTATATGAATTTTCATTTTTTTGCTGGAATGCGATCTTGCTCTGAAATTTTAACACAGTGCTGCTATACAAATTCCTTACGTTGTCCTAATTTTTCAGAATTTTTGGAGTTACAGAAGTATGGGTAGAGTACAAATTACTACATACTGTTCTGTTTAGGACAGATTCTGTTTTCGTTGCATTGTGTGCTTGTTTTGATGAATCTATGGGTTATATTGAAGGGTATGAGCCATGGTAAAGTTAAAATACAGTAGGTATAATGCAATTATAAAATATGAATGGGTTTGCAACAGTACCTAAAGTAGTGATTTGCTTTCTTATACTAACGGATCTCACGAAGATTTTGTTGAGTTTTGTGTGATTGAAGTTTTCAAGTTTTGGGTGAGATCACGATGGATGAAGGAATAAGGAGTAGCAAAAGCCTAAGCTTGGGGATGCTACCGCACCCCCAAGATATATCCAAAGAGTAACAAGCAACTAAGCTTGGGGATGCCCCCGAGTGGCATCCGCTCTTTCTTCTAACAACCATCGGTATTTTACTTGGAGCTATATTTTTATTCGTCACATATCATGTGTTTTGCTTGGAGCATCTTGTATCTTTGCTTGCTTTGTTTGTTAGTTTTTCCTTTGTATCCTTTCTGTACACACCTATTTGAGAAAGCCAAAATCATGCTATGATTTGTTAGAATTGCTCTATGTGCTTCACTTAAACTTTTTGAGCTATAGAATTGCTCTAGTGCTTCACTTATATCTTTTTGAGCACGGTGTGCTTGGAAACTTTTGTAGAAATACTCTCATGATTCACTTAGATTAATTTTAGAGTTAGTAAATTTTTGAATAAATCCTCTCATTCTTCACTTATACCTTTTTGAGAGATGAAATCTTTATGCTCATGTGCTTCACTTAAATTTGTTTGAGCTTGCCAAAAAGCAATGGCAATATATGAAACTAGTCCCAAAGTGATAGATATCCAAGGAGGATATAATAAAAACTTTCATGAAGATCATTGGAAAAATTAAACTTGATTCCTTGTAATAGTTTTGAAACATGATGATAGTAATATGTGAGTCATGTTAGTGAGTAATTATGCTTAGTAGGAATATTGGTGTTAAGGTTTGTGATTCCCTATGCATGCACGAAAGTCAATAGTTATGCAATGAAGTTACATCCTACTTGTGGTGCATGATTCGGTGTTAGTTATGTTCAATGCTCACTTATGTGATTTTTCGTTTCTTGGTTTGGTTGCTTCCCAATCTATTTGCTAGCCTTCATTTGTACTAAGTAGAAATACTACTTGTGCATCCAAAATCCTTAAACCAAGTTTTGCCTTATGAGTCCACCATACCTACCTATATGCGGTATTTCCATGCCGTTCCAAGCAAATTTGTATGTGCCATCTCTAAATTTTCAAAATAAATTTTCTATTTTGTGTGCCCATACCGCTCATGAAACGGTGGGGAGTGTCCAATATTTTTCCATGCTAGATGTGTTATTCTCAAGATGAGTGTTTATTCACTTGTCATTGCACGAGAGTGCGGCAGTAATAGGGATGCCCATTCCTGAAATGAAAAAGAAAAAAATATATTTACTTTATGTTGTCAAATAATAAATTCCTTTGAAAGTGTTGGTATGGAAGGCAACCGTGGATACGACCCGCCATGGAAAGTGAAAGTTTGGTGGAAAAAGGAATAAACTTTATTTTCTGTTTGGGAACTGCCTTATATATATCTAGCATGGAAAGTATTGTGAGCTACTTTGTCGTTTTCGTTGACAGGAAAAGCATGCCACCCAAAATAATTTTTCTCTCTCAATTTAAAACTTTGAGCTCTGGCACCTCTACAAATCCCTACTTCCCTCTGCGAAGGGCCTATCTATTTACTTTATGCAATTTTTATTTTTGCTTTGAGTCTCCATCTTCTCTTATAAGCACCAACTAGGGGGCACTATGATCGTACTTGAGCATTGGGCATAGCTAATATTTGAGTATGTTTCATGAATGGATCAATGATTGAGCATGATGGGCTAGGGATAACTTTCTTTAGTGTTGATATTTTGAAAGACATGGTTGCTTGTTGACATGCTTGAGTATTGAAGTCATTATGTTAAAACTAGACTATTGCTTTGAATCATTTACAAGTCCAAATGTCCATGCTATACAAAGAAGAAAAGAATATGATGAACATGTTAGGCAACATTCCACATCAAAAATTCTGTTTTTATCATTTACCTACTCGAGGACGAGTAGGAATTAAGCTTGGGGATGTTGATACGTCTCCAACGTATCTATAATTTTTGCTTGTTCCATGCTGTTATATTATCATTCTTGGATGTTTTACAATCATTTTATTACAACTTTATATCATTTTTTGGGACTAACCTATTGACATAGTGCCAAAGTGCCAGTTGCTGTTTTCGCTTGTTTTTTACTTCGCAGAAAATCAGTACCAAACGGAGACAAAATGCTGCGGGAATTTTTGTGGATTTTTTACGGACCAGAAGAAAGAAGATGGGCCAAAGAACAACAGAAGAGGGGGCCCAGGGTGGCCAGCACCCACCAGGGTGCGCCAGAGGGCCCCTGGCGCGGCCTGGTGGGGGCTGGGCACCTCGGGCACCCCCTCAACCGACTATCGTGCCTATAAATTCCCAGAAAATCCAAAAACCCTAGAGGAGTCGACGAAACACAATTCCAGCCGCCGCAAGTTCCAGAACCGCGAGATCCAATCTAAACACCATCACGGAGGGGTTCATCTTCCTCATAGGTGCCTCTCCGATGATGCATGAGTAGTCCACCATAGACCTACGGGTCCGTAGGTAGTAGCTAGATGGCTTCTTCTCTCTCTCTTATGATTCTCAATACAATGGTCTCTTGGAGATCTATTTGATGTCAACTTTTGCGGTGTGTTTGTTGGGATCCGATGAATTTTGAGTTCATGATCAATTTCTATCCATGAATATTATTTGAGTCTTCTTTGATCTCTTATATGCATGATTACTTATAGCCTCGTACTTCTTCTTCAAATCTTTGGTTTAGTTAGGCCAACTAGATCGATTTTTCTTGCCATGGGAAGAGGTGCTTTGTGATGGGTTCGATCTTGCGGTGTTCTTTCCCAGTGACAGAAGGGGCAGCAAGACACGCATGTATCGTTGCTATCAAGTATAACAAGATGGGGTCTATTCCTATATGAATAGATCTTGTTTACATCATGTCATCGTTCTTATTGCATTACTCCGTTTTCCATGAACTTAATACACTAGATGCATGCTGGATAGCGGTCGATGTGTGGAGTAATAGAGGTAGATGCAGGTAGGAGTCGGTCTATCTATCTTGGACATGATGCCTATATAATGATCATCGCCTTGGATATCGTCATGACTATTCGATTTTCTATCAATTGCCCAACAGTAATTTGTTCACCCACCGTGCGCTATACTCATGAGAGAAGCCACTAGTGAACCCTACGGCCCCCGGGTCTACTTTTCTATCATATTGCTTTCCGATCTACGTTTTTTGCAATCTTTGTTTTCAGATCTACAAAACCAAAAAACCCAAAAATATATTGCTGCATATTTACTCTTTTTATTTGTGTTCTTGAGAGATCTATCTCTCCTATCTATCACTACCTAATCTATCTATTTACCGTAGAGAGATTGACAACCTCTCTTTCGCGCCGGGTTGCAAGTATTTGTTGTTTGTGTGCAGGTGCTGCTTATTGGGTGGTGGTGATCCTCCTACTGGTTCGATAACCTTGGTTTCATAACTGAGGGAAATACTTACCGTCGCTGTGCTGCATCATCCCTTCCTCTTTGGGGAAATACCGACGCAGTCCAAGCCACATTATAGCTCCGTGCAGCAGAGACAAAACAAACTAATGCAGTACAAATCAGGAAAGGAAAAGGATAGTACTTGCGGGAAGAAAATAGCATTCTATTCTCATTCATTTTCGATACAAAATGGGTAGAGATTACATTATGATTCGTTAAAACTTGGCAAGCGACTACATCTTTTGACATAAAAAAAGATAAGTGCCCCGTAATCCCTTTCTTGTCCCTCTCCTCTTAGGGATTAGGTAGAGAAGGAGTAGAGGGCAAAAGGAGTGCCTGGCCGGGATTCGACGCTTCCCAGACAGGACCAAAGGGGCGCGACCGGTGGAAGGCCCCTGCCCCCAGGTCGGGTGGACGAAGCCGACGGAGTGGACAAGACCGATAAGGGGAAAGAAGGCGGAGGGCAGGTGTAGATGGTGGCGCTGCCGGGACCCAGCTAGTGATGATGGTGCTGCCGGGGAACGCGACGCGTCGGAGAACTCATCCGTGCTCCTGATGCGTCGTAGATCCCCGACCGCCATCGTCTTCCTCATCGCCACCGCCCGAGAAGACGCCCGTGCCATCGCCCAAGCTCCAGGCGTGGCAACCCGGGGACCCCACAGAGAGCATGGTCGTCCTCGGTGGCCAAAGGCGGGGAATTCCGTCCCCCGCCTTAGAAGAACACGCGAAGATGAAGAACTCTCTCCCGTACGCTCCATCCAGAGTGCTGCGGGAGGAGAGCTTCACCGCGGTAAACGACGACGCGCTGCTGCAACCGCGCGCGCGCCCATGGTGACCATGTGGGCGTTTTTTTCCATCACCTTGAAGAAGGAGTGCGGAAACAATGGACCGCCACGGGCACTGCACCTCCAACATAGATCCCGACGCGACGTCGACCGTGTGGAGCTCCGTCAAGACTAAAGAAGCGAGCAGCGCGGCGGCAGGCGTACGACCGCAGCCGTCCCCGATACGGCCACCACGCTGCCCGCTCCCCCATCCAAGGCTTCCCCGACCAACTTTCGGTTCAGAACCATACACCCATGACGGGGGCTGTATAGAGATTCAGAAGGAAGGTTCTACAAGCACGCTCGCTCGGCCCCTCCCCCTGAGCATCGGGAGGGCGAGCGTAGCTCAAAACAAAAAAGCAGAAGAGCTAGCTCTGTGGGTTTGCACTCAAGGAGGAAGAAGGGATGGATGAGCATCACCCCTCGCAACCCCCAATTTATAGGGGAGAGCGCGGGGGCTGGCTCTCCTCCACTCCAAGGGTCGCTGCCCATCTCCACCAATTCCATCACCCACGATCACGGGCGAACAGGTAACCGCCCCATTGCTCCAATCCATGGCGCTGTGGTTTCTGCCACGGTCAGGACTTTAAGTCACGCGCGCCCGTCGCTAACTCCCCGCTATGCATGCGGCGCGCGTGGCGGAAACGGCCTGAGGTGGGCCAGTCCTGGGGGCTCCTGTCGGTGCACTAGTACAGGGGTACCCAGTGCCCCTGACTTATGCACAGGCGGTAGAAGCAAAACCTTGGCCAGCAATCAAGACCAAGACTCCAGCTAGCTCAACGCGGTAGCCCAAGCCTGGGCTGCAACGCGCCAAGCACGTCCCCGACGCTTGCCGGGGACCAAGACGTACACACCTTCCAGAAGACCCGGCAAGCCACTCTCCGGTAGGCATGAGCTACCCGGCCACCGCTCCACCGCATCGCTATGCCTGTCACTTATCGATGCGATGTCGAGCCCTCAGGCGGCTAATCAGCTCTCGCTAAGCATGTGGCGACACATTGGAAGGCAAGTTACGCTCGGTTGACACCCGCCCTGCAGCGTGTCAAGATCTTAAGCAACGACCGGCCAAGCGGTGGCAAGAGCTTGCCGGGGATGCACCCCCAAGCGCCACCTAGGCAGGTAATCATGGCATTTTGTCCTAAATGCCAGAGTTAGGTATGATAGCTCTGCTTAGCTATCTAATCGACAGATAATGTCTGTTTTGCCATTGTGGTAACCCTTTGCACTATAAAAGGAGGCCCAAGGCAACCTAGCTCAAGGTTGGCAATTCGAACCCCCGAACACTTGTACTCGCATAGCCGCTCTTTCCCCGACAATAGTCCTTGCCGGGGTTAGGCGCTCTGCGTTCTTCGTGTTCCTCTGATCAATCCACCAAAAAGCAGGAGTAGGGTTTTACGCTTAGCAGCGGCCCGAACCTGGGTAAAATGCGCGTCTTCTGATCGTTGCACCGTCTCATGCTCTCCGCTCTTCGTGCAACGTGACCCCCCCCTTGCCGAACCACAAGGGACCTGTGGTCCCATAGGTGATCGTGAGCATTCGTGCCCGATAATTGTAAATTGCAAAATAAAATAAAAGGTAAATAAAGGCAACAAGGTAATAGTAGCGTTTGTAAATATATAAGTGAATAGACCCCGGGGCCATAGTTTTCCCTAGCGGCATCTCTCATGTAGACAACATACGGTGGGTAACAAATTACTGTTGAGCAATTGATAGAAAAGCGGATAGTTATGCGATTTTCACGGCAATGATCATGTATATATAGGCATCACGTCCATAAACAAATAGGCCGACTCCTGCCTGCACCTATTACTATTACTCCATGATACATCTTTGTCGTATCTACTTTACCTAACGATTTTGCTCTTGTTTTGGACTCTAATTTGCATGATTTGAATGAAACTAACCCGGACTGACGTTGTTTTTAGCAGAACTACCATGGTGTTGTTTTTGTGCAGAAATAAAAGTTCTCGGAATTGGACGAAACTTTTTGGATATTTATTTCAGAATAAAAGAAAAATACTGGAACCAAGAGCCACCGGAGGGGGTGCCCTGGCTGGGCACGATACACCAGGGCGCGCCACCCCCTCCAGGCGCGCCCTGGTGGGTTGTGGTCACCTCGTGGCCCCCCTGACCCTAATCCCAACTCCATAAATACCTATTTTCGGAGAAAAAATAGGAGAGGAAGTTTTATCGCGTTTCACGAGATGGAGCCGCCGCCGCCTCTTGTTCTTCATCGGGAGGCCAGATCTGGAGTCCGTTCGGGGCTCCGGAGAGGGGAATCTTCGGTCTTCGTCACCACCAACCCTCCTTCATCGCCAATTCCATGATGCTCACCACCGGGAGTGAGTAATTCCTTCGTAGGCTCGCTGGTCGGTGAGGAGTTGGATGAGATTCATCATGTAATCGAGTTAGTTTTGTTAGGGCTTGATCCCTAGTATCCACTATGTTCTGAGATTGATGTTGCTATGACTTTTCCATGCTTAATGCTTGTCACTAGGGCCCGAGTGCCATGATTTCAGATCTGAACCGTTTATGTTATCACCATTATATCTATGTTCTTGATCCGATCTTGCTAGTCATATGCACCTGCTATGTGTTATGATCCGTAAACCCCGGGGTGACAATAATCGGGATACTTTCCGGTGATGACCGTAGTTTGAGGAGTTCATGTATTCACTATGTGTTAATGCTTTGTTCCGGTTCTCTATTAAAAGGAGGCCTTAATATCCCTTAGTTTCCTTATGGACCCCGCTGCCACGGGAGGGTAGGACAAAACATGTCATGCAAGTTCTTTTCCATAAGCACGTATGACTATTTACGGAATACATGCCTACATTATATTTATGAACTGGAGCTAGTTCTGTGTCGCCCTAGGTTATGACTGTTATATGATGAATATCATCCAACGAATTCACCAATCCAATGCCTACGAGTTTTCCACATATTGTTCTTGCTACGTTGCTATTGCTATTGCTACAGTTCCAACTGCTACAAAATCATTGCTATCACTGTTACTGTTACTGTTACTACTGCTATCAAAACTATCATATTACTGTGCTACTGATCACTCTGTTGTAGATATTTAATCTCCAGGTGTGGTTCAATTGACAACTCAACTGCTAATACTTGCAAATATTCTTTGGCTCCCCTTGTGTCGAATCTATAAATTTGGGTTGAATACTCTATCCTCGAAAACTGTTGCGATCCCCTATACTTGTGGGTTATCAAGACCTTTTTCTGGCGCCATTGCCAGGGAGCATAGCTATATTTTTGAGTCACTTGGGATTTATATCAATTGATCACTATGAAGAATCTGAAGGATACTAAAACCAAGATCGTTCCCTCTAAGACGAGGGGAGTTAAGGATTTGCCATCACACTCTGCACTTGATTCACCTTCTATTTTGAGTAGACTTGCAACACCACCACATGCTATTAATCCTGATATGTCGCAAGTTATTGATGATGCTACTTCTGCTATGAATGATGCTTATGATGATGCTAGTACCATGCCTAATGATAATGTGCCACCAGGTGAATTTCTTGATAAACAAATTGCTAGAGCTAAAGAGAATGAAATTATTGAAACTGATGAGATTACTGAAACTGATGAAGTCCTTGCAACTGAGAACTATGAAACACCTATTAGACCTAGCTCTCCTAGATTTGAATTGCCTAAGATACCCGAGGGTTATGTTATGGATGAGGAGACAACTAGAGACATCCTTGCTTGTAAGGATAGAGATGATCTTAAGAAATTATTATGCAAGTATAAAGAAAAGACTTTGAATGCTAGAATGAAATGTGATCCTAAGTTTGCTACTTCACCTATCTTTGTTACCGATAAGGATTATGAGTTCTCTGTCGACCCAGAGTTAATTACTCTGGTTGAATCGGATCCTTTTCATGGCTATGAAACTGAAACTATAGTGGCACATCTTACTAAGTTGAATGATATAACCACCCTTTTTGCTCATGATGAGAAGATTCGCTACTACTATATTCTCAAATTATTTCCGTTCTCATTAAAGGGTGATGCTAAGATATGGTACAATACTCTTGCTCCTTGTTGTGTGCGTAGTCCCCAGGATATGATTTACTACTTCTCTGAAAAATATTTCTTGCTCATAAGAAACAAGCTGCCTTACAGGAAATATTTAACTTTGTGCAAATTGAAGAAGAGAGTCTCCCACAAGCTTGGGGTAGGCTTCTCCAATTGCTTAATGCTTTACCTGATCACCCTCTTAAGAAAAATGAAATACTTGATATCTTCTATAATGGACTAACTGATTCTTCTAGGGACTTCCTAGATAGTTGTGCTTGTTGCGTTTTCAGGGAACGAACTGTTGAAGAAGCTGAGGAACTATTGAATAATATATTGAAGAATTATGATGATTGGACTCTCCCTGAACCAGCACCTAAACCCACTCCGAAGAAGAGGGGTATCTTATTTCTCAGTCCTGAAGATATGCAGGGGGCAAAGAAATGTATGTAGGAAAAAGGTATTAAAGCTGAGGATATTAAGAATTTACCACCTATTGAAGAAATACATGGCCTTGACACACCATCACCTCAACAGGTGGTAGAGGTAAATTCTTTATTAAAGTTTGACGAAGGTGATATCCCTTACAATAAACATCCTTGTCAATGCTTATATGAGTTTGACAACCACATTAGGAAACAAGATCACTTCAATGCAAATGTTCTAAAACAATTGAAATATAATTCTGATATGATTGCTCGCTTAAGTGACTTGTTATTTAGAATCACTAATGATGTTAGAGGTGTAAGAAAACATGCCTCTATGGTTCAAACCCTGTTAGAACAAGTTGCTAAATCTCAAAGAGAATTGCTTAATGAAATGAATAATAATATGAATGATTTTGCTGTTAGAGTAGCAACTAGAGGAGGTAAAATGACTCAGGAACCACTTTATCCTGAAGGACACCCTAAAAGAATTGAACAAGACTCTCAGAGAATTAACACTGACGCACCTAGTCCTTCTAAAAAGAAAAAGAAAAAGGAAAATGATAGGACTTTGCATACCTCTAGTGAACCTGAGATAGAAAAACCTCCCGAAGATAATGATGTCTCTATTTCTGATGCTGAAACTCAATCTGGTAATGAACATTCACCTAGTGATAATGAAAATGATAATGATGATGTTCATGAAGATACTCAACCGAACAATGATAAAGAACCAGATAATGATGTTGAAATAGAACCTGCTGTTGATCTTGATAACCCACAACCTAAAAATAAATGATATGATAAAAGAGACTTTGTGGCTAGAAAACATGGTAGAGAAAGAGAGCCATGGGTTCAGAAACCCATGCCTTTTCCACCTAAACCATCTAAGAGAAAGGATGATGAAGAATTTGAACGCTTTGCTGAAATGATTAGGCCAGCCTTTTTGTGTACCCGCTTAACTGATATTTTAAAGATGGCCCCTTATGCAAAATACATGAAAGACATCATTACTAATAAAAGAAAGATACCTGAAGCTAAAATCTCCACCATGCTTGCTAATTATTCTTTTAAGGATGGAGTACCTAAAAAACTTGGAGATCCTGGAATACCAACTATACCTTGCTCCATTAAAAGAAATTATGTCAAAACTGCTTTGTGTGATTTGGGAGTTGGTGTTAGTGTTATGCCTTTCTCTTTATATAAAAGACTTGATTTGAATAAACTCACACCTACTGAAATATCTTTGCAAATGGCTGATAAATCAATTGCCATACTTATCGGTATTTGTGAGGATGTTCCCGTTGTTGTTGCAAATGTTATTATCTTAACAGACTTTGTTATTCTTGAGATGCCCGAGGACGACAACATGTCGATTATCCTTGGTAGACCCTTTTTGAATACTACAGGGGTTGTTATTGATTGCAATAAAAGCAAAGTCACTTTTCATATCAATGGTAATGAGCATACGGTGCACTTTCTGAAGAAACAATTCCAAGTGAATGGTATAAATGTTATTGAAAAATCTTCGACACTCACTATTGGAAGTTTTCAACTACCTCTACCTACTGCCAAAAAGAAATTTGACATACTTATTGTTGGGGATATGATATCCCCGTTGAGGTAACTTAGTGATTTACGAAAATTCTTCGATTTCATGCTAATCGAAAATGGTTGTTAATAAGACTTGATCAACCTTATTAATGGATCATTTTTGAGAGGTATGAAGTTGATGAATCTAGTAGGCACAACCTTCTAGTCCCACCTTTTGTTTTCTATTCTTCTTAGTCATATAAAATAAAATGTCATGTTTATCCTGTTTTCTGATTCCTCCGTGCAATAAAAATGACTCAAAAATAAAAGTTCTCAGAATGTCCTGAAAATTTAACACGATTTTTTCCTGAATATTTCTGAATTTCTGGTGCAAATAACATCAGAGGGGGAGGGGTGCACCTGGTGTCCACGAGACACCAGGGCGAGCCAGCAACCCTAGGCGCGCCCTGGTGGGTTGTGGTCCCCACGTGGGTCCCCTCACTTATCTCTTTAGCCCATTCCATCTCCTACCTCCAGAAAAAAATCACCATAGCTCTCTCTCTCTCTCGTGTTCTTGCTCTCAACCCCGCAGATTTTGATCTCTTTGCTCGAAGCTCCGTTTCCGAAACTCTTTTGGGGGATTGCTACTTGGTATGTGACTCCTCCATTGCTCCAATTAGTTTTTGATTTAGTGGTTTATTTTTAGAATAATTAGCTACTCTTGGTGCTGCTGTAGATGGGCTTGCATGTTGAATTCTTAAAGTTCTAAGTAGTTTGAATGCATAATATGGCCTCTTGGCATCCTTAGGAGTAGTTGCTATCAATCTTACAAAGTTTTGTTGATAAAAAAAATTGTAGACTAAAATTTTCAGAAATTTATTTATAGGTATAAGATGAGTTTCTTTAGGAAGTTTTCATCCAAGAAGAATGCTAAAGGAGTCATTGGGGAATCATCGGACAATGACCTCAACACTCCGAGAACGAGGAGGTGCGGCCATGCGAATGGCCGCATAATGCCTTCATGGAGGAGGACGGGTTCCATCAGCTGGGCTGACCAACTTCCTCGCAGGTGAGTGTGACCAATGATGTCTACTACACAACTTTATTCTTGTAGACTCGTGTTGGGCCTCCAAGCGCAGAGTTTTGTAGGACAGTAGCAAATTTCCCTCAAGTGGATGACCTAAGGTTTATCAATCCGTGGGAGGCGTAGGATGAAGATGGTCTCTCTCAAACAACCCTGCAACCAAATAACAAAGAGTCTCTTGTGTCCCCAACACACCCAATACAATGGTAAATTGTATAGGTGCACTAGTTCGGCGAAGAGATGGTGACACACGTGTAATATGGATGGTAGCTATAGGTTTTTGTAATCTGAAAATATAAAAACAGCAAGGTAGCAAGTAACAAAAGTGAGCAAAAACGGTATTGCAATGCTTAGAAACAAGGCCTAGGGTTCATACTTTCACTAGTGCAAGTTCTCTCAACAATACTAACATAGTTGAATCATATGTAAATCCCTCACGTGCGACAAAGAGTTCACTCCAAAGTCACAAATAGCGGAGAACAAACGAAGAAGTTATTGTAGGGTACGAAACCACCTCAAAGTTATCTTTTCCGATCAATCTTATGAGCTATCCCTATAAGTGTCACGAACAGCCCTAGAGTTCGTACTAAAATAACACCTTAAGATACACATCAACCAAAACCCTAATGTCACCTAGATACTCCAATGTCACCTCAAGTACCCATGGGCTTGATTATACGATATGCATCACACAATTTCAGATTCATCATGTTCAATCCAACACAAAGAACTTCAAAGAGTGCCCCAAAGTTTCTACCGGAGAGTCAAGACGAAAACGTGTGCCAACCCCTATGCATAGATTCCCAAGGTCACGGAACCCGCAAGTTGATCACCAAAACATACATCAAGTGGATCAATAGAACATCCCATTGTCACCACGGATATCCCATCGCAAGACATACATCAAGTGTTCTCAAATCCTTAAAGATTCAATCCGATAAGAAAACTTCAAAGGGAAAACTCAATTCATCACAAGAAGATAGAGAGGGGAAAACTCCATATGCTTCATCTATAACAATAAAGCTCGCGGTACATCAAGATCGTGTCATCTCAAGAACACGAGAGAGAGATCAAACACATAGCTACTGGTACATACCCTCAGCCCCGAGGGTGAACTACTCCCTCCTCATCATGGAGACCGCCGGGATGATGAAGATGGCCTCCGGTGATGGTTTACCCCTCCGGCAGGGTGCCGGAACGGGCTCCCGATTGGTTTTTCGTGGCTCTGGAGGCTTGCAGCGGCGGAACTCCCGATCTAGGTTTGTTTCTGGGGGTTTCTGTATTTATAGGAATTTTTGGCGGCGGAAACAAGTCCAGGGGGGCCAAGAGGTGACGACAAGCCAGGGGGGCACGCCCTAGGGGGGGCGCCCCCCAGGCTTGTGGTGGCCTCATGGCTCTTCTGGCCCAACTCCAATGCTCCCTGGGCTTCTTCTGGTCCATAAAAAATCACCGTAGATTTTTATTCCGTTTGGACTCCGTTTGATATTCCTTTTCTGTAAAACTCAAAAACACGGAAAAAATAGAAACTGGCACTGGGCTCTAGGTTAATAGGTTAGTCCCAAAAATAATATAAAGTTGCAGTAAAATGATTGTAAAACATCCAAGAATGATAATATAACAACATGGAACAAGCAAAAATTATAGATACGTTGGAGACGTATCAACCAACACCACCTCCTTACAACTTCCTTTGTGCAAAGTTTTCATTTTCTGAGTAGGAATAATCCTCCTGAGGTGCAATTTAATTTATATACTGAAACCCGTCAGATACCGCTCACTGACTTTTGCGACATATGTTTGATCCCTTCTGATGGGGAATTAAGAGAGCCTAGACCAGCGGAGTTTGAGGATTTTCTCCTCACTTTGACAGTGGGTGATGAAAGAGGCGTGTCAAATGCCACCGCCACCAGTTTGCAGTTTCCTTCCGTGCATTACTTTGATTTATTCATTGCGAAGTGTTTAACCGCTAGGGAGAAGGTCGGTGCACTCAGTGCCCCCGACCTCGCCATTTTACGCTGTGCACTGCACAATGATCACACCTTTAGCCTAGGGGCTATTATTGCACGTCGCCTACACCTTAACAGGACTAAGGGCAAGATACATGGTGGTATTTATGCTACTCGCTTAGCGAGTCACTTTAATGTTCAGATTCGCCAACATGAATATCCCTTGCCCCGAGTTTTTCTAGATCACAAGGCATTGGAGGATCATCAATTTATTGATGCTACTGATTCTTTTCATAACATTCGCTACAACTTAGTATTCAACGAGGTTACCCGTGATATTATCCCGTTGCCTGCACCTGATTTGTTTGATTCTGTTGCCAGGAACGGATACAGGGTCATGCCAGAGGACATTTTTGCCTACCGGAACGACCTGGCAGCGGCTGAGGAGGAGCCCCAGGAGTGGGCTGCTCAGGTGCCGCCGCCACAGCACCTCCACATAAGACCGGATGGCTATTACGGATGGTGATTACCAAGCTAGGCCAAAAGCCTAAGCTTGGGGGAGTACGTATTTCCACCGACATTATATTCATGTTTACGCATTTCATTCCAGTTGTCGGTGTCTACACTTTTTCATTGTATTATCCTTGCTAGATTTATTTTCTTGCTTTCTTCTTGCGTGTTTGAAAAACTTTGAGAAAATACAAAAATATTTCTTGCTTCTTTTCGGTTTATCTTTCTAGTTTAAATTAATTGTAGTAGCAAAAGAAAACCCAAAATGATTTCTCGTTTCTCCTTTTACTTGTTGGGAGTTTTCCCATGTAAATAGTTTTTCTCGTCTTTGTTTTTCCTTCTTTGATTTGCTTTCTTTAAGAAAAACCAAAAACTCTAAAAAATATTTTTGTGGGTTTCTCTGAAATTCTTTTCCTTTTATTTGAGTCGAACCAAGGAGAAGACCACGATGAAAATGTTGAGTGGCTCTCATATGCATTATTGTTAATCTAACAAAGAGCCCAAATTACTTTGTCTTCTCCTTTTGAATAAAATGTTTGCAGATTCCTGCTTAGTCCACGGCACTCTTGCACTGTTATTATTTTCATATCGTTCGGTCGTGCAAGTGAAAGGCAATAATGACGATATTTGAAGACGTGACTGTGGCAGAGAAAAGCGAGTATGAACTCAACTTGTTTTTGTTTTTGTAAATATGTTTAGCCTAGTATCCTTGATTCAACATATTATGATCAAACATGTTTGCAATGACAATTAGAGATTATAGTTGCCCATGCCATGCTTAAGTAGCAAGGAGTGGATAATGATTTATCTTGGACGTCAACATGCATTAAAATGATTGTGATGTGGTATGATGATATGGTATCCTCCTCTGAATGTTTCAAGTGGCTTGACTTGGCACATGTTCACGCATGTAGTTGAATCAAAACCAACATAGCCTTCATGATATTTATGTTCATGGTGTCCATATCCTACTCATGCTAGTAGTCAATGTTTAGTATGCGTAATGCATGTTCATGACCGTTTTCGCTCTCTAGCTGGCCGCTTCTCAATCTATTTGCTAGCCTTCGCCTGTACTAGGCGGGAACACTGCTTGTGCATCAAAACCCTTAAACCAAAGTTATTCCAGATGAGTCCACTATATCTACCTATATGCGGTATTACCCTGCCGTTCCAAGTAAATTTGCATCTGCCACCTCTAAAATTTCAAATGAACATCTGTTTTGTGTGCCTGGACCGCTCATGGAGCGACATGGGCCGGTCAGTATCTTCCATGTTAAGCGGGTTATTCTCATGATGAGTGTTTATTCACTCGTCCTTGCATGAGAGGGGCGGTAATAGGGATTCCCAGTCCCAAAATCAAAAATTGCAAATAATTAAACAAAACTCCCCTAGGAATGGTGTTGGTATGGACAGTACCCGTGGATTCGGCTAGCCATGGAGTGTGTTTGTTGGTGGAGGGGGAGTAAACCTTTACTTTTACCGCTTGGAAACCGCCGCTAATGTGTTTAGCATGGAAGATATTGATAACTCTTGGTCATAACGTTGACAGGAAGGGTGCACCTCCCAAAATTATATTTATCTCTGATTTAAGCTTTGAGCTCTGGCACCTCTTCAAATCCCTATTTCCCTCTGTGAAGGGACTATCTATTTACTTTTATGTCGAGTCATCACCTTCTCAAATAAGCGCCAGATCTGAGAGCACTATTGTCATCCTCATGCATTGTGTATAGTTAATGTTGGACGCATCATGACTGGATCTGTTCTACCATGAATTACAATGTTTAGTCGCTGCTTGAACTTTGGAGGTGCTCTGCATTTATGTTTTGCGGTCTCAGAAAGGGCTAGCGAGATACCACTATTGTCATATTATATCATAACCGTTTTGACAAAGTGTTGGTGACGGTGTCCTGGGCTAGGGGGTACTCACCACGTCGTCTCCCGACCAGTGGGTCGGGCCGAGGACCCCCGTGATGATTCACTAATGGGCCACTTCGGGCAGCCCATGCCGAATACAAGGAGGATTCCACAAGACTTGGCGCACAAGACAAGGACTCCTCTAAACCCTAGGCCTACGGTGCATATATAAACCGAGGCCAGGCTAGTCAATAGATCAATATATTACATCTCATAATCTCGTGGTAGATACATGTACTCTGTACAACACCCCATATGAATACAATCAAAATCAGGACGTAGGGTATTATCTCTTCGAGAGAGCCCGAACCTGGGTAAAATCCTGTGTCCGTGTTACCATCGCTCCAAGACGCCTAGCTTAGGACCCCTACTACGAGATATGCCGGATTTGACACCGACATTGGTGCTTTCGTTGAGAGCCTGCTGGCAGTCGCCGCGGTGCGATGTGAATTCAGATCGTTTCCGGCGCGATCTACGCCTTGGAACCGAGCTTTGTTGTCGATGTCGTCATCTTCGTCGCTGGCTCGACTGGTCACCTCGGCTGGACCGAGGATTGCGCTCCGTGCCGGATCGTCAAGATCGGACGGATACTTTCATCGTCATCATCTCCGATCTCTATCAAGATCACGAGAAATCATACATGGAGCTCGGAGGCTCGATGTTGACATCGTCCTCGAGCAACCGTGCAGTTTTTCTGGACAGCGACTCGTGTTCGTCGTCCCCGCTTCCTCGAGCATCGCCTTGACGATTACTTCGGTGGAATTGTGCGGAATTGAGCCTACAACAACCCTGTAAAATTTCGTCGCGTTCCGATGGAGGAATCTCCGGCAATCTCCGATCTACCGGAGCCTTGTCGAATCTGGATGAGTTTAGGGCGAGGAGTCCAGCGTCTAGCTCGGACATCCATTGGAAAATCCCACCGTTCATCGTCTCCGGAATTCCTATACCGATCACCCCTCAAAATTTCAGCTCGATCCGACCGTTCAAACTCCGGGAAACATCCGATTAGTACAACGAATTTTGGATCTATTTCCTGCGCGAAAACGAATCCGACCCGAGTTCATTTTTTTCATGAACGGGTTGTCGGACGTCCCCTTTGAAGGAAATTTTCTCATCATCTCGGTCATCCGACCAAGAGTTCGGCATCGCGAGGGCCGAATAGTCATCAAGCGAACCTCGTCATCCGCGGGTTGTACGGGTCGGGCGCTCCGTTGCTTCATCGAGCCAGCATTGACCTCGTCACAAATTCCGACCTGCATCGGCATCGCCGCGCCGTTACTTTTTCAAGCTGACGCCCACCACGCCGACCTGCTTTGACACGTCGGCTGGTATGGGGCTCTAGCGTCACCTTACCGATCTGCCCCGTCACCTCGGCTAGACTGGGGGCTTCGTCATCTCCTCATCAACCCGCTCCGGAGACTTCAGTGTCACCAGCCGACCAGCTTCGACACCTCGGCTGGCGTGAGACTTCGGCGTCACCAGCCAACCTGCTTCGACACCTCGGCTGGCCTGAGACTTTGGCGTCACCAGCCGACCTGCTTCAACACCTCGGCTGGCCTAATACTTCGGCGTCACCAGCCGACCTGCTCCGTCACCTCGGCTAGACCGGGGCTTTGGCATCCCTTCATCAACCTGCTCCGGGGACTTCGGCGTCACCAGCCGACCTGCTTCAACACCTCGGCTGGCATGAGACTTCAGCGTCACCAGCCGACCTGTATGAGACTTCGGCGTCCGCCGATCACAGCTTCGCCATGTTAACTGGACCGAGGACTTCATCTCGCCACATCGACCGTGCAGCGTCGCCACTTCGTCAAGCCGAACTCTTCGTTCAGGAACTTCGGCGCCCAGGCCATATTCCTTTGCTTATTTGCTTCACTTAAATTAACTAAGTAGAAGAATTTTTTTAAAATATATTATTATCTTTCTTTGTTATTACTTTTGGCTTGCACTATTTTATGAGTGCAGGAAATCGACTTCGACTGCCGTCATGCGGTCACCCCGGCGTCACCTTGTCGACCTACTCCACCACCTCGGCTGGACTAGGGGCTTTGCCTCGCCACATCGGCCGAGCCGTGACACTACTTCGGAGTGCCGAACTCCTCGTTCGGTCACCTCGGGACCGGCTTGGGGGCTGGGACCTTGACCCGCTATAAGCTCGGCCTGCATCGTCAACACCGAGCACATTAACCAGCTAAGTCGCTTTAATGCTCAAATTTCTAAATTTTTGTTCGGTTCTACCGAGCATTATATTTATGTTAAATAAAAAAGTTTGTTTGTTAACAACACTTCCTTTTCCGATGATAACTGGGGGCTTCGTCGTCACGCTGCCAAACTACTCTGTCTGCTCGGCTGGACCGGGGGCTTTGCCTCGCCGCAGCAACCGTGCTGCGTTGCCACTTCTCGACCCGAGCTCTTTGCTCGGTTACCTCGGGCTTGGGGGCTGGGACCTCGGCCAGGCCGAGGACTACGTCTTTGTCCCGCCACAACCCTGGACCGCACCGAGCACATTAACCAGCTAAGTCGTTTTCGTGCTCAGCTCTCTTTAGAATTTTACTTTTTGTTCGGTTCGACCAAGAACTATACTTTTTTGACAAAAAGTTATTTGCGAAAAACTTTCTTTGTCAAAACTTTGTTTGTTACAAACAAGTTCAAATACCCCGTTTACTTGGGGGCTTCCTTTATGAAACCTTTTCTCTCTGCATGTGATTATTATTGTACAACTTCTTTCCTTGCTCGTGTATTATGCCAAAATATGCATCATGTTGACTTAAGTGTTCCGCAAAGCTGGGTTGCCTGGCTCTTGTGCTTACCCCTACGTTCCCGATTGTTCGGCTAGGGAGTAAAGGGAGCACCTCTGCGATTGTTATGATCGGGCCATCCGAACTCGTACCTCAGACGGGTGAAGCCGAAAGCTAGCGCTCTTATTGTTTTCAACTATGGTCGGCACACAACGGAACTCACGCGTACACAAATCTATTACACAAGTCTCATAGTAATCATGAGCGACCAAAGAAAGGTACCATTGGGGGCACTATTTTCTTTGAAGATGCTTCTTACGTTACATAAGTAATATAGCATAAGTTCCCTGGGCGCGCTTTGTCTATTACAGCCTCATGGCCTGATTGCCTGGTTATCCAAAACACCGCCGATATTTTCGGTAGGCGGAGTAGATAACACTTTTCGGCCCTTGGCCGAAGAGGGAGAAGCCGACGGTCGGTTAAGACGCGTTCAAAGTTCGGGCGAACACAGATATTATATAAGTACTTCGGTACATACAATCATTATACATAAAATTCTTTTACCCAAGTCACTTGGGGGCTCTTAAATTAATATGAGCCGTTTTATAATAGATGTTTTCTTCTTAGTCGTTGCAAAGTCTTTTTCTACCACTCCTTTCTCGACTCAAGTGTATGATCAATAGTCGGGTAGCCTGGTTTCTCTCTAAAGCCGCTCGCGTTTAGTTCGCTAAACTGGCCTGAGAAACACTCCGCCTTCGGGATAGGGAGGTTGAAGCCGAAGGCTGACCCACTTGAAGTCTAGAGATCGGATGTGTCATGTCAAAGCACGACGGAAGCACAATTTTAAGACCAATTTCGTATTGGCACCAAAAAACTTGATTCAATCTAGACGTAAAGTTTTTTACGCAAGTTTTTTGGTCTTTTGAGCTTATAACATCTTTCACCTATTTTATGTTTTCCTTTCAGGAAGCGGGACACTCTCTTGGTTGAGGTGTTCGACGTGATGGTCTTTCTAGGAAACTCTTTTCTAAACTATAGTTCGGCATCTTTCCTGCTGAACTCCACCTCGGTGTTGTCAAAACATACATGACGGTTGAACTAGTTCCCGAGGAGGTACGATCCTAGGGTCGGCCATGTTGCCCAACCCAAGTCTCGGGGGCTACTGCATTGACAATTTAATGCAGAAAATTTAAGTGCAATATAGTTTCCGAGGAGATTATGATCCTCAGGTTGGTCGGCCGCACCCAACCTGAGTCTCGAGGTCTGTGCACACCGCTTTTGTGTTCCTAAGTATGCTGCCGAGCTAGAAGTTGATCCTCAGGCCGATTTCGCGAATCGACCTGAGTCTCGGGGGCTACTGGGATGAGCGGTCTTATGTCATCCTTCAGGCGCATCTCGGGTTATAGACCGACACACACCTTGAGGGCTACTGGCTATATATCTCAACAGAGAATAAATTGCACCAACCAAAAATATCCACAAAAAATCAGCCCATGGTCGGGGTGGTGCACCACCTCGAAAGCAGTCCGGCATAAAGCTCGGGCGCAAGTGGCTCGCTCCATCATAAGCTCGGACGAATTCCTTTAATTTTTTAAGGTCCAAGGTAGTTTATGATACCTCGGACGCTGATCATCATTGGAGCTTGGATGCAGTCCGGCGTTGGAGCTCGGAAGCAGTCCGGCATAAAGCTCAAGATCGGAGACGCCTTAGAAGCAGTCCGGCATAAAGCTAGGATGTGAATGGCTGGCTCCATAAAAGACTATTTCGGCATTTAAGCTCGGATGAAGTCCTTCAACTTTTTCAAGACCGAGGTAATCTATGACACCTCGGATACAGTTCGGCGTTGGAGCTCGAACACAGTCCGGCGTTGGAGCTCGGACACAGTCCGGCGTTGGGGCTCGGCTGCAAAAAGATACCTCGGATACAGTCTGGCGTTGGAGCTCGGACATAGTCCGCGTTGGAGCTCGGCTGTAAAAAGACACCTCAGATGCAGTTCGGCGTTGGAGCTCGGACGCAAGAGGACACCGCCGCACGGGAAACCCTTCAAACCCGAGGTGTGACGTAAAAAATAATAAGGCATTGATAAAGGCCGATAACTTAAAGGGGCTCCTCGGATGCCCGACGTGTGAACTCTTCGGATTCAGCTCGGCGATCCTCAAGATCGGACATGGGAAGATTTGTTGAACCAGTTTTCAAGACCGACGACCGAAGACAAAGAACTGTTCGGAAGAACCGAGGAGCATCCCCAACTTGAAGACCGGTTCAGGGGGCTACTGACGGTGTCCTGGACTAGGGGGTACTCACCACGTCGTCTCCCGACCAGTGGGTCGGGCCGAGGACCCCCATGATGATTCACTAATGGGCCACTTCGGGCAGCCCATGCCGAATACAAGGAGGATTCCACAAGACTTGGCGCACAAGACAAGGACTCCTCTAAACCCTAGGCCAACGGTGCATATATAAACCGAGGCCAGGCTAGTCAATAGATCAATATATTACATCTCATAATCTCGTGGTAGATACATGTACTCTGTACAACACCCCATATGAATACAATCAAAAGCAGGACGTAGGGTATTATCTCTTCGAGAGAGCCCGAACCTGGGTAAAATCCTGTGTCCGTGTTACCATCGCTCCAAGACGCCTAGCTTAGGACCCCTACTATGAGATATGCCGGATTTGACACCGACAGTTGGCACTTGAGATATTTTATTATTACTCGCTAGTTGATTATGCCATTGATATGGGTTAATATAATTTCTAAGAGTTATTGTTGACATGGTTAGTCATGTTCTTTGCTGAAAACCTGGGTGCTTGATACGTTAATTTATGAAGTATTCATGCCATATCACCTATGTTTACAATACTTTTATATGGTTTTGATGCACTTTGCATGATTTATTTAGAACTAACCCGGACTGACGCTGTTTTCAGCAGAACTACGATGGTGTTGTTTTTTGTGCAGAAATCAAAGTTCTCCAAATGCAACAAAACTTTTTGACGATTTTATTGGAACAAAAGAGGCACTAGAAGCTTCGTTGGAGGGCCAGAAGAGCCACGAGGTGGGCACAACCCACCATGGCGCTCCAGGCCCCTTCGGGGTGCCCTGGTGTCTTGTGGTCCACTCGTGGCCCATCTTCGCGTGAAACCGACGCCCAAAAATCCTATATATTCAGAAACCCCCAGAAATAACCCTAGATGAGAAGTTCTGCCGTTGCAACTCTCCGTATAAATGAAAAACCAATCTGGAGGTGTTCCAGTACCCTGCCGGAGAGGGTAGATCATCTCCGGTGGCCATCTTCATCATCCCGGCAGAGGCCATGACGAGGAGGGAGTAGTCCACCCTCGGGGCTGAGGGTATGTACCAGTAGCTATGTGTTCAATCTCTCTCTCTCATGTTCTTGAGATGTCACGATCTTGATGTATCACGGGCTTTGTTAATATAGTCAGATCATATGATGTTATTCCCTTGCTATCATGTTGTGATGAATGGAATCTTTCCCTTTGAGATGTCGTTATGTTGGATTGAATATTTTGGTTGAGAACATTTGATGTACGTCTTGCGTGGGATACCCGTAGTGACATTGGGGTATTCTATTGATTCACTAGATATATGTTGAGGCATCAACTTGCGGATTCCGGTGACCTAGGGGATCTATGCATAGGGGTTGATTGCACTTTTTCATACCATGTTCTCCGATAGAAATCTTGGGGCACTCTTTGAGGTTCTTTGTGTTGGATTGAGTATTATGAATCTGAAATTGTTTGATGCGTATCGTATAATTAACTCATGGATACTTGTGGTGACATAGGAGTATCTAGGTGACATTAGAGTTGGTTGATGCGTATCATATGGTGTTATTTTAGTACGAACTCTAGATAGATTGATCGGAAAGGATAACTTGGTGTTATTTTAGTACGAACTCTTGGATAGATCGATCGGATAGGATAACTTTAAGGTGGTTTCGTACCCTACAAACAATTTCTTCTTATGTTCTCCGCTAGATAAGAACTTTAGAGTGATTCTTCGTTGCACGTTGAGAGATGGTTATGTGATCCAATTATATTAGCATTGTTGAGAGATTGCACTAGCGAAAGTACGGACCCTAGGCCTTGTTTTCAAGCATTGCATTACCATTTGTGCTCACTTTTGTTACTTGCTACCTTGCTGGTTTTTATACTTACTATTACAAAAATCAATATCTACTATCATTACTACACTTGTATCACCATATCTTCGCCGAACTAGTGCACCTATACAATTTACCATTGTATTTGGTGTGTTGGGGACACAAGAGACTTTTTATTATTTGGTTGCAGGGTTGTTTGAGAGAGACCATCTTCATCCTACACCTCCCACGGATTGATAAACCTTAGGTCATCCACTTGAGGGAAATTTGCTACTGTCCTACAAAACTCTGCGCTTGGAGACCCAACACGAGTCTAAAAGAACAAGTTGTGTAGTAGGCATCAGTGCTACTTAAGCATATTTATGTAAACAAGAACAAAAGAGTTCATAAAAGTTTTTATTTTTCACTTTCAGTTTGTCAGCAGAATTGCTTGAGGACAAGCAATGGGTTAAGCTTGGGGAAGTTGATACGTCTCCGTCGTATCTACTTTTCCTAACACTTTTGCTCTTGTTTTGGACTCTAATTTGCATGATTTGAATGAAACTAACCCGGACTGACGCTGTTTTCAGCATAACTACCATGGTGTTGTTTTTGTGCAGAAATAAAAGTTCTCGGAATTGGACGAAACTTTTTGGAGATTTACTTCAAAATAAAAGAAAAATACTGGAACGAAGAGCCACCGGAGGGGGTGCCTTGGCTGGGCACGATACACCAGGGCGCGCCACCCCCTCCAGGCGCGCCCTGGTGGGTTGTGGTCACCTCGTGCCCCCCCTGACCCTAATCCCAACTCCATAAATATCTATTTTCGGAGAAAAAAATAGGAGAGGAAGTTCTATCGCGTTTCACGAGACGGAGCCGCCGCCACCTCCTGTTCTTCATCGGGAGGCCAGATCTGGAGTCCGTTCGGGGCTCCGGAGAGGGGAATCTTCGGACTTTGTCATCACCAACCCTCCTTCATCGCCAATTCCACGATGCTCCCCACCGGGAGTGAGTAATTCCTTCGTAGGCTCACTGGTCGGTGAGGAGTTGAAGAGATTCATCATGTAATCGAGTTAGTTTTGTTAGGGCTTGATCCCTAGTATCCACTATGTTCTGATATTGATGTTGCTATGACTTTGCCATGCTTAATGCTTGTCACTAGGGCCCGAGTGCCATGATTTCAGATCTGAACCGTTTATGTTATCACCATTATATCTATGTTCTTGATCCGATCTTGCTAGTCATAAGCACCTTCTATGTGTTATGATCCGTAAACCCCGGGGTGACAATAATCGGGATACTTTCCGATGATGACCGTAGTTTGAGGAGTTCATGTATTCACTATGTGTTAATGCTTTGTTCCGGTTCTCTATTAAAAGGAGGCCTTAATATCCCTTAGTTTCCTTATGGACCCTGCTGCCATGGGAGGGTAGGACAAAAGATGTCATGCAAGTTCTTTTCCATAAGCACGTATGACTATTTACGGAATGCATGCCTACATTATATTTATGATCTGGAGCTAGTTCTGTGTCGCCCTAGGTTATGACTGTTATATGATGAATATCATCCAACGAATTCACCAATCCAATGCCTACGAGTTTTCCACATATTGTTCTTGCTAGGTTGCTATTGCTATTGCTACTGTTCCAACTACTACAAAATCATTGCTATCACTGCTATCGTTACTATTACTGTTACTACTGCTATCAAAACTATCATATTACCGTGCTACTGATCACTCTGCTGCAGATATTTAATCTCCAGGTGTGGTTGAATTGACAACTCAACTGCTAATACTTGCAAATATTCTTTGGCTCCCCTTGTGTCGAATCTATAAATTTGGGTTGAATACTCTACCCTCGAAAACTGTTGCGATCCCCTATACTTGTGGATTATCACTCCACTCATCGACCGCTATCCAGCATGCATCTAGAGTATTAAGTAAAACAGGGTAATGCATGGAGAACGGTGACATGACGTAGACAAAGTAAACTCAAGCAATATGAATGAACCCCGTCGTGTTATCCTTAGTAGCAACAACACAAAGAAGCATCTTGTCCCCTACTTTGTCACTGGGATATAGAAATTCGTCAGGTTGAACCTACCACAACGCACCACTCCCACTGAAGATAGATCAATCTACTTGGCCAAAGCACGTCAATAAATCGGAGAGCATTACGAAGCTATAATGATCATGCAAATAAGAATCTTAATATTCAGAGGTGACTCAAATACTTTTCATGAATAATCTGAACATAAACCCACAATTCATCAGATCCCAACAAACACACCACACAATAGGATTACATCGGATAGATCAAAGCGAAGATGCGATGATCATTGTATTGAAGATCAAGAGATAGAGAGATTGCCATCTAGGTACTAGCTATGGACCCGTAGGTCTGTGGTGAACTACTCACACATCATCATGAGGGCAGCAAGGTTGATGTAGAGGCCCTCCGTGATCAATCCCCCCTCCGACAGGGTACTAGAACGGAGCTCCAGATGGCATCGCGACGGAACAGAGACTTTCGACGGCAGAAAAAGGGTTTCGGGACTACCTCTGGAGTATATTAGAATTTAGAGGCCAGAGAGGGGCGTCGGGAGACGCCCGAGGGAGGCACAAGCCATCAGCGTGCTCCCCCAGAGCGCGCCCTGTTGGCTTGTGCGGCCCTCGCGCGGCCCCCGGCCTCCTTCCGAAGCTTCCAGGTCTTCTTTTGGTCCAGAAAAAATCATCAAAAAGTTTTGTGGCAATTGGACTTCGTTTGGTATTGTAAACGTGAAAAGTGAAAAACATGCAGAAAACAGCAACTGGCACTGGGGACTGGGTCAATAGGTTAGTGCTCAAAAATAGTATAAATTGGTAAATAAAGTCCCAAAAAGTATCCTAGAATGATAATGTATCAGCATGGAACAATCAAAAATTATAGATACGTTGGAGACGTATCACATAGCTATTGGTACATACCTTCAACCCCGAGGGTGAACTACTCCCTCCTCGTCATGGCCTCCATCGGGATGATGAAGATGGCCACCGATGATGATTTCCCCCTCCAGTAGGGTACTAGAATGGCTCCAAATGGGTTTTTCTTTGATACAGAGAGTTGCGGCGGCGGAGCGGAAGTTCTAGGTTTATTTCTGAGGGTTTATGTATATATATAATTTTTCGGCATTGGAATCACGCTAACCGGAGCCACGAGGTGCCCACAAGCTATCAGGGCACGCCCTGTTGGCTTGTGGCCAGCATATGGCCCCCCTCTGGTGGTTCTTCACTCCGGTATTTCTCATATTGTCCAGAAAAAACGTAAAAAAGTTTCAGTCGATTTCGAGAACTTTTATTTTTTGCATAAAAACAACACCACGGTAATTCTGCTCAAAACAGCGTACTTTCGGGTTAGTTCTAATAATTAAATCATATAAGGTGCACCGGAACCATATAAAAGTATTGTAAACGTAGGTAAATATGGCATGAATACTTCATAAATTATCGATACGTTGGAGACGTATTAGCATCCCCAAGCTTAATTCCTACTCGTCTTGGACTAGGTAAATGATAAAAGAAATAATTTATGAAGTGTGAATGCTAGCATAGTGTATAAGTTTGATCGGTGGTTGATACGTCTCCAACGCATCTATAATTTTTTATTGTTCCATGCTATAATATTATCATTCTAGGATGCTTTTTGGTCATTTATTTGCCAATTCATATTATTTTTGAACACTAACCTATGAACCTAGTGCCTAGTGCCAGTTGTTGTTTTCTGCATGTTTTTGGCTTTTCACGTTTACAGTACCAAACGAAGTCCAATTGCCACGAAACTTTTTGATGATTTTTCTGGACCAAAAGAATACCTGGAAGCTTCGGGAGAATACCTGTTAGCTCGTGGCCCCCCTCTCGTCTCCCGATGTCCCTCTCTGACCTATAAATTCACATATATTATGAAAACCCTACTGGAGCTCCTGAAACACTTTTTTCGTCGCCGCAAGTCTCTGTTCCACCATGTGCCCATCTGGACCCCTGTTTCGGTGCCTTGCCAGAGGGGAGATCGATCATGGAGGGACTCTTCATCAACCTTGCTGCTCCCATGATGATGTGTGAGTAGTCTACCACAGACCTACTGTGACACCCCCAATTTCGACCGTACACTAATCATACACACAATGCGTACGATCAAGATTAGGGACTCACTGATTGATATCACAATGCAACACTAGACACAAATTTAAAGTCATACAACTTCATATTACAAGCCAGGGGACTCGAGGGCTCGAATACAAAGGTCGACAAGCACGAGTCAGCGGAAGCAAAAATAATATCTGAGTACAAGCATAAGTTAAACAAGTTTTGCCTTAAGAAGGCTAGCACAAACATAAGCAGCGGATCGAAAGAGGTGAGGCCTCCTGCCTGGGAACCTCCTAACTTCTCCTGAGCGTCGTCACTCTCCACGTAGTAGTAGGCTCCAGCGGTGGTGTAGTAGTCATCTCCAGCGTACTCCATCTCCTGGGCTCCATCGTCTGAACGCGGAATCGTATCGAGGGGGAAAGAGAATGCAAAGCAGCGGTGAGCACTCATCCAAAGTACTTGCAAGACTGACATCAGAACTATGCTAAGTATGCATCAGTGTCAAGGAATGGGGTTTTATCTGGACTGACTGCAGAAAGCAAGAATAGGGGGAAAGGCCTAGTCCTATCGAAGACTAGCATCTTCAGCATCTTGCAGCATTAGAAGAGAGTAGACTGGTATCTCATATATAGTCATATTATTGTAGCAATTTTATTAAGTAACCACGCCCAGAGATTCTTCCTCGACTCCCTGCGAGGAAGCAATCTCGGAGCCAACATTCATTTCAATTTAAAGTCTCAATTATAGTTGTAGAAGGTCAAGGTACAACTCCAAGTCGTCCTGTTACCGTGGACACGGCTATTCGAATAGATAATTCATACCTGCAGGGGTGCACCGCATTTCCAACACGCCTGATCACCTCCGGCCGGACACACTTTCCTGGGTCATGCCCGACCTCGGGATAGCAGCACGTCGTCGCCCCACCTAGGCTCAACGAAGAGGCCAGCCCGCCGGTCTAAATCCTAAGCGCGAAGGGGTCATGGGCCAATCGCCCTTTGCACACCTGCACGATGCGAGGGCGGCCGATGGCAGTCCTAGCACCCCTTATAACAAGCGCGGTGCCATTGCGGACCACTCGGGCGCGCGCCGCTCCATTGCTGACGTCCGAAGAGCTTCGGCTGATACAACGACGCTGAGTACCCATAACTTCTCCCACGCGATGGTTTGGTGCGTAAAAAGGCCAACGACCCAACTCAGATCAAATACCCAACCCATTAGCATTTTATTAATGCGGGGAAAGCGCGACCCATGAAGTGCGGTCCCGTCGCCCCGTCTCGAGGATGTGTGGCAAGGGCCTCTCCTGCCCGTCCACGCCTCATCATCAACAAACCGTGGGTACCCCTCAGGGCCGACCCATCACCAACATGTTTCTGTAACCAGGTCATAGTAACTGTGTGTATAAAACATCAAGACGGAACCTGAGGAATCACCCTCAAAGGGTCCCGATCGATGAAACCGTCAAGGTGGACTTAGAGGAATCACCCTCGAGGGTCCCACACTTGCGGGATTGCATGACAGAGTCATCGTCGGGAGTGGTGAAGAAGGAATCACCCTCGATAACCACGACCAACTAGCTGCACTACAAAGCTAGCATCATGAGTACTTCACGAGGTGTCACCCTCGGTACTCGATAGTAGCGCTGCAGAGTCGTACAACTAAGGGAAGTGCGGTGATGTGAGGGGCCTGGCTTGTCGGTCGGTTGACCGAGTCTTTGAGTCGTCGAGTCGTCGATGAAGAAGCAGGGGCAACTGGGACTAAGGGGTCACTGGGGATTCACTGATCAACCTATACTAGACAGTTGATATTGTTGCAGGTATAGTAGCAGTTTATCAAAAGCAGGCTATGCATCAGAATAGGAGCTAACTAATACAGTAGCAAAATCTAATGCAAGAATAAGAGGGAAAGGAATGGGCGATATCGGAATGCTCAAGGGGGGTTGCTTGCTTTGCTGCTCTGCGGAAAAAGGCCTGATCGTCAACGGTGTAGTCGTACCCGGCAGCACCGTCAGTCTCGGGGTCTACCGGTAAGAAGAGGGGGGAGAAACAATAAATATAAAGCAGACAAATGCATCACGATGCATGACATGGCAATATGCAGGGCTAGGCATGCACTAACGCAGTATTACACATTGCAGACGGAGCGGGAGAATATCTGACGATATTTCCCGGGTCTCTGGCTACTACCGGACAGATGAAAATGATGGAAATGTTCCATGTTCGCTATGATAGGAGCACGCGACGGACGAAAGGACTGCGTTTTCGGATTCGTCTCGTCGTTCTGAGCAACTTTCATGTATAAAGTATTTTCATCTGACTTACGGTTTATTTTATATTAATTTTTAAAGTTTTATTAATATTCTGAAATTAACAGATTTAATTTAATTCGAAAATAGAATTATGACATCAGTATGATGTCATGCTGACATCAGCAGTCAACAAGGGTTGACTGGTCAAACTGACCAGTGGGTCCCACATGTCAGTGTCACACTAGTTAATTAGGGATTAACTAAACTAATTATAGATTAATTAGGGGGGTGGGCCCCATTAGTCAGTGACTGATTAGTGTTTTAATTTAACTAATTAATTAGTTAACAGATTTTATATTTATTTTTAAAACGTTTTAGCGGTGGGGCCCGCGTGTCAGTGACACGGGTTGCCCAGTCAGCAGTTGACCCGGTCAACGGGTCAATTGGGCCCACCCGTCAGCGGCACAAGGCGGGCCAGGTGGCAGCCACATCAACGGACGGCACCGGAATCATGCCGGCAAGCCGTCCCGCGGCGGTGCATCGCCGGACCTGGCCAGAAAATGGCTGTGGTGGCCGGTTTGAAACGCGGCTAGGCTCATTCGAAAGCGGGGGCTCGCCCGCGTCGAACGATGGCGGTGCGAGGTCGCCCGGTGGCCGGAGTAGGGCATGGCGTCGGCGCCGGCGGCGATTGCTTTCGGCCGAGTTCGGGCGCGCGGGGTTTCGGCGTTTCGGCGCGCAAGCGAACAAATCAACTACGCCGCGGAGCCCTACACGATCTAGCGAAGACGATGGACAGGCCGGAGTGACCAAAAGGACACTGGAAGCTCGCCGGCGACGAGCGCGGGCGACGGAGCGTTCATCCTCGACGGGGATGGCGGCTAGGGGACGACCGAGAGGGGAAGAGGAGAGGGGAGAGGTAGAGATGCTCACGGGGAGCCTGTAGGGTGTGGCGGCGGGCTCGGGGAGGCTCGGTGGTGGCGGATCGACGTCGGTGATCACCGGCGCCCGTAGGTGGAAGGCGATAGCGTGGATGGCGTCTAGGTGGCTCCGAGCTCCAACGAGTTGGCGTAGCCGATGTAGACGAGGACGTAGAAGGCGCTGGACACGGTGTGGCGACGAGAGGGGCACGGTGGCCGCGAGATTTACGACGGGCCGGCCATGGTGCCGCTCGGATGAGGGTGGAGAGTGAGAAAGGGAGAGGGTGAGGCGGCCAGGGTTTGCCAAGGCGGCCGGGGAGGTTCTTATCCTCGCGGGGCAGAGCGCGGCGTCTCGCTGTCGACCAGGAGAGAGGGGGGCGGGGTGCGGGCGCGTGCGCGCGCATGGCGACAGCAGCGACGGTGAACAGCGCGAGCTAGGGGAAGAGCTAGACGGGCCGGGCCTCCCTGTGCACTCGAGGCCCAGGTACAGTGGGCCTTTTCCTTTTCTTTTATTCTTTTCTGTTTTCTCTTTTCTTTTCTGTTTTGTCTCTTCTTTTTACTCCAAATGACTTTTGTAAATTATGAAACTTGCCCAAATAATTACAGTGCATTATTTAACACTGTTAGAAAATGGTTTGGAGCCATAGTGATTTCATTTTAATTTTAGTTAAATAAAATGGGATTAAACATTGCTCTTTGGTACTGTTTTTGGATGATAGAGTCATTTAAATAATTCAATTAATGTTGCCGCTATTTTTATAATTGTTTTGGGAATATTTGCAACATGATGAACATTTTAGTTCCTGGACTTGAACAACTTTTTTTTTCACTTTAAGTTTGAATTACCATTTGAATTGGAATTTGAAATGAGATATGAATTTTCAACTTGATCATATCTTGTTTAGCAAAATGATTAGGCACTAATCATGGTCATCACTGTGCTTAATTACAATGATCACTGTAGCCAAAATCCAGGGTGTCACAATTCTCCCCTACTAAAAAGAATTCTCGTCCCGAGAATTAAGAAGTAGAAGGAAAGAGCCCGGGATATTCTGCACGAAGATGATCTTCGTGTTCCCAAGTGGCTTCATCTTCAGAATGACTTGCCCACTACACCTTGAAGAACTTTGTAACCTTCTGACGAGTCCGACGTTCGGTTTCATCAAGAATGCGGACTGGTTGCTCTTTGTAAGAAAGGTCTTGTTGCAGTTGAAGCAAATCATGATCCACTGCTCGGATAGGATCCTTGAAGCAGCGACGAAGTTGTGACACATGGAACACATCGTGAACCTGAGAAAGGTTTGGCGGTAGTTCCAGTTGATATGCCACTTTACCACGCCTCTCGAGAACAGTGAAAGGACCAATATATCGAGGAGCCACCTTGCCCTTGATCCCAAAACGGTGTGTACCTTGCATTGGCGTGACTCGAAGATAAGCCTTTCCGCCAGGCTGATAGACCATATCTTTGTGATGACGGTCATACTGACTCTTCTGACGAGACTGAGCAGCCTTCAGATTTGCATGAATAATGCGGACTTGATCTTTGGCATGTTGGATAATATCCGGACCGATAAGTGTACGTTCCCCAGTTTCTGACGGAGTTTGACACTTACGTGCATATAATACTTCAAAAGGAGCCATCTTCAGACTAGCTTGATAGTTATTGTTGTAGGAGAACTCAGCATACGGGAGTGATTCCTCCCATTTCTTGCCGAAAGAAATGACACAAGCTCGAAGCATGTCTTCGAGAATCTGATTGACTCTTTCAACTTGTCCTTGGGATTGAGGGTGAAAAGCGGTGCTGAAGGACAAATGAGTTCCCATAGCTTCCTGGAAACTTGCCCAGAATCTTGAAGTGAACAAGCTGCCACGGTCTGAACTAATCACCAATGGAATACCGTGGAGTGAAACAACTCTGGACATGTAAAGATCTGCTAGCTGACTAGCAGTAATAGTTTCCCTGACAGCGAGAAAATGTGCAACTTTGGACAACTGGTCAATGACGACAAGAATAGCATCATTACCTTTCTGCGACCTGGGAAAACCAGTAATGAAATCCATTTCAACATGATCCCATTTCCATTCAGGAATAGAAATAGGTTGTAGAGTTCCAGCAGGCTTTTGATGTTCTGCTTTGATACGACGACAAACATCACATTCAGCAACATAGCGAGCAATGTCTTGCTTCTTGTTAGACCACCAGAATCTTTGACGAATGTCTTGGTACATCTTGGTACTACCAGGATGAATAGACAGCGGAGTGTCATGTGCTTCCTTCATGACCTCTTGAGTCAAATCATTGTTTTCCTCCTTACTCGGTACCACTAGGCGGCCTTTGAAGTACAAAGCGCCATCCTCAGCAACAGTGAAGGGTGAGGGCTTTCCTTCTGCGAGATCGAATTTAATCCTCTCGACTTCATTGTCACACTTCTAGATCCACTTGATGACGTCCACAAGATCTGGTTTAGCAACCAGGGTATTAAGAGAACCCTGGAAACAACGTGGAGGTTCATTTTGTAGGACCCTTTAGGAGGGGGAGTGAGATAACCCTGAGGAACAATATGGAGGTTCAGCTTGCGGAATTCCTTTTGAAGAAGGGGGTGAACCTTATGAACCTGGAGGTGATTGCAATAAGACTTGCGGCTCAAGGCATCAGCCATTACATTAGCCTTGTGTAAGTGCATCTAGTGCCCCTTAGTGATTTTGGTGTATTGAAGACTTGTAGGTTAAGAGACTGATGCGTTTGTAAGTGTACACATGCTCTATAAGTCGCTGAGGAGTTTGATACATTCGGAGATTATCGACCCCTAAAAATGTATGTCTTCAACTGAAGACTTTGGTGAAGTCTTTGCTGAAGACTTTGGTATTCCCTGAAGACTTTGAAAAAGAAGAAGTTGGTGTGACCTTGAAGATATGAACGAGGACTATGAAGCGTGAAGACTTTTGTTTTCATAGTTTCATTTCCTTTCTTTGAGTCATAGGAAACACCGTACTGTTAAAGGGGGCCGAGGTAATACTAAGGAAAATTTCCAACTGATGCTCAACTCAAAAGCCTCAACCTATCCAATCCCTTTGGAAATCTCTTGCAGTTCAGTCAAGTTCTTCAGTGACAGAGACGATGATCTTCTGGTCTCTGAGGAAATTGGTCTGACTGAGGAGTTAGGATTTCGCCAGTGCGAATTACCTACAAGTGAGGAATATGATAAGCCTGAGGACTTTCATAGTTCGAAATTCCGACTGTTGCTGTGCTAAGCGGCAGCTGTCCCCAATCATCCTATCCACATAACGGTCATATCATTGGGGGCATTTATGTCTTATCATGTCAGGTTGCACCCTAGCTATAAATAGCCACCCCCACAACCACTAGTTGGTTGGCTGCTCCGAGAGAGAACTGACACTTGTCATTTGAGAGCATCCCATTCCTCAAGGACTTTGAGAGAAAATCATCAGTGAGGAAAAACCCCAAAACCAAACCACCAACCCATAGTGATTGAGCATCACTAAAGAAATTGTTCCTGTGTGGAACCGACGCTTGTTACCTTTGAAGACTGTGTATCTTCCAGACGATTAGGCGTCATGGTCTAGTGGATCCTGCAGTCAATTGGGGATCACGAAGTGACCTTGGTCTAGAGCATCCAGCAGTCAATTGTGGATTGCCGGGTGACCAGTTTGTGAGGGTTTTGGAAGTCTACCCTGAAGACTTACCACGAGTGTTGGGCGAGGTCTGTGTGACCTTAGCTCAAGGAGAATATGGTAAGGACTGTGTGTCCTCTGGTTTAAATACTAGGCCGCTCCAAACCAGACGTTTCCACTCAACGTGACTCCCGTGTTGATGTCCTTCGCAATCTCTTCAACCGCTTCAAAAGACTCGACAATGAAAATGTTCAGCAAACTTTGGATCGCCTCACTGATATCTCCAACGAGCTTCAAGCACTGAGTGCCACGGATAAGACTGACCACGAGGTGGTGAAGAAACTGCTAAGATCTCTTGATTCCTCATTCGATACACTGGCTTTGATGATTCTAGAACGTGGAGACTACAAGTCACTTGATCCTGCTGATATACTTGAGAGACTCAATACTCATGAATTCCAACAAGCTGAGAAGAGAGACCTCTACGGACCAAGCTATGGAAGAGCTCGTGCTCTGAAGGCAAAAGCAATTTCCTCATCCAAAGACGAAGATTCTGATAGTAGCCTTGGTGATCCTGAAGAACTGAGTTAGGAGCTGGCAATGCTTGTGAGGAAATTCCAGAAGTTCTCAAGGAGAGGCCAATTTGGAAAGTCATCAAAAGGTGGTTTGAGGAAATCAGATTCCTCAAGCGACTACAAGAAAAGAACTTGTCACAAATGCAAGAAATCTGGTCACTTTATCTCGGACTGTCCTCTCTGGGAAAAAGAATCAAAGAAGAAGAAATACAAGGACTACAATTCTGATGACTCGAAGAAAAAGAAGAAATCTTCAAAGTCCTCAACTTCAAAGTCCTCATCTTCAAAGTCCTCATCGCACAAGAAGAATGGTTCCAGAAAGGCTCGGGCTTTCATTGGCAAGGAAATGGATTCTGAAGAAGAATCCGAAGAATATGAAGAAGAGGAAGAATCTGAGGAGGAGTCAGAATCAGGTGTTGCTAGCCTTGCTCTCGCTACTGCTTTCGTCAGCAAGTCCATCTTCAATGATGAAGAAAATGACCACTCCAACGACTCTGACGTCAGCAATGATGATTACGCTCCCACCTATTGCTTCATGGCAAAAGGTTCCAAGGTACACAAGCATCACTCTTCTTCTGAATCAAGTGAAGATGAATCCGATGAATATGTGAAACCTAGCTATGCCAAACTTGCTAATATTGCCACTAAGCAACAAAGTGCACTTGAAAAGCTTCAGAAACTGCTAGACAAAAGCGATGATCTGTTGGATGAGGAAGTGGATCGGACTCAAACTTTGTCTGATGATCTCAAAAGTCTTCAGACAAAGTATGATCACCTTCAGAGTCATCATAATGCTCTCTTAGTTGACCATGAGAAGCTTTCTTATGAATTTCTTCAAAGAAAGCAAGATCTTGAGAAACTAAGAGTGTCTCATGAGGATCTCCAAAGGGAAAACGATTCCTTACTGGCTCAATAGATCAGTACCGCTCAGGAAGAATTTGTTCCACCATGTATGAAATGCATCGAACGTGAAACTGCTAATTCTTCACCTGAATGTTCAAATGCTTTTATTGCTGCAAATTCTTCAACTATCCTCGTGGTCACAAATTCCTCATCTAGGGATACCACAAGTATCACTGACGAAAATGCAGGGTTGAAGGAATTGTATGTGACAGGCATGTACAAAAGTCTCAAAGGGCATCAAACCCTTTGCGATGTGCTCAAAAAGCAGATTCTGAACAGGAACCCTAGGAAAGAGGGTATTGCATTTGAGAGGAAACTCAATGCTGATGGATCCTACTGGACACCTGAGCAGTACCCCAAAACCTCATGGGTTGCTGCAAAAGGACCTCCTGTGGATCCATCCACTTTATCTGGCTTTACTTGTGAAACTTCATATTCCTCTGATGAGTCACTTGACTCCAACTACAAATTCTTCAAAAATCAGAAAGGTGAAGTATTTGCCAGATTTGTTGGAACTAACTGCAGGAACGGTTCACCTATGAGGAAAATCTGGGTTCCTAAGAGCTGCTTGGAAAATCTTCAAGTGAATGTCCTCACGACACCACTCATGAAGAAAAGGAACCCCAGATCAAATTCCTCATATGGACCAAAGTCTTCACTTGGACCAAATTCCTCAAATGGTCAAAAGTATCATTCTCGTGCTAATGCATCTGTTTCGCAGGAAAAATCTAAGAGTTCTGAATATGTGCATTATTCTTCAAATCATTATGTTCATAAGTCCTCGAAGAATTTCTCTGCTTATTCATATGAGTACTCTAACCCTAGTCCTGTGAAACGAAGTGCACTAGCTTCAATGCCTCCCTTCTCATATGGAGCTCGCAGAATGATGAACTCTTTGCCACCCCTCCAGATGTGGGTGGTGAAGAAATTGAACTAACTTCTTATGCAGGGTCAGGTCTCCAGACGAACTTGAACGTCTGATGAATTTGCTGGAGACCTGAGGAAATGCTTGAAAGGACGCAAGCTAATCATGCAGAAATGAATTCCTCATTTCTCACGTCCTCACACTGCTTTACTTACTATGTTGTGTGATGAAATTCTGCTTGATGAATTTGATGTCATATTCTTCACTCTGAAGCATATGAGTTCATAAGTTGTACTAATTCATCTGCAGGATGAAACTCCAAAAACTACTGAGTGGGTCCTCGACAGTGGATGCACCAACCACATGACTGGTGACAAGAGTCTACTGATGAATATGCCACCTGCCCCATCTCATCTGAAGCATATCACCTACGCTGACAAAGGAAAAAGCAAGGTATTGGGTCTAGGTAAGGTTGCAATCTCCAAGGACCGACACATGGACAAGGTGATGCTTGTCGAATCCCTCGGGTTCAACCTCATGTCTGTCTCAATGCTTTGTGATCTTGATATGGTTGTCATCTTTGGAAAATATCGTTGTGTTGTCATCATGGAATCTGACCATTCCAAAGTCTTCGAAGGCTTTAGGACAGGAGACCAGATCCAAGCATCCCTCGAAGACAATCATGACCACGACTCGACCTTTTGAATTGCTTCACATGGACCTCTTTGGCCCCACTCATTATTCCACACTGACAAATTCTTCATGTTTGTATGGCTTTGTCATTGTTGATGATTACTCTCGTTACACTTGGGTGCATATTATTCTGTACAAGTCTGAAGTGCAGGATGTCTTCAGACGATTTGCTTCAAGGGCCTCAACAAACTTCGGCGTCAAGATCAAGCATATCAGGAGTGATAATGGGACTGAGTTCAAGAACACCAATCTTGATGAATATCTTGATGAACTTGGTATTACTCCTTAGCTATCTGTCCCATATACTCCTCAGCAGAACGGCGTCGTGGAGCGCAAGAACAGGACTCTTGTTGAGATGGCTCGCACCATGCTTGATGAATACAAGACTCCTCGTCGCTTCTGGCCTGAGGCAATTGATACAGCATGCCACATCATCAACAGGGTATATCTTCACAAATTCTTCAAGAAGACATCATGTGAACTCATGACTGGCAAGAAACCCAATGTAAGTTATCTCAAAGTCTTCGGTGCAAAATGCTGGATAAGAGATCCTCACCACAGTTCTAAATTTGCACCTAAAGCACATGAAGGTTTTATGCTTGGTTACGGAAAGGACTCGCACACCTACAGAGTCTTCAACACCTACCATCAAAAGGTTGTTGAAGCCGTAGATGTGCGGTTCGATGAAACTAACGGCTCGCAAAGAGAGCACCTGCCTTCTGTGCTAGATGAAAAGTCTCCTGAAGAATCCATTAAGTTGAAGGCTACTGAGGATGTAGTACCCACTGAAGAAAATCCTCAACCTACTGAGGAAGTCATTCCAACCAATGAAGACATTCATGCTGATACACCTAAAGAAAATGGTGCTGAAGAAAATCCTCAGCCACGTCAACCTGCTCATCCGAGAATTGCAAATGAAGTGCAGATTGACAAAATCATCGACAACATCAATGCACCAGGTCCTCTCACTCGCTCAAGAGCTTCACATTTGACTAACTTTTGTGGGCATTTTGCTTTTGTCTCTATCATAGAGCCCACCAAAGTTGATGAAGCTTTCATGGAGCCTGAGTGGATTCAAGCTATGCAAGAGGAATTGCATCAATTCAAGCTCAACAACGTGTGGGAACTTGTCAAGCGGCCAGATCCTCGCAAGCATAACATCATAGGTACCAAGTGGATCTACCGCAACAAGCAAGATGAAAATGGCCTTGTGGTAAGGAATAAGGCTCGTCTTGTAGCTCAAGGCTACACACAGGTTGAAGGAATTGACTTTGATGAAACTTTTGCACCTGTTGCTAGACTTGAAGCTATTCGCATATTGCTTGCTTATGCTAACCATCATGATATAATTTTATATCAAGTGGATGTGAAAAGTGCATTCCTCAATGGTAAGCTTGAGGAAGAAGTATATGTTGCTCAACCCCCAGGTTTTGAAGACCCTAAGCATCCTGACAAAGTCTTCAGACTCAACAAGGCCCTCTATGGCCTCAAGCAGGCCCCTCGGGCGTGGTATGACACTCTGATGGAATTCCTCATGAAGAAAGGCTTCAAACCCGGTTCACTCGACCCAACTCTTTTCACTAAATCCTATGACGATGAACTGTTCATATGCCAAATATATGTAGACGATATTATCTTTGGCTGTACTGACAAATGTTACAGTGATGATTTTGCCTATATGATGAGTGAAGAATATCAAATGTCTATGATGGGAGAGTTGAAATTCTTCTTAGGTCTTCAAATTCATCAGCAAGACAATGGTATCTTCATCTCACAAGAGAAATACCTTAAGGATGTTCTGAGGAAATTCAACATGCAAGACTGCAAAGGCGTCACAACTCCAATGCCTTCAAAAGGCCACCTCTGCACTGACGAAAATGGTAAAGATTTCGATCAGAAGGTATACCGCTCCATGATTGGCTCTTTATTGTATCTATGTGCATCTAGGCCTGATATTATGCTGAGTGTTTGCATGTGTGCCCGATTCCAAGCAACACCGAAGGAATCACACCATAAGGCTGTGAAACATATTCTTCGATACTTAGCTCACACACCAACGCTTGGATTATGGTATCCCAAGGGCTCAAATCTTCACCTCGTCGGATACTCAGATGCTGACTATGCTGGAGATCATGTGGATCGCAAGTCAACCTCAGGCACATGTCATTTCCTCGGACAATCCTTAGTCTGTTGGTCCTCGAAGAAGCAGAACTGCGTGTCACTTTCTACTGCTGAAGCTGAGTACATTGCTGCTGGTTCATGCTGCGCTCAGTTGCTGTGGATGAAGCAAACCCTCAAGGACTATGGCATCAAGGTGAAGAATGTGCCTCTCTACTGCGACAATGAGAGCGCTATCAAGATTGCTTACAACCCAGTTCAGCACTCCAAGACCAAGCACATCCAGATTCATCATCATTTTCTTCGAGATCATGTACTCAAGGGCGACATCTCCATCGACCACATCCCCACTGAAGAACAACTGGCTGATATCTTCACTAAGCCCTTGGATGAAAAGAGATTTTGCAAGTTGCGGTGTGAGCTAAATATCTTAGAATCTTCGAATGTTCTTTGAAAAGACACACATCCTAACACTCATGCAAAATTGATGACTTTGATGTGCAACACACGAAGTAACGTTTTTCTTCAATCAATGAAGAATAACTCTCTAAGTGTGAAGAAATTAACGAAGAATTTGATTCTCAGAACCCTACGACAATTGTACGCGGTGTCTGAAATCATCATTCTTATACGGTGGGTCACGCCACCAACAATAGTTGAAATTCTTCAGAGTTGAGTTTTTCATCATGTTGCAAAGCCTTCAAATTTTCAAATTCCTCAAGTTTGCAAATTCCTCAACTTTTCAAATTCTTCAAACTATGAAACTGATGTTCTTCATTGACTATATATATATATATTTGAGTTTTCAATGTCCTCAACAGCATTCACTTATTGCTAATTCTTCAAGTTGATTTTCATCTAAGTGAATGTGATCGGACCCGTTCCCCCTCTATGCTAAACTCAACCCAGTCTGTTCACAAATTCTTCATATGCGTTCTACTTTGAAACTCGTTCAAAGTATTCACTGTATCCTTGACAGCTGATGAATTTGCGAACGGAAACTTTAAAATTTTCATTATCAATTTTTTTTTCGGCGCTTCTCGCTCAAACCGTTCCGATTCCCACGATTGGATAAGCCACGATCCCCCACTATCTCCACTTCTCAGAACGTGGGTGACACATGTCGCATGGAGAGCAAGGGTCAGGGGCAATCTGGTCCAAAATCTTTGGGCCGATTCGTTTTTACTGCCACTATATATACCCCCTTCCCTTCACTGTGCTCGACTTACTCCTCACTCCCATCTCTCCCGAGCTCAAACCTAGCGCCGCCGCTAAAATCATCGCCGCCAGAGAGGAAGAGCTTCACTGCCTCGACCTCGCCGTCGCCGTACTCGCATCGGCCGCGGAAGTCTTCACCCCGCCACCGCTGTAGCTGTCTCCCTCTGCCAAGCTAGGGCGTGGGAGCTCTGGACGGACAAACTTCCCCGATTTCATCTCTCTGTTCGTCGTGTTCTTCATCAGGGTAAATAAAATCTAATTTTACTGCCCTTGTTTGATCTTCATGTCTTCCACAAAATCCTCAAAAGTGTTTATTCTTCAAGAATCATCTTCTTAAGCACCTTACATGTTTCAATCCCTTGATGTTTTTTCTTAAGTTATGATTTTCTTCAAGATTCCTCAATTGTGTGGAGCAACATATTCGCACAACTCTGGAACCTAAGACAAAGAACACTTAGTGAAATTCCTCAAGACATCTATGGTCAAAATCCTCAACTTGATGTATTTTGAAAAATTTCTAAGAACGCATATGACCTCTTCAAATTCCTCGCACATATACTCTGTTCACAGGTACAAAATGTCTGCTGATGAATCACTAGGTTCTCATCAACTTAACTGATTTGCAGCGTTTCTTGAGGAAAAACTGTATACATCTTCAGAATCATCAAGAGTTCAAAGTCATCAAGTGAAGAAAATGGCAGATGGTAAAAGACCTCAGAAGGGTGGAAAGAAGGCTGAACAGAACACTGCTTTTGAGATACCTGAGCCTCTGTATTCCGGTTACTGTACTCCTGATGAGGCCATTCATGGCAAAGTAACAAAAGAGCAGAGAAAAATCTGGATTCAGAGGATTGAACGGAGGTGGGCGAAGGAGTGGAGAGACTATCGCTATGTCACTCCCAAGTACATGAAGAAATTCGCCCTCAAACCTCCTTGCAAAAGGGCTCCTCCTGCTGATGATCAAGAAGTCGATCCCACTAGCGTTGCTCGTGGTGAAGACTTTCCAGCTGAATGGGCAAAGCATCAACAAAAACTTCAGAGAACTGCCAAAGCCGCAGTGAAGCAATTCAATGAAGATTCTGCTGCTGCTGCTGCCTCTGCCGGAGCCTCTGATAGTGCTCCGAAGAAATCGATGGTGAAGAAGTCTGCAGTGAAGTCAAAAACTTCAACTTCAAAGTCCTCACTGCAAAATCCTCATGCAAATTCTTCAAATGCCTCTACAATGCCTTCAGTAGCTGCACAATCATCAGTTGCTGCCACAAAGTCCTCAACACCTGTACGTCTTGCAACATGTCAGAGGACTACTGGCTTCTCAATTGCTTCAGGGGTCTCTGCAAGTTCATCAACCCAAGCACAGTCTTCAACAAGCCCTACTTTGATGAAGATAAAGAGAACTGCTGGACGAGGTCAGAGACCAAGTCCTCACAATAACAAAGCTACTGTGAATGTACCCTCAAGATCTAAGGATGATGATGAGGCTAATAATGAAGAATTGGAAGAAATCATCAGAAACAGTCAGCAGAGAGCTGCAATAGCCAAGGGCAGCTCTGTTCCTCTCATGCTGGATCCTAAGATGATCCTCAACTTCATCGACATATGGCATGAGGATCCCAACACTCCACTTTCCTCACTGAACCTACCTCTTGGTGTGGACCATGTCCTCACACACTTCATAGCTGAGGAAAAATGGAAGAGAGAACAAGCTCAGAGAGCTAAGAGAAGCAGGGCCAGAAAAGAAAAGTTTCTGAGGAACAATGTGATGAATTTGACTCCCAATCAACTCGTCACAGTTTAGTCTGAGATTCGCTGCCTTACTGAAGAACAAGCTAAGTATGATGCTGAATGGAAGGGCACCAAAGTAAGATTTGTCAGGGCAGCCCAAGCTGCAGTTAAAGATCACAACTCAAGGGTTGCAGCTCAAGTGCAACCGCAAATTCCTCAGGCTGAAGAATCTACTCAGCCTGCTGAAGAAACTGCACGCGCAGCTGAAGAAATTCAGGCTGCTGAAGAACCTGTCAGGGCAACCTCCACTGTTGCGCCTGAAGAAACTGCCAGGCCAGCTGAAACTTTTGCTGCGCCTGATGAAATTGAGACCACTAGGACGACTGCATCAGTCATGCCTGAAGAAACTGCTCCCCCTTCACCCTCTGCTGAAACTGTAAAATCCTCAAGGGTGAAGAACATCAACCTTCCTTCTGCATCAGAAGTGAAGAAAACTAAGGCTGCGGAGAAGAGAGCTGCTAAGAAAAGAAAAGCATCAACTTCAGATTCCTCAGCTGTGAAGAAGTTGAAGACTATGCCAAGTTCTTCAACTGAGCCCATTGATGCAACTCCAATCTCCTCCGTACCTGCCTATGAGATAATTCCATTTGGTGTTGACTATGTCACTCCAAATGATGAAGATGAAGAAGATCATTCTGCTGCTTCCTCAGAGCAGATTGATGAAGAAATTGAGGTGGAAGCAAATGCCTCAACCCCACTGGTATCATCGCCCCAGCTTCAGTTGACTGCTGAAGAGGCCGACGTTGAAGAAATGGAAGAGGATGTGGACATTGGAAACACAACCCCTCTTATCAATGATGAATATTGGGAAGCTGCACACCCAAATTCACAAATGACCACTCCCCTCACTCAAATTCCTCAGTCTCCAGACCAGACTGAAGAAATTCATACATGATCTGATGACTTGGCTGCACCTGTCCCTGAAGATATTCCAGCTGCATCAGCTGAAGAAATTGCTGCTCAAACTGCAACTGAAGAAATTGCTGCTCAAACTGCAACTGCTATTCAAATTCCTCAATCTGATGAAGTTCCTCCTATGCCAAAGGAAATTGTGGGCCGCTTCAAGCCAAACCTTCAGCCGAAGCCCAAGATGCCCTTCAAAAGCTCAAAGCGCCCCAAATTCATCAAGACCAATTTCTTCAACGAGCACATCTTCTTCAATGGGCCAAATCCTTATGACTCTGCAAGGGCCGGTCGCACCAGATTCTAGACACCCACACAGATGAACTATTATGCATCAGTGCTGTTTGACAAGGAGAAAGTCTTCGAGCATCAGCAAATTCCTCATGCGGACATGGAAACTATCCCATGCTTCACACCGGTGCTCGCAGTCCTTCATGATGCAGGAATTCTTCCATTCTGTGCGGACATATGTGATTGGAATGAAGAGCTAATTCTTCAATTCTATGCCATCTTGCACATCACAGGTGATGCCTCTGATGTCAATTCTTGGGTCTTGGACTGGATGACTGGATCCACTCACTACACTGTTCCAGCCTCTGAACTACTTCGGTCAGTCCCAATACCAATTCCCTCAGAAGGAGCAAGATGCCTGTTTGATGAACCTGCTCTGCCCAATCACATGATGCAAGTGCTGATGAAGCCATTGACTCCTGGACAACCTCAAAGGACTTCTTTCCTTGTGAAGGATTTGCTCTATGTGCCCAGGACAGTCTATCGCATTCTGACCAAAACCCTCAGTCCTCAGAAGGGCCACAACTCTGAAGAAGAAGTGGAGGGAGTCATGAAGAACATGCTATTCAACATCATTCATGGGATTCCCATCAATTACCATGATTTCTTCATGAGGACTTTGGCCAATGCTGCTTCAGCCCCATTTGAATTGAAGCCTTACGCTCCCTGGATCATGAAATTCACCAGATCAAGGTCTTCACTTCCATTCAAGGCTGACTTTCAGAATCACTTTAGCTTTCTGCCTCCAATCGAAGTCCTCAAGAACTCATTTTCTTCTGTTGAGGGTAAAGGCAAAGCTGTCATTGATGAAGGTACTCGTCCATTGGATGGTCAGTTTCGCAAAGCTGCATCTTATTCCACCAATGATGACACTGCTACCCAAGATTTTGCTGCAAAAGCCTCAACGCAAAATCCTCAAGAAACTGCCCCTCGTGTGATGACTGATCGAGAGCTTCTTCTAAGTCTTCATCAGAAGATTGATCGCAATCACAAGTGGGTAAAGCGTCAGTTTGGTTCACTTCTTCGAGACATGACTATCACGCACAACTCTGTGAGGAAGAACCACTATTATCTTCATGAAGTCTTCGACCGCACATGGGCCATCCTGTCTCACCTCAAGACTCCTGAAGAACTCAAGGAGATGGAATTTCAGCAGGACTTTGATTGGTCCATCCCTCCAAGGAAGAAATGGAAGAAAGTTCAAGTTCCTCAGCTGGTTACAAGCTCATTCTCTTCATCAAGCCAGGCGGATGAAGCTGAGGATATTGACGACACTGCTGCAGGCCCTGCTCCACCAACCGACCCCGACAACGCTGGCGCTCCTCCACCACCTTCAAGATGAAAATCTTCAGGGGCGTTAGTCCTCATTTTTTCGTCCCTTTTGGTCTTCGATGACAAAGGGGGAGAAAATTTGAGTTAGTCTTCAAGCGGGTCTCTATATATGGGCTGTTTTGTTTAAGTTACAACTCTCGCTCTTCTGAAGCTTTTGTTGGTTGAGTTGTAAACTTATGTCCGATGGTGGTCTGACGCTTTTGAACTGCTTTCCGCATGCTATTTCCTCAAATTATCTTAATGCACGCATGCTGAATTTCCTCAGACCCCATTTTCCATCATGCATTTCAATTTCCTCATGACATATATTAAATGCGTGTATGGATTACAAGATATAGGGGGAGTTCTCCATGTTTTTAACCTGCTATGTGCATTTGCAGCCAAAGCAAATTCCTCAAATATGCACATCTTCAGGGGGAGTTCTTCTATATCTTGCAATCAAATTCCTCAAACTCAGTACTTACACTTCATATTATTATCCCCGTTGAAAACTTAACCTATTTGTCATCAATCACCAAAAAGGGGGAGATTGTAAGTGCATCTAGTGCCCCTTAGTGATTTTGGTGTATTGAAGACTTGTAGGTTAAGAGACTGATGCGTTTGTAAGTGTACACAGGCTCTATAAGTCGCTGAGGAGTTTGATACATTCGGAGATTATCGACCCCTAAAAATGTATGTCTTCAACTGAAGACTTTGGTGAAGACTTTGGTGAAGTCTTTGCTGAAGACTTTGGTATTCCTTGAAGACTTTGAAAAAGAAGAAGTTGGTGTGACCTTGAAGATATGAACGAGGACTATGAAGCGTGAAGACTTTTGTTTTCGTAGTTTCATTTCCTTTCTTTGAGTCATAGGAAACACCGTACTGTTAAAGGGGGCCGAGGTAATACTAAGGAAAATTTCCAACTGATGCTCAACTCAAAAGCGTCAACCTATCCAATCCCTTTGGAAATCTCTTGCAGTTCAGTCAAGTTCTTCAGTGACAGAGACGATGATCTTCTGGTCTTTGAGGAAATTGGTCTGACTGAGGAGTTAGGATTTCGCCAGTGTGAATTACCTACAAGTGAGGAATATGATAAGCCTGAGGACTTTCATAGTTCGAAATTCCGACCGTTGCTGTGCTAAGCGGCAGCTGTCCCCAATCATCATATCCACATAACGGTCATATCATTGGGGGAATTTATGTCTTATCATGTCAGGTTGCACCCTGGCTATAAATAGCCACCCCCCACAACCACTAGTTGGTTGGCTGCTCCGAGAGAGAACTGACACTTGTCATTTGAGAGCATCCCATTCCTCGCGGACTTTGAGAGAAAATCATCAGTGAGGAAAAACCCCAAAACCAAACCACCAACCCATAGTGATTGAGCATCACTGAAGAAATTATTCCTGTGTGGAACCGACGCTTGTTACCTTTGAAGACTGTGTATCTTCCAGACGGTTAGGCGTCATGGTCTAGTGCACCCTGCAGTCAATTGGGGATCACGAAGTGACCTTGGTCTAGAGCATCCAGCAGTCAATTGTGGATCGCCGGGTGACCAGTTTGTGAGGGTTTTGGAAGTCTACCCTGAAGACTTACCACGAGTGTTGGGCGAGGTCTGTGTGACCTTAGCTCAAGGAGAATACGGTAAGGACTGTGTGTCCTCTGGTTTAAATACTAGGCCGCTCCAAACCAGACGTACGACTGTCACAGCAGTTGGAACTGGGTCATCAAACCATTGTCTTCATCGAGCTACCTGGTTCCATTTCCTCAACCCTTTAATTTCCTCGTATACTTGTTGATGAAATTAATCGTTACTGTTTGAAGAATTTGACTGAAGACTTTCTCAATTTCCTCACCTCAAATTCTTCAAGCTACCTTGTTCCTCACCTGCTTATCCTGTATCACGCTACCTGTAATCTGTGCATGCTTTATTTCATCATGATGACTATGCGATCGCTATGCTTTGTATGCACTTGAGTACTTATTCCGCTGCTAGTTATTCATCACATTTCAAATTCCTCAAGTTGAAATTCCTCAGTGATGAATTTTTAAAAATCGCCTATTCACCCCCCCTCTAGTCGATATAACGCACTTTCACCTTGCCTGGGGTATAAGAAATACCCACATTGTAGTCTGCTATGCTCTCCATCCATCTTTGTTGACGGAGGTTCAGATCTGGCTGAGTAAACAAGTACTTCAAACTTTGGTGATCGGTGTAGATCTCGCAACGATTACCAACAAGGTATTGCCGCCACTCTTTCAGTGCATGAATTACTGCAGCAAGTTCAAGGTCATGAACTGGGTAGTTCTCTTCATGAGGACGCAATTGACGAGATGCATAAGCAACCACTCTGCATTCTTGCATTAGAACACAGCCCATTCCTTGACGTGAAGCATCACAATAAATGACAAAGTCCTTACGAGTATCCGGAGGAGCAAGCACTGGAGCAGACGTCAGTTTGTCCTTAAGTGCCTGAAAGCTCTCCTGACATTTTTCTGTCCACTCATATTTAACAACTTTGTGAAGCAGATTGGTTAAGGGCTTTGCGATCTTGGAGAAGTTCTCGACGAATCGATGGCAATAGCTGGCGAGTCCGAGGAAACTTCTGACTTGCTTGACATTCTTCGGGGGAGTCCAGTCAAGAATAGCCTGAACTCGTTCAGGGTTGACCGCAATACCATCCTTGGAGATCACATGACCAAGGTAGGTTACTTCGTCCATCCAGAACTCACACTTTGAATACTTTGCATAAAGTTGATGTTCTCAAAGCCTCTCCAGTATAAGATGAAGATGTTCAGCATGCTCTTCTTTATTCTTAGAATAAACCAGGATATCATCTAGATAAACCACGACGAATTTATCGAGGTAATCCATGAATATATAGTTCATCAGGCGAGAGAAGGTTGTTGGAGCATTGGTTAAGCCAAAGGACATTACGGTGTACTCGTATGAATCATAAAGAGTAACGAATGCAGTCTTGGGAATATCCTCTTCGCGAACCCGGATCTGATGGTAACCCAACCTCAAGTCGAGTTTTGAAAACACTGATGAACAGGCAAGTTGATCATACAGATCGTTGATCCGAGGAAGCGGATATTTGTTTTGAATCGTTGCTTGGTTGATGGGACGGTAATCTTGGACCAATCGATTCGTACCATCTTTCTTGTTGACAAAGAGAGAAGGTGCTCCCCAAGCAGAGGAACTTGGACGGATGAAACCCAGACGAAGCGAATTGTCAATTTCTTGCTTAAGTTCTAGGAGTTCATGTGGTGGCATCTTGTACGGACGCTTGGCTATAGGAGTGGTACCAGGTACCAAGTCGATGACAAACTCGACAGCTCTAGCAGGGGGGATCCCTGGAAGTTCTTCCGGAAAAACGTCTTGGAAATCCCGGACAACTGGAATGTTTTCAATCCCTTCAAGAGGTGACTCATTTAATGCATTCAAAGCATATAGCCGGGCTTCGGCATATCGAACAAGATGAGCATGGTCAAGCTCTAGCATGACGATAATGATGGGGCCTAACAGCTTGGAAGGACATGATTGAGTACAAACTCATAAGCAAAGAAGATCCTAAGAGTTGTTGAATCGCAAAGCATACTCGATTCAGATATCAACATCCTTGATTGTCCAACAACTCAGAACACGAGGAAACTGGAATCATTGAAATATCATAGTTGATGAGGAGCTCATAAGAAGTTATATAGCTCCGTGATATTCCGAGATACCAGGGATAAAACTCGGAGGTAGATCAGAATAAAGGTTAGACTAGTGTATTGATCTGTGGAGGACAAGCACTTTAACTTGTCTGAGAATGAAATCAAAGTAGAACAACATGGTCGGAACCACGATTTCAAAGGACAAGATCAAAGATACAAGATCAAATCATACATTGAATGATTATTGAAAGGAGAAGCTTCTATGATAAGATCAACATCATTTCCATGGGCATGAACACAAGGTTCAAGGTCGACTCCCACTTCATCAATGCATCACCTTCCATTTACACCTCGCCTTTGATGAAGTTGTAGTTTTGAATTTTAACTGGCAAAACACCAGGAGAGTGTGACTCGTGAAAACTGTCGGGTTCACACGAATTAAGGAAGGCATAGGTCCAACCCATCGGGGCATCTTAGGAACATATACCACAAGCTTCAAGAGTAATTAACACATGCTTGCAAACAGAGCATGGCTGACGAAAGTATAGGATACAACTTATCAGAGGGAGAAGACACAGCTTACCAATGGCATCATGTATCAGGGGAAGAACATCACAAGAATTTTGAATGTGAAGGATGCTATCGGATAATAACCCAACACTAGGTCTGGCGGTCCACAAAGGACCTGATGTGAGTATCGGTACCCAATCAGAGGAAGAAGGAATGTAAGGCATCAGATCATAGAACATCCAAATAATTTGATGCTTAAATAACCAAAGGACTAAATATTTCCTAATTGGTGTATCGGAAACAGATGTTCTGATCAAATACAAGTAAGATGAAAAGGACTTAGATGGGCAATCAATCAAGGTTGATTTGTCGGGAACCAACCCACGTTTGGAAAGACGTCTGAGCCGGACGGATAATTTATGACAAACAACTGATGACTGCGTGCATTCACACACAGGTTGAATCAATAAAATCAAATGAAAACCACAAAGGATTTACTTAATATTGCTAGACACATGGAATTAACCATAATGCAAGCCGGTGAGAAAGGTCAAGAGCAAAAGGCTAATGAGGATTTCGGAAGATCGAATAGCAATTGAAAGGATTTTGTGAAACCCATGACAACTGAGGACGAACGAATCACTGGTAAGATAATTCGATGTACCTTGTAATAACAAGAACAACTGGGTATGAAAGTATGAGCGACAATTGTATGTAATCATCCATAGGGGTTGACGGAGGAAGGGAATCGCAAAAGCGATGAGCACAAGTTCTCGGGAGAACATAGGAGAGTATCTTCGAAGTCTTCTGATGAACCAAGCCATCATCTGGAATGAGGGGCTCTCCGAGGAAGTAGTTACGAGAACCTAGAGTTAGAGTTAATAAAATCTTTAACCCGAAAGAGAAGAGAGATCAGAACCGAGAGTATAGACGAGGAATAAAAGATCCTAATACCACCCGATTGAGATGTGGGCCCGTAACCCACACAACTATGTTAGTAAAAGTTTTTCAATGACTAGACTCAACTTCGGCCAAGGAGTTGGAAAGGGGGTACCTACAGGCAGTCGGCTCTGATACCAACTTGTGATGCCCCCAATTTCGACCGTACACTAATCATACATACAATGCGTACGATCAAGATTAGGGACTCACTGATTGATATCACAACACAACACTAGACACAAATTTAAAGTCATACAGCTTCATATTACAAGCCAGGGGCCTCGAGGGCTCGAATACAAAGCTCGACAAGCACGAGTCAGCAGAAGCAAAAATAATATCTGAGTATAGACATAAGTTAAACAAGTTTTGCCTTAAGAAGGCTAGCACAAACATAAGCAGCGGATCGAAAGAGGCGAGGCCTCGTGCCTGGGAACCTCCTAACTACTCCTGAGCGTCGGCACTCTCCACGTAGTAGTAGGCTCCAGCGGTGATGTAGTAGTCGTCTCTGGCGTACTCCATCTCCTGGGCTCCGTCGTCTGAACGCGGAATCGTATCGAGGGGGAAAGAGAATGCAAAGCAGCGGTGAGTACTCATCCAAAGTACTCGCAAGACTGACATCAGAACTATGCTAAGTATGCATCAGTGTCAAGGAATGGGGTTTTATCTGGACTGACTGCAGAAAGCAAGAATAGGGGGAAAGGCCTAGTCCTATCGAAGACTAGCATCTTCAGCATCTTGCAGCATTAGAAGAGAGTAGACTGGTATCTCATATATAGTCATATTATTGTAGCAATTTTATTAAGTAACCACGCCTAGAGATTCTTCCTCGACTCCCTGCGAGGAAGCAATCTCGGAGCCAACATTCATTTCAATTTAAAGTCTCAATTATAGTTGTAGAAGGTCAAGGTACAACTCCAAGTCGTCCTGTTACCGTGGACACGGCCATTCGAATAGATAATTCATCCCTGCAGGGGTGCACCGCATTTCCAACACGCCTGATCACCTCTGGCCGGACACACTTTCCTGGGTCATGCCCGGCCTCGGGATAGCAGCACGTCGTCGCCCCACCTAGGCTCAACGAAGAGGCCAGCCCGCCGGTCTAAATCCTAAGCGCGTAGGGGTCATGGGCCAATCGCCCTTTGCACACCTGCACGACGCGAGGGCGGCCGATGTCAGTCCTAGCACCCCTTATAACAAGCGCGGTGCCGTTGCGGACCACTCGGGCGCACGCCGCTCCATTGCTGACGTCCGAAAAGCTTTGGCTGATACAACGACGCTGAGTACCCATAACTTCTCCCACGCGATGGTTTGGTGCGTAAAAAGGCCAACGACCCAACTCAGATCAAATACCCAACCCTTTAGCATTTTATTAATGCGGGGAAAGCGCGACCCATGAAGTGCGGTCCCGTCGCCCCGTCTCGAGGATGTGTGGCAAGGGCCTCTCCTGCCCGTCCACGCCTCATCATCAACAAACCGTGGGTACCCCTCAGGGCCGACCCATCACCAACATGTTTCTGTAACCAGGTCATAGTAACTGTGTGTATAAAACATCAAGACGGAACCTGAGGAATCACCCTCAAAGGGCCCCGATCGATGAAACCGTCAAGGTGGACTTAGAGGAATCACCCTCGAGGGTCCCACACTTGCGGGATTGCACGACAGAGTCATCGTCGGGAGTGGTGAAGGAGGAATCACCCTCGATAACCACGACCGACTAGCTGCACTACAGAGCTAGCATCATGAGTACTTCACGAGGTGTCACCCTCGGTACTCGATAGTAGCCCTGCAGAGTCGTACAACTAAGGGAAGTGCGGTGATGTGAGGGGCCTGGCTTGTCGGTCGGTTGACCGAGTCTTCGAGTCGTCGATGAAGAAGCAGGGGCAACTGGGACTAAGGGGTCACTGGGGATTCACTGATCAACCTATACTAGACAGTTGATATTGTTGCAGGTATAGTAGCAGTTTATCAAAAGCAGGCTATGCATCAGAATAGGAGCTAACTTATACAGTAGCAAAATCTAATGCAAGAATAAGAGGGAAAGGAATGGGCGATATCGGAATGCTCAAGGGGGGTTGCTTGCCTTGCTGCTCTGCGGAAAAAGGCCTGATCGTCAACGGTGTAGTCGTACCCGGCAGCACCGTTAGTCTCGGGGACTACCGGTAAGAAGAGGGGGGAGAAACAATAAATATAAAGCAGACAAATGCATCACGATGCATGACATGGCAATATGAACGGCTAGGCATGCACTAACGCAGTATTACACGTTGCAGACGGAGCGGGAGAATATCTGACGATATTTCATGGGTCTCTGGCTACTACCGGACAGATGAAAACGATGGAAATGTTCCACGTTCGCTATGATAGGAGCACGCGACGGACGAACGGACTGCGTTTTCGGATTCGTCTCGTCGTTCTGAGCAACTTTCATGTATAAAGTATTTTCATCTGACTTACGGTTTATTTTATATTAATTTTTAAAGTTTTATTCATATTCTGAAATTAACAGATTTAATTTAATTCGAAAATAGAATTATGACGTCCGCATGATGTCATGCTGACATCAGCAGTCAACACGGGCTGACTGCTCAAACTGACCAGTGGGTCCCAGATGTTAGTGTCACAGTAGTTAATTAGGCATTAACTAAACTAATTACAGATTAATTAGGGGGGTGGGCCCCATTAGTCAGTGACTGATTAGTGTTTTAATTTAACTAATTCATTAGTTAACATATTTTCTATTTATTTTTAAAACGTTTTAGCGGTGGGGCCCGCGTGTCAGTGACACGGGTTGCCCAGTCAGCAGTTGACCCGGTCAATGGGTCAACTGGACCCACCCGTCAGCGGCACAAGGCGGGCCAGGTGGCAGCCACGTCAGTGGACGGCGCCAGAATCACGCCGGCGAGCCGTCCCGCGGCGGTGCATCGCCGGACCTGGCCGGAAAACGGCTGTGGTGGCCCGTTTGAAACGCGGCTAGTCTCATTCGAAAGCGGGGGCTCGCCCGCGTCGAACGGTGGCGGTGCGAGGTCGCCCGGTGGCCGGAGTAGGGCGTGGCGTCGGCGCCGGCGGCGATTGCTTTCGGCCGAGTTCGGGCACGCGGGGTTTCGGCGTTTCGGTGCGCAAGCGAACAAATCAACTACGCCGCGGAGCCCTACGCGATCTAGCGAAGACGATGGACAGGCCGGAGTGAGCAAAAGGCCACCGGAAGCTCGCCGGCGACGAGCGCGGGCGACGAAGCGTTCGGCCTCGGCGGGGACGGCGGCTAGGGGACGATCGAGAGGGGAAGAGGAGAGGGGAGAGGTAGAGATGCTCACGGGGAGCCTGTAGGGTGTGGCGGCGGGCTCGGGGAGGCTCGGTGGTGGCGGATCGACGTCGGCGATCACCGGCGCCCGTAGGTGGAAGGCGACAGCGTGGATGGCGTCGTGGTGGCTCCGAGCTCCAACGAGTCGGCGTAGCCGACATAGACGAGGACGGAGAAGGCGCTGGACACGGCGAGGCGACGAGAGGGGCACGGTGGCCGCGAGATTTACGACGGGCCGGCCATGGCGCCGCTCGGATGAGGGTGGAGAGTGAGAGAGGGAGAGGGTGAGGCGGCCAGGGTTTGCCAAGGCGGTCGGGGAGGTTCTTATCCTCGCGGGGCAGAGCACGGCGACTCGCTGTCGACCAGGAGAGAGGGGGGGCCGGGGTGCGGGCGCGCGCGCGCGCATGGCTGCAGCGACGACGGTGAACAGCACGAGCTAGGGGAAGAGCTAGACGGGTCGGGCCTCCCTGTGCACTCGAGGCCCAGGTACAGTGGGCCTTTTCCTTTTCTTTTATTCTTTTCTGTTTTCTCTTTTCTTTTCTGTTTTGTCTCTTCTTTTTACTCCAAATGACTTTTGTAAATTATGAAACTTGCCCAAATAATTACAGTGCATTATTTAACACTGTTAGAAAATGGTTTGGAGCCATAGTGATTTCATTTTAATTTTAGTTAAATAAAATGGGATTAAACATTGCTGTTTGGTACTGTTTTTGGATGATAGAGTCATTTAAATAATTCAATTAATGTTGCCGCTATTTTTATAATTGTTTTGGGAATATTTGCAACATGATGAACATTTTAGTTCCTGGACTTGAACAACTTTTATTTTCACTTTAAGTTTGAATTACCATTTGAATTGGAATTTGAAATGAGATATGAATTTTCAACTTGATCATATCTTGTTTAGCAAAATGATTAGGCACTGATCATGGTCATCACTGTGCTTAATTACAATGATCACTGTAGCCAAAATCCAGGGTGTCACACCTACGGGTCCATAGCTAGTATCTAGATGGCTCTCTCTCTCTCTCTCTCTATGTTCTTCAATACAAAGTTCATCGCATCTTCGCGATGATCTATTCGATCTAATCACTTTGTGCGGTGCATTTGTTGGGATACGATGAATTGTGGGTGTATGTTCAGATTATTCATGAAAAAGATTTGAGTCTTCTCTGAATTATATGATTCTTATTTGCATGATTATTATAGCTTCGTACATCTCTCCGATCTATTGATTTGGTTTGGCCAACTAGATTGATCTATCTTCAGTGAGAGGGGTGCGTTCTAGCGGGTTCAATCTTCTGGTGCTCTATGTGCCAGTGACAGAAAGGGACAAGACACATATTTGTATTGTTGTCACTAAGGATAAAATGATGGGGTTGATTCATATTAATTGGATTTTCTTTGTCTACATCATGTCATTGTTCTCCAAGCATTACTCTGTTTTACTTAATACTCTAGATGCATGCTGGATAGCGGTCAATGGGTGGAGTAATAGTAGTAGGTGCAGGCAGGAGTCGGCCTACTTGCTTATGGACGTGATGCCTATATACACATGATCATTGTCGTGAATAAATATTGCATAACTATGCGCTTTTCTATCAATTGTCCAACAGTAATTTGTTTATCCACTGTATGCCTACTTCGAGAGAGATGCCAGTAGAGAACACTATGCCCCCCCGGGTTTATACATATATATATTTACAAATGCTACTATTTCCTTGCTCCCATTATCTCCTTTTTATTTAATTTGCAATTTATATTTATCCAACTATCAACTACACTACTTATCTGCTTGCAAGTAACGAGTTCAAGGGGCTTGACAACCCTCTTGCCCGCGTTGGGTGCAAGTGTTTGCTCTTTTGTGCATAGGTGCTGAAGACAAGAGTTGTGTGGTCCTCCTATAGATTCGATAGGTTCTCACCGAGGGAAATACTTATCTATACTGTGTTGCATCATCCGCTCCTCTTCGCGGAAAACCCCAACGCAGATCACAAGTATCAGTAAGATTTCTGGCGCCGTCGCCGGGGAGTATCACCAACTTACTATCAAGTACCTTCTCACAAATTATCATTCCCTTGTCCTACTTTCTATTTGCCGTTATATTTTTCTTGCTATAAAAATCAAAAATACAAAAATATTTAGCTTTGCTAGTTTGCTTTCTTTTCTTTTGCTTGTTTGCTCGAGTTGCTATCATGTCTGAATTTGAGGAAGTTATTGTTGAAATTGCTAGCAAAGATAGTGCTAGTGATTCAAAGGAGGAAAGACCAAAATTTATTGATGCTATTCACGATCCTCCTAAAAATTAAGTTCCTAATAGTGATTCTCACACGGTTCTAAAATCTAAAATTTATGATGTGGGTAGTGGGAACATTATTGGAAGACATGTTACTCAAGAATTTTTTGAGTGCTCGGGAGCTATTCCTTTTACTAAAGGAACCATAATTGATGAGACAAATTGTTATGTGGATGCTATTACCATGCTAATATTGAAGCTAGAAAGAAAGTTTGTGCATCTCCATCCTATGCTTCAAAAGATATTTTTGGGACTCCTGGGTATACACAATCCTAAGATTAAGAAAATTGCTACCATTATCCTTATGCATGAATTTGATTACATAGTGCAGGAGGCGAGAGAAGTATTTGCTTTCTATAGAATAAAATCTGAAGATCCTCCTATAGAATTGATCCCACATAATAAAGATGCTTTGCACATGTTGGAATCTAGTAATTGCCAAAGTTTTAGTGAGATTATGAGGAGGAACGTCCCTCCCGAAGAATTAAGACAAGCCTTGTTCCTCCACACTTGTGATAAATTTGAATGGAATTCTAAAGGAATTAATGAAGGGTTTAGTCAAGATTGCCATGAAAATACCATTAGAGAACCTATCAATGATGAAATTCATGTCTTATATGAAGATCCCTGTGATGATGGTGATGTTAGTGATGATATTATAAATCCTTTTGAACACTTGACCCCTTAAACTAGATTTGAGAAATGTGATTTATTAAGTAATATTTTGGAAGAGATAGTCTTGAAGGACATGAAGGGGTCCAACACTCGATCATATGCATTATGCCTAGCTAGGGGCGTAAAACAATAGCGCTAGCTGGGAGGCAACCCAATAGTTATCTTAATTTTCTTGTTTTACTTTATGTTTTGGTTTGATAACATGATTTTTTATAATGTAATTATTGTGTTTTTGTGTTTAAATTAGTGTTTGTCCCAAGTAAAGCCTTTGGGATGACTTGCATGATGAGTAGAATTGATACAGTGCAAAAACAGAAACTTTAGCGTCCAGTCCAGAATTTCTCTAATTTTACTGGAACATCGTTTTGATCTGATTTTTTTACAAAGTATTACTATATGAATTCCTCAGGTTTTCCTATTTTTTATGAGTTTTTGGAGTTACAGAAGTATAGTTTCTTTACATAGCATTACAGACTGTTCTGTTTTAGACATATTCTGTTTTTGCTTGCATAGTTTGCTTGTTGTGATGATGCTATGGATTATATCGGGGGGTATAAGTCATGGAGAAGTTAGAATACAGTAACTTATGCAATAATAAAATGTGAATCAATTGATAACAGTACCTAAGGTATTTGATATGTTTATTATACTAACGGATCTCACAAAGGTTTCTGTTGAGTTTTGTGTGCTGAAGTTTTCAAGTTTTGGGTGTCATCACGATAGATGAAGGAATAGGGAGAGGCAAAGATCCTAAGCTTGGGGATGCCCAAGGCACCCCAAGTCAAATTCTAGGAAGACTCAAGCATCTAAGATTGGGGATGCCTCGGAAGGCATCCCCTCTTTCGTCTCAGTCCATCGGTGTGTCACTTGGAGCTATATTTTTATTCATCACATGATATGAGTTTTGCTTGGAGCATCATTTGTTTTAGTTTTCCACAATCATGGTTTGCTGGACACATCTATTTGAGACAAACACATGTTCGTCATGATTTGTTAGAATAATCTTTGTGCTTCACTTGTATCTTTTGAGCTTAGCAGTTGCTGTAGTACTTCACTTATAACTTTTCGAGCATAGTGGCGTATAGATTTTATAGAAATAATTGCACTCTCTTTCTTCACTTATATTTGTTTGAGAGTTAATAAATAGTGACGGCAATTTGCATGGGTTATAAGACTAGTCCAAAAATAATAGGTATTCAATGAGTGCATAATCAAAACCTCCATGTAGCACATAAAAGAGAAATTATGGATTAATGTTATTGATGTGATAATATGAAAGGGCTTGAGAGCATGGTTGTTGGTTAGTAGAAATATCGATAGTTAAAGGATGTTAATTTTCTATTCATCTAAATATTGGTCATGGCATGGTGATGATGTGTGATCATTCTTATTCCTCGTTGAAATCCTAGTGTTGTTTAGGTCGGAGGCACGCGATGGTTAACTCCTCCCAACCTCCTCCCTAGGGGCATGTGATACGTCTCCAACGTATCTATAATTTTTGCTTGTTCCATGCTCTTATATTATCATTCTTGGATGTTTTGCAATCATTTTATGGCAACTTTATATCATTTTTTGGGACTAACCTATTGACATAGTGCCAAAGTGCTAGTTGCTATTTTTGCTTGTTTTTTAGTTCGCAGAATATCAGTACCAAACGGAGTCCAATCGCGACGAAACTTTTTGGAGATTTTTTTTTGTGCCAGAAGACATCCATTGGGCCAAAGAAGTACTAGAAAGGAGGGCCGAGGAGACCACAACCCACCAGGGTGCGTCGGAGGCCCTGGGAGCGCCCAGATGGGTTGTGCCCTCCTCGGGACGCCTCTCAACCGCTTATGATGCCTATAAATTCCCAAATATTCCAGAAACCCTAAGGGAGTCGACGAAAAACACATCCAGCTGCCGCAAGTTCCAGAACCGCGAGATCCAATCTAACACCATCACGGAGGGGTTCATCATCCTCATTGGTGCCTCTCCGATGATGCGTGAGTAGTCCATCATAAACCTACGGCCCCGGGTCTACTTTTCCAACATATTGCTTTCCGATCTATCTTTTTTCCGCTTTTGTTTTCAGATCTATTATTCCAAAAATACCTTGCTGCACTTTTTATTTGCCTCTTTTATTTTGTGTTCTTGAGAGATCTATCTATCCAATCTATCATATCCTAATCTATCTTTTTACTGTAGAGAGATTGACAACCTCTCTTTCGCGTCGGGTTGCAAGTATTTGTTCTTTGTGTGCAGGTGTTGTTTACGTAGTGTTGGTGATCCTCCTACTGGTTCGATACCTTGGTTTCATAACTGAGGGAAATACTTACCGTCGCTGTGCTGCATCATCCCTTCCTCTTTGGGGAAATACCGACGCAGTCTCAAGCCATGCCAAAGGAATTTCTAGCGCCGTTGCCGGGGAGGAAGCAGTCTCTTCTATGTGCCAATCTCTGGCGCCGAGGAGACACCATCATCATCTACCAGGTTCCTAATCACAAATCTCATCTCCTTGCAATTACATTATTTGCCATTTGCCTCTCGTTTTCCTCTCCCCCACTTCACCAAATTTGCCGTTTTATTCGCCCTCTTTTCCGTTTGCCTTTTTCTCGTCAGATCTCTTGCTTGCTTGCAATCTTGTTTGCGTAGTCACGATGACTCAAGAAAACACCAAATTTTGTGTGATTTCTCCAATACTAATAATAATGATTTTATTAGTACTCCGATTGCTCCTCCCGCCACTAGTGCGGAGTCTTGTAATATTAATGCCGCTTTGTTGAATCTTGTCATGAAAGATCAATTTGCCGGTACTCCTAATGAGGATGTCGCGTCCCATCTAAACACATTCGTAGAATTGTGTGATATGCAAAAGAAAAAAGATGTGGACAATGATATAGTGAAGTTGAAATTATTTCCTTTCTCCTTGCAGGATCTTGCAAAAATTTGGTTTTCCTCTTTGCCTCGCAATAGTATCGATTCTTGGAATAAGTGCAAGGATGCTTTTATTACTAAGTATTTTCCGCCCGCAAAAATTATTTCCCTTAGAACTCAAATCATGAATTTTAAGCAACTTGAGCATGAACATGTTGCACAATCTTGGGAAAGAATGAAATTGATGCTAAGAAATTGTCCTACTCATGGTTTAAATCTTTGGATGATCATACAATTTTTTTATGCAGGATTGAATTTTGTCTCTAGAAATCTTTTAGATTCCGCCGCGGGTGGTACTTTTATGGAAATTACTTTGGGTGAAGCTACTAAATTGCTAGATAATATTATGGCAAATTATTCACAATGGCATACTGAAATAGCACCTACTAGCAAAAAGGTTAATTCGGTTGAAGAAATTAGTACTTTGAGTGACAAAGTTGATGCTTTAATGAAGTTGGTTGCTAGTAACAATGCTCCTATTGATCTTAATGATGTGCCTTTGTCTACTTTGATTGAGCAAAATAGTGATTCCGTAGATGTGAATTTCGTCTCGCGAAACAATTTCAATAACAATGCTTATAGAGGTAATTTTAATCTTAGGCCTTTTCCTGGAAATTCCTCTAATAATTATGGTAATTCTTCTTACAATAATAACATGAATCCCTCTGATCTTGAGAGTAATATTAAAGAATTTATCAATGCGCAAAAGGTTTTCAATACTACGATACAAGAAAAGTTGAATAAGATTGATGATATGTCTAGAAGCATTGACAGAATTTCTCATGATGTGGAAAATCTCAAGTTGAAAGCTTTTGCACCTAAGATTGATGAATCAATTAAAGCTTTATATGTCTCTATGGATGAAAGTAAGAAAAGAACCTCTATGCTTAGAGCTAAAAGAGAATTTTTAGAAAAAGTGTTTTCTAGTGATTGCTTTGAGAAAAATGATGAAGATCTTAAAGTGATTGGTGTTTCTTATATTGGTTCCTTGTTTAGTAATATTAAATTGATGATAAAGGGACTGAAGTAGAGTCAACTTTAGCTAGAAGGCGTCCCAATAATTTGGAGGGTGAAAATCTTGATGAAAAAATTGATGAAAGTGGGTTTGAAGAGGTCAAAAGTTTAACTAGTGATGTGCCCACTATTTTGGATTGCAAAGACTTTAATTATGATAGTTGCTCTTTGATTGAATGTATTTCTTTACTGCGATCCATGTTGAATTCACCACATGCTTATGAACAAAATAAAGCTTTTACTAAACATATCGTTGATGCCATGATGAAATCTTTTGAAGAAAAGTTGGAGTTGGAGATTTCTATTCCTAGAAAATTACATGATGAGTGGTAACCTACCATTAAGGTTAAGATTAAAAATTATGAGTGCTTTGCTTTATGTGATTTGGGTGCTAGTGTTTCCACGATTCCGAAATCTTTATGTGATGTGCTTGGTCTCACCAATACTGAAGAATGTTCTCTTAGTTTGCACTTGGCAGATTATACTATTAAAAATCCTCTGGGAAGAATTAATGATGTTCTTATTCTTTCAAATAGGAACTATGTGTCCATAGATTTTATTGTTCTTGATATTGATTGCAATCCGTCTTGTCCCATTATACTTGGTAGATCGTTCTTACGCAGTATAGGTGTCGTGATTGATATGAAAGAAGGCAATATTAGATTTCAGTTTCCACTAAGAAAGGGTATGGAACACTTCCCTAGAACAAGAATTAAGCCACCATATGAATCAATCATGAGAGCATCCTATGGAGCAAAAACCAAAGATGACAATACTTGAATCTATGCATTATGCCTAGCAAGGGGCGTAAAACGATAGCGCTTGTTGGGAGGCAACCCAATGAATAAATTTATTTTCATATTTTTCTTTCTGTTTTTGAGTGTTGACACAATTATGCCTCTGTTATGATTGTGTTTTTTATGTTTTATTTAGTGTTTGTGCCAAGTAAAGCCTTTAGGATGATTCATAAGATGAGTAGAAACAATGCTGAATCTGAAACAGAAACTTTGCCTGCAGTGTGCGAATTTTCATTTTTTTACTGGAGCGTGATATTGAGCTGCAATTTTAACACAATATTTCTATACAAATTCTTTACGTTTTCCTAATATTTCAGAATTTTTAGAGTTACAGAAGTATGGTTAGAGTACAGATTACTACAGACTGTTCTGTTTAAGACAGATTCTGTTTTCATTGCATTGTGTGCTTGTTTTGATGAATCTATGGTTTGTATTGGAGGGTATAAGCCATGGTAAAGTTAAAATACAGTAGGTATCATGCAATAATAAAATTTGAATGGGTTTGCAACAGTACTTAAAGTGGTGATTTGTTTTATTATACTAACGGATCTCACAAAGATTTTGTTGAGTTTTGTGTGATTGAAGTTTTCAAGTTTTGGGTGAGATTACGATGGATGAAGGAATAAGGAGTGAAAAGAGCCTAAGCTTGGGGATGCTACAGCAGCCCCAAGATATATCCAAAGAGAAACAAGCAACTAAGCTTGGGAATGCCCCGAGTGGCATCCCCTCTTTCTTCTAACAACCATCGGTATTTTACTTGGAGCTATATTTTTATTCGTCACATATCATGAGTTTTGCTTGGAGCGTCTTGTATCATTTGAGTCTTTGCTTGATTTGCTTTTTAGTTTGTCACTAGTATCCTTTCTGGACAGACCTATTTGATAGAGCCGAAATTATGCTATGATTTATTAGAATTTCTCTATTTGCTTCACTTAAACTTTTTGAGCTATGGATTTGCTCTAGTGCTTCACTTATATCTTTTTGAGCACGGTGTGCTTGGATTTTTTTGTAGAAATACTCTCATGCTTCACTTAGATAAATTTGAGAGTTGTAAATTTTGAAGAAATCCTCTCATGCTTCACTTATACTATTTTGAGATATGAAATCTCTATGCTCATGTTCTTCACTTAAATTTGTTTGAGCTTGTCAAAAGCAATGGCAATATATGAAACTAGTCCCAAAGTGATAGATATCCAGGGAGGATATAATAAAAACTTTCATGAAGATCATTGGACAAATTAAACTTGATTCCTTGTAATAGTTTTGAGACATGATGATAGTGATATGTGAGTCATGTTAGTGAGTAATTATGCTTTAGTAAGAATATTGGTGTTAAGGTTTGTGATTCCCTATGCAAGTACAAAAGTCAATAGTTATGCAATGAAATTACATCCTACTTATGGTGCATTATTCGGTGTTAGTTTCAATGCTCGCTTATGTGAATTTTCGTTCCTTGGTTGGTTTCTTCTCAATCTATTTGCTAGCCTCCACTTGTACTAAGTAGAAATACAACTTGTGCATCCAAAATCCTTAAACCTAGTTTTGCCTTTTGAGTCCACCATACCTACTCTATATGCGGTATTTCCAAGCCGTTCTAAGCAAATTTGTATGTGCCATCTCTACTTTTCAAAGTAATATTTCCTTTTTGTGTGCTCGTACCGCTCATGAAACGGTAGGGGGTATCCAATATTTTTCCATGCTAGATGTGTTATTCTCAAGATGAGTGTTTATTCACTTGTCATTGCACGAGAGTACAGCGGTAATAGGGATGCCTAGCCCCGAAATGAAAAAAAAATTACTTTATGTTGTCAAATAATAAATTCCTTGGAAAGTGTTGGTATGGAAGGCAACCATGGATACGGCCAGCCATGGATTGTGAAAGAATGGTGGAAAATGGAATAAACTTTACTTTATGTTTGGGAACCGCCTATGATATATCTAGCATGGAAAGTATTGTGAACTACTTTGTCGTTTTCGTTGATAGGAAAGGCATGCCACCCAAAATATTTTTCTCTCTCAATTTAAAACTTTGAGCTCTGGCACCTCTACAAATCCCTACTTCCCTCTGCGAAGGGCCTATCTATTTACTTTATGCAATTTTTATTTTTGCTTTGAGTCTCCATCTTCTCTTATAAGCACCAACTAGGGGGCACTATGATCGTACTTGAGCATTGGGCATAGCTAATATTTGAGTGTGTTTCATGAATGGATCAATGATTGATCATGATGGGCTAGGGATAACTTTCTTTAGTGTTGATATTTTGAAAGACACGGTTGCTTGTTGACATGCTTGAGTATTGAAGTCATTATGTTAAAACTAGACTATTGCTTTGAATCATTTACAAGTCCAAATGTCCATGCTATACAAAGAAGAAAAGAATATGATGAACATGTTAGGCAACATTCCACATCAAAAATTCTGTTTTTATCATTTACCTACTCGAGGACGAGTAGGAATTAAGCTTAGGGATGCTGATACGTCTCCAACGTATCTATAATTTTTGCTTGTTCCATGCTGTTATATTATCATTCTTGGATGTTTTACAATCATTTTATAGCAACTTTATATCATTTTTTGGGACTAACCTATTGACATAGTGCCAAAGTGCCAGTTGTTGTTTTTACTTCGCAGAATATCAGTACCAAACGAAGTCCAATCGCGACGGAACTTTTTGGAGATTGTTTTGGGCCAGAACACATCTATTGGGCCAAAGAAGTACCAGAGAGGAGGGCCAAGGAGACCACAACCCATCAGGGCACGCCAGAGGCCCTGGGCGCGCCCTGATGGGTTGTGCCCTCGTCGGGACGCCTCTCCACCGCCTCTGATGCCTATAAATTCCCAAATATTCCAGAAACCCTAAGGGAGTCGACGAAAAACACATCCAGCCGCCGCAAGTTCCAGAACCGCGAGATCCAATCTAACACCATCACAGAGGGGTTCATCATCCTCATTGGTGCCTCTACGATGATGCGGGAGTAGTCCACCATAAACCTACGGCCCCCGGGTCTACTTTTCCAACATATTGCTTTTCGATCTATCTTTTTGCCGCTTTTGTTTTCAGATCTATTATTACAAAAACCCAAAAATACCTTGTTGCACTTTTTATTTGCCTCTTTTATTTTGTGTTCTTGAGAGATCTATCTATCCAAACTATCATATCCTAATCTATCTTTTTACCGTAGAGAGATTGACAACCTCTCTTTCGCGTCGGGTTGCAAGTATTTGTTCTTTGTGTGCAGGTGATGTTTACATAGTGCTGGTGATCCTCCTACTGGTTCGATACCTTGGTTTCATAACCGAGGGAAATACTTACCGTCGTTGTGCTGCATCATCCCTTCCTCTTTGGGGAAATACCAACGCAGTCTCAAGCCACGTCAGCATGCGAGTAGTACTTTGCTTCGAGAGAGATAATAAAACCCTGCAATAAGTATGTGAGTTCTTTATGACTAATGTAAATCCATGGATGTACGCACTCTCAGTTTTCCGTATTCGCTAGACTCTTCGGTACTGTGCATTGCCCATTCTCACTTCGAGGATCGATGCAAACTTCGCCGGTGCATCCAAACCCCACAGCATGATACGCTCTGTTGCACATAAGCCTTATTATATCTTCCTCAAAATAGCCACCATACCTACCCCATCATGGAATTTCCATAGCCATTTGGAGATATATTGTCATGCAACTTTCATCGTTACATCATATGACTAGTACACCCATTGTCATATTGCTTTGCATGATGATGTAGCTGATAGTATTTGTGGCAAAGTGACCGTTCATCATTGTTTACATGCTACACTAGATCATTGCAAATCCTGGTACACTGCCAGAGGCATTCATATAGATTCATATTGTTTAGTAATTTTTCATATCGAGTTGTAAGTAAATAAAAGTGTGATGTTCATCATTATTAGAGCACTGTCTCAGTGAGGAAAGGATGATGGAGACAATGATTCCCCCACACGTCGGGATGAGAATCCGGACGTAAAATAAAAGAATAAAAGAAAAAAAAGAAAAAAAAGAAAAAAAGAAAAGGAGAAAGAAAAAAAGAGAAAAAAAATAAATGAGAGAAAAGAGAGAAGGGACGGTGCTACTACCTATTTTTCCAAATTTGTGCTTCAAAGTAGCACCATGTTTTTCATATAGCGAGTTTCATGTTTTGTCATTTCCATACGCTAGTGGGAATTTTTCATTATAGAACTTGGCTTGTATATTCCGATGACGGGCTTCCTCAAATGCCCGAGGTCTTCAAGATCGAGCAAGTTGGATGCACACCCATGATACTTGTGTTCTGGGTTGGGTTTTCCGCGAAGAGGAGCGGGTGATGCAACACAGTATAGATAAGTATTTCCCTCAGTGAGAACCAAGGTTATAAAAGCAATAGGAGTAGCACGCAACCCCCGTCTTCGGTGACTGCACACAAAGAAGCAAACACTTAAACACAACGCGGGCAAGGGGGTCGTCAATCCCCCTGGACTCGTTATTTGCAAGCAAATGAAGTGTGTAGATAATAGTTGAATAATGTAAATTGCAAAATAAATAGAAAACAAATAAATGGCAGCAAGGTAATGAAATCTTTTGTAAATATATAAGTGAATAGATCTGGGGGCCGTAGTGTTCCCTAGTGGCATCTCTCATGTAGTAGGCATACAGTGGGTAAACAAATTACTGTTGGGCAATTGATAGAAAAGCGCATAGTTATGCAATAATTTTTCACAGCAATGATCATGTGTATATAGGCATCACGTCCATAAGCAAATAGGTCGACTCATGCCTGCACCTATTACTATTACTCCACGTCAAGAGCGCTTCTATGCTTGCCTCTCTAAGTATTAAGTTCATGACAAACAGAGTAATTGATGACCCACAAGCATAGGGGATCAATCGTAGTCCTTTCGATAAGTAGGAGTGTCGAACCCAACGAGGAGCATAAGGAAATGATAAGCAGTTTTTAGCAAGGTATTCTCTGCAAGTGCTGTGAGTAACGGTAGTTGATAGTTTTGTAGCAAGATAATTCGTAACAAGTGAAGAGTAATAATAGTAACAAGTATGCAGCAAGATAGCCCAATCCTTTTTACAGCAAAGGACATGACGGAAAGTATTCTTATATTAATCAAGCGCTCCCGAGGACACATGGGAATTTCAGTCTAGTCATTCATCATGTTGAGTTAATTCGCATTAGCTACTTTGATAATTTGGTATGTGGGTGGACCGGTGCTAAGGTGTTGTTCTTACTTGAACAAACAACCAACTTATGATTACCCATTCTCGCAAGCATCCGCAACTACGAAAGAAGAATTAAGATAAATCTAACCACAGCATTAAATGTGTGGATCCAAATCAGCCCCTTATGAACACATAAACTGGGGTTTAAGCTTCTGTCACTCTCGCAACCCATCATCTACTTGTTACTCCACAATGACTTCCCTTAGGCCCTTAACAAGGTGAAGTGTCATGTAGTCGACGTTCACACGACACCACTAAAGAAGTAACAACATACATATCATAAAAATATCGAACGAATATCAACTTCACATGATTACTTATAACAAGACTTCTCCCGTATCCTCAGGAACAATAGTAACTACTCACACCTCATCAACATGTTCAAGATCAGAGGTATAATAATAATGATTAAGGATCTGAACATAATATCTTCCACCAAATAAACCAACAAGCATCAACTACAAGATGTAATCAACACTACTAGCAACCCACAGGTACCAATCTGAGGTTTTGAGGCAAAAGATTGAATACAAGAGATAAACTAGGGTTTGAGATGAGATGGTGCTGGTGAATATGTTGATGAAGATTGGTCCTCCCATGATGGAGAAAGCGTTGGTGATGACGATGGCTTCTATCCCCCCTCCTGAAGAGGAATTCCCCGGCAGAATCTGACTGCCGGAGTGCAAAAGGGCCTCTACCCAGGTTTCCGCCTCGAGACGGCGACGCTTCATCCCGAAAGGTTGCTTATGATTATTTCTAGGGTAAAATGCACCTTATAGGAGAAGAGGGGAGTCGGGAGACCTGCTGGCCCCCAGTAGTTATCAGGGCACGACCAGGGGGGTGGTCGCGCCCTGATGGGTACTGGCCAGCAGGTGGCCCCCCTCGGGTATATTTTTGGCCCAACAATTCTTAAATATTCCAGAAAAAATCTCCATGAAGTTTCAGGTCATTTGGAGTCCGGTGATTTTCTACCTTTTTCTCTGTTTCCCGGTCCAGAATTCCAGTTTCCACTAATTTCCCTTTTTGTGTTGTACCTTGCATATTCCGAGAGAAAAGACATCAGAATTGTATGATAATAGGGAATAATGGACAAGATTGACATAAATAGTAATAAGAAATCATAATGCAAAATGGACGTATCAGTAATGCTTGGAGAACGATGATGATGACCCACAAGTATAGGGGATCTATCGTAGTCCTTTCGATAAGTAAGAGTGTCGAACCCAACGAGGAGCAGAAGGAAATGACAAGTGGTTTTCAGTAAGGTATTCTCTGCAAGCACTGAAATTATCGCTAACAGATAGTTTTGTGATAGGATAATTCGTAACGGGTAGCAAGTAACAAGTGTAACAAAGGTGCAGCAAGGTGGCCCAATCCTTTTTATAGCAAAGGACAAGCCTGGACAAACCCTTATATAAAGTAAAGCGCTCCCGAGGACACATGGGGAATTACTGTCAAGCTAGTTTTCATCATGCTCATATGATTCGCGTTCGTTACTTTGATAATTTGATATGTGGGTGGACCGGTGCTTGGGTGCTGCCCTTACTTGGACAAGCCTCCCACTTATGATTAACCCCTCTCGCAAGCATCCGCAACTACGAAAGAAGAATTAAGATAAATCTAACCATAGCATGAAATGTGTGGATCCAAATCAGCCCCTTACGAAGCAACGCATAAACTAGGGTTTAAGCTTCTGTCACTCTAGCAACCCATCATCTACTTATTACTTCCCAATGCCTTCCTCTAGGCCCAAACAATGGTAAAGTGTCATGTAGTCGACGTTCACATAACACCACTAGAGGAGAGACAACATACATCTCATCAAAATATCGAACGAATACCAAATTCACATGATTACTTATAACAAGACTTATCCCATGTCCTCAGGAACAAACGTAACTACTCACAAAGCATATTCATGTTCATAATCAGAGGAGTATTAATTATCATTAAGGATCTGAACATATGATCTTCCACCAAGTAAACCAACTAGCATCAACTACAAGGAGTAATCAACACTACTAGCAACCCACAGGTACCAATCTGAGGTTTTGAGACAAAGATCGGATACAAGAGATGAACTAGGGTTTGGAGAGGAGATGGTGCTGGTGAAGATGTTGATGGAGATTGACCCCCTCTCGATGAGAGGATCGTTGGTGATGACTATGGCTTCGATTTCCCCCTCTGGGAGGGAAGTTTCCCCGGCAGAACAGCTCCGCCGGAGCCCTAGATTGGTTCTGCCCAAGTTCCGCTTCGAGACGGCGGCGCTTCACCCCGAAAGCTCTGTTATGATTTTTTCCAGGTCAAAACCCTCCATATAGCAAAAGATGGGCACCGGAGGCCTACCAGGTGGGCCACAAGCCACAGGGGCGCGCTCAGGGGGGTAGAGCGCGCCCCCTTGGCTTGTGACTGCCTGGTGGGTCCCCTCTGGTATTTCTTCCGCCCAGTATTTTTTATATATTCCAAAATAATTCTCTGTAGATTTTCAGAACTTTTGGAGTTGTGCAGAATAGGTATCTCAAATTTGCTCCTTTTCCAGTCCAGAATTCCAGCTGCCGGCATTCTCCCTCTTCATGTAAACCTTGTAAAATAAGAGAGAAAAGGCATAAGTATTGCACCATAATGTGTATTAACAGCCCATAATGCAATAAATATAGGTATAAAATCATGATGCAAAATGGACGTATCAGATGACATGATGTAGACAAAGAAAACTCAATCAATATGAATTAACCCCATCATTTTATCCTTAGTGGCAACAATACAAAGAAGTGGATATAGAGCACCGCCAGATTGAACCCACTACAACGCAGCCCTCTCACTGAAGAAATATCAATCTAGTTGGCCAAACTATTTCAATGGATTAGAGAGATTTATGAAGTTATAATAATCATGCAAATAAGAATCATAATAGAATTCGGAGAAGACTCAAATCTTTTTCATGAATAATCTGAATATAAAACCACAATTCATCGGATCCCAACAAATGCACTGCACAAAGTGATTACATCGAATAGATCACCGCGAAGATGCGGTGAACTTTGTATTGAAGATCAAGAGAGAGAGAGAGATAGCAATCTAGGTACTAATGGACCCGTAGGTCTGTAGGGAACTACTCACACACATCACCACAGGAGCAGCAAGGTTGATGTAGAGGCCCTTCGTGATCAATCCCCCCTCCGGCAGGGCACCGGAACAGGGCTCCAGATGGGCACATGGCGGAACAGAGACTTGCGGCAGCGGAAAAAGTGTTTCGGGAGGCTCTCTAGGGTTTTTGGTAAATATTATAATTTATAGGCCGGAGAGGGGCGTCGGGAGACGCCAGGGGGGGGGGCACTACACAATAGGGCACGACCACCCAACTGGGCGCGCCCTGATGTGTGGTCCCTCCCTCATGCAGCCTCCGGTCTCCTCCCAAAGCTTTCAGGTCTTCTTTTGGTCCAGAAAAAATCATAAAAAATTTCGGGGCAATTGGACTTCGTTTGGTACTGTAAACCTGAAAAGCCCAAAACATGTAGAAAACAACAACTGGCACTGGACACTGGGTTAATAGGTTAGTTCTAAAAAATAATATGAATGGGTAATAAATACCCGAAAAGCATCCTAGAATGATAATATTATAGCATGGAACAATCAAAATTTATAGATACGTTGGAGACGTATCAACATCCCCAAGCTTAGTTCCTGCTCGTCCTCGAGCAGGTAAATGATAAAAACAGAATTTTTGATGTGACATGCTACCCAACATGTAATCTACTGCAGGTATGATCATTGAGAAATGATGAATTAATAAACATCAACATAGTAATATTCATAAACATAAGTAACATAATCATCAAGTTTCAAAATATACGATCCTTAAAGAATGTTCACCGCCTATTCATTTTATCATATTAGCATGGCATTGCTCCGTCTGCACCACACAAATACAAATGTCAAGCACCACAGTGTCAAGTGAGGCAAGTGGATCGCACTTTTTAATGCGCTTCAACTTTTTATTACTCACGGAATATATGAGCGTGAACGATGGATATAGCATAAAGGTGGAATAGAATATGGTGGTAGGTTTCAAAGGGGTAAAAGTGGAGAAGAAAGTATCGCATCAACTAGCTGTATCAACGGGCTATGGAGATGCCCATCAATAGATATCAATGCGAGGAGTAGGGATTGCCATGAAATGGATGCACTAGAGCTATAAGTGTATGAAAGCTCAACTGAAGCTAAGTGGGTGTGCATACAACTTGCTTGCTCATGAAGACCTCGGGCATTTGAGGAAACCCTCCGTCCGAATATACAAGCCAAGATCTATAATGAAAAATTCCCACTACCATATGATAGTGACAAAACAAGAGACTCTCTATATGAAGAACATGGTGCCACTTTGAGGCACAAGTGTGGAAAAAGAGGCAGTAGCACTGTCCCTTCTCTCTTTTCTCTTGTTTATTTTTCCTTTTCTTTTTCTTTCTCCTTTTTTTCTTTTCTTTCTTTCTTTCTTTCTTTTCTTTTTTTTTCGTTCTGAGACTCATCCCGACTTGTGGGGGAATCATTGTCTCCATCATCCTTTCCTCACTAAGACAGTGCCCTAGTAATGATGATCATCACACTTTTATTTACTTACAACTCAATATGAAAAATTATAGTATGACTCTATATGAATGCCTCTAGCAGTGTACCAGGATGTGCAATGATCAAGCGTAACATGTATAAAAAATGATGAACGGTGTCTTTGCCACAAATACTATGTCAGCTTATATGATCATGCAAAGGAATATGACAATGAAAGTACTAGTCATATGATGTAACAGTGGAAGTTGCATGGCAATAAATCTCAGAATGGCTATGGAAATGCCATAATAGGTAGGTATGGTGGTTGTTTTGAGGAAGATACAATGAGGGTCATGTGCAACAGAGTGTATCATGTCACGGGGTTTGGATGCACTGACGAAGGTTGCACCGATCCTCTAGGTGAGAATGGGCAATGCACGGTACCGAAGATGCTAGCAAATATGAGGTGGTGAGAGTGCGTACATCCATGGATTCACATTAATCATAAAGAACTCACATACTTACTGCAAGGTTTTATTAGCTCTCTCGAAGCAAAGTACTACTCGCATGCCCCTAGGGAGGAGGTTGGGAGGAGTTAACAATCGTGCGCCTCCGACTTAAACAACACTAGGATTTCAACAAGGAATAAGAATGCTCACACATCATCAACATGCCATAAAAAATATTTATATGAACAACAAGTTAACACCCTCAAATTTACGATATTCTTACTAACCAATGATCATGCACTCATGCCCTTTCACATTACCACATCAATATCATTAACCCACATTTTCTCTTTTATGTGCTACATGTGTTTTGATTATGCACTCATTGAATATCTATTATTTTTGGACTAGTCTTAGAACCCATGCAAATTACCGTCGGTATTTATTAACTCTCAAACAAATATAAGTGAAGAACTAGAGTGCAATTATTTCTAAAAAATCTATACGCCACCGTGCTCTAAAAGATATAAGTGAAGTACTAGAGCAACTGCTTAGCTCAAAAGATATAAGTGAAGCACAAAGAGTATTCTAATAAATCAGGGTGATCTTGTGTCTCTCTCAAGTGGGTGTGTCCAGCAAACAATGATTGTGGAAAACTAAAGCAAAAACAAACTAAAGCAAACGACGCAACAATCAAAACTCATATCATGTGATGAATAAAAATATAGCTCCAAGTGACATACCGATGGATTGAGACGAAGGACGGGATGCCTTCTAGGGCATCCCCAATATTAGACGCTTAAGTCTTCCTAGAATATTACCTTGGGCTGCCTTGGGCACCCCCAAGCTTAGGCTCTTGTCGCTCCTTATTCCTTCATCCATCGTGATAGCACCCAAAACTTGAAAACTTCAGCACACAAAACTCAACAGAAACCTTCGTGAGATCCGTTAGTATAGTAAACATATCAAATACTTTCGGTACTGTTATAAATTGATTATTATTTATTATTGCATAACGTACTGTATTCTAAGTTCTCCATGGCTTATACCCCCGATACAATCCATATTATCATCAAAACAAGCAAACTATGCAAGCAAAAAACAGAATCTTTCTAAAACAAAACAGTCTGTAATGATATATTGAGAACCGATACTTCTGTAACTCCAAAACTTCTGAAAAATTATTACAACCTGAAGAGTTTGTATACAAATACTTTTTTTAAAATTTCAGATCAAAAAGACGTTCGAGTAAAATCATAGAAATTCTGCACTGAATGCTAAAGTTTCTGTTTTTGCACCGTATCAATTCTACTTATCATATAAGTCATCCCAAAGGCTTTACTTGGCACAAACACCAATTTAAACATAAAAACAAAATCATTACAGAGGCAATAATCATGTTATCACAAACAAACAGAAAGTAAAAAAAAAATAAAGATAACTATTGGGTTGCCTCCCAACTAGCGCTATTGTTTTACACCCCTAGCTAGGCATAATTCATAGTTTCAAGTGTCGGACCCCTTCATGTCCTTCAAGACTAGCTCTTCCAAAATCTTACTTAACAAATCACCTTTCTCAAATCTAGTTGAAGGGCTCAATTGTTCAAAAGGGTTTATAATATCATCACTAACATCACCATCATCATAGGGATCTTCATATAAGATATGAATTTCATCATTGATAGGTTCTCTAATAGTGTTTTCATGCCAATCTTCACTAAACCCTTCATTAATTCCTTTAGTAATCCATTCAAGTTCATCACAAGTGTGGAGGAACAAGGCTTGCGTTAATTCTTCGGGAGGGACATTCCTCCTCATGTTCTCACTAAAACTTTGACAATTATTAGATTCCAACATACGCAAAGCATCTTTATTATGTAAGATCACTTCTACAGGAGGAGCTTCAGATTTTAATCTATAGAAAGCAAATATGTCTCTCGCTTCCCGCACTATATAATCAAATTCATGCATAAGGATAATGGTAGCAATTTTCTTAATCTTAGGATTACGTATACTCGAGAGTCCCAAAATTATCTTTTGAAGCATAGGATGGAGATGCACAAACTTTCTTTCTAGCTTCAATATTAGCATGGTAATAACATCCACATAACAATTTGTATCATCAAGTATGGTTCCTTTAGTAAAAGGAATAGCCCCCGAGCACTCAAAAAAAATTCTTGAATAACATGTTTTCCAATAATATTCCCACTACCTACATCATAGATTTTAGATTTTAGAACTGTGTGAGTATTACTATTAGGATCATGAGTAGCATCAATATATTTTGATCTTTCCTCCTCTGAGTTACTAGCACTATCTTCGCTATCACTTTCAAGAATAACTTTCTCCAATTCAGACATGAACTTTCAAGCAAGCGAAACAAGCAAACAAGTAAACTAGTAAAGATAAATATATTTTTATTTTTTATTTTTATGAAGCAAGAAAAATACAACAACAAATAAAAAGTAGAACAAGTGAATGATAATTTGTGCGAAGGTACTTGATAGTAGGTTGGTGATACTCCCCGGCAACGACGCCAGAAATCCTTCCTGGTACTTGTGATCTGCGTTGGGTTTTCTGCGAAGAGGAGCGGGTGATGCAGCACAATATAGATAAGTATTTCCCTTAGTGTGAACTAGGGTTATTGAACCAATATGAGTAGCACGCAACCATCGACTTCAACGACTGCACACAAAGAAGCAAACACTTGCACCAAACGCGGGCAAGAGGGTTGTCAATCCCCTCGGACTCGTTATTTGCAAGACCGAAGGCCGCACAAGGGCCCCACGAGGCAAGAGGGCGCTTCCAGGGGGGTCAGCGTGACCTGTTAGCTCGTGGGCCCCCCTCTCATCTCTCAACGTCCCTCTCTGGCCTATAAATTCACATATATTCTGAAAACCCTAGGGGAGCTCCTGAAACACTTTTTCCGTCGCCGCAAGTCTCTGTTCCGCTGTGTGCCCATCTGGAGCCCTGTTCCGGTGCCCTGTCGGAGGGCGGATAGATCACGAAGGGCCTCTTCATCAACCTTGCTGCTCCCATGATGATGTGTGAGTAGTCTACCATAGACCTACGGGTCCATAGCTAGTATCTAGATGGCTCTCTCTCTATGTTCTTCAATACAAAGTTCATCTCATCTTCGCGATGATCTATTCGATGTAATCACTTTGTGCGGTGTGTTTGTTGGGATCCGATGAATTGTGGGTTTATGTCTAGATTATTCATGAAAAAGATTTGAGTCTTCTCTGAATTATATGATTCTTATTTGCATGATTATTATAGCTTTATAAATCTCTCCGATCTATTAATTTGGTCTGGCCAACTAGATTGATCTATCTTCACTAAGAGGGGTGCGTTGTAGTGGGTCAATCTTGCGTTGCTCTATATCCCAGTGACAGAAAGGGACAAGACACGTATTTGTATTGCTGCCACTAAGGATAAAACGGTGGGGTTGATTCATATTAATTGGATTTTCTTTGTCGACATCATGTCATTGTTCTCCAAGCATCACTCTGTTTTACTTAATACTCTAGATGCATGTTGGATAGCGGTCGATGGGTGGAGTAATAGTAGTAGGTGCAGGCAGGAGTCGGCCTACTTGCTTATGGGCGTGATGCCTATATACACATGATCATTGCCGTGAATAAATATTGCATAACTATGCGCTTTTCTATCAATTGCCCAACAGTAATTTGTTTACCCACCGTATGCCTACTTCGAGAGAGATGCCACTAGAGAACACTATGACCCCCGGGTCTATTCACATATAAATTTACGAACACTACTATTTCATTGCTGCCATTATTTCCTTTTTATTTATTTTGCAACTTATATTTATCCAACTATCAACTACACTACTTATCTGCTTGCAAGTAACGAGTTCAAGGGGCTTGACAACCCGCTTGCCCGCGTTGGGTGCAAGTGTTTGCTCTTTTGTGCATAGGCGCTGAAGACGGGAGTTGCGTGGTCCTCCTATTGGTTCGATAACCTTGGTTCTCACTGAGGGAAATACTTATCTATATTGTGCTGCATCATCCGCTCCTCTTCGCTGAAAAAACCCAAAGCAGATCAAAAGTATCAATGATAATTCCAATCACTTTTCTAGCGTCATAACTAGCAGCTCTTTTTTTCTCATAGAAATTCTCATGATCAAGTAACAAGTTATTCACATGTTAAAGTATAAACCATAAACTTTTTTTTGAAAACCAACAAACTATGTTCTCAGTCATCGAATTATTACAATTCTTCTTATTTTCAGGAAGGGTCTATGTAAGAGCTTTGATTTAGCAAATTCCACATACTCAACTATCATTTAGTCTTCCATGATTGCTGACACTCAAATCATATTTTTAGAACAAACAGTTTTTGTCAAACACATAGGAAGATAGGGGTTTAATGTTCCGCCTCCCAACTTATTTATCTCAGGGATAATGTCAACAATAATGAATCATGATCACCTATATTCAGCAGGTGTCGGCGTACTAAAGTTTGGGTCTTTAGTACGCCCATACTTGTGCACGGGCAGTCGAAGCCATACCAGCGGCAAGGTCTGCCAGGAGATCACTAAGTACAAGCTCAAGATTATCAAGGAGTATTTGAGACAATACTCAGAAGATAGAAGACCGAAGGATGGAGCCCCGGCAAGATCTTGCCGGGATGGCTCGCAGCCCCGGCAAGGCTCGCACCCTGTCATCGCTCCAGCGCAGCGACCAGCTTGTCTTTTAGCTGTTGTCCTCCTGGTAACGTGTCAGGACGCTAACGGCGTTGGGCTTAAGCGGTGCTGATGGGACGGCCCCTTTTCCCGTCCCCAAGAAGCTAAGGGACACCTCAACGGAGCATTAAATGCACTTGTCCTAAGCCGTCAGTATTAGGTATGATAGCACTATAGCAACTTTACACCTCATGTATGCACTGTACGCCACTGTTGGTGACCCCTTCGAACGTATAAAAGGAGGCCCAAGGCGTAGCTACAGGGGGGATCTTCTTCTGGCCCGTTCTGTATGTGTAGCTGCTGTGTACTGTTCATCACAAGCGCTCCTAGAACCAGGGCTTAAACACATCCAATATACTAAAGCAGGAGTAGGGTTTTACGCTTCTCAGCGGCCCGAACCTGGGTAAAAATTCCTCGCGTTGTTCGTCGGATCTGCTCTTTGTGCAAGCCTTTCTCCCTGCCGAACCGTAAAGGGATCCACGCGATCCCATAGGTGTCGTTTCCGACATCTTTGGCGCGCCAGGTAGGGGGAAGGGCTGTGTGAACCTGACCTAACGATCAGCGCGCCAATTTCTTCATCATCATCATCGCCATGGCCCCCAAGAAGAAGGGTTTCACGGCGGTTGGTCCATCCGCGTCCGCTGCGCCTGTAGCCACACAGACGGGTGATGGTGCGGACGCGGGCGGAGGAGGCGGACGCCTTGAGCCTCCACGACGTTCTGGTGGTCAAAGCCAAGCGAGCGGCGTCGTTCGCAGCGGCGACGGCCACCCGCGCGCCCCTAGATCTAGGGACGGAGCTGTGCTGCCCGCGGGCGGCGTAGCGAATTCCAAGGATGGAAGGGCGCCTTCTAAGACACCCACGCCGGCGCACACGCCGCGGCCTTCTCAGGTCGTGCGTGTTGAACAGCGCCGCGACGTTGGTGGTACTAGGCGTCCCCATGGAAAGTCTCCTGAGCATCACCCTCGAGATGCGCGGGACCAGCATACACGCCAACATGTTGGTGGAAGTGGCGCGCGGTCGCGGGACCGTGACGGAGCTCCTTCTAACACGGTTAGGAGTCAGAGCACCTCACGTTCCTCGCACCTATCGCCGCCGCCTACACCAGCAGAAGCACTGGCGCGAGCACAGCTGCTCCTGAATTTTCCACCTGCTGTGGACAAGCTCAACGAGTGGAGAGCTGCTATTCAGAGCCTCGTCGGCCTCGCCAACGATGATAGGCCGCAGCAGGCGGAGCCTTCGCGGCGGCAATCCATCGAGCCGACGCGTGTCGCTGGCGAAAAGACGGGAGGCGCTACGACCACGGTGCACTCTCCTCCACGGCGGCAACAGCAGTCGCTGACTCGACGGATCGACGCCTGCGAGGACGATTCAACGGCGTCGTCTGATCCGCAAACTCGTCGCGATCAACGTCAAGTTCTTCGGGAACGAGGCAAAGAAGACGCTCGAACTACCATCGAGCGGCGGCGGGAAGCGCGCTATCAATCTGATAAGTGCGCAGGGCCTACTGTGGACAAGCCTGCGCCAGGGTATCATGTCGATCTACCCTATGAGGTGGGTTGTCCAGCGTTTACCCGTGAGCTGCGGCGAGTCCAGTGGCCCAATTCCCGTACGTTCAAGCCAGAGGTCCCGGAGAAATATGACGGCAAGACCCACCCGTCGGAGTTCCTGAGCATCTACACCATTGCGGTGCAGGCTGCCGGGGCTCGCGACGACAAGATACTCGCCAACTACTTCCCGTTGGTGCTTAAGCCCAACGTCAGGTCGTGGTTGATGCATCTGCCGGAGAATTCCATTTCTTTCTGGGCAGACCTGTGTCATGAGTTTGTTGGCGCCTTTACCGGAGGCCACCAAGCTCCTGGCCAGGAAAGTGATTTGCATCTCATCCCCCAGAAGGAAGGCGAAACTTTGCGCAAGTACATACAGAGATTCAGCCGTGTACATCATAACATCCCAGACGTTCATCCTGCCGCTGTTGTCAGCGCGTTCCATCAGAACGTGCGCAACCGCAGGATGCGCGAAGAGCTAGCAATGAACAAAGTCAGGCATGTAGCCGAGCTCTATGCTCTGGCTGATAAGTGTGCTCGGGCTGAAGAAGGGAGGAGACTCCCCGGCGAAGATGCCGGCGCAGGAGTCGACTCCGACGATGAAGACGCCGCCGCCCCAGCAAAGAAGGGCCGGCGGCGTAACAGGAAGCGCAAGGGCAAGGCCGTGCTTGCTGTCGAGGGATCCGGCAACCCCGACACCACCAAGAAGGCAAAGGTTGACGACCCCGGCTAGGAGGTTGCCGGGTGCGCCTCCTATCAGGCCTTGGCGGCTGCCGACAAGCCAGAGGGCTCCGGCAAGCAGTACTGCAAGATCCATCGCACCAAGGGCCATGATCTCCAAGACTGCCGGCAAGTTGAGCAGCTTCTCGAGAAGCAGAAGGCCGAGTAGGAAAGGTGGGATAAGGAGAAGGCCCAGGATGGCGCCGAGGGGTCCGGCAAGAAACACGGTGGCCGAGGAGGTCGCCGCGGCAAGGCCAAGCAACAGAAGGAGAGGCCCGCTCGAGGCCGCGACAAGCAAGAGGGGGGTGACGATGACAACGAAGAGGACGACGAATCCAGCGAGCAAGAATTCCAGAAAGCTACAGACATGATGTGCATTGACGGGGGCGCCTCGTTGCATTCTTCCCGCCGCCAACTTAAACAGTGGGTGCGCGAGGTTAATGCGACTGAGCCATCTGTCGGTGCCCAGAAGCCACTGAAATGGTCCAACACGCCTATCATTTTTGACACTGAGGATCACCCTGATCGCGTAACTACGGTCGGGTGTCTGCCATTGTTGGTTTCACCAACGATTCGCAACCTCAAGGTGACGAAAATGTTAGTTGACGGCGGGGCCGGCTTGAATTTGATCTCGCCCGAGGTGATCAAAAGGTTGCAAATCCCTGATGAAGATCTCGTGGAAACGGGCACATTTCAAGGGGTCAATCCAGGGAGGAGCCAGCCGAAGGGTAAGATCACACTGCCAGTAACTTTTGGTAGTGATCTGAACTTCAGAACAGAGAAGATTGTTTTCGATGTCGCCAAGATTCCATTGCCATATAATGGGATCCTTGGCCGCCCAGCGTTAGCCAAGTTCATGGCGGCATCGCACTACGCTTACAATGTATTGAAGATGCCCGGGCCGATAAGCGTCATCACTGTCAACTCCGACAAGAAAGACGCGCTTATCTGCACCGACCAGCTTTACCGGGAGGCAGTTGCAGCATCTGCCGCCAAGGCACTTGCTCCTGCCGCTGAAGCTCCCGGGGGGAAGAAGACCGGCAAGACCTCTCGCACTCACTCCGGCAAGCGCGCCTCCTCGGAGTGCTGCGCTCCCGTTGAGGATGTGCCAGAGAGCTCCACCGGCAAGAGCAAAAAGTCCAAGGCAGCTCCACCAGAGACCAAGAAGGTGCCCGCGAAGGAGGATGGTACGGGTGGAACTTTCACCATAAGTTCCACCCTCGATAACAAATAGGAAAGCGCGCTTGTTGCTTTCCTGCGGGCGAATATCGATGTGTTTGCATGGCAACCATCTGATATCCCCGGTGTTCCCAGGGAAGTAATTGAGCACCACCTTGCTGTCTGTCCTCATGCGCGGCTCGTCAAGCAGAGGGTCAGGAAGCAGGCTTTGGAGCGGCAACAGTTTATTGCTGAGGAATTCAAGAAGTTGGAAGCGGCAGGTTTGGTTAGAGGAGTGCTCCACCCAACATGGTTAGCCAATCCAGTTGTAGTGCGCAAGGCGAATGGAAAATGGAGGCTGTGTATTGATTATACAGACATCAATAAAGCCTGTCCAAAGGATCCTTTTCCCTTGCCGCGCATCGACCAGATTGTGGACTCCACTGTCGGCTGCGATTTGCTTTCATTTCTTGATGCATATTCAGGGTATCATCAGATCTTCATGTCAAAGGAAGACGAAGAGAAGACCGCATTTATCACCCCATGTGGTACGTATTGCTTTTTACGTATGCCTTTCGGGTTGAAAAGTGTTGGTTCAACATTTGCAAGAGCGGTCCAGATTGGTTTTGAGCCCCAGCTACATAAAAATATGGAAGCTTATATGGATGATATAGTGGTCAAGACCAAGGACAAAGCAACGCTCATACAAGATTTAGAAGAGACATTTGCAAATCTGCGCAAGATCAATTTGAAGCTCAATCCTGAGAAGTGCGTGTTTGGCGTTCCATCCGGCAAGCTTCTCGGGTTCTTTGTATCTCAACGAGGAATCGAAGCAAATCCCGACAAGATCAAGGCAATTGAGCAGATTGAAGCGCCAAGACGTGTCAAGGATGTGCGTCGTCCCTCCGGCTGCGTTGCTGCTCTGAGTAGGTTCATCTCCAAATCTGCTAAGCACGCCCTGCCCTTTTTCAAAATTTTGAAAAAGGCAGGTCCAATGAAATGGACTCCGGAAGTGGAGGTAGCGCTGCAGGATTTGAAGAGGTACCTCTCCTCTCCGCCAGTACTAGTCGCGCCAAAACCACAAGAGCCATTGCTGCTATATCTAGCGGCAACGAATCAAGTGGTGAGTGTTGCGTTAGTGGCAGAGAGAGAAGTTGATGAAGCAGCGGCAGCAGCGGCAAGACCGCCAAGCGACGAGCTGGAATCTTCCCCGGCAGAGTCTGGTGCTGACCAAGTGGGATCTGCGCAGTTAAATGAAGCAACACAGAAGAAGAAGATAGTGTAGCACCCAGTTTATTTTGTCAGCTCCCTTTTACAGGGGGCTAGGTCAAGATATTCTGGTGTGCAGAAGCTGCTCTTCGGCCTCCTTATGGCCTCGAGGAAGCTGCGCCATTACTTTCAGGCACATGAGATCACCGTCGTCACTCGCTTTCCGTTGCAGCGGATTTTGCGAAATCCAGATGCGACCGGCAGGATTGTGGAGTGGGCTTTGGAACTGTCAAGTTTTGGTCTCAAGTTTGAAAGTACTTCAACCATTCAGAGCAGAGCTTTGGCGGAGTTCATTGCAGAATGGACCCCAACACCAGACGAAGAGATTCCAGAGACAACTCTCCCCGACAAGGAAACCAATCAAGAGTGGATCATGTATTTTGATGGGGCTTTCTCGCTGCAAGGCGCCGGTGCTGGCATGCTGCTTGTCGCACCCATCGGAGAGCACCTCAAATACATGATTCAAATGCATTTTCCCCGGGAGAGATCAACAAATAACACTGCAGAGTATGAAGGGCTGCTTGCCGGTCTCAGGATCGCGGCAGACCTTGGAATTAGAAAACTCATCGTCAGAGGTGATTCGCAGCTTGTCATCAAACAGGTGAACAAAGATTATCAAAGTCCATTAATGGAAGCTTATGTCAATGAAGTGAGGAAATTGGAAGAGCGTTTTGACGGTCTGCAAATGGAGCACGTTCCTCGTGCGGAAAACAGCATTGCTGATGACTTGTCAAAGCGCGCTGCCCTTAAGTTACCTGTGGAACCAGGAACTTTTGTGCTCCAATTGACTCAACCATTCGTAGCACCATTGATGGGACAAGAGAAAAGAAGGAAGTCAAGTTCCGGCAAGTATTTCCCGGCAGATCTCCCAGAGGCCGCCGGCAAAGAAGTTGCCGGGAATGACCCCAAGCTTGCCGATGAGCGACAGGCTCCGGCAGGGCCTCAGGCTCTTGCCGTGGAGACAAACGCTCCCGCCGAGCTTGCCGGGGAGCGACAGGCTCCGGCGGGGCCTCGAGCCTTTGCTGTAGAGACAAACGCTCCCATGGCAGAAGACATGCCTTTAGTCCTTGTTGTCGAGCCCCAGGCTCCAGCATGGGCACAGCACATCGTCCTTTTCCTTCAGACAGGAGAACTCCCCGAAGAGCAGGAAGAAGCGGAAAAAGTAGCCCGTCAGTCTAGTATGTACCAGTTCGTGGACAACGTTATGTACAGAAAGAGACTGAACGGTGTGAAATTGAAGTGCATTCCTCGGGAGGATGGACTGGAGCTGTTGGCAGAGATTCATGGAGGCATATGTGGCTCCCACATAGGCTCAAGAGCTCTTATTGGTAAGGCATTCCGGCAAGGTTTCTTTTGGCCCACTGCTCTCCAGGATGCAACTGCACTAGTAACCAAGTGTGAAGCGTGCCAGTTCCATTCGAAGAAATTGCATCAACCAGCTCAAGCTCTTCAGACAATCCCTCTTTCCTGGCCATTTTCGGTCTGGGGGCTCGACATATTGGGCCCTTTTCCCCGTGCTACTGGGGGCTTTGAGTACTTGTACGTCGCAATCGACAAGTTCACAAAGTGGCCGGAAGTGGAAGCAGTTAGAAAGGTGACAGCACAGTCAGCCGTCAAGTTCATTCAAAGGAATAGTTTGCCGTTTTGGTGTGCCTAACAGGATCATCACTGACAACGGCACACAGTTCACGAGCCACACCTTCATGCAGTATGTCCAAGACCTTGGCGGCAAGATCTGTTTTGCTTCTGTTGCTCATCCAAGGAGCAACGGCCAGGCGGAAAGGGCAAATGCTGAAGTGTTGCGAGGTCTCAGGACAAGAACCTTCGACAAGCTGCGCAAGTGCGGAAGACGCTGGATTGATGAGTTGCCGGCGGTTCTTTGGTCAATCAGAACGACACCAAATCGAGCCACCGGCTAGACACCCTTCTCCCAAGTATATGGGGCGGAAGCAGTTCTCCCCACGGAACTCATATACGGGTCACCTCGAGTGCTCGCCTATGATGAGCTTGAGCAAGAGCAGCTGCGGCAAGATGATGCGTTGCTCCTTGAGGAAGATCGTCTTCAGGCTGCTGTGCGAGCTACACGCTACCAGCAAGCCTTGCGCCGCTACCATAGCCGCAAGGTTCATGCCCGAAGTCTTGAGGAAGGCGACCTTGTTCTGTGGCGCGTTCAGTCGGCCAAGAATTCCAACAAGTTGACGCCGAAGTGGGAAGGCCCTTATCGGGTAGTGCGAGTCACCAGGCCTGGCGCAGTCCGCCTGGAGACCAAAGATGGCATTCCAGTGAGCAACTCCTGGAATATCGAACATCTTCGTAAGTTCTATCCATAAGGCGCGGTTGCCGGGTCTCCCGGCAACCACCTTTTGTACAAGTCTTGCCGATGAAGCATGTAATCCTTTGTACAAAGCCAGGCGCAGACCCTGTGCATAGTTGAATAAAGCCTAAGTGTTTTACAATTCTTGTCGATTTTCATGTTTATCTATGTGCATGTTTATCTGAGATATTGTATTACGCTTGCTTCCGGTAAGCATTAACGAACCGCCAAGGTTCCATATCTCTATTTTCTCTTCTTTCTTTTTCTCAAAGGACAGAAGGTTCCCTCGCATGCAAGTTTGCCGGGGGGAAGGATGGTATGGATACCGACAGGCGACGTTCAATGTTGACATCTTGCCGGAAGAAATACAGCAACAAAAAGCTAAGTTGCAGAAACTTTAAACAATTTTTTTTTGTTTTGTAAGGTTATTCTCCTTGAACGATTTCGATTTTTGTATGGAAAACCTGCACGCGAAGGAACCTTGGCACGACTGGATGCGCCCTTACTTTGTTTCGAGTCCGCTCAACAATTTAAGTGGCTGCACTGAGAACGCCAAGGGATCTTGCCGGTAGCGGCACCACCAGCAGGCTGCTAAAGTCCCGCACCTAGCGCTCGCGGCAAGGTTGCGCGCGCCGGCAAGTTTCCAACAAAGCATAGGGCATGTACCATACAGAGAGAAATCAGGCGAAAGGAAATAACATATATTCATCCAGAGCATAGCAAGTTATATTACATAAATAAATGCCGCGATTCTAACATAAGGCAAAATTGTCTTTTACATGGAATGGTGGCGGCAACGAGAAGTAAAGCAGCTAATCCCGGCGATCGCCTTCAACCCTCTTGACTTGGCTTACCCTGTCAACAATGGGCGCGACAAGCTCCTCAAGTGCCTTGACGTCCACATCCTTCGGCAAGCGGTCGAAGACGTTGGAGAGGTTGATGCGGGGGTTCTTGTGCACCACTTTGACGAGCACCTTGCGGAGGACAGCCTGGCAGAGCTTGCGTGATTCGCTGGCCAGATGGGTTGTTCGGTCAGAGTGAAGCTGCTCCAGGCCTTCAAGCATACGGTCAAAGAACATGGTCAGCTTGGCGCTCGTGGACACCCTGTCGCCAGAAGAATACCTGAAGCCTTGCAGGCCCATGGTGGATAGTTGTGCGGCAAGCTTCTCCGCAACGTCGACGAGTTTTTCAGTCCAGACCCGCACACCTGCCACATAGTCATTGTGTGTGGCGGCAGCGCTCTTGAGCAGGTCCCTCTCATCCTGGAGGTCTTTGATCAGGGTCCTCTCACGAGCCTTGGCGGTCTCAAGAGTCCCCTTCAGCGTGGTCAGCTTTAGCTCCAGACCGGCGATGGATTCTTTGGCTGAGGTGAGCTGCTGAGTCTTCTCGGACACGGCGACCTGTGTCTCCATCAAGCTGTGGAGAGCCTTATCTCTCTCAGCTTCGAGCGTCGAGATCTTCTTTCCGTGGTCCTCAAGATCCGCATCCAGCTTCTTCACCTTCTCCTCCAGCAAGTTCTTGGCGGCCTCTGCAGTTTCGGCAGCATCGACGGCTTCCTTCAGCTTGCCGGCATGATCCGTGGCCAGAGCTTCGAGCGTCTCCTTATGCTTCTGCTCCAGCTCCTGGGTCCGCTGCGCGACAAGCTTTTTGATCTCCTCGTCCTTGGCACGGAGCTTATCGGCAAGTGCTTTCTCGCGAGCGGTGAGGTCATCGTCATGAGCCTCAAGCCCGACACGGAGCTATCTCAAGCGTGCCTCCTCTGCAGCGGCCTGTTGTTTGGCCTCCTCCTGTGCCTTCTCAACATCGGACTGTTTCAAGAGAAGATCGTTCCAGATTTGGTTCACCTGCTCTTGGCCCGTCCTCAACTCCTAGAAGGCTTCGGCATACCAAGCTTGCGTTTCCTCGACGCGCTTCTGGAGGTCTTCTTCCGCTGCTTCGACAACTGCTGCCCTGGAGTTCAGTTTCTCTCTCCGGGCGCGGTGAAGCGCTTGGAGCTTCTGGAAGTTGTTGCTCATGGCTTGGAGGAGCTGCTCTTCTTCAGATTTGCTATTGCTGGTGCGTGGCTCGTCAACGATCTCGAGCCCAGCAGCGGCGATGACGTCTTCATCAAAGATCTCCCCCTCAGTTGGCACACGGGAGCTTGCCGTGCCTGGAATGCTGACGAACAGATTGTCGCCAACCTTGAGGTATTTGCTGGACGAGGGGGCTTCGGGTGTTGACGGCTGGTCCTCAACAGTCGTCTCACCGGCAGTTGGGGGCTCCGTGGCCGGCATAGCGCCTGGCGCTCCTGCGGCAGGAATGCCGTCAGTATGGTCACTGGTCTCCTTGCCGGCCCTCTCAGCAGACCTCTTGGTGGCCTCTTCCTGCGCGGCTTTGGCGGCCTCGGCGGCAGCATTCTTGGCGGCCTCCTCAGTGGCAACCCTGTCGGCCTCGGCGGCAACATCCCTGGCGGTCTCCTCAATAACAGCATCAACATCCATGTGTTCTATCGAGGGAAGATCTGGAGACCAAGGAAACAATCAAGATACGGCTGAGAAGGAAGTTCAAGAAGACAAAAAAAGACAAAGTGACATGTACTCTGAGGCGAGCGGTTTACCCGTGTCGAGCTGCTGAGAAGGGTTGCCAGTGCTTGTGCTTGCCGGCTCCTCTTCATCACGGTAAAGCTCGCTTGCCGAAGACTCATCTCTGGGCGGCGTAGTTGACGGAGGCGGCGCATCCGAGGCGGCCTCCGATGGCTCTCCTTGTTGCTGTTCTCCTCCTGCACGCCTGGAGATGTCTGCAGTAAAGATACACACCCCGGCACTTGCCAGCGGAAAGTGAGTAACGGACTCATGCTGGGGGCTGCGCCGGGGGCTGTGTCGAGGACTGCGTCGTGGGCTTAACTCCGGGCTGATGTTGATCATTTATGGCGCACCTGTGGTGCTTGCCGGCGGCTCATCGCCCGTTGAAGTCTTTGCCCTCTTCGCTACCCTTTCTGCCAATGTTTCTGTGTCATCTCTGCAGAAACAAGCCAAAGCAAGACAAATTAGTTAAGCAGAATTGAAATTCAGGGATTAAGAGATGTGATAGGGCTCTTACTCTTCTTCTTCGGAGCTAAAGGCAGAGAGGTCGAAGTCGACTTCTGCCGCAGCGTCTGGGGGAGGAGGGGAAGGATCGGTCCTGGGTCGCTTAGCTATGGCGGGTTGCTGCGCAGCCTTGCCGGCAACCCCTTTGCCGGAGGCTTCACCGCTCGAGAAAGGCTGGCGGGCAAAGGCACCAGAGGTGACTTTTCGAAGAGCGCGCCTCTTCCTCGGCTCGAGAACTGGGGGCTCCTCGTGCAGTTCCTCCTCAGCTATGTCTTCAGCAGATGTGCCCCCGGCAGCAGTGCCGCTCTGCTTCACGGCAACCTCGCTCTCCCGGCAAGATTTTCCTCCGACAGCACTTCGCCTTCGCTGGTTTCCCCTTCCACGAAGCCAGCGCTGCCGGCCTCCGCGGCAAGATTTGCCTCCTCCGCCCTGCTGGCGATGTACACCACCTCTTCATCAGTGGTGGGGCGGACAAGGTTTTCTTCCGCGTGGATGGCCCTCTCCGATAGGTTATCAAAGAATTGATGTGCCTGCTCTGCGGATGGCTCGATCCAGGTCCCGTCAAGGCTGTGAGCGTCAAACGCCGGCATCATGGCGATGATTGAGGCCAGAGCGGAGTTATGGCACAAAGGGACTATGCTTGCCGGCAGCCTGCTTACCGCATCAGTCCTAAAGAGTTTCTGGCAGAGAGCTGCATGCTGCAGGAACGTCAAATTATTGTTCAGCCCAGGGCACAGCCTCATGATGTCTGCCGCGTTCCGGAATTCCCAAGCTGGCCTCCCTTTGTTCTGCAGAGGAGCGATGCGCCGGCGAAGGAAATCAGCGCCTATCATCTCTATTGTGAGCCCGGCAGCTCTAAGGCGGTGAATCCTGGTAATTGCGATTGTGAGCTTCTCATCGTCAGGACCGAGGGCGCTATAGTCGCTGCCGCGCACCATCTTCGTTTGCCGCGGCAAGCAGAAGGACCAGAGTTTTGTCTGTTGAATCTAGCACCACTTGGCCCGCCATTCATCCCAGTTCTTGCGGTAGGCCCCGTCTGGATATACTTCCTTGCTTCCTGGCCGTGGGATCCAAGCGATGGAACTAGAAAGGGCCTCACCCTTTTGGATGCGGGGAATGAAGTAATGGCGGAAAAGGGCTGTGCTAGGGACTACTCCGGCGAAGTTTTCACAAAGATGAGCGAAAACTGACATACACGTCACGGCATTCGGCGTAAAATCCAAGAGTTGGAAGCCGTATGTGAGCATGATGTCATTGAAGAAATCAGAGAACGGAGGGCAGAGCCCGCAGTAAAAGTAATCGGCAAAGAAGTGATATTTTTCTGGGCCACCCCTGGAAGATCCTAGACTCACGTGGGTGGCGGGATGAGCTTTCGTCTCCTTTGCCCACATGCATTGGTATCGCTCCTTCAGGGTGCTCGCATCGAGCGCCGGGGGGAAGACGGCGTGCTCCTTCCGCATCTTCGCCAGCTTGCTCTCCGGGACGGCGGCTTCCACCTCCTTGCCCTTGCTCGTCTTGGGCGGCATGGTGGCTATGGGGGCGGAGGCCGAGGACGATGAGGGCGTGGAGGCGGCGGATGAATGGAGGGGCTCTGTTTCGGGCTCAAGGAAGAAGATGACGGCGGTTCCCAGATTGGAAAAGACAGGACGTAAATGAGCAGCGCCTCTGCGGATTCCTTTTTATGGGGAAGGCGCGGGGCAGCCTCTTTACTAATCAATTTAATAGCGCTTTTGCGAGCGCGCGGCTGTAACGGCCGCCCCGCCCACGTCTCCCACGTCGCGCATTCAACGCGCGTAGTGGGGGGCGCAGTAAACGGAATGATTACAACAGTGAATTCCTGCCACGCGTGCCCATGCACTGTTTGGGCCTAGCCCAACAACGCCTCGCACCGTGTATGGCCTAGGCCCGGGGGCTCCTGTTGGCGTACTAAAGTTTGGGTCTTTAGTACCCCATACTTGTGCATGGGCAGTCGAAGCCATACCAGCGGCAAGGTCTGCCAGGAGATAACTAAGTACAAGCTCAAGATTATCAAGGAGTATTTGAGACAATACTCAGAAGACAGAAGACCGAAGGCTGGAGCCCCGGCAAGATCTTGCTGGGATGGCTCGCAGCCCCGGCAAGGCTCGCACCCGGCAAGACCTCGCCACCCTGTCATCGCTCCAGCGCAGCGACCAGCTTGTCTTTTAGCTGTTGTCCTCCTGGTAACATGTCAGGACGCTAACGGCGTTGGGCTTAAGCGGTGCTGATGGGACGGCCCCTTTTCCCGTCCCCAAGAAGCTAAGGGACACCTCAACGGAGCATTAAATGCACTTGTCCTAAGCCGTCAGTATTAGGTATGATAGCACTGTAGCAACTTTACACCTCATGTATGCACTGTACGCCACTGTTGGTGACCCCGTCGAACATATAAAAGGAGGCCCAAGGCGTAGCTACAGGGGGGGATCTTCTTCTGGCCCGTTCTGTATGTGTAGCTGCTGTGTACTGTTCATCACAAGCGCTCCTAGAACCAGGGCTTAAACACATCCAATATACTAAAGCAGGAGTAGGGTTTTACGCTTCTCAGCGGCCCGAACCTGGGTAAAAATTCCTTGCGTTGTTCGTTGGATCTGCTCTTTGTGCAAGCCTTTCTCCCTGCCGAACCGTAAAGGGATCCACGCGATCCCATAGGTGTCGTTTCCGACAGCAGGGTATATGTGCTTGGATCTTTCCCCACCACATGATGCTTGCCAACTAAAGAATTAATAGATTGGAATAGGGGTGAACATTATTGACTCTTGCATAAAAGTAAATGCATAAAAGTAAAAGATAGGCCCTTCGCAAAGGGAAGCAGAGGTTGTCATGTGCTTTTTATTTTTAGATGTGCAAGCTCTTAATGGAAAGGAACGTCACTTTATATTGCCCCTTGTGATAGCAACCTTTATTATGCAGTCCGTCGCTTTTATTTCTTCACCATCACAAGTTTGTACAAAGCTTATTTTCCCTTCCAATAAAAGATCATACATATTTAGGAGCATTTTTATTGCTTTTTGCACCGATGACAACTTACTTGAAGGATCTTATTCAATCCATAGGTAGATATGGTGGACTCTTATGGCAAGAAACTGGGTTTAAGAGTTTTTGGTTGCACAAGTAGTATCTCTACTTAGTATGAATTTTTGGCTAGCAAAATATCCTAAGCAAGCACCACATGTTAGAGGATCCATGACATGTAACTTCTATGTGAATATAAATAAACATAACCATTACGTTGTCTTCCCTGTCCAACATCAACTACTTGATCAAGTTTGAAAATAATTAATGGGGGCTCACAATCATAGAAGATTTCCAAGATAGTATATTTATATGTGAAATCTCTCTTCCTTCAATATTCTTTCATGAATTGTTCAAGTGACCAATGCTATGTTTGTTATCTTCCAATAAATTTTACCGCTTATACTTCTTGTATGTGAAGTCACTACTCCCCATGGGACAAGCATATGAAGCATACATAACTTCATATTTATGACATTCAATTCATTGAACATTTTCTCTTAGGATATAAGTGAAGCACAAGAGTGAACATCAAACTACTCTCAAAAGATATAAGTGAAGAACAATGAGTAGTCAAACAATTAAGTAGCGATGTGAGGACTCTCTTTCAATAAATATTTTCAGATCTGAGATTTATTTAAAACAGCAAAGAAAGCAAAAATATACTCCAAGAATAGCACATATCATGTGGACAAATAAAAACTTAGGCTCAACATAGGCTAACCGATATTTGTTTGACGAAGAGAGGTCAGATGCGTAGCATCCCCAAGCCTAGTTGCTTGAGACTTCTTGTAATGCTTACTTGGGGTGCCTTGGGCATCCCAAAGCTTGAGCTCTTGTATCTCGTTCAATCCTCTCATATCCCGGTTTCACCTAGGTCTCAAAAACTTCAACCACACAAAACTCGAAAAGAACTCGTCAGATAGGTTAGTGCACATAAGAATAAAATAACACTTTATGTACTGCCAAGGCAAGTTGCATAATAATTTTTAAACATTATATATTGTATACTATCATTTTCACAATTTATATCTACCAATATAAGTCATGAAAACTATAGGAGAAGTAGATAACAAAACTATGACAACAATCTGTCTAAACAGGACAGTCTGTAGGCATTAATTTAAAAAATGCACTTATGTAACTCCAAAAATTCTGAAAATTTTGGACAAGATAAAAATATAGCTCCAAGTAAAATATATCGATAATGGTGAAGACGAAAGAGGGGATGCCTTCCGGGGCATCCCCAAGCTTAGACGCTTGAGTCTTCCTTGGGTATTACCTTGGGGTGCCTTGGGCATCCCCAAGATTAGGGTCTTACCACTCCTTATTCTCCTCATATAGGTAACTCACCCAAAACTTGAAAACTTGAATCACAAAACCTAACGGAACTTCGTGAGATGGGTTAGTGTAATAAAGATAGATCATTCAATTAGGTACTGTCAAGACAAGATTCATAATTGTTATAACATAATACCTACTGTATTATATCATTCCCATAATTTATACTACTAAATATAAGCTATGGAAACACTAAAACAAGCAAACTATGCATGCAAAACAGAATCTGTCAAAAACAGAACAGTCTGTGAAGATCTGAACTTAAACCATACTTTCCTATCTCTAAAAATTCTGAAAAATTAGGAAAACGCAGAAAATTTGCATAGCAACACTGTGTAAAAATATCAGAATTTTTTGACTCTCTAGTAAAACCAGAGAAATTATGCACTCGACGTAAAAGTTTCTGTTTTTGCACAGAATCAAACTAACAAGTATCCACACTATCCCAAAGCCTTTACTTGGCACTTTATTAAAACAAAAGGCATAGAACATTATTACTACAGTATCTTAATCATTTTAACACACAAAAATAGAAAGTATAAAAATTTGGTTGTCTCCCAACAAGCGCTTTTCTTTAAAGCCTTTTTAGCTAGGCATGATGATTTCTATGATGCTCACATAAAAGTAAAGAATCAAAACACAATGGGAGCATCATGAAGCATATGACAAGCACATTTAAGTCTAATACTCTTCCTATACATAGGGATTTTCTGAGCAAACAATTTATGGGAGCAAGAATCAAATAGCATAGGAAGGCAAAACAAGCATATCTTCAAGATTTTCAACACATAGGGAGGAAACTTGATATTATTGCAATTCCTACAAGCATATGTTACTCCCTCATAATAATTTTCAGTAGCATCATGAAGGAATTTCACAATATAACTGTCACATAAGGCATTATTTTCATGATCCACAAGCATAGAAAGTTTATTACTCTCCCTACAAGCAAACTTCTCATACATAATAGTGGGAGTATCATAGGAGACTCCAATGCTATAAATTGTTTCCAAATTAAAAGAGTGATGTTCAGAAAAAGGGTATTCATAATTGTGACAAGTTTTATGATAATAGTCATCACTGCTTTTTATAACATAAGTATCATCACAACAATCATCATAAGTAGCAACTTGGTTCTCATCATAATCAATTGAAACCTCTTCCAAGATAGTGGAATCATTACGAAATAAAGTCATGACCTCTCCAAATCCACTTTTATCATTATAATAAGATTCAACACCCTCCAAAATAGTGGGATAATAATCATCTAAAGTTGACACTCTTCCAAACTCACTTTCATAAGAATTGCAATCATCATAAATAGGAGGGATGTAATCATCATAGAAAATTTGATCATTGAAAGTAGGGGAACTAAAAAGATCACCTTCATATAACAATGCATCCCCAAGCTTGGGATAAACATTATTTTCAGCAAACAAATTATCAAACATGCCATTTTCATCAAACATAGCATCTCCAAGCTTGTAGGTTTGCATATAATTAGCATAATCATCAATGGTATGAATAGCACCAATAGTGTAACAATTATTATCATCATAATTTTCCAAGTTGGTGCCAAAAAGATTTTAAATATTATAAGGAGTATCATTATATTCCCAATCATCCTCATCACAACAAGTAGTAGGCATAACAAAATAATCATCAAGTGTATCATCGTCCACACTATTTTCGGATTCATTCTCAACGATTATAGGAGCAACATTATTTGGGAGAGATACCTTTTTACCTCTAATTTTCCTTCTCTTCTTCTTCTCCTTTACCACATTTTGTGCGGGTTTAAGTAATTTTTTAGAGCTTCTTATTGAAGAGATTGGTTCGATGGGAAGCTCCTCCTTGCAACCTGATTCATTACGAGAAACAACAGGAGGGTATTGGGAGACCTTTACCCTTTCATTAGTATTCCTTTTATATTCTATTGGTTTTCCCAACTTTCTATAGTTGGCAATATAAGCATTCTCATTGCAATTTACTACACAAAACATAAAGATTTCTTGTAGACTAATTTCACTATCATTAGTGATAAGGGATATATCAAACCAATCATTTTTATGTGACAATTCTTCACACCCCAAAAATAAACAAAGTTCATTATAGAGTTCATCGAAGATCAAATTATCACAATATTTGGAAACGGTTTGATCATGAAAATGCATGCATTGGAAATTAAGATGACCAACCCTATTGCAAAGTTCCCAAGTAATGGGATGAAGAGAGCATAATCTTGTGGCAAATTCATCTATCTCTTTAAGCCACCAATTAGTTTGATCATGTTTATGCTTCTTACAAAATCTATCATCCCTATATGGCATGTCTTCACAAATTTTATTCACTCCACAAAACTTGACATGCTTATAGGAAATCTTTTTATCATGACTAGTGCAATCATAATTAGCATCATGGATATTCAGAGAATTCATACTAACAATATTGCTATCATGCTCATCATTCAAGGATTTCACATTAAGCATTTTTATAAATTCTTCCTCTAACAATTGAGCACAATTTTCCGAACCATCATTTTCACGAAAGACATTATAAGGACGAAGCAATTGAGGCAACCTAAATTCCATTTTTTTAGTTTTCTTTTTATAAACCAAAAAATGAAAAACAAGAAACTAAAAGATTTACTCGCAAGATCTAAAGATATACCTTCAAGCACTCACCTCCCCGGCAAAGGCGCCAGAAAATAGCTTGATGTCTACTACGCAACTTTATTCCTTTTTTTACTATAATACTACACAAATTTATTCTTGTAGACGTTGTTGGGCCTCCAAGTGCAGAGTTTTGTAGGACAGCTGTCGTGGTTTTGTCACGGCAGATGCCCGAAGGCTTAGGATCGGAGTCAACGCCATGGAAGTGGACTCAAAGGGGTTAAGCGGGACAAGGGACACGGTTTTACCCAGGTTCGGCCCCTCACGGTGGAGGTGAAAGCCTACGTCCTGCTTAAGCTATATTAACTGGTATATCGAATACAAGGGGCGGCCTGCTTTCCCTAACTCTCAATTGCTTGATCTCTCTCGCCGTAAGGCTTGTCTGTCTTTCTTAAAACCCCCCTTTTCACCCGCCGCAGGGGCTCACCTTTATATACATAGGTATAGGCCCTGGGTAACCGACCCAGGTTCTACTTTCCTAGTCTTACAAGATAAGTCTTCACATGGCGGTTTACCCTTTCGGGCCTTGAGTCGCCACCAGGCTTTAGGCCTTCGACTGGCCCATCTGTAAGTCGTCGTCTTCACGCCTTGCCTTCCTGGGCCGGCTTAGGCTCTTGCACTATGAGTCGCCAACAGGGTTAACCGCGGGGTTATATCCCCAACAACAGCAGCAAATTTCCCTCAAGTGGATGACCTAAGGTTTATCAATCTGTGGGAGATGTAGGATGAAGATGGTCTCTCTCAAACAACCCTACAATCAAATACAAGAAATCTCTTGTATCCGCAACACACCCAATACAATGGTAAATTGTATAGGTGCACTAGTTTGACAAAGAGATGGTGATACAAGTATGGTATGGATAGTAGATATAGGTTTTTGTAATTTGAAAATATAAAAACAACAAGGTAGCAAGTGAAAAACAGCGAGCAGAACGTTGTATAAATGCTTGGAAATAAGGCCTAGGGTTCATACTTTCACTAGTGCAATCTCTCAACAATGCTAACATGATAGAATCATTCGATCATCCCTCAATGTGCGACAAAGAATCACTCCAAAGTTCATAAGTAGCGGAGAACATAAGATCATATTGTTGTAGGTAGTAGAACCACCTCAAAGTTATCCTATCCGATCAATCTATTGAGCTATTCCTATAGGTGTCACAAACAGCCCTAGAGTTCATACTAAAATAACACCAATGATACATATCAATCAACCCTAATGTCACCTCGATACTCCAATGTGACCATAAGTATCCGTGAGTCAATTATACGATATGCATCAAACAATTTCAGATTCATCATATTCAATCCAACACAAAGAACTTCAAAGAGTACCCCAAGATTTCTATGGGAGAAAGTAGTATAAAAACGTGCAATCAACCCATGTGCATAGATCCCCAAGGTCACCGAAATCCGCAAGTTGATGCCATAACATATATCAAGTGAATCAATAGAATACCCCATTGTCACCATGGGTATCCACATGCAAGACATACATTAAGTGTTCTCAAACCCAAAGTATTCAATCCAACATAATGAAATCTCAAAGGGAAAGATTCAATTCATCACAACAAGATAGCAAGGGAAGAACACCATATGATCCAACTATATTAACAAAGCCCATGATACATCAAGATCGTGACATCTCAAGAACACGAGAGAGAGAGAGAGAGAGAGAGAGAGAGAGATCAATCGCATAGCTACTGGTACATACTCTCAACCCCGAGGGTGAAGTACTCCCTCCTCGTCATGGCCTCCGCCAGGATGATGAAGATGGCCACCGGTGATGATTTCCCCCTCCGACAGGGTACCGGAAAGGCTCCATATGGGGTTTTTTATACAGAGAGTTGCGGCGGCGGAGCAGAAGTTCTAGGTTTATTTCCGATGGTTTATATATATAGGATTTTTTGGCGTTGGAATCACGCTAACCGAAGCCACGAGGGGCCCACAAGCTATCAGGGCGCGCCGGGGGAGGGGGGCGCCCTGTTGGCTTGTGGCCAGCAGGTGGCCCCCCTACGGTGGTTCTTCGCTCCGGTATTTCTCATATTGTCCAGAAAAAATATCAAAAAGTTTCGGGCGATTCTGAGAACTTATGTTTTTTGCATAAAAACAAGACCACGGTAATTCTGCTAAAAACAGCGTCAGTTTGGGTTAGTTCTAATTAAATAATATAAAGTGCATCAAAACCATATAAAAGTATTGTAAACGTAGGTAAATATGACATGAATACTTCATAAATTATCGATACGTTGGAGACGTATGAGTCCTCAAGCAATTCAGTTGATAAACTGAAAGTGATAAAGAAAACTTTTACGGACTCTTTTGTTCTCGTTGCCATATATATGCTTAGCTAGGGTTCAGGTTTTCAGCATATATTATAAATAACCACATCGATGATAACAATTAGCTATTATTTTCTCATTGCCCTTGCCTCCATTCACACCAATACGGCCCCCGGACCGGATGGTTTTTGGTTTTCGTCCTACAAGCAATTTTGGCCCATAGTGGGTCCACAAATGTTTGGGTTGCTAGACGATTTTACGAAAGGAAAGATTGACATAAAGCGGTTGAAGTACGCTATTATAACATTGCTTCCTAAGGTACCAGTGGCGGACCTTATTAAGCAATTTCACCCTATTGCCCTAATTAATGTTAGCTTTAGACTCCTGGTTAAGGTCTTTGCTACACGGCTGTCCCCGGTGGCTAATAGAGTCATCAACGAGTGTCAGTCCGCGTTCATTAAAGGGTGGAGCATCCTTGAAGGTATCTCGGTGCTCCATGAAATCCTTCATTCGGCATCCCGATCGAATGAGAGCTATTTTATTCTTAAGCTTGATTTTGAGAAAGCATATGACCGAGTTAATTGGGACTTTCTCGAGGGAGTTTTACGCCGGAAAGGTTTCTCCCCGCTATGGATTAGCTGGATTATGCGGATGGTCCAGGGAGGACAAACGGCTATTAGTATTAATGGGGAGCCTGGACCTTTCTTTTGAAACTCTAGTGGGGCCAGGCAAGAAGACCCCGTATCCCCTCTATTATTTAATTTTGTAGTTGATGCCCTAGCAGTCATCTTAGAGGGTGCTAAGAGGGCTGGGCACATCCAGGGTATCTTTCCAGAGATCCGTGCAGGTGGCATTACGCACCTCCAATACGCGGATGATACCCTGATCATTATTAAGAATAATCCAGTTAGTCCGGTGAACCTGAAGTTCCTGCTGATGTGTTTCGAATCCATGTCGGGCTTGAAAATAAACTTTGACAAGAGCGAAGCTTTTGTTACTAAGGGTAGTTTGGAAGAGCGTCTAAGGGCGTCTCACATCTTGAATTGCCGGCTGGGCACCTTACCTCTCAAGTATCTTGGCATGCCGTTCACACACAAGCACCTTACTATCGAGGACTTTCTATTCCTTACGGACGGGGTAGATGGGAGAGTTGACCCGTGGATAGGCCGATACCAGTATAGCGGTGGTCTCTTGACTTTGGTGAACTCGTATCTATCGAGTCTACCCATGTTTATTATGGGCTTCTTCCTCCTTCAAGGCGGCGTGCATGCCAAATTTGATATTGTCCGGTCTTGGTTCTTTTGGGGTAAAGAAGGAGGAAAGCGCAAGCACCATATGGTTCATTGGAGCACGATCTCTGCCCCTATCGAGGTGGGGGCCTCGGAATTTTGAACACAAAGCACATGAATTGGTGTCTCATGGCCAAGTGGGCGTGGAAAATCTTAACAGGAGAAGGAGGGTTGTGGATAGATGTAATTAGAATGAAATACCTGCAAACCACCACCTTGTCCACGGCCAACGGCCGCAATGGCTCGGAATTCTAGAAATCAATTATGAAGATCAAACACTTGCTCCGAGTTGGCGCAGTTCACACAATTGGTGATGGTCGAGCAACGGTGTTCTGGTTAGATGTGTGGTTGGGGCCAATCCCGCTAGCGGAAGAGTTCCCATGATTGTTTGCCATTGCCAGGGAACCAAATGCGTTGGTCGCTACCTACTGGAGAAACGGACAGTGGTGTCCTCAATTTCGGAGAACTCTGGGCCCTATGGACACCTTAGAATGGAACCGATTGGTGGATCTTCTTCGGAATGCTACTCTGTCCGAAAATCCCGACTCCTTTCGGTTGAAATTAGAACCATTAGGCCAGTTTTCTACCAAGTCCTTGTACAAGGTCCTTCACGCAGGCGCAACTCCGTTTCAAGCAATGGATATCTGGAAATCGCGTATCCCCACCAAAATTAAAATCTTCTTGTGGCAGTTAGTTTGTGATAGATTGCCCACAGGTGTTGAGGTTCAAAAATGGGACGACCCTGGTAGTGGTCTGTGCCCTTTTTGCGACCAAGTGGAAAATACTAATCACATCTTCTTTCAATGTGTATGTGCTCAATTCCTTTGGGGATGTGTTAGAGACACCACCAGCTGCAGCTGGGCGCCTACGCGGGTGGCGGATTTCCATACGTTTTCCTCTAGGTTGTCGGGATCTCCTAGAAAGATAGCGTGGTTGGTTTTTGCTGCTCTTGCATGGTCTTTGTGTAGCATTCGCAACAAAGCCCTTATGTAAGGAGTCTTTGTTAAACAAGCGGCTGACATCGTGTACAAATGACCATTTTCTTATAGCTATGAAAGCCGCTGAGCAAGACATCGGAGGCATCTGTTCTTGAGGAGCTATGTATCAAGCTTCGCCACCACGCCAAGACCCTTCGACACATTCACGCTCAACAACAGCACCGAGGCGAAGCCATTATAGAGTAGTTGTTTCGGCCCTTGTGGTCTGTATTGAACCTGTTTATTTTTTGTTGTACTTGTGGCTTGTGAACCTTTTGTAAACTCGTAAGGGCTTCAGTTCGCTAAAGCCGGGCAATATGCCTCCTATCTAAAAAAATATGTTGAAACAACCTGAGCGAGGCAAAAGAAAACTAGCGTGTGATGACTCGAAGCAATGTGTTTGGTTTTGCTCGATGTGTGCTTTTTTTGCATATAAAACTTCGATCAATGTCTTGTATATTCTTTTGTGGCACTCTGGCAACAGACGGGCATTAAGAGCCTGTTCGGAAGCTCTCCAACTTCAGGAAATCCTCAACTCCAGCTTCACGCGTCAGCTTCCAGCTTCCGCGAGGAGCTGCATGCGTTCGAAAGGCTGTGGCAGCTTCTCCTCGTGGTGGATGGGCTGGCGCTGGTGGCTAGTTTGTACTGCGCTCGGGATAAAATGAATCGAACCGGTACGCAACTTAGCGGTGGCACTCCTAACGTAATTTTGACCAACTCCACGATTTGGGCTTCGCGAAGCTGGACTTAGCTCGCTCCACCGATTTGCACTACGTGAGGCTCCGTTCTAAGAAGCTGGCTCCACTATTTCAAAAAAAAAAAAAAAGAAGCTGGCTCCACGGAGCCGAGGCGTTCGCCCAGCTCCTCGCGTGGAGCCGGCGGAGTGCGCAGCTGGAGAGCTTCCCAACAGGTCCTAAATTATTGCTCTCTAATATCCAACTAATTGATTCACTTAAAAAGAGCTTAAAATGAGTGTGTGCATTACACCTGCCAAAGCCTAAAAATGGCTATGGATTCAATCGTAGATCATTTTGTCCCAGTTGTATGCAACACACCTACCCCAGTTCCCTAAACTGATAAAGGAGGCTCTTTTTGGAGAAAGTCATGGATGAACCCGGGTACATATGAACCCACTTTGGAAAACACATTTTGAAATGACAAAAAAAAAACTGCAAAAAAGTACGCGCGGATGTCTTCATATTTTATATGCGTGCAGAAAGTTTCACGAAAAAACAACTTTTTTTGTGGCATATGCAGAAAAGACAAAACATTCAGCCGCGAAACGCTATTTAGAAGCACTAAAATTTGTCTTTTTTGCAGAGACAAAACAAAAAGACTTTTTTTCACAAAACTTTGTGCCGCGGACCTATTTATGTGAACATGTATGCATAAAATTTTGTTTCGAATTTTTTGACATTACAAAACGTGTCTAAAGTACATTTTTGAAAAGTGGGTTCATATGTACCCGGATTCAGGACGTCCACACCCGCTCTTTTTGTCTCATTAAGACAAAGTTAGGAAGGTAAATGTGAGTAGGCATGTCCTGAACACTGGTACATATGAACCCGCCTTTTAAAAATGTACTTTAAACACGTTTTTTAATGTCAAAAAAATTAAAACAAAATTTTGTGCATACATATTCGCACAAATATGTCCGAGACACAAAATTTCGTGAAATAAAGTCTTTTATTTTGTCTCCGCAAAAAAGATAAATTTTAGTGTTTCTAAATAGCATTTCGCGACAGAATGTTTTGTCTTTTTTACATAGGTCACAAAAGAAGTTGTTTTTCCGTGAAACTTTCTGTACGCACATAGAATATGAAGACGTTCGCGCACCTTTTTTCAGAATTTGTTGTTATTTCAAAATGTATTTTCCAAAGTGAGTTCATATGTATCCGGGTTCATCCATGACTTTTCCGGTAAATGTAAGATACTGAAAAGAGAGCTAAAAAATGTTGTTTTGTCTTCTAAGTAGAGGGTGGTTAAGGAAACGCGGCAATTACTTGTAGAGAAAAGAAAGCAGGAGAATTAGTTTGTCCCTAATATGAACAAAAAAACATGTCATCATTTTCAACATTTCTTCTTCTGAACTAGAACAATTGTTTGACCATTTTTCGTTATTCCATGACAACGCACGATCATTCAGCTAGCCGAACCTAAATTTGATCTACACAAGGAGAAATTAAAAGACATATCCAGGTTCGAATATTGTCAATGGCGCTCAATCTCTTGAACATTGAGCATACAGTTTCGTTCAGACAAACGGTATCTCGCATACAGAGGCAACCAAAAAGAAAGCAGCAGCATGTACTAAGACTGAATCTCTTCAAATCGCATCCAGTCAACTAAGAGTTACACGGCAAGGATAAATGTTACAACCCAAGGTGGTACAAATCAGCAAGAAACAGCAATTGGTCCAGCAACATCAACGGCTATGGCTGGCCTTAACGGTGGTAAGGCTGCTGCGCCCCGAATGCTGCTCCAGGTCCGCCATACAGCACGCCGCCACGCCGAGCTGCCATGCTCCCCGGCGCATAGTAGGGCTGAGCAGCAGCAGCCGGGTTCACGTACCCAGCACGAGCCGCGTAGCCAAAGGAACGGGACACTGGGTTCTGGAATGATGGCCCGTAGCCTGAGCCTGAGCCAGATGCCCTTGCGGACTTGGCAGCAGGGAAGGACTGAGGCCCGGCTGCTCCCCGTGCTCGCTTGTTCTGGAATCTGTTTCCGCTGCCTAGCCTCTTCCGGTCAGCCTTCTCTCTATCCATCCTCGCCACCTTCTTTTTTAAGTGGTCGATGTTAAATACCGATACTAGCTGGCAGGACTCGACACACCTGATGACAGCCTTGCAGGCGTTGCACTCCAAGGTCTTAGACTCCTCCTGGAGAAAAAAAAACATGAAGCCTTTCTCGAGTGCCACAGGTTACCAAGAACTGGAAAAAAGAATAGAGAACTGGAAAAAGTATAAAGGCATGCTTCATTTTCCATGGGCAATTAACTAAGGCCTCGAATCTTGGGGATCATGCTCATGAATTTAATGAGATTTTCCTCTTTTTGCCTAATTTATATCCTCTCTCCAATATGAACACCCACGGTAACTTATCTCTCTCTGATTCCCACGACACTAACACCATGGATAGCAAGGTCGTTTCCCTTTATTATTGTCTTTTGGTTTCAAGACTTTCTGAATCATGCTGAACAAGAAAATAGGCCTTGTATTTTCAAGCGGATGAAGTCTCAGCTAACCAACAGAAATAAATTTTTGTAATAGTGCATCCAAACTCAAAACGGAAAACCAAGCAAATCGAGGGCTAAAACCATCCTCAGCATGATTCTACGACTGATGAATCAGAAAGCACTATAATTTTGAATCAACTGTTTAATTTGAAGAGGCGTAATTGCTTTTGTGGAAATGATATACACATAATACTACTATGAAAAAACTGATGCACGTCACCGATATGACAGAACTTCAGGTTGTTCAAATCAAAGGCATGTCAGTAATTTCATTTCCTTGATCAATGATCTTCATGCAGGCATTCAGACAGAAAAAGGAGCTATGACCAAATTGAATGATGAGTTTTTAACAAAAATAACTCAAGTTCAGAGAGTGGGATAGAGTCTTACAACAACAGAACTGGAGCGTCTTCCACTACTCAGCATGGCCTGGGCCTTCTCAGTGGAGTCCTTTACATAAGAGTTAAGAAGAGGTACAGGAGGAAATCGCTCAAGCAAACATGCCTCATGAGCAATATATATAGCCTCGATTACGTTTCCTGAAGTAATCAATTCCTGAACAACATCTGCAAAGTAATAACAGAGTAGTTGAGTCATGCCTTCTTTTCTTTGAACTACTAAATCTGGATAAAATACATAAGATGCTAATAATGTACAGTTCGGAACTCAATATGGAACCTTTAACAAAAGGTTAATCTAGTTAGAAGTAATTGTGAGTATCAATTCATCAAGTTTTAATGGTTATTAAAGGAACCCTAAGAAAACAAACAGATCGCAACTTCGAAAGTACGTTGTTCTCACCGTTTTACTCAGTTGAAATGCAGTCTGGAGGCACAAAACTCACCAAAAGCAAGAAGCTGCTTAACTTCGTCAAGTTGAAATTGAAAACAAAACTTCAACAAGATCCTTCGAAACTTATTCTAAACCTTGTGATGTTTTTTTGTTCATAACTAAGCTCATGTAGAATTCAGTTCCTTAAATTTATACTCCCTCCGTTCCTAAATATAAGGTCTATTAGTTTTTTCAAAAGTAAACATGTACATGTTTGACCATGTTTTGAGGAAAAAGTATCATTATCTACATCACCAAATCTTTATCTTTAAATACATCATGAAAAGTATTTTCATATTTTATTTATTTTGTATTGTAGATGGTGATATTTTTTTTCTATAAACTTGGTCAAACATACATAAGTTTGACTTGCATGAAAACTGATGCACCTTATATTCTGGAATGGAGGAGTACTTCATATGTCCAATAATCCCTAAATACGAAGTATACCACCAAGAAGAAAGCAACATCACTAGTACTACCTTATAATACAATTCAAGAAGAACGTCATACAAAGAATATTTAGCACGTTTACATGATTATTTAGATGCAGAAATCATACTACCAAATCAAACATACAGAGTGAAAGCAATGAATCTTAAGCTGATGCATTGAAGTAAGGAAAATGCAGGTTCTAAGGGCATTTCTTTCTCAATCTAGAAAGTGCCTTGATTTGCAAAAGTAAACTCAAAAGGACGTCGCAGTCCTCATATCGACATTACTCAAATTGATATATGTATAATGCTTCTACCAACGAATAGTCTCAATGAAATGAAGACCTGTTACTAAATCAGATAACAAACGTAACAAATTTAAAAGCCATGCCAATAGGTCATCATCACCTGCGACGGTCTCCTCAAACCCGAGGATATAGGCAAACCTCGCAAGTTCCTTCCTTCGACGGTTAGCAACAAACAGGGTCTTCAAGAACTCTTCATCAAACTTGTTTTTCAATCCAAATGCCGCAACCATCTGCAGGAATAAATGTGCCTCTACTTGCCCCAATGCACCCTTCTCCCCTTCCTTGACAACTTCCCCCGTTGCCTTCGTCTCTTCCTTAACTTCGCTCTTCCCTGCTTCTTCAGCTATCTTCTCATCAGCAGGAACCTCCACCTTTACCTCTTCTCCCTTCTTCTCCTTCAGTGCTTCCATCCCCGCTTCCTCTGGGTCCTCCTGTGTTTCATTGCCTACTTCCTCCGGGTTCTCTTCCTCCTCATCACCTGATGCAGCCACCAGCTCCTCCGGGTCTCCCTCTTCTTCTTCCTCTTCCTCTTCTACCTCTTCTTCCTCTTCTTCTTCCTCCTCCTCTTCCTCCACCTCCTCCACCTCCTCCTCTTCCTCCTCCTCCTCCTCTTTTGCATCTGCCTGCTCTACTTTCTTATCTGGCACCGCTGCATTATCAACATCGTCAGCTTCTGTCATCTCCACCTCCTCATTGATGGGAGCCGGCGAGTCACTCTTGATCCCAAACCGCTCAGACCAGTCCTTTGCAACCACGGACGCCCTCTCAACCAACGTATCTCCTATCTCCGGCGGCTTCCGCCCATCTGAACCAAACAAGGAGCGCAGCAGCATGCCGAGCACCCAGCACTGGTCTTCACCAGCGCCTTCACCGGCCTCCAGGAAGTCGCTGAGCACATCGAGGACGAGGCGGGGCGGGTCCACGGACGCGGCCACGGTGGGGGCGATCTCCTTACGGACGGCGGCAAGCTCCTTGCGGCGCGCGGCCATAAAGCGCCAGAGCGCGGCAGCGTCCATGCGGCGGCATATCCACCTGAGGGCGCCGCGGATGTCGGCGGGCGGCGGCGCGGCGGATTCGGCCTCGGCCTCGGCGAGGGCGGCCGAGAGCGCGTCGGAGGCCTCGGCGAGGCGCACGGGTACGGCGGCCTCGCGTGCCTCGAGCGCTGCGAGGGATTCGGAGGTGGACGCGTCGGCGGCGGCGAGGGCCTCGTCCACGGAGGCGGAGCGGGAGGCGACGTCCTGGTCGAGCGAGGCGAAGTGGGCGAGCGTGCGCGACCAGGCATCGTGGCAGGTGGCTAGCAGTTGCTGCTGGGAGTCGAGGTGCTCGAGGAGGCGCCGGACGTCGCCGGTGGCGGTGGGGTCGTCGGTGGTCGCCATGGCGGCGAGGGCTGGGAGGCGCTGGAGTTGGATTGGGGGCAGTTTCGAGATGCGTTCGTGGCCGTGTGGAGACGGCGGAGCTGGGCTTTGGTTTGGACTTTGGACCTGCATCTGGACTCTAATGGGCTCGACCGTCCTAAATCTGTGGGCCTGTTTATAACGACTTGGGCTGCCTAGAGATGTTGGCCTTGACGAGTTACCAGTAGGCTGCACCCCTAAAAAAACAAACCAGTAGACTGCAAACAAGTCGAGTTCGAGCGAGTTGGACTACGCTCAGATCAGATTATACTAAAATTTGAATGAGCTTAAATTAAGCGAAGCTCAAGGTCGAGCTGTAGAAAGTGGCTCGTGCTCGGGTTGTATCGACCTCAAGTCGATCTCACGCTAAATAAGATGATTTTATGAATAATCAGAGGCAATTTTTCGAAAATGAAAGCCCACAACACAACATAAAAAACCACTATAAAATTTGACTTATTCTCTCTCAAGTGAAGACTAGCACTTGATAATTAGGGATCGTGGGTAAACTAGAAAGATAGAAAAATGAAGGTTTGTCCGCTCTCAAACTTTTACCAAGAATAATAGGATATTTAACACATGGCTGATCATGTTAATTAGGCTTCTATGTTTCCTACTAGGTAAAATTGAGAAAAATTATACACAACATATACGACAATAAATTATTCTATTTTGTTTTAATATATATCAAGATTGTTTGTTTAGTATAATTATATGACATCGAGCTATCGAGTTAAAATCGAGCGAGCCGTTGTTAGCGTAAGATTAACTCATTTCTTTATCGAGCTACATAAAGTGTTCCTATTCAGCTCATTTCTTTTCGAGTGGATCTCGAATCGAGTAAAAATGCGAGTCGATCTCGAGCGACTCATGAGCCTCGAGCTTTCCTTGCAGCCCTATACCAGGCTGCACAGATTCTTGAAGTTCGGGATTTTAACTAAACGAAAGGGTTGTCTAAAAAAAACACTAAACAAAAGGGTAGCAGTGGGTTGGATGTCCAGATTATTGCTGAAATCAAATTACGAGCTTTGGATTTTAATTGTAGTTTTATTTTGAAGGTGAGACATCAAATAGCGAAGCCCATTTACTTGCAAAGTTTCCTTTTTGGCGGATTACTTGGCAAGTTTCCGAGATCATCAGGGTTGGATAGTTATAAGGATAGTTGTATCCCCAGCTCATCAGGGTTCAAGTCCTGGTGTTCGTATTATTTTAGGATTTTTGATGATACGCGTTCAGTGGGAGGAGACGTTCCCGTCGACGACGATGCGTCTATGGTGACTTTGTAAATCTAGATGATATGGCGGCTCGGTCTCTTGGAGATACTCATAGAGGTGGAATGTGCGTGTGTGCCTTTATAGGGATGGATGTACGCGCGTATATATGAACGCTTTGCGTCTGTACTGTATTAAAAAAATCTTGCACAAAAAAGCATTTTTAAATTCTTTTATTTAAAACGATTTCACTATCCCAGGATGAGCCTGCATTGTGGGTGTAGAATAGCCACATCCAATTAACATCTGTTGTCCCGGGGAATTAGATGATTTCTCCCATTTTACAAGGAGTTAGATGATTTGCCCCAGGGTTGTTTCAGTGACCAGTGGCCTGAGCCCATCCGACAGCCTCTCAGAAAGGACAAATTATCAAATGAAGGAAGTAAAGCGGGGCAAAAGATACAATTTCTCCTAATGCTCCAGGTCTGCCGATATTCCCCCAACTCCCCCGCCAGCGCGTGCTAGGCTGCAACAGAGCGGAGCCACTGATCCGGTGACCTCCGGCGGCAAAATTTCGTGTTTTGACCCTTTTATGAAACATGATCGAGATCTGACCCTAGTTTGTAATTTTTTTGAAATCTGACCCTTTTCCTACCGCCAGGGTCCATGGCGGTAGGGTATAACAGCCTACCGCCGAGATCCCTGGTGGTAGGGTTGCACGCCCTACCGTAAAATTTTCCTAATTATAAGATACAGTGTGTGTTTGTACCTATCGCTGGGCACCTCGACAATAGGGTTGTGCAGGCTACCACCAGCCTATTTGGCGGTAAGTTTCCTTCCGCTAGGGACCTCGACAGTAGGCTATTATACCCTACCGCCATGGACCCCGGCGATAGAAAAAGGGTCAGATTTCGATTTTTTTACAAAACCGGGCCAGATCTCGACCAACTTTCGCAAAAGGGCCAAAACACGAAATTTAGCCATCTCCGGTGAGCTCGCCTCCTCCAGCTTCAGTCATCGATCTGCTCTGCAATCCCTCCTCGCTCCTCCTCCCATGCTGCAACGGAGCGTCCAGCCCGGTGAACTCACCTCGCCTCCTTTAGGTTTCAGCACAATGCGTCCATCTGCTCCACGATTCCTTCTCACCCCCACGCCCACCCTGCAATGGAGCCACTAGGCGGTTGAACTAACTGGGGTGAGCTCACCTCGCCTTCTTAAGGATTCAGCCTCGGTCGTCGATCTACGCCGTCGCCACTTCTACTATCGGGACCTCGATCCTAAGTCATATGAATCTAGCCTGTAACATATCACATCACTTTGAGGCCTCAGGCACGGTAATCCCCACGGCTGCCACCTTACCTTGGCCAGGACCGTTTGCGTGTTTTGGCTCACATATATGAATATGTCGCTAGCAATCATATGTCAGAGAATCTGGGTCGACATGACTAGTCATAGAACCCAATTGGCACATCCGTACAGGGACATGCATACGTAACCCAACAATGTAGGTGTCGGTCATCAGCGTGTGTAGACGAGTCATAGCAAGCTACATGGACTCCATTACACCGTGAGACATTTTTGTCATCAACTGCGTGTAGACGAGTCATAGCAGGCTACATGGACTCCATTACACCGCGAGACATTTCCCCGTAGGGACAGACACAACAACAAAGAAGGATACACGCCGGTCAATCAATGTGTCCGGAGCAATAGCAAGCTACCATGGCTCAGTGGAAGCACAAAGAGACATTTCCCTGTAAAGAGGGCTACTAAAGGCACACAACTAGGTGTCGAATCCCACACATACCAATACACGTCACACGTACGCACAACATGCACGATATGTGTAGATACATCATGGCATCACAACAAAACTTTACAACACATCATTTATTTAAAAGGCTTAGAGAGCCTTGCATAATAGGTTCATACAGGTAGGGGTCACATGACCCGACACTCAAGTCATACACACAAAGTGATACAAACCATGCGGAAGCGTAAAGCTGTCTGAGTACAAACAGGTGAAAGCATAAAAAGGCATGTGTCCTGACTATCTACAATCCCCTTCAAAGGGGCCAGGTCGTAGTTGGGATACCAGCTACTCATCGTCGTCAACGTCTAGATAGAACCCACCAGATGGATCGTGGGTCTCCTCTGCAACAGTTATTAAGCAAACGTGAGTACAAAAGTACTCAACAAGTCTTACAACAGATCTAAATACTCATGCTTATGTATCAACAAGGGGAGTTGTGGGGTTTCATGCAGCAAGCCAACTTTGACTCTTGGCTATCGTGTACTACGACTATTAGTAGTTTGAGTAAGTTGAGATAGCGCACACGAGTCCACTAATCACCACGACAATACACTACCATGGATCCTCTCCCGTCTTCCTATGGGAGTGCCATCCACGGTACTCACACTTGTCTTGAGGCTTTTATGAGTATCTATTTAAGTTATCTATGAACAACATATGTTTCCAAGTAGTCCATATCTGAGGACGCGGGTATTCGAATAGATCATAACCCTGCAGGGGTGTACTTGTTCACACACGCTCTCGCCACTTATCGCCATGTGCACGTCATGCACCTCGGCAACCTTCAAGCGGAAGCCCAGCGAGGGAGTCGACCATGACCGTTAACCACACAAGTCCCTAGTCCAGGTTTATCGCCTATTTGAGACCGAACCTGCACAGAAGTCCGGCCGAAGTTTCCGCTACGGCCTCAAATGATGTGCGCGGTGTTCCCAAGCCCGTCGTTCGGGTGCCACTTGGTACACCGTGCCACTTGCCTGCCGCATCATAGCCCACCCCTAAGGTCAGCGCTACGCACGGCCTCCAGCATAAGCTACAAACACCAGAAACTACTTCCAACTCCTGGACAGAGTACGAGGCGATTAATAAGCTGAGAGGGCTTGGAGCGCCCGGAGCCCAATGCGTGGTAGTAGCTAGTCTTGGATCACATACACAGAACTCAGTTCCTAAGAGCGATTTCAATGAGACAACCCGCCATGTACTCCTACATAGTCTCTCATTGCTACCTTTACCAAATCGGGTTCAACATTTAACTCTCATTATCAGAACACATTCGTTTCACTCTGGTTCATCACCTAGAGGAATCAGACCTGACACAACTCTAAGCATAGCAAGCATAGCAGGGTAAAGGCACAACATGGCTCAAGAATCTACCAGGCATGCTAGGTTGCTTGGTTTAGCTATTTACTGTGACAATGACAGGTCATGCAGCAGAATGGGTTCAACTACCGAAACAGGTAACAGTTGAAGCGTTGTTGTCCTAGTGCAATAAATGAGAGCAGGAGCGAGAGCATGGGATTGTATCGGAATGTTCAAAAGGGTTTCTTGCCTTGCAGATCAGCGGTGGGATACTCTCCTTCGATTGGATACTCACGGGGTATCCTGCGGAGCAGAGCCTACCGCATCATATACAAAGGAACAATCAATACACATCAAGTGCGACAATATGATGCATGATTATGACATGGCAATATGAGTTGGATGAGCTAATGCATCTAGCATTAAGGTTAAATGAAGTTGGTTTGAACCCAGGGTTCAAATTCAAACTCCACATATTAGGTTACATATTGCATTTGAGCAAAATGTCCATGTTATCCTATTTAGTTTCTCTATCATGCATGAGAATAGCACAGATGGATTCCTTGAATTTTTTTGATCAATTTTCATATATAAATTATTTTCATCTGACTTACAGATTAATTTATATGAATTTTAGAAGTTTTAAACATTTTCTGGAATTTCATGATTATTTTAAATACCAGAAAATGGTTTACTGCGTCAGCATTGCATCAGCATTACGTCAGCGGGTCAGCTGATCGTTCAGGTCAAACCTGATAGGTGGGGCCATCATGTCATAGACTTAGGGATAATCCCGAGTTGACTGGGGCTTTGCCCCAGCATGGGGCCCGCTGTCAATGTCTAATGGGTCAACTAATTAGTGATTAGCCCGCTTAATGACGTGGCCACATCGGCGTCGCCGGAGCTTCACCGACGGTGACCAAAACAATGGCGGTTATACACAGGAGTTGTGCAAACGACGGCGGTTGGACGCACGGAGACCACCAGAAGGTAGCCCCCGCTCGTCCGCATCTAGCAGGCGGGTTAGGTGGCCACGGGGTCGCCGGAATCGACGGCGGTGACCAAACCAGCGGCGGCCGGAGCTCGGGTTCCACCGAACCAAGGCTCCGGACCTCGGCAAGGGCTACGGGCAGGTGCTCTAGGCTCCTGGGGATGCGCCGAGCACGCTGGTGTGCTCAGATACGAGCTGCAGCGGCTCTGGCCACGACGGCGACATGGACGGCGGCGAGGAGCTCTCGGGCTCAATGTAATCGATGGCTACGCTAAGCAATCGAGCGTAGAGAGAGAGGGGATCGATTCGGAAGCTCACGGCGGTCACGGCGAGTAGCTCAGCGGGCTCGGGGATGGCTTGGCGCGGTCGGACGGGCGGCGGCGATCTCCGGTGACCCGAGGTTGAAGACAATGGCTTGCTGGCGTTGCAGCGCTTTCGGCGTCGAACAACTCGGCATGGTCGATGGAGAGGACAAAGGCGGAGCTCTTGGACTCATCGGAGGGGCACGGAGGTGGCTGTGGATGCGACGACGAGCTCGTGCAGGGTTCGGCCATGGTGGGCGGAGGCGAGGCAGAGGGGAAAGGGGCGAAAAGAGAGTGGCCTCGATCGGGACGGCTCTGAGAAGCTATCCCCGACGTCGCGCTGGCTCGGGGAGTCAGGCAGGCAGGCAGGAGGCGTGGCGGCCTCGTGCGCGTCGTGCCTCCCTTCAACTCTATCTACTGGTGTATCGTGCCTAGCCAGGGCTCCCCCTCCGGTGGTTCTTGGCTCCAGTATTTTTATTTATTGTAAAATAAATCTCCAAAAAGTTTCGTCCAGTTCCGAGAACTTTTATTTCTACACAAAAACAACACCATGGTAGTTCTGCTGAAAACAACGTCAGTCTGGGTTAGTTTCATTCAAATCATGCAAATTAGAGTCCAAAACAAGGGCAAAAGTGTGAGAAAAAGTAGATACGACGGAGACGTATCAACTCCCCGAAGCTTAACCCATTGCTTGTCCTCAAGCAATTCAGTTGACAAACTGAAAGTGATAAAGAAAAACTTTTACGAACTCTTTTGTTCTTGTTTACATATATATGCTTAGGTAGCACCCAGGTTTTCAGCAAAGATTATGACTAACCATGCCAACAATAACTCTTAGAAATCATATTAACTCGTATCAATGGAATAAGCAACTAGCGAGCAATAATAAAATATCTCAAGCGCCAACACTTTGTCAAAACAATCATGATATAATATGACATCAGTGGTATCTCGCTAGCCCTTTCTGAGACCGCAAAACATAAATGCAGAGTACCTCCAAAGTTCAAGCAGCGACTAAACATTGTAATTCATGGTAGAAAAGATCCAGTCATGTTGCACCCAACATTAACTATACACAATGCATGAGGATGACAATAGTGCTCTCAGGTCTGGCAGTTATTTGAGAAGGTGATGACTCAACATAAAAGTAAATAGATAATCCCTTCACCGAGGGAAGCAGGGATTTGTAGAGGTGCCAGAGCTCAAAGCTTAAAACAGAGATAAATATAATTTTGGGAGGTACGCCCTTCCTGTCAACGTTATGACCAAGAGTTATCAATATCTTCAATGCTAAACACATTAGCGACGGTTCCCAAGCGGTAAAAGTAAAGGTTTACTCCCCCTCCACCAACAATCACACTCCACGGCTAGCCGAATACACAGGTACCGTCCATACCAACAACTTTCGTGGGGGAGTTTTGTTTAATTATTTGTAATTTTTGATTTCGGGACTAGGAATCCCATTTACCGTCCCTCTCGTGCAAGGACGGGTGAATAAACACCCATCATGAGAATAACCCGCTTAACATGGAAGATACTGACCGCCCCCTGTCGCTCCATGAGCGGTCCGGGCACACAAAATAGATGTTCATTTGAATTTTTAGAGGTGGCACATGCAAATTTACTTTGGAACGGCAGGGTAATACCGCATATAGGTAGATATAGTGGACTCATCTGGAATAACTTTGGTTTAAGGGTTTTGATGCACAAGCAGTGTTCCCGCCTAGTACAGGCGAAGGCTAGCAAATAGATTGAGAAGCGGCCAGCTAGAGAGCAAAAACGGTCATGAACATGCATTACGCATACTAAACATTGACTACTAGCATGAGTAGGATATGGACACCATGAACATAAATATCATGAAGGCTATGTTGGTTTTGATTCAACTACATGCGTGAACATGTGCCAAGTCAAGCCACTTGAAACATTCAGAGGAGGATACCATATCATCATACCACATCACAATCATTTTAATGCATGTTGACGTCCAAGATAAATCATTATCCACTCCTTGCTACTTAAGCATGGCATGGGCAACTATAATCTCTAATTGTCATTGCAAACATATTTGATCATAATATGTTGAATCAAGGATACTAGGCTAAACATATTTACAAAAACAAAAACAAGTTGAGTTCATACCCGCTTTTCTCTGCCACAGTCACTTCATCAAATATCGTCATTATTGCCTTTCACTTGCACGACCGAACGATATGAAAATAATAACAGTGCAAGAGTGCCGTGGACTAAGCTGGAATCTGCAAACATTTTATTCAAGAGGAGAAGACAAAGTAACATGGGCTCTTTTTTAGATTAACAATAGTGCATATGAGATCCACTCAACATTTTCATCGTGGTCTTCTCCTTGGTACGACTCAAATAAAAGGAAAAGAATTTCAGAGAAACACACTGATTTTTTTGGAGTTTTTGGTTTTTCTTGAAGGAAGCAAATTAAAGAGGAAAAAACAAAAACGAGAAAAACTATTTACACGGGAAAGCTCCCAACAAGTAAGAGAAGAAACGAGAAATATTTTTGGGTTTTCTTTTGATACTACAATTAAATTAAGCTAGAAAGAAAAGCTGAAAAGAAGTAGGAAATATTTTTGGGTTTTCTCAAAGTTTTTCAAACACGCAAGAAGAAAGCGAGAAAATAAATCTAGCATGGATAATACAATGAAAAAGTATGAACACCGACAACTGGAATGAAGTGTGTGAGCATGAATGTAATGTCGGTGGAAATACGTACTCCCCCAAGCTTAGGCTTTTGGCCTAGCTTTGTAATCGCCATCCGTAGTAACCATCCGGTCCTAAGTCAAAGTGAGGTGGAGGCGGGACCTGAGCATCCCACTCCTGGGGCTCCTCCTCAGCAGCTTCTAGGTTGTTCCGGTAGGCTGTAATGTCCTGTGGCATGATCCTGTATTCGTTCTTGGCAATAGAATCAAACAGAGCAGGTGCAGGTAACGGGATAACATGACGGGTTTCGACGCTGAATACCAAGTTGTAACGAATGTTATGAAAAGAATCAGTTGCCTCAATAAATTGGTGATCCTACAACGCCTTGTGATCTATATAAACTTGGGACAAGGGATAATCATGTGGGCGAATTTGAACATTAAAGTGTCTCGCTAAGCGAGTAGCATAAATACCACCATGTATCTTTCCCTTAGTCCTATTAAGGTGTAAGCGACGTGCAATAATAGCCCCCATGCTAAAGGTGTGATCACTGTGCAGTGCACGGCGTAAAATGGCGAAGTCGGGGGCACTCAGTGCGCCAACCTTCTCCCTAGCGGTTAAACACTTCGCGATGAATAAAGCAAAGTAGTGCACAGAAGGAAACTGCAAACTGGTAGCAGCGGCTTTTGACACGCCTCTATCTTCACCCACTGTTAAAGTGAGGAGAAAGTCCTCAAACTCCCCTGGTCTAGGCTCTCTTAATTCCCCATCAGAAGGGATCAAGAATATGTCACAAAAGTTAGTCAACGGTATTTTGTGCGTTTCAGCATATAGCTTAAACTGCACCTCGGGAGGACTATTCCTTCTCAGAAAATGAAAACTTTGCACAAAGGAATTTGTAAGGATGTGGTGTTGGTCACACTTAGCTGCGAGGAACTCGGTCAGCCCAGCATTTGCAATGAATTGGGCAAACTCTTGATGGAACCCGGCCTCCTCCATGAAGGCATCATGCGGCCATTCGCACGGCCGCACCTCCACCATTCTTGGAGTGTGGAGGTCATTGTCCGATGATTCCCCAATGACTCCTTTGGCATTTTTCTTGGAGGAAAACTTCCTAAAAAAACATCTTATTCCTATAATAAAAATTCTAAAAAAATTAGTCTACAAAAAATTTGTCAACAAAACTCCGTAAGATTGATAACAACTACTCCTAAGGATGCATAGAGGCCATATCAAGCATTCAAACTACTTAGAACTCTAAGAATTCAACATGCAAGCTCATCTACGACAGCACCAAGAGTAGATAATTACTCTAAAAAATAACCTACTAAATCAAAAACTAATTGGAGCAATGGAGGAGTCACATACCAAGTAGCAATCCCCAAAAACAGTTTCAAAAATGGAGCTTCGAGCAAAGAGATCGAAATCCGTGGGTTTGTGAGCAAGAACACGGGAATCAGAGCAATGGTGATTTTTTTCTGGAGGTAGGGGATGACATGGGCTAAAGGGATAAGTGAGGGGGCCCACGTGGGGGCCACAACCCACCAGGGCGCGCCTGGGGTTGCTGGCGTGCCCTGGTGTCTTGTGGGCACCAGGTGCACCCCCTCTAATGTTATTTGCACCAGAAAATCAGAAATATTCAGAAAACAATCGTATCAAATTTTCAGGATATTCTGACAACTTTATTTTTGGGTCATTTTTTATTGCATGGTGAAAACGGGATAACCATGGCATTTTATTTTATTTGACTAAGTAAAACAGAAAATAAAAGGTGGGAGCAGAAGATTGTGCCTACTAGATTCATCAACTTCATACCTCTCAAAAATGATCCATTAATAAGGTTGATCAAGTCTTATTAACGACCACTTCCGATTAGCATGAAACCGAAGAACTTTCGTAAAACACTAAGTTACCTCAATGGGGTATATCATATTTCTTTTTGGCAGTAGGTAGGGGTAGTTGAAAACTTCCAATAGTGATTGTCGGAGATTCTTCAATAACATTTATACCATTCACTTGGAATTGTTTCTTCGGAAAGTGCACCGTATGCTCATTACCATTGATATGAAAAGTGTCTTTGCTTTTATTGCAATCAATAACAGCCCATGCAGTATTGAAAAAGGGTCTACCAAGGATAATCGACATGTTGTCGTCCTCGGGCATCTCAAGAATAACAAAGTCCGTTAAGATAGTAACATTTGCAACAACAACGGGCACATCCTCACAAATACCGATAGGTATGGCAGTTGATTTGTCAGCCATTTGCAATGATATTTCAGTAGGCGTGAGTTTATTCAAATCAAGTCTTTTATATAAGGAGAAAGGCAAAACACTAACACCAGCTCCTAAATCACACAAAGCAGTTTTGACATAATTTCTTTTAATGGAGCAAGGTATAGTTGGTATTCCCGGATCTCTAAGTTTTTTGGGTACTCCATCCTTAAAAGAATAATTAGCAAGCATGGTGGAGATTTCAGCTTCTGGTATCTTTCTTTTATTAGTGATGATGTCTTTCATGTATTTTGCATAAGGGGCCATCTTTAAGATATCAGTTAAATGGGTACGCAAAAAGACTGGCCTAATCATTTCAGCAAAGCGTTCAAATTCTTCATCATCCTTTTTCTTAGATGGTTTTGGTGGAAAGGGCATAGGTTTCTGAACCCATGGCTCTCTTTCTTTACCATGTTTTCTAGCCACAAAGTCTATTTTATCATAACGTTTATTTTTAGGTTGTGGGTTATCAAGATCAACAGCAGGCTCTACTTCAACATCATTATCTTGTTCTTTATCATTGTTCATTTGAGTATCCTCATGAACATCATCATTATCATTTTCATTATCACTAGGTGAATGTTCATTACCAGATTGAGTTTCAGCATCAGAAATAGAGACATCATTATTATCAGGAGGTTTTTGTATCTCAGGTTCACTAGAGGTAGGCAAAGTCCTATCATTTTTCTTTTTCTTTTTCTTCTTAGAAGGACTAGGTGTATCAGCATTAATTCTTTGAGAGTCTTGTTCAATTCTTTTAGGATGACCTTCAGGATAAAGAGGTTCTTGGGTCATTCTACCTCCTCTAGTTACTACTCTAGCGGCAAAATCATTCATATAATTATTCATTTCATCAAGCAATTCTTTTTGAGATTTAGCAACTTGTTCTAACTGAGTTTGAACCATAGAGGCATGTTTTCCTACACCTCTAACATCATTAGTGATTATAAATAACAAGTCACTCAAGCGAGCAATCATATCAGAGTTATATTTCAATTGTTTTAGAACATGTGCATTGAAGTGATCTTGTTTCATAATGTAGTTATCAAACTCATATAAGCATTGACTAGGATGTTTATTGTAAGGGATATCACCTTCATCAAACTTTAATAAAGAATTTACCTCTACAACCTGTGGAGGTGGTGGTGTGTCAAGGCCATGTATTTCTTCAATAGGTGGTAAATTTTTAACATCCTCAGCTTTAATACCTTTTTCCTTCATAGATTTCTTTGCCTCTTGCATATCTTCAGGACTGAGAAATAAGATACCCCTCTTCTTCGGAGTGGGTTTAAGTGGTGGTTCAGGAAGAGTCCAATCATCATAATTCTTCAATATGTTATTAAATAATTCCTCAGCCTGTTCAACAGTTCGTTCCCTGAAAACACAACCATCACAACTATCTAGGAAGTCCCTAGAAGCATCAGTTAGCCCATTATAGAAGATATCAAGTATTTCATTTTTCTTAAGAGGGTGATCAGGCAAAGCATTAAGCAATTGGAGAAGCCTCCCCTAAGATTGTGGAAGACTCTCTTCTTCAATTTGCACAAAGTTAAATATTTCATGTAAGGCAGCTTGTTTCTTATGAGCAAGAAAATATTTTTTAGAGAAGTAGTAAATCATATCCTGGGAAATACGCACACAACCAGGAGCAAGAGTATTGTACCATGTCTTAGCATCACCCTTTAACGAGAACGGAAATAATTTAAGTATATAGTAGTAGCGAATCTTCTCATCATGAGCAAAGAGGGTGGCTATATCATTCAACTTAGTAAGACGTGCCACTACAGTTTCAGTTTCATAACCATGGGAAGGATCAGATTCAACCAAAGTAATTAACTCTGGGTCGACAGAGAATTCATAATCCTTAACGGTAACAAAGACAGGTGAAGTAGCAAACTTAGGGTCACATTTCATTCTAGCGTTGAAAGTCTTCTCCTTATACTTGCGTAGCAATTTCTTAAGATCGTTTCTATCCTTGCAAGAAAGAATTTCTATAGTTTTCTCCTCATCCATAACATAACCCTCGGGTATCCTAGGCATTTCAAAGCTAGGAGAACTAGGCCTAATAGGTGTTTCATAGTCATCAGTTTCAAAGGCTTCATCAGTGTCAGCAATCTCATTAGTTTCAGTAATTTCATTCTCTTTAGCTCTAGCAATTTGTTCATCAAGAAATTCACCTAGTGGCACATAATCATCAAGCATGGTACTAGAATCATCATTAGCATCATTCATAGTAGAAGTAGCATCATCAATAACTTGCGACATATCAGAATTAATAGCATGTGGTGATGTTGCAAGTCTACTCATAACCGAAGGTGAATCAAGTGTAGAGCCAGATGGCAATTCCTTACCTCCCCTCGTCTTAGAGGGAAAAATCTTGGTCTTTGGATCCTTCAAATTCTTCATAGTGATCAATTGATATAAATCCCAAGTGACTCAACAAATATAGCTATGCTCCCCGGCAATGGCGCTAGAAAAAGGTCTTGATAACCCACAAGTATAGGGGATCGCAACGGTTTTCGAGGGTAGAGTATTCAACCCAAATTTATAGATTCGACACAAGGGGAGCCAAAGAATATTTGAGAGTATTAGCAGTTGAGTTGTCAATTCAACCACACCTGGAGAATAAATACCTGCAGTAGAGTGATCAGTAGCACAATAGTATGATAGTTTTGATAGCAGTGCAACAGTAACAGTAACGGTAGCAGTGATAGCAATAGTTTCGTAGCAAGTGTAACAGTAGTAGTAGCAATAGTAACATAGCAAGAACGGTATGTGGAAAACTCGTAGGCACTAGATCGGTGAACTCATTGGATGATATTCATCATATAACAGTCATAACCTAGGGCGATACAGAACTAGCTCCAGTTCATAAATGTAATGTAGGCATGTATTCCGTAAATAGTCATACGTGCTTATGGAAAAGAACTTGCATGACATCTTTTGTCCTACCCTCCCGTGGCAGCGGGGTCCATAAGGAAACTAAGGGATATTAAGGCCTCCTTTTAATAGAGAACCGGAACAAAGCATTAACACACGGTGAATACATGAACTCCTCAAACTACGGTCATCACCGGAAAGTATCCCGACTATTGTCACTCCAGGGTTTACGGATCATAACGCGTAATAGGTGCGTATGACTAGCAAGATCGGATCAAGAACATAGATATAATGGTGATAACATAAATGGTTCAGATCTGAAATCATGGCACTCGGGCCCTAGTGACAAGCATTAAGCATGGCAAAGTCATAGCAACATCAATATCAGAACATAGTGGATACTAGGGATCAAGCCCTAACAAAACTAACTCGATTACATGATGAATCTCATCCAACTCCTCACCAACCAGCAAGCCTACGAAGGAATTACTCACTCCCGGTGGGGAGCATCATGGAATTGGCGATGGAGAAGGGTTGATGATGACGAAGACCAAAGATTCCCCTCTCCGGAGCCCCAAACGGGCTCCAGATCTGGCCTCCCAAGGAAGAACAGGAGGTGGCGGCGGCTCCATATCGTAAAATGCGATGAAACTTTCTCTCTAATTTTTTCTCTCCAAAAATAGGATTTTATAGCGTCAGAATTAGGGTCAGTGGGGCCCCAAGGTGGGCACAACCCACCAAGGCGCGCCTGGAGGGGGTGGCGCGCCCTGGTGTATCGTGCCTAGCCAGGGCTCCCCCTCCGGTGGTTCTTGGCTCCAGTATTTTTTATTTATTATAAAATAAATCTCCAAAAAGTTTCGTCCAGTTCTGAGAACTTTTATTTCTGCACAAAAACAACACCATGGTAGTTCTACTGAAAACAGCGTCAGTCTGGGTTAGTTTCATTCAAATCATGCAAATTAGAGTCCAAAACATGGGCAAAAGTGTGAGAAAAAGTAGATACGACGGAGACGTATCAGGCCTCAGGTGAGTCTTCTTTCTTTTATTTTTTTCTTTTCTAACTTTGCTCTCTGTTTAAAATTGTTTGGGCAAAAACCCTAAAGGCAAAAACCCCGGAATTTATTTTAGGGTGTAAGTATAATATTTCTAAGCCCGACAATAAGTTTCAACATTTTTGGAGCAACTAAAATATTTATAGTCTTTTAGTTGTCATTTTCAGCAACATTTCTGGTTTATTTAAAATACCAAAAAGATTGTTAAAAGGTGCATCACCTATGGTATGTTGTTTCTAGCATTTATCAGAAATGGTGAACATTTTTGAAGGGCATTTTGGATTCATTGAAAACCTTAATTATTGGGATTGGTTTATCCAATGAAGTGCTAGGGTTTTGACAATCCTCATTTCAAGTTTAATGAAATTTTAAACATGATGCACACTCTAGCTAGCACAAGCACAAGGGGGAGCTAGGGATGTGACAACTCACCCCCACTCAAAAGAATCTCGTCTCGAGATTTAGGAGTCATCGGGAAGAGTGCGGGGTACTCTATTCGAAGACGGTCCTCCCTTTCCCAAGTAGCCTCCTTTTCGGAATGATGTGACCACTGAACCTTGAGAAACTTGATGTTTCGACGTCGAGTGGTACACTCAGCTTGATCAAGAATACGAACAGGGTACTCTCGATGTGTAAGATTATCTTGGAGATCAAGCGTTTCGTGGTCCACTTCGCAGACAGGATCCGAGAAGCAACGCCTGAGTTGAGAGACGTGGAAGACATCATGAACCTTGGAAAGATGTGGCGGTAGTTCCAATTGGTAGGCAACCTCTCCTCGTTTGGCAAGAATGCGAAAAGGGCCAATGTAATGAGGAGCCAACTTGCCCTTGATACCGAATTGTTGGGTAGCCTTCAAAGGTGTAACCCGAAGACAAGCCTTCTCATCAACTTCATAGGTCACAACCTTATGATGGCGATCATATTGGCTCTTTTGACGAGATTGTGTTGTTTTCAGTTTTTCACGAATAATGCGAACTTGCTCTTATGCTTCCTGGATCATATCCAGGCCAAAGAGTTGCCTCTCCTCGGTTTCTGACCAGTTAAGAGGTGTTCGACATCGTCGTCCATAGAGAACTTCAAAAGGAGCCTTGCCCAAGCTAGATTGATAACTATTGTTATAAGCAAATTCGGCGAATGGAAGACATTATTCCCAATTCATGCCGAAAGAGATAACACAAGCTCTGAGCATGTCTTCCGCAATTTGATTGAATCATTCTACTTGACCACTTGACTGCGGATGGAAAGCAGTGCTAAAGGAGAGATGAGTCCCCATAGCATTTTGGAAGCTTTCCCAGAATCGATAAGTGAAGATACTTCCACGGTCTGAGTTAATCTCCAAAGGAACACCATGAAGAGATACTATCCGAGAAATATATAGCTCCGCTAGCTAACTAGAAGTTATACTCTCTCGAATAGGAAGGAAATGGGCCACTTTGGAAAGGCGGTCAATGACCACAAAGATAGCATTATTCCCTTTCTTGGTCCTGGGAAAACCGGTGATGAAATCCATACCGACTTTGTCCCATTTCCATTTAGGAATAGCTAAAGGTTTAAGGGTGCCAGCAGGCCTTTGAACTCTGCTTTAACGTGCCGACAGACGTCGCAGTTAGCAACGAACTGAGCAACTTCTCTCTTCATCCTAGTCCGCCAGAACCTCTGGCGTAGGTCCTGATACATCTTGGTACTACCGGGATGAATCGTGAGAGGGGAATCATGAGCCTCCTTAAGGATCAACCGCCGTAGATGTTTGTTCTTGGGAACTACCAAGCGGTTCTCAAAGAAGACAACACCTTGATCATTTACTGAAAAACAACCAGCAACTTAGCTCCTGATGTTTTTCTTGATTCGGGAAATTCTTGTATCTTGCTTCTGAGCGGCAATGATTTGATCCGTAAGGGTAGGTTTCGCCACCAAGGTAGAAAGGAATCCTTGAGGAACAATGTGAAGGTTTAGCTTCCAAAATTCCTCATGGAGAAGTGGTTGACTTTGTTGTAACATGAGGTTGTTACAATAAGACTTACGACTTAGTGCATCAGCCATGACATTGGCTTTCCACAGGGTGTAAGTTATCCCTAAGTCGTAATCTGTAATCAACTCAACCCACCGTATTTTCCTGGGATTCAAATCCGGTTGGGTGAAGATGTATTTCGGACTTTGGTGATCTGCGTAAATTTCGCAACGATTACCAAGAAGGTAATGTCGCCAGGTTTTCAGTGCATGGACTACAGTTGCAAGCTCTAGATGATGTGTTGGATAATTATCCTCATGTGGACGCAACTGACGAGATGCGTATGCAATCACATGATGATCCTGCATGAGTATGCAACATAATCCTTGTCGCGAGGCGTCGCAATAGATAACAAAGTCCTTGGAGAAATCTGGTGGTACCAATACGGGAGCAGAAGTCGGGCATTTTTTCAGTTCCTGAAAAACTATGCTCGCATTGTGGGGTCCACTCGAGCTTTTTATCTTTCTTGAGGAGTTCAGTTAGAGGCTTAGCAACCTTGGAGAAGTTCTCGACAAAACAGTGACAGTAGCTCGCTAGACCAAGAAAACTCCTAACTTGCTTAACCGATTCATGTTGAGTCCAATCAAGGATAGCTTGAACTCTCTCGGGATTGACAACAATACCCTTACCAGAGATTACGTGGCCTATATAGGTCACTTCCGGCAACCAGAATTCACATTTAGAGAATTTGGCATAAAGGCGATGCTCTCGAAGTTTCGTCAATACTAGCCTTGGATGCTCAGCATGTTCTTGTTCATTCTTCGAGTAAATGAGTATATCGTCGAGGTAAACCACGACAAACTGATCCAGGTACTCCGTGAAGATCAAATTCATTAAACGGGAGAAGGTGGTTGGGGCATTGGTTAAACCGAAGGACATGCCGGTGCACTCGTATTGGCCATAACGAGTAACAAAGGTCGTTTTTGGAATGTCCCCGTTCTTGATTTTGATTTGATGGTAGCCCAACCTCAAATCCATCTTGGAAAAGACTGAGGATCCAGGGAGCTAATCATACAGGTCGTTGATCCTGGGGAGCGGATACTTGTTCTTTATGGTGACCAGGTTGACTGGTCGATAATCTACAACCATCTGATCCGTTCCATCCTTCTTCTTGATGAAGAGGACGGGACAAGCCCAAGGAGAAGAGCTAGGACGGATGACACCCTTTTTCAAGGCTTCACCGAGTTGTTTCTTAAGTTCGGCTAGCTCTAAGGGTGCCATCTTATATGGACTCCTGGCTATTGGGACAAGATCTATCACGAACTCTACATCCCTGTCAGGTGGAATACCTGGCAGTTCTTCTAGAAAGACATCCGGAAAGTCATGGACTACCAGTATATCTTCTAGCTCTGGAAGAGGACTGGCATTAAGGGAATAGAGTTGGTGCTTGGCAACTCGAGTTGAGACATTAACTATCTCACCCGATGGATGTGTAAGCTGAACATTCCTAGTGTGAGTATCAATCTTGGCATAGTGAGCTGACATCCAGTCCATACCCAAGATGATATTGATATCTGATGACTTAAGGGCTATCAGAGAAGCTAGGAAGACTAGCTTGTCCACAAGAATTTCACTGCCATGGCTCACTCTAGAAGTTTGCCATTTGGATCCAGGAGTCTGAAGTACGAGTGGGGTGGGCATATCACAAAATGACATGTTATGCAACTGTTCATAACCTTTAGAAATGAATGAATGAGATGCTCCAGTATTGAAAAGAACAGATGCTGGATGACAATTGACAAGAAGCGTACCAAGGATAACGTCGGGGCCATCAAGGGCTTCATCAACTGAGATGTGATTCACATGTCCACGTGCAGTAGGGGTTGGCTTCACATAGTATGCCTTGCCTCGCTTTCCATGACCAGTAGACTTCCTAGACTGATTGGAAGTATTGTTCTGCGGGCACTCACGGGAGTAGTGTCCTGGCTCTCCACACTTGTAGCATATCACGGTACTGGACCGTGGAGCAGCATTGGCAGCTGAACCACCGAAGGTCTTGGCTGGAGGGTTCAACTCGTTTGAGTGACGGGGTTATTACCCCTAGGTATGCCAAAGCGGGGGAGTTCGAGCTTTTTGGAAGATTACACGGCCGGCAGTCCATGGCCGGCTGGCGCACGGCCGGCAGTCCCGTGGCCGGCTGGCATAAGGCCGGCTGGCGTACGGCTGGCTGACCCAGCGCTGGCTGCTCAGGAGCCGGCCAGCTCATGGCTGGCAGCTCCGCGGCCGGCCCATCTGCTGACAAACGAGCGGGCAGGCACCTGTCCCCTCCCGCCGTATCCGCGTACGGCGACAAGACGCGGCCTCCCTTGATAGGCCCCGCATGGCTACAATGACCGCTGACGGAGAGGTGCGCGTGGCTACAGTCTGGGCGGTCATACCGCTGACCGTGGCCAATCGTGACCGGGCGGGGCAACAGTGCGGCCACGCTCCCGTCCACTCCATTACCTGCCCCGGCGTGGCTACATCACAGCCGGCCGTACCGGAGACCGTGGCTGGCTACCGCAAGATGACGCCGCATAGTGCGGTCCGTGCCGCGGCAGGTAGGCGAGGACCAATAGCAGCGGCTGGCTGGCGGACCCCAGCCCTCGACGGGACCGCGCAGCCGGCGGGCCCTACAGGCGACGAGACGGCTCCACCGGTGGGACCCCTGGCCGGCTAGGGAGGCTGCCAGCCGGGTCCCCCCTTCCGGTACCACTTGTGTATATTGTAAGCCGGGGGTTGGCCTATAAAACCCCCCGAGGCCCTCCATGCACGGGGCAAGCATTCTGACCACTTGGCACCCACTCCCACACGTAGAGAGGCAAGAAGAGCTGGCTAGCTCCTTCTTCCTCCTCTAGCCAACAGCTCAAGGAGCACCATTGTAGTTCTCTTAGTCTATCAACTAGACAGGCAGGACTAGGGGTATTAACTCCCACAGAGGGCCCCGAACCTGGGTACATCGTGTGTCCCTCACTGCTTGTGCCCGATCCCGTTCCCGGAGTCCACCGGCGTCCTTCGGCCCCAACCACTCTCGATAAGCCACCCCATGGCATCTGTCGTGAGAAAACGACGACATTGAGCGAGGTGCCTCGTAGGATGACCTCGCGGTATACCTGGACGGCAGTGCAGTATTCGGAACCCACACCCGACGCTTATGAGATCCAGAGCCAGATGACGAACCGAAATCATGGGAATGCTTCTTAGTCACCTCATAGTCAGACTCTCCGGTCTCGGCATTGATGGCCTTATTGACGAGAGCCTGGAAATTGAAGCACTCGTGCAGACATAGGTCACAACGGAGTTCAGGGCTCAGCCCCTTGCGGAACCCTGCCTGCTTCTTTGCATCAGTTGACACATCTTTGGGTGCATAGCGAGCGAGATTTCCAAACTCATGGTTATATGCATCCATGGTTAGCTTGCCCTGGGTGAAAGCACAGAAGTATTCCCTCTTGCGGTCCATAAGACCCTCTAGGATGTGATGAGTGTGGAAGGCACTACAGAAGTCAGTCCAAGTAGTTGTTGGGCCAGTAGGACGCATAGCTTCATAGTTCTTCCACCACTGGCTGGCGGGACCCTCAAGGAAGTAGGCAGCGAAGGTGACCTTGTCAGCCTCGGCCACGTTGGCAGAGCGCAGCTTGCGAGTCATGTTGTTCAGCCAGTCATCCGCGTCGAGAGGATCGACGAAGTGGTGATACTTAGGCAGATATAGCTTAACGAAGTCATTCAGAGACACCACGTCATTACGCTGCTGACATGCAGTGTTCTGCTCGATGCGTTCCAACAGACGGTTAGTCTCTCTCTTGTTTCTTTTTGCCTCTAGCATCACTTCCGCCAAGGATGGCAGGTGAGCCAGTTTCTCTTGTCTTGCTCCGCTGCCCTCGCCCTGCTCGTAAGCAGAAGCGGGGGTGATCCTAGTGGCAACCACCCTGGGAAAACAAAACCCACGTCTTAGACAAGGAACACATCAACTCTAACATAAGAGATGCGAAATGCACAAAAGCTCCTAGCCGTTTTCAAATTAACCAAAACACGAAAACTTTGTTTTCCAAATTTTAGATTTTTTCGGTACGGTTTTTGCTCCATTTTTAACCATTTGTCGGAACGAGGATTATGACACGACGTTGCAAAGATATGGAAGAGGCACAACTTTCATATGTTGACCTCTTTTCGAGATTCCTCACAGTTTTAAACGATTTTTGAAAATGGTGTGGTATCCGACGAGTGACAGCGATCATTTTTTCATGATTTTTCCCAAACTGCTCACCAGAATGACGCAAATGATACGCCGTTGGAAAGATATATCGACGAGGCACAACTTTTTCATGTAGAACACTCCCTCTAATTCCTTACGGTTTGAAAGCAGTTTTGATTTTACCGAAATGCGGACACTCATTTTTCGCGACACCAAAATCGATGAGTAAACTACAACCGACAGAAAAGCACACTGCTTCGAACTGAAAACCGCACTGCATCACACAGTCAAGCCAACTACACAATTTCTTTTTTTTTCAGACGTAAATTTTCTCAAGAAAAAAGTGGACTACGCTTCACAGCGGGCGTAAGTGAACCATAACACTATCGAGAAGTGAACCGCCGTAAGGGCATATTTCTACCCTAGTAGTTTTGGTGATCATATGACAATGTATTTGCGGACTAATCATGTGCATTAAGCCTTTAAGATAATTTATCATATGGCACAAGATGATTCTAGCCCCTCGGTGGATTAGAGTGAAGACGGTTTCTTCTCTGCGTTTCGTTTTCGGTGGAATGGAGTCTTAGGAGAACCATACTATTAAGAGGGGGTCCGCATCAGAAAGGTTTGGGTGTAATCAACACGTACACTTTCATTTGCACCCCTTGTTCCTTTCCCACATCAATGGAGTTGATCCGACGTTGCCTTTGTTCTGGTCCGAAAGGAACCAAGCGGAAGTACCGCGCATGGCAGCAGTAGTACCGCCTACACCAGTAAGCGGTAGTGCCGCTCTGGCCAGCGGTAGTACCACCTACGGGCAGTAGTGCCAATGCACGGTACCGTGCGCAGTACCGCTGTCTTCGGAGTCTCGACTTTTCGGGTCGGACTGAGTGGTTTTTGGTTGATAGTACGACACGGTAGTACCGCTCCCAAGCGGTAGTACCACCTGTTACTACTGCACTACTACCGCCCTTCCTTCTGGGCCTGGAACCCTCAGCAAGCTCCCAGTGGTAGTAGGGCGAGGTACTACTGCTTATAAGCGGTAGTACCACTCTCACGAGCGGTAGTACCGCTTAGGCGGAACTACCATGCTCCTACTTCCTCTGTGTGTTTGTAGAGCGACTGCACTGCAACCCAAGGGGTAGTACCGCTTGGGCAGCACTACCGCCTCGTGGCCTCGAGCCATTGCCCCGTGTGGCTCGCTCAGCCGCCCAAGCGGTAGTACCGCTCCCATGAGCGGTAGTACCGCTTGTTTGCGGGCTGAGAGGGGATAACAATTGGATTTGTTCCCCCACTATATAAAGGGGGTCTTCTTCTCCAAGAAAACCACCTCTCCTAACCCTAAGCTCCATTGTTGCTTCAAGCTCCATTTTCGCCCGATCTCTCTCCCTAGCAAACGAAACTTGTTGATATTCTAGGGTTTGGGTGAGAGGGCCCCGATCTACACTTCCACCAAGAGAAATTTGATTCCCCCACTAATCCCTTGCGGATTTTGTTACTCTTGGGTGTTTGAGCACCCTAGATGGTGAGGTCACCTCGGAGCCACAATCCATTGTGGTGAAGCTTCGTGATGGTGTTGGGAGCCTCCAATTAAGTTGTGGAGATTGCCCCAACCTTGTTTGTAAAGGTTCGGTCGCCACCTTCAAGGGAACCAGTAGTGGAATCACGACATCTCACAATGTGTGAGAATACGGTGGCCTTAGTGGCTTCTTGGGGAGCATTGTGCCTCCACACCGCTCCAACGGAGACGTACTTCCCCTCAAAGGGAAGGAACTTTGGTAACACATCCTTGTCTCCACCGGATCCACTTGTGGTTATCTCTTACCTTTACATTGTGTAAGCTTTACTTGTGTTGCATCGTTTTCTTGTGTGTACCTTAGTTGTTGTTAGCATCATATAGGTTGTTCACCTAGTTGCATATCTAGACAACCTATTTGTTGCTAAACCTAATTTTTTAAGAAAAACTAAAAATTGGTAGTTGCCTATTCGCCCCCCTCTAGTCAACCATATCAATCCTTTCAATTGGTATTAGAGCTACGCCTCTTTATTAACGGCTTTACCGCCCGAATAGTATGGTTAACGACGAGGATAGGGTCGATGACTTACCCAAGGCCGAGGGAGTGAACACGGTCTCCCGTGAGGATTTAAATGAGGAAATTGCCTCACTTAAATCTTCTATGAAGACCGAGGTCAAATCCTTGTTTAAAGAATTCCTTGATGGTCTCAAACTTTCTACCGATCCATTGCTAGTGGTTAATCCCACTAACTCAAAGTCGGACGCCAACTCCGGTAAGGAGGGGGCTAGTAGTGATAAGGATAAGTTGCCTCTAGGAAAGAGTGGGACGGGAACCTTTGCCTCAGTTCTCCCTCCCCCGGTTTATGAAGGACCGGTCCACACAACTCATACTAACAACCTAGGTCGTGACTATGCCGATGAGATAGCGGATCTTTCCATTGCTCTTCGGGAAGAGTGAGATCTTCGTTTGACTCTTGAGGAGCCACACAACAATGACCTTGCTAAATTACGAAAAGACCATGATCATGCTCTTGTTCTTACTCATGTGCTCAAATCTGAAAAGGTTGCACTTATGGTTGACCATGATAGACTCAAGTAAGAGTTTGACACACTTGACAAGGCTCACAAGGCTTTGAAGAGTTCACATGCTTCTCTTAAGGAGTCTCATGATCAACTCCAAGTAAAACTTACTAAGGAAATAGCCACATGTCCTCCTTTTGTGTTAATTGATAATGCCAATGCTACTAACCCTTGTTGTGAGCATGTGCACCTTGTGGAGGAAAATGCCAAGTTGAAAGAGCAACTTGACAAAGGCCTTGTGACATGTATCCAAGGTGAGAAGAATCTCAATGACCTTTTGAGCAATCAAAAGGAAGTTGTTGCAAAGGAAGTGATTGGGTTTGCACCCAAGTCTAAGAAGAAGAAGAAGTTCAAGACCAAGCAACCTCTCCCGCTCAAGGAAACCTTTGTCAAAGCGGGGGAGGATACTCATGAGAAGAAGAAGGACAAGGTTGTGGGTGGTAATGCCAAGAAGGGCAAGACCACCCCTTCCAACAAAGCCGACGACTTTAACCCCTCTTATGTTTTATGCAGTGCTAGTGATGGGCATGTTTATGCCAAATTTGTTGGTTCTTTTTATGAGTACATTGAATGGTCTATTTGGGTTCCTAAGACCCTTGTTACTAACATAAAAGGACCATTAAAGAATGGGTACCTAAATCCAAGCTTTGATCTCTTGTAGGAGTTTGCTTCCGGAGGAGGTTCATGGTTGCTTGATAGTGGAGCAACAAATCATATGACCGGAAGCAAGGACTTGGTGGTGGACGTTCAAACTAACTCATCCTTGGCCACTCAAGTCCAATTTGGTGATGATACAATTTCAAAGGTATTGGGTCTTGGCAAGCTGGTAATCTCTCCGGATTTAACCATTGAGAAAGTCATGCTTTTTGACACCCTTGCATACAATTTACTTTCCGTTTGTCAACTTGCACTCATGGGTTTTTCTACCTTCTTTGATGTTGATTTCGTGGCCCTTTTGTGGATCAAGACTCTTAAAGTTGCCTTTGTTGTGCATGTCGAAAACGGTCTCTATGTGGTTAACTTTTCGGAGCAACCCACTAAGACCACGACTTGCCTGATGGCTAAAGTTGATGTGGCATGGCTTTGACATCGCCGGCTAGCACATGTCAATATGAGATCTTTGCAAAGTCTCCTCCAAGGGGATCACATTTGCGGACTAACAAATGTGATATTTGCCAAAGATCGTGCAGTGCAGTGCCTGTATCGAAGGAAAGCTACATGAGACGGCTCACCGACCCACGACTACCATCTACTCGAAGAGGCCCTTAGATCTCCTTCACATGGATCTCTTTGGTCCTCCATCCTTCAATAGTCCCGGGGGAAGAAAATATTGCTTGGTGATAGTGGATGATTACTCAAGATATACTGATACGTCTCCAACGTATCGATAATTTATGAAGTATTCATGCCATATTCACCTATGTTTAGAATACTTTTATATGGTTTTGATGCACTTTATATGATTTATTTAGAACTAACCCGGACTGACGTTGTTTTCAGCAGAACTACCATGGTGTTGTTTTAGTGCAGAAAATGAAAGTTCTCGAAATCGCGCGAAACTTTTTGACGATTTTTTTGGAATAAAAGAGGCACTAGACGCTTCGTGGGAGGGCCATAAAAGCCACGAGGTGGGCACAACCCACCAGGGCGCGCCAGCCCCCCCGGCGCGCCCTGGTGTATCGTGCCCACCTCGTGGCCCACCTTCGCGTAAAACCAACGCCAAAAATTCCTATGAATATAGAAACCATCAGAGATAACCCTAGACTCTCCGTTCCGCCGCCGCAACTCTCTGTATCGACGAAAAACCAATCTGGAGGCGTTCCAGTACCCTGCCGGAGAGGGGAAATCATCTCCGGTGGCCATCTTCATCATCCCGGCGGAGGCCATGACGAGGAGGGAGTAGTCCACCCTCGGGGCTGAGGGTATGTACCAGTAGCTATGTGTTCAATCTCTCTCTCTCTCTCTCTCGTGTTCTTGAGATGTCACGATCTTGATGTATCATGGGCTTTATTAATATAGTTGGATAATATGGTGTGTTTCCCTTACTATCTTGTTGTGATGAATTGAATCTTTCCCTTTGAGATATCGTTATGTTGGATTGAATATTGGATTTGAGAACACTTGATATATGTCTTGCATGTGGATACCCGTGGTGACAATGGGGTGTTCTATTGATTCACTTGATGTATGTTTTGGTACTCAACTTGCGGATTCCCGAGGTGACATTGGGGTAATCTATGCATAGGGGTTGATGCACGTTCTTGTCCTACGTTCTCCGATAGAAATCTTGGGGCACTCTTTGAGGTTCTTTGTGTTGGATTGAGTATTATGAATCTAAAATTGTTTGATGTGTATCGTATAATTAACTCATGGATACTTGTGGTGACATTGGAGTATCTAGGTGACATTAGAGTTGGTTGATGCGTATCATATGGTGTTATTCTAGTATGAACTCTTAGATAGATCGAATGGAAAGGATAACTTGATGTTATCTTAGTACGAACTCTTGAATAGATTGATCGGAAAGGATAACTTTAAGGTGGTTTCGTACCCTACAAACAATTTCTTCTTATGTTCTCCGCTAGATAAGAACTTTGGAGTGATTCTTCGTTGCACGTTGAGGGATGGTTATGTGATCCAATTATATTAGCATTGTTGAGAGATTGCACTAGCGAAAGTACGGACCCTAGGCCTTGTTTTCAAGCATTGCAATACCATTTGTGCTCACTTTTGTTACTTGCTACCTTGCTGTTTTTATATTTTCAGATTACAAAAACCTATATCTACCATCCATATTGCACTTGTATCACCATCTCTTCGCCGAACTAGTGCACTTATACAATTTGCCACTGTATTGGGTGTGTTGGGGACACAAGAGATTTCTTGTATTTGATTGCAGGGTTGTTTGAGAGAGACCATCTTCATCCTACACCTCCCACGGATTGATAAACCTTAGGTCATCCACTTGAGGGAAAATTGCTACTGTCCTACAAAACTCTCTGCTTGGAGGCCATCATAGTCTACAAGAATAAAGTTGCGTAGTAGACATCATATACTTGGGTGTACTTCTTCAAGAGGAAGAGTGAGACCCAACAAACCGTCATCAACTTTGCAAATGAAGCTCAACGTCAACATGAGGCAAAGATATTGATGATTAGAAGTGACAACGACACAGAGTTCAAGAAAAATACACCTTGGATGAGTTTCTCAGTGTTGAGGGGATCAAGCATCAATATTCCTCACCATATACCCCTCAACAAAATGGTGTTGCGGAGAGGAAGAACCAGACGTTGATGGATGCGGCAAGGACCATGATGGCGGAATTCAAATCTCCGTACAACTTTTGGGCCGAAGCCATCAACACTGCATGTCATGCATCTAATCGACTCTATCTCCGCAAAGGCTTGAACAATACTCCATATGAGATACTTACCGGTAACAAGCCCAACCTCAAGTACTTTCGGGTGTTTGGTTGTAAGTGTTTCATTCTCAAGAAAGGTGTTCGTTGGTCTAAATTCGAACCTACAGCTCAAGAGGGCATATTGGTTGGTTATGCTACAAACTCTCATGCTTACCATGTCCTCAACAAGTCCAATGGACTCATTGAGGAGACGTGTAACATGGAGTTTGATGAAAATAATGGCTCCCAAGTGGAGCAAAGTGGTCTTTGTGATGTAGGTGATGAGATTCCTCCATGATCCATAAGAAGAATGGGTGTGGGACACTTCCTACCCATTGAGGAACCCCTTGTGGCCGAAGGAGAAGGACAATGTTCTACTCAAGTGGAACCATCACCAACGCAAGACCCACACGCTTCTGAAGAACAACGTGAAGGCCCTCAACCAAATGAACAAGATCAAGGGAAAGATCAACCTCATGATGATGATGCTTCACCAAGTGATGCCCAAGATCAAGTTCATGACTCCAAGCAAGCTCAAGATCAAGAACAAGTTCAAGTTCAAGATCAAGAGCAAGCTCAAGAAAACATTCAAGATATTGTTCATGTGGCTCCCAACCTTCCATGGAGGAGATTTTGGAGCGTCGTGCCTCCAAAGTAGCCTCCAGATTCAAACATAATGAACATGTTTTGGAGAATGTCTACGAGAGCTTGCGTAAAGGGGTAACCAGTCGTAAATAATTAACAAACTTTTGTGAGCATCACGCGTTTGTTTCTTGTATTGAACCCCTAAAGGTACAAGAGGCGCTCGAGGACTCGGATTGGCTCTAAGCCATGCATGATGAACTCAACAACTTCGAGCGCAACAAGGTGTGGCAATTGGTGCCAAGACCAAAGGAGAATCACAATGTCATTGGAACCAAATGGATCTTCAAGAACAAGCAAGATGTGAACGGTGTTGTCATCCGCAACAAGGCAAGGCTGGTAGCACAAGGCTACTCCCAAGTCGAGGGTATCAACTACGGTGAAACCTTTACTCCCGTTGCTCGCCTTGAGTCTATTCGCTTGTTGCTTGCATATGCATCTCATCATGATTTCAAATTACAACAAGTGGATGTGCAGAGTGCATTTCTCAATGGTCCTCTTAAGGAGTTGGTATATGTCAAGCAACCCCCAGGGTTCGAGGATCCCAAGTTCCCCAATCATGCATACAAGCTCGATAAGGCACTCTATGGCCTTAAACAAGCCCCACATGCGTGGTATGAGAACCTTACCGAGATGTTGCAAGACTGTGGGTTTGAAATTGGGAAAATTGATCCCACTCTTTTCACAAAGAGGGTTAAAGGGGACTTGTTCGTATGCCAACTATATGTTGATGATATTATCTTTGGTTCTCCTAACAAAGCTTTCAATGATGAGTTTGCCGCACTAATGACCGAAAAGTTTGAGATGTCTATGATGGGTGAGTTGAAGTTCTTCCTTGGATCGAAGTCAAGCAACAAAGACAAGGAACCTTCATCAAACAAGCAAAATACACTCAAGAGATGCTCAAGAGGTTCAAGTTGGATGATGTCAAGCCGGTCAAAACCCCCATGCAACTCAAGTGCCATCTTGACATTGATCCCAATGATAAAGCCGTGGATCAAAAGGTATATCGCTCCATGATTGGATCCTTGCTTTACCTTTGTACATCTAGACCGGGTATTATGTTGAGTTTGGGTATTTGTTCACGATTTCAAGCCGCACCTAAGAAAAGTCACTTTGTGGCGGTCAAGCGAATCTTTCGATATTTGGCTCATACCCCCAAACTTTGGCTTATGGTACCCCAAAGGTGCTTCATTTAATCTCATGGGATATTCGGACTCGGATTGGGCGGGAGACCCTGTGGATAGGAAGTCAACTTCCGAAGGGTGCCAATTCATTGGTCGCTCTTTGGTAAGTTGCTCTTCAAAGAAATAAAATTGTGTTTCTCTCTCTTCCACCGAGGCCGAGTATGTAGCCGTAACAAGTTGTTGTGCACAATTACTTTGGATGAGACAAACTTTAAAGGATTATGGTGTCAATTGTGACAAAGTGCCTCTATTCTGTGAGAATGAAAGTGCAATCAAGATCTCCAACAACCTAGTTCAACATTGCAAGACGAAACATATTGAGATTCGTCACCATTTCATCCGGGAGCACATAAAGCGTGGAGAGATTGACCTTATCCATCTCAATACTCAAGAACAACTTGCAGATATTTTCACGAAGCCATTGGATGAAGCAAGATTTTGCGAGTTAAGGCATGAGCTAAATATCATTGATTCGAGCAATGTGGTTTGAAGTATTGCACACCCCACCGCACTCATCATTGTGTCTTGTTTAGATATAGGCATGGATATAGGGGGAGTGTTGTTCTCTCAATGAAATCCCTTCCCCCATTATACATAAATTGATCAAGTCTTTCACATTCGCCATTTTTTATGGTACTTGTGCTTCAAAGACGAGTTTTGGTCATGGGCCCAAGGTTAAAATCTTTGCGGTGCCATACCAATTGACTCATACATAGGTGGCTTCGGCCACCGCCCCCTCCAAGTGAGGTATTTGCTTCTGAGAGCTTGTTTGTGTTTTGGGTCACTCCAAGTTTACTCTTCCTCTATTTGTCATTTTGAACTTGGAGTGTCCCTTCCCATATGTTGGTTTTGTGGATCCAAACTAAGCCCTCTCTCATCTTCAAACCTCATATATTTTGCATAAGCCCCTTTTGTAGCTAGTTCTGGCTCAGTGGTCGCCTTAGGTGGTACTAATATTGGTGGCACGGTACTACCGCTTACTCATAAGCGGTACTACCGCCACCCCACACGGTACTACCGCCAGAGCGGTACTGCCTGGCCTTCTGTCGTGCTGTAGTACGGGGGCGGTACTACCGCTCTCCCGGCGGTACTACCGCTTGTGCGCCCACAGTGGGGGTTATGAGGTGGACAGGGGGAGTTTCCACTCCCCCATAACCATTCACCCACTTCCTCCCCATGGTGCTCTCTCTCCAAGCGACTCAAGAGCTCCGGTGGTCGCCGCCGAACCTCCGTTTCCGGCCACTCTTCCTCGAGTCCGACCGGTGGACTCGATTGATGTCTACTACACAACTTTATTCTTGTAGACTCGTGTTGGGCCTCCAAGCGCAGAGTTTTGTAGGACAGTAGCAAATTTCCCTCAAGTGGATGACCTAAGGTTTATCAATCCGTGGGAGAAGTAGGATGAAGATGGTCTCTCTCAAACAACCCTGCAACCAAATAACAAAAAGTCTCTTGTGTCCCCAACACACCCAATACAATGGCAAATTGTATAGGTGCACTAGTTCGGCGAAGAGATGGTGATACAAGTGCAATATGGATGGTAGATATGAGTTTTTGTAATCTGAAAATATAAAAACAGCAAGGTAGAAAGTAACAAAAGTGAGCAAAAACGGTATTGCAATGCTTAGAAACAAGGCATAGGGTTCATACTTTCACTAGTGCAAGTTCTCTCAACAATACTAACATAGTTGAATCATATGTAAATCCCTCATGTGTGACAAAGAGTTCACTCCAAAGTCACTAATAGCGGAGAACAAACGAAGAAATTATTGTAGGGTACGAAACCACCTCAAAGTTATCTTTTCCGATCAATCTTATGAGCTATCCCTATAAGTGTCACGAACAGCCCTAGAGTTCGTACTAAAATAACACCTTAAGATACACATCAACCAAAACCCTAATGTCACCTAGATACTCCAATGTCACCACAAGTACCCATGGGCTTGATTATACGATATGCATCACACAATTTCAGATTCATTAAGTTCAATCCAACACAAAGAAATTCAAAGAGTGCTCCAAAGTTTCTACCGGAGAGTCAAGACGAAAACATGTGCCAACCCCTATGCATAGATTCCCAAGGTCACGGAACCCGCAAGTTGATCACCAAAACATACATCAAGTGGATCAATAAAACATCCCATTGTCACCACGGATATCCCATCGCAAGACATACATCAAGTGTTCTCAAATCCTTAAAGACTCAATCCGATAAGAAAACTTCAAAGGGAAAACTCAATTCATCACAAGAAGATAGAGAGGGGAAAACTCCATATGATTCATCTATATTAATAAAGCTCGCGGTACATCAAGATCGTGTCATCTCAAGAACACGAGAGAGAGAGATCAAACACATAGCTACTGGTACATACCCTCAGCCCCGAGGCTGAACTACTCCCTCCTCGTCATGGAGACCGCCGGGATGATGAAGATGGCCTCCGATGATGGTTTCCCCCTCCGGCAGGGTGCCGGAACGGGCTCCCGATTGGTTTTTCGTGGCTACAGAGGCTTGCGGCGACGGAACTCCCGATCTAGGTTTCTTTTCGGGGGTTTCTGTATTTATAGGAATATTTGGCGTTGGAATCACGTTAGGGGACTGCTCGAGGGACCCACAAGCCAAGGGGGCGCGCCCTAGGGGGGGCGCGCCCCCTAGGCTTGTGACCTCCTCGGGACTCCTCTCCGGTATCTTTTTTCTCCAGTATTTTTTATATTTTCCAAAAATATTCTCCGTAAATTTTCAGCCCATTCCGAGAACTGTTATTTCTGCACAAAAACAACACCACGGCAGCTCTGCTGAAAACAGCGTCAGTCCAGGTTAGTTCTAATAAAATCATACCAAAATCATATAAAATTATTGTAAACATGGCATGAATACTTCATAAATTATAGATACGTTGGAGACGTATCAGCATCCCCAAGCTTAATTCCTGCTCGTCCCCGAGTAGGTAAATGATCAAAGAAATAATTTATGAAGTGTGAATGCTAGCAAACATTTTCATCATATTCTATTCTTCTTTGTATAGCATGGACATTTGGACTTGTAAATGATTCAAAGCAATAGTCTAGTTTTAACATAATGACTTCAATACTCAAGCATGTCATCAAGCAACCATGTCTTTCAAAATATCAACACTAAAGAAAGTTATCCCTAGCCAATCATGCTCAATCATTGATCCATTCATGAAACACACTCAAATATTAGCTATGCCCAATGCTCAAGTACGATCATAGTGCCCCCTAGTTGGTGCTTATAAGAGAAGATGGAGACTCAAAGCAAAAATAAAAATTGCATAAAGTAAATAGATAGGCCCTTCACAGAGGTAAGTAGGGATTTGTAGAGGTGCCAGAGCTCAAGGTTTAAATTGAGAGAGAAAAATATTTTGAGTGGCATGTTTTTCCTGTCAACGAAAACAACAAAGTAGCTCACAATACTTTCCATGCTAGATACATTATAGGCGGTTCCCAAACAGAATGGTAAAGTTTTTACCCCCCCTCCACCAATCAATCACACTCCACGGTGAGCCGAATCCACGGGTACCTGTTGGGGAACGGAGCATGAATTTCAAAAAATTTCCTACGCTCATGCAAGATCTATCCATGGAGATGCATCGCTACGAGAGGGGAGAGTGTGTCTACGTACCCTCGTAGACCGTTAGCGGAAGCGTCTCACAACGCGGTTGATGTAGTCGAACAATCCTTCGAGCTCCACCGATCGAGTACCGAACGTACGGCACCTCCGAGTTCTACACACGTGCAGCTCGGTGACGATCCTCGCCTTCTTGATCCAGCAAGACGTCGAGGAAGTAGATGAGTTCTGTCAGCACGACGGCGTGGCGACGGTGACGGTGAAGTGATTCCGGCAGGGCTTCACCTAAGCTCTCCGAAAATATGACCGAGGTGGAAAACGGAGATCGGGGCACCGCACACGGCTATGGGACAATTGTGTCTCCAAGGGGTGCCCCTCCTCCGTATATAAAGGAGGGAGGGAGCAGGCCGGCCCCCTAGGGGTGCGCCAAGTGTGGGGAGTCCTACTAGGACTCCTTAGTCGTAGTAGGATTCCACCTCCCATACGGAGTAGGAAAGGGGGAAGGGAGAGGGAAAGGAAAGAGGGGGCTGCGCCCCCTCCCCTAGTCCAATTCGGTTTGGGCAAGGGGGGGGGGGGGGGCGCGCGCCTCCTCACGTGGCCTGCCTCTCCTTTTCCCGTATGGCCCAATAAGGCCCATTACTTCTCCCGGTGAATTCCCGTAACTCCCCGGTACTCCGAAAAATACCCGAATCACTCGGAACCTTTCCGACGTCCGAATATAGCCTTCCAATATATGAATCTTTACCTCTCGACCATTTCGAGACTCCTCGTCATGTCCGTGATCTCATCCGGGACTCCGAACAAACTTCGGTCACCAATCACATAACTCATATAATACTATATCGTCATCGAACTTTAAGTGTGCGGACCCTACGGGTTCGGGAATGATGTAGACATGACCGAGACGACTCTCCGGTCAATAACCAACAGCGGAACCTGGATGCTCATATTGGTTCCTACATATTCCACGAAGATCTTTATCGGTGAACCTCATATGACAACATACGTTGTTCCCTTTGTCCGGCGGTATGTTACTTGCCCGAGATTCGATCGTCGGTATCCAATACCTAGTTCAATCTCGTTACCGGCAAGTCTCTTTACTCGTTCCGTAATACATCATCTTGCAACTAACTCTTTAGTCACGGTGCTTGCAAGGCTTCTGTGATGCTGTATTACCGAGAGGGCCCAGAGATACCTCTCCGATAGTCGGAGTGACAAATCCCAATCTTGATCCATGCCAACTCAACAAACACTTTCGGAGATACCTGTAGTGTACCTTTATAATCACCCAGTTACGTTGTGACGTTTGATACACCCAAAGTATTCCTACGGTATCCGGGAGTTGCATGATCTCATGGTCAGAGGAACGTGTATTTGACATAGTGAAAGCAATAGCAATAAACTGAACGATCATTTGCTATGCTAACGGTTGGGTCATGTCCATCACATCATTCTCCTAATGATGTGATCCCGTTATCAAATGACAACTCATGTCCATGGTCAGGAAACCTTGACCATCTTTTGATCAACGAGCTAGTCTAGTAGAGGCATACTAGGGACATAGTATTTGTCTATTATCCACACATGTATTTAGTTTCCGGTCAATACAATTCTAGCATGAATAATAAACCATTATCATGAACGGAGAAATATGATAATAAACACTTTATTAATTGCCTCTAGAGCATATTTCCAACAGTACCGTCCATACAAACAACAATCCTGGGGGAGTTTTGTTTCATTATATTTTGATTTGAATTTTGAGCATGGAACTGGGCATCCCGAATACCAGCCACTTTCTCGTGAATGATAGTGAATCAACACATATCGTGAGAATAACCCACCTAGCATGGAAAAATATTGGATACTCCCCGCCGTTTCATGAGCGGTACGGGCACACAAAAGAGAAAATTTATTTTGAAAATTTAGAGATGGCACATACAAATTTGCTTGGAACGGCATGGAAATACCGCATATAGGTAGGTATGGTGGACTCATAAGGCAAAACTTGGTTTAAGGATTTTGGATGCACAAGTAGTATTTCTACTTAGTACAAATGAAGGCTAGCAAATAGATTGGGAAGCAACCAAACCAAGAAACGAAAAATCACATAAGTGAGCATTGAACATAACTAACACCGAATAATGAACCACAAGTAGGATGTAACTTCATTGCATAACTATTGACTTTCGTACTTGCATGGGGAATCACAAACCTTAACACCAATATTCCTACTAAAGCATAATTACTCACTAACATGACTCACATATTACTATCATCATGTTTCAAAACTATTACAAAGAATCAAGTTTAATTTGTCCCATGATCTTCATGAAAGTTTTTGTTATATCCTCCTTAGATATCTCTCACTTTGAGGCTAGTTTCATATATTGCCATTGCTTTTTGGCAAGCTCAAACAAATTTAAGTGAAGCACACGAGCAAATGACAAGCTACTCCAAAAGATATAAGTGAAGATCAATGAGTAGTCAAACAATTAAGTAGCTATGTGAGGACTCTCTCTCTCTCTCAATAAATATTTTCAGATCTGAGTATTTTATTCAAACAGCAAACAAAAGAAAAATAGCACTCCAAGAATAGCACGCATCATGTGAACGAATAAAAATTTAGGCTCAACATAGGCTAACCGATAATTGTTGATGAAGAGAGGTGGGATGCGCAGCATCCCCAAGCTTAGATGCTTGAGACTTCTTGAAATATTTACTTGGGGTGCCTTGGGCATCCCCAAGCTTGAGCTTTTTAATCTCGTTCAATCCTCTCATATCCCGGTTTCACCTATTCTCAAGAACATCATCCACACAAAACTTGAAAAGAACTCGTGAGATAGGTTAGTACTCATAATAATAAATCAACACTTTATGTACTGCCAAGACAAGTTGCACAATAATTTTCAAACATCATCTACTGTTTACTATCATTTCCACAATTTATATCTACCAATATAGGCTATGGAAACTATAGGATAAGTAGATAACAAAACTATGACAGCAATCTGTCCAAACAGAACAGTCTGTAGCAATTTATGAAAACAGTGTACTTATGTAACTCAAAAAATTATGAAAATTTAGGAAATGCTAAATAATTTATATGATAATACTTTGTAAAAATTTCAGAAACTTTCCACGTTCCAGTAAAATATGAAAATTCAAATACTACAGCAAAAGTTTCTGTTTATACACAGCACACATCAAACATGCAATTCAAGCATCCTAAAGGGCAATTCTTGGAACCTTTTATTGAAGAAAAAGATTATAAATAACACCTACCAGAGAACAAAAAATAAAATGACGCTCCAAGCAAAACTCATATTATGTGACGAATAAAAATATAACTCCAAGTAAGATATACCGATAGTGTTGAAGACGAAAGAGGGGATGCCTTCCGGGGCATCCCCAAGCTTAGGTGCTTGAGTATTCCTTGGATATTACCTTGGGGGTGCCTTGGGCATCCCCAAGCTTAGGTTCTTGTCACTCCTTATTCTTCTCATATCGGTGTCTCACCCAAAACTTGAAAACTTCAATCACACAAAACTTAATGGAACTTCGTGAGAAGGGTTAGTGTAATAAAGATAGATCATTCACTTAGGTACTATCAAGACAAGATTCATAATTGTTTACACATCATACCTACTGTATTCTATTATTCCCATAATTTATACCACCAAATATAAGCTATGGAAACACTAAAACAAGCAAACTATGCATGCAAAACAGAATCTGTCAAAAACAGAACAGTCTGTGAAGATCTGTAGGGTAACCATACTTCCCTGTCTCTAAACATTATGAAAAATTAGGACAACCTGAAGAATTTGTATATAAAGACTGTGTAAAAATTTCAGATCAAAATCACGTTCCAGTGAATTTACAAAATTCCTGGACTGAGAGCAAAAGTTTCTGTTTTTGTACAGAATCAAGTCAACTATCATCCACACTATCCCAAAGGCTTTACTTGGCACTTTATTGAAACAAAAGCTATAAAACATGATTATACAGTAGCTTAATCATATGTAAACACAAAAATAGTAGGTATAAATATTGGGTTGTCTCCCAACAAGCGCTTTTCTTTAATGCCTTTTTAGCTAGGCATGATGATTTCAATGATGCTCACAAAAAAGATAAGAATTGAAACACAAAGAGAGCATCATGAAGCATATGACTAGCACATTTAAGCCTAAACCACTTCCTATGCATAGGGATTTTGTGAGCAAACAACTTATGGGAACAAGAATCAACTAGCATAGGAAGGCAAAACAAGCATAACTTCAAAACTTTGAACACATAGAGAGGAAACTTGATATTATTGCAATTCCTACAAGCATATGTTCCTCCCTCATAATAAATTTCAGTAGCATCATGAAGGAATTTCACAATATAACCATCACATAAAGCATTATCTTCATGATCTACAAGCATAGAAATTTTACTACTCTCCACACAAGAAAATTTCTTCTCATGACTAATAGTGGGAGCAAACTCAACAAAATAACTATTATGAGATACTTGATTGACATAACCACTTTGAATATTAAAATCATGATGACAAGTTTCATGGTTACTATCACTCTTTATAGCATACGTGTCATCATCATAATCATCATAAATAGTAGGCATGTCATTATCATAACAAATTTGCTCATCAAAACTTGGGGGACTAAAAATATCATCTTCATCAAACATAGCATCCCCAAGCTTGTGGCTTTGCATATCATTAGCATCATGGATATTCAGAGAATTCATACTAGCAATATTGCAATCATGCTCATCATTCAAGGAATTCTCATTAAGTATTTTCATAAATTCTTCCTCTACCAATTGAGCACAATTTTCCAAACCATCATTTTCACGAAAGACATTATAAAGACGAACCAATTGATGCAACCTAAACTCCATTTTTTTGTAGTTTTCTTTTATAAAACCAAACTAGTGAAAAACAAGAAACTAAAAGATGTCATTGCAAGATCTAAAGATATACCTTCAAGCACTCACCTCCCCGGCAACGGCGCCAGAAAAGAGCTTGATGTCTACTACACAACTTTATTCTTGTAGACTCGTGTTGGGCCTCCAAGCGCAGAGTTTTGTAGGACAGTAGCAAATTTCCCTCAAGTGGATGACCTAAGGTTTATCAATCCGTGGGAGGCGCGCCCCCTAGGCTCGTGACCTCCTCGGGACTCCTCTCCGGTATCTTTTTGCTCCAGTATTTTTTATATTTTCCAAAAATATTCTTCGTAAATTTTCAGCCCATTCCGAGAACTTTTATTTCTACACAAAAACAACACTACGGTAGCTCTGCTGAAAACAGCGTCAGTCCGGGTTAGTTCTAATAAAATCATACCAAAATCATATAAAATTATTGTAAACATGGCATGAATACTTCATAAATTATAGATACGTTGGAGACGTATCATCGATCCCCACTCTCTCCTCTTGCCATGGATGCCGGTATTCCCCCGTTTTCCTCTCCTATGGTTCTATTTCTTGAATCTAGGCCTTTGGGCAATATGAGATGCATCCTTCGATTTTTAGTCAAATCGTGGCATGAGTAGGATGTGGAAGTCTGCTAGTGAGTAGATTTGAAGTTTCATTGGAAAATATTTGAATTTGGCATCACCAGTAGCACCGGATCTGACCCGCGGTAGTGGTTGCCCCGGTGACCTCGCCCCGAGCGGTACTACCGCTTACGGTAGGCGGTACTACCGCATGTGCTGCCGATGTCACATATTTTTCGGTTTCTCTTATATTTACTCTCCTTTTCCCCTTTGGCTTATGCATTTTGTTTACACCTGCTTTTCCCTCGCTCTGTGTTGTGGGTTCCAGGTGGTATCAGCTCTGCTCATTAGGAGCGTCGGATGAACCCAAGTCGTGAGGGTGGCTCTAAGTGCTACCGCACTGCAGGAGATGACAGTGTCAACCCCAATGCACACTCCCAAGCAGAATGCCAGGCAGGCTGCAACCAAGACCAAGAAGGCTTCATCAATGTCTCATATGCCAAGCAAAGAGTTTTGGCTTCTCCGTCGTCGCAACCCCTATGTTGAACCACAAGAATCAGCTCCTCGCAACCGTCCCTTCTGGACCAGGAAGCAAGGTTCTATTTATCATGATGTGCTTAAGAAGAAGAAGAACATGTACGTACCTCATGTCAAGTCCATTGATATGGATCATCTGCAGAAGAATGCCACATACTTTGGTGATGCTCTTAGCCTATGTGAGAAGCTTGGTATTATCCGTCTGATGCAATTCAACAAGGACTTTGATGCAGAAATTGTGGTTGTGTTCTTTGCTACGGTCCATCTCGGATCTGACGAGGCCCGGACCTTGACCTGGATGACTAATGGAAAGCAACTGTCTGCTACTTGGAAGGAGTTCATGGGTCTGCTAGGCTTTGAGGATAAGGGGCTCCATACCCCAATTGGATTTCGTCCACACTCGGAGACCACGTCTACGCACAAGAGCAAGCTTTGGACCTATTGCACTGAGAAGATCTCCACCACCACTGGCAAGTCAACCTTTGTGCTTGAACCATTTCTTGACATCATGCACCGCATCTTCAGGCACACTCTTTTTCCCGTGTTGGGAACTTGGATCAGGTACACTCCTATCTGGTCGATATGTTGCTCTATTGTCAGAATATGAGGACCTCAAATGAGGTAGAGGTCTTGGATGTTTCACATGTCATGTGGTCAGAGCTCCTCTCTACAGTTTCTGAGCGCAAATGCCCTATATATGCTCCTTACTTGATCTATCTGATTGAGAGCACCTGGGCAAACACCTTTCCAGGCGCCCTGTTTGAATGTGGTGAGTTGATTCCCCATGAGGTTGTGCAGTTGAGGCAGAAGTACAAGTGGTCCACTCATGCTGCTTCGGAGATGGATCTGCCTAAGGATGATGATGACGAGGATGATGACTATGTGGCTGAGGGTGGCGCTGATTCCAGTTTTGCGGCATGTAGTGCTAAGCCATCTTGGGCTCAGAAGCTCAAGGAGAAGATAAAGAAGTTGTTCTGCATGCAGGCTCATGGTCAATACAAAGCTCATGTGGCAGAGAAGGAGGCTAGGGGGCGTCACAAGGTTCTAATGAAGCACATGGGGATGGAAACGAGGAGTGGGTCTGAGGACACTATCACTGATGAGGAGACCTGGACGTCCAAGAACTGCAAGTGGGACTCTGATGTTGATTAGCCTGGCACTGCAGCTCACAGCTCCGATGAGTCTGGGTAATATTGAAGATGTTTCATGAGATGCTACCACCTCGGGTCGTCTTAGCACTCTTTGCCCTTTTGGTGTCCCGATGCCAAAGGGGGAGAGAGTTTAGGGATTTGCTGAGTCACGAGTGCATTTTTAGTTGCTTTCTTTTCTTCGCTCGTGAACTCTTTTATCATTTGCTTTGGTTTCATTTATGTTTGTGAGACTTAATGACCAAGTCGTATGGTGTGAGACATATGCTACCCTCCTATTATATTTATATGTCTTAGTATGTGAGTTATGCTTATCTTGTGCCCTATGTTTATGCTCACATGCCATATCTTACATTTATACTTATCTCTCTTTCTATTAATGCAAGTAGTGCCTGTTTATAAAATATAATGGGAGTGTTAATACTAGTGTGTGTGCTTTGCATTCCAAAAGCATATCTAAAATAGTGCACACATCTAGGGGGAGCCCGTCTATATTTTATAGGTGTTGGGGTTTGCTTTCTTCTAATGATATTCTTTGTGCAAAGCCTGCGTTGTCATCAATCCACCAAAAATGGGGAGATTGTAAGGGCATATTTCTACCCTAGTAGTTTTGGTGATTGATGACAATGCATTTGCAGACTAATTGTGTGCGGTAAGCCTTTCAGATAATTCATCATATGGCACAAGATGATTCTAGCCCCTCAGTGGATTAGAGTGAAGACGATTTCTTCCCTGCGTTTCGTTTTCGGTGGAATTGAGTCGTAGGAGAACCGTACTATTAAGAGGGGGTCCGCATCGGAAAGGTTTGGGTGGAATCAACACGTACACTTTCATTTGCACCCCTTGTTCCTTTCTCGCATCAATGGAGTTTTCCCGACGTTGCCTTTGTTCTAGTCCGGAAGGAACCAAGAGAAAGTACCGCGCATGGCGGCGGTAGTACCGCCTACACCAGTAAGCGGTAGTACCGCTCTGAGCAGCGGTAGTACCACCTATGGACGGTAGTGCCAATGTCGAGTACCGCGCGCAGTACCGCTAGCTTCGGAGTCTCGACTTTTCGTGTCGGACTGAGCGGTTTTTGGTCGATAGTACGGCACGGTAGTACCGCTCCCAAGCGGTAGTACCACCTGTTACTACCGCACTACTACCGCCTTTCCTTCTGGGCCTGGAACCCTCAGCAAACTCCCAGCGGCAGTAGGGCGAGGTACTACCTCTTATAAGCGGTAGTACCGCTCTCACGAGCAGTAGTACCGCTTAGGCGGGACTAACACTGCTCCTACTTCCTCTCTGTGTTTGTAGACCGTTGCATTGCAACCCAAGCGGTAGTACCGCTTGGGCGAACGGTAGTACCGCTCCGGCGGCACTACCGCCTCATGGCCTCGATCCATTGCCCTGTGTGGCTGGCTCAGCCGCCCAAGCGCTTCCATGAGCGGTACTACCGCTCCCATGAGCGGTAGTACCACTTGTGTGCGGGCTGAGAGGGGATAACGGTTGGATTTGTTCGCCCACTATATAAAGGGGGTCTTCTTCCCCAAGAAGACCACCTCTCCTAACCCTAAGCTCCATTCTCCAAGCTCCATTTTTGCCCGATCTCTCTCCCTAGCCAACAAAACTTGTTGATATTCTAGGGTTTGGGTGAGAGGGCCTTGATGTACACTTTCACCAAGAGAAATTTGATTCCCCCCACTAATCCCTTGCGGATCTTGTTACTCTTGGGTGTTTGAGCACCCTAGACGGTTGAGGTCACCTCGGAGCCACAATCCATTATGGTGAAGCTTCGTGGTGGTGTTGAGAGCCTTCATTAAGTTGTGGAGATTGCCCCAACCTTGTTTGTAAAGGTTCAGTCGCCGCCTTGAAGGGCACCACTAGTGAATCACGACATCTCGCATTGTGTGAGGGCGTGAGGAGAATACAGTGGCCTTAGTGGCTTCTTGGGGATCATTGTGCCTCCACACCGCTCCAATGGAGACGTACTTCCCCTCAAAGGGAAGGAACTTTGGTAACACATCCTCGTCTCCATCGGCTCCACCTGTGGTTATCTCTTACCTTTACTTTGTGCAAGATTTACTTGTGTTGCATCCTTTGCTTGCGTGTATCTTAGTTGTTGCATCATATAGGTTGTTCACCTAGTTGCATATCTAGACAATCTATTTGTTGCTAAACGTAATTTGTTAAGAAAAGCTAAAAATTGGTAGTTGCCTATTCACCCCCCCCCCCTAATCAACCATATCGATCCTTTCAACCGCATTGATTTTTTTCATTATCGTAACAATTTTTTACACTTCACATTTTGGGAGTAAGTGAACTGTGACACTATCGAAATTGAATCACGACACTACCGAGAGTGAACTGCATGACTTTTTTGTCCTTTTTCTACCTTTTTTTATGAATGAGAGTGGACCGCGGAGACGAGGGCAAGTGAACCACAACAATATCGAAAAGTGAACGACATTGCTCTTTTTTGTTGTTTTCCTAACATTTTTTGCACGTTGAGTGCAAGTGAACAACATCACTCTCGAAGATGAACCGTGGGGTAGAAACCAATGAACTACATCTAAAAATAAATGAACTTTGCCAAAGTGAACCGCGGGGCATAAACGAAAGAACTACATTTAAAGAAGTGAACTTCTTTTCGAGATGTTTTCTTTTTCCTCATTTTTACCAAGTGAACCACAAATGATTTTACAATTAACCGCATTCTATTATCTTATTTATAACATACAAGCCTTTTGCAGTGCGGCACAACAGGGAGTGCATCACACTTTTCTTTAGCTTTTCTGTTGTTCGTCTTCTCCTTCAAAAAAGAGTAAGATCGAACCGCATTGCACTTAACTTTTTCACAAACAAAAAAAGTGAA